>OX465296.1:237965801-239348301 GCA_949987735.1 Leucophora obtusa
CCTGCTCTAGGCTGTTCCCATATAACATATACATGTCATTCTCTAAGGAATTTGTTATTTAGTTTTGACCCAGCAACTTTGAATGAGGAACCACTGTGCTTGGAATCTTTTTTTTTTATTTAAAATATGAATTTCCATTTAAGCCACAACAGGTGAAAAGTAATAATGCATTCACCAAAATGAAAATGACATTCATACCTGAGGCATTACGAAAAAACTTAAGGCTGTGATGTTGACATCAATGCTGAGTTGCTGTGGCTGTTGCAGCCACAACAATAGCAGCAGCAGCAGCAATAACTACCAGATCAAATATTCACCAATACCAACACTATCATCTGCTTCTCACACAAACCCAAAAATGAGGACACAACATGCACACACACACACTTAAGCTACAAGTACGTACAATATTACTTTACCAACATTCACACCAACTAATGCAAAACATGAAATTTCAAGTGTATAATAAATTCTCTCACATCAGGATTACTGGCAATCATTGCAAATATATGTTTGAAGATAGATAGACGCAGACAAACAATTTCAAATATACACAAATTCTGCAACTGAATAAATAAAAGTGAAACTCAATAACTTCTTTATCGCACATCTCTTGTGCTTTAATAATAACTGGACCAAAAATTAAAAAGTTCCTTCTTTTTCATACTTGTATTATAATCCTTGAGTTATAGCCCACAGTTATATTTCGTTAAAGTATGTTGAAAATATTTTGTTTCATTCTCCAATTTCAATGAACGGCTTTGCTTTTTCTATAAAAACGCGTAAAAAAAACAAACAAAGTAGCCAATTCTAATAGAAGGACGAATATGTCCTTGTTATTTGTTTTGTTTGCTTTCTGGCTTGTTTGCTTTTGTACAAAATGGCAATGCAATGCAAATTATATCTCATTGGACCGGTTCCTTTCTCATACATATGTATATGTGTCTGAAAACATGCATGTACGAGTATGTGTATGTGTTTAGTATAATATTATGATTCGCCTAATCTCAGAACACAACTAATGAACTAGCATATAAAATGCTTTGTATAAGATAAAATACATATAAAGTATGTATGTCCACATTAGAGCACCCATGAAGTATATGGAATTTGCAAAAGTGTTACTTTTTTTGAACTCCCCACGCATTTTCCAGTAGAATGGGCGTAAAAAATAATATTCCCGCAAAAATTGGTCCTCTCGGATTAAAACAGGCCAGTCACCCGCGGCTTTTAGACCCAAAAATGGACTAAAATTAATTCAAAACTTCCTTACGCTATAACTCTTAAAGTAAAGGTTTTACAGAAAAATACTACATGGGCATAACTACAGGCAATGAAGTGGCTAGCATTTTTTTCATATGTGACCTTCTCCGAGAAAAGGGACCTAGTGTGTGAAAATGAAGTTTTGAGAAGAACGCATTTAAAGTTTCTTTTTCTCATTTTTATCGATTTTTCCAAGTTCGTTTTGTACGTTTTTATGGGGTAAATAAATTTTTATCAGAAATCTAACTAATTTCATCTTATTCTACACCCTTTTAGGTACCAGAATCCACTCTTAAGTCCAAACCCGTTTTTTGACACTCCCTTTTCTCGGAGAAGGTCACATATACACTTTTGATGTATCAATGACGCGCAATGGTAATTTAAGTGCACTCTAATTAAATTCTTTTGAAATTTACCCAAATTATAGTAGGAAACTGTACTCCTTCTATAAATTGGGTAAATTTATTCTATGCATGTATTTGGAAAAAGAAATACGCACATTATGATTAAATTGGTATACAAATAATGAGCAAATTTTCGTTGAAAGTGCGTAATAATAAATGAAATTTTGAAATTAATGTGTTAATTTCCATGTAATTGTATGCATAAAATGCGTAAAAATCCACAAAAATGCGTAAAAATCCCCCAAAAATGTGCATATTTACCACAGCTGTGTATAAAGTTAAACCACATAAAAGCAATTTTTTTTTTTAATAAAACAAATTAGTTTTTAGTAAGTATTTTATTAATCATGAGTTATATACTCATACTAATATACAATAAATTAAATTAAATGAAAATAATTTTTTATGGTTTAGTCGACTAATGACCATGAATATTTTTGCTGATTTTAGCAGGGTAAATTGTCATTTTCGATTAACTAAAATATAGCTGAAATTTTGTAAATTTAGCAGATTGTATCTTGCTGTCTGTGTCTTTCTCATGTTTAAGCCCGTGTGACACTAGCTTGATTTTGTATTGGTAAATTATACTGGTCTACAAATTTGAAAAAACAAACTGACTGCAGAAACGAAGCATGTTTTTTAACTAATCTCGGCTACCACGTCTTGTCAATACTGACACTACAATTTCACAATTATTAATTTGACAGAAGTCCACATTCATTCTAAATCTTCATAATAGTAGCGTTTAAGTATGTCAGGGAGATCGTGTGTTACTGATTCAAGCTATTTTTGCTTTGTGTGTGGTGAATATTTGGTTGGAAAAAAAGGATATGCAATATCAGAATCATTAAAATATGCATATTTGCATTATTTTGGTTTTGCTGTCAGAAACTTGAACAAACCGTGGACACCGACAATGTTTTGCAGTAGTTGCAGAACTGTTTTATACAAGTGATCAAATGGCAAGAAAATCTATTTCGATTTTGCTATGAGCAGTGAGTCCGAAACATCTTTCACCAGCAGTGGTATGACTATTGCTGGACTCTAATACGTGAAACCGAACCAACAAAATACAAACGACGTTCAAATAACGCCATTAATTTTTGAAAATTCATTAATTTTTAAATAAACTAATGATTTCCTATGTAAAAATAAATAAAAACATTTTTTTATATCTCGAAAACTTGACGTGATAGAGAAAAAACAATTACAGATTCGAATACAGCTCACCAAATTACCCTAGGAAAGATATTTGGTTGCTCCAGTCTAAAACCGTGTTGGCTAGTGTTATTTGAGAACAGTGCAAATCTATATAAAATGTTCCGCAAAAATATTTGTCTTAAAATTCTACTATGATTCTCTGAAGAAATCAAAGTTTAAAATTGAGGTTCAATGCCAGAAATAAGTCAGAACTTAAAATATGTTTAAGCGTTAATTTCGTGCCAATCTGAAGCGCTCAATAGAGCACCCATATGTGCAAAAGTGATATTTTCTCACCTCCCCGCGCACTTTCTGATAGATTGGGTGTAAAAAATAATATCCCAGCGAAATTTTATGCTCTCGGATTAAAACAGGCCAGTCACCCGCGGCTTTTAGCCCTAAAAATGGACTAAAATTACTTCAAAGTTTATTTGCGCATAACTCTTAAAGCAAAGGTTTTACAGAAAAATACAATATAAGCATATCTACAGGCAATAATATGGCTAGCATTTTTCTCATACACATTTTTGACGTATCGAAGCTTTGAATTAATTTTAGTCCATTTTTAGGGCTAAAAGCCGCGGGTGACTGGCCTGTTTTAAAACGAGAGGACCAATTTTTGCGGGGATATTATTTTTTACGCCCGATCTACTGGAAAATGCGTGGGGAGGTGAAAAAATTAACACTTTTGCAAATTCCATATATATCATGGGTGCTCTACTATACATAATAACCGCACATATATACATACATATAAACTTTAGTGATTCTTTTTTTCTTTATTCTTTTTTAATGTTCATTCAATTCAAAATGTCCTTATCATATAATCTAAACGCCTTAAGTAGGTATGTACACATATTTACGTAACGTATAAACGTTTGAGAATCTTTTATGTTGCATACGGTGTGTTTACGAATACAAGCGGCTGACGTACACTTGCTGGCTGACAAGCACTTATTCTTCTCTATGTGTTTATGTAAAATGCACATAAATATTGACTTAAGTTTCATATACACAAACACACACACACACACACACACACACACACACATACATAGATGGATGTAAATACATATCCATTCATTCTTTTATTCATTCAGTCAGTCCTTGAAATGAACAATTACTTCCCATCACAGTTTGTGAATAAATGTGAATACTGCCTACGGTAATGTTGGTTTGGTAGCGTTGGTGGTTATAGTTTAACAAATACAAGTTTTACAAATACAAGTAGCATTGCTGAAGGAAGCTAGTTGGTAGGGTTCATAAAATTAGATTACCTTCATCATGAACTTGTTTTAATTTCAGGTTGAATTGGAAAATTGGGTTAACAGCATACATAGCGCTTGTGCAGCTGCATTTGCAAGACATCGTGGTAAAACCGGAACGTTACATTTATTGCAGGAGGAAATATTCCGCATTGAAAAAGCTATTGAATCGGTAAGTACTATTAATCAACAAAAACAAAAAAATCCTCTAATAGTGTTTAATTTTGTACATACACACACACAAATACACAGAGTGGTAAATATCATGTAATTATTTCATGTGATAAATTAAGGCATACATCACTTTAAAACATTGTAATGTTTCCTGATACACAGTTAACTGTTTCTTTTAAATCATTTTTAAAAAGACAAAAAACAAATGAAAATACAATTTGTACACTATTCCCCAAGTAATTGAAAGTTTTACACAATACTTTATCTTCAAAGAATAAAGAAGAAATAGTAGAGTGCAAGATTCTTAACAAGTTGCCATACAAACACATAAACTTGTATTGCTATAAACTCACAAGAAAATTACAATACTTTCCTTTTAATTTTCCAACAATGTAACAACAATAAATTCCACGAAACTGTGGAATGGGTTATCCAATAAGAACGATAGAACTTAAAAGTAGAATCAAAGAATAACCAAGTGTGAAAAACATATTGTACAACAAAAAGGAAAAAATTTACTTATTTTTTTGACTATAATAAATAAAAACATTCTGCTGAATTCAAAACAAGTTTTGCTAGAACAAAATGTCAGTAACAAATATTAGTACAAAACTTATAAATAATCCCCTAAATTCATAAACGCTTTGTAAAATTATAGGAGGTTTACTGAACAAATTTTGTATGAAAATGACGTTTTGTTAACCTGCTATAAATTTACAAAGCATTTATGAATTGAGGGGAATGTCTGCGACATGATAATTTCAAAAAAGTAAGTAAAAATATTTTAGATTACAGACAGGTTTACTTGTTTTTTTTTTACTAACTTTTTTTCTGATCGTTGGTGTTGCCCCTTAAAGGAGTGACAACAGCACTGATTATTTGTACACTGATTTATTGTTGTTGGTGTACAAAAAAATAAGTGTAATCCTAATATACTTCATATGTATTTTCAAAGTATGTATACCAATAATTTTACATTCAACGATATCGTACATAGTCGGATACAGAAAACAAAGTGTGGCAACAACAATATATACTTTATTTTTCGCCAGATAGAAGCAATAGCAAGAACAACCATCAAAAGCCTAGGGAGGTACTTGCATATATACAAATACAGTGACTCAAGCGCTATATAGAACAAAATATGTTGTATTTCAGCTTATTTCATAATTTTTGATTGGGGATCATTTTTTTTCTCAATTTCTTCTTAAAAATCTAGAGTTAAAAAATTTTCAAGTTTATTATGCAAATATTTTCATCTAATAGTGTATTTTAACGTTTTCTAACATATTTTAACGGTATTTTAACTTTAAAAAATATCAGTTCACCAAATTAAAAAAAAAACTAACAAAATATTTCAAAACATTTACCTGAAAAACCCAAAATATCTAAAAATTCGATCTTTGATCTCGAAGGCTAACAAGGGACGTTGGTCGCTTTGGATAAAATTTTCGGAATATAATCCTTATAGTACGGTTCTAAATCTAGATGTACTTCTTTTTTAACATAAATACTAATGATTTTAACATTGAGTTGTCATAGGAGAGGAGTACTCCCACTTCAATATTTTTTCAGTACTTTTTGAACGAGTGCAAAGGAGGCTCTATTTCATCAATAAAACCCAGTGTAGAAAATCATTAGCAGATATGTGGTTATATAACTACATACTTAGTAATGGTAACTAGTTACTTTTGTTATTACATTTTTTATTACCTTTATATGGCGATGTCGCGAAAAATAATGAGTTATGGTTACACGCCAGCATACGAAAAATCAAAAAATTTATGGTTACCTATGTGCTTACCAGTACTGACAAAAATAATGAGTCTAAAAATAGATTTTCAAAAAAATTAATTATATAAAAAAAAATATTTTTTATTGTATGTTTTTTTAATAAAATTTGCTGGTGCGGGAATCGAACCTGGGTCTACAGATTGTCAGTCAATAGCTCTACCATCTGAGCTATATCGACATGTAATATTTAATAGATAAAAACATAAATTGACCTGCTGGACACAAGTAAGCTTACTCGCGAACATGCGAAAAATCAAAAAATATGTGGTTACATATATCCTTACCAGTGTTTAAAAAATATTGATTTAAATAGATTTAAAAAATTTTTCAAAAAAATCAAGAAAATTATTTTGTATTTATTTTTATTTTTTTTTATTTATTTATTTATTTGGAAGTTCCATACACAAGACTAAAAGTCTTATTTTGCAGTATGGAACTGAATATTTGCCAAATTTAAAAACATCAAATTATAGTATAATAATGATAAGTAACTTAATAACTATGTAATTACAAAATTATGAAAATTATTATAAAAAAGTATAAGAAAAAGGTATAAAAATTTGTTGTAAAAATAATATCATAAAGAATTAGTCAGCAAATTAAGCACAAGGAATTTAAAAAAATAAAAATAAAAATTAAAAGAAAAATAAATTATTGAAAAAAGAAAAAAAAGGTTTTTTTCAAATAGTTTTTAGCAACCGACTAGAGTGAGAAAAGTTTAATAATGTTTTCTTTAAATAGACGTGCGTTACTTAAAAGTTGCACATTATAAGAAATGGATATTCCACAGAGATATAGCGAATTTATAGAAATGCCATTTAGATATCAAACTCTTGTATCCAAAAGATTTTATTCTTTTACCCCTGAGATCCGAAAAACAAAGTTTATTGTAAAGATAGTCAGGCTGCTGGGTATATATTATTTTGTGAAGGAAAATCAAAACTCTTATGTTGAGTAAATTATCAAAAGAAATGCCATATAACTTTTTTGAAAACATTGATACTCTTGAACGTCTATGCAGACCATATACATAACGTATGATATTATTAAATGCAACATTCAACTTTCCTTTACTTTTTGTATCACATTTGGCAAACATCTCACATCCGTATAGTAAAACAGGTATTAAATAAGTTTTGGCAATAATAATGATAAAAATAAGTCATTATCAGTAACTCCAAAAAATAATGATATGTCATTACCGTTTCTACACTGGGAAGTTAAAAAAATATTCTTCGCAAAAAAAATTATATTTTTTTGTTTTACAAAAGTTTTTTTATTGCAGTCTACCGCTCTACCGCTATTCTTTGATATGAAAGTTGACTGGCATAAAAACTCCACTTTGTTACTGCGAGATATTGTTCCTTATTCTCTTCAATAAAAGTACTTATTAAATAAGTGTAAAAGGTGCACTCCAATTCAATATTGTTTTCAGTACTATTTTTACAGGTGCATAAAAAGCAATATCTCACCATTTTTTTTATATTTTTTTTTTTATTTACATTATTATCCTTCCAGACTAGCAACTTAATTCTAAAAAAAAATTATTATAATAACAATATATTTTAAAGTTTAAAACTTATTATTAGAAATACTCAAAAAAAAAACAACAAAATTTTAAGAACTGCTGGCGCCTGAAAATTTCACTCAGTTACCACCTTTGTTTGAATATATTTAAACGGTCGTACTTTGACACTAGATGGCCAAAGTTTCGTATTAAACAGTCCTTGATAAAATTCAGGAGAAATACCAAGTTTAAAATTTATAAACTTAAAATCATTTCAAGGAGCATATTTTTTCACCAGTTTATGACATAATAGATGAACTTTATCAGCGCCAACGTAGCGAATTATAACATCGTCAGAGACATTCAGCTTAAAAGATGATAAATGAACCCATTTCATTTTAGCAACAACTTCCAATTCGCAATTTTTGTTATTACCAACAACAACATTACATATGTAGAGCATTCAGATAAACAGAGACTTTCTCTTCGTAAACGCACATTAGATTTAACTCTTTTTGAATTAAGAGCAGCACAACCAACAGAATTTTCAGAGCTCTCAGACAAAGAGAGTCTTGCTCTTCGCATTCGTACATTATGAGAACTTAAATCCTTTACTTTGCGATTGGTTGGTTCAGACAAACAGAGACTTGGTCTCCATTTACGAATATTATTTCAACTTAAACCATGTCCTTTGCAATCAATTGGCTCAGAAGTGACATCATTATCATGATGTACAGCAGCAACCAAAACAGAATCATTATTTGCATTTAAGCTCAGTTTGGAAATTGTTTTTTTTATTTTTTTTAGAAGCACTCTCCTTTACATTGTTTTTGATTAAATATGCATTGAAAAGGCTCTTCAGCTCTTCTACTTAAAAATTAAAAAACATTGAATTTAAACCAAGGTTGGTTACCGTTTTCGTTATAATACCGTTATCGCTAGAATACCGTTTCAAATTGAATAACGTTACCAATACCTCTAAACAATTTTCCAAATACCGTTATCGTTACCGATACCGTTATTTTTATAGGTTGTTAACGGTATTTATTAATTTATATAAAAATGCAAATTTTTACCTTTTTTGTAATAATCTTCAGTTTTTTTTTCTAAAAAAAAATTTGTGGATAACAATTTTAGTTATTAAAACAATCAGCATTGAATTTAAAGCTTATAATCTGTAATTTTAACACGTAAAATGAAATATATGTATAATAATATAGTTTTGAATTTTTTGAGCCAGTCTGCACGAAAAAAAAATTTTAATTTATAAATTTAATTGTCTTTCTTCAATTATAACACCATTGCAGTAAGGATACCGTTATCCTGGCAATTTTTCAGAAAATATAAAATTACGGTGTACATTACGAATAAGAAATCAACATTGAAATCGGAGTCGCGGATTTCCCGAAATTTGAAAATTTCATACAAAAAATGTTCAATTTTGATCAGGATGTTTTCTTATATTTACCACTATGAAAATTTCTTTTTTGCATTAATATATATCTATGGAATTTCCTATTATTTAAGACAGGAAATTCCATTTCGCTATTATTATAGCAAGCTAAATAATAGCGAAATATTAAAATTTTAATTAAATTAAATTAAAATAAATTAGCCTTTTTAAAATTAAAATCAGTGTTATATATGAATGTTTCACTTGCCAAATCGATTAACTCCACTCTCAGAATTTTATAAAACTTCAATTTCAAAACAATTTATTGACTCAATATTCAAAACAAATTTCTCTGATAATAAATACTAATCCTACTAAATGACAAATTTTATAATTTAATAAGAATTCAAAAAAACAATATTTACTATTTTCTCATTTTTTTCAATGAGACTCATTCATTTTTCATTATGGAGTTAATCGATTTGGCAAGTGAAGCATTCATGTAATGAAGGCCCTTGGTAAATAAATTGCAAAAGTATAACAAATCGGATTTTTCGACAACACTGTTTACAGGTAATTAGGAAAATACCTCAAAAAACTTGAGTTTTTTTGAATTTTCAAAAACCGCGAATAATTAAAAAACCACACAATTTTTTTAAATTTCGATTGCTGATTCATAATATTCGTTAAAATAAAGATCAGATTTGAGAAATTAGCGCATACAAGGCCAAAACAAGTTGAATTTTTAATTACCTCTTTTCGAAAAATTTGGAAATTTTAACTTAAATATGTATTTTTTTTGTATAATTTAAAAAAAAAGAATTTTTTTAAGTTTTGATTTCAAATTCCTTTTTTTCACATTAATTAAGAAATAATTCAATTTAAAGTCCATATTTGGAACAATATATGACCATATAGGTTCGGATCCGAAATTTGAGCCATACACCATATATGGTCATATATTGTTATATATATGGACATATGAGACCATATATGAGCATATATGAGCATATATGTTCGTATACGAATCCACATTATATATTTTTATTTATTTATTTTTATTTATTTATTTATTTTGATATATCCTGTACAACAAGAGTAAATCTTATAATTAAAGTACAGGAAAGCAGTTTGTGGAAAACATATATTGCAAATTGTAAAAAAATAATCATAAAAATTAAACCGTATTCTAATATATAAGTAAAAAATTTTCTAATATCACAAAGAAAAAATAAATATTAACAATAATTTAATTTAATATGTCTGTCAAAGAGTCAACATTGTAAGAAACAAAAATTTAATTAAAATTAGGCAAAAATATTGAAAAGAAAATGTCTAAAGCTGTTTGCGTTGCTGTTGAGCTGCTGGTTTGCTGGAAGATCTCTCCAAAGACGTGGAGCATTTATGTAAAAATGCCATTCAGATACATGATATCGGTGCATAGGTATTATTGTCCCTCTTCCCCTTTGGGATATGGCAAACTGTATAAGGGCATAAAGATACGGAGGATTCTTTGTATAAATAATTTTATGATAAGCTAAAAGTACTCGTATCTTAAGAAGGCTCTCGAAAGATACACCATAGAGTTTTGTGGCAAATAATGACACATGATCAATCCTTCTCAAGCCATAAACATATCTGATGATATTGTTGTATAAAACGGTTAACTTGCGCTTACTAGTACTATCGCAATTCGCAAAAAGTTCACAACCATATATTAAACCGGGGATTAGGTATGACTTTGCGATCAGTATTCTCACTTTCAAAGGAGTAAAAAACTGTGTTGACCAAAGAGGCCTTAACTTAGCGTAGGTTTGACCAACAAGAGAGTTAATATGATTTGTCCATGTTAAATGTTTGTTAAAAATGATACCAAGGTTTTTGGCCGCTTCTGCGATCTCAATTTTTCCTCCATTTATATGTATTTCATTTTCGATAATTGGCACAGTTCGTTGCTTGTGAATTACAACACATTTGGATTTCTGCGGATTGAGACAAAGCCCGTTTGCTGTAGCCCATATATATATTCTATTTAAATCAAAATTAATTTTCGTAATAGCTTCTTGAATTGAGTGTACAGGACTGCTTAAATACAATTGGACATCATCCGCATACATATGTAGTCTGCAGTATGAGAGCTGATTCGGCAAATCATTTGCATATATGGAAAAAAGCAGAGGCCCAAGAACAGACCCTTGGGGCACTCCCCTACTAAGTGTCAGCAAATTAGACCATTTATTATTAACGTAGACAGATTGTGTGCGATTATTTAGATAACAAAATAAAAGCTGTGTTGATGATGACGAAAATTTAAAGAAATGTCTAAGTTTCATACATAACGTATAGTGGTCAACCGTGTCGAACGCCTTAGAGTGGTCAAGGAGTATCAAGAAATTAATCTTGCCATTATCGAGTTCACGTCGTATATTTTCCGAGACATCAATCAGAGCTGTAACACAGCTATGATTAGAACGAAACCCAGATTGTTTATCAGACAGCAGACATTTATCCCTAATATACTCATTCATTTGACGGTGTAGAATCTTTTCCAGAACTTTTGAAAGGAAACACAAAATGGCAATTGGTCGAAACTCAGTATTTGTCTTCGGGAGTGGTACAATTTTGGCGTGCTTCCATTTTAACGGAAAAGTGCTTGTCGTAATGATTGTATTGAAAAGGTGAGTTAAATAGGGCAGAAGTAATGGCAACATTATCTTTAAAAATTTGGGATGCATATTATCGTAACCTACTGCTTCTGATTTTATTAATGAAAAAGTTGATATGATATCAAACTGGGTTATGCAAGAAAACTCAAATGTATTAATATCATCAAGAGTAGAGTTGTTATTACCTGATGGGAAGTTGTAAAAGTTGTTGTTAATTTGGACTGTTGGTAGGTTTGTAAAAATACTGTTTAAGTCATTAGCATCAACATCGCAGTTCGTTTTATCTGCCCTGCCAATTCCGATTTCATGAATGACTTTCCAAGTTTTCTTCGATTCGAGAGCAGAACCAAAGCGTTTAGAATAATATTCTCTTTTTGAAATTCTGATTTTATTATTAACCTCCCTCCTAGCAGTACGATATTGAACTTTCAACTCAGGAGTTTTAAATCTCTTCCAACTTGAATAAGCAACATCTCTCTTTTGAATTAATTGTTTAATAGCTAATGTAAACCATGGTTTTGATTTTCCCAAAATGTTCCTAGATTTTAGTGGAACAGCATCATTATATAGTCGCTGAATATTATTTTCAAAAAACGATAATTGCTCATCGACGGAAGACATAAAATACATACTTTCCCAGTCAATTCTTAAAAATTCTTCATATAACAAATTATAATTTATACACTTGAAGTCCCGGTAGTAACAAATCTGATCTGCCGGTTGAATTTCAAAATTATACGTTAAAAATATCAAATCATGTTTTGAGAAACATGAAGCCGAAACCTGGTCGTAGAATAGTACATTTGATATTTTGGCAACAAAAAAAAGATCTATCAGTGAATTATTTGAGGTTGTATAGTGTGTTGGAACAGTTACATTAACGGGCATGAGTCCAAGTGATGACATTTCATCAGTAAAGTTTGATTCCGTTAGTATATTGGAATTGAAGTCACCAGATATTACAATATCATCATAGGCAACGGTTAAGTTTTCCAATTTTAACACAAAATCAGAAAAAGATATTCTCTTGTGTGGCCTGTATATTTATAAATAAAAAAAATATAAAGATTGTCATAAGTTGACAACTCGTACCTAAAATTAGTTAAGAGCATGCCAAGCGGCTTTCCTATCATATATAAGTTATTTGACTCCTTTTATCACATAACATATACCAAATTCTAAATATATCGTCAGCAAAGGGTTGGCTACATATGACCATCGGCATGATCTTTTATAAGTTTAAGCATTTTTAGAGTGATGTTCGGCTTAGTTTTGGAAAAAATACATTTATTATCGCTAACATTATAACCACATACATATGTATATTAGAGTGGGCCGACTAATCTGTAAAAAATAAAAATTTTGAAAATCGGTTCACGTTCAAGGTCCCCGCAAAGCGGTTGAAATTTCGAAATTTCGGAAAGTTTAAAAAAAATCCTTAAATTTTGTTAAAAAATATTTGTTGTTGTGATATATTATTTCTAATAAATTATAGTTCGCTGAATCCAAAAAAAATAAAAATTTTTTAATCGGCCGAAAGGGTTCTGAAATATTGCTACTTGAATTTTGCTGAAAAACACGTTTTTCATTTTTCAGTCGAGCCTCCGAAAAGTTAGTCTAAAAATGTTTTTAATTTTTTTCATTTTCAAATCTACTATCTATTAAAAATTGTCTTTCATTTGAGTGTAAAAAAGTTTTAAAATGTTGAAGGGTATTCTAAGGACGCTGCGACAAAAGTTGTAAAAATTTTCACAGTCAAAAGTGATTGTTTTTTGTGATCACTGTTTTTTTATTAAGTGATCAGAAATTTTACCCATTTGAATTTATTGTTTTGGATCAACATAAAATAACATTTTTATGACTGGTCCATAGCATGATCGGATCTCGAGATTTGGGACACAATGCTCGCAAAGTATCCTCTTTTTTGTCCACACAATGTTCGAAAAGTATCCTACTTTATATTTTTTGTTGTATTAAAAGTATATTTTTGCATGAAATTAAATAGTTTTAAATAGTTTTTTAGCATATATTTAAATAGTTTTTTTGTAAAAGTTTTGAAAAATATTTTATACACCGTGCCACAAAAGTATATATAAAAAAATATAATTGAATAGAACTTAACACATTAGTGTTTAGCAAATATTAAAAAAATTAAATTGCGTGCTCGGAGTTAAAATTTTGTAACACAATGTTCGAAAAGTATGCACTTTTTGTCCACACAATATATGAAAAATATTCTACTTTATATTTTTTGTTGTAGTAAGAGAATATTTTAGAATAAAATTAAACACTTAATAGTTTCTTTGTAAAAGTTTTGTAAAATTTTTTATACACTGTGCCACAAAAGTATAAGTAAAACACATTTCGAACATTGTGTGGATAAAAATAGGATACTTTACGAACATTGTTTTACAAAATTTTGAATCCAAGCACGCAATTTAATTTTTATGATATTTACTAAAAACTAATATATTAAGTTATAAATAATTACATTTTTGTATATGTATATACTTTTGTGGCACAGTGTATAAAATATTTTTCAAAACTTTTACAAAGAAACTATTAAGTGTTTAATTTTATTCTAAAATATTCTCTTACTACAACAAAAAATATAAAATAGAATACTTTTCGAATATTGTGTGGACAAAAAAGGTTATACTTTTCGAACATTGTGTTACAAAATTCTAAATCCAAGCACGCAATTTACTTTTGTATAATATTTACTGAACATTAATGTATTAAGTTATATGCAATTACATTTTTTATATATACTTTTGTGGCACAGTGTATAAAATATTTTTCAAAACTTTTACAAAAAAACTATTAGATATTTAATTTTATTCTCAAATATTCTTTTAATACAACTAAAAATATAAAGTGGGATACTTTTCGAACATTGTGTGGACAAAAAAGAGGATACTTTTCGAGCATTGTGTCCCAAATCTCGAGATCCGATCATGCTATTTTATATTTATTATCAAAATACCCAAAATTATTAAAAAATATGGACCAGTCATAAAAATGTTATTTTATGTTGATCCAAAACAATAAATGGGTAAAATCTCTGATCACTTAATAAAAAAACAGTGATCACAAAAAACAATCACTTTTGACTGTGAAAATTTTTACAACTTTTGTCGCAGCGTCCTTGGAATACCCTTCAACATTTTTAAACTTTTTTACACTCAAATGAAAGACAATTTTATATAGATAGTAGATTTGAAAATGAAAAAAATTAAAAACATTTTTAGACTAACTTTTTGAATGCTCGACTGAAAAATGAAAAAACGTGTTTTTCAACAAAATTCAAGTAGCAATATTTCAGAACCCCTTCGGCCGATTAAAAAATTTTTATTTTTTTTTTGGATTCAGGGAACTATAATTTATTAGAAATAATATATCACAACAACAAATATTTTTTAACAAAATTTAAGGATTTTTTTAAACTTTCCGAAATTTAAAAATTTCAACCGCTTTGCGGGGACCTTGAACCTGATCCGATTTTCAAAATGTTTATTTTTTACAGGTTAGTGGACGCATACGCAACTTTTCCGCACCCCCCGTTTTTGAAATTCGCAATTCGGCAAAGTTCGGCCCACTCTAATGTTGTATCTTGTATTACTCATACGCACCCATGCACAAATTTCCCAATTACGGTACAACTGCATTTGTACCATATTCAATGTAAATTTTCTCGAAAACGGAGCCATCTCCAATTTTTTTCTTACCAATAGAAAATTATAGTGTCCGACCGAGTATTCGGGGTCGGAGTTCGGCCAAAAAGTGATATTCGGCCAAGTTCGGTGTTCGGCAAAATTTTGGGCGAATACTGAACTTTTCTATAAATCAATATTTTGGCACATTTAGCTCTTTAATTTTGTATAGTAACTTATAAATATGCACATCTTTAAATTCATTTTTACTTAAAGATCGAAAAATAAAACTTTTTTATGTTTTTGCAATTTAGAAATATTTAGAAATTGGTTTCCGCATTTTTGAATTTCAAAAAGGTGCATGAAATTGTATTTTTATTCAAACACAAAAGTATACGGCGTCGGTTTCGGCCGAACTTAGTAATTTTGGCCCAAGTTCGGCTTCGGTTGGGCCTTAAAAAAGTGAGTTAGGTTGGAAACTAGAAAATTATCTGGAGATTGTTTTAAAAATATTTAAAAAGTAAAAAAAGTGGGGTGTTTTTTGATAAATTAAGTTTTTAATAAAAACTGAAAAAATCCAAATTTAGAACTTGTTCTGAAAATTTGAATTCTTTTTCATTCAGAAAATAGCACGTGAGAAACTCTATAGATTGTGTTTAATTTTAGGCTCTTGGCATACACCTGCGGTCACACACATCTTACCACTTCATTTTTGGCAGTATTTTTTAAATTTCTCAGGTTATGTTTGGACCAAATGCAAAATTTTTTAAATAAAAATACGGTTTTTAACAAAATTTCACCGATTTCGAAAGTGTATTTTTCTTTTTTCCATATGAAATACATAATTACTATCAATATTTTTCAAAGGTACATATATTTTTGTTAAAGTCGACTTTATTTTAAAGCAAAGGTTTTGTTTTAACCGTTCTATACAAAATATTTACCCCTAAATTCATAAACGCTTTGTAAAATTATAGGAGGTTTATTGAACAAATTTTGTATGAAAAAAAATGACGTTTTGTAAACCTGCTATAACTTTACAAAGCATTTATGAATTGAGGGGTTAAAATATAACTTTTAAAATAATGCCAAACGTATACATTCAAAAAGTTTCTTTATTTTTATTGAAAACCAAAACAAAATATTCAAAAATAAAAACGAAATTTGTAAACAAATCTACGCAAAATTTGAAAACAATAAAAACAAAACAAATTAAAATTTCAAATTTAAAACAGAATTTTAAGGTATATTTTAAATATTTTGTATGGTACGAAAATTAAAATAATAGTCGGCTTTTGTGATTTAAAATCGACTTTTTTTTATAGTAAAGGTGATAGTTTTTATTTTCATATATTTATCCCGGTTTTCAAAATATTTTCAATATTAAACATTATAAAAAAAATTGCTGGTTGTTTACTTGAATATTTATTAGATAAAATATTATTATAATCTAAGTCTATAACAGCTTCGTCTCTGCCTCTGGAGGCTATAACAGCTTCGATTCGGGAAGGCATTGACTCAACAAGTTTTTGCAATTCACTGGTTGAAATCTCATTTTCCCAGACATTTTCGAAAATCCTTTATAGCTCCAATTTACTCTGTGGCTCATGTTTCATCACGTGCCATAAATGTTCGATATGATTTATATCCGGGGAGTTTCCAGGCCAATCCATGTGCTGAATACCGAGATCCTTGAATGTTTTTTGCACCTGTAAAAAAGATTTAAAAGATTATTTCATAATTTTTAGCTACAAACATGCGAATATAACGATAATACATATTTATAATCAAAATTTACCGATTTTGCACGATGACATGGTGCGGAGTTAGGCTTGCCAGATCGAAATTGGCAAAAAGCTTGACATTCAGAGGAATAAGCTTGATTTTTCTTGACATTCAAAAAAAAGGCTTGATTTTTCTTGACAATTTAAAATTCAGTTAAATTAGCAAAAAATTGCAATATTGACTTGAAAATTTAAATGATATTAATTTATACAGATTTTCTACATTCTTTGTACCACATTTTTTAAAGAAATTGGGCCCATATGTTGTCAATGGATATGTCTATTGGCAATTCTTCAAAAACTTCCCGAACGCAGCAGTAATCTGCATACAACATATCATTATTAATTGAATTTGATATTTTTAAAATAAATGGCAGCTCTGCTTAATTATTCCTTGACAACAACGAGTTTTTTATATTTAAAACAGCAATTTTCTAAAAAACAGATTTTTCTCCAAAATCATATTTTTTTTATAAGTATTTAAAAAAAAAATACAATAAAAAATATTTTTTTTATATAATTAATTTTTTTGAAAATCTATTTTTAGACTCATTATTTTTGTCAGTACTGGTAAGCACATAGGTAACGATATACTTTTTGATTTTTCGTATGCTGGTGTGTAACCATAACTCATTACTTTTCGCGACATCGCCATATAAAGGTAATAAGAAATGTAATAACAAAAGTAACTAGTTACCATTACCAAGTATGTAGTTACATAACCACATATCTGGTAATGATTTTCTACACTAGGAAAGTTAACGAAAATGGCATTACAATGACGACATAAAGCTTTTAATATATTTATGTTTTAAAATTTCAAATAAAAACATAAAATAAATATATAACATTTAAAATTTTTAATTTTTTATTAAAATGAATTAATTTAATGAAATTAATTTTAATCGGATTGGAAATTTTCTGATGAAATCCGTAGAGAGGATTTATAAATATCGGAAATTTCCGTTTAAAAATTTCCGTTCACGCAAAGCAATGAGAAAATTTTCTAGATTTTTCTTACAGAAATTTCCGATTGTTGGATTCTATAAATCCACTCTACAGATTTGATGGTGAAATTTCCGATCAGACTAAAACTGTTGTCTTAAAATAACAAATTTTGATAGCCAATTTTTAGCGTTACTAAAGGTTAAATTGTTTCACATATTCATTAGATTTTCTGAAACATAAATATTTAAAAAGTTTTATGACGTCGTTGTAATGCCATTTCCATTCGTTTTTATAAACTTGTTTATAGAATCCATTTCCAATCCAATACCGGTGGGGATTTTATAAAGACCAAGATAATCTCCAAATTTGAGGTGGGGATAATGTCCGTGTGATTATGAACTGCCACTGTTTTGTATATTCGAAGATGTTTACACTAAAATTTCATTACATGATCAATTTGGCTATATACATATATATTTTTTTTTTGTATTATGATAATTTTTGACCCCGCCTTTTTTTAACCCTTAAACATGAGATTGGGCAGCTAAAAAATACGTATACATCAGGATTGCCGCTAAGAATTTCAGAAAAGTAGCACAAAAAGACGTTTTTTCAAAAGCATTAACACAAAAATGTTGTTTTAAACAAAACACAAGTAACCGGAGGCAAAAGAAATTAACAATTAAAAAAAACAAAAAATTCGTTGAAGAGGCTATTTTTTTATGCAGTAATGTGTTAATTTAAATTTTACATTTTATTTTAGATAAAGTGTTTATAGATATCGAGAGCCTATATTCAAAATATGTCAACTTAAATTTGGTCAAAATGAGCTGCCGATGGCAAATAGCTCCCCTACCCATCTGTAATATAAATTTCAAAGCAAAAATGATAAGTAGTTCTCGTTTTATATCAATTTTTGTTATTATGCTATCTCAAAGTACTTTTTTTGGTGAAAATAAATGCTAACTTCCATAGTCAATTTCCAACTTTTTTAAAAAAAATTTATTTATTTTTAGGGATGTGCGATTAATCGATTAATCAAACTTCCTGATTAATCAATTTATCGATTATTCAACAATTTTGATTAATCAAAAACATGATTAATCGATTAATCAGTTATTTCGATTATTCAGAATAATGATTAATTGATTAATCATGATTTTGATTAATCAAATTTATGAATAATTGAATAATATCTTGTTTTGCTTCGTTGAAGACGCCTTTTAACTCCAGTTAAATACAGATACATAAAACTTAAGAATGGACATTGGTCAAGTGTGACCAGTGAGCGAATAGTCTGCCTGATTTTCTTTATTTGGAGATATATATAGCATCGCCACAAAACAAAGACAAAATTGCTGTAATATTTTTAGTTTTAAGCATTTTTTCAATATTAATTAAAATTATTCAAGTTGTGATTAATCAAAATTGAAATTAATCGATTAATCATAATTCTGATTAATCAAGTTGTCAAGTAATCAATTAACTGATTAATCAAAGGTCTGATTAATCATAATGTTTGATTAATCGATTAATCGCACATCCCTAATTATTATAAATCTACCTCACATTGAATTTGGCATGCTGAACACGAATCTGAAAAAGATTTTGATATCCAATGGCTCGTTTTCGAGATATGGTAATTTTTTATCATATTAGTAAATAGTGGTTCTAAAAAAAAAATTGGTAATTAAAATATTTCTCGGATTGAAATATTATTATTATATGGGCGATTATAGTCAATGAAAAAAGCTTACAAAATAGCACATTTGTAGAGACCCTGTTACAATACAGCATGAGTTAGAGAGTGCCAAAGTTGACCACCTCGAGTAGTTTTTAAATTTAATTTTTGCCATATTTGAAACCCTTTATCTTTCACCGTATTTCACTTCTTCTCTATCCCCTTTCTAAAGGAAGCAACACGTTAATTAATAGGAAGAATTTCTTGAGTGTTGCTTCTCTGTAAATAAATAAATAATAATATGGAATAAAACATCTCATAAAATGCTTAAATAATAAACATTTTTCAAAAAAATCGTATTTTTATTTTCCGACAAAATATGCTAACGCAAAAAAATACGCAAAAAAGTTCAAAATTTGAAATTTTTTGCATACCCGAGTAAAAAGAGTTATATAGGAAATTATATAATTTAATATGGACTAATATGTTTATATATAGTCAAATGTGACACTATATCTTTGTGGATATAATTATGTATAGCTTTGAGTTTTCCAAAAATTTCTTATATGATGCCATATATAGATCAGTATAAATATATATGTCCCCATATATATTAATATATACCATATTTAGTTACATATGCTATGACAATTTTAATACAGCGTCATATATAATTAATAATGGCTTTATCGGTAAACATATAAAGTCTTATATACATAGCTCAATGTTAATGTTTTTTCTAAGTTGTTTTAGATATGTTTAAGTATAGCTCAATGTAAAAAAAATTCTATGTTTTTCTGAGATATATTTATGTATGTATGATTTCAAAATATAAAAGGCGTACTCATTATAACTCCTAAATTCCTTGTAAACCTTGTATAAATACAAGCCATATTTTCTATGTATGGAATTTGACATTAAACTCATAAACACAGTTTACGGGTAGAATACAAGTTTATATAAGAAGGCTTAAAATGATTGGTTACAATTATGTACAACTACTTCTAAATACGTATGTGTAAATTCATAAATGCTTTATAAAGTTATAGGAGGTTTATGAAACAAATTCTGTATGTAAAATTTGTTTTGTGAACCTCCTATTATTTTATAAAACGTTTATGAATTTACAAATTAAAGTTTTATTTAAATTTTGAATTCTTAACTTAATTGTGTTATTTTTTAGTACTTTTTAATAGTTTTTGTTTTGATCCTGAAATATAATGCGTTATATAATTATGTCTTTCTACATCAAATTAGATATGATTATATCGGGTCAAAATTCGGATAAGATTCTATATGATTTAATATATTTAGATCTTATCCGACATAATTTTATCCATCATTTTTCGGATCATAGCATATCTTCAATTATATTAAATTAGATATCATTACATATGACATTATATTATTTTTTTTACTCGGGTAGGTATAAATTAGTAAGAATATTTAAACCATCTTATGGAAGGTACGTTGTTTATTTTTACGATAATAAGCGAAATAACTAGTTTTTTAGCTCTCCTTAGAAGTTAGCTTTTTTGAGTTGGCATTTATTGAATATAGGAGCTCGATATACATTTTTCATATTAGGTCCGTTGCTCTACGTAATCGCGGAAACCCAGTCTTACAAAAAGTGTACCCGTACTCGAAAATTCGGGAAAAGAGAGCGCTCATGAGTGTATTTGTGTTTCTGTTTTTATCAGGGTTGGCAGGCAATACCGCTAAAATACCGTTATCGACCCAAACCCTTTTAACGGACTACCGTTACCCCTAAAATACCGTTTCCGAAATATCCGGAATACCCTTAACCTTAAAATACCATTACCGAAATAACTGAAATACCGTTATCCATAAAATACCGATACCGAAATAAATGAAATATCGATTATCTTAAAATACCGTTACCGAAATACCTGAAATAGCGTTATCCTTAAAATACCGGTACCCTTATTTTTAATTCTCTCCTCTTAGTCATTGCACGTGATTTTTGAGTATTTCATATAAATTAAACCAATTAATTCGGTTTGTGTTTACTTTAGTTTGGTTTTTGCAAAAAAATGCGGTATGCACCGAAATAACTGAATGCCTTTACCCTTAAAATACCGTTACCGATATAACTCAAATACCGTTACCGACATAAACCAAATATCGTTATCTTTAAAATACCGTTACCGAAATAACCTAAAATGTCGTTACCCTAACGATAACCGCATTCGTTTCGGTTACCATCCATGGTTTTTATCGAAAGTTACCCAGACTTTTTCTTCGGTAAATTTGGTAAATTTTTCTCGTAATAGGAACAGCCGATGCAATGACCAATTGTTATAAAACTGAAAATTTAATTTACCATCATCAAAAAGAACTTTTAAATGGAAATGAATATGTGCAATTGCGCAAATTCTCAAACTTAAATTACACACATTTTCACATTTTTCTTTGAAGTAAATTTTTTTGCTAGAAAAGTATTTTTTTTTTGTTGGCGTTCCCGCCCGTATTTAAGATAATTTTGTAATTTTTTTAAGAAGATTTGGTGCTTGCTCTCATTTTATCAATCTTTACAAAAGTAAAGGCACACTTTTTGAAACTAAGTTTCTATATTTGTTGAGATCCGTTTCGAGGACGACAACGAATTTGACCCAACCACACTGATCGATAGGTTATTGTGAACGATTGAGTTGACTGTTGACAGTTGCTTTTGGTCCTCCAGTAACAAGAGCCAATTTTTTTTGATACAAACAAATTGTCAAAATATTTCTGAGTCGATTTAGCGATGACCGCCCGTTCATCTCTTCATCTTACATTGTACTTTTTCAAACTACTATTAAATTCATAAATGCTTAAAGTTATATGAGACTCATGAAACAAATTTTGTATGGAAAATTTTTTTTGTAAGCCTGCTATAACTTTATGAAGCATTTATGAATTTACACAATAATATATTTCACTATATTTATGTAGTGTACCGTTAATTGAAACTGCCTTCCCCGAATATGACCCAAATCGTACGTTAGTGTAGGGTATCACGGCTTTAATATTTTTTATGTATTGTGTTTTTTTTTTTATTACATTAAAAGACATAGGGTAAAGAAATTTCTATCCATCCTAGAGTCAATTTAATGACAGTTACTTTTTTTATATGAAAAATGTGTATAATTTTGTTTACAAATTTAAGGATAGACAAAAACTTCAACTTGGGTTGCGATAATAAGAGAGTATACTAAATACATATATATATGAGTGGGAACATAAAAAAATTAAATAAAAGAAATGAAACTGAAAAATATAACTAGATAAAACAAAGTAATCCACTATGTAGGCTTTGGAGTTTTATGTTGTTTTCCGCAATGGATTTCCCGCCAAAACAGTGCATTAAAGGAAGTAATTACGACTGCTCTTAGCTAAAGAGACAATAAAGACAAACTGAATGTAAATTAAAAAATATATACACTTATTATTCAGACAGAGCATATGGCTATGACTCTGCAAGCAAAAACTGTTCATTCAAAATATTATAAATTCACTAAAGCAGTAGAAGTAGGCACAAGACATTTTCAGAATTTTTATTATTTTTGGTATTCATAAAAAAAAATACTAAAAATAAAATTTTTGTCAGTACACAAAATAAACTAAAATTTCTGCTCTCTTCGGTTGGCGCAGGGATAATTTGTATTCAAACAGTATTAGTGGTAATACTGGATATCATCATTTTATAATCGGGCTTATTGCGGTTGGCGTTGTCGATATCGATATCGACAGTAACGAGGTTTTACAAATTTTCAAACAAACAAATATTGTCTTATGTGCAGGGGTTTTTTTTTCAAATAAAAACTAAATATGAAATTCATCATCAAATTCATTTGTTGTAAATTGTTATAAAACAAAATCAGCTGAGACAACAAAAACATGGGAGTTCCAACAAAAAAAAAAAAAAAAAAGGCAACAAATTTAGTGTTAAGCACGAACATATTCTATAATAATTCAGTTGTGACAACAAAATTTTTCATTTAGTGCCGTTTGAAATTCAATCAAGTTAATAAAAATTCTAATTGTGAAAAATCGGAGAAAGAAAAATATTCCAGATTTTACGTCAACCGTTCTTTAAATGCATTTTTGTGGACAAACAGTTGGGGTGCAAAAGAAAATTCAAACCAACTAAATTATTATTCCATACAAATAGGCGCATAAAAGCCCATATATACAATGTATGTATGTTAGAGTGGCGCTGAAATTGTCTGAAAATTGTAGGAGAACATTTCAGCCAAATCTGACAACGTTAACCCGTACCGCAACGAGTGCATATGTTTCCCAATTTTGGAAAATTTTAAACATCTGTACGTATATCGTGCAATAAATCTGGGATAAAAGAAACAAAATTTATTAATTTTTAACCAATGTTTTGCCAAGGTACCTTTGTACTCACTATATATATTTAGACTGAACAAAGCCTACAATATTGTAGTCCTCTTATGTAAGAGAGGATTTTTGTTAGCAATAAAACTATAGCACGCTAAATAATAGCTATACATTAAAAAAAAATCAAACTTTAAGTTAAATTGCAAGGATATCGTCATTCTTTTTAGAATTAAAATCAGTTTCATATAAAATGAAAATCCTTGATCAGTAGGTAAATTGCAAATGTATGACTAATTGGATTTGTCGATGACACCGTTTGCAGGTAGTTAGGAAAATATCTCAAAAAACTTAAGCTTTTTGAATTTTAGAAAAGCGCGAATTACACTGTGGAACAAATTCAGGTTAGCAAAAGTTAGGTCGATTCTGAGAGTGAGAGGTGAAAATAGAGGCTAAATTATAAGACCCGTATCGCGGCGTTTGTTTATGTTAATTCGAATTTTTTTTAATCGACCTTGGAACTTTGCAGTCAAATGCCGATTTTCAGCATATTGTTTATATGGTTTTTTGGCTATAACTCGTCAACTAATTGATATTTTTTAAATCTGTAAAAGCCAAATTATTGCTAGAGACCTGTGGTGCTTATGAAGAAAAATGTTGGAAAAATTATTTTTTTTCATGCTTTTTGAAAATATTTTCCACAAAACTAAGTCTTTCCTCAGTCTAAATGCAGTATAATACTAAACTCTACATAAAAACACAGAAAAAATTATTAACCTTAAATATCTAATTAAATAAATAAAAATTGTTTCAAAACAAGTATTTAATTGAATCAATTAATATTTTTGTTACATAATTATGTGTTGTATAATTCCTAAACTTTTTTTTCTTAAACTATATGCATATATAGAAAATTTTTAGTATAAGAACCAAAACTTTTGCAGTTCACAAACAAAACAAACACATATGCAGTACTCCATATATATAAACATGACATACACACTCTTTTTTACAATTTCATATTATTTTTTTTTTTTCAATTAACCCAGCAAGCATGGCAATACGAAGAAGATTCCCCGATCATATTGCCAGGAAGAAAACATTTATTGCCGGCAATATCAATTTCGTATTGCGGAAGTTTCTTCCGTCGGGAATAACTGTTACCCGAAAGCAATACTTCCAGGCAACACGAAAGCAATACCCCAGGAAGATATATCGGCGATATCCCTAAGTTATCACCTGGAAAATAAAAAGGTGATATCGCCAAATAAACTCCCCGATACAATATAAAGGATTTATTTTTTCATTATTAAATTTAAGCCTGAAAAAGAACATCTGCATACATAATCCATTGACCAACTAATTATCTTGATTTCATCGTAGCCGATTTTTTCCGCACATTAAATCTTGATTTTTTCTAGGAGTTTGTTTCCTATGTATCTGTTTATTGTTTTTATACAAATTTTGTTTTAATTTTTTCCAAAATGACAAAGAATTTGAAACAAATTTTCTTTATAAATATTCCGGATGATAAAAAGGTACACACAGAAAAAAACTGTGGGTATATTACCTAAGAGCTATGTAATTATACAACTACATAATTTTTAAGTCAGTTTTACAAAGTTCTAGTAAAATATGCATATTTCTTTGTAAAATATATACATGTGTAGCGGAAAATATCCGAAAAATTACATATATTTTGCTAGAAAATTGTAAAACTTACTTCGAACTTATGTAGTTGTATAATTACATAGCACTTTGATAAAGTTCCACCTGTTTTTTCTGCGTGTAATATTGCCGCAATATCATCATAAAAAACTATGACAAAAAATTCAATTTTTGTATTATTTTTTTTTCCAAATATCACCGAATTATCTTCCAAGTAATAAAAGGAAGACAATTTTAAAATACTACTTGATTATTTTCATTCAAATGAAAAATAGAAGATATCGCTTTATTATCTTCTTGGAAGATATCTTCCCAATGCTTGCAGGGAATGTTTTAATTGATATTATTACTACTTTAACCGAAATTTGTTTCAATTAATCGTATAAAATTTTTAGTAGTTAATATTATCATTTGAGTAGTAGGTGCAAAATCAATTAAAATTTGAATTGATATAATCAATTTCGTTGTTAAAATTCGTTTTTAGTTTTTTCTGTGTATATATCCACACATGTGCATTCAACAAATTTGAGATAATATCTGCATGTACAATCATACATGTTCATGCGTCTTTATGTATGTTCATACATGAACATACATGTAGATATTACCTCAAATTTCGGTAATGCACATGTGTGGATATATGTATATGTGACAGCGCATAGAGAAAGGGACCTAAGGGTAAAAAAATCAATTTTTTTTTTGTGGACAACATCTGAGCATCGAATGAGACCGATCCCATGCTCTCCTGACCTTAGGTCCCTTTCTATCCTTAGGTAGCTTTCTATTTTGCGCGTCACATATGGATATATGCTTAAATCACACTCTAAAAAGTGCTTGTAAATTTACTACTAAAGACCACGTAATTTTCTGGGTAATATAACGCATAGAACGCAAATTTACACACCAAATGTGTAAAACTTTTGCATACACATTTTTGTCTACAAAAACACCTGCAAATCGTATTAATAAGCATTTTTTATTTACAATTACACGTATTGTGTGTACAAACAGCATTTTGTGTCTAAAAACAAATATTAGGCATAAAGTGTTTAAATGTACTAATATAATAAATTAACAAATAATGTCATTTGAATTTTTCAAAAAAAATTATAAAATAATTTGAAACATTTGGAAACAACATCGAAATAGAAAAAATAGTTTTAACATTATTAAAAATGGTTTAAAAGGTAAATTAGAAAGATTAATGTATGGCACGGTATCATACATCATTTAAAGGTATGTATGTAAAAACCATTTATACATACATTGCCGAATAATCTTAAATGTTTTGTCACTGCCATTTACATACATATATAGGTTAATATTTAGACGTAAATACGGCAGCCACCGAGATGATGATCTTTATGTTGCGGAATACAATTTTTCAGTTTTAAGACGTGGATGCCTACTTACTTCTTATGTTAGTTGGAAGACTTGCAAGCAAGATGGCAATTGTTCAGGTACAGTTAATTTTTCCCTGATGTTACAAAATTTAAATATTTACTAGCCCCTTGCAATTGCAGGAATATGGCAATTAAAAAATTTAATGATTTAACTTTGTCGGATTCTAGCAATAGTGGTATTTAGGAGACCAGCATCAGTTTGTATCAACACAACATAAATCAAATATTTCTGCAAACATTAACGAGTTTTAAAATTCTTAGCAAATTCCAGAAATAACACTACTAAATGCCCAAATAAATATATGTACTCGTCCAATACATCATTTGTAATTAGTGGCACGTCGAAACAGCCGATCTTTAAAGATAAATTACGTACTACACATGCGAATTTGGTGACTAAACTTAACTTCCCCATATAAAAACCATTAAATCTTTGTGTTCTTATGAATAACATAACAATTCGGCATGGTTGTGCATATCCCCTGTCCCACTAAATAGGTCTTTCAAACACTTTCATTTGATACCAATTTGCCTATATTTTTTTTAAATAAAAAAAAACTTAAAAAATTTTTGAAAACGAAAAACACATATTCTCTGTTCCGTTATTTTAATAACGATCTAGTTTTTCTGGTCCCTCGGAGTTCATCCTAAACGGGTTTTACTCTGTGTAATAACACTGCTTCCGTCTGTCGAATCATGTTTTTTTTTTTTGAGAAATATTAGTTTCAAAATACTATGAAAAAGAGATAACGAAATTGAAGGGATGCCTAAATAAGTTTTGCGGTGAAGTAAAGTCCCGAATATACCAAAAAATAAGTTTTATCAATTTATGTTAAGCGTTTAACAAATGCTTGATGGGATGAAACAGTTATGATCCTTTAGAAAAGCGTTTTCTAAAAAATTTTTTTAGGTATCCCAGATAGGCAATTTTTTAATACTTGTTAGTGCCTAAAAGTCCAACCAATTTTTAATATATTCTTTTCCTTACAGTCTTTAAGTATTTCTCTTAATTTCGCAGTTCCTACTTTGGAAAGACGACAGTATACCACTTACATTGATAATATCAATAATCCAGCTGCAGACCCGATATACAATATAATGCAGCTAATAATAGTGAAGATTGCATTTATAATATACAAGAATCAATGATAAATAACCCTGTATTGTTAAATTTATTTATAATAAAATGTTTAAAATGCATTCCTTGTAATCTTTTAATTATGAGAAAAAAAATTTAGGTTCATTGTATTACAAACACCACGCACGTAAATATGAGCATTTTATTTGTATTATTAAGCATTTAAATATGCGTCTTAAAGCACTTTCTGCTTAGGTTTACTTACAAAAATGGGTACACTTCATACACACTTTTAATATAAGTTTACACACATTATGTGTATCAATGTTACACACAATGTGTGTATGAGTTTAAATTTACACACATGGAGTAATTTTACGGACTTTATAGTAGGTAAAAAGTTACCTACTATAAATAGGGTAAATTTAAATAAAAATTTATTAGAGTGCATCTTTTGTAATTTTGTTAAAATTCATTTTTGATATTTTTCAATTTTTCAATTTTTGATTATTGAAATTGTGTTTTAGAAAAGAGAATAACAAAATTTATAACTTGAGTAAAATTTAAGAAATACACACAGAAAATAGATTCGTAGTTTCAACCGAATTTTTTGCCAACCGAATTTTTGTAGTTCCAGGTACAATCACTTTTATTAATTTTTATTACTGTTGTAATTACCGAAATTTTTTTAAAGTTTTTGAATTTTTGTTGTATTAATTGATTACTTTTATGTTTGTGGATTATAAATTCTATAAATAGAACAATACGTTCCACATAATTTATTAAAAAATTTTAAATTTTTTATGTCGCGAACTGGGATAGAACCTGCGACCTTCCGCTTGTTAGCCCATTGCTTTTGCTCTAGGCTAAAATCTATTTAAATTTTTCTACTAAAATTTCAAATTTGAATTTCTTTATATTGGAAATTTAAATACTTTGTTTATTAATACAATTATATCAACAACAGAAAATCAATTGTGTCTTCTAATTTAAATCAATAAAAAAAATTACAAAAAAAAAAAAAAATTATGTCGCCAACTGGGATAGAACCGTTGGCGAAACTCGACTTGAACTTTTTTAGTCTAATTTAAAATTTGAATTTTTTTCAGGTTGAATCAATTGTGTCTTTCAATTTGAATCAATAAAAACATTATTTAAAAATAATAAAAAAAAACTACAATGCCTTGGCTGAGGTTTGAACTCAGATTTCTCAGACTATTAGGCTGTGTGCTTATCCCCTGCACCACAGACACTTATATTTTGTTGTTGCCTAATTTTTAATTTAAATACGCAGAAGAATGTATGAAATGAAAAGATATGATACATTCCAAAATTTTACTACGCCAAATAAAATTTCTGTTCCTAGTATCAATATATTATTATAATTACCAATACAATGGAAATTAACGGTTGATGCCACTAAAGTTGACAAAACAAATTTTAAATTGGTTTGAAAAACTAATACTTTGGATAGAGTGATCGATTTTACTGAAAGACAACTGATACTAGGTTTTTGCTGCCGATATTTTATTCAAATGAATAAATCTTCGATAAAATGTTGGTTGTTGGTATTGAAGGTAATGTAGAAGTTAGTATTTTTTCAATATTGATTAGAAAAACCAATATTTTGGATAATGTGACTGTGTTTTGGTTAATCGTATATATTTTCTGTTCAGAATTAAATTTAACTTTTCTGATGATGAATTATAATTAACCCCAATTAAAATTATTGAATAACGAAAAAATTTCGTTGGTTCCGATAGAATTCCAACCAATTAATTTTCTGTGTGTATATGTAATAAATAAAACACAATACATGTATGGAGAATTATATACTCATGTGTGGAGAAGCATGCATATTTATGAACATGCACGAACATACATTAAACCTGTATGAATCCATGTATGTCAATTTTTAGCTGGGTGTTTTTAATTTTATTCATCGCACAATTTTTCAGACTAATTTAAGCAAAAATTTTATTTGTCCTTAAACTTTGCTGCGAGAAAAAATGTGTGTGGACACTATGAAAAACAGCTCGCAAATGAACACTTTCAAAGCCTGCGATATGAAATTATATACAGGCATTGTGGAACTGCAATGTTACTGAGTAAAAAATTCCTTCTAAAAAAAATAAATGTAACCGGAGTTATAGGCACATAACAACGAAGTTGCTTTTTAGCAACTTTGGGCTGAAAGGGATATATAGGGTTTTCCAATAAGGACTTGACAACTTTTTTTTAAATAACATATGTCAAATGGTCCATCGGCTTCAATTCTTGAGTCAGCTTGATCTTGTATGGGTGTACACCAAGATCTTTATGCAAAATTCACCATAAAGTGGTCTTGGCGATGCCCAGTTCTTGAGAACGCCGCGGAATCGACTGATTTGGATCGTTTGCTACGGAAGCCTGAACGGCAGCGATATTTTCATCACTTCGACCAACCCGTTGTCTCACTGGCACGGCAGCATCACACAATGAATATGTAGACTCAAATTCTTGCACTAAACTTGTTATTGCTTGTCTTCTAGGGCGAGAATAACGACCGAAAATTGGAGTTAGCGCTCTTAAAGTTGCGGTCACCGACTCCGAATTTCGGTAGTACATTTTTGCATACGTTGTTCGTTCGTGTACTTTACCAAGATGAAAATGTTGAGTTTACTGAAAAAGAGGAAAGTAACAGTTAGATGATCAGTGAAATAGTGCATTCACAAATTAATTTCAAAGCTGTCAAGTACCCATTGGAAAACCCTTTATAATGACGTCGGGAGCTTCTTCGGACGTGGTACATTTCAAATTACGACATGTAATTTTTCTCTATCTCGCTAAGGGCCATTTTATAAAATGTGTTTTTTTTTTTATTTTCCGATGGTCCAGGTCCATTTTTAAAATCGTTACTTTAAGTGTAGGAACGCACGTAGTTTCATTTATGCAAACTTACATATTTAATTTGTTTGCATCTGCTTATTTTTTGGGAAATGAATTAGTCGAATTGCGATATAAGTGTTACCATGCTCCGGTTTTTACGCTCTAATTATTTTTCAGCTTTCAATTTAATTTTCCTTTTCTGAAAAAGAAAAGAGCAACAACAACAAGAAGAAGTACACACACATCCACATACATTTTCTATGAGTTCATACATATATTTTCTTCATGTATTATACAAACACACAGCCATAAATGCCAACACTAAATATTAACAACAACAACCGGCAACAGTTACAAAACATTTACTTACTGTTGAGTTTGTAAAGAAATTATAAGGAATTATATGTTTGTAAGTACATATGTACACTTTGTTCGTAAAGTACTCGTTATTGTAAAACTATTTAACAAAATTAATGAACAACAAATAATTTGCGAAACGTCAAGAAAATAAATTAATTATAGCATCAAATTTTATACCTGATTGTTACTTGGTTAAATGTTGTTTTAAATATCGGAATATATTTAGAAGAAATTTCATTTTTTTCTAAAGACCTTGTTCTTTGATGACCACAGGTAAGTATGCTTTACCAAAGGGTCGTTGGCATTTGTAATTGTCCAGGTCTAAGATAATTAATTTGTCCAAAGTTGATTTGTAGAGGAGGATTGGGCAACAAACATATAGCGGGAGGTAAATATTTATGTGGGACCATTTACCCTTTAGGAGTCCTCGAAATTGCTAGAAACAACTTCCTTATTAAGGGACAAAAGGACAATTTTTGACAAGACAAATAAAGGTATAGGAGGTAAATGGAGCCAATTTTTTTTTGCGAAAACTAAAGATCACTTCGGCGGAAAATTTTTTAACCTTTTTGTAGTGGATAATTGAAGTTTCAAATTTCTAGCTAAAAGTTTTTATTCATATCATTAAAAAAAAAAAAAAAGTGTCTTGGCTTTCTTAACCGGTGTAAGAACTACTTCACTTCTTCTGATCTCCTTTCTATTTATACCACCTATATCCGGCCGAAGATGGAATACAACTCCCATATATGGGCAGGGGCTTCAAAGTCTATTTTGGAGCTTTTGGACCGTGTACAAAGGAGGGCGTCGGCGCTCATTAATGACAGTAGGGTATCCAGCTCTATTGACTCGTTGGAGCATCGTCGGAATGTGGCTTGTGTAACACTGTTCTATCGTTACTACCATGGGAGGTGTTCTGCTGAGATAAGTGCACTTATCCCGATGCCCCGTGTTTTTGGCCTTAACACGCGCTTGTACAGTAGATCTCATCCGTTTGTGGTTGATTGTCCAGTTAGTCGCACAACGCATTATAGAGAGAATTCGTTCATTAATCGAACCGCCCGTATGTGGAATAAACTCCCCGCAGATGTCTTTCCTGATACTTACAATTTAGGGAAATTCAAGTCAAACGTTCACAAACACTACTCCCTCTTTCCTCCTTCACATAACCTATTTTCCTGATATCAACACAATGCATTGCATTAGTAGGAGCATCCCCTGATTGTTGGTCTATAGTAAAAAAAAAAAAAAAAAAAAAAGGGCGGCGATTTTTTCTCTTAAATCCTATTCCATCCCAGCAAGCATGGCAGTACGAAGAGGATTCCCCGATTATATTCCTCTGTCGGGAACAACTGTTAGCCGGAAGCAATACTTCCAGGCAATACGAAGGCAGTACCCCATGAAGATAAATCGGGGATATCGCTAGTTTATCACCTGGAAGATAAAAAGGTGATGTCGCCAAATAAATTCCCCAGTACAAATTAAACGATTTATTTTTTCATTATTAAATTTAAACCTGAAAAAGAATATATGCATACATAAGCCATTGACCAACACATTAATTGTCTTGATTTTATGACAAAAAATTTCAAACAAATTTTCTTTATCTACCAGATGGCACAAGGGTGATATTGCCGCAATATTAACATAAAAAATTATGACAGAAAATTTAGCAAAAAATGTTTCTGTGTCAGTAAATTTTTCCTGAATATCAGTAGACTAAAAATAACTTAAAAAATTTTTAGAGAAATTATACTTTAGTTAATTTACCTGCTGAAATTTCAAGTCTAAAACATCCGTTTTGTCATTCTTTTGAACACTTTTTAGGAAACTTTGTAAAATATAAAAATGCCCGATTAAAAAAATTAATGAGGTCAACATACAATCATATCTTTTTTTAATGCCGCCCAAAATAAAATTTGATCCGAGAAATGGTGGATCGTACTGCATTAATTTATATCCACCTTGGATCTAATATGATAAAATACGATCTGTAAAATGGTTTTATATAATCATATAAAATATGACAATCAAAAAAGTAATTTCAATAGAATGGATCATTTAATGCAATCTAAGCGATCTTTAAATGAATTATTTTTGTCTAATGGTATCAAATAAAATGGAACTTTTTTATTAAATCCAATTTTATATAATTATTTAAACCCATTTTTCGGATCGTATTTGATCATATTAGTTCCAAGGTGGATCTAAATTAATATAGAGTGATTCAACATTTTTCGGATCAAATTGTTTTTTGGGCTTTATTAAAAAAAGATATGGTTGTATTTTATAAAATCTAACTTTTTTTACTCGGGTGTCCAGACTTCCACACTAGTAGACAATTCTAAATAACAAAAAAATTAAATAAACTATGGCTTCTATATTATAAAAACGTTTTTTAGAAAAAAACGTTCTTAGTTCTGATTACACAGAAAAAAATAATTCCTAAAATTATTTTTATGAATTTAACATGAAAAATTTTTCCCAAAACATTTTCCTCCTATTTTAAAATTTGTTCATACATTTTGTGAAAAAGTTAATAGTAGATTTTTTGGTTTTTTTATGTAAATTAATGAATTTTCGCTACATCCAATAAACAAATATGCAATCATATCAATAATTTCATATATTTTGTGCATTAAAATGCATTTTATTTAGTCAATGGACTTGAGTACAAATATAAGGTCTGTTCGACGTCACTAATCCTTTAATGGTGCATGATGTAGCCATTTGGCAACATACCGGTTTTTCAATAAAAAAAAAAGTACAAAGTGCTCTTAGAGTTTAGCTCAGATTTTTTATAGGAAAAATCTTGGTTTTGCTTCGTATGTTTGTGAAAAAACTAAAACACACGTTTTTTTTTACAAAAAGTGTAATATTCAAAAATGTTTGTTTAAATATTTAAAGTGGTATTCTCGCAATAAATCTCATTTTGGCGACTATAAATGTATAATTCATAGTTTAGATATACATTTTTTTTTCATACATGTTAAAATAATCACAATTTAGCTATTTGGCAAAAAATCAGATTTTACAATAAAAATCACCTTTTTTAAAAAAATTAGTTTTCGTATTTTTATTGAAATTTACACGTTTTTGAAAGCATATACAAAAATATAAGGCGGGTACCTACGGGAACCCAACACAGGATGACAAAATCTGAACTTTTAAAAATTAATAGAGTTCTGACCATTAATTCTATATTTTTCGGACATGCTGATTAAAATGACGTATTTTGTTTTTCGATCTAAGGTACAGATTTTCCGCAAAATGTGTTTAAAGTTTAGTGGTTCTACATTTAGTTTTGTATATTAAAAGATTTTCAAATGCAGTCAATATCAATTATTTGTGGTGAAATGTAGGCGCAGGACCTGTAGTCATATTTAGGGTTAAGATTTGATGCACAAAACTGGCTATTGAACCCACTGTTCGTGCTTAATATATATATATTTTTTTCGGTTTTAATCAATTGATGTCACTTCGACCTTGATAAATGTCATGCCATAGTAAAGAAGCAATTAAAAGGAAAATATTTCAACAAAAAAAATGTGTGCATGTATAGTGTTAAAATCGCGATTTTTCAAACATTTTATATGGTAGCATAACTTTTCAAGTTATTTCCAAAGTCCAACTTTTAGTATAATATGGGATTACCTCTAAAAACTCTTAATTATTTTTATGAAGTTGAAATTTTTTTTATCAATTTTAAATCTTGTAGTCATAATTAATATTCAGATTTATTGGTCTTTTTTGACCGCAGTCCACTAAGGGTTAAGGATTTTTTCAATAAAAGTAAAGATAATTATAGCGTATTCAAATTTAAGAAATATTTTACCAAAAATTATATAAACTGTAATGAAAACATTTAGATTTTGTCAAATTTTTGACAAAATAAGCAATTTTCGTAAAATGTCCTGGAAAGCAGTCGCTCCAAACACTAACCCGAATTATCATTTTTCCAATTTATTTTTTTCTTTAATATAATTTTTTCCATAATATGGTACAAATATCAAACGACATCTCCAAATTAGCCATTTTAAAAAATCTTTAAAATTAATTTTAAAAGACCACGTTTTTGCATTTTTATCAAATTCGCAAGTCCCTTCAAATTCCAGGCTAAAGTGAGTTAATGACACCCAATGAATCATCTTGACTACATTACATCATTCGGAACCGTTTCCAATAAAACTGGGGAGGTGTAATGAACGGAAATCGACAAATCGTTATTTTAAGGGACATCCTGATATCCAAGTTTCATGAAGATCTGAGATTTTTCCTCAGGACACATTCCTTTTTTTATATATAAATTATAATATTCTGAATACATTTTAAGCATACATTTTATAACTGCGGCTTTGAAATTTGTCACATTTGTTGCACAAAAATATGTGTGATACTTTCTTGTCGTCTTTTACTTTTTCTGTAGTTTTGTATAGTGAGCGAATGAAAGAATCGTACAACAAAAAAAGAAAATATATGAAAAGATGGCATGAAACTGAATATATGTATATTAATCTAATACATATGAGCAATTCTCCAACAAAAAATTAAATTCCATGTAGGGAAATATATTTTGGAATAACTTCTTTTATTTTAAACTAAAAGCATAACAATTTCTATTTTTTTTTTCGAGTAAAAATGTAAATGCGTGTTGGACCACCAAGTCGTTTTCTTGTTAAGGCTGTATTAAGCCCAAATTAGTACGGGAGTAAAGTGAGGTGAAATGAGGTATCGTAAAGTAGAAATCTATTTTCAATAGATTTTCTTACGTCAAATCTACTTCTAAACTAAGTATTTGTGTATACTATAGGCCAGTATGAATGTTTTGCAAGACATTCACAAAACATTTTCTTATACAACACCAAAATATTTTTTTTTTGTTTTCTGTTTTATTTATTTATTTTTTTTTGTAATGATCTGAATTTTAACATCTTGTAAATAACTACAAATAAGTAAAATGGGCAATTTTTGTTGTATTTAGTATTAAAAATCGTCAAATCTCTCATCAGCGCATGTGAATGAATGTCTTGTAAGACATTCATTCAGCCCTCTAGTGTATACTATCACTAGTTGAAACTAAACAGCTGACACGATACTTTACGATACTACCAGACTAATGGAGCCTTTAGTCTCTGCGTTCCGTAACGTGCCGTGCCATATGGCTATTTTTTGTATAGTTACACATATGATCAACATAATAGATACATTAAAATTTTTTATAACTTTATTTTCGTTGCCTTTATTTTTAAAGAACAAAATAATGGATAAATTCACCCCAAAATACGAGGAGATTGTTCAGAAAATGGTGCAGAATTTTAGCGTGACGTTTGTTTTTTTTATTTTGTCACTTGTTTTAAGTATGCGTGGCTTTAATAAGCCACGATATCGACCTTCTATCAATTTACATAGTAAAATTTAGCGAGTACTGATCAGTTCTCTAAAAACTGTGTATTTTTGAAATTCCTATAATATTTCCTTAAGTCCTGCATTTTTATACCCTACACCACTATGTGGTCAGGGTATTATAAGTTTGTGCTGATGTTTGTAACACCAAAAAATATTGGTACCGATAGTATACCGATCGGTTCAGAATTTTTTTTTTATTTCGATTTAACGATGTCCGTCTGTCCGTCCGTCCGTCTGTCTGTCCATGCAATCTTGTGCGCACTCTACAGGTCGCACCTATTAAGATATTTTGATGAAATTTGGTACGCAGACCTATGTTGGCCCAAGGACGAACAAGTTTGATTTTTTTGAACATCGGTCCATGTTTAGACCTAGTGCCCATATAAGGGTCCTACCAAAATTATACTGTTTATATGCTGCAGGTCGTAAATATTAAGATATTTCGATGAAATTTGGTACACAGACCTATATTGGCCCAATAATGCAGCCTATTGATTTTGGTGAACATCGGTCCATGTTTAGACCTAGTGCCCATATAAGGGTCCTACCAAAATTATACTGTTTATATGCTGCAGGTCGTAAATATTAAGATATTTTGATGAAATTTGGTACACAGACCTATATTGGCCCAATAATGCAGCCTATTGATTTTGGTGAACATCGGTCCATGTTTAGACCTAGTGCCCATATAAGGGTCCTATCAAAATTATACTGTTTATACGCTGCAGGTCGTAAATATTAAGATATTTTGAAGAAATTTGGTACACAGACCTACATTGGGCCAATAACGCAGCCTATTGATTTTGGTAAACATCGGTCTATGTTTAGACCTAGTGCCCATATAAGGGTCCTACCAAAATTATAATGTTTATACGCTGCAGGTCGCAAATATTAAGATATTTTGATGAAATTTGATACACAGACCTATATTGGCCCAATAACGCAGCCTATTGATTTTGGTGAACATCGGTCTATGTTTAGACCTAGTGCCCATATAAGGGTCCTACCAAAATTATACTGTTTATACGCTGCAGGTCGCAAATATTATGATATTTTGATGAAATTTGGTACATAGACCTATGTTGGCCCAAGGACGAAGCCTATTGATTTTGGTGAACATCGGTCCATGTTTAGAACTAGTGCCCATATAAGGGTCCCCCCAAAATTATATTGTTTATACGCTGCAGGTCGCAAATATTAAGCTATTTTGATGAAATTTGGTACATAGACCTATGTTGGCCCAAGGACGAAGCCTATTGATTTTGGTGAACATCGGTCCATGTTTAGAACTAGTGCCCATATAAGGGTCCCCCCAAAATTGGCTTGGTTACAAATTGCAGGTCGCAAATATTAAGATATTTTAATGAAATTTGGTGTGCTGACTCACATTATAGAAAATTTTGACATAAGCCCCATTTTAACCCATTCGAGTTTCGGATCCAAACAATACACCAAACTGGTGTAGGGTATTGTATAGTCGGCATGTCCGACTTTAACCTTTTTACTCGTTTTTACTACAAATAGTCTCCAGACTTAAAATGACAGTGCCTTAAACATGACTAAATTTTTCTTTGTTTACAGCGATTTTAAAATAAAGTTAACAACACTGGAATTTAAACACGGATTGCTTTATACTATAACGTAAAAAAAAGTTTGACTGATTTGTTATATCGCGGTAAGTATAGAATAAGGCCATTCACTTTAAAGTTTCAGTGTTGTTAACTCAATTTTAAATTCGCTAAAAACAGAGAAAAATCTGGTCATGTTTAAGGCGCTTGTCATTTTAAGTCTTGCGACCATTTGTGGATAAAGATAATGCAAGATTTAAGGAAATTTTATAGAATTTCCAAAAATATATATAAGGCAGTGACGTAGTACCCAAATTCAACAAAGTCAATTTTCTCGAAAACAAAAAATGACTACTCTCTGAATTTTTTGTATCGATTAAAAAATATATCCTCTTTCTATTAAAAATATTTTAAAAAATATTAAAAATAAAATGTTTTGGGGTAAATCGATGTTAAACATGAAATTTTCAGACGTATATCTCAAATTTTTAAAAATTTATTTCACCAGTCGATAGTTAGTGAAAAAATCTTTTAGAAAATTGGAACTCAAAATTCAATATTTTTCTGGGAAAAGCGAAGTGACAGCGAATGTCAGAGTAAGAGATCTATATAATCTATGAATTATGCCCCCCATATGTTTTTACACTAAGTGCCACTTTTATAGTAAGATAATTGATTTTTTTTATTTCAAACAAAATTTCAAACTTATGATATATTTAAGGCAGCGGTTCCCACTAAGTTTGGCTTCACGGACCCCTTGAGACATTTCTACTAGCTCATGGACCCCCAAACCAGTGTTGAGCGCGAGGTACTTCAAAAATTATGGGGCAAAATTAATAAAAGCACCTGGGGGGTTACCGCGTAACTTGATTCGAAAATCTTACTTTTTGAATTTGTATCGGTAGTGTACAAGGTTTAGGATAAAAATAAATTAAAAAATAAAATTTTTAAACAGAGTTATATTTTTAACAATATTTGCAAGATTTACGAATTCTATTTTTTTTTTTAATCGAGTTACGCGGATACCCCTGCTTATTTTAAATGATGGCCAATTTTAAGCAGGAATAAGGAAAAAAACATTTTTCAAATCAATATTTTGTTAAATAATTTAAAAATTATTTTTACTTAAAAGTTTTAATTTTTACATTTTTTTAATCGCGTTCTTTTGCAAATTGATGCTCACGTACGGTATGAAGTTGTGTATGTTTAAGGTTATATGTATTTGTGTGTCCAAAGCGGCCGTCAAACAATTCTTAATTTTGTTTTCACTCCCAAAAACTAAAATAAAATCTAGAATGGTTCATATACATATGTGTATACTTTTTTAATGCAAGGAAAAATGGAATGCAGTGGATTTCTATGTTGCATTATATGCAACAAAATAAACAAAAGCCATCCAACTAATGGGCGTTGAAAATAATGAAAAGCGTACAACAACTACATGTACGTACTGATGCATGTATGTGTGTGTGTGTGTACATTTATATATTTGTATTTTTGAAATTAAACCACGAATATAATTTATTTTTTGTGACAATTAAATAAACTTTCTTTTAATGCATTTTCTTCCATAGGATCACAAACTAAAACATATGGCTGAATTGCAACAGTCTGTTGTTACTGATCAGGATACACGTCTTCAAATACAGGGACAAATTCTCCAGTGGGAGGAAAATCTTGAACGCTTACATTGTGAACAATTTCGTTTGCGCTGTTATATGGCATCTTTGCAGAGTGGCGAATTGCCAAATCCAAAGGTAAGTCATTTGCAAAATGGGAAAAACATTTAAGTAATAAGCAGTTGCAGTTTAAGTGCTAACGTACAAAATTGTCAAAATAATTGATATTATACATCGACACCACTTTAACAATTAAATTGTGAAGTCCTTCACTGAAGCTGTGATAAGTCTAGATCATGTTGTTGAGCTCAGGGACTCTCTCCGATTTTGAGCTCAGGGACTCAGGGAGAACCTCCTTACCGTAAATTAAAATTTTTGTATGCAGAAAGAAAATAAAGAAGCACTAATAGACACCAATAAATGAGAAAAAGCAAAACTAAAAGCGTTGGGAAAAAGGAACCATATTATCGGGGAAAATTGCAAAAATGTAATATGCTCCCTAATTCATTACACACCCTTCCTGCTAATAAGTGTAAAAGTAGTTTTATTGGCCCTCCTTCCGATTCCCAGAACCCGATTATCTCACATTTTCATATTTAATAAAATCCTAAGTTATTGAGATAGAGTTCATTTTTATTTATTTCCTTGAAAAAGTTTATAGAACAATATTCTTTACACCTACAAAAAAATTTTGTTGTCTCAACCGAATTTGGTTCCAACCGAATCGTTCGGTTGCTGCAACTGAAAAATCGGTTGTCACAACCCTATTTCTGTTGTTCCAACTGAAATAGGGTTGTGGCAACCGAAATAAGGTTGTGACAACCGAAATAGGGCTGTGACAACCGAATTTTCAGTTGCAGCAACCGAACGATTCGGTTGGAACCAAATTCGGTTCCCGAGTAAAAAAAATTATATATAATCATATGTGGCATATATTACAATATATAATTAGACATGTCGTTATGTATATCCATATATAATTATATATGACGTCTTTTTCCAAATTTTTTCCTTATATTATGCCATATATAATTTCATCTAATTAGATATCGGCCTTTATAATATTAGATATGGTATATATGATTATATATTACATAGCATGGCTGATCATATTGCATATATAGTTATATATAGAGCTATATCTTAATATATATGGTGGCATTTTAGCAATATATAATTATATATGGTATAATTTAAACAATATATAACTATATATGGCGCTAGTTAAACTAGATGTTATCATATATGGTGCCATTTAAACCATATATTATCATATATGGTGGCATTTAAACAATATATGGTCATATATGGTACCTTATGAACAAAATATTTAATACAGTTCCAGATATGATAATATATGCTACTATATATAGTGCCATATATATTGATATATGGTGTCATTTATACAATATATTACCATATATGGTGCCAATTTAAACCATATATTACTATATATAATGCCATTTAAACAATATTTGCCCGAGTAAAAAAAATTATATATAATCATATGTGGCATATATTACAATATGTAATTAGACATGTGGTTATGTATATCCATATATAATTATATATGACGTTTTTTCCCAAAAATTTTCCTTATATTATGCCATATATAATTTCATCTAATTAGATATCGGCCTTCATAATATTAGATATGGCATATATAATTATATATTACATAACATGGTTGATCTTATTGCATATATAGTTATATATAGAACTATATTTTAATATATATGGTATCATTTTAGCAATATATAATTATATATGGTATCATTTAAACAATATATAATTATATATGGTGACAGTTAAACTAGATATTATCATATATGGTGCCATTTCAACAATATATGCTCATATATGGGGCCTCATGAACAACATTTTTAATACAGTTCCAGATATGATAATATATGCTACCATATATAGTACCATATACTTTGATATATCGTATCATTTAAACAACCCGAGGAAAAATAGTTACATATAGTCATATATGTGATTAAGTTATATCTGTATAAATATACAATTTCATCCGAAGAATGGCCCGATATATTTTTATCAATTGTTTATCAATTTTTATCTAAATGTATCAGTTTAGATCTGACCTAATTCAATTATGTGTTAATCAGATGAAATTGTATCAGATTTTTGATCTGATACAATTTTATCGGTTTGATCGTAATTGGTTCAATTTTATATAAATAAAATATAATTGTATCCGACATTTACCTTATACAATTGTATCAAAGTTTTAAACTGATATCAGGTCAAAATTGGGATATAACTATATAATTTTGTATACAAATATATCTATTTGGACCTAAACTGATACCATGTAATATAAACCAATAAAATTCTATCAGGTCAAAAATCTGATACAATTTCATCTGATTAACACATAATTTAATCAGGTCAGATCTAAACTGATGCAATTAGATAACAACTGATACAAATAAGAACTGATACAATTTTATCGGGCCATTTTTCGGATCAAATGGTATATGGATGAATCTAAGTTATATATTACCATATAAAGCTCCATATTGGTGCCATTTAAACAATATATTGTCATATATGGTGCCATCATATATGGTAACTCATCAGCAACTACAATATTAACTGTATTTCAGAAGCTATTAATTGTATTTAAGAAATTTTAAATGTATTTTAGAAATTATGGAATGTATTTCAGAAATTTATTAATTGTATTTCAGAAATAATCAAATCAATTTCAGAACTTGTTGATGGTTTATCATAGTTAATAGAGAAAATTTTCTAAATTACATTTCATAATTTCTGAAATACAATTGATAATTTCTGAAATACAGTTTGATAATTTCTGAAATACAGTTGTGAATTTCGGAAATACAATTAATAATTTCTGAAATACAATTGATAAAACTGAAATTCAATGGACTAGTTCTGAAATACAATTCATAAATCTGAAAAATAATTGATAAGTTCTGAAATACAATTGATAAAACTGAAATTCAATTGATTATTTCTGAAATACAATTGATAAATCTTAAAAACAATTGATACAATTGGAAATGGTGTAGAGCGTTAAAAATATGTAAATAAAATTATTTTTTAAAAAAAATTCAATTTAATAAAAAAAAATATAATTTTATAAAAACATTTATAGAAAATAAAATTATAATTTTATAAAAAGAAATTCTTTTGAATGGGGGAAATGTTTTTAGTTGATCTGTTATTTTAGTTTGACTCAAGATCATAAATTAATATCACTTTCTGTTTAAATTATTTTCAAATCAAGGAAAGATGATACAATTTTTACAAGTAAATTACAAAGAATAAAAATTATTGAAAAAATTTCGATAAGACCAGCAAGGAGAATGCCCATTTTTATAAAAAAAAATGCATAGCCGTGAAAGGTATCGAACTCGAGACCTTCTGAGTTTAAACCTTATTTTAACAAAATATTGTAATTTTTATAAAATCAGTGCTCTTCCAGTGTACTATTATTTTTGAACTATTGTCAATATCTGTCTGGGATCTTATTTAATCCCAAATAAATGGAGATCTTACGTAGTACCCAAATATAATGCGGGATCTAATTTTAGCTGTCATTTTTCTGGATAGTTTTAGAAGTCAATCTCCAAATATATTGCTGTTTCTAATTCGATCTGCAATTTATGGTATAAATTAAGAACCTACCAAATCCCCAAATATATCACTGGATTTAATTCGATCTGCAATTTATCGGAAAAGTTAAGATCTTACGCAATCCCGAAGTATATTACTGGATCTAATTTTATCTGTAATTTTTTGGATAAATTTAGATCTTACTTAATCCCCAAATATATTGCTGGATCTAATTTGATCTGCCAATTTTCTATTCAATTTATATCCAAGTTTATCCACAAATATATTGCTGGATCTAATTCGATCTGCCATTTTTCAGATAAATTTAGATCTAAGTTAATCCACAAATATATTGCTGGATCTAATTTGATCTGCCATTTTTCAGATCAATTTATATCTAAGTTTATCCACAAATATATTGCTGGATCTAATTCGATGTGCCATTTTTTGGATCAAATTAGATCTAAGTTTATCCCCAAATATATAGCTACATCTAATTCGATCTGCCACTTTTTCGGATCAAATTAGATATACGTTTATCCACAAATATATTGCGGGATCTAATTTGATCTGCCAAAATTGAGATCAAATTAGATCTAAGTTTATCCCCAAATATATAGCTGGATCTAATTGGATCCGCCATTTTTCGGATCAAATTAGATCTAAAAATATCCGCAAATATATAGCTGGATCCGCCAATTTTCGGATCAAAATAGATCTAGGTTTATCCCCAAAGATATCACTGGACCTCCCAATTTTGAGATATAACTTGATCTTAGTTTATCCCCATATATACAATGGGATCTAATACGATATGATTGGATACACCCAATTTTGAGATTCTAATTGGATCAGCTATATATTACAGCAGATCTCAAACAATATCAAATTGGATATGATTAGATATTGCGCGAAATCAATTTTTTTTACTCGGGTTGGGACAACAAATTTTTTTTGTAGGTGTACAGAATATGAATATCTTAACAAACTTATAATTATTTTAACTGAATGATTACACAATTTTAATTTAATATTTATTACAAAATTAAATACCAGCATGTTATAACTGAGATCACCATAATGCAATTGCGGCAGTGCAAATTTAATGAAACTTCTCTGCATCCTGTCAATACGTGGAATATGCCCATCAGAATCATCAGGGGCTCCAAATCATTGCACCGTACTCCAATTTGTATCTAAAATTTAAACGTATAGGGATCAGAAAAGTCGTTACAATTTCTGATAATAAATGCAAGAGTAGCATAAGCTTTAGGACTCAACTTATTCAAGTGAAGTAAAAAGGTGAATGTTGAATCAAATACAATTCCAATTTCCTCAACTTTATCACACAATTCAAGTAATTATTAGAACGCCATCTTTTTTTTCTGTGCTCTGTCTATATTTTGACAACAACAAAAAAAGACTGACGTAAATTTAATTTACAATTCTGTAGTACCTTAGAAAGCGAATCTATTTTCTCTGTGTAGTAAATAAGAACTAAGTAGACACGATTCTCAACGTTTCCGAAAAATCGAAAACAAATAAGTGGAAATTTGCATATGAATAAACAAACATTGTCTTTAAATTTGCGACCATGTGCAAAACTGATATATATTTTTTTTTTTTTTTTTTTTTTTGAAAGAGAAGCAACACTCAGGAAATTCTTCCTATTAATTAACGTGTTGCTTCCTTTGGAAAGGGGATAGAGGAGAAGTGCAAAGTGGTGAAAGATGAAGGGCTTCAAATATGGCAACACTGCAATTGCGCGAGATGTTGAATCTTAGAACAGTTGTTGCGCGCCATCTGATGAAGAGTTGGCGGACTTTGTTGAAGCTTTTTAGTTCATAGCCCTGTTATATTATTTTACTTCGGTGGGGTTAAGTGCTATGGGAACACCGAAGGAGGACGCTGCGATATGTATGAGGGATAGAAAAAACTCATGCATATTATTATTTTTCATAAATTGATGTTGCCTTGGTTGGGGCTCGAACCCGCTACCTTACGTGTAACAGTCCAACGCGCTAACCATTACACCACAGCGCCCCCAAAGAAAAAAATCCGAAAATAAAAAAAAAAATATTCTGAAAGAAGGGCTAAAAATAAAATATTAGTGTTTTCAACTTTTTCCGTAGCTGTCTTTTTTTTTGTGTACTTTGAGTTTTATTTTCAAGTTAACGGATATAATGAGTGCGCCACTACAAAAATGTAGCACAGAGAAGTTTCGTTCGTTTTTTTGACATCAAATGTCCGGAACTTGCTAAACCTTAGATGTTTTATTCGATAATAAAACATAAGCTTGGCCTAAAAAAATGTCAAAAAAATATGGTTTATTTATAGTTTTTTGCTTCTCCTGTAAAATTATTTAAATGTAACATGCGGCTTTTTTGATTTCGAATCATATTATTATGTCTCAAAGAAGCTTATCTGATTTCTATATTACTTCCAATTCAGCATCATGCAGCACAACGGTTAGAAGAATGTATCATATTTATTTTTTACGGGATTCGATAGTTCAAGAAAAACTTTTAAACAACAAATATGTATTTTATACTTTTCTAGTTTAACCGTGGTCCATCCTCATTTCCGCCATCTTTTTTTGAGAAATTATTGTTTATAAAATTTCGAACATTTCTGTTGCCATTTTTTTCTGTGTTTTTAAGCTGACTTGATAGTTTATAATAATTTTGTACTTGAAAACAAAGAAAATTTTATAAATTTAATGAATTTGTTCATACATATTATGAATTGAAATCAATGAAAGAAATTCATACTATTTAGGAACCAATTGGGTTCTGTGTACCCAAAAGGCTATGTTTCTACAGACACACACAATATTTCTTACTTAAAATCTACCGAATATGTACATTAAAACAATTGAAAATAAGTTAAAAAAGGACTACCCACTTTTCGTTTGAAAGAATTGGATTTTGTCTTTTATTTTTAATTCCCGAGTAAAAATGTTTATATAATATTAATATAATATTATATAAACATATAAACGAATATATCCGCAATATTTAACTGGATATAATTTCATCCGAAAAATGGTTATATAAAATTATATCAAATTGGATAAAATTGTATTTACAGTGATACAAAGTTATATCAAATGATACACTTATATCCGAGTTTTGTCCCTATCAAATTGGATATAAGTTAATAAAATAGGATATGATTAAATTTAAATGATAAAAAAAACTTTGTATTGGAGGGCAGCTGGGATTGAACATACAACGTTCTGATTTCACGTCGCACCCACTACCATTGACTCACAGGCTACTGTTGATAAGGCGTAACAATTAAAGACTTTGAAAATTTCTTTTCAAACATGGTATTTTTTCAACTTAGAAATTTTTACCACAATGGATTTTTTCTATTTTGAAAGAAATTATTAGCCCGGCAATGTACTTCGTTTTTGTTGGTGGCTCATAGTTCCCGAGTTATAGAGCTGCAAATTATATCTTATTATATATACGATAACAATATTCAGTGGCTTATTTCTCCAATAGAAACAAAATATATGTCTTTAGAAAGGTACTTGAATAATGGTGGTATGCAACACGCCTGAACTTATTAACCCATTACGATCATGATTTTAAATGTTAATTTTTTCAAACTGGATTTTTAAAATCTTTTAAAAGTAAGAAAAGCTGAGAAAATATTAAAATATTAATTTAAAAATTGGGTAAAACATACAAAAAAAATACTTTTTGCCCTCTAACTACTTCAAAAATTTCTGTTTCATCACTATCTGCTTTAACTGTAAAAATCCCGTTATGTCTGTTTTTATGTTAATTGCGTTGCTTCTGTGATTACTTTTGAGTTCTGTCGCTTTTACTGTAAAAAGTGAAAAACTTTGTGGTGTATTATTTTGCATTGTACTCCTTTAACTGAAAAAAGTGAGGTCAATTATTTTGTTATATGCCTTTTCAGTTACAGGGTCATAGCTCCAAATTTAAATTTATTTACATAATATAAAATTAAAAAATGTATAGCAAAACCTTTTTCAAAATGGACCTTTTTCATAATGGAACTAAACTTCTTTTAAATGCTACAATCATTTTTACAGATACAGTTTTCTGCCTCTCCCGAAAATTTAAGAATTTTGAGTTGTGTCAGTTTTGTATTTAGGTTGCGATATAATAATCCAGATGTATCTTTATGGTATTTAATGAAATATATATGTACATTAGAGCGTACCACCTTACAGGCAAAAAAAAAAGTGAAGTATTTTTGCAAAGAGATTTCAAAAAAAAAATTTAATTTTTTTTTGCCGAATGTAGGGGTCGCCATTTTACATTTTTCGTTATATCTTTGGCATTTACAGTCGGATCTTAAAGTGTGATACATCGATGTTTTTCTCTCGAGGAGACCAGTGTTTTTCTTTCGAGGGCTATTGACCTCAAGTATCCCGTTCTAGTAGTTAGCCACCAGATCTTAGTTGCTACCACCCTAGTGTACCACCCTAATGTCAGAAAATTAAAGCTCGCAAAAAATCATTAAACTTTTGCTAATGAAGTTTTTCGATAAACCCAGTAGAGTTTTTTTTATATATTAGTTGCCGAACGTAGGGTCGCCTTTTTAAATTTTTTTTCATTGGATTTTTCCTTTATAGCAAAACACTGGTCTCCTCGAGGCAAAAAAATCGATATATCACACTTTAAAATCCGATTTTAAATGCCGAAGCTATAACGAAAAATTGTAAAAGGCGACCCCTACGTTCGGCCAAAAAAAAATATTTTTTATTGAAATTGCCTTGCAAAAATACTTCATATTGGAGGGTGTACGGCGAACTTTTTTTTGATGTACGGTCTAATGTACATATATGTATATATGTATGTGGTGCGCATACTTCGGAAACATGGCCAAAAATGTGCCCAAACTATGCACAAATGTCTTGATACTATGCGCTAGACCTAGGTAGAGTTTGAGGACAGTCCCCAAACGAACCAAATGTCTCCATACTAAACACTTGATCGAAAAATTGTCCCCGTAGCATGCGCTGTGCATACATATTTGTATATATACATACAGCCATACTTGGGACTAGTTCATGAACGAACCAATTAATTGACGACCTCATTGGCATTACAATTGATCAATGACAATGAATTTTTTTTTTCAATTGGCATTGTTCAGTGCCTGAAACAACCAATTCTAATTGATGAAAAAAGCATTTGTTTTCAAAAATATTTTGTTTTGATAAAAATAACAACTTATCTAATATTAGCTATTTGGTAAAATTTATATGGAATTTATATGGAATTAATATACCAAGGTTATGTATTGGTAATGAGGAAATTCAGTATGCCCATTATATAAGGGCGCTTGGTGTTTATGTTGATGACAAGCTTGGCTTTGATTGTCACATCAACTTTGTGTTATCGCGGTTGTCGTTTGGATTGCGAAGGTTATATAATTTAAATTGTACTCTGCCGTTACACATTCGTAAGATGTTGGCTCATGCTATGTTGATGCCAATTTTATTATATGGTTTGGAAGTATATTCAGGTACGAATGACACGAATTTATATCGATTAAAAAAATACTTCAATAGAATTATACGGTATGTATATAAACTTAATGTGCGGGCTCACGTCTCGGCATATGCCATAGATTTCTTAGGTTGCTCTTTTGATGAATTTATAAAGGTCAGGCTTATGATGCTATTCTATAAAGTTTTTAAATGTGGTTCCCCAAATTATATACATAATTTCAAAATTTGAATTCGGAAATTCAACCAGAGCACATACATTGGTACCCCCTTTATTTAACACAATGGTAATGCAGCGCTCTTTTGTGGTTAGAGTTTATCGAATTTGGGACAATGCTTTGCCATATAGAGAAAGACACTTTGCACACTCTATTGAAGGTTTTAGGAGGAAACTAATTTCATTTCTGTAAATAGTATTGAGTCTCTATGTTGATGGTGGTGATGGGGCTACGTTTGTAGCTTTTCTGTTGGGGAACAATCCATATCCATGAGAAAAATTAGGGTATATAGTTAATTATAAATATTATGTATTAAATTAAGATAATTAAAGGATATGAATTATATATGCCTGTAAATAACTATGTAATCAATTTGGCCTATTTGGCTTACCGATTATGAATAAAATTAAATTGAAATTGAAAATTTATATCATTAGAGTCTGATCCACCTAGACAAAAATATTTTTAATGTTAATAGCTTTGGAATTTTACATTCTTGTGATAATTTCCCTTTTTTCCAATACAATTTTTTTTTTGTGATACAATATTTTTTTCTTCAATTGTAATTGGTTGCATTGAGGCATTGGTGTATATTTCATTAGCATTAGCTTAATGAATGCCAATTGGAAAAATGTCATTGGCATTAAATTATAATGCAATTTTTTGGCATTGGCCATGAGATCAAATATTGCCAGTTTAATTATATTTATGCCCGACTTTAATTATATTTATTTTAAATAAAAAAAATTCATTACATATCGTCGGCCTGCCTGCAAGAAGTCCTATGTGTTTTTTAGTAGATTTTCAGGAGAGCGAAAAAACTGTTAAAAAATAACCTTTTAATGTATTTTATTGCCATCATATACCTTAATGATGATTTTAGTAAATGAGGTCGTGAATTATTAAGGCATATGATGCCAATAGAATATCTTAAAATGATATTTTTTAATTGTTTTTTTCGCTCTCCTGAAAATCTATTAAAAAACACAGGAATTCTTGCAGGCAAGCCGACGATATATAGAACTGTTTCATATATATAATGAAATTATAATGAAAAATTGATGAAGCTTCTTCATAAATATGATGAAACTCATTCATACATGTAATGAAAGTTCTTTATAAATATTAATATATTCATCCATGTTTTTAATAAATATTTGCAATTTATTTTCGTTGCAGTCACTACTAACTCATGTCTCACGTCCTACAAAAAATACTCTAAATAAATTGGGCGTTTTTACGGTTTCCTCGTTCCATGCTTTCATCTGCGCCCGTTCACCATCCCTGCTTAATAATTTATTAGCTGGGCGTGGTGCCACCAAACGACGTCCGCCAATGCTGTCCCGTTCGAATAGTGGTTCCAGTCGACGCTCAATGCAGGTATGTTGTGTTTAGTATGTAAGTATTATAAGTACCAAAATAGAAAAACATTAATCCGTGGCGACCTGCGTTCAAAGTTTTCGATTTTTGTCATTCCTTAGATTGCTATAGAGTTGGCCTTAATCGTTCTTTTTGGTGAATCGGTCATTATCGTTCAATACAATGCATTGAACTAGTTCGTTCAAATCGTTCAATCGTCAATCGTCTTTTTTGTTATGAGCTGTGCCTAAACAGCAATTCGTGAACTGTTTCGTTCGACAATTTGTTAGCGCACTTCATGTTACATGTTTACATCCTTTTTCAATAATTTTATTGTAAATAGTCTAAAAGTATCAAAAATTTTATAACTTTAAGGGAGAGTAACTTATTTCCAACATGACCAAGGTTGAACGATAACCACAGATATTTCCATATAAATTTGACATTCATAAATATGGATAAGCACTAAACTCAGTTTATTTTAAAATAAGTCAGCAGGTCTAATAAAAATAAAAATTTTAAATATTTTGTTGCTAAAAAAAACATAAAATTCTTTAAAAAAATTAATTGAAAAGAGATAAAAATTGTCTATGAAAAAAAAAGAGCGAAATGAATGATTGAATGAAAAGACGGAATAATGGTGAACGATGCAATATCCCAGCCAAAAAAAAAAAAATGGAATGACTTCTAAATGAATTACTTCCTGCATTACATCACAAAGAATTACTCCCTTAGGAATTTTGTATGGAGGTTGCATGGGAACGTGCTGGCACAGAAATCAGAGGGTTGCGGATTCGAATCCCGGCAGGTGAAAAAAAAAATTTTGGAAATTTTTTTACTCAGTTATTAACTTTTTGTTGTTTTACTGTAAATTACTCTTTTTTTTTAATTTTGTCCACTCAATGAATGCTTGAAACGATTTAGAATTTTTTTTTAATTTCCTATTCATTTATATCAAATTTTATGAAAATATAAAAATTTTAAATAAAAATTTAATTTTTCAAATATTTTTTGTTAAAATACATAATAATAAAGGTAAAAATTAAAATTTTGTTTGTATGTAAAAAATCGTAATTTTAAAGTCAATTTTGATAAAAAAAAAAATACTAAATATATTTATTACAGTTATAAAAAATATCTGCTAATATCAGCAGTTTTTTCTACAAGGTTATTTATTTCTATTAAATTTCTAGTAGCTTTTTCTGGTATTTTTACAGATTTATTTCTATATATATATTCCTCTGACTCCCACTGGAGCATAGGGCGCCCAATAATATTTTTTATAAAAAAATAACAATTTAAAAAAACACATATTTTTTGATTTTTCATATGCTGGTGTGTAACCATAACTCATTATTTTTCGCGACATCTCCATATAAAGGTAATAAGAAATGTAATAACAAAAGCAACTAGTTACACTTTACTACATACATAAAAATAAGTTAGTAGAAAAATTAGTAAAACGTTACAAGACGTACAATCCCAGTGTAGAAAATCATTACCAGATATGTGGTTATGTAACTACATACTTGGTAATGGTAACTAGTTACTTTTGTTATTACATTTCTTATTAACATATATTTAGTTAGAATTCTTATTAACTTTATATGGCGATGTCGCAAAAAATAATGACTTATGGTTACACACTAGCAAACGAAAAATCAAAAAATATATCGTTACCTATGTGCTTACCAGTACTGACAAAAATAGTGAGTCTAAAAATAGATTTAAAAAAAAATAAATTATATAAAAAAAATATTTTTTATTGTATTTTTTTTTTGCTGGTGCGGGAATCGAACCTGGGTCTACAGATTGCCAGTCAATAGATCTACCATCTGAGCTATATCGACATGTAATATTTAATAGATAAAGACATAATTGACCTGCTGCACACAAGTAAGCTTACTCGCCAACATACAAAAAATCAAAAAATATGTGGTTACATATATTCTTACCAGTGTTTAAAAAATATTGAGTCTAAAAATAGATTTCAAAAAATTTTCAAAACAATCTAGAAAATTATTTTCTATTTGAAATAATGATAAAAATAAGTCATTATCAGTAACTCATTATTATGTTTTAAAATAATGCTGAAGGTAAGTGGGTGTCATTACTGGTAGTCCAAAAAATAACAATATGTCATTACCGTTTCTACACTGGGATAGTTATATTTTTTCAGCACTAAACTAATATGACTTGCTAATTTATTTTCATACCAAAATTGTACTGGTAGACATATTTAGAGCTTGGACAACAACCAAGTAGACAAGATGAACATATATGTCGCAGCTTGCCTAGATATAGTACAGGCAAGGAAAATTATACTAAATAAAATACAACTCGTCTGAGACATACAAAAACACAACCGCGAAAAAATTTTTATTTTGGCAAAGTTTTCTAAATAATTTTCAAAACAGTCATAAAAACACAATTTCTGGATTTAAATTTTCAGCAAATAAATTGACTAACCTATAATATTTCTACAAAATTTTTAATTTTTTTTTTTCATTGTACTAATATTAAGCAAAAAGTTTTATTTTTTTTTTTTTTTTTTTATAAAGAGAAGCAACACTCAGGAAATTCTTCCTATTAATTAACGTGTTGCTTCCTTTGGAAAGGGGATAGAGAAGAAGTGAAAGGTGGTGAAAGATGAAGGGCTTCAAATATGGCAACACTGTAATTGCGCGAGATATTGAATTTTTAGAACAGTTGTTGCGCGCCATCTGACGGGTGAGTTGGCGAACTTTGTTGAAGCTTTTTATTTTAGTTCATAGCCCTGTTATATTATTTTACTTCGGTGGGGTCAAGTGCTATGGGAACACCGAAGGAGGACGCTGCGATATGTATGAGGGATAGAAAAAACTCATACATATTACTATTTTTCATAAATTGATGTTGCATTGGTTGGGGCTCGAACCCGCAACCTCACGTGTAACAGTCCAACGCGCTAACCATTACACCACAGCGCCCACATTATTGATTTCAACTGGGATGTTTTTCATTTGCAGTCGATTGTTAGCAATACTTTCGCTGAATTTATCAATTTGTTGACATTAGCAATTAGTCTGCTAGCAGTCTCCTGACTAAAAACTTGCTGAGTTAACTAACTTTTTTGCTGACTTTACTGCCTTTTTAGTTGAGTAGTTAATTGAAATTTTTAGCAAAAATCAGGTCGCAACATCTCACAAACCGCTGAAGCGCTTTCCAAGCATTCGTATTCAGCATACCAAAATTAAAAAAAAAGTATGTATCACAAGATTTAAGTTTTTATGCCAATCTTTTTAAATTTCTTAAGAATCTTAAACTTTGATCGCAGGTTATCACGGTTTAATTTTTTTCGATTTTCCTCTAATTTGTACCATACTCGTATAAGTGTTAGATTCATTGTCAGTTAACATTTGCATAAATATACGTAATTGCAGTCTTTAGTGAAAGAAATCTTGTAAATTGCTGCCTTGGCAAAATATTGGAATTTTTCAAACAAAATTAGCGTTTGTATGCATACGCGTATCAAGAAAATTACTCAAAACTAAACCCTACAATTTCGATGGGATTTGGACATGTAGTAGAGAAAATAAATCTATCGGCCCTGTCTACATTACCTTACCATACAATTACTTTTTTGCATTGGGCTTACTTTATGAATTTTTAATTCAACCATTAACAAACAATTCATAGATTTTTTGTACCCCATATATGCATTAGACTGGGCCAAAACAAATTTAATAGCCGGATTAAAAAATAAAATTATATGGGGCTTTATGTAGTCATGTGTGTTTATACAATTTTATCCAAACATGTGTTTATATAATTTTAGCCACATATAATTACATAAGTTTGCACCAATTCAGATATTATAATTTGATAATATCAGATATAAATCTATCCGAACAATTTCGCGATACAATTTAATTAGATCACACAATTTGATCAGATTTTTTATAATGGTATAAAATTATAGCTGAAGTAATACAAATATAAAATAATAGGGGTTTTCATATAAACTTGTAAATTCCTTGTAAACCTTGTATAAATACAAACCATATTTTTTATGTATGGAGTTTGACATTAAACTCATAAACATACCAGGTTTACACCGTTTACGAGTAGAATACGATTTTATATGAAAATCCCTATTGCAATATATTTTTTAGTTATTTTATTATCTGAAAGATAATACATATCTGTGAATTTTGACAAAAGAACATTTTACAGAAAAGACAAACACCTTTACTGTTGCTTAAAATTTTTTCAATATATTTTCTAACAAAGTTCAAAAGCTTGTGTTATAGAAAAATGATAGATAATTTCTTTGCATTGCAAATTTTATTTTTAACAGTCTCTAGAAAAATTACTTCCAAAAACATAAGTTTTTTTGCCTAAATAAAATTTGAAAGAAAAGCTTAGAAGCAATTGTTTGCGATTTTGTAACTCATTTCGTCTTAGGTTGTTTTAGAAAATGAAATTCTCAATTTTAAAGACACGTCAGAGCTTACCCGGCGTCTTCAAATGCAATAAATTGTATGATATGAAATGTTGAATCCATTGCAGAGAAAAACCACGTGGTCATTTCATGGCTAAGAAATATTATATTTTTTTTTTTCAAAAAAAACGCTAAATTTTATCAAATATTAATTTGTTTCTACAAATAATAAATAATATAATTTCAAAAATTTTTTATTCTTTAACTTAAATGTCTTCACTTGAGATGAAATCATTTTGACAATTGCTTACTATCATTTTATTGCATGTCAAGACACTATGTTAAGCAGAAATAATTTGTTTCGTCAAAATGTTTTAAAAATTCGCTTCTCCTTACAACACTGAATGCACAAAATACAGAAGATGAACGTTTCATTTTATTACTTTCTTTTTAAAGTTTTGCGCGGTAAATACCTTTATAGTGAAAAGTCGTAACCCGGTGTCTTCAAATGCAATAAATTATATGATATGAAATGTCAAGACCATTGCAGAGAAACGTCAAAATGATATCAATTGCAAAGTGGTGGAGAACACTTGACCATTTCATGGCTAAGAAATAACATAGATTTTTCTTCAAGAAACACAAAATTTTATCAAAAATTAATTTTTATATGCAAATAATAAATAATTAAACCCATTCCCATTTTTTGTTACCAAATTTTCTGTTATTTTTTTATTGCAAAATAAAAACGAAAAGTGACATTTGATGGCAGGCATCATTGCAAGAGCCGCTTGCATGTCAGCGATATCATGAAATTGCAATAAAATTGAGTGTCTTCACTTGAGATGATAGCATTTTGACAATTGCTTGCTATCATTTTATTGCATGTCAAGACACTAGGTTATGCTGCAAATGAAATACAGTAATCCCTCGATTTACGTCGTATCGATTTACGTTGTTTCGATTTGTATCGTAAAATTGTCTGTTCCTTCCAACTTCGATTTGCGTCGCTATTCGATTTACGTCGCCTCAGTTGCTAATAAGTTATTGGTAAAAACAGGGGAATCCCAGTTTTTAATTTAAATTCGATTAACGTCGTCAATTCCCGGAACCAGTCACGACGTAAATCGAGGGATTACTGTAAGATCTTTTGTCGAAGGGAAATTAGTAAAATTTGGAAAAAAAAAGAGTTGTTTTTAGATGTTTTAAATATTAATTGTATAAGATGTAGAAAATTTGAGGAACACACAAGAATATGCAAATTCAAAAGTTATATTAGCTGTGTTTTCGACTTAACTAAATCCGTTAACTTTTAAAAAAATTTAAAGTGCATAAAAACGTTTTTAAGGCGAAAACTAACATATTACTTTTCGTATGCACGTTAACTTACAACGTGGATAATTATCAACGGTAAAAACGCAACGTTTATACATTTTCACACATAGCGTAACTTCTTCGCGTTACTGCCTAAAAAGTTTTGCTGACTGACGTACGTTCGATTATACCGGAACTATCATGAACACTAACTATAGTTAAATAGCTATTTAACAAATTTTTATACTCCGATCAATTTAACGTAGATTTGCTATAAATACTTAACGTTGGTAGGCATGAGAGAAAATTCAGCTATTGTTGACTACAATCGTGGAAAATGTTCTTAAGTCAACTTAAATTGTTTTTTCAAAAGTCCCTGGATATGATTACATATAAAAAGAGATAGAAAATATGTCCAGTGTTTGATGTAATATATAACTATATCTAAAAGTCAACTGACAAATTTTCCAATGTGACTCTGAATGGGGTAATACGAGAATATAATTTTATCCAATACGAAATTGTGTTTTTCTAAATATGACATCATATAGAAATATATGTATATTATTTTGGATTATACACTAAATAGGTACATACAAACTCATATATAATTGGATTAACCGTATCTAATTGTAAGTACAATATACAATTACATAATGATCGATATGTAGTATGATGCAACTAAATATGACAAAAACATATATAGGTATATAAAATTATATATTATAATATACAAACTGTTTTACTCGAGAGTTGAACGGCAAAAATAAAACAGGGCCAGTTTTATAATTGGAACTAAGTTATATAATAACTTATTAATAAGGGTAAAAATAATAAGTTATTGGTATTGCATTATATAACTACATGTTATGCGAAAGAACGATTTAATAAAAATTTATAATCTAATTACATTGCTCGTTTCGGTGTTCTTTTAAACAAAGTCATTACTGGTAACGTCTTATTTTATTATAACCAATGAAATATGTACTAATGTGTAACGACTTATTTCACTCCACGCAATGTTACAAGTAACAACTTCTTTCAGTACTTCCTTCGTAATCACTTATTTAAGCCTATACCGGTACGATTTAGGCAACCATTTACCTCCAATGACACCCCTATGTTAAAATAAGTGTACCATAAGTAGTTACAATTTTTCTTTTCTTATTCCATTTCCCTTCACCTGGTAATATAAGGTTTTGCTGGGAAATTTCTTATTTTATAAATATTTATGAAAAAAATTAATTTTACTTCTGATAATATTTTTTGGGCATTCGACTAAATCTACTATACATAAAATTATGTACATAGATATAACAGATTTTTGTTGTTTTAACTAAAATCTTCCTCAAATATAAACAAAATTTTTAATATTTAACCCCTAGTAAAAATGATTTTTATATATTCATATATGATTTTTATACAATCATTTATGATTTTATACAATTATAACTTGTCGAGTATTGTGATATATATATTTTTATATGATTATATCAAAAGATATTTAATTATATAAAATTATATTAACCAGATCCACCATTTTTCGGATCAGATAATATATTTTTTATATAATTATATTAACCCATACATGATTTGATCCGGAAAATGGTGGATCTGGTTAATATAATTTTATATAATTAAATATCTTTTGATATAATCATATAAAAATATATATATCACAATACTCGACAAGTTATAATTGTATAAAATCATAAATGATTGTATAAAAATCATATATGAATATATAAAAATCATTTTTACTAGGGACAGTTTTATTTTTGCTGTTACTGTCTTACTAATATTAAGCAAAAAACATTTTCTAATTTCAACAGTTTTTTCTGCAGGGTAATTTTCAACTAAGTTTTAGTAACTTTTATGCTATTTTTGCAGTTTTATTTCTTTGAGTGTAAGGTATTAGAAATTTTGAAAAATGATCCAAAAATCCGATGTTGTCAAATGTAAATAAATTTTATATTTTTAATTGCTGGCCCATTAACATATTTTCTTTGATAAGATTTGGCCCACTCTAATGAGCATTAAACACACATTTGAGTTTCAATAGTTTGTTGCAATATTAAATAGTACCTGAAAAACTACATTTTTTAGGTTCAACATATCACAATAACAATCACGGTCCTATTAAATATGTATGATTATTTTTACAGCCTTAAGTTTTAATTTGCGTCATTTTATTATGGACGTTGAAAACGTTAAAAACAATTACAACCCAAATGTTGCATGCGGATTCAATCAGTTTTTTTTTAACAATTTTCGGGGTTGTTGACTGCAATAATAACAAACAGCAGTGATAAAAATCAGACAATTACGCAGAAAAAACTCCACAAATATTTTAATAAGGACTCGTTTACATGCATGCTTTACATAATTTGTAGTGTCCGACCGATTAATCGGCTTCGGCCAAAAAGTCACAATCGGCCAATAATCGGTAATCGGCTTTAATTTGGCCGATTACACTATGCGACAGTCATATGGGATGGGATGGGATGGGATGGGATGAAACCAACGGGAAATGTTATATCGGTCAAAAACAAGTTATACGTGTCCCGGCGTTTCGCTAAGTCACGTCTAGGAATCGAGATATATCGATTTGAAGTTAGTAACTATCATATAGGGGAAATTGTCACCTTTGGTGGTCTTTTTTTGACATAACTCGAGAACCACTAGTCCGATTTTGCTCAAACAATTTTAAAAAAATTAAAAATTACAATTCCTTTAATCTGTTCATATAACGTTTTTCTATATACTCAACAGTTTTGCCGGTAAAAATAAATGTATGAAGAAAAAAAATATTTTTTGCCTAAAATATTAAATTTTTTTATTTTTTAAATTCATAAAAAAATCCAAAACGGAAAAAAGGCAAGCCGTATTACCCCAGCAAAAAAACTTCATCAAAAGAAGAGAAAAAGAAGCAGTGATTTGGATTTCATTTTGTGAAAATTTGGATCGGAACCAATGAATTTTACATAGGGTTGTCATAGGGTGGAAGTTTTCTTTTATGATCCTATTGATGTTCTTTTTAATTGGTGAAAAGGAATTCATTTTTATTCGCAAAAATTGTCTCAAAATAATTAAATTTAATTGCTTAACCATAGTTTTAAATGTTAAATTTATATGGAAATATCTGTAGTTAGGAAGATTTGAAAAGAATTAATTTCATTCAAAATCACATTTTTGTAACTTATGAAAAAGAACTGCTTTAGAAGCGGAAAATCAGAACTTAATGATATTTTGGAATTAATGAAAAATTGATTCCTTAAGATCACTTCCACTTTTTTTGCTGGGTACTTTCACGCAAAGTCACATAACATTTAAACAAAATGAGACATAGATCATGAAAATCGATGGACGCGTTTTGCTTTTATTCACAATTAAGTGAAGGTATCTCATTTTGACAAGAATATTGATTTTATGTTTTAATGAGTTTGGATAATATTTATTATATATTATTTATTATTAACACGTAAAATTAAAAATTATTACAGGTAATTATTAGGTTATTACATAGATACATAGGTTATAAAAATCGATGAACGCAAAACTTATTTTCGTTTGTTTGCGCCCTTTACTTTCTTGCGTGGTGATTCGCCCACTTGTTCAGAGTCTGTATCGGATGAGGATCTGTCTTCACCTGTAAAAAATCAATTGTTTTTAATCAGTTAGTTAACTTCATTTTTGTGACTTACCCTCATTGCCGTCTAAAGCACCTTTAAATTCCTTTGATTTCATGAGCTTTCGTATATCCAGAACACCTTCCTTCAATTTTGCTTCGCTGATTCGTGGGAAAATATTATTCAAACAATCAAGAATTTTCGGTTGCTTCACAATGGCCTTGATGAAATTTTTTACGATTCCCAGTTTGATATGGAGAGTGGGCATGAGGACGTTCTCCATTGGCACCAGTGGATCATTTACGCAGTTGAAAAAAAGACCACCAAAGGTGACAATTTCCCCTATATGATAGTTACTTACTTCAAATCGATATATCTCGATTCCTAGACGTGACCCAGCGAAACGCCGGGACACGTATAACTTCTTTTTTACTGATATAACTTTCCCCGGTAGTTTGAACCCTTCCCGATCACTGAAACAACATCAATTTTCACACAATTTTTGAGTTACCAAGATAAATTATTGCTTAAAATATGTCTTTTTCCTGTACTTTGGTCGGTAACCCAAAAGTGTTCCCGTAATCATTAGTGTAGTGTGTGTACTGCTTTTTGGGCCTAATAAGAATAATAGGCTTCGGCATCGGCTTAGGCAGATTATTGTAAATTTGACCGATGATCGGCTTCGGCATCGGCCCAAAAAAGTGCCTTCGGTCGGACAATAGTACTTTATGGTGTATGTATATTAGAGAGGTCGTAATTTTACCAACTTACGAATTTTCGCCGAAGTGTTCCTTTTCCAGCAAAACCACACATTACCAAACAATGTATAAAGTAATGTGTAGCTATAACGGCCCATGCATTAATTTACACATTACTTCACTGATGAATTTCATAGAAGGTGAGCACCTAGGTAATGCACGGGGAGGATGCAATAGAGTAAGTGGTTACTTATGTAGTTTCGAGAATGAGAAAAGTAATGTGTCTAAAAATAGATATTCATAATATAATTTTTATTTAAAAACAATGTATTACAAATATTTTTGTACTAAATACAATATATAAACGTACTCACTCTGGGATTCGAACCTGGATCCCGTTCTTCAGCCGAGAGCTCTACCACCGGAGCAGTCGACACATACAATATTTTAAAAAGCAAATGAATTGTTGTGTTTAGTTTTTTTGTTCGTGATGTCGAAAAATATACACCTTACCCCCATGCTTACAATAAACACAAAGTAATGTTACTAAATATAGATTTTCAAAAATGTTTTAATCCTTACTTTGCGTTTATAAATCATGCAATGCGTAATTACTGATCGACAAGTCATTACTTTTTGTTTTTAAAATATGTAGAAGGTAACAAGTTGTCATTTCAACCCAGCAAAAATAAATCATCAAAGAAGAGAAAAAGAGGCAGTGATTTGGATTTCGATATTGTGAAAATTTGGATCGGAACCAATGAATTTTACATAGGCTTGTCTTAAGATGGAAGTTTTCTTTTATGATCTTTATTCATTGCTTAGGGATAAGGAATTAATTTTTATTCTTAAAAAATTGAAGCAAATCGCTTTGATCTGACAACTTGTCTCAAAATAACTAAAGTTAAGTGCTTAACCATAGTTATAAATGTCAAATTTATATGGAAATATCTGTAGTTAATATTTAAACCTGGTTGTTTTCAAGATAAGTTACCGGACATAGATTTGAAAAGACCTAATTTCATTCAAAATTACATTTTTGGATGTTGTGAATAAGAACTGCTTTGGAAGTGGAAAATCAAAACTTAATGATACTTTGGAATCATTGAAAAATTGATTCCCTAACAATCACTTCCAGTTTTTTTGCTGGGTATGTTTGGCAAATTTTTTACTGTTAAATTCAGTTTTTGACATTAACGCACACTTAAAAAGTACCAAAAATAACGATTTAAAAGCAATCGAAAGGAAATTGTTGTAGTGCTTATGCAGGAAAAAAACTTATGGTTCGTGTTCTCCAGCATTTTGGAGGCCAAAAGACAAAAAATTACACTTTCGTGGTTTTTGTCATTCCTTGCTATAAAATTGTTGAATGAATCGTATCAAGTCGGACAGTACAACTCGAGACCTAACTGATGGACTAACGTTTAAGCATCTGGCCCGGCCGGAAAGCCAAAAGTTTGCACTGTAAAGTTTTAAATTCTTAATTCTGCCAACCATTTTACTGATGTTTATTTTTCAATTTTACAAAGTATTTACAAAAAGGTTTTTACAAACGATGTTTGTTAGGCAGATATGATTGAAAATCAATTACTCACACGTACATACACATACACACCCACACACACATAGACAATAAGCAAGTGACTACCAACTGGTGTCACTGTTGCTATCAAACTTATTTTGCCTATACATATACAGAGGAATTGCTCGAATAGATTGTATTAAAAAAAGAAGCATTTTATTTTTAAATTCGATTTTATTGTCAAGAGGAGAGAGAGTAGGATTTTACTTGTCATTTCTGTGAAAATGCACATTGTTTGATTGTGTTTTTCTCCCTTCATTTTCGTTTATTTTTTCAATGAATCAATTTTGTGTATTTTCCAGTTGAATTCTCGTGATGAGCCGGAAAAAACGTTCAAAGTTGCGATGCCTGACAATGCTTACTCGACTGTTTACCTACGTGATGCGATGTCGGTGGAGGAATTTCTGGCGAGTGCTTGTGCCCGTCGCAATCTCAATCCAATGGAACACTTTGTACGTGTGAAGAAACGACGTGACATGGAGGATCACAATTATTTTGTGCCACATCGAAACGATTTGATTGAAAATTATGTAAGTACGACAACAAACGTATAATATAGATTAAGGTGTCCTTTAAATTACAAATTGTCGATTTTCCGTGCTTACACAGTCACTTTTGTTGCATTTGGTCTCAAATGTACGAATTTGAATAAATTTTTTTTTGAAAACAAAGTTCACGAATTTTTGAAAAATTCGAAAATTTTAAATAATTTTGAATATATCACGCGACACATCTTTTCTTAATAATTTTAATATGCTTATCATTCGGTGCTATTCAAGCTTTCATTCGAGTATAAAAATATAGTTAAAAGCTATGTCGCATGATATATAAAAATTATTTTGAAATATTGGAAATTCTCAAAAACTTGGGAACTTTGGACGCGATTCGGCATGTGTTAATGTTTTGAAAATTAAAAAAATTTCTTCAAATTCGTATAGTTGAGACCAAATGAAACAAAACTGGTGGTTTTTAGCATGGAAATTAGCAATTAAAGGGACAGTTTAATACAGTCACAAAATAAATACAGTCACTTTTTGTTAGTTGTTTCTGAAGTTTTTCCGTTGAGTTGTTTTTAAAAATAATAACAGTTGTTCGTAGAAGAAAAATAATTTTTAACTTTTTTCACAAGTTATGTAAAAATTTAACTTAATAAAAATGTTTTGTAACAGTCAAATTTTCTATCAATTTTTGTTGTTTTAAAATAAAACTAAAAAATTTACTAAAAAAAAATTAATAAAATCAAATATAAATTTAGTTCTTCGCACTATTTTGCTTGTTAATTTTATAGTAAAAATAAATTAACTTTAAGTTGTTTGTACAGTCTCTGATAGTCAATTACACTATGCGACAGTCAAAATCGGGATGGGATGAAACCAACGGGAAATGTTATATCGGTCAAAAACAAGTTATACGTGTCCCGGCGTTTCGCTGGGTCACCCCTAGGAATCGAGATATATCTTTTTTTTACATAACTGGAGAACCACTAGTCCGATTTTGCTCAAACAATTTTAAAAAAATTAAAAATTACAATTCCTTTAATCTGTTCATATAACGTTTTTCTATATACTCAACAGTTTTGCCGGTAAAAATAAATGTTTGTTACCGCTACCATAAAAATCAATAACCTTTTGTTTTTTACTTTTTTTTAATATTTTAGGCAAAAAATATTTTTTTCTTCATACATTTATTTTTACCGGCAAAACTGTTGAGTATATAGAAAAACGTTATATGAACAGATTAAAGGAATTGTAATTTTTAATTTTTTTAAAATTGTTTGAGCAAAATCGGACTAGTGGTTCTCGAGTTATGTCAAAAAAAAGACCACCAAAGGTCAAATCGATATATCTCGATTCCTAGGCCCAGCGAAACGCCGGGACACGTATAACTTCTTTTTTACCGATATAACTTTCCCCGGTAGTTTGAACCCTTCCCGATCACTGACCCCTACCATTTGTCTCACAGTGTTATTGATGGTCAAAAACAAATAAAAAAATTGTTAAATTAAATGAAAATGTAAATTGTATTTTTAGTTAATTTTACCTTCAAAATAATTTGTGTGTATAGATAGATAGATGACTAGATGCTATAATGAATGTAAATTTAACTTTAAACTATAAAATTATGTTTATGTCCGCATATTCATGCATAAGTACATATCGTCACCTAAAATGCAAAAGGGCGTAACAACACTTTTTTATATTTTTAACAGAGAAGCAAAAAGAGTCCTAAAATTATAAAAAAATATGTAACACATTTTCCACCCTCCCCTTCCTATCCACCAAAAATGACGTTCGAAAATCGATTTTTTTAAACTTCTCATTCGCGTTTAACCCCTTAAACATTCGAATAGCGAAAATTCCTTCTCGTCATAAAACAAATCTATATGCCAAATTTCAATTATCTATCTTCATTAGTTTATGAGAAACACCAAAACCCCTTTTCTCGGAGATTATGATATATTCAAAAAATTAGACTTCATTAACAAATATGACGACTATATTGCCATGTTGAACTCTGCTTATATACATACTATATAATGATTTTTATTTATTTGAAGGTCAAGAGCCTAATAAACTTATTTTCAAATAGTAAAAAGTTTCTGTTTTGCATTATCAGATTTTATATATTCTTTTAAGAATGTGTACACTGTAGTTTACAAGGCCAGTGAGAGATTAAAGACAGGGACATGTAATTTAGTCTAGTGAACCATAAGCAATAAAAAAACTAAATTTTGCATTTTTTTACGCCCTTTTGCTATTAGATGATGATATGTCTGTTATGAAAACATTTAATAGAAATTCTTAAATTCTCTTTAAGTTTTACTTTAAAATGTTACTGCTCTTCCAAAGAAAAATGTAAAAAAATAAACTTTTATTTTTCATACATACAAAGAACGGCAACAAGTCAACCTGCTTTTTCCATAGCTTTGACTTTATGCCAGCAACGTCAGTTAGTTAAAGTCAAAAACAGCTATTGAAATTAGAAAACTTTTTAAACAAAACTACCCGATTAAAAATTGATGAGATAGAATTTTAATCATATAGTCTAGTTTCTATAAAATACCCAGTGTACAATTGAGGTCCGCAAAGACACATAAAAGAGTCCTTAGACCTTCTGAAATTATAGATATATGAGGGTGTTTTTCTTCACCGATGAAGCCTCTTTCTGAGCGCACTTTTATGACTTATAAATGACTCTAAATTATGAGCATTACTGGAAAATTTTTAATTTTCTGAGCCATTTATGATTAATTTGAATTGAGCCATGTATGAGTACTGAAAAAATTAAAAAAAATTTTTAATACGAGTACACTCATAAATAAGATTCTATTATGTTTCATTTCTGACTCTAAAATTTGAGCACTCTGAATAGGCTCGTATTTTAGAGTCTTTTATGAGTCATAATTTCTGAGCGCTCAGAAAAATGTTGGCTGGGTAGCCTAAACAAAATGTGTTCCGAAAAATGGTGGATCATATTGTATTAAATTAAATTCACATAGAATTTCTTATATTTAATGCTATGCGATTTGTCTGATTATTTTAAATTACAATTAAATTACAACACTTTTTTGGAGGGAGTGGATAATTCCAACGCCTAAGTAGTACAACAACCGAATTGTTTGGTTTGGCAATTTTGAAAATTGCATATTTTTTATTATAAGTGTGAGAAATAAATCGAAAAACGGTAGGTTTTGTGTTTGAACATATATGTATAATAGAATAGAAACTTTTTAACCCCAAAAAAATCGTCAATTATTTTAATTTTTGCATTAAAAATTACAAAAATAATTTTTTGGACTTTCTTTATTTTCATATATTTAGTTAGAATATTCTTCTACGAAACAGGTCGATTTCAGATTTTAAAAATGAAACTTTTCAAATTAGTGGCACACATTTTTTTCTAGATTAACTTATTTAAAATGCATTAAAAAGAAGTAATCTGTTCGCGTTAATTAATTTTTTGCTAGTAAGTATATTTAAATTTTTGGATTTTACGGGCATGTGACCACACATTTTCAAGTAACCCTTCCGTGCTGAGTCCGAATTTGGTTTCCAAATTTTTCCAACACATCTGGTTTTTAAGAAAATTGTGGTCAAAGTTAACAAAAACATTTTTTGGCTATTTTTGAGTGGTTTTTACAAACTTTTACCTGGAGTTAATGAAAAAAGATGACACAAATTTTGCAATCATCACGTAAGTTTATTCGAAAACGCATAGTCGCACTTTATTTCCATTACTGATTTTATGTAATGTTGTTTTTTAAATTTTTCCGTCCGTCCGTCTGTCGGGATTTTCGGGACTACGGGATTTTTCGGGATCCCGGGATTTTACGGGATTCCGGAATTCAAATTTTCCTTTATTTATAAAAATTTTTATGTTATGTAACTAATTTTTTTTATAGAATAAAGCGCTTTATAATTATTTAATAGTTGTTAAATAATAATGTGGTACATTTTATGAATATTGAAACATCCCAGTCAGAAATTGCCAGTGGTACAAAAAATCAAGTACCTATACCGCACTGGGTAACCACGGTGTTAAAAATAAATGACTGGCAGAACACTCATTAGGGACGCTTTACCAGTGTTTGCAAAAAGCGTTTTTCCAGTATTTGTTTTACAAAAATTTCGGTTATTTATAAAAAAAAAAAACACTAGCAAAGAGAGCTATGCCAACGTTAGCAACCAGTGGTTATCCAGTGCAAATTTTTCTTTCTGCAGTACTTTTCCGGCGCTTTTTGAACAACCGGTCTTTTTGTCTAATGACGTTATCTTTTTGGAAATGCGGAAGCAAATTTTTGCCAGTACTTGTACCACCTGTTAAAGTACCTTGCCATTACTTTCCCGTTCGTATTTTCTGACTGGGATAATATATGAAGGCCTGCAGTTAAGTACACTTGCGTCCAGTATTTTGTAAGCAGATTTTGAAACAGATTCGTTGCGACAACCTTGCCCACTGAATCGTGTAATTACAGCAACAAAGATATTTGGTTATCGTTATCAAATGTTTTCATGGAGGAATTCAAACTTACAGTCCCAGCCAAAATTAGGTTTAAGAAATCGAATTTCGCTTGTAAGAAAAAACCGGTAAAATAACAAACAAACTTGAATTTTCGCACGAATTGTTCAAAAACTTAATTGTTTACCAAATTTTTATATTTTTCTGCAGTCTTTGCATAGTTTACTCGAATAATCTACTAAATTTCTAATTTAACCTATATCTTGGAATCAATTTCTTGTAAATATGCGAAAATTCAAGAAAAAATGTCTGTAGTTTAAAATTGTTCACTTTGTTTATTTGCGTTCATATTAATATTAATAAATAAGAAAATCCCGGGATTTTTGAGAAATAGTCCCGGTATTCGAGATTTTGTCAATCCCGGGATCTCGGGATTTCCCATTTGGCATCCCTAGTTTGAACATAGTGCCCATATAAATTTCTCCCAAAATTGCAGCACAAAATTCAATAGCACATACACGGTTTAAAGAATTATGTGATCAAATAATTATGTCTTGAATGGTACATACCAGGGATGATAAAGTTAGTACTATAGTACTTTTTGTGGTTCTTTTGGAACCTCAAAAGTACTATGGTACTCCTCTGACTCACTTAGTACTACCCTACGGGGAAAGGGACCGGTCCCAGATGACACGCAGGATAGGTCCCAAGTGGGCGGAGACCGGTCGTTGATCGGTCTTTTTGTTTGAAAGAGACATATCACTTTAACATGGCGTTGTCATTGGAAATGACCTATTGCCACAGTTTAGACACATTGTGGCAGTAAGGTGGTGTGTCTAAAAATAGCTTTTCAAATAATCTAATAAAAAATTAAGAATTAAAAATAATCTACTTGGCGTCGAAGTAGGGCTCGATAACAGAACCTTCTGCTTGTAAGGCAAACGCTCTACCGTCTGAGCTAACGTTGCTTATGCGTGATGGCTGGCTGATGGTTAAGTTATATGTTTTTCGTTTCTGTTCAAATAAAAAGGAAAAGAAAAAACAAACACACACACACAGCAGATAAAAAAAAACATGGAAAAGAAAAAAATAGAAAAGAAAACAACATTAACACACACACAAATATGGTGGAAGTGCCTTGAATATACCCCCGATTGACCGGTCATAGGATAGGTCCCTTAATGGCAGTTGACTTGTTTTTTGCGTTGGCCATAATTAAATTAAAAAATCAATTAAAAATTAGAAAATTACTTCAAAACCTCTGATAATATAAATAAAAATTTAAAAAATTCCCCTTAAGTTACAAAGAAAAGTTAAATGAAATACCAATTGTTAAAACTAAAACAGCGTTAACATTAAAAAAACGTATATAAAAAAATAAATAAAAAATATTTTTAAAAATATGCCGCGAATTTTGTTTTTATTTCGGTATCAGTCAAGTTTTTTTAAAAGCAACAGTGAAAATAACGGATCAGAAAATACTTAGAAAATTAATTCATTTTCTTTTGTTCATATTTGTACTAATTTAGTAATATGCCTTCGGTTGACCGGTCACGGGATAGGTCCTTGGAGGGCAATTGACTCCTCATTCCCCGTAGGGTATTTACACATTTTTCGATTATTAAATTTTTTGTCCTTTTTTAATTTTCAGAGATATTATTGTGTTTTCAAATATCGGAGTTTTAAATAAAAAATACTTATGTTGAAAATATTTAAAATATTAGATGTTACTATTGAAAACTCAAGTTAAACACATAAAAAATGTTCTTTCGCTTTTTTTTATATTAAAATACGTATACAAAACAAATTATTAAAAATTAGGAGAATTAAGAGATCTATAAATTTTTGTATTTTTTTAAACGAGCAAAATGTTTTCCCCCATCAGAGCTCCTAAAGAATTCACTCATTCGTTTTTCATTTCTGAATGGTTAAATACCTAAAACCTATTTCGAAGAATATATATAAAATGAAGTCAAGTACGAGAATCAGGGACTTTAAAATCTGAACCCTACACTCACATAAATAAACCTGTAAAAATAGCAGAATAAGCTACTAAAAATTAAGGAAAAAAAGCCTTACAGAAGAAACTGCTAAGATTAGCAGATTTTTTTATATATTTTTTATATTTAACTTTTAGTTCATTGAAAATAACAAATTATACTGTAAAATCTGCAAAAAATATTAATATTAGTAGAGTGAAAATAGCAAAAATAAACTGTTATATCTACAAAATTTTTTGTAACTTTTAAGTTAAATTTAGTTGAATGAAAATAGCAGTCTATCCCGCTAAAATCAACGGAAATGGTTGCTAAAAATAGTAAACTGCTGATTTCAGAAGACTAGATTTTTATTCGTATTAAATTTTTTTTTTTTGTGATTTTTAGTCTACTAATTATTATTTATTACTAATTTTAGCAGGTTACATTGTTATTTTCTGCTAACTAAAATTTATTCAAATATAACTAAAATTTTGTAATTTGTATTTAACAGTTTGGTTTTTCCTGTACTTATCTTACTAATATTTTACAAAAGTAATCTGATAGAATTTTTTTATGCAACGTAATTTTTAACTAATTTTTAATAGTTTTAACTAAAATTTTTACGTTTTTCTATTGCTGTATGAGTTAGATAGTATAAAAGAACTTATTTATTTTTTATGAGTTTTTATTTGTTAATTTATAATGATAAAAAAATTAAATGAAAAAAATTTTTGGTACTATAGAGGTCAAAAAAGTACTATTTTAAAAGCTCGTTAGTACTAATTTAAAAATCCCATTTATCATCCCTGGTACGGAAACACAAAAAACCACTTTTCTATCCCAAAAACTTATTTGAAAGAATAATGTGAAACAGTGATGGGACTTGAAAAATTTTGTTTTGTGCCAAGTGTGTGACTAAAATGTGCCAAATGGGCCTTTATTGTGCCAAAACTCAATTTTCACTCAGTACCCGTGTTTTCAACTTTAATTTCATTTCGTGTAATTCAACTTTCATTTCATAATAGCATTCTTATGGAATTAATTCTATTTTGAATGAATTCTAACCGAATGAATTACAATTTTCTTGAATTCATTCAATTAAAATGTGAATGATAAATGAAATTCATTCGATTCTTATTAAAGATTTGGGAATGCAGCCAATGAGTGAATTCTTTAGGAATGTTTGCACGGAATGGTGTACATATAAACATTTTCTAAAACTGAATTAAATTTTTCATTAATTAAACTTGAATTAATTCTTTCGAAGCTCTGAGTTAAATATAAATTATTTAAATTCTTAAAATTCTATGGGTTATTCGGTAATATCTTCGATGACAATAAAAATTAAAGAATTTTTAAAGAATTGTTATTTTTTAAATTCATTTTCTATTAAATTTTGTAGATAAGCAAAATGTTTCAAAATAGTATCAGTTGTGCCATTGTACCAACCAATCTTAGATTGTGCCATAAATCCCATCACTGATGTGAAAATGCGTATAATTTCAGTTTGCAAATTGGCACAAATACCCATATTTATTCGCATTTAAAAGTTGTTTTTGATTTTATTCAATTAATTCTTATAAAAAACAAGTTAGTTTCTTTTGCCTTTTTCTTTATTTAATTAAAATTTTGAATTTATTTTCACAATTGTTTTTTGTTTATATTTACATCAGGTGTTTTACCAAAGTTTACCCGAAGAAAAAAGTCTGGGTAAATTTTGGTAAAAAGAGAAACACTAATACACACATTAACGCTTTCATTTACCCAATTTTCGTGTACGGGAACGCTTTTGGGTAAATTTTGGTAACTTTGGGTACGCACTTATAAAAAGAATCAGAATCAGACGAATTCGTTTATTCATTTGCGTGAAAAACGCAAACTTAAAAAATTTTTATTTTAGTAGGTTTGAGGTTAATAAGAAGAATAAACCTTCCTCAAAAGTTATAAACATTAAATTTGCAAATCAGACTAGATCTAGTTTCTGCCTTTTTATGGACAGGCTTCATCAATGATCTTTCATTAAATTGTATTATTGTTTATATTTTTATTGTCGGATTGTCTCTATATGAATAATTTCAGAAGTGATTTTTTATTTTTATTTACAATTTTCGATCCGCATCTCTTATACATAGATGTCTTAACAAATTTGTACAAAATTTTTGAAACAAAGGCGAATTTCAATTAGTGTTTTTCATACAAATTTTTTAACGAATTCGTCTGTTTCTTTTTACAAAAGCCCAAAGTAGTTTTTTTTTTTTTAATATATAAATGTCAGTGCTTTGGTATTAGTGTTTAACTAAAACGAGTAAAAAGGTTAAAATCGGGCATGCCGACTATACAATACCCTACCACCGTCTGGGTAAAAGCCAACTAATGTTTGGATCCGAAATTCGAATTGGTTAAAATGGGGCTTGTGTCAAATTTTTTTATAATGTGAGTCAGCGCACCAAATTTCATTAAAATATCTTAATATTTGCGATCTGCAGTTTGTAACCAAGCCAATTTTGGGGGGACCCTTATATGGGCACTAGGTCTATACATGGACCGATGTTCACCAAAATCAATGGGCTTCGTCCTTGGGTCAAAATAGGCCTGTGTACCAAATTTCATCAAAATATCTTAATATTTGCGACCTGCAGCGTATAAACAATATAATTTTGGGGGACCCTTATATAGGCACTAGGTCTAAACATAGACCGATGTTCACCAAAATCAATAGGCTTCGTCCTTGGGCTGATATAGGTCGGTATACCAAATTTCATCAAAATATCTTAATTTTGCGACCTGCAGTTTGTAACCAAGCCAATTTTGGGGGGAGCCTTATATAGGCACTAGGTCTAAACATGGACCGGTGTTAACCAAAATCAATAAGCTTCGTCCTTGGGCTGCCATAGGTCGGTGTACCAAATTTCATCAAAATATCTTAATATTTGCGACCTGCAGCGTATAAACCATATAATTTTAGTAGGACCCTTATATGGGCACTAGGTCTAAACATGGACCGATGTTCACCAAAATCAATAGGCTTCGTCCTTGGGCCAACGTAGGTCTGTGTACCAAATTTCATCAAAATATCTTAATATTTGCGACCTGTAGAGTGCGCAAAAGAATGCATGGACAGACAGACAGACAGACAGACGGACGGACGGACAGACGGACATCGTTAAATCGAAATAAAAAAAATTCTAAGCCGATCGGTATACTATAAGGTGGGTCTAGGACCAATATTTTTTGGTGTTACAAACATCAGCACAATCTTATAATACCCTGACCACATAGTGGTGTAGGGTATAAAAATGGTTCGTTTTTCCCCAAGTATGCATAAAAAACATTACACGCAGATTGTATTAATATTTCGGGTTAATTGTTTATTGTATTATTATTGATGCACTCAGAAAAGTTCAGCAGTTACTACATGACAGTTATTTGTCTAGTAACGCGGTTGTAGTTATTATACCCTACACCTCTACTTGGTCAGGGTATTATAAGTTTGTGCTGATGTTTGTAACACCAAAAAATATTGGTCCTAGACCCACCTTATAGTATACCGATCGGCTCAGAATTTTTTTTTTATATCATTTTAACGATGTCCGTCTGTCCGTCCGTCCCTCCGTCTGTCTGTTTATACGATGCAGGTCGCAAATATTAACATATTTTGATGAAATTTGGTACACCGACCTATATCAGCCCAAGGACGAAGCCTATTGATTTTGGTGAACATCGGTCCATGTTTAGACCTTGTGGCTATATAAGGGTCCCCCCAAAATTGGCTTGGTTACAAACTGCGGGTCGCATATATTAAGATATTTTAATGAAATTTGGTTCGCTGACTCACGTTATAGAAAATTTTGACACAGGTCCCATTTTAACCCATTCGAATTTCGGATCCAAACATTAATTGGCTTTTAACCAGACTGGTGTAGGGTATTGTATAGTCGGCATGGCCGACTTTAACCTTTTCACTCGTTTTAACTACAATTGTGGTTAATTTACTTAGAGCAAAATTTTTCAATGTTTTTGACAGTTATTCTTTTAAACAAACTACAAAACTACTACATTGTACCGTGTTGGCCATGTCTGCAAGACATCCTTGAAGACGCGTGCACGACAATAGTAAATCGTAAACGACACTTTGCCGATCGTCCATGTAAATCGTCGACGACTTTTTCATACAAATGTCCGCGAAATCGTACACGACGATCTGGGCGACATTATCGCTCACAATATCGTTGACGATCACATGGGCGACAATATGCATGGCTGTCTTCGATTAATATATAGGAGACTTTTATGTTGTATTATCGTTGACGACAATATACCCTACATTGTCGTCGACCACAGTATGAACGACAATGTACTGTATTATATCGTCAGCCAGCACCCAAGATGTAGTCGATTTATAATACAAAAAGATTCTACTCCTGAATAGAAAAAGTACAATTTTTTAATTTTTTCTGTAAAATAAAATTTGTATATGTAATTTTTGAGTTTTAAATTAATTTAATTAGTTTTTACTAAAATTATATTAAAAAAGAAAATAGAAATTAAAAATTTATCGAATTATTTTGAAAATTACATATTAAAAAAAATTATTTTAGTAATAAATATTTATTCGGTTTCTTCATTTTCTTTGACTGCCCAACTTCGCTGTTTTTTCTTATTTTCATTTCTGCCATTTACTCTATTAATAGTAGTTTTGAAACGATGGAATACTAAACGAAATTCTTTTATATAGGCTTCATAAGTTACTCTTTCTTTTGGTGGATTCTTAAGGCACGATGTAAGATAAAGTTTTGAATTTGTCTGAAAATCATAAAAGAAAAATTTAATTTTTTATAGTTACTTACCGTAAAGAGCATTTAATACAGGGTTTGCAGGCAATACCGCTAAAATACCGTTATCGATTCAAAACCCTTTCAACTGACTACCGTTACCCCTAAAATACCGTTACCGAAATACCCGGAATACCGTTATTCTTAAAATACCGTTACCGAAATAACTGAAATACCGTTATCTTTAATATACCGATACCGAAATAAATGAAATATCAATAACCCTAAAATACCGTTACCGAAACAAATGAAATACCGCTATCCCTAAAATACTGTTACCGTTATTTTTAATTTTCTGCTTTTGGTAATTTCACGTGGTTATTAAGTAGTTTTTAAACATTAAGTTCATAAATTGGTTCTGTTTTTAATCTCGTTTGTTTTTTGTAAAAAAATTGCGGGATGGATCGAAATAACTGACTACCGTTACCCTTAAAGAAACCATTATCGATATAACTGAAATACCGTTAACCTTAAAATACCGTTACCGAAATAACCCAAATATCGTTATCTTTAAAATACCGTTACCGAAATAACTCAAATACCGTTATCCTCAAAATACCGATACCGAAATAAATGAAATAGCGTTACCCTTAAAATACCGTTACCGAAATAACCTAAAATATCGTTACCCTAACGATAACCGCATTCGTTTCGGTTACCATCCATGATTTAATATGACAGCTATTAATTATAAAATGTTTATGTACACGCACATTGAAATACGATAAGAAATATGACTTTTCACCCGCATTTTCGAGAATCAACTGAATATTTTTACATTGTTTCTTACGCTTTTTTGGTTCTTGTGTTGTTTTTGTCCCGTTATTTTGCATTTTTTCTTAATACAGCAAGTTAAAGACATTATCGCTCATCAAGTCGCCAATCTTATATAATACGCGACAAAATAGATGGAATGGTGGCTCATTTTGTCCTTAATAAAATCTTATTACAGACAAGTTATAGACATTGTCACTCAGTTAGTCGTCAATTTGGTATGAAACACGACAAAATGCATGTAATGGTCGCTCACTTTGGCCTCAATAAAATCTTATTTAGGACAAGTTTGTGAATTTGTCGCTCATCTAGTCGGCAATAAGGCTGAAAACACGACAAGATATACGATCTTGTCGACGAACTTGTCCTCAACAGTGTAATATACACGACAAATTCTAAAATGTCTTGAAGACATCCTTGACGACAATTTCATGCCAGAATATTTGGCCAACGGCGTAGTAACATTTATTTTATGCAGTTATTTTGAATTTTTTTACAAATACATAAATTTTCAAGTGTGTGTAAACACACACGAAGCAAACAGGAGCATGTGTACGAAGCGCTTGTTTAGAAATTTCTAGTGAAAGAATATGAGAAGAACATGTTTTCTCTTGTCTTAGTCATAAAACAACGCCGAAGAGTGAAGACGCGTAATACGGAAAAGGTTATATATTTTTTATTAAATTATTAAAATAATTACCCAGCTAAAAATCGACATACAGTGAGCAGCATAAGTCATGGTACCTCAGTTGAAATAAAAGAGTTTCTAAAATTTATCAAAAAATATGTTACAAAATATCTGATATTTATTTTTATCTCATGTATTAACTTGTGTACCATAACAAAACAAAAAATTGGTCATGTACTACACAAAACAAAAAAAAATACAATTCGGAATTCAAAACAACTCCATATTTTTGCACAGCAAAAGTCTTGGTACCCCTGCGAAAAGACGAAAATAAATTACAATATGGATAGATATTTTAATATATTGTTACACCTAATATTTAGTAGGATATCCCTAAATACGAAGAATTTCATTTAACCGATTTGGCATTGACTACACAAGTTTTTCTGTGGAATTTCGAACTTTTTGCTGCCGTTCAGTCAAAGCCATAGCCTTGAGCTGAATTTTATTAAAAATTTTATGACTACACAATCGTTTTTCTAAATGATCCCACAAGGATTCAATAGGGTTTATATCGGGACTTTTCGGAGGGGTTTTAGGCATATGGGGGTATTGTATGCATCCCACATCTTTATCTCAGCAGCAGTGTGCTGAGGATCATTGTCCTGTTCAAAATAATAATCATTACGGATTTTCAATTTTTCAGCACTTTTATTAGATTATTCTTCAGAATATTTAAATATACTGTATTGTTGATTATTTCTTCGATAATAACGAAATTACCAACTCCTGCTGCTGTCATACAGCCTATACCATGACATCACCACCTCCGTGCCTGACGAGTATTCTTTGGATTACGTTATTAAGATTTTTTCTCCTTTCCAATGCACGTCCGGCTGAGCCAAAAATGTTAAATTTCGATTCGTCCGTAAAATGACTTTATCCCAAAACTCATTTGTTCTTGTTTTATACTCATTGGCGAAATCTATGAGCTTCTTTCTGGTTATATCGTGAATGTAAGGATTCTAGCGTGCTGTACGAGCATTGTACCTGGTCCTTTTGATCGATCCACGTACCGTGTCTGCAGAAATGCTATTGTCAAAAGATTCCTTCAACTATGCAGTTATCTTAATTGCACTTATAAATATATCTTTCTCAATTATAGCTTTTACTTTTCTTCCTTCTCTATTACTTAACTTTGCAGGATGTCCAGTTCGTGGTTTATTTTCAATTATTTTTTTCTTCTTTAAAGTCATTAATGATTTTTTTTGTTGTCGATTTGCTACTTTTTATTTTATTAGCAATTTCTGAAAAGATTTTCCCATTTCGTAGCTATTAATTATTATTTTTCGTTCCTCAATTGTTAGTTCCCTCCGAGACATTTTTACAAATCATGTTACTTCACTTTTTTTATTAAAATACTGATTTTTTGATACTTTTTACAAATTAGAAATGCATATATTATAGGTCCATTCGATTACTGGATAATTTGTACAAATTTGTACAAATTTTTACTGGATGGCGTTCGTTAACACAAATACTCAGTAAACAGAGAAAATAAAGTGACAGTTCTATGAAGAGAATTTCTAAGTCTTCTTCTTTTTCTAGCAAATTTTTACTGGATAAATTTTTGCCAGTAAGAATTTGCAAGCAGAAAAAAACATATGATTCGAAAACACATGTTCGTTTATTGAAAACAAAAAAAAAAATATTTTACAATTATCAATTCAATTATGTTTTATTCTGTAAATTTCGTAGTGGGTCGTTTTTGGCCAAAAGTATAAAAATTAACCCCATATGGATCACGTTACATAAAATAATTATTTTTATCCAGTTGAGGTTTTTTTATCAATTTAATGGCTTTACAATCTCGTAGTCATAATCAATATTAAGTTCAATGGGTCTTTTCTGACCCCAGGCCACTAAGGGTTAAACTTTTTTAAAGAAATGAAAAGATAATTATAATCTAACCAAATTTGAGTGCTGTTTTTCCGAAAACCGTGTAAAATTTGATGAAAACATTAAAATTTTTGACAAAATGAGCAATTTTTGTAAAATGTCCTGAAAAGCAGTCGCTCCAAACACAAACTCGAATTATCATTTTTCCAATTTATTTTTTTTCTTTAATATCAACTATTATGTGGTACAAATAGCAATCCACATCTCCAAATTAGGCATTTTAAAAAATCTTTAAAATTAATTTTAAAAAAAATACGTTTTTGCATTTTTATCAAATTTGTGGGTCATTTTGGATTCCCGGCTAAAGTGGGTTAATGATATCCGATGAAGTCAAAATTCCATGTATGACTCATTTTGACTATACTAAATGAATAAATGGAATAAAAAATAAGTTTTTTTTCGAAATTTCGAATTTTGGGAATTTTTAATAGTAATACACTTTTTTTCCAAAAGGGGCCATTTTCGACCAACTTTCGGCACGGGTTAACGTTTTCCAAAAAAAAAATCGATTTCTTCCATTTGGAACCATTTCCAATAAAACTGGGGGTGTAATGAACGAAAATCGACAAATCGCTATTTTAAGGGACAGTCTAATCTACATGTGTGTACATGCATGAAAATACATGAGCACTAGAGCGCACCACCTTACAGGCCGTACACCCTTCAATATGAAGTATTTTTGCAAGGAGGTTTCAAAAAAAAAATTTTTATTTTTTTTTGCCGAACGTAGGGGTCGCCATTTTACATTTTTCGTTATATCTTTGGCATTTACAGTCGGATCTTAAAGTATGATACATCGATGTTTTTCTCTCGAGGAGACCAATGTTTTTCTGTCGAGGGCCATTGACCTCAAGTATCCCGTTCTAGTAGTTAGCCACCAGATCTCAGTTGCTACCACCCTAATGTCAGAAAATTAAAGCTCGCAAAAAATCAGTAAACTTTTGCTAATGAAGTTTTTCGATAAACCCAGTAGAATTTTTTTTTTATATTGGTTGCCGAACGTAGGGGTCGCCTTTTTAGATTTTTTTTCATTGGATTTTGCCTTTATAGCAAAACACTGGTCTTCTCGAGGCAAAAAAATCGGTATATCACACTTTAAAATCCGATTTTAAATGCCGAAGCTATAACGAAAAATTGAAATAGGCGACCCTACGTTCGGCCAAAAAAAAAAAAAAAATTATTTTTGAAATTGCCTTGCAAAAATACTTCATATTGAAGGGTGTACGCTGAACTTTTTTTTTGAGGTACGGTCTAATGAGCACGCATGAACATTCTCATTAGGGCGGGTCAATTTGTATGGAGGCAAAAAAAATTAAAAATCGTAGGGGGGGGGATGATTCTACGAAGAATTCAAAGCAACTTTGCCCTAGAAACCATAGGTCTTAAATGGATTTCGAGCTTGCGGAAATTCAAAAATATTTTATTAGTAGTGCTTCACTGCAATGTCTGTGTTGCGTTAACATGTGAGTATTGTTAACCAGGATAATAGTCCTGGACTTTTTAGATAGGCGTCTCCAGCGACTTTCCCTATTATAAGAAAAAAAATCTAAATTTTTTTTAGTTTTGACTAAACTGATAAGCTGATGACATAAATCAGCCTAAAAATGAGCTCACGCTACAGGTTGGAAATGTTAAGATATTTTGATAAAATTCGGTATACCGAAATCGGTCCACGTTTGGACTTAGTGCCCATATAAAGTACCCCCGAAATTGGTATTTTTGTACGCTACAGGTTACAAATACGAAGTTAATGAAATTCGGTTCATCGACTTATATCTGCCCAAGGTCGAAGTCTGTTGATTATGGTTAATATCGTTCCATGTTTAGATCTTGTGCCCATATAAAGGTTCCTCCCAAAATTGTTTTTTTTGCATACTACAGGTCTGAAATACGAATAGTACGCTAATTCACATGGGCATACGGACAAAGCCTATTGATTTTTTTACAATTGGTACATTTTTAGGCTTAGTTCTTGTATAAAGATCCCCCAAAAATTTGCATATCCGCAAGCTACAGTTCGCAAATATTAAGATATTGTGATGAAATTTCGTGCACTGATTATATTGGCCCAAGAAAGAAGCCTATGTATTATGATTAAAATCGGTCCATGGTTACACCCAGTGCCCATATAAGGGTCACCCAAAAATTGATTTTTCGCATGATACAGGTCGCAAATACGAAGTTATTTTAATGAAATTTGGTACGTTGACTCATATGGGTCCAAGAACAAAGCCCATTAATTCTAGATAGGATCGGTCCATATTTGAACCTATCGCCCATATGGATTTTATTTCCGATTTTATCGTAAATACATCTAACTTTAGATGAATTCAAAATTTCTTACCGTTTTTCTAATATTTTATAATTTTATAGACAAATTTTGGCACAAGTACATGTCAAGCCATTCTAATTTCAGATCAAAACATTTCGGACTGGTAGGGTATCATACAGTCGGGCATGCCGACTATACGATACCCTACACTAGTCTGGTTGAAAGCCAAAAAGTTTCGTCCTTGGGCCGGTATAAGTCCGTGTACCAAATTTTATCAAAGTATTTTAATATTTGCGACCTTCAGCGAGCGAATATGCCCATTTTTCGGGGATCTTTATACGGGCACTAGGTCTAAACATGGACCGATTCCATATAAAATCAATAGCCTTTCGAATCCGCGTATAAAATTTCATTAAAATATCTTCGTATTTGCGACCTATAGTGTGCAAACAATATAATTTTAGGGGAACCTTTATATAGGCATTAGGTCTAACCATGGACCGATTTGAACCAAAATCAATAGGCTTTGTCCTTGGGCCGAAATTAGTCGGTATACCAAATATGTGGATATACAGACAGACGGACGGACAGACAGATATCGTTATATCGAAACAAAATGTTCTTCTGGATCAATCGGTACACTCAAAAAAAAAAAAGTCAGTAAAGTTAGCAAAAAATGTTTCTGTGTCAGCAAATTTTTAGTCAGGAGCGTGCTTGCAAAAAAGTTGGTAATTTCAGCAAAAGGTTTGCTGAAAATCAGCGAGCTGATTTCTACCAAAAAAATAGTAATCTTCAGCAAAAGTTTTGCTAACACTTAGTCGACTGCAAATCAAAAAAATCCTTGCTAAAATCACTAGACTTTTTGCTGAATATTAGTAGACTGAAAAAAACTCAAAAAACTTTTAGCGAAATTTTACTTTAGTTAATTTATTTGCTGAAATTTTAAATATAGAATATGTGTAGAGTTGTTTTTATTTTTATGTCATTTCCGTTTCCAGACGAGCTGCGACATCTACATCTTGTCTATCTGGTTGTCGTCCACGGTTATCAGCACAATTTTTGTAGCAAAATAAATTAGTAAAACATTAGTTCAAAATTAGTTTAGTGCTAAAAAAATATAACTAAAATTTTTGCTGAAAACGGAATTTCAACAAAACAATTGCTGAAAACTAGTACACTTGATATACAAGACGTTTTACTAATTTTTCTACTAACTTATTTTTTTGAGTGTATACTTAAAGGTGGTTAGTTTCAATATTTTTTGGAATTATAAACTTCAGCATAAACTTATTATTCCCTGTCCATGTACTGGTGTAGGGTATAATTAACAAAATTAATTATTCAAACTCATAAAGCACCACTTACAATATATTTTGGAATTTCCGCAAGCTCGAAATCCATTGTAGACCTATGGTTTCTAGGGCAACGTTGCTCAGAATTCTTCGTAGAATCATTCCCCCCCCCCCCCCCCCTACGATTTTTTGTCCCATGATCATACATGTAGATATTACCTCAAATTTCGTTAATGCACACGTATGGTCATATATGATTCAATAATGGAGATTTATGTAACCATGTATGGTCATCCCTTTCTACCTGGAGAAAAACAACACTATATTTCATCCCTCACAGATGGACATCTACAACAATATCTTAATAGTGAAAAATAAAAGTGACATTAAGTATAAATTTTGATTTCTCAATTTTAAATTTATTATAGAATAAAATTAAATTAAGAGTGTTTACATAAATTTGATTTTATTAAATTAATAATTTTTAAAATAATTTTTATTAATTTTATTTTAACTACATTTGCAGTTGTTTGTACAGTTTTACAATAATTTTCATGTATGTTGTTTTAATTGCATTTGTACACTCAAAAAAAAGTCAGTAAAGTCAGCAAAAAATGTTGCTGTGTCAGCAAATTTTTAGTCAGGAGCGTGCTTGCAAAAAAGTTGGTAATTTCAGCAAAAGGTTTGCTGAAAATCAGCGAGCTGATTTTTACCAAAAAAATAGTAATCTTCAGCAAAAGTTTTGCTAACATTTAGTCGACTGCAAATGAAAAAAATCCTTGCTAAAATCAGTAAACTTTTTGCTGAATATTATTACACTGAAAAAAAATCAAAAAACTTGTAGCGAAATTTTACTTTAGTTAATTTATTCGCTGAAAATTTAAATACAGAATATGTGTAGAGTTGTGTTTCTTTTTTTTTGTCATTTCCGTTTCCAGACAAGCTGCGACATCTAAATCTGTCTGTCTGGTTGTCGTCCACGCTATGCATGCGGTTATCAGCACAATTTTTGTAGCAAAATAAATTAGTAAAACATTAGTTCAAAATTAGTTTAGTGGTAAAAAATATAACTAAATTTTTTGCTGAAAACGGAATTTCAGCAAAAAAAATTGCTGAAAACTAGTAAGTACAAGACGTTTTACTAATTTTTCTAATAACTTATTTTTTTGAGTGTAGTTGTTTTTACTACATTTGTCAGTTGATTTTTAACAGTTAAAAATAACTTCATATTGCAGTTGATTTAAATGCAAATGTAGTCTACACCTTTTTAAGTGCAAATGCAGTTATTTTATCTACATAATTCCCTGTATGTTTAAAATCCAATACCACTCACATTGTCAGGGGTCCATCTGAGTTAACGGGTCTTTTTAAAGATGATCAAATATGCATTAATGGTATGCTCGAATGGCCAAATCTCAATATATGTGACCTTCTCCGAGAAAAAGGACCTAGTGTGTCAAAAAACGGGTTTGGACTTAAGAGTGGATTCTGAAGGTGTGTTCAAAGTGATAATGCGTTATGAAACTTTAAATGCGTTCTTCTCAAAACTTTATTTTCACACACTATGTCCCTTTTCTCGGAAAAGGTCACATATATACAGTGTTGCCAATTTAGCATATTTAATGCTAGATTTAGCATTTCTCCAATTCATTTAGCATGAAAAAAGTGTATCTAGCATATGGCATTTTTTTCAGCATTTTTCCAACAAAATTTAGCATATTTTAATTTTTTACAGTTTTATTTTCTGTTTTTTTTTAGAATATTCTACATTAATTTGAATTTTTGGTATACACATATTATTGATGATGTTTCCGATATGAAAACACAACAAACAGTATTAAATCAACCTTTTTCCACGGTTCTCGTTTAACAACTGAACTGGGATTTTTATAGTTTTGTAATAGCATGTTAAAATTGTTACTTTTAATTAATTATTTTTATTTTTTTAAACTATTTTAATTAAATTTTACGTTTTCTTTGTATTATTTATTATATTCTCTACATTATATAGTTAAACTAATACCAAATTTTATTATTTATATTGAAATATAAGCACTAAAAACTCACTATTATCAGTTTCAAAATCACAGTTTATTCTAACCCTCATGAATAATCTTTATTCTAAGCCTCGTTTTTGAATAATTATCTCTTATTTTACAATTTAAGTTTAAATGTAATATGAAAAGAAATATTTTTTTTTACTTTTAGAGTAAGTACTACACCCAAAAAATTACGTAATTGCATAGTTAATCAAATTCATAGTTGATTTAAAATATATTTAAAATAGCTATGGTAGTAAATAAGACCTACGTGTTTATTAAAAATTTAGTTTTTGTTAGTTACCCTGTATACAATATTTAAAAAATGTCAAATTTATAATAAAATAGCAGAATATACTTTCAAATCACTTTATATATTTGCAAAGCGCAGCTGCCTTAACAAAAATACCAAGAAACTATAATTTTTTTATTGGCATATTGATTTGTTTTCCACCATTATTGCTGTTGATATTGAAAATTGGATACTTGGAGGATGTGACTGCCCGTTATCCAGAAGAGTAATGTAAATTTCGTAATTGTTTACTGTATTTAGATTTTTAAATTACTAAATATTTTTATAAATTATCTTTCGTTTTTGCAACTATTCGCGTGTTTGTCAATTTTTTTATGTGGTTTATATTTATTATATTAAAATGCCAATAGTTGATGGGTACTATATTCAAATCATTGTTTTATTTCACTACCAAATCGTTAGCCATAACTTCCTCCATGGTTGATTTATAAATTTAAAATAAACGTAGTTGTCATCCACTACTCTATGTTAACTACGCGATAGTGAGGGTTATTTCACCTATGACATAGTTGAAAAAATAGTGATCAGCAACTATGTAATTTTTTGGGTGTAGGAACTATTTTTATACGTACACATTAATTACACTGTGCAGTCACAAATTTTAACAAGCTGGGAATCCTACTGGTAAAGCTAATTCGAGTACGCTGAATTCAATGGTGATAGCAGTTTTTCAAAGTTAGCGCTCGTATTCGCGATATTCCCAATTAAAAATTTTGACGGGTACCAAAAAAATTTTATTTTTATACTTCTGGGATAATTTTTAATTATAAATTTATCAAATTTGATTAAATATGTAAAACATTAATTATATGTTATGTTATTTTGTGTATATTCAATAGGGTTTAGAAAAATATTTAAATAATAGAGTTAAGAAAAAAAATTTCTTTGGAAAAAAAAAATATCCCGAAAAAAAGTTTCTGGGGAAAAAATTGCGAAAAATTGTATTTAACAGAGGTGTATTGATTGATTGATTGATTGCAAGTATAAAAAATATTGCTTTATGGTACTTTAATATTAAAATTATATATCGGCATGCCCTGCTTTAACTTTTTTATTCGTTTTATATATTGAATAGACCAATTAATTGACGATTTCATTGGCATTACAATTGATCAATGCCAATGAAATTTTTTTCAATGGATTTCAAAAACGTTTATTTTTAATTAAAAAAAAAACAAATTAAAAATTCTCGTACTTTTTATCTAATTACAGTAAAACTCGCTTAAGACGAACTCCGGGGGACTAGACAAATTAATTCGTTATAAGCGAGATTTGTATTAAAGGGAAAACTTATTTAAATTTATTAATTATCCACAAAGTATTTAAAATTCCTTACAACAATTTCAAAAATTAGGCAATTCTTTCAATTGCCCAGGTAGAAATTGCCGACGTTGCAACAAAAATTGTTCTGGGAGACCACTGTTTTTTACGAAATGCCGATACTACTTAAAACGTGCTTTGCCAGTACTGTTTTCTGAAAATTAACGAGTTTTTTTAATTTATTAAAATTAACAATTTTATAAATTTTACGTATTTTTACATAATTACACAATTATTTATGTAAGCGAGACATAGCCATTCTTTTCTTGTGAAGTTTCGAAAGAATACATTAAAAATCAGTGATGTACACTAAAAGGACAGTAAAGTACTAGCAAACTACTAAGTTTGTTTATAAATGTACTGGGATAATACCAAAAAACTAAAATCCCAAGCCTGCGCCAAGGTTGGGAAATAACTACGGCCAAGCGTTTATTGGTGTTATCATTTCGACAACATGCCAGTACGTAATTCGTCGTATCCGAGTTCGTATTAAACGAGTTTTACTGTATTCACTGTTTCGTCAAATTTACATTACTAGAAACCGACCTATCTAGACTAACCAGTGTTCAAAGAAGAGTGAATACAACTTGATAAGATAGCGAATATATATAATGTTTAGGCTCCGAAATTTTGCATTCTTGTCTTAATTTCCCTTTTTTTCAACACAATTGTTTTTTTGTATATAATGCTTTTTTCTTCAATTATAATTCGTTGCTTTGAGGCATTGCTGTACATTTCATTACCATTGGTTTATCATTTTTTTGGCATTGGCACCAGTGCCAATGTATACATGGGAATTTTTCATTACCATTGAAATTTCATTACTAATAGTTCAATGGCAATTATTTTTTTTAATTTATTCATTACCCAGCAAAATCTTTCATTATTCATCATTATTAAGTAGTTATATAATAGAAATTCATAGCTCCGCACAACTTATTTTTTGGCGTCTAAACTCATTATTATTGTTTGGCGTGGTCGTTTTTATAAGTAGTCACGCTTACCCGCTCTCTTACTAAAAATTTAAAAGTAAGTAGTTATGAGATTTTGAATAATAAGTGGTTACGAAAAGTTGAATTATAAGTGGTTATCCGACTGCTTACTTGATTGTTAAAAATAAGGAGTAACACAAATACTATTAGCTTCAGGAAATACATTCAGAGAAATTTAAGTTTTTGATAGTGTGTAATTTTAAAACTCGTCATGAAAATTTTAACACAAAACATATTTACATATAATAAATAAAAATGTATAAAATTTAACTTTGTAAAAAGTACTTATTTAAACTATTGCGAGTAAGTCATTATTTTATGTTTAAAAGCAATGACTACAATAGGCCGTTATTGGGAAGTCATTATTTTATATTACAAAATAATGCAAAAGGTAATGATATATCATTATTGGTAATGCAGACAGCAATGAGGTGCCATTACCAATATTTTGCTGGGTATCAATGGTAAAGAAATTTAAAATCATTGTCATTAATCAATGAAATTAAATTTTAGAATCATTACCATTAATTAAATAATTGTAATGAAAATAATTTCATTGCAATTGATATCAATGCAATGGTAATGAAATAATCAATTAATTAGTGCCATGTATGTGCCAATCTCAGTGGCAATGAAAAGTTCCCAAGAATGCTATATTTTCGGCATCTATTGTATTTCTTATATTTATATAATAGCACCTAAAAGTGTGCTATAGCATTTACAACTATTTAATGGTTCATAATTTCAATCTGGCAACATTTTCGCCAGAATGTTGCCAGTTAGCGCATTAAATATAGAGCCTAAAAATATGCTATTTAATCCCTAACCTATTTTAATATACAAAATATCAATCTGGCAACATTTTAGCCAAAATGTTGCCAGATTGAAATTTTGAAAATGAAAAGGGCGCGAATGGCATAGTATACTTTTAGGAGCGAATTAAAATTTATAAAAATATTCACCCACACCCACATTTAGACGTTTAATTAAAACGATAAGACCTGTTGAATCAAACCATACCTACGACTCGTTACTTAATGGCACAATTAGTTGATCCCATTAGCATTATTCGATAACAATGGTAATGAAATTGATGATACACTGTTAGTTGAATGACACTGTTAGTTGTTTTCATTCATACAGTGGCAATGAAAAGTTCCCAAAAATGTTATATAGCGCCATCTATGGGATTTCTAAATTTTATATAATAGCTCCTAAAAGTATGCTATATCAATTACAACATTTAATTTTTCATAATTTCAATGTGGCAACATTTTAGCCAAAATGTTGCCAGATTTCGTATTAACTATTGGTATAGCCTAAAAGTATGCTATTTAATCCCAAACCTATTATAAATACAAAATATCAATCTGGCAACATTTTAGCCAAAATGTTGCCAGATTGAAATTTTGAAAATGAAAAGGGCGCGAATGGCATAGTATACTTTTAGGAGCAATTTAAAATTTATAAAAATATTCACATCCCCATGCGTCGCGTTTACAGATATACAATTTTAATACTACGTTCACAGTAGAGATGAGTGATCCGGTGATTTTTGAATAACGCTGCTACCAGTGATCGTGATTTTCAAATCACCGTTCTTTTAAACAGCGACCGTGATCACGGGTTTGTAATAGAGATGGGCGATTTTTCAGTAACATTGTTCTCAGTGAATGTGATTTGCAAATCGGTTCTTTTAAACTGTGATCGTTATCACGGTTTTTCTATGGAAAAGAATACGATTTTCTGATAAATAAACGAAATAATATTTATGGCGAGTTTTTAAGATGTCAGTTAAACTTGGTTTAGTTAAACCGAAAACGAATTTTGTCAGCCATTTCAAAGTTTATTAACAAAAATTTGCCGGAAAAACTTTTTCTCGAGTATAATTTATTTCTTTATTGAAATAAAACAAAATAAACCACATTTTAAAAGCAGTATTCCAGTTACAAACTGCGTTAAACTAAGTTTTATTCAGAAGAGTGTGAAAGCAAGTCACTGTTATTGAAAAAGAACATGTATTACTGTGCACAATGAAGTTTGCAAGAAAGAATAGTACAAAAATATTAAAAGAACGGCATTCCGAGTAACTGCGACTTGAAATATTTGATCACTGCCGTTACCAGTGATTTATCAATAACTGTGATTAAATCACCGGTATGAAAATATCGCTCATCTCTAGTTCACAGTAGAGATGAGCGATCCGGTGATTTTTGAATAACGCTGCTACCAGTGATCGTGATTTTCAAAACACCGTTCTTTTAAACAGTGACCGTGATCACGGGTTTGTAATAGATAGGATCGCCCGGCGATTTTTCAGTATCATTGTTCTCAGTGAATGTGATTTGCAAATCGCTGTTCTTTTAAACTGTGATCGTGATCACGGTTTTTCTATGGAAAAGACTGCGATTTTCTGATAAATAAACGAAATAATATTTATGCCGAGTTTTTAAGATGTCAGTTAAACTTGGTTTAGTTAAACCGAAAACGAATTTTGTCAGCCATTTCAAAGTTTATTAACAAAAGTTTGCCGGAAAAACTTTTTCTTGAGTATAATTTATTTCTTTATTGAAATAAAAAAAAAACACATTTTAAAAGCAGTATTCCAGTTACAAACTGCGTTAAACTAAGTTTAAAAATAATCCTATTCCTAAAAACTGGGTCTTAAAAGAAGAATATTTGCGACCGGTAACAAAGACATGATAGAAGGAGACATTTTATTCAGAACAGTGTGAAAGCAAGTCACTGTTATTGAAAAAAAACATGTATTACTGTGCACAATGAAGTTTGCAAGAAAGAATAGTACACAAATATTAAAAGAACGACATTCCGAGTAACTGCGACTTGAAATATTTGATCACTGCCGTTACCAGTGATTTATCAATAACTGTGATTAAATCACCGGTATGAAAATATCGCTCACCTCTAGTTCACAGTACGATTGTTAAACACGTTTATGTAAAAGTTAAACATATAAGTTCACACTTAAAAATCAAGTGTTTAAGTTAAACATCTCGAACAGCTGTTCCTTAACAATTTAAAAACAGAATACAAAAATTTGACAAAATTTCCCAAAAAGTTATTTTTTCTTCGGCCGGAGGCAATAATTAATAAAAAGTAAAATAACATTATCCGCCCCAGTCGGAAAACAAGATTTTTAAATTTTTAGTTAAGGGACAACTTCATGGCTGTTTTTGGATTTTTCGTTCACCGGAAGCAAAGTTTAATTAATTGTTTTGTTCATCTATCACTTTAATAAGAAAAACACACATTTTAACTGGTTTTTATTTAAATTTAATTCATTTTATTCAATTTTATTTTTTTATTTTTCTTGTTGTGTCTTCTTCTGCTTCAAACTTGTCATTCAACACCAACTGATATCAATTTTATCGTGTTTAACAAAGTGTTTAAAAATTAAACACGATATTTAGCGTATTTAAGGGTAGAAAAAATGTACTGTAAAACATCTCACTTAAACATGTTTAACGCTTAAACACGTCAAATCGAGTTAAACACGTATATGTGAACGCCGCATAAAGCTTTAGACGTTTAATTAAAACGATAAGATCTGTTGAATCAAACCAAACCTGGCACTCGTTACTTGAATGGTACAATTAGTAATTGTCCCATTGGCATTATTCGATAACAGTGATCATGAAATTGATGATACATACCTGGAACTCGTTGAATGGAACTGTTAGTTGTTTTCATTCATACTTGGGACCAGTTAATTAAATGGACCAATTAGTTGACGATTTCATTGGCATCACAATTGATCAATGCCAATGAAATTTATTGGCATTACAATTGACTAATGTCAATGAAATTTTTTCAAATGACATTGCTCAATGCCTAAAACAATCAATTATAACTGATGAAAAAAGCATTGGTTTTCGAAAACATTTTGTTTTGATAAAAGAACAAAATGTTAAAATTTTAAATTCCAGTGTTCTTATCTAAGTATTCGTTAATTCGTCAAGAGAGGCGATCCATCTAGTCTAACCAGTGTAAAAGCGTATACTTGATACAACTTGATAAAATAACGAATATTTATAATGTTTATAGCTCTCAAATTTTGGATTCTTGTCTTAAATTCCCTTTTTCCGAAACAATTTCTTTTTTGTACACTATTACCTTTTTCTTCAGTTTTTAATTAGTTGCGTTGAGGCATTTGTGTACATGGTGTACAATGGCATTGAATTTTTTGTCGACAATGCCATCAAGTAATGCCAATGTTAAAGAATAAATAAAACGACTTGAATTTGTTGACATTTTATAAGTATATTCGTTTACTGACTGTCTGGAAAATTCCAGTACAAAATGTAAACAAGATTTTCCAATTGTAGTAATAGTAAGAATTTCAAGTAAACGAATACACTGTATAATTTGTAATGTCAGAGGAACTGATTGAATTTCGTTTTTTGTAATAATATTTTTTATTTTTAAGTGTTTTTTATTTTACTTTCTAAGTGTTTAATGAAGGAAGTTCATGTTTTAGTGTACTAATTAACTGAATAAACCATTTACAGTCGTTGATGTTAATGTTAATGAAACATTCAATAACATGTTTTCCTAAAATATTATTTTTGTTTTTAAAAACAAGAAGCTCCAAAAAGTGTGGATATTTAAATAATTTTTGACTGCACAATACAATAATTTAACATTTTAATTTCATTCAAAATGTTTTGTTAAAACGAGTAAAAAGGTTAAAGTCGGGCATGCCGACTATACAATACCCTACACCAGTCTGGTGTATTGTTTGGATCCGAAATTCGAATGGGTTAAAATGGGGCTTGTGTCAAAATTTTCTATAATGTGAGTCAGCGCACCAAATTTCATTAAAATATCTTAATATTTGCGACCTGCAGTTTGTAACCAAGCCAATTTTGCGGGGACCCTTATATGGGCACTAGTTCTAAACATGTACCGATGTTCACTAAAATCAATAGGATTCGTCCTTGGGCCAACATAGGTCTATGTACCAAATTTCATCAAAATATCTTAATATTTGCGACCTGCAGCGTATAAACAGTATAATTTTGGTAGGACCCTTATATGGGCACTAGGTCTAAACATGGACCGATGTTCACCAAAATCAATAGGCTGCGTTATTGGGCCAATATAGGTCTGTGTACCAAATTTCGTCAAAATATCTTAATATTTACGACCTGCAGCGTATAAACAATATAATTTTGGTAGGACCCTTATATGGGCACTAGGTCTAAACATAGACCGATGTTCACCAATATCAAACTTGTTCGTCCTTGGGCCAACATAGGTCTGCGTACCAAATTTCATCAAAATATCTTAATAGTTGCGACCTGTAGAGTGCGCACAAGATTGCATGGACAGACAGACAGACGGACGGACAGACGGACATCGTTAAATCGAAATAAAAAAAAATTCTGAACCGATCGGTATACTATAAGGTGGGTCTACGACCAATATTTTTTGGTGTTACAAACATCAGCACAAACTTATAATACCCTGACCACATAGTGGTGTAGGGTATAAAAATATAAGAAATGCGCGAATTTTTAATTTTTTTTCTTAATTTATTCTTTTATTAAAACATGAAAACAAATACTTCTTTCTTCAATTATAAATGGGCATTTAGGCATTGAACAATGCCAATTGAAAAAATTTCAATTAATTGACACATTCAATAAACTGGTCCCAAGTATGCTTTTAAATACATATTTATTTTTTATTTATTAATTTTCATTTCATTTGCTCCTTTTTTACCTTTTTCCAGTCCACTAGTAACTGCAATAGTTTTGTTGATTTCAGAAAATTTTAGCAAAAATTTTGTAGATTTAACAGTTTTTTTTGCTATTTTCATTCTACTATTATTTAGCAATTTTTGTTGCTGATTTCAGCAAGTTAAATTGTTATTTGCAATTAACAAAAATTTAGCTCAAATATTACTAAAATTCTGTAAATTGAACAGTTTTTTTTTGCTGTTTTCATTTTATTAATATTTAGCAAACTGATTCTGGTAATATTAGCAATTTTTTCTGCAGCATCATTTTTAACTAATTTTTAGTAACTTTTTCTGCTATTTTTACGGATTTATTTGTATGAGTGTACTATCCCAGTGTAGAAACAATATAAGAGTTCTTTCGTTTCTTCATACGATAATTTTTACAGAGAATCCAAACTATATTTTTCATAAAATTCGGTTTGGAAGATTTGAAAGGGGTAAAAGATTAATACCTCCGACGCATCATTCCGTTGTCTCAGAACATATATTTTATATAAATGCAATTGGTCTTTGGAACACATTACCACATAACCTACAAACAACCAGCAATGCAGCATATTTTAAAAAAATCTTTATATTTTATTTCAGTAACCGAAATTCTTTATTATTGTTTATCCATAAGTATCTTATATTATTTGTATTTTCTTAAATTATTTTGTTTTTCTGTCAACATAACTAAATATTATAAATATAATTTCAATGTTTTTAATTTTTATTTTTTTTTTTAACTTTTAATTGTTAATTCCAAATTTTAATCACTGTGGACCTTTTTGTAAATTAAATTTTTTCCTGTACTTTAATTATAAAAGACAATCTTGTTGTGCAGGATATTAGTAAATAAATAAATAAATAAAACGGTAATGACATATCATTATTTTTTGGGCTACCAGTAATGACGTCGACTTACCTTCTGGATTATTTTAAAATATTTAATAATGAGTTACTAATAAATACTTACTTTTTTCATTATTTCAAAATAAAAAATAATGTATTACCAATAAAAACTTGTTTTTATCATTATTTCAAAAATTAACTTTTCTTTGTAAATTTTTTGAAATCTATTTTTAGACTTTTTATACCCTACACCACTATGTGGTCAGGGTATTATAAGTTTGTGCTGATGTTTGTAACACCAAAAAATATTGGTTGTAGACCCACCTTATAGTATACCGATCGGCTTAGAATTTTTTTTTATTTCGATTTAACGATGTCCGTCTGTCCGTCCGTCCGTCTGTCTGTCCATGCAATCTTGTGCGCACTCTACAGGTCGCAAATATTAAGATATTTTGATGAAATTTGGTACGCAGACCTATGTTGGCCCAAGGACGAACAAGTTTCATTTTGGTGAACATCGGTCCATGTTTAGACCTAGTGCCCATATAAGGGTCCTACCAAAATTATACTGTTTATACGCTGCAGGTCGCAAATATTAAGATATTTTGATGAAATTTGGTACACAGACCTATATTGCCCCAATAACGCAGCCTATTGATTTTGGTGAACATCGGTCCATGTTTAGATCTAGTGCCCATATAAGGGTCCTACCAAAATTATACTGTTTATACGCTGCAGGTCGCAAATATTAAGATATTTTGATGAAATTTGGTACATAGACCTATGTTGGCCCAAGGACGAAGCCTATTGATTTTGGTGAACATCGGTCCATGTTTAGAACTAGTGCCCATATAAGGGTCCCCCCAAAACTGGCTTGGTTACAAACTGCAGGTCGCAAATATTAAGATATTTTAATGAAATTTGGTGCGCTGACTCACATTATAGAAAATTTCGACACAAACCCCATTTTAACCCATTCGAATTTCGGATCCAAACAATACATCAGACTGGTGTAGGGTATTGTATAGTCGGCATGCCCGACTTTAACCTTTTTACTCGTTTTATATAATTTATTTTTTATAAAATCTATTTTTAGACGCATTATTTTTTTCAGTACTGGTAAGCACATAGGTAACGATATATTTTTTGATTTTTCGTATGCTGCTGTGTAACCATAACTCATTATTTTTCGCGACATCGCCATATAAAAGTAATAAGAAATGTAATAACAAAAGTAACTAGTTACCATTACCAAGTATGTAGTTACATAACCACATATCTGGTAATGATTTTCTACACTGGGTAAAAACGAATACAAAAATGTTCGCTACGTGAAGCAACGCCATCGTCAAAACGATATCATCAGACCATAATCTGGTATCGACACAATCATAACAATGAGAAATAATAAATTTTTTAAACAGCTTTGGAAAAGTTGATATTTTAAAAGTGGCTAATAGAAGAAAGTCTGTAAAAATTTTAGTTAAAACTACTAAAAATTAGCTAAAAGTGAACTTGCAGAAAAAACTGCTGAAATTAGCAAAATAGTTTTGCTATCTATTTGTAAGATATGATCCAAAATAAAAGTGTTAAATATAAAGAATTTTCGTTAGATTTGAGTTACGTTTAAGTTAAGGGTGTTAAATACTGTAACAACAGAATTTTAAGGGGCATATTTAAACAGTTGTCAAAAATTCAAATAACAATATTTTTACTATATTATTTTTTTATTTAAAATATATATTATTGTAGTATTTTTAAAAAATATTAGTTTTAAATTTCTCCAACCAAAATCGTCAGGGTTACCACTTTATTATTAGCATTTTTTTAAAAAGGAAAAATCGGCTGCCACTGTACAGCCTTCATTAATTATTGGAAAATAAAAATGTAAAGTTATTCTTAATACCAGATAAATTCTCTAGTCCTTATCGTGGCCCGATTTTTATTTTTAAAGTTTTTTTAAACAAACTTGAAAATTGCAAAAAAGGCAAGAAAAACAATTTTACTTGGGAATATAAAATTTATGTGACTGAAATTCAAAAAAAGGGCCACGATAAGGACTACAGATTTTTGTTGACTACGAAAGAAAAAAACCGGATCGAAATCGGTTTACCCACCTTGGCTGTACAGTGGCAGCCGATTTTGAACTCATGGTTGCGAGAACAACGCGTTTGAAGTCTAAAGTTAATTTTAAGCTGAGAAAACAACAAAATTTCAAAAAATTGGGAATGAAGAAAAGTTATATCTCCTAGCTTACTACATGTCCACCAAATTTTTCCCATTTTTATATATATTGATTACTTTTATAACTTATATTAAGCCATCAGCACCTGCCCCATATGACGTGTCTTCAACATCCATCAAGGAATCGTCATTGGCTTTTATTTGAAAACTGCATGCAACTTTATATCTTTTGATGTAGTTCTTATATTTTTATTCTGCCCTGTTATAATATATACGATTTCTAATTAAAATAAGTTAATAAAAATGCAAACAAAAAGTGTTACACACAAATTTACCACATAGAGTATTACTTTGGGAGTAAAACATATTTTACAAAAAAACATGTGAAAATTTAATTTCTTCGAATTTTTATTGAAATTTTTGGAGCATATAGAGAAAAGTATGCTCCATCTAAATAAAATATAAAAAAAATCGAAAACAAAAATTTTCCTAGAGTCGATACCCCCCTTAATATAAAACAACAACTTAACATGCTAAAATCAGTAAAAGAATTTGCTAAATAACACTATGGAACATTTTTGGGATTATTGTCTGGGGGGTGAGAAATTCCAAGTCAGGGTGATGGTACTAGGTCAGTATAGTAAAACCCTCAAAGGGTTTGGCGTTCGTATGTGTCATTTTTTTTTTATGACCTTTTAAATTTTTTCCTTATCTTGATGTTTTTTCGCTTAGTTGTAACTCGAGAACCACTTGTCCGATTTTGATGAAACAAATTTAGAAAAATTTAGAATTACAATTTCTTTAATCCGTTCATATAACATTTTTCTTTATAATCAACAGTTTTGCCGGTAAAAATAAATTTGTGGAGAAAAAAAAATATTTTTTTGCCTAAAAATTAAAATTTTTTATGAATTTAAAAAAAAAAAATTTAATTTTTAGGCAAAAAAATATTTTTTTTTCTCCACAAATTTATTTTTACCGGCAAAACTGTTGATTATAAATAAAAATGTTATATGAACGGATTAAAGAAATTGTAATTCTAAATTTTTCTAAATTTGTTTCATCAAAATCGGACAAGTGGTTCTCGAGTTACAACTAAGCGAAAAAACATCAAGATAAGGAAAAAATTTAAAAGGTCATAAAAAAAATGACACATACGAACGCCAAACCCTTTGAGGGTTTTACTATACTGACCTAGTACCATCACCCTGACTTGGAATTTCTCACCCCCCAGATTGGCTGTTGTACTGTGTAATTAGTAGACTAAAAAATCACAAAAAAAATTTTAAATTTTCAGTGTTTTTGCGATTTTTTTAATGCAATAAAAATCCAGTTGGAAATTTCGTGAAGACGTCTTTATGACGGCTTAGCGACATGTCGCTGTCATTGGTGACAGCTGATCCGCTACCATACAAAATACCTATATACACCTGCTGACATTTTCATACAAATGTAAAAATGTCATCACGACAAGTCACCAGGAGGTTAATGTGATGAATAAATGATGACATATCTTTACAAAGTCGTCACTGACATTTCCAGCACGTGTCAGTAAGTTGTCATCCCCACCTCAGCTTTTAAAGACAGCTAAACAGATTTTGCATTTTTTTGCACTTCATCGCCTTACCCGTTCACCTAAACCATAATAATACAAGTGTTTTTTAAAAGTTCTCTATATTCCATTTTTAAAATTCAATTCTTAAATTTTATTTGAATCTTCTTAAATTCTATTTGAATCAAATTCATGTTATATAAATTTTATTTGAATGTTCCTTTCAAATTTGAATTGTGTTTTAAATTCAAATTAAAAACATAGAAGTTTTAAACCGATTATGGTGTAAATGTCTAGATGCTCAGACATTCATATGTTTTTAGTTTTGAGGTTCGCGGTTCAAAAATATTTTTTTTATTATTTTTTTTTATAGATTTGTTAAGACATGATACTGACAAATAGGCAGGTAGTCAGAGCGAATAAAGAAACATTTATTGTGTTGACGACAAATAGCTAATTAGTCAGCACGAGTTAAGAATAAATGCTTGTGATGATGACAAATAGGCAGTTTGTCAGCGTCACTTAAGAAAAAGTAAAAAAGTGCAGACATGTCTTTAAGGCGTCTTTGGTAAATGTCTGCGCCTGCTGACTTGTTACTAAAACGGCGCTGCTGACATTGTCTGACATTGTCTTTAAGACACATTTTCCAGCTGGGAATTTAGCCTTCCCATATTAGTAGTTTACTATTTTGTAGAAAATATTTCTGTTGATTTTAGCAGGATAGACTGCTGTTTGCATTCAACAAAATTTAGTTTAAAAATATTGTTTTTGCTATTTTTAGTCAACTAATATTTAACAAAATTTTTTTACAGTTTCAAAATAATTAGAAAAACATTTTAGAATTAATTTTTTTTTGGTTAACAAAGTATTTGTATTTATAATGTTTCATTCTATCAAGTTAAATTGTTATACCAACTAGAAAATAAACCTAATAGTACTCTGAATTGTTCAGTCTTGATTGAATGTAATGGTTTTGCTTCCATATATTCTGTCGGACAATATATATCTTTCAAATCTTTAATAAAGAAGGATCGGCGAACATTGGCTGTTCTTATTTTATTAGTATTATTAGTATCTGCTAATTTCAGCAGTTTTTTCTGCAAAGTCATTTTTAACTAATTTTTAGTATCTTTTTCTGCTATTCCTACAGTTTTTTTTCATGAGTGTACCACTTAATGTTAAGCCTAATGTTGTTCATGGACTAGTTATGCCAATAATTTTATACTGCTCAGGCCGGATAACACAATAACCTAAAGTTAAATTTAAAATTTAGGAATATGTGGTAAACAACAACAAATGTGTGCGTCAAAAGCCCAGTTAGTATCTAACAGGACATTGTGCTAATGGGGGTTAGAAGTATATTCTGGGTTATTTAATGAAGAAGATAAGATTACCTTTCAATCGAAATGAAAATTTTTGGGATGTTTGTGTGATAAATTTTTTTAAATTAGAAGTATTTTGCATTTCTATAAAGTGTACAAATTGCAAATACCGCAGTTCTTATTTGATATATTTAAGTTTGACAGATCTACTAGGAATAGACAATAAGTTATTCCGAAACTTACTCCGCTATTGGGGCGATCTTTTCTTTCAAGGGCTGCTCATAAATACAACAAATTGCCATTTAATTTAAAAGCATTTAATTTTACTTTTAATACGTACAAAGGAAATGTTTTCAAATCATTTCACAAGTTACTTAAATTTTTAGCCATTTTTTTTCAAATTGAGGTTTACTTACACTGAGAGAATTTTCATCACTTCAGTAATGAATTTCCTCATAGTTTCAATGAAAATTGTCACTGGAACTCGTCCATTGAAACTTTTCATAAAATCTATGAAACAGGTTTCTTTAAAGTCAATGTTTATGAAAAGTGCATAAAATTAATGAAACTCTTCATAGAATTAATAGGCCACTCGTCCAATGAATAAATCATTCAGCCAATGAAGAGCTTCATAAAATCTATGAAGCAATTTCATTTACTATTATTTATTATAGTTGGTTGTTGTCGTTGCTAAGCTGGAGTGGATAAATAAAAAGTATTTAGCAATGCAAAAGGTGTAATAAAATCGTAGCATATTTTACGGATGTACAAAATATATCTAAAGAAAGAATTCATTAAATTAAAAAGTTTCATAAAAAAAAGTTTAGAAAAAATTAATATGATTTATAAAAAAATTTCATAGTCCAAAATTAATAATAAAAATAATTTAAAAAAAAATATAAATTATAAAAGATTCTTCTCTCAGGAAATGACGATATTTTATACAAAATTAAAAAAAAGGAAATACTATTGAATAATTTCATATATATAAAGAACATTTTCATTAAATTTATGAAGATTTATATCATGAAATTCAATGAATTTTTTTAATGAAGTTATGAAATTTTATGAACGAAAAGTTATGAAAAATTTCATAATATTAATTAAATATTATATACAAAATTAAATTCTTCATTGATTCTACGAAAAAAATTCTATGAAATTATATCATTAATATCATGAAGGATAAGTCTTTCAGTGTAGTTTATGTATTACGAAAATCGTCTAAACGAAAGCAAAGTAACGAAAATTTAATATAAACAGTAATATATAAACAGGTCCTTAAATAAAAAAAATAAATAAATTTTGTGAACATATGATTGGGCAAAGTGAAAAATGAGCCACTCTACTGTTTGTATTTGTGTATGTATGTATTTGTATGTGTATGTGTTTGTTTTTTTTTTGTTTTTTCTTTGCTTGGCTTTTATAATGTTGTAACAACATCCGCTGTATGTCAGTTTCCTGAAAGATTGCGTTAACGTTTTCATGACAAAAACAAAAAAGAACAAGAACCCATTAGTTGTTTTAATTTTTATTTATCTCTTATACATCATGTCAAACAGACGACCGACAAAGGGTTGTCTTTTGGGCTAAAACTTTCCACAATGTCATTGTCGTTAACAGAATTGAAACATTAATTATTAGTTTTTCATACCCACACATATACCCACACATATGGTTAACCAACCAACAGTTACAGACAAACATGGACATAGGCAATGGCAACAGGTTCACAGGTTCAAATAAATAATCTCACAGTCATTATTGGGTCATATGAATAAAACTTAGCAATTACTTCGAAGTAATTACTTTGGGCTTATAAATGACTTTTGACACCAAATTTATACATAGACTTGTAGAATAGCATAAAATATAAACGAAAATAGTCTACAATTGTGAATTGCTTAAAAACCCAAGTAAATCCTGCCAATGGCTTGTATGAATAAAAAATATATATTACTAATAGGGGGAAATATTGGGTTTTTTAAGCAATTACTTCACAATTTAGGTCTACTTACGAGTAGACTAAAAATTTTATTTTTCGATTTTCGTTTATATTTCATGCCGTTCTACAAGTCTATGGATAAATTTGGTGTTAAAAGTCATTCCTAAGTCAAAAGTAATTACTTCGAAGTAATTGCTAAGTTTTATTCTATGACCCATTGGCTCGTATGAATAAAAAATAGACATTACTAATAGGGGGAAATACAGGGTTTTTTAAGCAATTACTTCACAAATCTAGTCTGCTTGGGAGTAGACTAGAAATTTAATTTTTTAATTTTCGTTTACATGTCATTGGGTCATATGAATAAAACTTAGCAATTACTTCGAAGTAATTACTTTGGGCTTAGGAATGGCTTTTAACTCCAAATTTACCAATTGGCTGGTAGAATAGCATGAAATGTAAACGAAAATTAAAAAATTAAATTTCTAGTCTACTCCTAAGCAGACTAGATTTGTGAAGTAATTGCTTAAAAAACCCTGTATTTCCCCCTATTAGTAATCTCTATTTTTTATTCATATGAGCCATTGGGTCATATGAATAAAACTTAGCAATTACTTTGAAGTAATTACTTTGGGCTTAGGAATGGCTTTTAACTCCAAATTTACCAATTGGCTGGTAGAATAGCATGAAATGTAAACAAAAATTAAAAAATTAAATTTCTAGTCTACTCCCAAGCAGACTAGATTTGTGAAGTAATTGCTTAAAAAACCCTGTATTTCCCCCTATTAGTAATATCTATTTTTTATTCATACGAGCCATTGGGTCATATGAATAAAACTTAGCAATTACTTCGAAGTATTTACTTTGGGCTTAGGAATGGCTTTTAACTCCAAAATTACCAATTAGCTGGTAGAATAGAATGAAATGTAAACGAAAACTAAAAAATTAAATTTCTAGTCTACTCCCAAGCTGACTAGATTTGTGAAGTAATTGCTTAAAAAACCCTGTATTTCCCCCTATTAGTAATATCTATTTTTTATTCATATGAGCCATTGGCTCGTACAAATTAAAAATAGTATTTACTAATAGGGGGAAATTTTAGGTTTTATAAGCAATTACTTCACAATTTTAGTTTGCTTGCGAGTAGACTAAAAAGATAATTTTTTTTATTTTCGTTTATTTCCGTTTATATTTCGTGCCGTTCCATAGTTCTATGGATAAAATTGGTGTTAGAAGTTATTCCTACTGGGAAAAAATAAAAAGTATATATATATCGAAGTACTTAGGTAAAATACAACTTCAAAAGTATATTTTGTAAGTTAGTAAAAAAATACATGTAGATTTATCAATTTTTGGTTTTTGTCAACTTGCCTTAGTTTTTGACCTATTCCATTTTCACGCACTTCAAAATATGTTAAGTTACCTAAGTTTTTTCTTTTATAAATTGTCTTAGAAAATATTATATTTTAATTAAAGAATTGTGTAACTTATCAGAAAACTTTTGAAGTTGCATTTTACCGAAGTACTTCGGCAATTATCCACTTTTTATTTTTTGCGTGTAAGCCCAAAGTAATTACTTTGAATTGCTAAATTTTATTCATATGACCCATTGTATCAATTAACAACCCAGCAAACATAGCAATACGAAGAAGATTCGCCGATCCTTCTTTATGAAAGACTTAAAAGATATATTGTCCGACAGAGTATATCAAAGCAGATATTATAACAAAACCATTACATTCAATCAAGACTAAACAATTCAGAGAAATATTAGGTTTATTTTCCAGTTAAATTGAGAAGGGGTGTTGGTATAACAATTTAACTTGATAAAATGAAAATTATGTGTGGTAACAAAAAAGAAGCGCTGACAAATCACAAGTAGACCACTCTCTTACAAAAAGAAGTATTGGCAAACCACTAAATTTGGACGATTTACCAACGCTTGAAAAGGGTGACTTCCCAGCGCTTGTTTTCCTAAAATATTATTTTTTTTTTTTTTGAAAAAGAAGCTCCACAAAAGAGTGCAACCGACTAAGTGTAAGCAAGACTTTTTCCGAGATTGAATATAAGTATATGTCCTTTATTTATATAAACTACGTAGTAAAAAAGAGATTACACAGTAGGGTTATGACTTTTTGATTTTTTTGCAAATATCAAATTTTACATGCCCTAGCCAAAAAGGCCAAAAAAAAATTTTAAGAAAAAAATCTTAATTTTTCGCTGCTGTCAAAAAAGTTCCCGCACCAAAAGGGTTGAATTTTGTTCTATATTTTTTTAGTTTAATTAAAATATTTCTACGAAGTTTTAAACATATGAGACTCAAACGATGCGTATTAAAAGCTATTTATGGTAAAAATTACGAAACCTTTTTGGAGGAACTTTTGGATACATTTTTTGTCGTTTACAATAATTCTTGTAATAATTCGTTATGTAAATTAAACAAAATCCCCGAGCAAAAATTATTTTTAGAAATTGCATTTCGTGCGGAAGGTTTTTTTGCCAAAATGACCCGCAAACAAGATTTTTATTATTAATTTAGTATTGCCTATCACAAAATACTTAAATAAAGGGTTCACGGAGAACATAGGGCGTCTTTTCTGAGATTTCTATTACAAAATTCGAAAATAAACTAGAGGTTGAGCTAAATGCCAGCAAGTGGTTTTGCTGGTAACCCTTATCATTTATCTTAATAACTTTTTCCACCTTTAATTAAAATAATTTTTCTTGCTCAAGATATTGTTAAGAAATATGTTATTGGAAAATCCTTTATAATGTTCTCAATTTTAATCCACACAATCAAGAGTGCTTTGAATAAAAATCAAACAAAAAACATTGAAGAAATTGAGTTTCATAAGTTTTTTTATAAAATTTAAAAATGTTTTCGTTATTTTAGAATAAATTTAGCCATCTCTAACAGAATTTTTAAATCTCGATCATATTTTTTTGAGGAAATGTGTCTGTTTCTAACCAGCGACTATTAATTATAGAGATAGGAAATCGAAACTTACACTACTCACCGGTAGAGGGCGTTGAAATTTAGTATTACCTGAGCAACTATTTAGAATCAGTTTAGTATCAGCTGACCCTATATTTAAAAACTCAAAAACTGCTGAAAACTGCTCAAAATAAGGAAAAAAACAAGCGCGAAATATATTAAAAGAATAAAATTTGATATATTTGTTTGTTTTTTGCTTTGTTGTTTGTTATTTAAATTTAAATAAGAAAATTGTAAATTTGTTGAACAAAGTACCATCTAGTTATAACGATGTTTTTATAACTTATTTTTTGGTGATGCCATACCCCTGTTTCCAACTAAATATTTTTTACATTTGTATTTTTTTCTTTCTTTTCAGTTACATAATCATGAGTTTGTGGAAGTTTGCATGAAGATTTTATATCAGGTCGAACTGCACCGTACGACTTTAGAACAAATGTGGGGTTTCTCTGTTGAGGCGGAACTTATTGAAAATGCCGAACGACAGGATGAACTTTGCTGTTATGTCAGTCGAGTCGAGGATAAAAGTGTGGCTATGCAAAATGGTAAGAATTTTGTTATTTGCTACCACCCAGGATAAAAATAAGAAATTAATATCGAAAAAATTACATTATGTTTGCAACAAGTGCTAGGTCGACGGGCATTAGCCGCAAAATAGTAAAACATGCCTTATTATTTTAGAATAATAACGTTTTAGTAAATAACTAGCAATTTTAATAAATTTTTGGAAATTAAATAGTAGCGAATAAAGACATTGGTAAACGTAAAAACGTTAGGAAATCAGTCAAAAGCTAAGTTGATATTCTAAACCAGGGGTGCGCATTTCATAGCACAATTGTGAAATTGCTACCTCACACATATTCTTATGCTCTTTAAATTAGTCGTCAATGAGCACATGCTTAACGGGTGTTTTGATATTTTTTTCAAGTGCATTGAAAAAAATTAATTACGATATCATGCAATGCCTTTTACGTTATAAAACTTTTCAGGAATCTAGGGAATATGTTATTAAAAGACATTATGCTTATTTCCATAGTAAAATCTTTCATAGTATACCTTTAATAGAAATAAAGAAAACAAAATAAAAAAATTGCCATAAAAGTATTAACATAGAAGATTTTGTTTAAAATCTATAAAAATAGGTTGCAGAAAATTTCATTAAGATTGAATAAAAATATGTTGATTGACAAATATGTAAAAGACATATTTTTTAATCCGCTCAATTTTTTTTCCTGTACAGGTCTCTCCCTTGCTCACTAATACAATTGTAAATCAATTTTGCGCATCCCTGTTCTAAACAGAAATTTTTTTATATATATTTTAAGAACATGTTTATGATGAGTTTGTATCAAATAACTGTTCGAGTAATTTAAAATGGTCAGTTTCAATTAACGATCAACTCGAGCATTTGAAAAATTAAATTCTTTTTTAATAGAAGCAACACTTAGGAAATTATTCCTATTAATTAACGTGTTGCTTTCTTTGGAAAGGGGATAGAGAAGAAATATATGCTTGTTGGTGAAAGATGAAGGGCTTCAAATATGGCAACACTGTAATTGCGTGAGATGTTCACTCTTAGAACAGTTGTAGCGCGCCATCTGAAATAGAGTTGGTGAACTTTGTTGAAGCTTTTTAGTTCATAGCACTGTTACATTATTTTTCTTCGGTGGGGTTAAGTGCTATGGGAAAACCGAAAAAGGAAGCTGCGATATGTATGATGGATAGAAAACAAATCATATACATTATTTTTTTAAATTGATGCTACAAATATACTATATACAAAGATATATTTTCTATGAGCTTTAAACTTATTTTTTTTTATCAATTTCACTAAAATCCACCATTACATAATGCCTTTAAATTCAATAAAACATTCCATAATTTTGGAAAATAACACACAAAGCAACAAGAAAATTGTTTACATTGTTCTTTTTGATCATCCTTTATTCACAAGTTATATTTGAATGATATTCACATTTGAAATCTTACGAGTATCAAGTAGATATTACTAGAACAAATAACAGTTAAGCATTAAACACATAGACGACTGCAGCTACACGACTACACGACTACAAATGCTGCTGGCTGCAATTGTAGTCGTGTAGTCAGCCACTTAATTTTTTTGAAAACGACAGCAACATGTAAACAAATAATCCTAAATATTTGACATTTTGATAAATGTTAATCTTTTTTGGTTTGTGCTTCTAAAATAATGGCTGAGGAATATTTTGTTAATTTTGTAAGATCCATTTTTTTTTACAAAACATCACAATAAAGTTATTTCCATATATAAATTAATGAAACCTTCAAACAATTGTAAAATATAAACAGCTGTTTCTTCAGTGTTCCCAAAACGGTGATTTTCTAGTCAGAACTAGCGATTTTATTTCGCCTCTAGCGGGAAAAATTGTCCTGTTTTACATATTTTGTTATATTGTCAACACTATTTTTGTTTTGTAGCCAACAAAAATAGAAATTATCCTAAGTTGACTACAGCGGCAAAAGTAGTCGTGTAGCCGTGTAGCTGTGTTGGTGTCAAAATAAACGTTTTCATATAAACGTGTGTATTTTATTTTTGACAAGCTGTAGTCGTGTAGCTGCAGTCGTCTATGTGTTTAATGCATTAGGCTTCATATGATGTTAATTTACTTTTTTCTTGGGTTTTATTTTTAACGGTAAAATAGGCAAAAAAACCTTTTTATTCTAATAAAAAAATAATATTTGTCTTAATATAGTTACATATATGCAATTTAACATGCCCCGAGTAATAGCTTTAAATATCTTATATATAATATTATAAAATAATCAAAATGGGTCTATGAAATTATATCAGATTGTAATATATTAAATACAATTCAATCTAATATTATACAAATCGATATACTCTCATGCAATGCATCGCAAATTTGAGCAAATCTAATTGAAACGTATTATCAACGAGCATATAATTTAAAAGAGGTACCAACTCTCCCTACCTCTGTTAACTCACTCTCTTCTTAATTTATATCGAAAATTCAGCCATAAGAATTACACACGTCTGTAAAGGCTAACATTTTCGATATAAATTGTCAATCTCCGAAAGAGAGCGGCGAATACCATCTTGTATTATATCGATCTGATACAGTTACAAAATATTTAAGGTTTGTTTTTTTCGAATTATGTACATATATTAGACCGACTCACGAAAAAAAGTAAAAAAAGTGCCCCCCTCAAAATAAACCTTGGTTTGTTTTATGATGATTCCCAAAATATTCTTAAAAAAAATACAGACAGGCGTATTTTAATATATTTTATTTAATAATAAACCTACAAAAAATTTCATAAAATTTTTTTATTGAATTGGGGTAACTCCAAATTTTATAAAAATTTAGTCCAGAGCACCGTGAAAAATGTATTAAATTAGCAAAATTCTAAACTATATCCACTTAGCGATTATTTACTTACCAAAAGGAAAGTTTTTATATCCATATTGCCCTATTTTAAACATATTTTCTACACCATATTGAATAAAACGCGAACAATCGCGAATTACAAAAAAACCTGAAACACGTGTTCCCTTAAATTGACTAGAGATTAAGATATGTAAGATGGACATTTAAATCACAAAATTATTCATACAAAAGAGTCAAAAACTTGTTTGTTTTGTAGAATATGATTGCAAACAGGACATTTGTAGGAATGATTGAAAATGTTATATATACCGCTGGACGCGCCTCAAAAAAACTTTCATATGATACCAATATTGTGTATATTGTCTTAAGATAAATACCAAAATTCTGCCAAAAACTAAAAAAAAAACCTTTTTTTAAAACGGTCCAGCTCGTGAGATCTCATTCCTAGAAACGAAATATTTTGGGAATCATCATAAAACAAACCAAGGTTTATTTGGAGGGGGGCACTTTTTTTGTTTTTTTCTGTCCATTTAAGGTGAGTCGGTCTAATGTATATATATTTCATAAATAGCAAGGTTGGTTACCGAAACGAATAACGGTAAGGGTAACGGTACCCGGTATCAGATTTCGTTTGTTTAGGTAACGGTAAAGGTAACGGTATTTAAGACTGTTTCGGTAACGGTATACCGTTATCGAAACAGAAATACCGGTACGTACCGGTATTAAAAATTATGTTAAAAACATATAAAAACAAGTACAAACATGGCATATTTTTAATTTTAAGTACTGAAAATACAGATTTTAAGCTATAAATTCAATACTGGTAGTTTTAATAAGTAAAATTATTATCTATAAATTTTTTGTAAAAAAAAACACTCAAGATTATAAAATAAAAAATAAAAAAATTGTAATTTTTATATAAAATAATAAATACCTGTAAAATACCGGTAACTACCCATAAAAATAACGCTATCGGTAACGATAACGGTATTAATAAATTTTTTTAGAGGTATCGATAACGGTAACGGTATTCAATTTGAAACGGTATTTTAGCGATAACGGTATTATAACGATAACGGTAACCAACCTTGATAAATAGGTATAAATTTAGCTTCTTAAAAATTAAGTAGGTAGTTATAAAAATGCTACCAAGTCTTAAAAATTATTGGCTTTTCTCTATTCAAATGTAAACAAAAATATTTGATATTTTAGTATTTTTTATTTCATAAAATATGAAAAACAAATGCTAGCAAATGAATTATGCGTTTGTTAGTAAATGTAGAGCAGGTCACACAAGATAATTACTCCATTTCGCGTTCCAACGAAATCTTTGTACGAAAAAAGCTTCTGTATAAAGGCCCCCAAATTTGTTTAAAAAATAAAACAAAATTCAGGTAAGTACGAATAGTCGTTTTTTTACAAGTACTTATAGATATAGATATAAAATTCGAAAAAAACAAACCTTTAGTAGATTTATACCCAGTAGATTTATACCCAGCAAAACCTCCTATTACCAGGTAAAGGGAAATGTAATAAGAAACCAAAAATTGTAACTACTTACAATTTGGTCGCATAACACATTATTTTAACATGGGGGTGTCATTGGGGGTAAATGGTTACCTAAATCGTACCGGTATAGGCTAATATAAGTGATTACGAAAAAGGTACTGAAATAAGTTGTAACTTGTAATATTAAATTCACTAGTTAGCTAAAATAAGTACATAATTTTATAGAGTGAAGTAAGTCATTACACATTAGTACATACTTCATTGGTTACATATAGGGAATAAAATAAGACGTTACCAGTAATGACTTTGTTTAAAAGTACACCGATCCGAGCAATGTAATTAGGTTCTAAATTTTAATTAAATCGTACTTTCGCATAATCAGTAGTTATATTATGTAATACCAATAACTTATTATTTTTACCCTTATTAATAAGTTATTAAAAAACACAATATCGGTAACATATTATTTTAAAGGCTCCAAATAAGTTGTGATATATCTCCATATCGGTAACTCATTATTTCATACATCCCACATAAGTATTGATGTATTACAATATTAGTAACGTATTAATTTAGGGGTCTAAGTAAAACCAAGGTTAAAGGGCAATGCGTGAAAAAGGTCAAACCCATTACCAAGGTTTTGCTGGGATATGTTTGAATTTTTTCGGATTTTAAATAATATAAAATTTTAACGTAGATTTCAGTTGATCCAAATATTGTTACAATGAGTGTTATTTTTGTTCGGTTTAAGATCAAATATGGCAAATTCCAAATAGAATTCACAATTTAGTTTTCAACAAATAGAGAAAAAACTTATGAAAAAACTTTCCTAGAACCAATGGTTGACAATTAATGCATTTTCAAGTGTAACCAAAACACTATCATCAGATTGTCTTTATAGATTTAAGTTTTTGTATATATGTTAACTTTCAAAGAAAAACGAATGGAGCAGTAAACTCAAACATTTTTATTTATTTATTTCATACTAGCGGACAAAGCCCGCTCGCTACGTTGTTAGCATGCCTTAGGACTATTTTTTGGGATATTTTTACATTATTACTCATAACTATTTTACTAATTATTTTAATGGAATCATATATAGCCTATGTCCATCCTTAAGGACTATTCTAAATACTGGAACAAATATTTTTGAAATCAGATGAGTAGTTACGGAGATTACCTCTTACAAACAAATATACACACATTACCCCTTTATCATATTAGTATAGATTACAACGAAAATGTTATAGTTGTTACTTTGATTGAAGCTCCTCCAATGACAAAGCAATGTATTTGTGCTTTTTAACATTCCTGTGTTTTTTTGCGGCAAGCTATCAACGTTGTCTAACGTCATTCCCATACAAATTTGGCAAAAGCAACGTTGAGAGTTAACACTAAACGTTTTATAATGTCAAATTTATTTGAGAATGACATAAGCCAACGCTGATAGTTTGCCGCACAAACACAGCTATTGTACCAAATCCAACTTAATTTATATTACGGAAATGCTTACTTAGCAATTCTATATACAGTGTGAGTGGTACCATTGGACTGAATACTTTTAGCCAGATTTGTAGAGTGCGAAACAGCGATCAGTATACAACACCAAAAGCGTTGTCTGTTCAGTAATGTTTACAGTGGATCCCAGTGTAGAAACGGTAATGACATATAATTATTTTTTGGACTACCAGTAATGACACTGGTACTTTCTGCATTATTTTATAACATATAATAATGAGTTATCGATAATGACTTATTTTTATCATTATTTCAAATGGAAAGTAATTTCCTAGTTTTTTTTGAAAATTTTTTGAAATATATTTTTAGACTTAATATTTCTTAAACACTGGTAAGGATATATATATACCACATATTTTTTGATTTGTTGTATGTTGGCGAGTAAGCTCACGTGTGTGCAGCAGGTCAATTGTGTTTTTATCTATTAAATATTACATGTCGATATAGCTCAGATGGTAGAGCTATTGACTGGCAACCTGGAGTCCCAGGTTCGATTCCCGCACTAGAAAAATTTATTAAAAAAAAAGTTTACAATAAAAAAATATTTTTTTTATAAATCTTATTTGTTTGAAAATTCTATTTTTAGACTAATTCTTTTTGTCAGTACTGGTAAGCATTTGTATATATAATGACATATTTTTAGATTTTTGGTATGCTGGTGTGTAAGCATAACTCATTATTTTTCGCACAGATAATACAAAGGTAAGAAGAAAAGTAACTAGTTACCATTACCAGGTACAGAGTTACATAACCCATATCTGGTAATGATTTTCTACACTGGGATGTTATATCAATTTGACTGAGTATTCTCAGCTTAAGATTACTGTCCCCACAACAGTCGCTTGTACAATGCAAACACTGTTGACCGTTGTGTAATATGATCCTCTTTGATATTTCAATAGGTTAAAATATTCTTGTTGGTAATAACGCATGCAATTCATGCTACAATATATAATTATATATTAAACCTCAATTTATGGGATCAACCATATTTGATTCTATATAAGCTGTTTTTTCGTTCATACCTATCAACATTAAGTATTTGAAGCAAATCTACTTTTAACCGATTAAAGTATAAAAAAATTATAAACAATTAAGTAACAGGAAGAAGTTATGTTAGATGTAGAAATTATCCACGTCGCAAGTTAACGCGCATACGAAAAGAAGTGTGTTAGTTTTCGTTTCAAACGCGTTTTTGTGTACTTTGAGTTTTTTTCTGAGTTAACGGATATAGTTATGTCGAAAACAAAGCTTTAGTTATTTGTATCATTAACACATTTTTCGGCATATGATTTTATATGGTTATTAGTGTTTCCAATTATTCGACCCAGGCGGTTAACCGGTTAAGGCGTTATTCGAAAATTGACTCAAATTTAATAACCGGTTATTCGGGTCGGTTAATCGACAAAATTGGCGCTCAATCAATTAATCGTTCAATGCGAAGTTAAATAAGTAAAAAAGTTAAAGTCGGACTTGCCGACTATATGATACCCTACACTGATTAAAAGCCAACTAATGTTTGGATCCGAAATTCGAATGGGTTAAAATGGACTTGTGTCAAAATTTTCTATAAAAGATAGAAAAAAAAATCTGGAGCTTGTACAAACCAATTTTGGAAGGGACCTTTACATGGGCACTACACTGAGAGAATTATCTGCATGATATTAATGAATTTTTGCACAAAAATAACGAAGTTGCACTGGAACTCGTCCATTGAAACATTTCATTGAATTAATGGAATTTTTCATAAAATGTTGCAAAAAATTTCATTTCGTTTATTAAAACTTTCATACACTCAATGAAAAAGTTTCATTAAAACTAAATTCATAAAATATATGAAGCTTTTTCACCATATTTATGAAATTTTTCATTTACTTTCTGAAGAAAACTATATTAGTTTACTGAAAAGTTTCATTAAAACTCGTCCAGCAAAATTCTCTCTGTGTAGAACGTACCGCCGTGCAGGAAAAATAAAGTGAGCCGATATGAAGTATTTTTGCAAGGAGGTTTGGAAAAAAAAAATTTTTTACGAACGTAGGGGTCGCCAATTTACATTTTTCTTTATATCTTTGGCATTTACAGTCGGATTTTAAATTATGATACTCTAAGGGCGATTGACCTCAAGTATCTGGTTCTAGTAGTTACCCACCAGATCTCAGTTGCTACCAACCAAATGTAAAACCCTAATGTCAGAAAATTAAAGCTCGCAAAAAATCAAACTTTTGCTAAGGAAGTTTTTCGATAAACCCAGTAGAAATTTTTTTTATGTATTGGTTGCCGAACATAGGGGACGCCTTTTTAAATTTTTTTCATTGGATTTTTCCTTTATAGCAAAACACTGGTCTCCTCGAGGCCAAAAAATCGGTATATCACACTTTAAGATCCAACTTTAAATGCCGACAAATTTAAATTTGAAATTGCCTTGCAAAAATACTTCATATTGGAGGGTGTACGGCGAACTTGTTTTTGAGGTACGGTCTAATGGGCAATGGGTCTAAACATGGACCGATTTTAACCAAAATCAATAGACCGATTTTAACCAAATTTCATCAAAATATCTTAATATTTGCGACCTGTAGCGTGCTCACAAAAATGCATGGAGAGACAGACGAACGGACGGACAGACGGACATCGTTAAATCGAAATAAAAAGTAAATCTGAGTCGATCGGTATACTATAAAGTGGGTCTAGGTCCAATATTTTTTGGTGTTACAAACATCAGCACAAACTTATTACACCACCTCCACGTATTGGTGTAGGGTATAATGAATTTATTTGGTATTTTATTATTTTTCTTAATTTCAAGTTAAGTCACCTGCATTGATTTATTTTGGAGAAATCTCTGGACTTTTCAAATAGAAAATGTCCTTATATATGTTCAGTGGATGTAAACTCTTAGAGCTAATGAATTGTTCTATTAAAAAAAGCTTTAAGGATCTGCCAGTGTATCCATTTTTAAAATATGCTGGTTTAACTTCTATTTAAAAAGTTTTCTTACCTCAAATAATATCATGTATATTTTTTGAATACTTTTTTATTTAAATATTTAAAAAAAAATTAAACAAATAATTCAAATCTTTCGAAATTTTCAAATAAAAATCTTATTTAAAAAGTTTGTAAAAAGGCCAACGTAATAATAGTTTAAGCATTTCTAGCTGAAACTTTTAGCATTAAAAAAAGCTCTCATATTCTAAGGTTGAAAAGGTTTCAGGATCTGAAACATTTTTAAATGGAAATAGTTCTTAGAATCGGAAGCAATAATTAATTCATCGCAATATCGCTATATCAGTCGAAACATTTATAACAACCATCTGTTAACCCATTTTTGCCCACTTATTGTTGCACTGAGAATTTTGTGAGTACGTTTGTGTGAAAAAATACATGGAAAATTATCTCCTTTAGATAAACCGGATTCTTTTCTATTGCAATCAAAATAACCCAATCTAAATTCAGACACCAATTGTTACGTTTTACCTTCAAAAACGTACGTTTATTTCCTTTAAATAAACCTGGCTGGTGCAATTCAAATTAACTAAAACACACACTTGTTGCTTAATATTTTTTGTTCTTTAACACTATTACTTTACAAACAATTTCACAATGATTTACTAGAGCACAACTTAACTCCGCTAATTCTAATGCACGACTGATCTGTACAAACGCTACTGCGTGACTGACTACTTAGCACAACTTAACTCCACTAATGCTAATGCGCGACTCACTTTCCAAACCTAAGCCCTTTTATAGTGTAATGTCTGCGATTGTAGAATGAGCCCGAATGATCCAGAGACACCCAGATTGTTTGTAGAACAAACTAGAATGTTCTAGAGGCACCCAGATTATTAGCCATGGTTGTAGAACAAAGTAGAAGGTCCCAGAAGCATCCAGAGTATTCATAGCGGAGACACCAAGTTATACTTAGCCAAGACACAAACCACTTTATTATTAGCCGAGACGCAAACCAATTTACAGTATAACACTTTATAGCCCATTATAGCATAATGTGGTATACTTAAACGTAGCGTTAACAGATTGGCAGGTTTATTAAATCCCGTTTATCGGAATATTTTTATTCCAAAATACCAGAACTAGACCAATAAAATTTCGTAACAATATATTAGCGGGTTTTAACACACTTCCTTTTTACCATGTTTACCCCGACACCTCTGGTACATTTTTAAGAATTTTAACAAATACTTTTTCTTGCTAAAAATGTCTTTACAGAATAAACGAAATCGTAGTTAAAGCCATAGTGTACTAGCCCCACTCAGTAAAAAATTGAGAGCTTGTCCCTATATATTGTAGTTGTAGTGGTATTAAGAACCATATGTACAAGTAAAATTACAAACACTACTTGAGTTTTTCAAATGACAGAAAAAGAGTAAAGCTACTATATTATATCATGGTTAAAGTTTACAATTAGTAATTTTTATGAAATTTGTTTTTTTACAAAACACTATGTTAGAATTTTGTTATACCTCTAATGTACATAGTTGCGTTCGGTTTTTTTTTTTTTTTTTGTTATTTATGAGTTAAAAAAGGAAGAAGGAAAAACGTCAAACTTATACAACAATTGACAAAAGATAAAGGTAAAGTTGTTTTTTTCTAAAGGTTTTAAATAAAAATAACAATAACAATATTAAAAAAAAAACAAATAAAAACCAAAGCTATACAGGCAAAACAATGGCAATAGATGCACTTGTCGGTTTGAGAGTATGACAAACAATATATACTTGCACTACAATGAAACAAACACACTGTCCAACTCTCTAGAGTCTGTGTGTGTGTGAATTTGTATGGAAGGATGAAATACTATGCTTCGACAAAGAAAACCCAACCCAGGAAAATTTTTTCCAATCGGTTGCCAAACACACCAAATTTGCAAATGGTTCCACTGCAACCGATGCCATTGAACTGGTTCCGGAACCAGTTCCACGGATCTTATATGGAAGGCATGAATGACGGAAAATCAGTTCTAGAAATAGTTCCAGAACTGATTCTAGGGCAAACGGTTACACTTTGAAGCTATAAATAGAAGCGGTTGCTTTTGGGACAATTTCAAACAAATATCATTGGTTTTAGAATTGACTGTAGAAGCGGTTGTAAAGGAAGAGTAGTTATTCTACAACCGATTCTTTGGAACAGAAAATTTTCCTGGGAAGTAACTAAACACACTAAAGGGCGGATTATGGGACCGTAAACGAAAATGTGATGTAACTGTACCGTGCCGTAGCTAAAAAGTACACTTATAGATTACCGTAAACTATTTAGCATTTATTTCATGTGGTTTTATATTTTATTCTAAATTTTTCCATTTATTTGTTAATTCTTATTCCTTATTTGTTGTTTGAATCAATTTTCTTTATTCATTTCATATTTTTTCCGACTAAAATCATTCAGCTGTTTCTATGCTGGATAGAAAATTCTGATTTCAACAGAATGATCCGGCAAGTACGTTTACATTTACGTGTTAGTAACCATTCGTATACATTTCTTCTTGTGGTTTCGAAACAGCTGATTCGTTACAGATACGTTTACGGTTGGGTAACTCAGCCTTAACACAATGATAATACACTCATACATTTATATATGTATATTGGATTTACATTTACGTTTATAAAATACAATCATCTTAGAGAAAAAAAGGACAATAAGTTTTATATTGTTCTCGAAGACAATGTACTTGTTTTACAAAGTCTACTAACAATTCGTAACATCATAATTTCAGAAATGCATAAATATGTAGTAGTATATTTATACAACTTTTTAGTCTTTATAATTATATATCGTCGCTGCGCCTAAGAAAATAGCTATTTGTCGAAAAACTTTTTTGTGAGGAGTCCTACAAAAGAGCTCTTTTGCTGCCTTTCCCGACATTTTTTATAAATTTTTTTTCACACGTATATAAACAAAACTTCAAACTATCCATTTATAAAAGAATTTTATCACACATAACAACTACCCAGCAGAAATTAGGAAGCGGTTAATATGGTTAATGCTTCTTTCGATATATAGCTTGCATTTGTGTTTTAGAAAGAATCCATAGAGCTTTGTGCACCGCACTCTTTATCACTTCACTAAAGCACGAAAAATAGCAATAATAACAAAATTTACTTGTTAAACGTAATGAATTCGTGCCATTATTTAGAGCTGTGCATTTTAGATATCTTGTTTCTCATACTAAAGACACTTTAGTATCATAAAATATCTTTAGTACGATACTAACCTTAGTAAAAATCTATTTATTGCGATAACTTTTGCAAATGTAAACTGTTTCCCTTGAAATTTTGCAACAACACACGGAGGAAAAAGACGTTTTTGTATATGTTTGGAGGTAATCAATGTATGTTTACAAACTACCATATATGTATTTGCAGTGTGCTTCCAATTATATTGTTTTTATAGTTACTATACATATATTTCCCGGTAATAATTATATTTGTGGATACAATTAACATATATTTGGAAAAACGGCGAATTTCCATTCTTGATACATATAAAGTTGTATGTAGCCATTATAACTTTTGTAGTTGGTAATAATCGTTTAGTTTAGCTAGACTGCATCTAGTCAGAAAATTTAGTGATATTTTTCCTTTATTTATTAATTTTATTGTGAAAGATGTGAAAATATAAAATAAATTGGTATAAATAAAACATAAAATTGTGTTAAAAAGAAAAAAAAAGATATATTAAAAGTATTAACTTATTATAAGAGTTTTTAATTAATATTTGTTAATAAAAATAAATAAAGAATAAATGAAGAGATTGTAGTTATTGTTTTTCAATGAATGTATTAGATATAAAATTCAATGTGATTTATAATATATTTAGTTATTAAATAATCGCCAAACAGTAGATGTATTAATTTTACTTTTTATGTTTTTCCATTAAAATATAGAGAAATTTGGAGAGTAGAATAAATACGCCTATTGTTTGGCATATATTAATAATTGCTTTATAACTAAATATATTATTTATATATAGTATTTGCATGGAAACATAATTTGTTTATGACACACATATTATATGTTTGCTGCCAAACATATAATGTTTGTCGATAGCGTTATTGAATTTCATCCAAACATTATATATTTACAGGCAAATATAATATATTTGCTTGCAAACATAATATATTTACATGCAAATATATATTGTTTCTAGTAAAAACACGGCGAATATGTTTAACAATTTCTCCAAATATATATATATATTACCAGCAAAAATATGTTTGGGACAAGCCGTTTTTTTTCAGCGTGCAGTTTTTAGAGGTGACCCCATATTATACCAAAAGTGGGACTTTGGGGACATCTTCGAAAGATATGCTGCCATACAAAATTTTTGAAAAATCGCGGTTTTAACGTATAGGCCGCTATAGATGAATACATTTTTTTTATTGAAATATTTTCCTTTTAATTGCTTCCTTACTAAGGCATTACATTTATTGAGGTCGATTGTACATTCGGCTACTAAAGTCGCTGAAATAGCAAAAAACCATAAAAACATATATAAAACGCTAAGTAGTGGTTTAAATATAAAGACTAGCACACCGCATTTATATCGTATATATGGCCACAGTTCCTGTGCTTACATTTTAACACAAAAAATTCATATTAATTGAATTTGAAAAATTTTTTTATAAAAAACTGAATGGACAACCGCCAAACTTTAAAGACATTTAGCGAAAAATCTGCACCATTGATCTAAAAATAAAGTACGCCATTGTAATCAGCATGTCCGAAGTATATAGAATTGATGGTCAAAGCTCTATTAATTTTTAAAAGTCAAGATTTCGTCATGCGGTGTTATTTTTAAAAAACGTCTGCTGATTCTTAACATACTTATACATTTTTGGTTAAAGTTTCATGTTTTTTGCGATTTTATTGTAAATAGTCCTTATTGCCTCGGATAAGTTTTTTGTTGATATAAAACTTACACTCAACCAAAAAAGTCTATAATGGCTACTAAATATTTTGCTGTTATTACGGGAAATTTAACTGTTTTGAGCCTAGCGGTATTTATACCCTACACCACTATGTGGAGAGGGTATAATAAGTTAGTGCTGATGTTGGGCCTAAACCCACCTTATAGTATACCGATCGACTCAGAATCGCTTTTTATTTGGATTTAACGATATCCGTCTGTCCGTCCTTCCATCCGTCTGTCTGGCTGTTTGTTGATGCATTCTTGTGCGCACTCCATAGGTCGCAAATATTAAGATATTTTGATGAAATTTGGTACACCGACCTATGTGGGCCCAATGACGAAGCCTATTGATTTTGATTAAATGTGCTTACTTAAAAGTCTACAAATGACTTGCCAAAACAACCTAATAGACTAAATTGCATGTGAAAAAAACTACTAGAAATATGTATGGATCTGTGGAATAAATAATACAACACTATTTATTGGATATAAACAGTAATGAACTGAACTAAAATACCGAAATTTCTTTCCTTTTTACTTCGTATCAGGTATTATCAAGGGAGATGAGATTATGGTCATAAATGGTGCTATTGTATCAGATTTGGATATGATGTATTTGGAAAGCGTTCTACAGGAGGAGCAATCATTAAGCATGATGATGAGGCAAGTTTTTCTAGTTTTTACCTTTTTCAGACATTGTCATTACCAATGTTGCTGTTATAGATCATCGCGCACAGAACCACCAGATCTTGGAGGTTTAATGCGTGTAACGGATGACATGATTGATTCTTTGGTTTGTCCTCCACCACCAACTGATCCTCCAGTAATGAGCGAAGAAATGATAACTGGTTTAATAGTGCCAGCACCAGGTTGGAGTAAGTATTTTCTATTATTTATATTCAGAGATCCAAAATAATTCTGTTTTTTCAAAAAAAAACAAAAAAAACAGTAAAAGTAGGGCATACACGTTCAATATTATTGATCAATTTTTCAAAAATCAACCAATCAGAACATTTTATTTTTTAATACTTTGTTCTGATTGGTTGGTTTTAAAAACATTGATCAATAATATTAGACGTGTATGTTTGCCTTAAGAAATTGCATCGCAAATATAATACATAAATAATTTAAAAATTTATGAAAATATATTCCATGCTAAAATCATACAATTCTGCATAAATTTTCATTTTTGTGACCTTTTTATTTTAATTTTTGTATTTCTGTTAATTTTTGATTTTTATTTGAAAACCATTTACAAAAGTTGTTTGTTGATTACTCGTATAATATAATAATCAAGCAACAACTTTTATATAAATATTTTAAAAAAATCACAATTAGACGGGCATTAACTGCTAAATGTTGTTGGAATATCCCAGTGTAGAAACGGTAATAACATATCATTATTTTTTGGACTACCAGTAATGATACCGAGTTATCTTCTGCATAATTTTAAAACTACTAATAACTACACGATCAAAAAAACATTATATCCAGCTTATGTAGTCATATCTCATTTGATATAGATCGACATTTAATCTTATGCAAGTTCATCTCAAAATTGGGGTATCCAGTAATATCCAATCAGATCCCCCAAATATATTACAGGATTAAATTACATCCAAATAGATCTCAAAATTGGGAGTGATTTGGATTTCGATATTGTGAAAATTTGGATCGGAACCAATGAATTTTACAATAGGCTTGTCATAGGGTGGAAGATTTCTTTTATGATCCTTTGGAGGTTATTTTTAATTGGTGAAAAGGAATTAATTTTTATTCGTAAAAAGTTTAAGCGAATCAATTGGACCTTGATAATTTGTCTCAAAATAATTAAAGTTAAGTGCTTTACCATAGTTATAAATGTTAAATTTATATGGAATTAGAAAGATTTGAAAAGACTTAATTTCATTCAAAATCACATTTTTGGGAGTTGTGAAAAAGAACTGCTTTAGAAGCGGAAAATCAGAACTTAATGATACTTTGGAATCAATGAAAAATTGATTCCTTAATATTACTTCCACTTTTTTGCTGGGTAGGTATTAATTTTGAGAAAGTACCAACCGAGATCGAGAACATAGTTCTTGTGGTGTTTTTCATTTTGATAGGAAACATTTATAGAATTTTTTTTGTTAATTTAAGGAGGAAGAAATATTTAAAATTTTATAAGTTTTTAAAATAGCTCTACGGAGTTGTTTTGGAACTAGTATCAGATCCTGGGAACCGATGTAGAACTCATGTATAACTAGTTCTCAATTACTAGTTCCTAAAACATACTAAAGACATAGTTAAAATGGTAAATATCACTCCTGTGCATGAGTTCTAGAACTAGCTGTACCATCACTAGTTGCAAGGCTGCTATTGGAGAATATGTAGTTACTCCCTGAGAAGTAGTTCTAGAACTAGTAATTTTAGAATGGGCTCCAAAAATATTCTTGGGTATTATTTAAAAATTATTTGTTTCATTCAAAAAAAAAAAACAACGTCGGCATTCTTGCAAAAAAACAAAAATTAAAATTCTTAAAAGTTTTCCACTCACGGATTTTTTTTTAGTGAGGAAGAAAAAAAATTTTTGTTGATCTAGGCACCTACTTATATGGCTGAAAAGTATAAATATCAACAGTATATATTTGCGAAATTAATAATGGGATAAGAACAATATACATTAGATCGTACCACCTTACAGGCAAAAAAAAAGTGCGCCGTACACCCTCCAATATGAAGTATTTTTGCAAGACAATTTCAAAAAAAAAAAATTTCCCGAACGTAGGGGTCGCCATTTTACATTTTTCGTTATATCTTTGGCATTTACAGTCGGATCTTAAAGTATGATACATCGATGTATTTCGAGCAGACCAGTGTTTTGCTCTAACGTCCATTGACCTCAAGTATCCCGTTCTAGTAGTTATCCACCAGATCTCAGTTGCTATCACCCTAATATCAGAAAATTAAAACTCTCAAAAAATCATTAAACTTTTGCTAAAGAAGTTTTTCGTTTAACCCTGTAGAATTTTTTTTATTTTTTGGTTGCCGAACGTAGGGGTCGCCTTTTTAAATTTTTTTTCATTGGATTTTACCTTTATAGTAAAACACTGGTTTCCTCGAGGCAAAAAAATTCATATACAGTTGTGGACACGAATTTAGATCAATTCAAGTTTTTTTTCTAATTTTATTGTTGTTGCCTTTATTTTTAAAGATCAAAATAGTAGCTTAATCCGCCACGAAAGGCAAGTAGATGGTTCAGAAAATTGTACAGAATTTTAACGTAATGTTTGTTTTTTCATATTGGCAGTTGTTTTAAGTGGGCGTGGCTTTTAACGAAAAATTAGCGATATCAACCTTTTATCAAATTACATAGTAAAATTTAGGCAGTACTGATTGGTTTTGTACAAACTGTATATTTTTGGAAATCCTATAAAATTTCCTTAAGTCTTGCATTATTTTTATCTTCAAATAGTCGCCAGACTTAAAAGTGCAGCACTTTAAACATGACCAAATTTTTATTTGTTTTTAGCGATTTTTAATAAAGTTAAAAGCACTGCAATCCTTTGTAAAAAAATACTCTTAGCCAACACTTTTTCACAAGTTCTTTTGTTGGTATTAAAAGTAGGAGTAAAAAATAAGAATATTGCCACAATTGTATGTAGAAATAAAGGGTTGTTCAACAGGGACGCTACAAAAGTAGAAAGACAGGGGCAGCAAACGACGCTATATTTCTTGCCGCTCTTTTGACATTTCTCTTCAGTAAGGTTTGCCATTTCATGATGGAAAGATATACGAGCCAACAACGAGTCGAAATTATTAAAATTTACTACCGAAATTCGGAGTCAGTGGCCTCAACGTTAAGAGGCCACTGACTCCGACTCCACTGTACGTCATAATCGTCCTAGCAGATCAACAATTGAGCGTGGGGCTACGTCAAATCTATGGTTTATGCCAACAAGCCAGCGACGATTGATGAACTTCGTACGAATATCGGACGTGAAATTGCAGCAGCATCGGCCGATTTATGCTTGAAAACCGTCGAAAATTGGGTTCAGCGTCTGGACTTCTGTAAGCGTGCCCGTGGTGGCCATGCAAAAGAGATCGATTTCCATACATAATGGCATCGAACGTAATTTCAGGAATAAAGAATTTCATTGATATCCAAAACCGTTTTTGTTTTATTTAAACTTTTTTACTTTTGTAGCGCTCTTATTGAAAAACCCTTTATTACAAAAGAAATCATTTTCGTTCTGGAAGAACTCAAATTCCGAATTTTAACGAAATTATTATATATGACGATATCTAATTATATATTTGAAATAGTGCTGGTGAAAATATGAGTAGTGGGTATCGAGTATTTGTCTCTTTTTTTTTTGGTTCTCGATACTCAAAACTACTACTCGATATTTTCAGAGTTGCATTTTGGACAGTCAACATATATGTGAATCCGCTAAAATATATGTCACAAAACTACAACTCTGCTAAAAGAAAAAATCAGAAGTAAAATATTTAAAATAATATATTAAAAAACTATGAAAAACGCAATGAATAGTTGGTGAAAAAGTTTAAAAATATGTTTCTAAATTTAAATATTGAGTCACCATAAACATTTTCAAAGAATTTTACCACAAAATTTTAAAAATTTCATTTTTAAAAACCGTTAAAAGTATCGAGTAGTATCGAGTATGCAAATCAAAAATATTGAGTAGTATCGAGTATTGAAAAGCAACCGAATTTACCAGCACTAATTTGAAATCCCAGCAAAAACAGACATTACCGAATAATTAACCGAGTAAGTAGCACACAAAAGGTTTCACTACTTACCAGGCTATTTACTCGCAACATTACTTTTGTTCGCGGTGTCCAAAAATTCATGGGTGGTCATTGCCCTCTCGCTTACAAAAAAAGTGAGAATAATGAGTTACCCGTAGTGAAAGAATAAGTACCCGAGTAAAAATAGTTACATAGGAAATTATATAATTTAATATGGACTAATATGTTTATATATAGTCAAGTGTGACACTATATCTTTGTGGATATAATTATGTATAGCTTTGAGTTTTTCAAAAATTTCTTATATGATGTCATATATAGATTAGTATAAATATATATGTCCCCATATATATTAATATGTACTATATTTAGTTACTTATGCTATGACAATTTTAATACAGCGTCATATATAATTAAAAATGGCTTTATCGGTAGACATATAAAATTTTATATAGCTCAATGTTAAAGTTTTTTCTAAGTTGTTTTAGATATATTTAAATATAGCGCAATGTAAAAAATTCTATGTTTTTTTTTTGAGAGCTATTTATGTATGATTTCAAAATATAAAAGGCGTACTCATTATAACTCGTAAATTCCATGTAAATCTTGTATAAATACAAGCCATATTTTTTATGTATGGAATTTGACATTAACACTCTAATGCCCAAGGCCGCTAAAAAGCGGTCTTCAGATATTAAATAGTTTTTCGCTAAATAACATTTTTCTTATTAAACAAGTTATATTATATCAATAGAAAACATAATTACCTACTTTTTCGCCTTCAAACGTTTTTTTGTATAAGGAACGATTTTCAAACGAGAAGCATGTACAGTGAAAATTTTGTAAATTTGGAAAAATTAACTTTTTAAATCCGTAAAAAATATTTGAAAAATCGTCAAAAATACATTTACGATCCGGCATACATTATCGACAATCCGAAGCTAGCTTAGAGTCTCTACTTATAAAATCAGCTACAAATTTTGCTCCAGGACTCACAGTATAACGTCAGGATACATCTTACGAATATATTTCTAACTCAAAAACTAGCTGAAATTAAACACAGATTACATACTCAGAGCTAGTAGTAAGCAAAACTAGTTTCGTCAAAATTTATTGATGTTTTGTGCCAAATTTCGTAATTTTCAAAAAGCGAAAATCGCCATAACTTCTAAAAGAACAAGACTAAATGAGTAATTTTCAGTACGTGATTTTATTTTATAGCAAAAACCGAAATTTTTTAACTACTGGATTTCTTGATTCGTCTTCAACCTTTATTATGCGATATCGCCTAAATAAAGCGATAAATTAAAATTGTAATATTTCTTCCATAGCAGATTTTCAATGCCAAATATATAATTTAAATATTATCGCAATCAGAAGAAAGAGCATTAGAGGGTTAAACTCGTAAACATACCAGGTTTACACAGTTTACGGGTAGAATAAAATTTTATATGAGAAGGCTTAAAATGCTTGGTTACAATTATGTATAACTTCTTCTAAATACTTAAATTTTTATTTATTCTTAAGGGTGTTATTTTTTAGTATGTACTTTTTATTAGTTTTTGTTTTGAACCTGATATAATTATGTCTCTCTACATCAAATTAGATATGATTATATCGGGTCAAAATCCGGATAAGATTCTATATGATTCAATATATTTAGATCTTATCCGATATAATTTTATCCACCATTTTTCGGATCATATCATATCTCCAATTATATTAAATAAGATATCATTACATATGACATCATATTATTTTTTTTTACTCGGGTAGTTACTCACAAAGATAGAATAAGTGGTTACCCGGTGAAAAATGCTCATACACTCTCAAATATGTTCATATATAGTTTGTGTATGGACACATATGAACAAATATGGATTTTTTTTTGAACATATATGGATTATATATGAACATATATGGAAGTATATGTGATTCCATATATGAAAAAGATTTCATATACAGACATATATAGAGGCATCTGTTATTTCATATATGGAAAAGGCACTCATATATGGACAAATATGGAAGTATATGTTATTCCATTTATGCAAAAGGGACTCGTATATGAACATGTTTAAAAGAATATGTGTAAAAGGAGCTCATATGGATAAATATGGAATTATATTTAATGCCATGCATAAAAAAGGAACATATGTTGCGCCTCATTTGAATGTCATACATAAATTTATATCTATAGTACAATCTTATAATAAAGGACAGCGACGTTCGCATGTATTCGCATTTATTTAATAAATGTATATGTTCATATATGAACATATGCGTAGGTTTTACCTCATTTTTCGGATCCATATATATATGGTTGAACCATAAATGTTCATATATGGACATTTTTCACCGGGTACTCAGAAGTTAGGATATAAGTGGTTACCCTACATTGTAAAATAGTTGGTCATATTGGCAAAAAAAACTTTTTACTTTGGAAAATTTCCTATTTAGTTCAAAACAAATTTATAAATAAAATTTTAATATAAAAAAATACTTAATCAGTACTTATTTAATCAATTACCAGTAAGTGATTACTTTGCATTTACATATAGGTACTTATATAACTTATAATCGGTAAGTCATTATTTTGTATTTTAAAGTAATGCGAAAGGTAATGACCTATCATTACTTGGTAATCCGTGTGGTAATGACCTGTCATTACCATGTTTTTGCTGGGATACTATTGATGGAAAACATAATTTGCAGATGCTGTTGACACAAAATGGTTTAATCTTTTTAAGATTTCTAAAAAAATATTTATAAGTAAATCAAATTGAGTTCAAAAAAGTAAAAAAAAAAATATTTTTTGTGCCCGAGCTGGGATTCGATAATAGTACCTCAATCACATATATAATTATGTGTGGGGTTATATATGACACTGTATAATTACATGTTAAAAAATTATTAATCCCATAAGCATAACTTTCAGGTGCTGTTGGCAGAAAATGGGTTAATTTTTTAAAGATCTGTAAAAAAAATATTTACAAGTAAATTAAATTGAGTAAAAAAAGTAAAAAAAAATTTTTGTTAGATACAATATGAAAGTAATACGATATAATTTGATACAATTATATGTTCTCATTTTTCGTTTCATTTTGTGAGACAAATGGTAGGGGTCAGTGATCGGGAAGGGTTCAAACTACCGGGGAAAGTTATATCGGTAAAAAAGAAGTTATACGTGTCCCGGCGTTTCGCTGGGTCACCCCTAGGAATCGAGATATATCGATTTGACCTTTGGTGGTCTTTTTTTTGACATAACTCGAGAACCACTAATCCGATTTTGCTCAAACAATTTTAAAAAAATTAATTAAATTACGATTCCTTTAATCTGTTCATATAACGTGTTTCTATATACTCAACAGTTTTGCCGGTAAAAATAAATGTATGAAGAAAAAAATATTTTTTGCCTAAAATATTAAAAAAAAGTAATAAACAAAAGGTTATTGATTTTTAGGGTAGCGGTAACAAACATTTATTTTTACCGGCAAAACTGTTGAGTATATAGAAAATCGTTATATGAACAGATTAAAGGAATTGTAATTTTTAATTTTTTTAAAATTGTTTGAGCAAAATCGGGCTAGTGGTTCTCGAGTTATGTCAAAAAAAGATATATCTCGATTCCTAGGGGTGACCCAGCGAAACGCCGGGACACGTATAACTTGTTTTTGACCGATATAACATTTCCCGTTGGTTTCATCCCATCCCGATTTTGACTGTCGCATAGTGTAATTATACATAATATCAAAAGTCATATAATTTTTTTTAGTAGGGATCTCAAAATATATAGCTTATATGCCACCATATGTGATCATTATGTATACCCGAGTAAAAAAAATTATATATAATCATATGTGGCATATATTACAATATATAATTAGACATGTGGTTATGTATATCCATATATAATTATATATGACGTTTTTACCGAAAAATTGTCCTTATATTATGCCATATATAATTTCATCTAATTAGATATCGGCCTTCATAATATTAGATACGGCATATATAATTATATATTACACAACATGGTTGATCTTATTGCATATATAGTTATATATAGAACTATATCTTAATATATATGGTGGCATTTTAGCAATATATAATTATATATGGTATCATTTAAACAATATATAATTATATATGGTGACAGTTAAACTAGATATTATCATATATGGTGCCATTTAAACAATATATGGTCATATATGATACCTCATAAACAAAATCTTTAATTCAGTTCCAGATATGATAATATATGGTACTATATATAGTGCGATATATATTTATATATGGTGTTATTTAAGCTATATATTATCATATATGGTGCCATTCAAACCATATATTATCATATATGGTATCATTTAAACCATATATTATCATGTATGGTGCAATTTCAACAATATATGCCCATATATGGAACCTCATGAACAATATTTTTAATACAGTTCCACATATGATAATATATGCTACCATATATAGTGCCATATATATTTATATATGGTGTTATTTAAGCAATATATTATCATATATGGTACCATTTAAACCATATATTATCTTATATGGTGCCATTTCAACAATATATGCTCATATATGGTACCTCATGAACAACATTTTTAATACAGTTCCAGATATGATAATATATGCTACTTTATAGTGCCATATATGTTTATATATGCTGTTATTTAAGAAATATATTAACATATTTGGTGCCATTTAAACCATATATTGTCATATGTGGTGCCATTTCAACAATATATGCTCATATATGGTACCTGATGAACGACTTTTTTAATACAGATGCAGATATGATAATATATGCTACCATATATAGTACCATATACTTTGATATATCGTATGATTTAAACAACCCGAGTTACATATAGTCATATATGTGATTAAGTTATATCTGTATAAATATACAGTTTCATCCGAAGAATGGCCCGATATATTTTTATCAATTGTTTATCAATTTTTATCTAAATGTATCAGTTTAGATCTGACCTGATTCAATTATGTGTTAATCAGATGAAATTGTATCAGATTTTTGATCTGATACAATTTTATCGGTTTGATCGTAATTGGTTCAATTTTATATAAATAAACAAATTTTGACAATTTTTGTATTTTTTAATGCAAAAATTAAAATAATTGTTAATAAAATATAATTGTATCCGATATTTACCTTATACAATTGTATCAAAGTTTTAAACTGATATCAGGTCAAAATTGGGATATAACTATATAATTTTGTATACAAATATATCTATTTGGACCTAAACTGATACCATGTAATATAAACCAATAAAATTGTATCAGGTCAAAAATCTGATACAATTTCATCTGATTAACACATAATTTAATCAGGTCAGATCTAAACTGATGCAATTAGATAACAACTGATACAAATAAGAACTGATACAATTTTATCGGGCCATTTTTCGGATCAAATGGTATATGGATGAATCTAAGTTATATATTACCATATAAAGCTCCATATTGGTGCCATTTAAACAATATATTGTCATATATGGTGCCATCATATATGGTAACTCATCAGCAACTACAATATTAACTGTATTTCAGAAGCTATTAATTGTATTTCAGAAATTTTAAATGTATTTTAGAAATTATGGAATGTATTTCAGAAATTTATTAATTGTATTTCAGAAATAATCAAATCTATTTCAGAACTTGTTGATGGTTTATCATAGTTAATAGAGAAAAATTTCTAAATTACATTTCATAATTTCTGAAATACAATTGATAATTTCTGAAATACAGTTTGATAATTTCTGAAATACAGTTGTGAATTTCGGAAATACAATTAATAATTTCTGAAATACAATTGATAAAACTGAAATTCAATTGATTATTTCTGAAATACAATTGATAAATCTTAAAAACAATTGATACAATTGGAAATGGTGTAGAGCGTTAAAAATATGTAAATAAAATATTTTTTAAAAAAAATTCAATTTAATAAAAAAAATATAATTTTATAAAAACATTTATAGAAAATAAAATTATAATTTTATAAAAAGAAGTTCTTTTGAATGGGGGGAAATGTTTTTAGTTGATCTGTTATTTTTAAGTAAATAAATGTTATTTTAGTTTGACTCAAGATCATAAATTAATATCACTTTCTGTTTAAATTATTTTCAAATCAAAGAAAGATGATACAATTTTTACAAGTAAATTACAAAGAATAAAAATGATTGAAAAAATTTCGATAAGACCAGCAAGGAGAATGCGCATTTTTATAAAAAAAATGCATAGCCGTGAAAGGTATCGAACTCGAGACCTTCTGAGTTTAAACCTTATTTTAACAAAATATTGTAATTTTTATAAAATCAGTGCTCTTCCAGTGTATTATTTTTTGAACTATTGTCAATATCTGTCTGGGATCTTATTTAATCCCAAATAAGTGGAGATCTTACGTAGTATCCAAATATAATGCGGGATCTAATTTTAGCTGTCATTTTTCTGGATAGTTTTAGATGTCAATCTCCAAATATATTGCTGTTTCTAATTCGATCTGCAATTTATGGGATAAATTAAGATCCTACCAAATCCCCAAATATATCACTGGATTTAATTCGATCTGCAATTTATCGGAAAAGTTAAGATCTTACGCAATCCCGAAGTATATTACTGGATCTAATTTTATCTGTAATTTTTTGGATAAATTTAGATCTTACTTAATCCCCAAATATATTGCTGGATCTAATTTGATCTGCCAATTTTCTATTCAATTTATATCCAAGTTTATCCACAAATATATTGCTGGATCTAATTCGATCTGCCATTTTTCAGATAAATTTAGATCTAAGTTAATCCACAAATATATTGCTGGATCTAATTTGATCTCCCATTTTTCAGATCAATTTATATCTAAGTTTATCCACAAATATATTGCTGGATCTAATTTGATCTGCCAATTTTCTATTCAATTTATATCCAAGTTTATCCACAAATATATTGCTGGATCTAATTCGATCTGCCATTTTTCAGATAAATTTAGATCTAAGTTAATCCACAAATATATTGCTGGATCTAATTTGATCTCCCATTTTTAAGATCAATTTATATCTAAGTTTATCCACAAATATATTGCTGGATCTAATTCGATGTGCCATTTTTTGGATCAAATTAGATCTAAGTTTATCCCCAAATATATAGCTACATCTAATTCGATCTGCCACTTTTTCGGATCAAATTAGATATACGTTTATCCACAAATATATTGCGGGATCTAATTTGATCTGCCAAAATTGAGATCAAATTAGATCTAAGTTTATCCCCAAATATATAGCTGGATCTAATTTGATCCGCCATTTTTCGGATCAAATTAGATCTAAAAATATCCACAAATATATAGCTGGATCCGCCAATTTTCGGATCAAAATAGATCTAGGTTTATCCCCAAAGATATCACTGGACCTCCCAATTTTGAGATATAACTTGATCTTAGTTTATCCCCATATATACAATGGGATCTAATACGATATGATTGGATACACCCAATTTTGAGATCTAATTGGATCAGCTAGATATTACAGCAGATCTTAAACAATATCAAATTGGATATAATTAGATATTGCGCGAGATCAATTTTTTTTACTCGGGTACATAAGGCGACCAGATTTTGAAAAAGAAAAAAGATGACATTAAGAAAAAAAGTAAAAAATTTATTTGAATTCAACATTTTTTACAGAAAAATTTACATTCACATATGTAATGTGTGAAATTAGTTTAAAAAAACAAAAAATTTACATTTACTTATAAATATATCAAGTTAGTTTAAAAAAATAACGAAACTTAAAAAATAGGATAATAGAACTAAATGTTTGCAATGTTTGAACCCTGTAGTCGTAAAGCTTAAAGGAGCCCATATACGATACTGCATGTCGTCCAACTTGCTGGATGGATGCAGGGGTTTGGCATCACCAAAAAAATAAGTTATAAAAACATCGTTATCACTAGATGGCACTTTGTTCAAAAAATTGATAATTTTTTATTTAAATTTAAATAATAACAAACAACAAAACAAAAAACAAACGGGTATTTCAAATTTTATTATTTGAGTATATTCCGTGCTTGTTTTTTTTCCTTATTTTGAGCAGTTTTTGAGATTTTAAATATAGGCTCAGCTGATACTAAATAGTTGCTCAGAGGGGCAATTCCGTAACTTTTTAACGACAAAATTCGGTTGTTATCTTGACAAGTTTTCATAGTAAACTGACAACTTAACTACCGAATTTTCCCGTTAAAAAATCCCACTACAGGTAATACTAAATTACAGCGCTCTCTACCGGTGAGTAGTGTAAGTTTTGATTTCCTATCTCTATAATTAATAGTCTCTGGATGGACGTGTGCATTTTGTTTTTGTAATGGTCGTCAAACAATAATCGGTCAAACAATAGCATTTTCATCCAACAAAGTGTACACCATGCAGTATCGTGTATGCCCCCCCCCCCCCCCTCCTTTCGAAAAGGAAATAAGTGCTAAAATTTATTTTCAAAAGCGAAAGTTAAGTAAGAGAATGAACAGAACAAGCTGAACGCCATTTTTCATTTCACAGTAAAAAACGGTGCTCGCACCGGCTTGAAATAAAATTTGTTGTAATTTTTAAAGGAAACCGTCCCTCGTGCCGTGCTTGTACTGTTCATACTATACGATCAATAATAAAAAACATTAATCATGGTTTAAAAATAAAGATGACAAAAGATGACCGATTATGAAAAAAATACTGCTTGCTTGGAAACAGATTCGTTAGGGAAAGAAAATAATGTAGAGCTTCCATTATTGGTGATATTACCTTTTTCTAACACACTACTGCAAGCTATAAATCCTCAGAAGCAGTAAACGAAGCAGAAAAGAAGCACTAACAATTTTTACCGCTTCCGAATTTCTGCTGGGACATGTCGAGATGGCTCAGATGGTAGAGCTATTGACTGGAAATCTGGAGTCCCAGGTTCGATTCACGCACGAGCAAATTTTATTGAAAAAAAAATTTTGCAATAAAAAAATATTTTTTTTAATCTACTTTTACACTCATTAACTTTTGTCAATACCGGTAAGCACATAGGTAACAACGATATATTTTTTGATTTTTCGTATGCTGGTGTGTAACCACAATTCATTATTTTGCGCGACATCCCCATGTAAAAGTAATAAGAAATGTAATAATAAAAAAACTAGTTACCAGAACCAGGTATGTAGTTACATAACCACATATCTGGTAATGATTTTCTACACTGGGATATAGATTAGTTTCCAGTTCACTGTCTATTGAGAATAGGTAATTTTTTAAGAACCAGAGTGTATTTTACGGTTTCATCCGTCTGTTTCCAGGCGTTTGATTTTTAATTGAACGGTTTATTTTGGATGAAGGAAAAAAAATCACAAAATAATTGTTATTGTTTGTGAAATATTTTTATTTTTTAGTTATTCTTCTTTGAGGCCAATTATTTCCTAATTATGAAATAAAATAAGTACTTATTTCAAAAACTCTGCCATTTTTCTTCATCAGGTTATTCTTCTAGCAAATATTTCACATAGTTTTTGCTTTCAAAATATTCTACACCTTCAGGAATGAAAAGACGATCGTTTCGGGGATTTTCCAGTTCCTGTGGGACTGTGCTTTAAAACCGTAATTGTTGTCGCATTCAAACCCAATTCCATTTTTATCATACTAGCGTTTCATACAGTGTTTGAAGTCATTCTGGAAACTTGATGAATTTAACGCACTGAAAGAACTTTGGGTCGACCAGGGCTTTTATTTTTACCAAAATTTTCGCGATCTTTTAAATAATTTGGCACTACACAGAGCGAACGACCCAATTTACGAGCAATTGCTCGCATCCCCAATTGCTGGGCAAAAAATTAGATAATCTGGCCGTTTTAAAGTTCAGACAAAGCTTTTCCTCATCCCATTTTCCTCAAATTGAATATTGCATAAAAAAAAATTGACAAAAAGGACAATGCGTTAACGATTGCAGATTTATTAACACTGACCTTATCATTTTGACGCATTTCAAAATGCACATTATTAATATTTTGATTTATAGTGCGTTTAGACACAAAAGTTAATCCCAAAAATGTAGAATGAAGGATTAAACAAGAAGATTAAACCCAATTTTAATATTTTTGTTAAACAGTTAATTCCACTTTTAATCTAGTTACAATTTCTAAACAACTCTGTATTCATACTACTAATTGTATTCAATGCTGTTTTTTGTTATAATTCGGTTGGCAGCACTGTAAAAGACACACACTTAAGTCAGATCAAACTGAACGTTATGACGCTGTCGCAAAAATATTTCTTTTATCTCGCTAAGTTTACAATATAAGGTCCATTCTAAAATATTGGGAGGGAAGAAATAGCCCAATCTTCAAACGTCGGGTGTGTAATAGCAAAAACAAAATTTTTCAAATCCTTGCACTGTGCTTATCATATGCCGGACCGCCATATGCCGGCGTCACCTTGGTATTTTAAACTGACAAAGCTAAACTTTTAACTGTGAAGTTAATCAAAAAATGCATGAGTAAACGATAAAAATTAAAAACTTGGATTAACTTTAATCAGGTAGATTAACTTTTGTGTCTAAACGCACTGTTATAAATTGAACTAACAGTTAGAATTGGCTTTGATATTTAAAATCGGACTTCGTCCTATTTTTAAAACTTTTTTTCTAAAAAACCTTAAAAAATGTTTAAATTTTGAATTTCAGCGACTTTATTTACAAAAGTTATTGAGGTATTGACACACACTTAAGTTTGAAAAATATGGCACGGTATGTGGGCGTTGTGGTGTAATGGTTAGCGCGTTGGACTGTCACACGTGAGCTTGCGGGTTCGAGCCCCAACCAAGGCAACATCAATTTATGAAAAATAGTAATATGTATGAGTTTTTTCTATCCCGATATGTATCGCAGCGTCCTCCTTCGGTGTTCCCATAGCACTTAATTATAAATTTTTGCTTGAAAAATAGGGCACGGAATTAAGCTTAAACTGCATAAAGGGTTTTCTTTATTGGGCTATAGTTACTAAATTATAAATTTTTTATTAAAAAATCGGTTAAAAAATAGAAAAAAGTAAAATCACGAATTGTGCAACATCTAGGGCCAATTTGAGCAATTTGCTTGCAGATTCGAAATCAGCACTGCCATATATATTAATATATGGCCCTATATAATAATATATAATCATATATAATATTTATAATATGCCGATATATAATTAGATGAAATTATATATAGCATAATATAAGAAAAAATTCAGGAAAAAACGTCCAAAATAATTATATATGCCCGAGTAAAAAAAATTGATCTCGCGCAATATCTAATTATATCCAATTTGATATTGTTTAAGATCTGCTGTAATATCTAGCTGATCCAATTAGATCTCAAAATTGGGTGTATCCAATCATATAGTATTAGATCCCATTGTATATATGGGGATAAACTAAGATCAAGTTTATATCTCAAAATTGGGAGGTCCAGTGATATCTTTGGGGATAAACCTAGATCTATTTTGATCCGAAAATTGGCGGATCCAGCTATATATTTGCGGATATTTTTAGATCTAATTTGATCCGAAAAATGGCGGATCCAATTAGATCCAGCTATATATTTGGGGATAAACTTAGATCTAATTTGATCTCAATTTTGGCAGATCAAATTAGATCCCGCAATATATTTGTGGATAAACGTATATCTAATTTGATCCGAAAAAGTGGCAGATCGAATTAGATGTAGCTATATATTTGGGGATAAACTTAGATCTAATTTGATCCAAAAAAGGCACATCGAATTAGATCCAGCAATATATTTGTGGATAAACTTAGATATAAATTGATCTGAAAAATGGGAGATCAAATTAGATCCAGCATTATATTTGTGGATTAACTTAGATCTAAATTTATCTGAAAAATGGCAGATCGAATTAGATCCAGCAATATATTTGTGGATAAACTTGGATATAAAGTGAATAGAAAATTGGCAGATCAAATTAGATCCGGCAATATTAAGTAAGATCTAAATTTATCCAAAAAATTACAGATAAAATTAGATCCAGTAATATACTTCGGGATTGCGTAAGATCTTAACTTTTCCGATAAATTGTAGATCGAATTAAATCCAGTGATATATTTGGGGATTTGGTAGGATCTTAATTTATCCCATAAATTGCAGATCGAATTAGAAACAGCAATATATTTGGAGATTGACATCTAAAACTATCCAGAAAAATGACAGCTAAAATTAGATCCCGCATTATATTTGGGTACTACGTAAGATCTCCATTTATTTGGGATTAAATAAGATCCCAGACAGATATTGACAATAGTTCAAAAAATAATACACTGGAAGAGCACTGATTTTATAAAAATTACAATATTTTGTTAAAATAAGGTTTAAACTCAGAAGGTCTCGAGTTCGATACCTTTCACGGCTATGCATTTTTTTTTTCATAAAAATTCGCATTCTCCTTGCTGGTCTTATCGAAATTTTTTCAATAATTTTTATTCTTTGTAATTTACTTGTAAAAATTGTATGATCTTTCTTTGATTTGAAAATAATTTAAACAGAAAGTGATATTAATTTATGATCTTGAGTCAAACTAAAATAACATTTATTTACTTAAAAATAACAGATCAACTAAAAACATTTCCCCCATTCAAAAGAATTTCTTTTTATAAAATTATAATTTTATTTTCTATAAATGTTTTTATAAAATTATATTTTTTTTATTAAATTGAATTTTTTTTTAAAAATAATTTTATTTACATATTTTTAACGCTCTACACCATTTCCAATTGTATCAAGATTTATCAATTGTATTTCAGAAATAATCAATTGAATTTCAGTTTTATCAATTGTATTTCGAACTTATCAATTATTTTTCAGATTTATGAATTGTATTTCAGAACTAGTGAATTGAATTTCAGTTTTATCAATTGTATTTCATAAATTATTAATTGTATTTCCGAAATTCACAACTGTATTTCAGAAATTATCAAACTGTATTTCAGAAATTATCAATTGTATTTCAGAAATTATGAAATGTAATTTAGAAATTTTTCTCTATTAACTATGATAAACCATCAACAAGTTCTGAAATAGATTTGATTATTTCTGAAATACAATTAATATATTTCTGAAATACATTCCATAATTTCCAAAATACATTTAAAATTTCTGAAATACAATTAATAGCTTCTGAAATACAGTTAATATTGTAGTTGCTGATGAGTTACCATATATGATGGCACCATATATGACAATATATTGTTTAAATGGCACCAATATGGAGCTTTATATGGTAATATATAACTTAGATTCATCCATATACCATTTGATCCGAAAAATGGCCCGATAAAATTGTATCAATTCTTATTTGTATCAGTTGTTATCTAATTGCATCAGTTTAGATCTGACCTGATTAAATTATGTGTTAATCAGATGAAATTGTATCAGATTTTTGACCTGATACAATTTTATTGGTTTATATTACATGGTATCAGTTTAGGTCCAAATAGATATATTTGTATACAAAATTATATAGTTATATCCCAATTTTGACCTGATATCAGTTTAAAACTTTGATACAATTGTATAAGGTAAATGTCGGATACAATTATATTTTATTTATATAAAATTGAACCAATTACGATTAAACCGATAATATGATTAACACATAATTGAATCAGGTCAGATCTAAACTGATACATTTAGATAAAAATTGATAAACAATTGATAAAAATATATCGGGCCATTCTTCGGATGAAACTCTATATTTATACAGATATAACTTAATCACATATATGACTATATGTAACTATTTTTCTTCGGGTTGTTTAAATGATACGATATATCAAAGTATATGGTACTATATATGGTAGCATATATTATCATATCTGCATCTGTATTAAAAATGTCGTTCATCAGGTACCATATATGAGCATATATTGTTGAAATGGCACCATATATGACAATATATGGTTTAAATGGCACCAAATATGTTAATATATTTCTTAAATAACAGCATATATAAACATATATGGCACTATATAGTAGCATATATTATCATATCTGGAACTGTATTAAAAATGTTGTTCATGAGGTACCATATATGAGCATATATTGTTGAAATGGCACCATATAAGATAATATATGGTTTAAATGGCACCATATATGATAATATATGGTTTGAAGGGCACCATATATGATAATATACAGCTTAAATAACACCATATATAAATATATATCGCACTATATATAGTACCATATATTATCATATCTGGAACTGAATTAAATATTTTGTTTATGAGGTACCATATATGACCATATATTGTTTAAATGGCACCATATATGATAATATCTAGTTTAACTGTCACCATATATAATTATATATTGTTTAAATGATACCATATATAATTATATATTGCTAAAATGCCACCATATATATTAAGATATAGTTCTATATATAACTATATATGCAATAAGATCAACCATGTTATGTAATATATAATTATATATGCCATATCTAATATTATGAAGGCCGATATCTAATTAGTTGAAATTATATATGGCATAATATAAGGAAAATGTTTCGGAAAAAACGTCATATATAATTATATATGGATATACATAACCACATGTCTAATTATATATTGTAATATATGCCACATATGATTATATATAATTTTTTTTACTCGGGTGGATATACTTAACTACACGTATAATGATATATTGTAATATATATCACATATGGTTATATATAAATAGTTTTACTTTATTAGAAAAAAGCAAACAGATGCTCAGTTTTCTAAAAAAAAAGCTGAAATAATCTTAATTTTTAAAGAAAATAGCAAAAGTAAATAACGCAAAATAAGCAAACAAAAAAAAATGAGCTCCAACAAATGTAGCTTAAAATTCTTATATTTTTAAAAGATTTTCAAATAAAAAACTAGCTGCAGATTCGTTTTGGTTGGCCTAGTAATGTCAAATTCTATCCTGGGTTCATAGAGAATTTGTTATGAATTATGAAAAATGTCTACAAGTTTAAACATGTTCTACACTCAAAAAAATAAGTTATTAGAAAAATTTGTAAAACGTCTTGTATATCAAGTGTACTAGTTTTCAGAAATTTTTTTGCTGAAATTCCGTTTTCAGCAAAAAATTTAGTTATATTTTTTTAGCACTAAACTAATTTTGAACTAATGTTTTACTAATTTATTTTGCTACAAAAATTGTGCTGATAACCGCATGTATAGCGTGGACGACAACCAGACAGACAGATTTAGATGTCGCAGCTTGTCTGGAAACGGAAATGACAAAAAAAGAAACACAACTCTAGACATATTCTGTATTTAAATTTTCAGCGAATAAATTAACTAAAGTAAAATTTCGCTACAAGTTTTTTGAGTTTTTTTCAGTCTACTAATATTCAGCAAAAAGTTTAGTGATTTTAGCAAGGATTTTTTTCATTTGCAGTCGACTAAATGTTAGCAAAACTTTTGCTGAATAGTACTATTTTTTTGGTAAAAATCAGCTCGCTGATTTTCAGCAAACCTTTTGCTGAAATTACCAACTTTTTTGAAAGCACGCTCCTGACTAAAAATTTGCTGACACAGCAACATTTTTTGCTGACTTTTTTTTTTAGTGTATGAGCAGACATGATTACCTTTTACAACAAGAGGGGAGCGTTTAATTGAAATAATGATAGGTGAAGTATGTAATAGTCTAACTATTGTAAATTACAGCATGCAGATATAAATACAACATATACGATATGTAACATATGTTTATTAGAGTGCTCCAAGCTTGTATGAAGGAAAATAAATTTTGAGCTTTTGACCGTGCTACCCCCTGGAAATATTTATTTGGCTGTAAAACTACGTCCGCCAAAAAATTAGGATAATCGGACATCGGGAAGACATGCCGCATCGGCCCGGAAGTTTGGAACACGGATTACAAGGGGAAAATATGACTTTTTGTGCATTTTCTTGAAAACATTGGTATTTTAAAATTAAATCGAATTAAAAGCATTAAAAAATCGTAATTTTGAGTGAATTCTCTTTGTAATAAAGTAATAAAAACTTAAATCGGTTAAAAATCGACCAAGTCATAACAATTTCCTGAGACAACTGCTGTGTCGCAAGCCACTTAATCAAGAAATTCGGGTCCAAATTTTAAAATTTATTAAAATACCCAGCAAAACCTTCTATTACCAGGTAAAGGGAAATGTAATACGAAACCAAAAATTGTAACTACTTACACTTTGGTCGCAAAACACATTATTTTAACATGGGGTGTCATTGGGGGTAAATGGTTACCTAAATCGTACCGGTATAGGCTAATATAAGTGATTACTAGGGCAAGGAATTTCATGCACTTAAAAATTGAAAATATGCGCCTAAAATATGCGGTTAAAAAAGAAAAATATGCACTAAAAATATAAGAAATATGCACTAAAAACTATTATTTTTGCAAAAATAATGAACTTTAAAACTTAAAAATATATTTAAGTTAGTTATTTTGCAAACAGACACAGAACTCGAAGATTTCCCATAGGTCAATAAGGTTTTAAAAATGCTTATTTTGATTGAATCAAAATATGAAAACGTATCAATTTTTTATATTTTTTTACAAAATAAAAAAATGCTACTAAAAATTGAAACTATGCACAAATATGCATTAAAAAGCACAAAATATGTATTAAAAAAGCACCAAATATGCATTTAAAGTCGAAATAGTCAAAAACATGCATTTATGTCAAAATATGCAAAAATATGCAACTACAAATCGATGCCATTTTGTTCTAAATTTGATGATTCGGATAAATGTTTAGTCCATATTAGTTTTAAACTATCGAGATAAAACATGCATTTGCATGGAATTCCTTGCGCTAGTGATTACGAAGGAATTACTGAAATTAGTTGTTACTTGTAATATTAAATTCACTAGTTAGCTAAAATAAGTACATACTTTTATATAATGAAGTAAGTCATTACACATTAGTACATATTTCATTGGATACATATGTGGCCTTCTCCGAGAAAAGGGACTTAGTGTGTGAAAATGAAGTTTTTAATTAAACATTAAAATTGTTTAAAAGTACACCGATCCGAGCAATGTAATTAGATTCTAAATTTTTATTAAGTCGTACTTTCGCATAATAAGTAGTTATATATTGCAATGCTAATAACTTATTATTTTTACCCTTATTAATAAGTTATTCTAAAACACAATATCGGTAATATATTATTTACCGATATTATATCGGTAACTCATTATTTCATACCTCCCACATCATAATATTGGTAATGTATTACTTTACGTTTCTAAGTAAAAACAAGGGTAAAAGGGAACCCATTGCCAGGCAATGCGTGAAAAAGGTCTAATCCATTACCAAGGTTTTGCTGGGCAATCTACTACTTATTATATAAGTTCCACGAACTCAGATAAGAATTATTTATTTCTATTGTGTTTTGCTAACTTGTTTTAAATTAGTGCTAAAAAAGGTCGAAATTCTTAAACAACGTTTTCAAATCTACAATTTTAAATTTTTTTAAAGAAATTTTAAAAATTCAATTATTGTATTTTAAGGTTTTATTAAGAACATATTAGAGATTAAAAACTACAAAAATTGTAGGATTTCGTGTTTTAATTTGGTTGCGGCAGAGATTTTCTTTGAGCGGATTTCGAGAAAACAGCGATTTTTGCCATTTATTTAGCTTTTAGGCAAGTTTTTCTTTTATCTTCTTTTAATTTCACATGAGTTTGGCTGGAATATAACAACACAATATTAAATACTTCAATCCTGAAAATTAGGGCAAAATATAAATACATTAAATTGCCCCTGTGTAAGGTCAGAAGTCAAATTCGACGAGATTTTAATTTTTTTTAACATACATATTAATATAACAGATATTCCTGAGCTAATATTACTTAAGAGTTAAGTAACAGCACTTAAGGGTTAATTTTCTAAAATTAAGTTAAGAATATTATTTTTAGATCTAGGAATCAGATCAATATCCGCTCAGGATATATCTGTTATATTAATATGATTAAAAAAAATTAAAATCTCCTCAAATTTGACCTCTGACCTTACACAGGGGCAATTTAATTTATTTATATTTTGCCGTAATTTTCAGGATTGAAAATTGTGTTGTTATATTCCGGTCAAAAACATGTGAAATTAAAGTCCAATCGTTGATTTTTGAAAATTTCTTTAAAAAAAATTTAAAATTGTAGATTTGAAAACAGTATTTAAGAGTTCCGACCTTCTTTAGCACTAATTTAAAACAAGTTAGCAAAACACAATAGAAAAACATAATTCTTATCTGAGTTCGTGGAACTTATAGAATAAAAAAAATGTTTCAGTAGTAGATTATTTCAATAAATTTTAAAATTTGGACCTGAATCCCTTGATTAAATGGCCTGCGACACATCAGTTGCCTGGGAAATTGTTATAACTCGGCTGATTTTTAACCGATTTAAGTTTTTATAGCTTTATTACAAAGAGAATTCTCTCTTAATTACGATTCTTTAGTGTTTTTAATTCGAATTAGTTTTAAGATATCAATGTTTTCGAGAAAATCCACGAAAAATCATATTTTCCCCTTGTAATCAGTGTTCCAAATTTCAGGGCCGATGCGGCACGTCTTTCCGATGTCCGATTATCCTAATTCTTTGGCAGACGTAGTTTTACACCCAAATAAATATTTCCAGGGGGTAGCCCGGTTAAAAACTCAAAAAATATTTTTTTGGAGCACGCTAATGTTTATACTATAATTATATGTACATTAGGGCTATAACCAAATTTTTTTCATAGTACAACGAGGTGGACAATGTTATATTATTAGCAAAAACATTATTTTGGGTCATTTTGCAGAAAAAAACTTCACCTACCAAATTCGTTTTCTAAATCAATACAGAAAAAAGGTATATACATATGTATAATGGTTATGTACATATATGCCGAAATATTTAGGACTCAAATTTAGTCAAATCAATTAGAAAAAATAAACATTTTTGCATTTTTTTTATTGAAATACTGAAATAGGACTATACTATGCCAATTTTGATATTTTAAAAAAATGTAAAAAAGTTATAGCCCTAATGTACATACTATATAGAAATACGCAAATAACTTTGTGATAATGAAAGCGTGCAGTTTAATTTGACTAATTTAACCACTTGAAACATTTTTGAGTTTCTAATACCGAATAATTTTGCATGTGTTACTGTCATTATTCACTTGACATTATTCTCATACTTACAGATGGCACTTGTAAAGATTTATATTCGCCTGAGGCTGAAAGCTCCCCAGCTCCCTCATTTGTGGAACCGGCAGTCGTCACTCAAATAACGGGAACAAACACCAAACCCACGTCACGCACAAGCAGTTTTGAAATTGAAAATCTACTTAAAACAGCCGAACAGGTAAGTAAACTAGACATGACCATTACAATCTGGCCAATGCCCAGGCGGACAGGGGAATAAAGTGAAAGCAATACAGTCATTGCATTTTCATACCAATCATCATCATTATCATCCACATCCTCATTCTCATCACCACCACCACCAGCAGTTGCAGCAATGTAAACCATTGTTTGGTTGATGCATTGCTGCATATGCAAATGGATTATTTGGCATGACATCTTTCTTATGTTTTACATCTCATTCCCGTTTAACAAATACTTTATCGTACTATGCCGCCACTAATGCAGAGCTTTGAGGAATGAATTCCATTTTGAATGAATTCCCTAAAAATGGAATTCATTTTCATTTTATATCGATTGAATTCCTTTTAAGCAGTCGAAGGGAATTCATTCCTTCGAATAAACTTACAGGGAATTCAATCAATTTATGTCATTCATACGATTTCTTACTCATTTGATTGACAATTTGGGAATTCAATCGATCATTCGACTGATTGATCAATTTGGGAAGGATATTCGATTTTTTTCATTCGATTTTAAAACCTGAAAAATTAAAAATTTTTCTCTTTAGTGGAGCATAACTCGGATGACTTAACAATTTTTCCATAATTGGAACTTTTCATCATGAGTCCGACAACATATTTTGTTTTTTGTTGACCACGGTCTCTTTGAGTACACAGTGCTTTAAAATAAAAAAATTAACTTGTGAATAACTCAGAAATCACAAAATGTACACCTTTGGAAAGGTCTATGAAAAATCTTTTCAATGTGGTCTTATATGACCCTTTGAATTAACCCAATTCCAGATTATGATTTTTGGTGACTTCGTTCTAATCAGAGTTGGGAGTAATTAATTTTTTTGTATTTTTTGTAATTATAATTTCCTTTACATTCAAGTAATTGCAATGAAATATTTTTTTCATTTCCATTACATTCAAGTAATTGTAATGAAAATAATTTTAATTTTCATTATAAAGTTAGACAAAGATTTTCATTACCATTAGCCATTACCCAAATAACGAATAAACTTAAATTTTGAGGTCTGAAACTACATATAAAATGCCCCATAAGTGCTTCTCAATCACAATATTTTATATGAAAGTTGAAAAGTTTGCCAATAAAGGCGGGGCTAGTATTTCGCTTTTAGTAAAGTAATGATTCTTTTTTTTTCATTTCATTACAATTAAAGAATTTTCTTTTTTCGTTACGATCAATTATTGTACAATCAAATAAAATTTTATTAAATAAAGTAATGGTAATGAAAATGTAATGGTAATTATTTTGGCCCATCTCTGGTTCTACTTAATGAAAATTTAAGCCTTAAAATAGTATGTTCAGTAGGTTTATTAAAAATCATATGGGCAAATTAGATGTAGTCCGATTTTTGCTCCTTAAGGCAGGATCGTGGTGAATAGACTACGATGTTACATCTGTAACACATTAGAAAGAAATTGGATCACGTTTAGAGGTCCCTAAATATCGCTGGTTTTTCTAACCTTTTGTATGGAGATGCTTTAAATCAATTTTGTTATCACTTAAGAAAATGAAGATTTCTTCAAAAAATTTTAATTACAATTTTATATACTTTGGGAATATAAAATAATAAATAATAATAATAAATAAATATTAGGCGTACGATTGACGTATACATACACAACACCATCTCGACCCAAACATACTCCTACAGGAGTAGAAAGCAACTGTTGCTCGGTATTGAGTTTCCAAGATAGTTTCATGACTAGTATGATGCCAAGATACTTAGCCGCGATCGTCTGAAACTCCGTTTGGCCTTTGTGGTGAAAAGCACCAGTTCCGTTTTACTCCGATTCACTTCCAGGCCACAGCTTGTGGTCCAGTTACTGAGAGTCTCCAGAGTGCTGGTCATGATATTACTTATCATATCCAGAAACATCCCTGAAACTAATATCACCACATTGTCCGCATAAGCAACGACCTTAACACCCTAATTATCCAACTTAATAAGAACTGAGTTAATAACCATACTAGCTGTGACTTCTCGCTATTACCCAGACGAGCGTTGACAATACGGGAGTCCGACATGGTTACCAACCATTCGCTGACATAAGTCTCCACGCCCAGATCCAAAAGCACGCTCTGTATCGCATCCGTTCTAACAATGTTGAAAGCACCTTCTATATCGAAGAAAGGAGTCAAGGTATATTGCCCTTAAGGGGCGTGACAACACATTTTTTGTCAAAATAAAACTTTACTCTAGAAACTTACGAAACATACGAAAAAAAACTTTGCGATTGATAGAGCTATGGAGTCAAGTCATACCTCATATCATTTTCGATCTCAGCTCAAAAAATACCACATTGGGGGAAAACCGAAAATACCGGGGCCGCGTCAGTAAGTTCGACTTCAACCCCTTTAAGAATTCTGTATTGTTTAAACTTTAAAAATCACAATAATTTGTGATCAGTTTTTATTTTTCTTTCTTGAGTGTTAAGAAATTGTTAAATTTCCCCTAATGCAACAACAAAGTTGTTAATATTCCAAACTTTAAAATCGAATGAAGACAATGGAACGGCATTCCCAAATTACGCAATCGGATGAACTAGAAATCGATTGAATTCCCAATTTTAAATTCGTAACGATTGAATTCGGTAATTGGCCACATCAAATGATGAAAAATGGTTGAAGTCTTTTAAAACTAAATCGAATAAAAGAATTACATTTCAATTTAAGAATTCATTCAGTTTGTAAAATTGTAGATTGAGAATTCAATCAGAATTAAAAATCGAATGTGGGATTAAATTCTTTGCAAGCTCTGGCTACATCAACTCACTACCATCCTTTACGAACACATACACACACAACCTATAACCCTTCCAATTGTTGGCAATCCATTTGGGAATTAAGATCACCCGAGTAAAAACAGTTACATATAGTAGTATAAAATGCGATTAAGTTATATCTGTACTGTTTCATTCGAAAAATGGCCCGATGTAATTGTATCAGTTGTTTATCAGTTTTTATCTAATTGTATTAGTTTAGATCTCAACTAATAAAATTATACATTATTCAGATGAATTTATATCCAATTTTTGAATTGGTACAATTTAAGCGGTTTATATCTAATGGTATCTGTTTAGATCGTAGTTGGTACAATTTTATATAAATAAAATATATTTGTATACGGCATTTGCCTTATATAATTGTATCAAAGTTTTAAAGCAGATATAATTTCATCACGTCAAAATTCAGATATAACTATATAAGTTTGCATAGTAATGCATCTATTTGGATCTAAACTAATACCATGCGACATAAACCCATAAAATTATATCAGGTAAAAAATCAGATAAAATTTCATCCGCTTAATATTAATATAATCAGTTAAGATCAAAATTGATGCAACCAACTGACACAATTAAATCGGGCCATTTTTCGGATGAAATGGTATTTGGATCATATTAAGTTACATATATATTACCATATGAAGGTCCATATTAATTTTTTTTAATAGGGTAGTGTTTAAACTTGTTTTTTCACAAACTCTTTCTACAGTACATCATTTACAATATACACTCAAAATAATATGTCTTTTGGCTCAACTGAAAAAAAAGAGTTAAATTTAAAAATATATAATACTGTTTTTTCTAAGAACCGATTTGTTAATTTTAACAAATTTTATTTTTTTAACGCTTTCACTACCGACTTTTTGTTTGCGGATGTATCGTTATTTTGACTTCAGAATCTCAAATTAGAAAAAAAATATATAACATATTTTTCCCCCTTCCGCTCCTATCCACCAAAAATTACGTTCAAAAATCGATTATTTGAAATTTCTCATCCACATTCGAATAGCCAGAATTTTTTTGGTTGGTTTTCTTCTCGTTATAAAACGCAGCTATATGGAAAATTTCAATATCTATCTTCATTTATTTATTCAAAATTTATTCAAAAAATTTGTCTTCATTAACAAATATCGCGACTATATTGCCATATTGAACTGCTAATATATATATTTAATAATTTTTATTTGAAGGCCAAGAGCCTAATAAACTTATTTAAAAAACGTATAAAGCTTTTTTTTCATTATCAAATTTTATATATTCATTTAGGCCCATTAACTTTTCTCGAGAAGTTAACTTTACCTTAACCATGGGTAACTAACCAATACTAAATATTTATACCTATGAAAATTTAACCATAATAACTTATCAATATTTTAACTCTGGGTAGTTATCCTTAGTATGAAATGTCAGAATAAAAACAAAAAGAAAATCAAAAATTAATAACAAAAAATTTTTTTTCAATACGGGAAAATCAAAAGTTTTTCTCGCGATTTTTTGTGTGTTTCTGGTCATAAAAAAATAATACACTTGACCACGTCGTTTTTTTTAAGATTCGCGGTCGCTAAATGCTATAAAATGATTGTGTCTTTTTGCATACTAGGAGAGGTGATTTAATTAAATCCATTTGGTAAGTCTATAAAATAAAAGTGGATTATTGGAACTATTAATAAGTATTTCGTGCTAATCGAGACAACCGCGGAAAGATTCGCGCATAAAATTAAAAAAAAATTGTGGAAATTTTGTGATAGATTATTAAATTAAGGCAATTTATGTGATCAGCACATCAAAGTGAGTAGAAAAATAATAGCTGTGCATGATTTTGTATCTTTTTGTAATTGCGAGTCAAAACTGTGGGTTGTCCAGGGGTTCCTCACATACTTTTAAAATATTTAAAACATGATTGGTTCACATTTCATAAATTCGAGAGTGATTTCTATGCGCTTTTTTATATTTAAGAATTAAATTCAGTAGTCTTGTACTTCATTCAGTAGTCTTGAGCTATGATACATGATTCATTTTGAATTTGATACGCTGATTCCAAATTCTTAAATGTAAGTTACCCAAAATTGATGGAAAAATTGTTTTTCTGAGAGTGGTTTTCAAAAGAATTTTTTCCTATAACGTTACACAAATTAAGAAAATGTTGTCCTATGTATTTTAGAGAACAAAATTCATTCTTTACTACCATCGTAACAAAAAGTCTTAAGCTATTTGAATGCGTTTTGTATAGTATTTTAAAATTCGTAGAAAGCTATTTTTCGCGTTTTTAATCACGATTTTATCAAAATTGAGAGGTGATAGAGAATTCGGAATAGAGATTTGGAATCAGCAAGTAAAATACTAAAAGTATTTATCAAGCTTCTACCAACAGCGACTTTTCATTTGGTAGATGTGTATAATTCGTGTCAAATTGTTGTAATATTGGTCACCATTTTTGGTTTTAATTATAAAAGACAGATTTTGGCTCCCTGAACCAATAAAAAATAAACTTTTCCTATTTCCTTATATGAGGCCAATTTCTGTAAGCTATCACAGAAACCTAAATCCAAAATAGCAAAAATTTGTGCACGATTTTAAGTACTGATGCAATTTTTATAAGTTTTGGTAAAGTGGGGGAAATGCACATCGAAAATACTTACATGTGTCATAAACGATTCTTAGTCAAAGTTTGGTTAAAGCTGCGCTTTTAATTTTTTTAATAATCATCATTACAAGTCTAATGTATTAAAATATCTTATGTAGGGTGAATTGTTCTAAAATAGCCTTGGTTAAGTTTCTTAACCACAGAAATTTCTATGGTTAAATTTTAGCATTGGTTAGAAGAAATGCTTGGTTAAAATTTAGATAAGTTATTCAAAAAAGATGTTTACCAGTGGTTAAGGCTAGTAGAGGTCTTAACCAGGGTATAAATTGAGATAAGTTAACGGGCCTTAAAGATGTGTACACTAGAGCGTACCACCTTACAGGCAAAAAAAAAAAAGTGCGCGTACACCCTCCAATATGAAGTATTTTTGCAAAGAGGTTTCAAAAAAATTTTTTTTATTTTTTTTTTGCCGAACGTAGGGGTCGCTATTTGACATTTTTCGTTATATCTTTGGCATTTACAGTCAGATCTTAAAGTATGATACATAGATGTTTTTCTCTCGAGGAGACCAGTATTTTGCTCTAAGGGCATTTTGAGCTTAAGTATCCCGTTCTAGTAGTTACCCACCAGATCTCAGTTGCCACCGACCTAATGTACGACCCTAAACAGCAAGAAAATTAAAGCTCGCAAAAAACCATTAAACTTTTACTAAGGAACGTAGGGTCGCCTGTTTAAATTTTTTTTAATTGGATTTTTACTATATAGCAAAACACTGGTCTCCTCGAGGCAAAAAAATCGATATATCACACTTTAAAATCCGATTTTAAATGCCAAAGCTATAAAAAAAAAATTAAAAAAGGCGATCCCTACGTTCGGCAAAAAAAAATTTTTTTTTTTTGAAATCGCCTTTCAAAAATACTTCATTTTAGAGGGTGTACGGCGAACTTTTTTTTTTAAGGTACGGTCTAGTGTACACTGTAGTGTACAAGGGTAGTGAGAGAGTTAATTTAACAAATCTAAAATGAAGAACAAAATTAGTCAAACTTCAGTTTTGTTTATACTTTTGCAAACTTATTAAATTTATTATGATTATTAAAATAAGGGGCTCTGTACCTTCCCGGGCCTGGTATTGATACACTCAAAGTAATAATTGTAATTTAACAAAAATACGATATTTATATTTTTTGGTTAAAATAAAATATATTGATATTAACAAAATTTTGTATCGCAAATTAGTGAACCTACCAATAGTTTCTGTTTAATTACCAAACTTCTGGTACTGTCTTAGTAGTTCTACTAGTTTTTAATAAAGTTAGTCTGTTAGTTTATTTTATCTATTTTGAGTGTAGTCAATGTAGAAAATGTTATATTTTACCAATAAATTGTGTACAATTTAACAATTGGGTTCTTACAAATTGATAATAAATAATTTTGAAAACTAATATTCTAAATTAGTTAAAGTACTGAGCATTTTTAGTATTGTGTTAACCCTTTCATCCCCAATGTTGCATACATGCAAGATGTTCTTCCGTCCTTATGTCCAGTTAGTTATGTAGTAAAACTAGACGGAGAGAATTATCTACATGATATTTAATAATTTTTGCATAAAATGAATGAAGTTCCTATAGAAGCCGTCCATTTTCATTGAGTTAGTTAAGTTTTTCATAAAATTTTATGAAAAATTCAATTTTGTTTATCAAAAGTTTAATGCAATTAATGAAGAAGTTTCATTAAAAACTAGTTTCATAAAAACTATTAAGCTTTTTGCATTAGGTATAAGAAACTGATTCATATTCGGTCTTAATTTCCATGGGAAGGTCCTATTTTAACTGGGTTAAAATGGTATTCAAACAAACAAAACCATAGTCGTCTAGTTATTATTTGGCTTGCAAATTTGATGTTAAATCATAAATTCGGCCTTATTTAAATAAAATCAGGCATAGTTAAAAAGTTTTTAAAAATGTCTGAAATAATTACTAAAAATTAGTTCAAAAGAAAATTTAAAAAAACTACTGAAATCAACAGAAGCTGTTTGTTAAACATTTATAAGATATAAACAAGCTAGCAAAATTCTGTCAAATTCACAAAATGTTAGCCACCCAGCAAAACCTCGGTAATGACTGGTCTGTTCATGCCTTACTTAGATCTCGCACCTCCTTACTCTATGAATTACTTTTAAGCTTAATGATATAATTTAGCGATAAATGTAACCCACACATTACTATTTCATTACTGGATTTATAGTTCATTACCATCAGAATTACATGTAAGCAGTATGTAATGTTAACAGATTTATGCTAAACTCGACACACAATAATTAAGTAGTACTTTTATTGAACGGAATAAGTGACAATATATCACAATGACAAAGTGGTGTTTTTACGCCAGTTAACATTCATATTAGTGCTGGTAATTTACGAGTAGTGGGTATCGAGTATTTGTCTTTTTTTTTCTTTTTTGGGTACTCGATACTTCAAACTACTACTTGATATTTTCAGATTTGCATTTTGGAGGGGGAAAAGATATAAAGAATTTTACTCCACTAAAGTATTTATCACAAAACTACAACTCTGCTAAAGGTAAAAATCAAAAGTAAAATATTTAAAAGTATTTGTTAAAAAACTATGAAAAATATAATGAATAGTTGGTAAAGAAGTTTAAAAATATGTTTATATAATTGAAATATTGAGTCAACGTAAACGTCTTCGAACAATTTTATTAAAAAATTTTAAAAAAATTAAAATTTAAAAATCGTTAAAAGTATCGACTATCCAAATTAGAATTATCGAGTAGTATCGAGTATTGAAAAGTAACCGAATTTACCAGCACTAATTCATATCAGAGAATCTTGAGGTCGCAAATTTGATACCCGGTAACGCCAATAAAAGAAAAATTCACAAAATAAAATAATGTTCGTTTCCCAGCTAAAAATAGACATATATGGATCCATACAGGTTAAATGTATGTGCGTGCATGCTCATAAACATGAATTCATGGATACATAAATCTCCATACATGAATCATATATGAAATTTGAGGTAATATCTACATGTATGTACATGCATGAACATACATGAACACGCATGAGCATGCATGATCATACATGTATGGTCATATATGATTCATGTATGGAGATTTATGTATCCATGAATGCATGTTTATGAGCATGCACGCACATACATTTAACCTGTATGGATTCATATATGTCGATTTTTAGCTGGGTTGCTAAATGTGTTTTTTTTTTAATTTCAATTGATGAAATAGAGTTTTCTTGTTCCTTCCCTCACTCACTAATGTTTCTGTTAAAAAAGAAGTACATACATCTAAATCATTATATTTACTGATTTTTCTACTGCTTTTGCATCTCCTTTTTTGCTGGGATTCAACGTGCCTGGAAATCAATAACAAATATTTTTGAATTTTATAATAATATAGCCTAAAAAAAAGAAAACAATAATTTCGTATATAAGCCGTGCATACCTAGAATGGTTAATATAATTGATTCCAATATTAAAATTGAGCATTATTTTATTTCTATTAAAAATTTGCAAAATTTTAGCAGAAGGAAAACTTTAACATGTACCTAAGCCTTAATTTTTTTTTTTTTTTTTTTCAAAGAGAAGCAACACTCAGGAAATTCTTCCTATTAATTAACGTGTTGCTTCCTTTGGAAAGGGGATAGAGAAGAAGTGAAAGGCGGTGAAAGATGAAGGGCTTCAAATATGGCAACACTGTAATTGCGCGAGATGTTGAATTTTAGAACAGTTGTTGGGCGCCATCTGATGGTTAGTTGGCGAACTTTGTTGAAGCTTTTTAGTTCATAGCCCTGTTAAATTATTTTTCTTCGGTGGGGTTAAGTGCTATGGGAAAACCGAAAAAGGAAGCTGCGGTATGTATGATGGATAGAAAATAAATCATATACATTATTTTTTTAAATTGATGTTGCCTTGGTTGGGGCTCGAACCCGCAACCTCACGTGTAACAGTCCAACGCGCTAACCATTACACCACAGCGCCCACAATTTAATTTGAAATAAAAATGTTATCAAAAATAAAAAAATATTAGTTTTGGACAAAATATATTAGTGTACACTAGAGTGGTCCAAATAAACATAAAAGTTGGAATTCACTATCTCCACAATGTTGCCCCTATTCCTTAATATCTAAAAACTCCCTGTGCCAAGTTTCAGCCAAATCCGCTTTTATTTAGAGGTAGCAGAAAAAGTTATCTTTTAAGAATTACTAATTTATCTACAGAGTAATTTATACAAAAAGTAGGGTTGACTTTAAATTGAATTATTTCTTAACTTGTACGCTATTATTTAACAATTTTTTTTAAATCTAATCTTAATTAATATCAAGAAAAGGAATTTGAAATCAAAACTTAAAAAAACTAAGTAACTTTTAAGTAATTCGCGGTTTTTTTTTAAATTATACAAAACGCGTGAAAAGGTTAAAGTCGGCCATGCCGACTATACAATACCCTACACCAGTCTGGTTAAAAGCCAACTAATGTTTTGGACTTGTGTCAAAATTTTCTATAATGTGAGTCAGCGAACCAAATTTCATTAAAATATCTTAATATTTGCGACCTGCAGTTTGTAGCCAAGCCAATTTTGGGGGGACCCTTATATGGGCACTAGATCTAAACATGGACCGGTGTTAACCAAAATCAATTGGCTTCGTCCTTGGACCGACATAGGGCGGTGTACCAAATTTCATCAAAATATCTTAATATTTGCGACCTGCAGCGTATAAACAATATAATTTTGCGGGGACCCTTATATTGGCACTAGGTCTAAACATGGACCGATGTTCACCAAAATCAATAGGCTTCGTCCTTGGGCCAACATAGGTCTGTGTACCAAATTTCATCAAAATATCTTAATATTTGCGACCTGCAGCGTATAAACAATATAATTTTGCGGGGACCCTTATATGGGCACTAGGTCTAAACATGCACCGGTGGTAACCAAAATCAATAGGCTTCGTCCTAACTTTTGCTAAATTTTCGCTATTATTTAGCTTGCTATAATTTTATTGCTACCAAAAATCCTATCTCACATAATAGGACATTCCACAGATATATATTAATGCAAAAAATAAATTTTCATATCGTAAATATGTATAAGAAAACATCCTGATCAAAGTTGAAAATTTTTTGTATGAAATTTTCAAATTTCAAATCCGCGACTCCGATTTCAATTTTGATTTCATATTCGTAATGTACACCTAAAAATATATTAGATTTAATATGTCGCGATCGTAATAATTATATTTAATTTTTCTCATTTTTTCCATTATTTTTAATTAATTAAAAATAATAGAACAAGTACAACCTCGAAACTTCAATTGCGATGTGCTACCTCTAAACAAAACTTTTTTGGTGATTTTTTTGATCAGACCACATTTTTTTTCAAAGTGGCATATTTTTAGGGTTGTGGAGCGTGAAAATTCCAACATTTTTTTTTTTGGACCAGTCTAGTGTACACCGTAATAAAATAATAGGAGTTTTTATTTCAACTCGTAAATGCCTTGTAAACCTTTTGTAAATACAAACCATATTTTTTATGTTTAGAGCTTGACATTAAACTCATAAATATACCAGGTTTACACTGTTTACGAGTAGAATACTAGTTTATTTGTAAAACCCTAATATGTATCTAAAAAAAACATGTAAATCTATGATGACATTTTTAAAAAGGAAAACTTTTTCAAATATAAAAAGTTTTCAATGAAAAAGGGATTTCAAAAAAAAAATTAACTTAAGGTGGAACGCAACATATTTTTATTAAAAAAAACGAGTAAAACGGTTAAAGTCGGCCATGCCGACTATACAATACCCTACACCAGTCTGGTTAATGTTTCGATCCGAAATTCGAATGGGTTAAGATGGGACTTGTGCCAAAATTTTCTATAATGTGAGTCAGCGAACCAAATTTCATTAAAATATCTTAATATTTGCGACCTGCAGTTTGTAACCAAGCCAATTTTTGGGGGGACCCTTATATAGGCACTAGCTCTAAACATGGACCGGTGTTAACCAAAATCAATAAGCTTCTTCCTTGGGCTGATATAGGTCGGTGTACCAAATTTCATCAAAATATCTTAATATTTGCGACCTGCAGCGTATAAACAATATAATTTTGGGGGGACCCTTATATGGGCACTAGGTCTAAACATGGACCGCTTTTAACCAAAATCAATAGATTTCGTCCTTGGGCTGATATATCTTAATATTTGCGACCTGTAGAGTGCGCACAAGAATGCATGGACAGACAGATAGACAGACAGACAGGCAGATAGACGGACAGACAGACGGACATCGTTAAATAGAAATAAAAATGATTCTGAGCCGATCGGTATACTATAAGGTGGGTCTAGGACCAATATTTTTTGGTGTTACAAACATCAGCACAAACTTATAATACCCTCTTCACGTAGTGGTGTAGGGTATAAAAATCGTCTGTTTTTCGCACACAACAAAAAAGTCATGTATAAGAATGATAATCGCTTTTGTGAAAACGTGAAAGTTTATATTAATTTATCTCTACATATAAACTTGTGGTTTAGCGAATTAGATTTTTGCCTGCAAAATCCTAACGATTGATGCCTTAACAAGCATAGCAACTCTACAGGGGATTCCATTATGGAAAAAAAATGTTGTTTCAAAATATTTGACATGTCGAAAAATAATTGTTCGATTATTGAAATTATTGTTCCCCCTAATGTACATACAGCAACATACAATACATTCACACATACACCCATGTGAGACCTATGAGAATTATTTGCTTTTTATGTAGTGTTCCTTAAACAAAAGAACACGAAAGTGAAATGTATAATAGTAATGAAGGATAAAAAAAACTCACGAAATGCACTTTTGGTTTGGAACTTTTACCAAGAGCACTTACCACTGAAGGCAGAAACCCACTTCATTTAATGATACTTGATGTGCAAACCTCTTTTTAAAAGAAGAAACATATAAAAAAGAGAATAAAAAACTGTTCATGTTTAAATATTTTCACAGCAGATTCTAAACACTGCTAACACTACCACTAGTACTACTTTCCCAATTTTCCACGCACTAGCTTACGAACATCCCATTACCGCCACCATCAACTGCTTCCAACAATTACTTACTCAGACACTTGACAATCAGACACAACAACTGATAGACTATGACACCGACAGATAGGCAGACTAACTGACTGGCTGGCTGGCTGGCTGTCAAATCAAGCGAATCTCGCTCACCCTTATGTATAAATTGTTTTATCCCTATGTACCTTGAACTAACAAACATAAGCAGTCACTTTAAAATGTTATGCAAATTTTGTGATGCTAAAAGCGAATACTACTTTAAGCTCAAGTTGGTGTTCGTTCGTCATCTTCTAGACTTCTGTTTACACACAATTCACATAATTCAAAAAATCTGCTGAACCAGTTATTCAATTTTAGAAATAAAAACTATTTTATAACCGCGATTTTATACACAAATTTTTATTATTTTCTAATTTAGTAGTTTTGAGGTCAAGAAGAATAAAAAAAACATTTTTTCAAAAGTTATAAACACATTAATTTGCAAATCAGACTAGATCTAGTTTCTGCCCTTTTTTATGGACAGACTTCATCAGTGATTTTCCATTAAATTGTATTATTGTTTATATTTTATTGTCAGAATGTCTCTATATGTGACAGCGCATAGAGAAAATCTAAGGGTAAAAAAATCAATTTTTTTTTTTTTTTTTGTGGACAACATCTGAGCATCGAATGAGACCGATCCCATGCTCTCCTGACCTTAGCTATCTTTGGGTCCCTTTCTATTTTGCGCGTCACATATAATAATTTTTTCAACAACCTGTCGGCTGTAGGTATCGAACCCATGCACTCCTACATTACAAACGTAACTATTAGGGTTTGGGGTTTGGCAAAAACTTTTCCCGGGAATTCCCGGGAAAATAATATATTTTTTCCGGAAAAACGGGAAATTTTAAAAATATAAAATTTTTTAATTTGTTTTTATTTGGAATAGGATTTTTTTAATTTTAGTCATAAAAAACATTTTAAATACCAAAACAAAAATGTCATTGTTAAAATCTTTTAAAAGGGAATCAATTTATTTGACACACAAAAAAATCTTTGCCAAGCATTTCAACTAATAAAGATTTTTCGCATAACTTATTCAAAATTTAAGTAGTAAAACCTAAAAACTTGGTAAAATTTAAAAAAAAAATATGAAAAAAAAGTTTTGTTTCTTACAAATACTACCCTATTAAAAAAATTAATGAGGTACAACATGCAATCATATCTTTTTCTGATGTTGCCCATTTCAAAATTTGATCCGAAAAATGGTGGATCATGCTGTATTCATTTATATGAACAGTGGATCTAATATGATGAAATACGATCCGAAAATGGGTTTATCTAATCATATGTGACACAATGGCAATCAAAAACTAATTTCAATAGAATGGACCATCTAATGCAATATGAGCGAACTTTGACTGAAGTATTTTTGTCTAATGGTATCAAATAAAATGTAACTTTATTGTACTAAATCTAATTATACATAGTAAGATAAACCCATTTTTCGGATCGTATTTCATCATATTAGATCCAAGGTTTATCTAAATTAATACAGTACGATCCACCACTTTTCGGATCAAATTGGAGTTTAGGCTATACCAAAAAAAGATACGTTTGTATTTTATAACATCTAACTTTTTTTACTCGGGTATCTATATTTTTCAAATGTATATTTTAGTTAAAGTCGACTTTAATTAAAATATTGGGTGGCAGTATACCCTGACTTGGTTTATTTTTGGAGCATTCTGATTGGTTAATTTATTTTCAACCAATCAAAATGTTTGAAAATAAAAATATTTTTGTAGGGTTTTCATACACAAAATGAATAAAACCGTATGCTTTAAAATAAAGTCGACTTTAAATTTAAAATACTCTTTTATAGTAAGGGCCAATAATTTTATAAGTAACGTTTTCATTAATAAATGTGATATTTTCAAGTAAGTTTACTTTATTTTAATACACCTGCTTTCAAACTAACCCAGTAGCAAAAAATACTAGTTCAGAACCAGTTATGTACTAGTTTATTTGAACCAGGCAACTAGTACAAGTTCTACCGCCTCTCCATACAAACAACCGTAGAATTTAACATGGAGATGTCATAGGAATGGGGGCAATTGTCGCCAAACTCTCACTTTGGTACTAGTTGTACAACTAGTTTGGAAATTACAATTTAAGGACGAAAAATAGGGAGCAAAACTGGTGCTAATGTAACACTCGCGGAACCAGTTCTGAAGTGACTCTTTGGAAATAGTACTGTACTAGTTGGTTAAGACCTGAATAATATATGTAGAAATCAATGATTTTTCTTTGATGAAACGTAGATTAGACCGATAGTTTCCTCTTACTGAGATCATTAGGTCTATTTACCTAACGGAATTTAAAATATTTTATGTTTACGATTTCTAATCACAATAAAAAATGTTAAGTGTTTATTTGAAAACTCAGACTATATTAGCTGTGTTTGTGCGGCAAGCTATCAACGTTGGCGTATGTCATTCCCATACAAATTTTACATTATTTAGTAACGTTAACAGTTAACACTAAACATTGGCTAATGTCAAATTTATATGGGAATGACATAAGCAAACGTTGATAGCTTGCCACACAAACACAACTATTATTAAAAACAAATGTAAATAAAACTAGAATTTTAAAACTCTTATTAAATTCAATCTTTTAAAAGCGTCTCTGCATACTTTCAATAAAAATAGTAAATACACATATGGTTCAAAATGATTGTTTCAGCAAGAAAAACAGAAAGCTTTATTGGTACTTATGAGAAACTTATCAAACTATTTCTGGAGTGACTCTTTGGCACCAGTACTGTACCAGTTGATTTGCACCTAAATTAAATTCACAATTAAAAATTGAAGTATTTATTTCCAAATATTTATATATATATATTAAAAACAAATGTAAATAAAAAGGAATTTCAAATCTCGTATTTTAATTTATGTAATTTTTTTAACAGGTCGCACATAAATGGGATTTAACTAGTACAAAACTGGTTCAAAATGATAATTTTGAGAACTAGTTTCGTAATACTAGTACTTTTTAGAACTAGTTCGACCATTTGCTACTGGGAATATATTCTTTTATATTAAAGAATAAAATGTCAGGAGTATGGAAATACTTCACAAAAAAGGACAATGCAGCGCATTGCAATATTTGCCCTAAAAGACTAATGGTTAACGGAGGTATCTAAATTTAATTATCCGACATCTAAATTTGGTTCACATAAAAAAAAAAAAAAAGTTGATGGTCATGCAACTTCTCTTGAAGAAAACAGCAACAAGAATAACGTTCCAACTAAAATTAGCAAAGTACCCAAAGAAAAAAGTGTAAACTGAATAGGCATTGAACGTTTTATAGTAGGGCAAACATTTCCTAAAATGGTATCCAAATTAGCCGCAGTCGACGAAATGTCAATCCGCACCATAACTAGATCTTCGTTTATTCGAGAAAGTTTTTATAAAAAAAATTAAACCGATGTAAAGAACATTATATTAAATTACTACAATCATGATAGAAGAAATATCGAGCAATATTTCTAACAATAGGAGATTTACTATAATCTTAGATGAATGGACAAGAATATCACAAAAGAGATATTTGAACATACCCTACGGGAAATTTTAACAAACTGTCACCTAACTGGCCCCTTTATATGAAAGAGACTGGTCACTTTTACATGGCGTTGTCATAGGAGGGGGAAATTGACCCCTAGTGACATGTCACAAGACAAATCCCAGGACAGGTCCCTGAACTTTGTTTTTTATGAGAGTTCAGCAACGTGTCCTAGGATTTGTCTTGTGACATGTCACAATGGGTCAATTTCCCCCTCCTATGACAACGCCATGTAAAAGTGACCAGTCTATTTCATATAAAGGGGCCAGTTCGGTGACAGTTTGTTAAAATTTCCCGTAGGGTATGTATGTATGTATAAACGGAAACAATTCATTTTATAACCTGGGGTTGGTTTATATATCAGGAAGATGTAATGCTGATGAAATAAGAAGAATTGTAGAAATAAGACTAGAAAAGTTTTATTTGTCTTTGAAAAATAACATTGTGGTCACCATATCTAATGGGCCAAATGTGATGAAAAGGTTTGTTTCCGACAGTCCAGTATTGGGTGCTTTCTGCTGGAATCATGCAATTCATTTGGCAGTGTTTAGAGTAATTTATGTGAAATCAAATGTTCAACATTCTGATATTTTTACTTTGAATTCTCACTACACAGACTGAATTTGTACTGAAATAGTGTTTTTTTTTAACAAAAATTACCTATATAGCTGGTTTTCATTAACAATTTTGTTCAAAAATATTTCCCGGGATTCCCGGGAATCTAATTTTTTTATTGCCGTTTCCCGGGAAATAAAAAAGTCCGGGAAATCCCAAACCCTAGTAACTATACTAGAGTTCGATAGCTTACCCACGTAAGGCCTTGCTCATAGTGTGGCTAATTCATAGTTTTCTTTAGTATTCAGCTTTCTGTTATTGTTTTTACTCTCAGAAGTGACCAAACAGACACATACGAACATTCTACTTTAGATTTTTTTGTTTATCTTCTTATCTCCTCATTGTCACCTTTTTCGCAAATTTTTATTTTTATTTTACAAAATGTTTTAATTTTTCTGGTACCTCTTCCATCAACGCTTTTATTGGTATTTATTAGATAACTTTAGAGCTGCTAAATACCACTTTCCGCGGAAATCTTTGATGACTTTCTTTGTTTCCTTAATTTCCCTTTTGACCAAAGCACAGTACCTTTCAATTACCCTGAGTTCTGTACAGTTTGTTGGATTTACTTCTCGAAGCACCAAAAGCACATTATTATTTAAGTACCACTCCAAGGCAGCTTTGCTGTGATAGCAAGAGGCTTGGTCGGGCCAAAAGAAAGTAGACACTCCAAGGTGTCTAACAAAAGGCTTTAGTCGCTTCTCCAAGCACTCTTTGATAAAAATTTCCGAGTTTATTCTACCCGTGGTCATGAAAGACTAGCTCAACTCACCACGCAGATAGCTTACCATACCAGGAATTTTCGAGAAAATTTCAATTGCCTTTTTGTCTGAAATTTGTCGCCCACATTCCCCCGTGTGTCTGCAATGTAGAATTCTTGGCCTGGAAGCTGTGAGAATTCGGCTATAATATGCATCTCGTCGTCCATGATGCAGCAATTGAATTAAAAGAAAAAAACTTTTTTTTCATTTTTTCGCACTCTATTTTGCTTCACAGCATTCCTGCTGGAATTTTTTGTACTTTAAAAGTTTTCGGGCCAGCGCCCTTTTTGCACTGGCTTAAAAAAACCGAACAATCCACTTTTTGAGCGACTCCTTGATATGTTGGGATTCTTCTTCAACATGGCACTGTTTTTGTTTGTCTTATTCTTGTCTCAGATGCCCTCTTTTCTGCCAGAACCTGCCTTTCGAGTGATCTCCAAGTCGTCCTTAAAGAACTCTAGAAACTGTTTTCGGGCCAACTTTTAGTTCCCAAGCTATTTTTTTATATGTCCACTGAGGGTGGTTTTCAAAAGTTTTCACAATTGCCATTTTGAATCAAATGAAAGCTTCTAGCTAAAAAAATATTAATTATGAAATTTTCTTACATTAATTTCAAAGCCTACTAAAAACTAATTTTTCAATTTGAGTGATTTCTAAAAAAGTTATTGTAAAAAATATGATGGACAATTTTTTTAACGCAGACTTTAGTATACATATTAGGGTTGTCCAAATTCCATGACGTTCGAATTTTCTAGCTCCTGAAGGCCCCATCAATGTGACTACCTTTTCGAAGATTATGCTATCAAAAAAAAGAAAAATGTAAAATTTTCAAATATAAAAAAATCAAATTTAATACCATATAATCAAATATATCGATATATCAAATATGGTAAATACTTTGGGGATAATTACGAATATGAAGTCTAAATTTACAACGGTTAGCAATTTAAGTGATTTTATTTCATATTCCCAAAGTAGATCAATTTCCGATTCAAAATTTATGGAGAAATCTTGAAGGACATAATCTTAAGTGATAACTAAATTGATTTAAACTTTTTTTTAAATTTATCTCCATACAAAAGGTTGGAAAAACCTGCGATTTTTAGGGACCTCTAAACGTGATCCCAATTCTCTCAAATGTGGTAATGATGTTTTCGCCACGATCCGGGCTTGAGGAGCAAAAATCGGACTACGCAAAATTTCCCCATACGATTTTGAGGCTCTAATATGTATGTATGAATGGAATATACTATTCACACAATCAAAGAAACATAGTATAGAGAAAACATGAACAAATGCGGCCCATCAAATGAATTCGTGCGGCCCTTCGTGAATTTCAGAACAATCAAAAACTTTAAATTAAATTTAAAACAAAAAAATATACACTGAAAAAATAAGATGATGACAAAATAAATAAATATACAATGGAGCCTCAACAAAAATTACACTGATCACACCTTTTTGTACAGATTTCTTCTGAAACTTCTAAGTAATAATAATTAAAGTATTTGACAATATGACGTTTAATAAGAAAGTAGTTGTTGTCATATAAAAAAGATCGAGTGGAATATAGTACCAAATAAGAAAGTTAAAAGAAAAATAAAATGCCAAATTTTTTAAATTTAAATTGATCATAGGGGACACAAATAAATAAAAAAAATTTGTTCGGAGTACCGATAGAGGATTAAAATACTCAGCAAAATCTCAGTAATATCTAGATAATAAGCAGTAGAATTAGGGTCTACTGCTTATAATTCGGTGTCAAAACTTATTATTTTTGTTCGACAAGATCGTTTTTGTAAGTAGTTGTCCATACTCGCTGCATGAAAAAACGCACAAAATTTGTACAAATTACAAAAGTATATAAAATAAGTAGTTACCAAAATAAGTAGTTATTCGTGTGCTTATACGCAGTTAAAAGATAAGTGGTTAAAAGTTGTTAAATAATACCACTTACTTATATACTTACTTGTGGTTAAAAAATAAGTAGTTACCACATTCACATTATCTTTATAAATAAATAAGTAGTCGCGCGTAAGCTAGACTGCTTATAAAAACGGCTTCGCCTAACAAAAATAACTAGTACTGACGCCGAATTATAAGTAGTAAACAATTTTAGTTTCATTATATAACCACTTATTTGGTAATGAAAGATTTTGCTGGGTACCTTTAATTAAAAGTACATATCATTGAAACTTCCCTAATTCTTATTGGTTTTTCTGATAAAAAAAATTAAAAAGATGTTGCCTTGGTAGTGGATCGAACCCGCAACCTAACGTGTAACTGTCCAACGCATAAACCATTAGACCTCAGCGACCACGTGCAGTTTTAGCAAAACTTTTTACAGACTTTATTCTATTAGTGTACTTAACCTGACCAAATATCCCGCTTTTTTCAGCTGTGTATAAAAAATTTTTATGTACTCTTCTCCGTAAAATTGACCCATAAAGTATTTTCCCTGGGAGAGTAGATAAAAAAAGAGAGACCCGCAACTCCAAAGGTATTCAATGGAACTTTCTTGAGTGTAGATTATTCGGAGTTTAGAGATCAATCCCAAAGGCTGTGCAAGAAAGTCGTTTTTCCTTTTGTTGTTGAGTAGTGTAATATGGTGCGGCCGACCGGAAGTTTCTGAAATCCGAAAGTTGGCCCTTCGAGACATTTATGTACCCACCCCTGTTATAAAGTGTAATAATATCATGCTGTTAACCCTCTAATGCTCTTTCTTCTGATTACAATAATATTTAAACCCTATATTTGGCGTTGAAAATCTACTATGGAACAAATATTAAAAATTTAATTTATCGCTTTATTTAGGCGATATAGATATAGCACAACAAAGGTTGAAGACGTATCTTGAACCCCAGTGGTCAAATAATTTCGATAAAATAAACACTATCGATAAAATAAAATTACGTACCGAGAAATTATGGCGATGGCACTAAACATCAATAAATTTTGTCGAAATTAGTTCGGCTAACTACTACCTCTAAGTATATAATCTGTGTTTAATTTTAAGAAAATCAGTTGGCTAGTTTTTGAGTTAGAGCGACATTTGTAAAATGTATGCTGGCGTTATCCTGTGAGTCCTGGAAAAAAATTTTAACTGATTTTACAATTAGAGACTTTAAACTACACTTAAAAAAATAAGTTAGTAGAAAAATTAGTAAAACGTCTTGTATATCAAGTGTACTAGTTTTCAGCAATTTTTTTGCTGAAATTCCGTTTTCAGCAAAAATATTAGGTATATTTTTTTAGCACTAAACTAATTTTGAACTAATGTTTTACTAATTTATTTTGCTACAAAAATTGTGCTGATATCCGCATGCATAGCGTGGACAACAACCAGATAGACAAGATGTAGATGTCGCAGCTTGTCTGGAAACGGAAATGACAAAAAAAGAAAAACAACACTACACATATTCTACATCTAAATTTTCAGCAAATAAATTAACTAAAGTAAAATTTCGCTACAAGTTTTTTGAGTTTTTTTCAGTTTACTAATATTAAGCAAAAATATTAGTGATTTTAGCAAGGACTTTTTTCATTTGCAATCGACTAAGTGTGAGCTAAACTTTTGCTGAAGATTACTATTTTTTTGGTAAAAATCAGCTCGCTGATTTTCAGCAAACCTTTTGCTGAAATTGCCAACTTTTTTGCAAGCCCGCTCCTGACTAAAAATTTGCTGACACAGCAACATTTTTTGCTGACTTTACTGACTTTTTTTTTTGAGTGTAGCTTTGTTATTATCGGTAATGTACGCCAGATCGTAAATGTATTTTTGGCAATTTTTTAAATATTTTTTTCTATTTTAAAAAATTAAATTTTTCAAATTTTCTAAATTTTCACTTTACGTGCTTCTCGCTTGAAAACCGTTCCTTATACACAAAAAGTTTGAAGGCAAAAAAGTAGATAGTTAAGTTTTCTATGGATGTAATACAAACTTGTTTAATAAAATATTGTTATTTATCCAAAAACTATTTAAAAAATGAAGACCGCCTTTAGGCGGTCTTGTGCATTAAAGGGTTAAAGTTAAACTAAGTCGGCCACCCTAGCGACATATGCACAATATTACTATAACAATTATGATAGCAATAATAACTGTATAAATCAAGGATCTGTCATAACTGCACACATACCGAACAACAAAAACAACAACAAAAAATTAAATGAAATGAAATCATTTGCATAATGAAATTATTAGAGGAGCTCTTGTTGTATTTTAAAAAACCACAAAAACAAAACACTTGTACATTAGAGCGACTCACCTTATATGGACAGAAAAAAGTAAAAAAAAAGTGCCGGCCTCACAATAAACCTTGGTTAGTTTTATGATGATTCCCAAAATATTTTGGGTCCAGTAATGATATCTCACGAGCTGGACCATATTATAAAAAGGTTTTTTTTTCAGTTTTTGTGAGAATTTTGCATTTTAGCTGAAGACAACATACACAATATGGGTATCATATGAAAGGTTTTTTTGAGGCACGTCCACGCAAATAAACTTAAAATTTTACTTTTTAATATTTCGCTATTATTTAGCTTAATTTTATTGTTATTAAAAAATTTCAATTTTGATTTCATATTCTCAATGTACACCTAAAAATAGATTTGATATGGCGCGATTTTCTCATTTTTTCTATTATTTTTAATTAATTAAAAATAATAGAACAATTATAACCTTGAACCTTCAATTGAGATCTGCTTTTTGGAGATTTTTTTAATTCAAACCATATTTATTTTCATAATGCCACATTTGTAGGGTTGTCCATCTTACTGGACATGTTAATACCCAATTTGTCTATATTTTTTTAAATTATAAGAATTAAATTTAAAAATAACGAAACATTAGTAGAAATAAAAGTAATAAAAAATTTGTTATCACTAGAGTGCAGGGATATGCCTTCAGTGAAAATCAGGCTTATAATGAATTCGGTATGACTGTGCCGCTATTTTCGGCAGATATTATTATTAGCAATAAGGCGTCAAAATGATCAACATCAATGAGTGAACTTCATTCCACAAATATTAACCCTTGAATGCATGCTGTAGCCGTATGGCAACATACCGGTTTTTTAATAAAAAAAATCCCACTTGATGCACAAAACTGCATTTTTGGACCCCTTCTGTACAAAGTGTTCTTATAGTTTAGCTCAGATGTTTTAAGCAGTTATGGAAAAATCTTGGTTTTTCTTCGTATATTTGTGAAAAATCTAAAACACACGTTTTTTTTACAAAAAGTGTAATTTTCAAAAATGTTTGTTTAAATATTCAAAGTGCTTTTCTCGCAATAAATGTATAATTCATAGTTTAGATATATATTAAAATGATCACAATTTAGGTATTTGGCAAAAAAACATTTTTTTTAAATAAATTTTTTTTGGTATTTTTCTTGAAATGTACACGCCTTTAGAAATCATATATAAAAAATGGTTAAAATTGAAGAGATCATGCATTTAAAGGTTAACAGATTTTAAGATTTTTTTTTTTTTTTGTTTAAGAGTATGCAACAAAACAGTGCTGTTGTAGAGTAAAGCAATAAATTTTTATATTAAAACAAAAGCAATATGGTTTGTTAACTATGATTTTTTATTAATTCGAGACATTTCGAAAGATTTTGAATTATTCTTCAATATTTTTATATTTTTCTAAGGATTTAAATTTTGGGATATTTGTTAAGTTGTGAGTGAAAATTTGTGGATTTTCATAATTAATAATCTCTTCAAGTAGTATTTAATCGGTCATGGTATCACAGTACAAAATTTTCCATCACTGAGACACACACAAAACGAATTTAATATCTAAACGAAACTCTCAGGAACTCATCTTTTGCCTAATACTTCACCCCCACCCCTTCGCACAGTCCCAGCATTCTAAGCACTCCTAACATTTTTTGAATTCATTTTATTTTATATTCATACATCATCAATTTTGCGCTCAAAATTCGCATGTGCCATTTGACGCCAAAAACACCAACACAACTACCACTACTACTACCACCACCACAACTACTACTACTACTACCAACTACCACCGTTGAACGCCTTACACAAGGTTACCGGATTTTGTCGTTCACCTCAGGAAACCCGGAAAGCCAGTCCCACAGGATCAGTAACATCCTCGGCCTCGAATGCTGCCCTGACGCCATCGCGGCAACTAACGGATGCCGAAAAGTTACGCAAAGTCATTTTGGAATTGGTGGACACTGAGAAAACTTATGTCAAGGTATTGTTGTTATTGTTATTGGTTGGAAACTAATCTTTTTACATTCTAACACGCACTCGTTTTTAATTACAGCATTTGAATAATCTACTTGAAAACTACTTGGAGCCACTAAAACGTGAAACTTTCTTATCAAATGCTGAAATAAATGCCCTCTTTGGTAACATACATGAAATTGTAACATTCCAGCGACAATTTTTGCAAAATCTAGTCGAAGCCTTGGAACTTGAACCGGATTTCCATAAGTTTGATCATCCCAGCCAGTATCGAGTGAGTATTAAGCACCGGCTTAGCTAGACCTTCTTAATATTTTGTTTTTTTGCCTAAAAAATTATTTAAGGTCTCATATGCCGTTTAAATTTTTGCTGCAATGCTTTGCATACGTTCATCTGTGCAATCGGCTGATAGCTACAGTTATGCTTTTAGTTTTACCCAGTATGCACTACAAAATTTATAGTCAATTCAAATTGAATTCCACATTCTTAAGTAAAGGCCTAAATTTATTCGTAGGTACCCTTTATTTAGTAGGTACCCTTTAGAAAAACGTGTTAGTCCACACAATGTAATCGATTTCGTGTACTTCACATTGTGTGTACTTACGATATGGGATACTTGTGTATAACAATTGTATATGAAACTACAAACATTTGAAATTTTTCAAAAATTTAGTCTAACTTACATGCTGATATACTTGTTTGTACTTATGAAGTATATTGGCTTGTGGGCCATTACAATGCAGCCATACCCTGGGTAAAGTAAGCCAGCATGTGTGTAGGGTTTGAAAGTACTCGGAGATACTTGTGTGTACTTACTAGAATCCCCGAGTGCTTTCAAACTCTACACACAGGGTATGGCCGCATTGTAACGGCCCACAAGCCAATATACTTCGTAAGTACACACAAGTATAGCAGCATGTAAGTTAGACAAAATTTTTGAAAAATTTCAAATGTTTTTAGTTTCATATACAATTGTTATACACAAGTATCCCATATCGTGAGTACACACAATGTGAAGTACACGAAATCGATTACATTGTGTGGACTTACACGTTTTTCTAAAGGGTATGTATGGGAAAAATTCAAATTTAAAAAAAAAAATTCTAACTTGAACAATTTTTAACCGATTCTAACAAACAATGCCTTTTTTACTCACTAATAAACGTACTTTCAAATAAAAATAAAAAAATAGGGTTTTAAATAAAGTATTAGAAAATAAAGGGGCCAGAGTTGAAAAAATTTTAAAAAAAAGTTACATTTGAAATGTTTTGGATAATATTTTCACATGGGTTTGTTAAAAGTATAAACATATGTATATATATTTGGAAGGGTCAGGTCTAGGTTGAATGAGAGCCCGCCAGAATGGCGAGTTCACTCAGAGGACATAAGGCCCATTGCGATTCTCTTAGTCTTCCCCTCATCCACATGGAAAGAAATACTACGACCGAGAAATCTAAAACCATCCCGATCCCTTTAGAAAATTCGCAAGGCCAGACAGAGAAACATCTCGTAGACTGTCCAGGTCGTTGAAGAACCTGCATCCCAGATATTTGAGTCGCCCCTGCAATAGTCCTCCTGGGTGTAACCACAACGCACAGCCATTCGGCCTATTGTGCAGTGTCCCGTTAGGACTCCTACAAGCATTCCGATCGTCCGCTTGCCAAATCCAAGAAGAATCTGTTTCCTCCCCGGAAGGGTTAGAACTGTTTCATCTTTCTGAAACAGTTCTAAAATTGAAAATCGGTTCAAAAGTGATTTAGTTAAAAATATTTAAGCCCGTGAAGTGTTGAAAAAACGTTTTTTGCCGATAACTTCGGATTTTGATTTTTTTTTGTGTATTCAAAATTTGGAAAATTTAAAAGTATATTACAAGTATATTTTCATTGTAGCACCGTGTTATCAATGGAAAGTTCAAAGGAGAACATATTCTGTTGCCCCGTATACCACTGATCCCTACTGACTCTCCAATTCAGTTCAAACGCATACACTTGACAATACGTTAAGCATTTGCCAGGCAATAAACAAAGCACAAGGCCAGTCCATGAAAATATGTAGCTTAACTAGATATAGAGAATCCATGGTTTTCCCACGGATTGTTCACGTGTTGGTAAACCAAATGAATTATTTATTTACCCAGAAAATGGGGAGTCTAAAAAAACAACAAAAATTTTGTATTTTTGTGTTGTTGATTTAAAAATATAGTTGTTATAATCGTGCTATATTAAAAAAATCGTCGTTAAAGCGATGTAAAAATTTTAACAACTCTGGTTTTAAATAGGACAATACAACGCATACTTCACTTAGTAAACTAAGTGATTTCCTTTAACACATCAATAAATCATTTTATTCTATTTTTTGCTTTTTCCTTTTTAAATACGATAGGATGTTCTATTTGCTATTGGTTCCGCATTCCTCTACTATGTTAATCATTTCAAACTGTATTCATCATTTTGCGCCAGTCACAGTAAGGCACAAAAAGTTTTACATCCAAGTAAGTATATAAATATTTTACATTAATATATACAAAAACAAAATCTAAATAAAATTACAGGTAATGGCCCTTACTATATAAGATTATTTTAAATTTAAAGTCTACTTTATTTTTAATTATACGGATTTAATCATACAATCAGATTGCTCCAAAAATAAACCAAGTCAAGGCATACTGCTACCCAATATTTTAACTAAAGTCGACTTTAACTAAAATATACATTTGGAAAATATTGATAGTTTTTCTTTCATTTATTCTTTTCAACATAACACAAAAATGTCGAATATATCCCAGTAAACAAAAAACTTTTTGTAGTTTTAAGATAATGGGACAGTTTTATAGTTAGATCTACGATCGATTTTTTTTTTTTTTGTATTTTTTAAGAAACAAATTTTCAAACAAAATTGCTTACGTAAGGAATACTTGATCTTTAAATGCATGGTGTAGCCATTTGGCAACATACCGGTTTTTAATAAAAAAAAAAAACCCCCCACTTGATGCACAAAACTGCATTTTTGGGATTTGGGGCCCCTTCTGTACAAAGTGTTCTTATAGTTTAGCTCAGATTTTTTAAACAGTTATAGGAAAACTCTTGATTTTGCTTCGTATCCCAGCAAAAATGTGGAAGCATTAAAAACGTTTACTGCTTCCTTATTTCTATTTTTACCGCTTCTAAAAATGTATAGCAGCGTAAACAGCACAAATGAAAGGCCTAAGTTGATTAATTGTTTACATCGCTTTTTGCTGCGCTTTTTAAAAAGGCATGAAATGAGCAATATATTTTAAATGCTGAAATATTTTTGCGGTACTTTTATTAAAATTTTTCAAAATGCGGAAAAAAGTTATTTTAATGAAAATAAAAAGTTGTACTGAAAATAAGAAGCATTTTATCTTCACGGAAAAATATGCAGGAGTATTGTGCTTTTGAGAAGGCATGATTTTAAAAAGTTGAAAACCATTATAATATGCACTTCCGAGAAGGCATGAATTATCGACATTTTAAAAGAAAAACAGGAGCACTAATTAAAAGCAATGCCTTTTCGGAAACAAGTGCTTTCACGCGAGCTCTCTGGAACAAAAATCAGGCATGATATCATCAATAATGCAATCGCTTCACTGCTTAACTTCCCCTGACAAAACTGCTTCCAAGCAAGCAGTAATTTCTGCTGGGATGTATCTGAAAAATCTAAAACACACGTTTTTTTTTTTAACAAAAGGTGTGTTATTCAAAAATGTTTGTTTAAATATTTAAAGTGGTATTTTCGCAATAAAATTAATATTGGCAACAATAAATGTATAATTCATAGTTTATAATTTTTTTTTGTTTTTTGTTTTCATACACGCTAAAATAATCGCAATTTAGCTATTTGGCAAAAAACATATTTTTCAATAAAAAGCACCTTTTTTTAATAAATTTTTTGTTGGTATTTTTCTTGAAATGTAGGGTAGAGGGGGATCCTTCGCCACTTTATTTTCAAAGCACTGTCATTTCTTAACTCCTAATTATTTTACAAAAATTACTTTCAAATTGAAAACCTACATATCTTGGCTTTAATTTCTATGATTTTTATTCTAATTATTTGCATATTTTCTATTATTTTTTTTAATGCTTTTCAAAGTAACTCAATTCGGCGTAACTGCCCCCAACCTGGGGTAAATTCGCCAAAAGAGCTAGATACAATTTCAACAAAAACTTTCTTAATACAGCAAAGTCAATCTTTTAATGACTGAAATAAATAATTTATAATAAGTTCTTTAAGATATGTGCTTCTTTTTAATTAATAAATCTCCGCTACATTAAAAAAAATAATTTAAAAATATAATATAATGATTCTTCAAAATTTTTAACTCTACTATTTTCTTGAGCTTAAGGTTTGGTTTTTATTTATAAAAAGTTTTTTATTTTCGATATTTCGCTACTCCAATGTGTAGCATCTTCAAGAAATAACAATTAATTGAAAAAATTATAAACAATTTCAAAGTTTGAAAAAATTTGAAAAGCATTTGTCAAATATAAATTGTATGTATACATTTATACCAGCAAACAAAGTTTTTGGTATAAAAGTATAACAAACAAAAATAACAATAATTAACAATAAAAAATGTATTAATATAATGTGTTATAAATTAATGTAATGTGTGTTATTTCTTTTGTATTAAATATCTATAATTCTGAGCTACATTTTCAATATCTGCTTTAAAGTTAATTCTATTTGTTGTTGGTGTATTAATTATCTGTAACATTTCTAATATATACCGACGTTTATAATTATGTTCTGAATAATAAATGTATACATACAATTTATATTTGACAAATGCTTTTCAAATTTTTTCAAACTTTGAAATTGTTTATAATTTTTTCAATTAATTGTTATTTCCTGAAGATGCTACACATTGGAGTAGCGAAATATCGAAAATAAAAAACTTTTTATAAATAAAAACCAAACCTTAAGCTCAAGAAAATAGTAGAGTTAAAAATTAAAAAAGAAGGTTAAATAAACGAAAAGGATTCTTCAAAATTAAAAAAAACTGAATAATTAATATAAATTGAAGAATGAACACGATTGTTCTAATTTACTATTAAACATATTTTAAACATATAAAAAAGTCTTATAGAGCATTTTAGGCAGGGATGCACCAACTGTTTGTAGCTCCAGGGGCCATCTGGTGATTGTGCCCCACAGACAGGCACTAACATAAAATTAATATTTTTCACACTTTAAGAATTTATTAAAATCAAATTATTATTTTTCGAAACCTTAGGATCGTAGGTCTAACATAATGAAAAATTATTTTCTTATCACACGATTTGACGAAGTTATTGCAAAATGTAGTTGCTTCCTATTATTTTTTTGGCACCCACATGCGATATTAATTTATCAAAGTGGATGTCAAGGAAAGGTAATTGAAAAATGCACAAAATATATTTTTTCCAATTTTTTATCTCACTTAATAGCGGAGAAAAATGGGATTAGTATATGTGCCCCACTGGCGAAGGATCCCTCCTCTACCCTTCACGCCTTTAGAAATCATATATAAAAATGGTTAAAATTGAAGAGATCATGAATTTAAGGGTTAAGAAAGGTCCATATGAGAAATTAATCCATTTGATTGTTGAGTTAAGATGAAATTTACTAGCGAACTCTAGCTCTAGTTGATCGCAGAGGGTTAGAAAGTAAAACCCATGTGTATGTGATAATTGAAGATCACTAAACACAGCTAAAGTTCGTTAGTAAATTTCATCTGAAATCACTAATCTACGTGTCTTTTATTTTTATCACATAAATTTGTCCGATAAGTTGTGGGTTAAATAATAGATATTTATAATTAAAACTGTCGTATAGTTTCAGAATGTGGAAGAAGATCCTAGGTGTCCGGAAAATGTATTCCATTCGGATAGGGTCTAATAACTTGTTCTGTGTATTCTCCATTATCACAAATAAAACCTATCATTTTTCTATTTGTTTGAAACAAAATTTTCATTATCTTGAACGAAGAACATCTCACACTAACAATAAGTAGAAAATAATTAAGATAATTCCGATCATCCCAAAATGCTTATCATAAATACTCTGTTTTCATACAATACTGATGCTCTTTGTATAATACTGTGGAACAAATTCAGGTTAGCAAAAGTTAGTTCTGAGAATGAGGGGTGAAAATAGAGGCTAAATTAGAAGACCCGTATCGCGGCGTTTACTTATGTTAGTTCGAATTTTTTCATATTGTTTATATGGTGTAAAATAAATCTGTAAAAGCCAAATTATTGCTAGAGACCTGAACAACAATTAAAATTTTTTAAATTGATTTGATTGATTTTTTTTTGTTTTTTTTTTTTAATTGTTGTTCAGGTCTCTAGCTATAATTTGGCTTTTACAGATTTAAAAAATATCAATTAGTCGACGAGTTATAGCCAAAAAACCATATAAAAAATTCTAACTAACATAAGCAAACGCCGCGATACGGGTCTTCTAATTTAGCCCCTATTTTCACCCCTCACTCTCAGAATCGACCTAACTCTTGCTAACCTGAATTTGTTCCACAGTGTAATACTAGCATCTAAGAAACTAATTAACTGATTAGGATTAAATTTATATCACTAAACACATCTCTGAAATACATTTGCTAGAATATATATTCAAAGATTTTTATGAGTTTTTTTTAGAACTTTCGTATTATTTTAAAGTATTACTATTGTAATAGTAAATAGCGTGCATAAAATTAAATAACTGAGACTTTAAGCTTTAATTGAAGACACAATATAATTTCTTAGCTTTTCAAATAAAGAATATATTTAAGATATCAGTTATACTACGGTATTTTCGAACTTGAAACAAACTCAAAAATTTGGATTTTATATCTGTGATCTGATTTAATCAGGAAATCCTTCTATTTGACTGATCTATCCAAAAAAAATATTTTTAAACCAAAAAAAAAAAACGTTTTATTTTACTTTATTTTTTTTCTTTCTAAAGGCGGTCCTACCCAGCAAAATCTTTCATTACCAAATAAGTGGTTATATAATAGAAATTTATAGCTCCGCACAACTTATATTTTGGCGTCTAAACTCATTAATTTTCTTTGGCGTGGTCGTTTTTATAAGTAGTCGCGCTTACCCGCTCGCTTACGAAAAAATGAGAAATAAGTAGTTATGAGATTTTGAATAATAAGTGGTTACATACCTGCTTACAAAAAGTTGAATTATAAGTGGTTATCCGATTGCTTACTTGATTTTTAAAAATAAGGAGTTACACAAATACTATTAGTTTAAAGAAATACATTCACAAAAATTTAAGTTTTTCTAGGGCGTGATTTTAGGACTCGTCATAAAAATAAAACATATTACGAGTAAGTCATTATTTTATATTTAGAAACAATGAATACAATAGCCCGTTATTAGGAATTCATTATTTTATATTATAAAATAATGCAAAAGGTAATGATATATCATTTTTGGTAATGCAGATAGTAATGAGGTGTCATTACCAATATTTTGCTGGGTATGCTCCTTGCAGGAGTAAAAGGAACAAATATATATGTATATAAAGCACCGTCAGTTATTTTTCACGTGAAAAAATTTAACTGGAATTTAAATAGCCTCAAAAGTTCATTTACATTCTAAAAATTAACATTTTTTTTTATTAGAAAGACACAGTCACAATAAACAAAAAATGTCACTTTTTCACAAGAAAAAGTGAAAAATAAAATCTACACAATTTTCACGTGAAAGTCATTATCGTGGCCTAGATTTTAATATGGAAGACTATTATTTCTCTTGTGAAAAAGTGACATTTTATATTTGTTGTGATTGTAAAATAAAAAGATTGTTAATTTTCACAAATTAAACTTTAAAGTTCCAGTGAAATTTTTTCACTTGAAAAACAACTTACGGTGCTTTAAGATGGAAATTCAGACCCAATTTGGACGGTACTTCTTTTGTATGACTTTATTGCATGCAACTTTTGTTTTTAGGCGAACGGGGTTTGTTTTGTATGAAAAGTTAAGAAAAAAAAAATAGTCTTATGACGGTCACAATGAGTCACAAGTAGGAATAGGCACCATACTTTCAGAAAAATATAAATAATATATGTGTTCTTAAATAAACTTTTAATCTGGAGGCAAATGGGTTTTGGTACCTTTTCGACCAAAAAATTACCTTATTTACTTCTTTTTTTTTAATTTTATATTTTAAAGGCGTGCCATTTTAAGCGTGAAAAGGATATTGTATTGAAATTTTATTTGTACAATAAAACATTAGTTGCAAATATAAATGATTTTTTAAGATTATCGGACTTGATTTGGCTTTGCCGTTGGAAAAAAAACCGGACTAGGTTATTGCAAAAATTAAAAATTTCAATTTTCAAATGCTTTATATTTTAAGAAATATTCCACATGTGTAAGCTGGTTTGTTGTAGGGCTCTACTAGCAGATTACAAAAATAATACTCTTTTTAAAATTGGTTCATAAATCGAAAAATGGCAAGCTGTCAAAATTTTCACATCCTTGAGGTGCCCTTGTTTGGAGTTTAGCAGCGCAGCTCCCGATAGGTTTGTGGAATCGGCCGACAAACGATTAGCTCAGAATTACGTTTGCTATAGGTGTGTGAATTGTCATCGAAATCCGCCCAACTGATAAAAAATGGCTGAATTATTTCCAAAATATTTCGAAAACACCCCACTGTGCAGTCGTAAGCGTTCGAAATTATTAAAAATCACATTTTTTAAATGAAAATAAAAGAAAACGAATAACTATTGTTCTAACTTTAACTTATTTTTGTATTATAGCAACCCCTAACCTGGTTTTATTTTTTTTAATGTTTTAGCTAATAATAATTGCTACCGAATAAAACTCGATTACGACTGCGGTAATCTGCCCTCAGGTCTTAATCAACTGGCACAGTACTATTCCCAAAGAGTCGAGAACGTTGTTTCGCGAGAGTCATGCGAAGGTTTAAAATAATTAATCCTTTATTTTTGTTTTAATTTTACTCAACGAAGATTTTGATGAACAAGCGTAAAATGGTAGTGCATAATTAATTTTTATACAGTATTGAAGCTTGCATAGTTGATATTAATTTTGTTGTATTGCAATGAAATCTGGGATTTCGGAAGCATTTTATAATATTCAGGTGTTTCATTAAAGACGTTGAATTCTGTTAATGCAGTTCCTCTTCCTGCATATGCGTAAACTTTTACATTTTGAGCTTGATAAGATAGCACTAGAGTATTTAAGGGGGGATCCTTCGCCAGTGGGGCACATACACTAATCCCATTTTTCTCCGCTATTAAGGGAGATAAAAAATTGGAAAAAATATATTTTGTGCATTTTTCAATTATCTTTCCTTGACATCCACTTTGATGAATTTATATCACATGTGGTCGCAGACAGACGTGTTTTTGTGTTTTTTGGGGTGCCAAAAAAATAATAGGAAGCAACTATATTTTGCAATAACTTCCACAAATCGTGTGATAAGAAAATAATTTTTCATTATGTTAGACCTACGATCCTAAGGTTTCGAAAAATAATAATTTGATTTTAATAAATGCTTAAAAAGTGTGAAAAAATATTAATTTTATGTTAGTGCCTGTCTGTGGGGCACAATCACCAGATGGCCCCTGGAGCTGCAAACAGTTGGTGCATCCCTGCCTAAAATGCTCTATAAGACTTTTCTATATGTTTAAAATATGTTTAATAGTAAATTAGAGCAATCGTGTTCATTCTTCAATTTATATTAATTATTCAGTTTTTTTTTTAATTTTGAAGAATCATTATATTATATTTTTAAATTATTTTTTTTAATGTAGTGGAGATTTATTGATTAATAAATATTTATATTTTCTTTAAGAATTACATATCTTAAAGAACTTAATATAAATTATTTATTTCAGTCATTAAAAGATTGACTTTGCTGTATTAATAAATTTTTTTGTTGAAATTGTATCTAGCTCTTTTGGCGAATTTACCCCAGGTTTGGGGCAGTTACGCCGAATTGAGTTACTTTGAAAATCATTAAAAAAATAATATAAAATATGCAAATCATAGAAATTAAAGCCAAGATATGTTGGTTTTCAATTTGAACGTAATTTTTGAAAAATAATTAGGGGTTAAGAAATGACAGTGCTTTGAAAAAAAAAGTGGCGAAGGATCCCGCCTCTACCCTACACTACTCTTGAATGACGTTAAAGACTTCTTGGACTTTTATAGTTGGTATAGTTCTTTTTACGATCTGATTTTATTATAAGATTGAAATCGTCAGCATATGCTGTGAAATCTATGTCATTGTAATAGGATATATTTACTCAGAGATGGTGATCTCTGAGGGATTCCATTTTGAAGGGGTTGGCAATTGGAATATTGTTTTTCAACACGAACTGTTATTTTTCTACAGTGTTGTTTTAAGTTAAAACTTTTAACGTTATATAGACCAGCTACAATTAATATTGTAATTAATATGCATTTTATCAATTTTAATTTAGTAGGTTTTGAGGTTAAGAAGAATAAACCTTTTTCTCTAAAAGTTAACAACATATTATTTTTCTATTTGTCATGAAATTCCTCACATAACCGATGATATTTGGCCCAACTTTCCAGGTTTGTAATCGGTCAATTATTGAATGTGCTCGAACTTTGTCGAAAGCTTTCGCGAAGACAAGAGATTAACGTAATATGTTTTATTTTGCAATTTCATAATCTACATAAAGTAGAGAATCAATCAATTGTTGATTTGCTTTTCTTTAATCCGTATTGGTGACTATCGAGGAGCTTGATAGTCGTTACAAGCCACCATAGCCTATTTGCTATAATTTTATCTAGAACTTTTGATAATTTTTTTTTTTAAGGGGAAGCAACAGTCAGGAAATTCTTCTTATTAATTAACGTGTTGCTTTCTTTGTAAAGGGAATAAAGAAGAAGTGAAAGGTGGTGAATATGGCAACACTGTAATTGCGCGAGATGTTAAATTTTATAACAGTTGTTGTGCGCCATCTGATGCAGTGTTGGCGAACTTTGTTGAAGCTTTTTAGTTCATAGCCCTGTTATATTATTTTACTTCGGTGAGTATAAGTACTATAAGTACACCGAAGGAGGACGCTGTGGTATGTATGGGGGATAGAAAAAACTCATACATATTATTTTTTTAAAAATTGATGTTTCCTTGGCTGAGGATCGAACCCGCAACCTAACCATTACACCACGCGCTAACCACTCCTGATAAACAGGAATTTAGTAATATCGGTCTATAAGAGTTGGCAAATGTCTTAACCTTCTAATGCTCTTTCTTCTGATTACAACAATATTTAAACCATATATTTGGCGTTGAAAATCTACTATGGAACAAATATTAAATTTTTAATTTATCGCTTTATTTAGGCGATATAGCACAACAAAGGTGGAAGAGGTATCTTAAAACCCAGTAGTCAAATAATTTCGGTTTTTGCTGTAAATAACACTATCAATGAAATAAAATTACGTACCGAAAATTGTTGATCAATTGTTGTTATTTTAGAAGTTACGGCGATTTTCGCTTTTTGAAAATTACGAAATTTGGCACTAAACTAGGGTGACCATTCGTACTGATTTTTGGTCACGTGTACTGATGAAAAAGTCGTGTACTGATTTTTTTAAAATTTGTACTGATTGTACTGATTTTTGGATTTTAAAAAAATATTACATTTTTTTTAGTAAAAAAAGCCAAAATGCAAGTACAATGTAGTTTTTTTTATAGGATAAATTTTTGTGAATGTGAGAAGTTTTCTCTACCATTCAAAATGTTTTTTCTACATGTAAATTTCTTAATCTAATATGTAGTTTAATACACAGAGAAGATTCGTGGTGACAACCGAATTTATCAAATAGTTTCATTGCGATAACAGAAAATCAGTTGATTTGACTGTGATAAAAACTTTTAATTATCCGGGTTTCTGAGTGTAGGAAACGACATCAAAAGCTGAAGATTTTTCCGTACAAAAATCCTTAAAATCTGAAGAAATATATATGCCATTTTCCAACTGAAATTCGGTTGCATCTACTAAAATAGGTTGGTACAACTGAATATTGGTTATCACAACAAAATTTGGTTTATACAATTAAATTTTAGTTGCAATAACCAAAATATTTGGGAATCACATTCCAATATGGTTTCACCAACCGAATTTATTGGTTGTAGCAACCAAAATAGGTTTAGCAATTCGGTTGGCAATTTTTTTTTCCTGTGTGTGGGTATTTCCATGGAAAAATTTTGGAATCTGTTGAATTTTTAACAGAAAAAAGTACACAAAACCTTAAGATTTTCAGTTTTAAAAACGTTACGTGTTTTTGTAGAAAAACGTAGCCAAAATGTGAAGTTTAAGTTTAAAAAATTAGTTTAGGCAATGCAATTTGCTCGTGACAACAGAAATTCGTTGGCCTGAATAAAATTTCGGAAGAATTAACCTTCATACTATCCTAGGGTCATATTTGACTCCATTCGTAACATGGCTATATTTCATCAATCTGTTACAAAAAAAATTAGAAAAGGAATGGTAACAGATCATTGAAATTTCTAAATAATGGGTCCGTTTCCTGTATTTAAAGCACTGAATTTTTTCATGCGAAAAAAATTTTTGTCTTGGGGTCTGTATAGGAAGAAATGTCTAAGGTTTTTTAGGATGAGGTATTGGTTAACCGAAAAATTTTGTTGCCTCAACCAAACATTATATTTTTTTTTGGATTATAATATTTTTTAAAATTTGTACTGACTTGAAGTTAGAAAAAAATGGTCACCCTACACAAAACATCAATAAATTTTGACGAAGCTAGTTCTGCTTACTACTACCTCTGAGTATATAATCTGTGTTTAATTTCAAGAAAATATGTTGGCTAGTTTTTGAGTTAGAGAGATATTTGTAAAGCGTATCCTGGCGTTATCCTGTGAGTTCTGGAGAAGAATTTTTAACTGGTTTTACAATTAGAGGCTCCAAACTAGCTTTATTATTATCGGTAATGTACGCCAGCTCGTAAATGTATTTTTGGCAAAGTTTCAAATATTTTTCTCTGTTTTAAAAAGTTAATTTTTTTCAAATTTTCTAAATTTTCACTTTACATGCTTCTCGCTTTAAAATCGTTCTTTATACAAAAAGAGTTTGAAGGCAAAAAAAAGTAGACAGTTAAGTTTTCTATTGATATAATACAACTTGTTTAATAAAATATTGCCATTTAGCCAAAAACAATTTAAAATCTGAAGACCGCCAATAGGCGGCCTTGGGCGTTAGAGGGTTAAATTGTCGGGTGTTAAATTGTTTTGGAATTATGTTACTAAAGATGTTATTGTATAATAGTAGTAACCTGTGTTTCATGTTGTTAGGTAGTTGTTTTAACTGTGCAGTACTGATGTTAACTCAGTATAAAGTATATCTTGCTCGATTATTTTGGCTGAAGGAAGGAAGATGGTGTTATTATAACATAGATAGATTTTGGTAGGTACTGGTTTTGTGTGTTTTGTGGCAAAGTTGTTATCGGAAGCATGTGTAGACCAAAACTCGCATAGAATATTTGCAATTTGCTTTTTGTTAGTAGTAAGAGATGAGAAAATATTGCCTGTGTGTAGGATATGCACACGTTGATTGATCTTATAACCCATAAAACTGTTAATATTTTTCCAGATACTTTCTATTGAGGATGTTGGGTTGATTGCGAGAGTAAATTCTTCTATTGTTTTCTTTTTGGCTATATTTATTTCTTGTCTAAATAAGGCGTTTGTGTTTTTGAAATTAATTAGATTATGGTTATTTTCTGTTTGCTTTTCTGTTCCTTTAGATTTTCTAGGTTTCTATTCCACTATGGAACTATTTCCAAAGAGTCACTTCGGAACTGGTTCCGCCAATGTCTTATTAGTACCAGTTTTGCTCCCTATTTTTCTTCACAACTGGTTCTGAACTAGTATTTTTTGCTACTGGGTATTTAGAGTTACTAATGTGTTCTAACAATGAACACGACAGCTTATAGTCGTTAAGATATTTGCCATAAAAGAAGTTAAAATTTTTGTATGTTAAATTTTCGCGAATTTCAACCTTCAACTTGGATATTGACCACATAAAATGTCCTTTAACATTACTGCTTTTTCACAGAAAAAAAATGCTTACCTGCTCTCGTTAAATCAGTTATTCTTAAGTTTTTTTCTATTTAAAAAAAAGCGACTCATTCCACTTTCAAAATAGACATTGGGTCATATGAATAAAACTTAGCAATTACTTCGAAGTAATTACTTTGGGCTTACGAATGGCTTTTAACTCCAAATTTACCAATTGGCTGGTAGAATAGCATGAAATGTAAACGAAAATCAAAAAAGCAATTACTTCACAAATCTAGTCTGCTTGGGAGTAGACTAGAAATTTAATTTTTTGATTTTCGTTTACATTTCATGCTATTCTACCAGCCAATTGGTAAATTTGGAGTTAAAAGCCATTCCTAAGCCCAAAGTAATTACTTTGAAGTAATTGCTAAGTTTTATTCATATGACCCATTTTTTAAATCATTTACTATAAAAAAAATATTTGGTAATGCTCGAAAATAGGTTTTCCAACAATGAACTAGAACTCGAAACCGTTTTGTAAAAAAATGTTGTAAGAATTTTCGCGAATTTTAACCTTCATCACGGATATTGGCAATAAAATGACTTCCAAGTATATTTTTACTTTCCCATAAATCAAATCGTTCAATAATTAATTTCGTAGTTTTTTTTTTTTATTTAAAAAAAAATGTCGACTCATACCAATGGCTATGTCATTCGCTCACCTTATGTTAGTAGCTTGTTAATAGCAGCAAACAGGAAACGGGCTAGTTTCAGGGAAATCAAAAATGAATTGATAAATTTTATGCTTAATGATAAATATGACGAAATCTATCAGTAGCAACATTAAAAATATAATTTCATCATTAAAAATGCTCGAAAAGAATTTTAATTTGCAGCCACATTTTACATATTTGTTTTTTCTAACTGAGAGAACTACATACTCTTCATTTTATAAAGTCTTTGCTTTGATAATTATGAATATAAAATTGGAAATTCTATTAAATTGTCGTTCTTGTTTTTATTTTTTTGTCAACTACCAGATGAGGGAAATCATGCATTGCAAGAATTCCTATCTGCTCGTAATCCAAAACAACAGCATAGCTGTACACTGGAATCGTACTTGATTAAACCTATACAACGTATACTCAAATATCCTTTATTACTGCAGCAGTTGCGTAATTTAACGGACTCTCGAGCCGATGAGCACTTACATTTGTGCGGTAAGTTTTTATTTTATCTACATATCATCATATAAAATCAAAAAAGCCGAAACTTACAAAAAATTCAAAATGGAATTTTTGATCGATTATGATGCATCGTATCAAAATACATATTCCTGCAAAATTTTACAATCCTACGACTAAACACGGTGATTTTATTAACAAAATTTTAAACAGCCCCTAGTGTAAGCGCAAACAATTTTAAAAAGTTGTTTGCTTCTCCTGTAAAATTTTTTAAATGTAACTTATGGCCTTTTTGAGTTCATATGACGATATGTAATTAATAAGGCATATTTTATTAACCAATGTGATTGTTACTGTACAGAGGCTTTGAAGGGCATGGAAAAGGTGGCTGAACACATAAATGAAATGCAAAGAATACATGAAGAATATGGTGCCATATTTGATCATTTATTCCGACAACATCAAAAGTCTTGCAAGCAGCCAATTGATTTGAGTCCGGGTAGGTTTCACAAAACTACGCCTTTAATTCATTTCTAATGATATACATGCCAGCGATAAGTAATGAGTGTGTACTTCCTATCTTAGGTGACCTCTTGTATTATGGCGGAGTTGAATGGCTAAATATTTCGGATTTTTTGGGAAAAATCAAAAAAGGTTTAGAACTACACGCAATGTGTTTTGTCTTCAAATCAGCGGTTGTGTTCCTTTGCAAAGAGCGTCTCAGACAGAAAAAGAAACTTATGGTATCGTATATTCCTTTTAAAACACAGGAATGGATACATTTCTTTTTATTTCCAGGGTGTTTCAAGCAAAAATACGCCCAATGAAGTTGAAATTATACGCTATCAGGTTTTAATACCGGTAACGGAAGTCCAGGTGCGAGCATCGTCGGCCAAAGATATGGATTCGCATTTCTTGTGGGAACTGATACATTTGCGATCACAGTTGCAGCGTCGTTCCGAAAAGGTGTATGTACTGTCAAACAGCACAGCCGATTTTCGCAATGCATTCCTAAAGACCATTAGGCAAATAATACGCGAAAGTGTGCGTAACATGTCCATTCCTATGAAAAATTTCGGTGGCAGCTCGGGATCGGTGTCCGGTATGTCGTCGCAGGGTGCTTGTTCCGGCAGTTCACAAACTCTGGAGCGTCCAAAGCAACAAGTAGTAATGAAAGCCTCTTTGCGTGTGAACGCTATTGCTTAATTCTTTCTCTTACATTTTCCACCGATTTTCAGATAACAATAATGCAGGGTTCCCAAACTTTGGGTAAGCCGAAGAAGAAATCTGGCTCTCAACGCCATTCGGCCGGCAACATAGATTATGATAACATCTCAGGTAGTCAGGAAGCGGAAGATGTCCCATATCAGGAGCATCAACACATGCATACATTACATACATCTACCTTCCGTAGTCGTAGCAAAACTGTCGGCGATGCCTCAGGCAAGTTACCTGTAAAGGTCATGCCTGATATCTTTCGTATTAATTGTTTTTCAATATTTACAGATATCCTTGGATCTGCTATGGATGCACAACAACACCATTATCAGCAACAACAACAACACCAACATCATCAGCAACAACATGCCCAGAGTGATATCGAACGTATGGATCCCGGAACAAAGTCCGAAGGGGAAGAAGAATTCCAACAGGGAACCATCAAAACGAAAGCCTCACTTGGACGGACGCCAAATCATCTCACATTAAGGTTGGTAATTGAATTGCAAAAAAAAAAGCATTCCATCTCACTAACAGGGCAAGTTTTTTTCTTTTTGTTGCTTTTGCCACTAAATATCATTTTTGTTAATTTTCCAACTATTTGGTAAAAATACCATTTTGATTGTTTTATATGAGGATTATTAAAAAAAAAAAAAACAACAACAAATCATTACACTCAAAAAATAAGTTAGTAGAAATATCTTGCATATGAAGTTTACTAATTTTTAGCAATTGTGTTATCAGCAAAAGCTTTACTTATATATTTTTTTTAGCAATAAACTAATTTTGAACTAATGTTTTACTAATTTATTTTTCTAGCAAAATTGTGCTGATAAACATATTGGGGGATTTTTTTTGGTTACTTTTTAAACAAAAAGTGTTTTAGTGATATAAGAGCAATATTTTGTTATTCCCTTTTTTGTTTTTTAGAATCATCTAGAGACTTTATATACAATGCCAACAATAAACATATAAGAAATCGGGATACAATTTTGTTCATAATTTATTTACAATTATTTTTTTTTATATATTTTTAGTGTCTCGATTTTATATATTCATATATGACTTGATATAACCCAGTCAGAAAACGCTAGAGGTACAAAAAACCAAGCACTGGCATACCACTGGGTAACCATGGTATTAATAATAAATGACTTCCACAACACTCATTTGGGATGCTTTGCCAGCGTTTGCAAAAAGCGTTTTGTCAGTATTTGTTTAACAAAAATTTCGGTGGTTTATAAAAAAAAAACCACTGGCAAAGATTGGCTTAGAGTGCTATGCCAAGGTTTGGAACCAGTGGTTATCCGGTGCTACCTAGTCAGAAATTACCAGCGGTAAAAAAGTCAATTCACTGGTAGAGCAGTGATTTTATAAAAATGCTGACGCTTCGTTAAAAAAAGGTTGTAGTCAGAAGGTTCCGAGTTCAAATCCGGTTGCAAACAAAATAATCTTTTTTAATTTAAAAAGTTTATTGTTTTATAAAATCAATTTGTTTCCCAGCGAAAAAAGAGATGCCAAAGCAGTAGAAAAAGCACTACCATTGATGATCTAGATGTACTTCTTTTTTAACATAAACACTAATGATTTAACCATTGAGTTGTCATAGGAGAGGAGTACTCCGACTTAAACATTTTTTCAGTACTTTTTGAACGAGTGCAAAGAAAGCTCTTTTTCACCAATTAAAAGTTTAAAAAAATTCTTCACAAAAAAAGATTATATTTTTTTTATTTTACAAAATTTTTTTATTGCCGCCACCGGGTATCGAACTTGCGACCTCGTGATTGCTAGTCGCTGAGCTCTACCGCTGAGCTATTCTTTGATATGAAAGTTGACTGGCATAAAAACACCACTTTGTTAATGCGAGATATTGTACCTTATTCTCTTCAATAAAAGTACTTATAAAACAAGTGTAAAAGGTGCACTCCAATTCAATATTGGTTTCAGTACTATTTTTACAGGTGCATAAAAATCAATTCTCGCCATTTTTTTATATATACATATTTTTAAAAATTTTTAAATTAAAAAAATATTGAATTTAAACAAATTAATTCTAAATATTAAAAACAAAATTAATAGAATAAAAAAAATTTTTTAAAAATAAAAAAATATTGGTCCCGCCGGGAATTGAACCCGGCACCCTCTGTTTGGAAATGCCAAATGATACCAAAATCGCTTTTTACGATCACTTTTAGAGCAATTACTCTTTGGAAGCAATTCTTAAGTTATTTTTTGGATGTGGTTCAGAAGTAATTCTAAAAAAGCTGTAAAAATGTAATAACGGATACTTGGGAAGCAATGAAAGATGTGATTTTTTAAAGTTGTTCAGAATAACTTATAAAAAAGCAGTAAAAATACACTAACGGATACTTGTGAAGCATTAAAAGAAGTAGTTTGTAAAGCACTACTTGCATTTTTTTTGCTGGGTTTGTTTGTGGAAAAGTTCCTTTAAGACCAACTATTTTTTTCCACAACGCTGGCATATCAGTTGCAAAAAAATGTTTGCCAGTGCTGGCATTTTAGCACAGTCAATAGTTATCCAGCTGTTTTCACTCATTTATGTGGTTAGCCAGCAAGTATTATATGTCTCGTTAGCTCAGTGGGTAGAGCTGTCGTCTGCCAATCTGACGGCCTGGGTTCAAACCACGGTTTATACCGCAAATAATAAAAACATTAGCTGTTTAAAATTTGTTTATACTTTAAGCGGTTAAACGTATATTTGCTTTAAATACTTAACGTTGATAGGTATAAGGGACAATACAGCTTGTTATGATTTTGTGTTTCTTATCGAATAAAAATATTAATTTTCACAATTTAAATTACAATTTCAGGCCTTTAAAGTTCGAGTGCATTTTTTCAACGTGAAAAAAACAACTTACGGTACTTAATGTAGTAAAATTAGTTTATGTTTTTAATATTCACAATTTGTATGTATGTATACACATTTTTTGGCATCCTTTTGCTTCATGTACATAATGAAGAAAAAAACTTCCTTCACGATTGATGTTTTTTTTATTTCTTATAAGGGTTGTATTTACTGGTGTAATATTTTTTGCCTCTACTATATCAACACAAATTTGGTAGTAAAATAATTGTCGAAAATTTATTTAAAATAATTTTTTTGATGAAAACATATAACTGAAACCTCTGCTGAAAATTCGCAATTTTAGACAAAATTTGCTGAAAGTTAATGTAATATTTTGAATAAAAGATTAACCAATAATTTTTATTTTTATTTCCTTTCCTTTATAGCACCACTTCAACCCTTTCCGTTGGCAGTACCGGAAGTCAGGCACGTTTAATTCAGTCATCACATCCACCATCAACGTATCAACCAGTTCTTATGAAAGACCTAGGTAAGAGTAGCCCTATTGCACAAGAATTTAAATCACATCAAGACGAAAATGCATGCCAAGAAAGTGCTGTTGCCAGCGATGAGAATGAATTGACTTTAGAGTCCGATTTGCAGGCAGCTACCATGGCAGCAGCCTTTAATTTAAGTCTAGGAAGTAGTGGTAGCCTCTTTACAACCTCCAGCGGTGGTGGTTCTACTCGAATTGAAAACGAAAATAATTTTATTACTGGCAACTTTTTGCATGCATCCAATAATAAATTTTCTCCTCGACAATCACCCAAACAAGATATTGAAGTAATTGAAATATTTAAAAGTGAAATTGATAGAATAAGTGCAGCTGCACAACAGGTGTCGGTTGTGCACATTTCCGCCAAAGAGTCTTCCAGGAAATATTCCAGTCGCCATAGTAGCGATATAGAAAACACCACTGACGAACACACACAATACATGGACAAACACTTAAGTGAGCTCGAACAAGAAAAATTGACCGAGACGACATGTGACATTGAGGCCTACATGGCCAATCTTAAAGAGACCTCCATAGAGACATTAGACTTACAGATGGACGGCGCCGATCAGCAACAAAACGATTCAAGTCTTTCGCCGGAACCACAGACCGTAGTAGAGAATACACAACAAACTGTAGTCGCTGACATTGAGTCGCCGCCACGGCCATCCGTCGAATCGGATAGTACGGGCACGAACACCGGTACATCCGAAAAGTCTGAAGATGATTCCGAGAGTGGAATGTCTGCTGCACATGTGGTTATTGATAAGAAGGTAGACAAAGTTTTCAAATCGAAATCATCGGACAAAATACCGAAGACCTATAAAGCTGCAAGTAACGGCAGCAACGGGAGTAGTAGCACAAGCACGAGCAGTTTCAAGACTAAGCCGACAAAATCAGCTCGTCAAAGCATTTATATTTCACCAGATCGTTCCAAATCTCAGGGCAGTTCGCCGGTACGTATTATAAAAATAAAATCACCTCGCATGAGTTTGAGCGAACAGGGTAAACGATTAAGTGTGGGCTCTAGTCGTGACTCATCACAAGATCGGCTCTCTACCGGGCGACGTACGCCAAGCCCTAGGCGATCTTCCGACGGTGCTGGTATCTTGAAGAGATCCGCCAGTCCTTCAGGTGGCATTCTTAAACGACCCCTAAGTCCATCGAAAGCTAAGAGTCCCGATCGCAGTTGCTTGAAAAAGTTGACACCATCCCATGACTGCAGTATCGAATCATTGTCGCCTCATATATCGCCACGAAATAGCGTCGAGTACCTATCCCCCGAGCGATCGACATGCAACATGTGTCAACACCATTCTCCACGCAGTAGTTTCGACAGTCGGAGTTCTGAACCGAACCTGGACTTGCCACGTTCCGCGTTGAAGTCACCTCGTGGCAGCATTGATTCACGTTCACCCGATCGCCATTTAGGGGGGTCACGCAAACGTAGCGCCTCAGCTCACGCTAATATTGATAATGTGGATGAGACTAAAAGTGGTGAAGTCTACTATCAGTACTATCCAATATATGACAATCGCACGTGCAGCGATCATTACGTCTCCGTAAGACGCGATAGTGTTAATCGTTCCGACTCCAACAGACGTGTTAGTAAATCTCTAGAGCGGTCCTTGTCTCGTGACAGTACGACCAGTAGTTCATATCGCTATGGCGTTTCTCCTGAACACATATACACCATCAATTCGTCAGACACTTCAGGACCTATGCGTTCACAGTCAGCCGAAAATGCATTTGCCAGCTACAGGCATGAAGCGACTAGTGCAGCTGTTGCATCTGACCAATATTACCACTATGGTCCACAATCCAACGCCACTCCCACTTCAACCAATCGATATGGCATTTACCATGAACCACAATGTCCTCATGACCGTCCCTACAAAATGAGCTCCTCAGCGCCAGACCATACAACATGCATGGATTGTTTGTACCAGAAAAAGCCCTCCTAGCACAGGACACGCGTGCGACAAAGTCGTACGCGTAAGAAAGTACCACGCGGCACGGTAGTAATGGCAGGATACGGTGAACCATGTGACAGTAATATGTTCGATTCCCAAACTACAATAATCCAAAGGTCAAACGATACAGGCGGCTGTGTAGATTGTCATGATTTCTATGAAATACATGTTTAAAACTACCTACATAAACTTAAGACAATGTTGTGAAAGATTTCTTAATCTACAGGACAGGCAAAAGTGTCATCTTTATAACTTCCATAAATTACCGTAAAAAATAAGACAATGTGTATTAGCAATTTGATACATACATACACATACATATGTGCAATATAATAGATACATTAAAATTTTTTTAATTTTATTCTCGTTGCCTTTATTTTTAAAGATCAAAATAGTGGATAAATTAACCCCAAAATGTGAGGAGAATGTTCAGAAAATGGTGCAGAATTTTAACGTAATGTCCGTTTTTTTATTTTGTAAACTGTTTTAAGTAGGCGTGGCTTTTAATGAAAAATACAAATTACATAGTAAAATTTAGCGAGCACTGTATATTTTTGGAAATTCTTTAAAATTTCCCTAAATCTTGCATTATCTTTATCCACAAATCGTCTCCAGACTTAAACATGACCAGATTTTTCTTTGTTTTTAGCGATTTTAAAATTGAGTTAACAACACTGAAAATTCAAAGTGAACGGCCTTATTCTATACTTACCGCGATATAACAAATCAGTCAAACTTTTTTTGCGTTATAGTATAAAGCATTCCGTGTTTAAATTTCAGTGTTGTTAACTTTATTTTAAAATCGCTACAAACAAAGAAAAATTTAGTCATGTTTAAGGCACTGTAATTTTAAGTCTTGAGACCATTTGTAGAAAAAAATAATACAAGACTTAAGGAAATATTATAGGAATTTCAAAAATATACAGTTTTTACAGAACTGATCAGAACTCGCTAAATTTTACTATGTAAATTGATAGAAGGTCGATATCGCTTATTTTTCATTAAAAGCCACGCCTACTTAAAACAAGTGACAAAATAAAAAATTGACGTCACGATAAAATTCTGTACCATTTTCTTAACAATCTCCTCGCATTTTGGGGTGAATTTATCCACTATTTTGATCTTTAAAAATAAAGTCAACGAGAATAAAATTGGAAAAATATTTAATGTATCTATTATATTGCACAGCACTGTATGTACTTTTTTAGTTTTATTTAATTTTTCATTTGACATGTACAGAAATTGCAAAAAGTGTTGTTTAGGATCACACAATACCAACATACAGCGAAAACAACTACTGAATTAGTAAAATCATTGAATCATTCTGATATGAAACTTAACGTAACACATCGGCTGAAAAGTCCATAGGATAACCAATGAAACAACAATTTTTTGGCAAAATTCGACAACGTAGTCTCCCTCAAGAGCGATATAATCACTTCAACGCCTTTCTGACATTTCGATACCTTTTTTATACAATGTTTTATCTTTGTCCTCAAAATAATCCTCTGTTTCGGCAATCACCTCTTCATTCGAACCAAATCTCTTTCCAGCGAGCATTTTTTTGAAGTCTGAAAAGAGGTAAGAATCGCTGGGAGCCAAATCTGGCAGAGACGTTGGGTGCGCAAGTAATTGATAGTGTAATTCGTGCAATTTGGCCATGGTAGCCAACGACTTGCGACACGGCGCATTGTCTTGGTGAAAGTCCACTTTTTTTCTTCTTCATATAGGGCTGTTTTTTTTTTGCGATTTCCTTCTTCAAACGCACCAGTTGGACCATATAGCGATCGCTATTGATGGTCAGGCCTTTTTCAAGGTAATCAATGTACAAAATTCCAGCAGCATTCCGAAATACTCATGCCATAACTTTACCAGCTTTGGCTCTTTCGGGCGAGGTTCGCCAGTTGGTATCCGATTCGACTCTGGAATGAAGTGCCATGTCCAAGTTTCGTCCATTGTTACATACGGAACCCATTTCGAAAACAGCTTTCTCATGGACAAATATTCGATATCTTTAAGGTATCAGCTATATCCTGCCAAAAGTATTTTGTGAACTTTTTTGATGTTTTGCGGTATCACCAGCTCTTTCGGGTGATAGAGCGTTCGGCTTCATCGGTGTTTGTACGACCACGTTCAAAGTCAGCAAACTACTTTTCTACCATTTAACACTTATCAAGCCAAGCTTTGGCTTGAACGGTGTTTTTCCCATTAAAAAGCAATGATAAATCAACACACGAAATTGATTTGAATCCATTGTTTTCAAAATCGCAGAAGTAGCGTCACTAAAACAGTTGTAACTTGTTCACTAACGAACGAATTGTCATTAAATTTTGACAGTTATCATCTGAAGGTTGGTAGTTCCAAAAAATCATATAGAGTTTTCATTAGTGGCGCCACCTATGTGTCATCCTACGAATTTTTCAGCCGATGTGTTATAATTTCTTCTGTTTGTTTTAATAAAATTTCAATTAATTAAATTTATTCAAAACTATGTAGAGATCCAATAAATACACTTATAGAAATAAATCTGTAAAATACTAAAAATTAGTTCAAAATTACGTTGCAAAAAAACTGCTGAAAATAGCAAAGTTATTGCTATTTGTAAGATAAGAATAGGAAAACTAAAATGGTTAAATATACAATATTGAAGTTATATTTGACTTAAATTGTAATTAACTGAAAACTGCAATTTACTTTGCTAAAATAACCAAAAGATTTTGCTGATATTACAAGATAAACAGCAAAAAAAACTGTTATGTTGACAAAATTTTAGTTACAGTTATTATATACAGCCTGTCCTGCTAAAATCAACATAAATATTTGCTATAAAATAGTTTTTTTTTTTTGCTAATAGTTTTCCTTCAGTCCTTGTAAAATATTAAATAAAACCTAAAAAATATTTTGTTTTTCTAAATGTATATACATATATAATATTTAAGATATAAGGCTAAGCCAATTCTGTGCAGTAAGCTTTATTAAAGAAGTAACCTGTAATTTTGCTATTAAATAAACGAATCTATCTATCAAATAGTTCACTGCAGAATTCAGAACCCGTGCAAAAAAGTTTATATATGGTCATATATTCATATATAAAGAGTCAGATTCGTAATTTGAGTCTATCTGGCATATAAAACCATACAAAGTAGGACTTTTGGTGATTTTATCAAATATATATGTACATTAGGGCGGGTCGATTTATTTTTCATCAATTTCCCTACGATTTCCGTATTCTATGGGTTATTCCAAAAGGTATTGCCAAAGGAACCATACCTCTATCGTTAAAATCGAGTCCCCTACTTTTTGTTGGTAGATTTTTTCCCAAATTGACGTTCGTATGAAATATTACCTACACGTTCACATTCATAACTCAAAAACTATCGATCGGGTTTATGAAATATGAAAAATGCTCCAAAATTTGGACAAAAATGCCCGTAACTTTTGAACCGTTGGACCAATGTTCGAGATTTTTTTTTGTAAATTGATCAAAATGAGCTCACCTTTCCAACGCGCCTACTGGCGATTAAACCTGATCGATAGTTTTTGAGTTATGGATATGAACGTGTAGGTAATATTTCATACGAACGTCAATTTGGGAAAAAATCTACCAACAAAAAGTAGGGGACTCGATTTTAACGATAGAGGTATGGTTCCTTCGGCAAATTTTCATGGAATAACCCATAGAATACGGAAATCATAGGGAAATTGGTGAATTTTTTCACTCCCTACAAATCGACCCGCTCTAATGTACATATACACTCAGTTCTCTTTTTATGAGGATTTGAAGTTATGCGGTTTTAAAATAGACTTTTTTTTAATTTTCTTAAACCTTTAACTTAAGTTCTTTTTATTTTAAAAACTGTTTCTTATTTATTTTTAACATTTATTTTAAGAAGCAATGTACAGAAATTTTTACCAAAGAAAAATTGTTACAATTACAGACTTTCTAAACTGCTGCTCCAATAGGAAAATCTAACGAGGGTCTGTTTGTGAGTTCCCCCCTATTTTCATGAAATCTGAATATGTGATAAAGGGGACGAAATTAAAAAAAAAAACTTTAAGTAAGAAACATATAGGCACTAGTTGATATTTAGGGGGTAAAAATGAGTTTAAAGTTGTAAATTGGGGAATTTTTACTGAGACAGGAGTAGAGAAATTTCAGCTGAATCGGAAATTATACTGCTCTACAAAAAAAAGTGAATGATATTGCAGTGGATTTAGAATTGGAGATGCTAATTTCGAACCAGTTTGGTAAAATTGGCTCTAGATTTTTCACAATTCGCAATTTTACTTTTTTCCATTTTTCAACCAATTTTTCCAATAATTTAGTAACTATAGCTCCAAAAAGAAGCGTAATTCCATGCCCTATTTTTTCAAATTTAAGTGTGTATCAATTAGAGATGGGCGCGTGAGTGAATTTAGACTCACGCTCACGAAAAAGTAATAATCACGCACGACTCACGCACGAACATTGTTTTATAATCACGCTCACGTGATTAATTTTAATTTAAATCACGCTCACGAAGTACTCACGCTCACGAAATACTCACGAAAAATATGAAATTTGTGTTTTATCTTAATTATTTATGGAAACTTTCTTTATTGAATATAAATTTTATTTATTCAGAATTGAAATTAGCTTAACTATAAAAAAATTTTGTTAAAAATATAACTAATATGCAAGTGCTTGTGCACTGCAAGTGCTTGTGCTTGTGTTACTGACACTTTAGAAAACATATTATTTTCTATTGTTGATTATACTTGAATGGATGTCACTACATTGCTAGATCTATCAAAACAACAGAGTAGTATATTGGAAGATGACAAAACAAATTGTGTTTTTTTTTTTTTTTTTTGATATTTTAAATGTTTAGCAATGCTGCTAGACGAGAACAAGAAATTCTCATTGAGTTTGCACTTTAACTTAACAAATATTTATAGAAATACTAAAAACGTCGCCCCCTGGCGATTGCCTAATTCAAGAATAAAATTTAGATAGGGACATGCTTTTAACAGATTATTTTTCATAATTTGTTAATTAGGTTTTGAAATTTTTGCGCATTTAATTCCTTTAATTTAATTTTATAAAATTTTTAAATAACTTAAAAAATTCACTGTAAATCTTTAAATGTTATTCCAAATTTTTGTGAAGGAACAAAATTCTTTACATAACAATTCTGGCAGAAGTAGAAAACACCCGTTCGCTAGTACCTGTATTGACTGGAATACACATTATTTGAAGGAGGGGAAGATCTCTGGAATTTTTCCAAAATTGTAAAGTATCGCAATCTGGTTTAATATAATCACGCAAACTCACGCACAAAAATTTACTCACGCACGACTCACTCACGAACATTTTTTTAAACTCACGCTCACGCACGACTCACGTGAGTGCTATCATTTTAACCCACGATCACTCACGCGTGAAACGAAAATTTCGTATTTTAATATCTCAATCAATTTTGAAAGTATAGTCGCTCAAATTCAATATTTTAAAATTTTGTAAGGTTTTTTTAAAAAAATTTAAAAAAATTTTAAATATAAGGCAAAGTCCGAAGATATCAAAGCCAATTTGGAAAGAAAAAACTCAAACATTTGTACATATGTCAAATTGCATAAACAAATTATGTGCCAAATTATGTAAAGGGTTTTTTTCTTTTTGGAGCTTATGTTATTAAATTATAAATTTTTAATTGAAAAAATTGGTTGAAAAATGGATAAAAGTAAAATTGTGCAAAATCTAGAGCCATTTTGAACAAACTGGTTGCAGATTCGAAATCAGCACCCCCAATTATCCTAAAACCACTGGAGAGTTGTGCGACTTATAAATATTGTCTGATTTTGTAGAGCTGTGTAATCAAAATTTTTCGAACAAATTAATTTTTTGAAAATCGAACATTATTTCACGAGAAACGTATTTTTATAATTACACAGTACAACAAAATAAGAAAAATTTGATGCATCGGGATTGCGACACATAATTTCTATTAGACTTTCGGACGCAGATCTCGAATATGGCCCTAGAATTTTAAAGTTAGCTATAATTTCAGAAATATTTGCAAAAATGTTTTTGTAGGAAAATTAAATTTTTTAATAAACTTTTTGCACAAAAATACAAAATTGAAAGTAATAACGCTATTTTTTGCAACATTTTAAAATGATGTAATATGCCCTTTAATCTGATATATTGCACGTTTTGACAGCTGCGATAATTTTCCCTATATATGAATTTAAAGTTGAAATTTATCTTTTTTCACGATTTCGTTAACAAAATAATCTGCAATGAAAGGAATATCCAATATTTGAATTTGTATCTTCAGTAAACATCTCATGTTACTTAATTTATCAAAAAAAATTTCGCATTTTCTGTTTCAATTTTAAGTGAATAATGACTAAATCTGAAAAATATCGACATTTTTAATACCTAAAAATAAAGGAGTCTGTGACAAATCTTCAATTATAAAACCCAGATAAAACCATTCAGAAATGTAAAACATATATTTTATAATCAAATTCAACGAAGTTTAACGTAATTGAAGTGAAAATTCCAAAGAAAACAACGATTTTTAAATATGCATGTTCAAAAATGTACTTTATTTCCTTTTGCCATTGTAATTTCATATAAAATTAATTTGAAACAAAAAAGATACAAAATTTGTAGTTCAGATTGAATTTTCTGCAAATGTTGACGCAGAAGTTGTGATTCTTTTGATAAAATGAATTTAGTGGAATATGAAATTTACGCCATGTGTTAAGATTTTGCTAATCCGATTAAGGGATTTTACTAGATTTGCAAAATAGGAAAATAAGTGCAATTATTGGAGGGTGTAGCGCACTTTTTTTTGCCTGTAAGGTGGTACGGTCTATTGATCATGAATACTTAAAAAAACTACCATTGTAGAAAAAAAAATTGCGATCCAGTTTTTATTTTTCTGAATAAAGAACCAAATCACAATTTGGTAAAGATTTAGTTTTGTTTCATCAAAATATACTACTACGCACATTTCCAACAACTTTAGTGCAGTTAAGCAAAAATTATAATAAAAAATATTTAAAATCAACTTTAATTTTATTTTTTTTAAGGCTTTTTTTAGTTTAAATAATGACACCTTAATTGTGTTCAATTTTAATATTATCATTATTATTTTAATTATCATCATTAACTTCTTCATGATTATCAACTTCATCATCCTGATTGCGTGATTCACGATACCCACGTGTGAGTATAAAATTTTAATTTACTCAAGTGAGCGTGAGTCTAAACAAATTGTTCTGTCGTGAGTGTGAGTCAAAATTTACTCACTTGCCCAACTCTATTCGAAATTAACATGCTATTTTGTAGCGTAACTCAAATATGTGAACTTAAGTTTTTACAAATTTGAGCGTTAATCTAATTTCTAAGGTTTTAATATTTATTAAATATATACCAGCCTTAAATTATATAACCCCGAGTAAAAATAGTTATATAGGAAATTAAATAATTTAATATGGACTAATATGTTTATATATAGTCAAGTGTGACACTATATCTTCGTGGATATAATTATGTATAGCTTTGAGTTTTTCAAAAATTTCGTATATGATGTCATATATAGATCAGTATAAATATATATGTCCCCATATATATTAATATGTACCATATTTCGTTACATATGCTATGACAATTTTAATACAGCGTCATATATAATTAAAAATGGCTTTATCGGTAAACATATGAAGTATTATATAGCTCAATGTTAAATTTTTTTCTATGTTGTTTTAGATATATTTAAGTATAGCGCAATGTAAAAAATTCTATGTTTTTTAAAATATATTCATGTATGATTTCAAAATATAAAAGGCGTACTCATTGTAACTCGTAAATTCCTTCTAAACCTTCTATAAATACAAGCAATATTTTTTATGTATGGAATTTGACATTAACACTCTAATGCCCAAGGCCGTTAAAAAGCGGTCTTCAGATATTAAAGAGTTTTTTGCTAATTGTATTTCAGAACTAGTCAATTGAATTTCAGTTTTATCAATTATATTTCAGAAATTATCAAACTGTATTTCAAAAATTATCGATTGTATTTCAGAAATTATGAAATGTGTTTCAGAAAGTTTTCTCTATTAACTATGAAATACAATCAACAAATTTTGAAATAGATTTATTTCATTATTTCTGAAATACAATTAATAATTTGTGAAATACATTCGACAATTTCTGAAATACAATTATAATTTCTGAACTACAATTAATAGCTTCTGAAATACAGTTAATATTGTAGTTGCTACTGAGTTACCATATATGACGATATATTGTTTAAATGGCACCATATATGACAATATATTGTTTAGATGGCACCATTTATGGTATACATTGTTTAAATGAAACGATATATCAAAGTATATGGTACTATATAAACTGTATTAAAAAAGTTGTTCACGAGGTACCATATATGATCATATATTGTAGAAATGGCACCATATATGACAATATATGGCTTAAATGGCACCATGTATGGTAATATATTGCTTAAATAACACCATATATAAATATATATGGCACTATATATAGTAGCATATATTATGATATCTGAAACTGTATTAAAAATTTTGATTATAAGCTACCATATATGACCACCCTAGTAAAAATGATTTTTATATAATCAGATATGATTTTTATATAATCATTAATGATTTTATACAATTATAACTTGTCGAGTATTGTGAAACATATATTTTTATATGATTGTATCAAAAGATATTTAATTATATAAAATTATATTAACCAGATCCACCATTTTCCGGATCAAATCATGTATGGGTTAATATAATTATATAAAAAATATATTGTTTGATCCGAAAAATGGTGGATCTGGTTAATATAATTTTATCTAATTGAATATCTTTTGATATAATCATATAAAAATATATGTTTCACAATACTCGACAAGTTATAATTGTATAACATCATAAATGATTGTATAAAAATCATATATGAATATATAAAAATCATTTTTACTAGGGCATATATTGTTTAAATGGCACCATATATTATAATATATGGTTTAAATAGCACGATATATGATAATATCTAGTTTAACTGGCACCATATATAGTTATATGTATATAGTTTAAATGATACCATACCCTATTAAAAAGAATTAATATGGAGCTTTATATGGTAATATATAACTTAATGTGATCCATATACCATTTCATCCGAAAAATGGCCCGATATTATTGTGTCTGTTGGTTATCACTTTTTATCTAATTGTATCAGTTTATATCTTAACTGAATAGATTATATAGTAATCAGATGAAATTTTATCTGATTTTTGACCTGATACAATTTTATCGGTTTATGTCGCATGGTATTAGTTTAGATCCAAATAGATACATTTTTATACAAACTTATATTGTTATATCTGAATGTTGACCTGATGCAATTATATCTGCTTTAAAACTTTGATACAATTATATAAGGCAAATGTCGGATACAAATATATTTTATTTATATAAAATTGTACCAACTACGATCTAAACAGATACCATTAGATATAAACCGGTAGAATTATATCAGGTCAAAAATCAGATATAATTTCATCCGATTAATGTATAATTTTATTAGTTGAGATCTAAACTGATACAATTAGATAAAAACTGATAAACGACTGATACAATTACATCGGGCCATTTTTCGGATCAAACTATATATTTATACATATATAACTTAATCGCATTTTATACGACTATATGTAACTGTTTTTACTCGGGTATATAAAGATAAGATATAGCTCTATATATAACTATATATGCAATAAGATCAGCCATGCTATGTAATATATAATCATATATACCATATCTAATATTATAAAGGCCGATATCTAATTAGATGAAATTATATATGGCATAATATAAGGAAAATCTTTGGAAAAAGACGTCATATATAATTATATACGGATATACATAAAGACATGTCTAATAATTTTTTTTACTCGGGATAATAAAAAACTTCACTCAGTAAAAAATTTTGTCAAATTTCGTAACCCTAAAATTTGATTCTTTATTAGATGCTGGATAAAATAAGATAAGCATCCCTAGTAAAAATGTTTTTTAAATAATCATTTATGATTTTGTACAATTATATCTCGTCGAATATTGTGAAATGTATATTTTTATATAATTATAAATTTTATATAATTATATAAAATTATATTAACCAGATTCACCATTTTAGGGAGCAAATCATATATACGTTAATATAATTATACATAAAAATATTTTATTAGAACCAAAAATGATGGATCTGGGTTATGTGATTTTATATAACTAAATATATTCGGCTATAATCATATAAAATTATACTTGGTGTTACATATGACAATACCCAACAACATATAATTGTATAAAATCATAAATGGTTATATAAAAAAAAAAAATTACTCGGGATATCAAATATACACATATGTCATATATGACTTTATATATGAATTCATATGATATCATATCTGGTAATATTAAATCATATCTGGATCCACATATATAAGCAGATACAATTATATATCGTTCCATGTATGTATATATTTACTTTGATATATTTATATATGAACATTTATACACTGAAAGGGTTTATTTTTATTCGCATTCAAAAAAATTGTGTGCTGATTTTTCGGAGTAAATTTTCATTTTCAATTAATTAAAATATAACTAAAATTTTGTATTTTTAACATTTATATTTTTGCTGTTCTTATCTTACTAATATTTAGCATAAAGAATCTGTTTGCTTCATCAGTTTTTCCTGCAAAGTCTAGTGTATGTGTTTGGATTAGCGTATATAAATCTATAAAAAGTCCAAAGTAAAGCAATAAAAATCCGAGATCTTTTTAAGAACAAACCAAATAAAAACACATTTAAGCTTATTATAATTTTGGACATTGATAAAAAAAATCGCCCTTACTATCTAAATTTTTCAAATGTATATTTTAGTTAAAGTCGACTTTAGTTAAAATATTGGGTGGCAATATGCTTTGAATTGGTTTATTTTTGGATCATTCTGATTGGTTCATTTATTTTCAAACAATCAAAATGTTTGAAGATATAAATATTTTTGTAGGGTTTTCATACACAAAATGAACAAAACCGTATGATTAAAAATAAAGTCGACTTTAAATTTAAAATATTCTTTTATAGTAAGGGCCACTGTCTGTAAAAATTCGTAATAAATAACAATTTACCCTGCTAAGATCAGGGAAAAATGTTGTTGAAATTCTGGATCATTTCGGCAATTTGATGTTGCATATTTTTCAGCTTTAAATATAAAAACGGTTTTAGAGGAAAACTTATATTGTCGTTGAATAATTATAAAGCTACATATTATTAGCTGTGATTTCAAAGAAAAATCTCAAAAAAATTAGTTTTTCAATTGGTTGCAAGAAAACTATCCGACCGGTTCAAAGATACTATACAAATATGTAACAAATTAATGTGACGTATACGTCTATTTAAATTATACCAATTTATGCTGGCGAAACTCAAAATACAAAAACATTTATATCCACCTACGATCATGTGTGAAGTAGAACTGAACAATTTTGGGACATGAAAGATGATCAATAGCCCCAATATCATGGTTTGGAAGAATTTAATAGCTATTTTAAATAAAGACAATGAATGATTTTACTAGGATGATTATAAATATCGCTTTTATAGGCTAAAGAGTTTGATTAAACAAATAATTAACCAGATCTAATGATAGTTTGTAGTTCAGCAATAATCGACATTACTGAAGTATGTTCCACTAGACGATTTTGCTTCTGCAATTAAATTAATTTCTTTGTTTTCTTATTATTAATACATATTAAATAAACTCCATAATTGAAGATTTCAATAAATTCAGGAATTTTTTAATGAAAATTAAAATTCAATTAAATGAACTTAACGAAGCATAAATACATAAATCAAAATATAAAAAAACTAAAGATAAGTAAGGATAAAAATCATTCATAGTAATAAATAAATTTTTAATATTTGACAATATATCTCTAAACACATATAAATAAAACTACATACATACGTCGCAGTAAAAACGAAAGAAAAAAATCTGAAAATACATAGAAGTTAATATTATAAAAATACAAAATAATCATAAAATTAATACTAATCAAAATCCAAATTATTGACTCAGTGTTTTAAACATTTTGATGTACCTCAAACAAAGTAACTGTTCTAGAAAATAAAAATAATAATGATTGAATGTTTACATATTTATGTAACGTGTTTCATTCAAAATTTAAAAAACGTTTCTATAGTTTCTTTCTAAAACATGCAAATAAAAGTACACACAAACAAATTAAAATAAAAAATCCAAATACTCATACTAATGAAATATTAGCTGTGTTTGTGCGGCAAGCTATCAACGTTGGCTTATGTCATTCCCATACAGATTTGACATTAGTAACGTCAAGAGTTAACATTAAACGTTGGCTAATGTCAAATTTATATGGAAATGACACAAGCCAACGTTGATAGGTTTCCGCACAAACACAGCTAATATTTAGGCATATTTTTATTTATAAAACTGGATTTAAATTTATTTATTTAGTTATTTCTTCAGAATTTTTATAAGGTTTTGATTGTTAAATAAAATCATGTTTAATGTTGATTCAGTTTAACATTTCTTTCAAATATAACAAAACGATAAATAATAATAATAATAATAATAAATTTTAAATCCTAATTAGACAATTAAAAAATGCACCTAATATTTCATACAAACATACATATCGTCGCTGCGCCTAAGAAAATAGCGATTTGTCGAAAATCTTTTCTGTGAGGAGACCTGCAAATCTGCTTTATTTCAGCCTTTTGCGTAACTTTTTTGAAATTATTTTTTTACACACACATAAACCAAACTTCAGGCTTTTCATTTATAAAAGAATTACTTCCAAAAAACATGGCCAAGGCACAAATTAAAGACCTACTTTAGGTGTTCCACAAATAATTTTTGAAAACAAATAGCAATTTTCTTAGGCGCAGCAACGATATGCTAGTAACTATAGGTAATTTTCTTGCTCAATATTGTATTTATAACTGACAAAAATGGCTAAGCAGCAATATAATCAAAATTACTTGTTAATCGAACCGATTTGAGGGCAACAACAAAAATTTCTGAATATTGCATACATATATACATTTGTTATTCATATTATAATCAAAATGTTGACTCGATTTATTCGGAATAACACACATTTACATATAAAAAAATACAAATACACAAACAAAAGCATAAATCTGAAATAACCATATAAAATCATATATACATTATAGTTAAGTGATTGTAATAATCTGACAGTTACACAGGTACATAGACAGACTGTAAGACAAGCAGACAGATTTATAAAATTTCCAGATGGCATAGGAAATTTTTTAGAAAACGCATTTAACATTTATTTGGAACAATAGCAAAAGAAAAGATGCTTAATTTTTTAAGCATTTTACAGAATTTCACGGATGCTGCCACATGTGCTGATTTAATTATGAATTGTCGGTTTTCTATTTTGTTCCATTTGATATCATATGTAAGAATTTCAAACGCCCGATTTTTTAAAATTTCCAACATTTTTAATAACCCGTGTAAAAAAGATCAGATCTGATCAGACTCATTAGTTCTGGTTGTTTCAATCCTGAGATCTAATAAAATCTGATCAAATCAAGGCAGATCTGGCGCTCCATATATAATCAGATCCAAAGCAAACCTTTTGCTGAAATTCCCAATTTTTTGCAAGCACGCTCCTGACTAAAACTTTGCTGACACAGCAACATTTTTTGCTGACTTTACTGACTTTTTTTTGAGTGTACTGATAAAAATTTTTAGTGATTTATCTAATTTTTAGTTTTTTATAAGAGAAATATGAAACAAGCAGTCTTCGGCTTGGCCTACACGGGGTTTCTAGAAGATGTCACACCAATAAGTGACATCTTCTCCGATAGCGCTCCGATATCGGACCTCCTAGTTTTATATGCTTCTTGGTATTGCCGAAACAAATATAACATATACTTGAGAAATATAACTTCTTGCAATTTTCGCAAATATCATTTCTCCCAAGGAAAAATCAAGTAGAGCTTGAAAAATTTTAAGAACTACGATTTTACTTTTTTGCTATCGTTAAACAAGTTCCCGCACCAAACGCATTGAAGTTTTATGTATAAATTATTTTTTTTTTTTTTATTTAAAAAAAGTAATGTTTCACTCCAAATTAGTGAGTGAGCTTTTTCTAATACAAACATCAATAAAAATCATTTCCCACCATTTTGACAAGAAAATTTTACCAAATCGCGATACTAATGCAATATTTTTCATTTTGGAAATCGCTCACGGTGCGGTAGGATTTTTTTTATCAAATTGATTTTAAAAAAACTGCTTTTATTATCAGGACAATATTATCCATTAAGTTTTGCCTTGGGGGCTTGCACCCAAAAAAAAGTTATACCACTAATATACATACATATCTTTTACTATCAGAGATGCCAACTTTTTCATAGCAAAAAGCGCAAAAAATATACAAAAAAGGGTAAAAACGCGCAAATTTCTACTTAAAAACGGGTAAAAAAGCACTAAACAGTTTTTACGACCTTTAAAAAAAGTTTTGTCGTTTTTCACCTACGTAGTTTAATTAAAAACAAATAAAATTGTATTATAAGCGTACGACCTACATCAGTAAATACGTCGACCGCCGTTAGATGTGTATCAAATTAGAGAAAAATAACTTGTGAAATGACACAAATTTTTACTTTATTTTTCGATCAATGGTACAGATTTTTCGCTAAATGCCTTTAAAGTTTGGCGGTTGTCCATTCAGTTTTTTATAAAAAAAAATTTTCAAATTCAATTAATATGAATTTTTTCTGTTAAAATGTAAGCACAGGAACTGTGGCCATATTTACGATATAAATGCGATGTGCTAATCTTGATATTTAAACCACTACTTACCGTTTTATATAGGTTTTTATGGTTTTTTGCTATTTCAGCGACTTAAGTCGCCGAATGTACAACCGACCGCAATAAATGTAATGCCTTAGTAAGGAAGCAATTAAAAGGAAAATATTTCAGCTTCTCTTAAAAAAAATCTAAAATTTCCTAAATTTAGATTAAAGTACTCAAAATTTTGATACCCATATTGCCTGTGGTGTAAAAAATGAGCTATTGTAAAGGTTGTCCTAAATCCAAACGATAACGAATATCGAAACAGGCTCAGGTACTCCTTCGTTTAAACTAAATTGGCATTATTATATGGAAGGCATATATTCAATAGGAGCCATCTGAAATTTTGAAGAAAATGAGTTTTTAATGACAAAAGCTTCAAGTGTACAGCAGTAATCTATGATACTTATTTTGGACTGAAAAAATAATGTTGGTATTTAATTTTTATTTAAAAAAAATAGTTTTTTTTCGACCTTTTTAATTGATTAATTAGAAATTTATTGATATAGTTCGAAGCCATAACATAATAGTACTTTTTTCAAAAACTGCTATTTTTCTTCATCACGTTACTCTCCTGACAAATACGTCACAGACTTTTCGCTTTCAAAAACCTCTACACTTTCAGGAATGAAAAGACGATCGTTTCGGGGATTTTCCAGCTCCCCTTCATCAGTTTTCTTTAGAAAGTGGTGGCAGTAGTGCAATGCAATTTAAAGCATCAAAATCTCATATTAAATGTAGTCTGCTACATCAATAAAATAGGAATGGAGCAAACAATAAAATATGTTTTCGAAGACTTCTGCAAAGCATAGCCAAGAATAGAAATATTATGAAATGGTATTTCATACATACAAATTTTATTTTTACCCTTCTTCTTTGTTAATACAAGAAAAGGCAAAAACATTTGTTTTTCTCCGTACTATTAGTGTTGACAAAATTTTGGTTTTTAGTTTTTATTTAAAAAATAAAAATTGTTTTTTTTCGACCTTTTTAATTGATTAATTAGAAAATTATTAATTTAGCTCGAGTCCAATTTTCTTATTATGAATTAACATAATAAAAAATAATTCTAGCCACTTTTTCGCCTTTAGTTAATTTGCTATCTACCAAGCAAGTTTTTATGAATGATATATAGGCTGTCTACTCAAATTTTATTTCATTTCTTAAATTCAAGAAATTAAAATATCTCTGTAAATTTCAACTCACTGATTGTAAATCCTTTTTCAAATTTGAAAATGAATTGGAAAGTCACTCGAATTCCGTGAATTAACGAATTTTGAAACATGATAATACAAAAAATGTATGCGAAGACACCAAATAGCCAATTATTTGTTTTCGTTAAAATTGGAGCACTTCTAAGTCCTGGTTAACGTAAGTTAAGACTGCTGGCATCACCTAAACCGCTAATTTTTGGTATAAGATATGGCTGCCACAGAAAAGTAGATGCGTCTCCATAAAAACTTTCAGTTGACACAAAATTTGTCTATTTTTCTTTGAAATTCTTAGAAATAAATTAAAACGAGTAAAAAAGTTAAAGTCGGGCATGCCGATAAAAGAAGAGAAAATCAAAAATATTGCCCATATGGGCGATAGGTCCAAATATGGATAGGTCTGTGTACCAAATTTCATCAAAATATCTTTATATTTGCGACCTGTAGAGTGCGCACAATAATGCATGGACGGACAGACGGACATCGATAAATCGAAACAAAAAGTGATTCTGAGTCGATCAGTATACTAAAAGGTGGGTCTAGGCTCCAATCTTTTTTGGTGTTACAAACATCAGCACAAACTTATTTTACCCTCTCCACGTAGTGGTGGAGGGCCGCTAAAGAAGGGTGGTGTACCTTATTTTGTTCTCTATCACGTATCCGAATCTCATTAAAATCGGAGAGAACCAATTGGGATACATTCCTTGTGAGAAATTTTGTTAATAGCATTTAGCTTCAAAACAATGCAGGCAACTAATAGATGTTAAAAATAACATAAGTACGATATACAGTTTCGGTGTCCGAGAACATTCGTTTATTCAATAAAAACATCCATATTCCCGACAAATATACACTTCGTCCAGGAAATCAAGTGTATTAAATAAAAAAAGGGACCAAGAAAATGACATTTTTTATTTTTGTCGTGGTAAAAAATTACAAGATGGAATACGGACTTTTTTAAAAATTGGAATAACACCTTTAATAATAATGTTTAAAATTACATAAATAAATTTTTATATTTCAAATAGGAAACCTTTACTATATAAGATCACAAAATAACAGAAATATGAAAATGGTGCCCGAAAGTTAAAATAAAACAAAAAAAATAAAATAAAAAAAATTATTCCTAAATGGCAAAGGTAATATTTGGACCAATCGATAGAAGAAAAAATGTTTCTATATTATATATATACTTTCTCAGATAGTAACGGGGAGCAAATCTTTTAAAGGATAAATACCCTTATTAGACAAAGATATGTGATTTTGTTTTATTTTTTTTTTTTATTTTACCTTTAACAGTTTTAAGGCACTTTGTTTTTAACAATTTTAATTTTTACGAGTTTTTCCAGATTTGTTCTTCTTGTGCGAAATACGTAGTTAAACAGCCTGCGAAAAAAATAAAAAAAACTAAATAATGAATTAAAATTCAAAAACTAATTCATAAAAAATTGTTTTAATGTGATTTTCAAGTTTAACAGGCCTAAATTAAAACAGTTTCAATCAGTATACAGAAATGCTGTAAACTAGTGTTATTTTCCAATAAAAATTTAAACATTTGAAATCTATTTTAAATTTAGAATAAACTTTCTCAAAATATCTTAGATCCTACTTCTTATGCACTATTGAACACTAAACATGTTTGAATCCAAAAAACCAAATCTTTTAAATATTACAACAACGAAATAAATATTTTGTATGTGATTTAGAGGAGAAAATTTGCAAAAACAAATACATTTTTTTTTTTTTTGTTAATTAATTTAATTTATTGAACACCCCAAGTGCATATTGTTGTACATGTTATAATGTTTATGTTTGAAGTAGTTTCGAAAATTTTACTAATAGTTTAAAATGCATATTTATTTTCTTACTACTTATATACTTACATACACACATAAGTAATCCATTAATTTTACCTTTTGTGTTCGAATACGTACACAAATGGAAGTGAGCATAAACTAATGAAACCAAAACGAAACAAAATCAAAAAAAAACTTAATAAGTAAATGAATACATAACAAATATATATATCCCCCAATAAGTTTGTGATATTTTCTTGTGATTTTCCATAAATTGTTAATAGAAATAAATTCAAATTGATTTATTTTAAGCAGTTCTAAGTAAATTGAAATAATTTCAAAATTTAATTCACTACACGTATCAAAATGGAAAAAGCAATTATAATTATAACATAAATTATATTTGAAAACAAAAATGTAAACTTTAAGATTAAAAAATAATTCATCATTACCTACATACACTCTACGTTTTTTACTTATTCTCCTACATACACATTAGAGTTTAATCACAAATGGGTCGATTGTCCACCGACGACAGCAAAAGTCGTCACGATTAATTTAAATTCAGCGACAATCGACCGCCGACATTTGTTGACGTATTTGTTTCGCCACAATTCAATTGGTTTTGCATTAATTGTTGTTGTTTTACATTTTAATGTATTTAATTTTGCTTTTTTGCGATAATATTTTTTATATATTTCTTCTGTCAAAAAAAGTAAATTTTTTGTAAGCAAAGTACGAATTTTTGCAACTCTAATACGAATTCCTACAACTCTTTTCTAATGACAACCATTAATTAGTTAAAAATATGCCAACAATTTGACAAATATTTTGAGTGTGTGTTAGTGTGTCGTCATGAAAATACAATAGATTCTATTACAACGACAAATCGCCGGATGACATGGCGACATTTTGCTTCCCATACAAAATATATGAAAAAGCAATTCTCGTTATCGACCCAGTTGTGATTAAACTCTTATGTTGTTATATAATTAAATACTAATTATTTTATGTAAATGTAGTTGGTTGGCATCGCTTGAGAGAGAGTGAGAGACTTGTGCAAAATCAAATTGAAAATCCAAAACAAAAACAAAAAAATGCACAATTTTTCCATTAATTGAACAGTTATTTATTGTTGTTTATTTAACACATGTCGTTTTTTCCACTCTTGGTTTTGGTTTTTTTTTAATTTTTTATTTGTTTATAATACAACAATAAACTATTGTTAATGTTTATTATTACAACACTTGCAAAATAAAGCAAATAGAATATTATTATGTCTTATGGTTAACACACCCTGTAAGCAATTAAAATTTGAAATCAAAGAATTTTATTAACACCGCCTTAAAACTAATTAACACGGTCAATTCACAATCTTTTAAATATAGTACATACATTTCTATCTGTCTGTCTATCTAATTATAATTTTTCCTTTGCTTAGATCCAATATAATGTTGCTATTGTTGTTATTATTCTAAAAGCATCTCTGTATATGTATTGTACATAAAAATTTACAATAACATGAAGAATTGAATTGAAGTAATATTTTATTATGCTACTCCCTCGATTTGATCTAATTAACATACCTATCAAATAATTTAATTTAATCAATAATTTAGATATACTCGTATCATCGTTTTCTAATTATGCTAACAAACATTTTTGTTTTCATTTATCAGCATTTTTTTTATTTTAATTCCGTTTTATACAAAAGATACATTTAATCACTATAAGTTTTTAAAACATTAAAAGTTGTAATAAAAGTAATATGGACAATATATTATTTATTTTAATTTTAATGCATATTTTACAGATTTTATTATATCATTTTATCTTGCATTATACGAACAAATTTACAAAAAGATTTTGCAGAAATGTTTATTACAGATACACACACGCCTGACGCAGAGCAAAAGTTTAACAGATTTAGTACTTTTCCGATTTATCAGAAATTCACGTTTTATCAGAAATTCAATGAGGTAGAAATAATATGTTCTAAATAGGACAATATGGATATAAAATTTGGTCCAGAGTACCGTGAAAAATGTATTAAATTTGTGAAATTCCAAACTATATCCACTCTGCGATAGTTTACTTGTCAGAACAAAAGTTTTGGTATCCATATTGCCGTATTTAGAACATATTGTTTCCAGCACATTGAGTTTCTGATAAAACGCGAACAATCGCGAATTTCAAAAAAATCTGAAACTCGTGTTCAATTAATTCGACTGTAGATTATGATATTTAAATTTGACATTTAAATCACCAACTTCTCAAAAGAAAAGAGACAAAAATTTTTTTATGGAATATCCTTGAAATTAGGACATGTCTGGATATGCTTTCATTTGACACCCATATTGTGTATGCTGTCTTTAGATAAAATGCAAAATTTTTCCAAAAACTAAAAAAAAATACCTTTTTAAAAAACAGTCCAGCTCATGAGATCTCATGGGTAGACCCGAAATATTTTGAGAATCTAAAACAAACCAAGGTGTATTTTGAGGGGGGGGGGGGGGGGTACTTTTTTTCTTGAGTCGGGCTAATGTACATTTATGCACATTTCTCAAAAAATTTTCATTTTCTAGGTTATAAAAATTTTCAATTTTTTTCATGGTACATCATTGCCGCTTTGCATTCATATAACCTTACACATAACTAACTAAAATCCGTTCGTGAGCATAAGTTTGAACAAAGGCCACCAAAATAGCGGTGCAAAATTCTAAATTTTAGAAAATGTTTATGAAAATTTTTAAGTTGCTCCATATAAACTTAATAGTGTCTAAAAACCTGTGATTTTTTTCATGATTTACGAGTATCTCCTGAGTTACCCAGACGTAAACGTAGCGTATCTCTGCGTAGCTGAATTAATGAGTTAAATAAGAATGGAAGATGTGTTGCGTTTTTTGTTTCATTTTTATGCATTGAAAATATATAAAACGTAAATACACAACAAAAATATGTTGCGAATAGATTTCCGTTGTGTATTTACGCTTGCTATATGTTGAATGCACAAGAATGAAACAAAAACCACGACATATCTTCTGTCCTTATTTAACTCATTTAATTTAATCCTAAAAATGTCTTCGAGTGCTGTGAGTTTATATTATGTGACTTAGAGTTCTAAGTTCAACACTGCAAATAAAACATCCTTTGGAATAAAAAATCTTGAACCCAACTCAGCCGACTTAATTAAAATAATATAAAACAAACATGTAGACTACAGTGCCTATGCATAATAATTTAAAAAGCTTATAACACGTTATAAAATGAAATTTGTATGAAAATTTTGTTTTATAAGCCACTTATAAATTTTGAAAGAGCCCGAGTAAAAAAGTTTTGATATAATCACATATTATTTTATCTAATTGTATATAGTAACTTATAGTTACATATGTTCACATATGCTTTTAAATTCAAGCATATATACTTTTATATAGTCATATATTAGCTATTTTTTCCTCAAAGGTTTTAATATGGAGACATATGTGATTTTATATTATTACATACTGGCCTACATATATATGTATGTGCTATATATAAGTACATAAAGTAACATATAAAAGATATAATTACATATACGTTTATATATAATTTAGTATGACACTATACATAATAATATAAAACTATGTGGATCCATATAAAAAATATTTTATAATTTGTGTTAGTTATGATTATATATTGACGAATATGAACCCATATATAACTTATAACGTTCTTTATAAAATCATCTATAATTATATATCATCCCACATAGGCAATTTTTTCAAAGTGATTTTATATAAAAATATATAAGGTCCATATAAAACCGTATTATATTATATTTGGTTCCATGTTATCAATGATTTTGAACTAGTTTGAGATTTAGTAATTACTAGGGATTGGCGCGTGACACGAAATGTTCGTGAGTCACGTTATTCACGCGTGATCGTGAATAATAATTACTATACTTAATTAAGTGATTCGTGCGTGAGCGTGAGTAAGAATAACCCGTGCATGATTTGTGTGTGAGTTTATTTTTTGCATCATATGTTTTTAGTAATTTTTACTGTTTTGCGTGAGAATTTTCTGATTGTAAGTTTTTAATATACTCATGTGTGCTGAGTAAGAAACGAAATGCTCGTGCGTGAGTAATTTGTTTTTGTTTAGGAGCATGAGTCAAAAATGGCTTACGCACCCATAACATTAACAACACTGAAGCTGTAATACGAAATTCTCTATTCTATAACTTACACTTGACTGATTTTTTATATTATATATTGGTTGTACAGTTGTGGCCAAGCATTTAAGTCAATTCAAGTTTTTTTTATAATTTTATTGTTGTTGTCTTTATTTTTAAAGATCAAAATAGTGGCTAAATTCGCCACGAAAGGCAAGGAGATGGTTCAGAAAATTGTACAGACTTTTAACGTAATGTTTGTTTTTTAATTTTGTCACTTGTTTTAAGTGGGCGTGGCTTTTAACGAAAAATTAGCGATATAAACCTCTTATCAAATTACATAGTAAAATTTAGGCAGTACTGATCGGTTGTGTAAAAACTGTATATTTTTGTAAATCCTATAAAATTTCCTTAAATCTTGCAGTATTTTTATCTACAAATAGTCGCCAGACTTAAAAGTGCAGCACTTTAAACATGACCAAATTTTTATTTGTTTTTAGCGATTTTTAATAAAGTTAACAGCACTGAATTTTTAAAGTGAATAGTTTTATGCTTTTCTTACCACAATATAGCAAATGAGCCAAGATTTTTTTTACGTTATAGTAGAAAGCATTTCATGTTAAAATTTCAGTGTTGTTAACTTTCTTTTAAAATCGCTAAAAACAAATAAAAATTTGGTCATGTTTAAAGTGCTGCAATTTTAAGTCTGGTGACTATTTGTAGATAAAGATAATGCAAGAATTAAGGAAATTTTATAGGATTTCCAAAAATATACAGTTTGTACAGAACCGATCAGTACTGCCTAAATTTTACTATGTAATTTGATAAGAGGTTTATATCGCTAATTTTAAAACAATTGGCAAAATGAAAAAACAAACATTACCTTAAAATTCTGTACAATTTTCTAAACCACCTCCTTGCCTTTCGTGGCTAATTTATCCAATATTTTGATCTTTAAAAATAAAGGCAACAACAAAAAAATTAGAAAAAAACTTGAATTGACTTAAATGCTTGGCCACAACTGTATATCATAATCCTATTAACTTTAAAATTTCAGTGTTGTTAACTTTATTTTAAAATTACTAAATTAAAAGAAAAATTTTTTCATGTTTATTGCACTGTCATGATAAATCTGAAAAAAAGTAATGGAAGATTTATCGAAATTATAAGATCTCCAGCAGACCTGGGGTTAATCGAACTGGCCCCTTTATATGAAATAGACTGGTCACTTTTACATGGCGTTGTCATAGGAGGTGGAAATTGACCCCTTGTGACATGTCACAAGACAAATCCTAGCACTGGTTACTGAACTCTCATAAAAAACAAAGTTCACTTTGAACTCTCTCTCATAAAAAACAAAATTCAGGAACCTGTCCTGGGATTTGTCTTGTGACATGTCACAAGGGGTCAATTTCCACCTCCTATGACAACGCCATGTAAAAAAAGTGACCAGTCTATTTCATATAAAGGAGCCAGTTCGGTGACAGTTTGTTAAAATTTCCCGTAGGGTAATTACACATGCAATAACACAATTACATGTAATTGTAATTGAAAAAAAACTCAACTACAATTACATATTATTTGTAATTGCAATTCAAAAAAGAACAATTACAAGTAATTGAACATTTTTTTTTATTTAAAAAAATAATTTTTGTATATTGTTAGATATGGTCCTATATAATATGATAAAAAGTATAAGGTTAATATTTAGATATAATTGTATCAAACTATGTCCACTTTTATAAAATTTTATATAATTTTATACAAAAAGATATAATTTGATGTAATTGGATGAGGACAAAATTCGGATACAATTGCATCGAATTGCATAAAATTGTATCAAATTGTACCAAATTGTATACAATTGTATACAATTCGATACAATATGATACAATGAGACGTTCTCATTTTTCGGATATAATTATATCTAATTACATAAAAGATTATATATAATTAAATATAACTTTATATGGCTCCATATCATTTTTTTTACTTAGGAGATTATGCATATGGCCCTTAGGGTATAAATTTTGCTGGGGTGCAAGCTCCCACTGAAAGCGATTTCTAAAATGAAAAATATTGCATTAGTATCGCGAATTGATAAAATTTTCTTGTCAAAATGGTGGGAATTGATTTTTAATGATGTTTGTACTAGACAATTAGAAAAAGCTCACTAATTTGGAGTGAAATATTACTTTTTTTAAATTAAAGAAAATTTCAGTTATAGTTTACATAAAACTTCAATGCGTTTGGTGCGGGAACTTGTTTAACGATCGCAAAAAAAGTAAAATCGTAGTTCTTAATATTTTTCCATGCTCTACTTGATTTTGTCTTGGTAGAAATGATATTTGCAAAAATTGCAAAAAGTTATATCCCTAGTTTTTTTGTCGCTAAGCACCGTAAGTTGTTTTTCACGTGGAAATTTTCACTCGAACTTAAAAGGTCTCAAAAGTTACTTTAAATTTAAAAAATTAATATTTTTTTTATTTTATCCAAATCGGAATGAACCACACCGCACATCTTCATAAGTGCAATTATTGAAGTTTTTTAATTATAGATAACTATATCAGTACCGCAAAATAATTTACACAAACAAATTATTGTCTTTAAATCGATTTTAAATAAATTTATCCGAAAAAAATTTGTTTTTTAATCTGAAATCCTACGGCTTCGTAGATTTGCCCATGTATAAGTTTGTCATTGTAGTATGCCGAAATGTTGGTCTCGGTTATGTAATTTTAAGCCGACCTAGTGATGTCCATGTTAATTTTTGTTTGTTTTAATTGTCAGATTGCCTCTATATGGTCAGATTCTCCCCATATGAGAAATGTTAAATGTACATTCAAATGTACCTGTTAAACACATTAAATGGTGTTCAAATTAAATTTTTCAGAAGTTTTTTTAAAACACTCTTAAATAGTTTTTAAAAGTAATTTTAGAAAATTAGCTGACTTACGCGGTCTTTCTGCTTGCGCGGAGCTTTGACAGGAGTAAATGTGGCAAAAGTACAAACATGGAAGCACCATTCATCCCTTTTTCGATATTCGTTGTCGTTCGGCTTTCAGACGACTTTTACCATATAGACTTTTTAACGAATATTTCAAATGTTTCCACCGAGTGGCAATCCTGGGTCCAGAAAATTGGCAATATGGTAGCACAATTTGTATTTTCTTCAGCACATTTCCCAATTTCATCGAAATCAGGGAGAACTCAACAACGGATCGTCCTTCCTGCAATTAAAAAATTTAGATTTTTAAGTGGCACCAGTGCAGGAAAGTTGTGGGAAGGTATTCAAAATCCGGGAATTGCTTTTAGAAATAGGTTTCCGCTAAGCGACCGCAATTTTCGAGTTCCGAAAAAATCGCCTAAATTCCTAACAGGTTTTTGTTTGAAAAGTTTTCGAAATATGGCAACTCTTTTTTTTAATGAAGTGGTTTTGAACGTTACCTAAAAATTTAAGGAAAAATCCTAAAAATTTGTCACTGACAGAATCTGCATAACATAAAATTAATTAAAATTTTATAACGCCTGATAAAAGCGTCTCATGCTGTTTCAAGTTTATTTAATTCGAAATTCTACTAGTGGCAAACAACAAATAAGGATTTTTTTCATCAAAAACACAATTGGCATATTTGGAAAACTTTTCAGTAGATTTATAAAATATCAACTTATTCGTGTTCAGCATACCAAAATTAACTAAACACGATGTATCACATGATATAAATAAGGAGTTTTTTTTTAAGATAATAAATCTACATAAATTAGCCTTTCATTTGAGTATGACCACGACGCACAGTGCTTCGTCCCCATATAGCAAATCGGCAAAATTAGAAGAGTTATCGTAGAAGAATGAAATTCGGTGTGCTGGTTTAGAACATATAAATTAAGCAAAATTCGAAGTTTCAGCAAATCGGTGCAAGGACATGACTACCTCCCATACATCCTTAATCTAAAATTTTTAATTTTAGCTACAATTATAAACAGAATAAGGCGAAAATTGGTTACTGCCGGTCAAATTGTGTCCCTTAACTCAGTGGTTAATTTTGTTTCATTCGGGGCAAAGACATGACTACCTCCCATATATCCTTTTTCTAAAAAACAATATTTTGGCTACATTTATGATCAGAATGCACTAAAAACTTAAAATAGTTTGTAAAATAATACTTTTTAGCTCTTAGGCGAATTTTGTTTCATTGGGTGTAAGGACATGACTACCTCCCATATATCCTTTTTCTCAAAAACTGTATTTTGGCCAGATCTAAGATCAGAATGCACTAGAAGCTTACAATAGTTTATAAAATTATACTTTTTATCTCTGTGGCAAATTTTGTTTCATTCGGTGCAAGGAATGACTATCTCCCATATATCCTTTTTCTCATTCATTATCAATTTTAAGGGCGCCACAGGCGAGCAGTATTATTGCTCAATTTTGGCAAGTTTTTTATGGTGCAATGTTATTTTATTTTAGCGAAACCTTCAATATGACACACACATGCTAAAATTTAGTGAAAACTATTTTTGACAAAATAATCAATTTTCATAAAATATCCTGGAAAGGAGTCGCTCCCCACACAAAACCCGAATTATAATTTTTTCAATTTATTATTTTTCTTTAATAATAACTATTATATTACAAAAATAGCTTTTGACATTTCCAATGTGTATTTTAAAAAAAATTTGCCAAATAAATAAAAAAAAGATCCGTTTTTGCATTTCTACTAAATTTTTGGGCATTTCGGTTCTAGGTTAAAGTGGGTTAATGATATCCAGCGAAACCAAAATTCCGTATCTGAATAATTTTAAGTATATTTAATGAACAAGTTAAATAAAAAACTAGTGTTTGCAAAAAATTCGAATTTTGTTAATTTTTAATTGATATGCTATTTTAAAGTTAAAGTTTTTTAAAAAAAAAATTAAATTCTTCAATTATGAACCTACTAGATGAAAACTTGGCTGTGTAATGAATGAAAATCGAGAAATCGTATTTTAAGGGACAGCATATACATCTACATACATACATATTAGAGTTCGTCACAAAAATTTGATTTTCGGATATCATCACTTTTTTTTAAGTTTTTGCATAGAAAAAGAGAATGGCGTTTTTTCTTTTTTATTTCAACTCCTTCCACTGGCGCAAGTCGGCCAAAAACGCTAATTTTAAGACCCTTTTCCTGCAGAGCAAAAACAGCTGCATTTATAGGAAATCTGATTTTACCATTCGATTCTACAACAAAATTTAATACACAAAACTTTTTTTTGCATTTTCAAAATACACCAGATAGCCATTAGAGTGGTTCGAATATCCGCTTTTTTCAAAAACTTCTAAAAAGTAATTACTAAATAACTTTTTAACGGGTCGCGGTATATCAAAAATTTTTGTACCAATATTCTCAGCAGGGAATACATTTTCATTGTGTGTAATAAAAAAGTAACTTTTTTAAAATTTTTGAAAAAAGTGAATTTTTGGACCACTCTAATGACTATCTGCTGTATTCAGAAAACGCAAAAAAAAATTTTATATTAGTTTTTGCTGTCGAATCGAATGGTAAAGTCAGATTTCCCAGAAATGTAGCCGTTTTTGCTCTGCAGAAAATGGGTCTCCAAATCAGCGTTTTTGGCCGACTTGCGCCAGTGGAAGGAGTTGAAATAAAAAATAAAAAAAAACGCCATTCTTTTTTTCTATGCAAAATCTTTACAAAAAATGTATGATATCCGAAAATCAAAGAATTTTTTTTTTTTTGACGAACCCTAATACATATATATCTATATAAAATTGAAAAATTGGGATATGTATAAAAAGTTAAAAATTTACGCTGTTATTCAAAAAAAACTTATTAATTTAGCTTTAAAACATGAATTTGCTAAAGCATTCATTATCTCTATTAAACCTTTATTAAAAAATTGTATTCAAAAACATACAATAAAAGTTTATTAATTTTGTTTTTAATTCTGGCAACAAACAATTCATTTAATCATTGTAAATTCTCGTTTTTTTAGGTTTTTACAATAATTTTCTTTTTCCAAACTTTATCAAACAGATATTTTAGGCTATACCCTGCTTTAGGCGTTTAATAAACTTTTCTTTATTAATCATTTGTGAATATTCTTTTTGCCAAATTAGCCTAAAAATCTGTAATTAGGCTATTTTAAAAGTTTTTGAATAACACAGTTAAAATTTGCGGTTCGAAATTTTAATTTTTTACAGTAAATTATACATCCTAATAGACTATCTAAATCGTAAAAAAAATAGACGTTATTTTTATATTTTTTTTAAATTTCACTCAACTTTATAAACTTTTAGGTTTTCCGCAAAAAAAGTGTTATTACTTAAATTTTTTTTAAGTTTCTTGAATTTTTTTTTTATTTTTACACCACATTTAAACGAACCTTGTGTTTCAATTTTCAAATTCTTTTTTTTTGAAACGTTATTTTAATTTTTGGTGGTACCTTAAAATTTAGCTCTTTCTAACTTTGTTAAAACTCAGGAAAATGTATAAAATTTTTAAATTTGCGGTCAAAAAAAACAATTTTTTTTTTCAAATTCTATTAAAGAGCTTCAAGATGTCCTAAAATCATAAATAAAAAAAGACGTTCTTCCATATTTTTTTTACACTACCAAACTTAAGCAACTTTGGGATTTCCAGTCAAAAAATGTCTTAAGTTTTCGATACCACCAAATATTATTCTATAAAATATTTTCACTTAAAATAATTTCTGCTTATTGCGAATATACCCAGTGTAGAAACGGTAATGACATATTATTATTTTTTGAACTACCAGTAATGACACCCACTTACCTTTATTATTTTAAAACATATAATAATGAGTTACTGATAATGACTTATTTTTATCATTATTTCAAACAGAAAATAATTTTATAGATGTTTTTGAAAATTTTTTGAAATCTATTTTTAGACTTAATATTTTTTAAACACTGGTAAGGATATATGTAACCAGATATTTTTTGATTTTTTTTTTATGTTGGCGAATAAGCTTACTTGTGTGCAGCAGGTTAATTATGTTTTTATCTATTAAATATTACATGTCGATATAGCTCAGATGATAGAGCTACTGACTGGCAATCTGTAGACCCAGGTTCGATTCCTGCACCAGCAAAGTTAATTTAAAAAAAATACAATAAAAAATATTTTTTTTTATATAATTTATTTTTTTGAAAATCTATTTTTAGACTCATTATTTTTTTTTGTCATTATCATTACCAAATATGTGGTTCTGTAACTACATACTTGGTAATGGTAAGTAGTTACTTTTGTTATTACATTTCTTATTACCTTTATATGGCGATGTCGCGAAAAATAATGAGTTATGGTTACACACCAGCATACGAAAAATCAAAAAATATATCGTTACCTATGTGCTTACCAGTACTGACAAAAATAATGAGTCTAAAAATAGATTTTCAAAAAAATAAATTATATAAAAAAAAAATATTTTTTATTGTATTTTTTTTTTTAATAAAATTTTCTGGTGCGGGAATCGAACCTGGGTCTACAGATTGCCAGTCAATAGCTCTACCATCTGAGCTATATCGACATGTAATATTGAATAGATAGAAATATAATTGAACTGCTGCACACTAGTAAGCTTACTCGCCAACATACAAAAAACCAAAAAATATGTGGTTACATATATCCTTACCAGTGGATAAAAAATATTGAGTCTAAAAATAGATTTCAAAAAATGTTCATAAAAATCTAGAAAATTATTTTCTATTTGAAATAATGATAAAAATAAGTCATTATCAGTAACTCATTATTATATGTTTTAAAATAATGAAGGTAAGTGGGTGTCATTACTGGTAGTCCAAAAAATAATGATATGTCATTACCGTTTCTACACTGGGACTGGGTAGTGTTTCAAAGAATTATCCTTAAAAATTAATTTTTTCCAATTTTTTTTGTAAAGCAGTTAAAATTAGATTTTCGTTTAACTATTTTAGCTCAAATTTTTTTTTACTTTAGCGCCCTCTGTTGTTAACAAAAAGAGGAGATACTGAATTTCTCTTTCATATTTATTTAGGGTATTATGTCACCTCTTCAAAAATGTATAAGTCACTAACGTTCCGCATACATTTTTTTTTTTAATTTTGCCTATGGAACAAAGCATTGTGCGACGGTGGGTGTTCAAGGACTTTTTACTGGTGACGCTAGAAAGTTTAAAATTACCGTTTTTTAGTTTAACCCTTAGAAATTTCATATTTGCCAATCACAATTGCTATTTGCTTCTCACATGTAAACCTGATACGTGAGTAAACAAAACTACACAACATTTAATTAAAATCTCTTTTTTTAGTAAATTTTTCACGATAAAACAATTAAATTTACTATTAAGGCCCTGTGCCAGGTGGCTAAATAAATTCTAAACTAAACAGAAATTGACAAAAGGGTTTTAAATTTCTTTGAATATTTTTCGAAAACTTTTTCAAATTTCATAGAAATTTAGAAACTCGAATTTAGTTTAGATCTTATTTCGCCAGTTCGACCCACAATAAATACCAATCATAATATATTTAGGTTGGATCATTTTCAGCGAGGACAACACTTGGCCCGCCTTAATATTGGGTTTAAAAACTTAAGGGGCCACATTTCTTCTGTAACGCGTTTCAAGTTAAAATACAATTTAGTTAGTACCATGAGTAAAATTTAATAGTTTGCTTTATAAATTCCTACGACAAAAGTAAAATGTGATAAAAACAAATTGTATTGAGCAGGGACGTGCAATCTACACCTTTTGCAACTGTAATTCAGAAAATATCAATTGAAATTCAGAATTTCCATTTGAAATCCAGAAAATATCAATTGAAATTCAGAATTTCCATTTGAAATTCAGAAAACATCAATTGAAATTCAGAATTTCCATTTGAAATTCAGAAAACATCAATTGAAATTCAGATTTTCCATTTGAAATTCAGAAAATATCAATTGAAATTCAGAAAATATCATTTGAAATTCAGAAAATATCAATTGAAATTCAGAAAATATCATTTGAAATTCAGAAAATATCATTTGAAATTCAGAAAATATCAATTATTATTCAGAAAACATCAATTGAAATTCAGAAAATATCAATTGAAATTCAGAAAATATCAATTGAAATTCAGAAATCGTCATTTGAAATTCAGAAAATATCAATTCAAATTCAGAAACCGTCATTTGAAATTCAGAAAATATCAATTGAAATTCAGAAAATATCATTTGAAATTCAGAAAATGTCAATTGAAATTCAGAAAATATCATTTGAAATTCAGAAAATATCATTTGAAATTTAGAAAATGTCAATTGAAATTCAGAAGATATCAATTGATATTCAGAAAACATCAATTGAAATTCAGAAAATATCAATTGAAATTCTATTGATATTTTCTGAATTTCAAATGACGATTTCTGAATTTCAATTGACATTTTCTGAATTTCAATTGATGTTTTCTGAATTTCAATTGATATTTTCTGAATTTCAAATGATATTTTCTGAATTTCAAATGATGATTTCTGAATTTCAATTGACATTTTCTGAATTTCAAATGATATTTTCTGAATTTCAATTGATATTTTCTGAATTTCAAATGACGGTTTCTGAATTTCAATTGATATTTTCTGAATTTCAAATGACGATTTCTGAATTTCAATTGATATTTTCTGAATTTCCATTGATATTTTCTGAATTTCAATTGATGTTTTCTGAATAATAATTGATATTTTCTGAATTTCAAATGATATTTTCTGAATTTCAAATGATATTTTCTGAATTCTAATTGATATTTTCTGAATTTCAAATGATATTTTCTGAATTTCAATTGATATTTTCTGAATTTCAAATGGAAAATCTGAATTTCAATTGATGTTTTCTGAATTTCAAATGGAAATTCTGAATTTCAATTGATGTTTTCTGAATTTCAAATGGAAATTCTGAATTTCAATTGATATTTTCTGAATTTCAATTGATATTTTCTGAATTACAATTGCAAAAGGTGTAGTTCTAAATTTTGATACATTTTTTCAGTCCGCAGATCTGAAAGTTTGAAGCCAATTTCTGTTAATTAGGGTGTCTCGTTAATGTGCATTTAGAGAGTTTCAAAATTATTTGACAGCTTTTTTATTTCTACACTCAGAAAACAGATTCAGTTCTGATAACCGCATTTGTAGCCAATCGCATGATTCGGTTGTGGTAGCAGAATTTTTCAGTTGTGGCAACAGAAAACCAATTGAGACAGGACTTATTTGACTGTGGCAACGGAATTTCAGTTGTATCAAAAATAATTCGGTAGCCGCAACCGAAGAATTCATTTTATGCAACTGAACCATTCGATTGGCAACAAATGGGGTTGTCAGCACCGAATCTGTTTTCTGGGTGTAAGGATAAACTTATGAAAAGAATAATTTCAGCCTCCTTGCAGTGTCGGTTAAATATTCTTGAACACTTACCGACATAATTATACTCAAATGAAAGATAAATTTATGTAGATTAATAATTTTTAAACAAAAAGTATGATTTTATGGTCCAAATTTGAAAACTTTTTTAAAAACTGACAAAAAAAATGGGGTATCTAACTCAAATTTAAATGACCGATTTCTTAAAAACGGTCGGTTGGAAATTATTTTGCTTGCCAGATTGGGAATCAGAGTACAATAGTTAATTAGAAAATATACATTGCAGGAGCAGGTCCTTTGTTAAATATTATTACACAAAATAATAATTTTTATCAAGTGGGAAAAAGGTGTTTTTGATCCATTGGAAGTGATATTTTTCCGAAAATTATGAAAGGTGTTATTCTGTAAATTTCGTAGTGGGTCGTTTTTGGCCAAAAGTATAAAAATTAACCCCATATGGATCACATTACATAAAATAATTATTTTTATCCAGTTCAGATTTTTTTTAATCAATTTGATGGCTTTACAATCTCGTAGTCATAATTAATATTAAGTTTCATGGCTCTTTTCTGACCCCAGGCCACTAAGGGTTAAAGATTTTTTAAACAAATATAAAGATAATTATAGTCTAACCAAATTTAAGTGATGTTTTTCCGAAAACTGTACAAAATTTGATGAAAACATTACAATTTTGTTAAATTTTTGATAAAATGAGCAATTTTTGTAAAATGTCCTGGAAAGCAGTCGCTCCAAACACAAACCCGAATTATCATTTTTCCAATTTATTTTTTTTTTTTTTCCTTTAATATCAACTAGTATGTAGTACAAATGGCAATCGACGTCTCCAAATTGGGCATTTTAATAAATCTTTAAAATTAATTTTAAAAAAACACGTTTTTGCATTTTTATCAAATTCGTGGGTCATTTTTGATTCCAGGCAAAAGTGGGTTAATGATATCCGATGAAGTCAAAATTACATATCTGAATAATTTTGACTATATTAAATGAATTTTGACTATATTAAATGAATAAGTTGCGGCCCTATGCTCCTTGCAGGAGTAAAAGGAGCGAATATAATATATAAATGAATAAGTGAAATAAAAGATTAATTTTTTCTAAATTTAGAATTTTGGGAATTTTTAATAGTAATATACTTTTTTTCCAAAATGGGCCATTTTCGTCCAACTTTCGGCACGGGTTAACGTTTTTCAAAAAAAAAAATTGATTTGTTCCATTGTCCCATTTCCAATAAAACTAGGGGGTGTAATGAACGAAAATCGACAAATCGCTATTTTAAGGGACAGTCTAATATATATATATATATATATTTAAAATTTGACCTCACTCTATTGCTAACAGATATATAATAGCGAATTCACATTGCGTTCGAAATACATTTAAACGTGGATATCTATAGATTTCGACGGAAATTCAGTACAAATTTGGTATTTCAAACAGATTCTTCATACACTATAACCAAAAAATAATAGTTTTCAAAAAATTTTAGATTTGATTCAAAAACTACTAGTTAAAGCCAAGGTTGGAAACCGAAACGAATAACGGTATTGGTATTGATTTTTTGTTTGTTTCGGTATTGGTATCGGTAACGGTATTTCATTTGTATCAGTATTGGTACTACCGATACCGAAAATTCAATACCGGTACGTACCGGTATTATTGAAGAATTGTGTTTTCACAATAAAATATGATGTTGTTTTCATCAACATCATCATCATCATTTCATCATCATTATCATCATTTCATCATCAAGCAGAAAATAATTTTACTTATATACTTTTACCTCTAGTTGCCACATTTTTTATCCGATTTTCATAAGGAATACCTTTCTGGAAGGGTTGTAATGTTATATTGTTTATAATTTCATTAGTTTCAAAAAGCCAAAGCAAGATGGCGCTAATCTAGCAAAAGCCTCGAAAATGATTTTTTTGATATGTCGTAGTGGAATTTTTTGCTCAGTACAATCCCAAGAATCAGAAACGCGAAGCGCCCATTAAGATGTTCAAATCGCCCCACCCTAATTTATATCCTTCCTTTTGTGTTTGTCCCCGACGAAGAATAACTATTCATTATCAATTGTGGGCGGCCCTATAAAAAAAAACTATTTTCTTAACTAAAATAATATTGAATTTAAATGAATTTCAAACTCCGCCATTAAATAAGAAGCTTTTTAATAAAATTCTTAATTTGTTTTATTTATATTTTATTCAACATTTTATGCGTTTTGACTAAAATAATTTCTTTTCTCAAGTTATAAAAAAAAAATCAACAATAATCTCACAACAACAGGAATTAGACAACAAAAACTAAAACTACTGCACATTTTAGGCGTCAAAAGAATATATACAAATCGTGTTTTTCCCCGAAGTACATAAAAATTAATAGGATACATTAAGCAAAACAAGTTAAAAAGTTAAAGTCGGTCATGTCGTTGAGTTGGGGTGGATTGGACAGGCAAGTCCGAGCCACTCATACTATAGCTTGTTCATTGTACCACGGACTATATGAAACCCTACCTACCACAGTACGATTTGCGTCATATTCCTGGAAGCGGATCATTTCGGGAAGAGAATTTTAATTAACGGTGCAATAAAAAAATTGATACGTTGCGTAAATTCGCCTACACAATTTCCGAGAAAAATTCAAAATGGCGTCGTTTTTTTCTCTTTTGTCTTGAAACTTTACACGTCAAACTTTTGGCTTTTTAGCCGATTCAGGTGTTCAAAAGTTGGTCTATCAATTATGTGTCGAGCTTTATTTTTCGAATTTTGCATTCAACAATGGAAAAATATTCATTCAAAGAAAAAAAAGAAGATAAAAAACGGCGAAATAGCAATAACATTTTCATAATTTTTCGAACTTTTCGGGCTTTCAAACACCATAAATACAAGAGAGAGTAACTGAGCCAAAGTTGGACCCGAATTTTTTTATATCACTTTTCCTCCAATTACCTTCAGTATTACATTATATAATTTGACTACAAGTGTCGTCAATCGATACACAATAAGGAGGGCCTACGACCTTTAGTTTTTAGTCGTCTTGATTACAAGGACATTTAAAATTATTCTAAATGTCGTAAATTTTCTGTATAATAAACATTTTCGTCAAAACATAAAAACATTAGGGGTTTTCATATAAACTCGTAAATTCCTTGTAAACCTTGTATAAATACAAACCATATTTTTTATGTATGGAGTTTGACATTAAACTCATAAATATACCAGGTTTACACCGTTTACGAGTAGAATACGAGTTTATATGAAAACCCCTATTATTAACTGGTGTAAGCTCATATACATACATGTATTTTTTTTTTTTTTTTTCATCTAAAAAATTATGAAAATGTTGGCATAATGTTGATAAACTACCGATGTTACAATTAAATGTGTTAACACAAATGTAATATAGTTAAGCAAAACACAACGGTTTCAATATTTTATTATAATTAACAAAGGTAGAATAACCAAAAAATTACAGAAATTTTATTTATTAAAACACAAGCGATGTCAACATTTTATTCATAAAACGATTTCATTTATAATTTTTATTTTATTTGGAAAAAAACAAACAGCAATAACATATTTTTAATGCATGGTCTTTTTCTTGTCTTGTTTTTGTTTGTTTTTTGTTTTCTTTGGTTTTTCATATATTTATATATATAAATATGTATATATAAAATTGTAGTTTGAAATTTAATTTTATACTACATTTACTCTTAACGAAAAACTAGTAGTTTTTGAAATCTATTTGAATTTACTTGTCAAATCGCTAGAAAACTACTAGTTTTTGGTTGTAGTGTGTGTAAATTGGGCTTAAATGCAGACAGCAGGAAAACTAAAAAGGATCGAATTAATAAATTTCATAATTTTTAGATGAAACATGATTAACACTTTTTAAATTTACGTGCATATGTATTCCTATTTGTAACGAGTTGTGACTATTATGGAACTATTTATAAGACTGAGGTTACAACTTACAATAAAATTTTAGAAATTTTATTTGTAAGTGTTGTGATCATGTCTATAAAAGGAAACAAAATTATGAAACAAAAATTCGAATAAATAATATTTTGAATAACGTTGGCAACAACAACAGAGATTAGATAGATCTCTTACTATTTGAATTCGCTGTCAGTGGACGTATGTAATGGGACTGTGTTGGACTTATATACGTCCTATAACTAAACAAAAAATATTGAAATGTGTGTGAAAAATGTATTTGTTGACAAAATAAGAAGGCGAAGAAGAAGGCGAAGAGTAAAGCGTCCTACATACGACCAAACATGCTGTACAGCATGCTGGACGGCTGTATGAATTTGACCATGTAATGTCTAATTTGACGGTTTGTCAAGCATGTTGGACGAAAAGAAAATTTTTTGATTTTTCGGCAAGTTTGACAAACACGCTATTGAAAAAAATCATCAAACATTGGAGAATTTTACATTTTTTATAAGTTATTTTGTGAGCAGAAAGGGATAACGTTAATAAATAAACTAAAAAAAATGCAAAAACAAAAATGAAATTAATAAAAATAATTTTGTCATTATCATCGGCTGTGTTGATTTTGTGGTTTTGAAGTCAAATTTTACAGCATGCTTGTCCGTGTATTCCAAAAACCATTTTTTGTTTGTCAAACAAGCTGAACAGCATGCTTGCTCGTATATAGGCCGCTTAAGATATATGTATGTATATGCAATATAGGAGCAACAAACCCAAGGGAAATACAGTCACAACTAGAGCCACAGACTTGTCCGTAGGGATAGAAAGATACGTTAATCAACTAGGCGCCTTATGTGGCGTATGAGTGATATTAATTCAAGAATTTAAAAAATATCACTCATACGCCATATTGTACTGTGTTTAATTTTATTTATTATGCCTTCTTCTTATGCTCCATTTGTTTGTTGTTTATTTAAAACAGTACATTTTCACCATATAAAAATCGAATTGGCAAAATATAAATTTAGTGTTAATAGTTTAGTTTTTATTTTTTTTCTTTATTTTTTATTCATATATGCATATTTATTTGATAAATTCTGTACAACTTAATTATTGTTATAATTTTGTTGTAGTTAAATTTTTTTAATTAACGAAATTCTTTCAAAAACATTTTTCATATGATTTCCACATATTTCTTTTCTTTCATTTTTATTTTAGGGTCCCCGGTGTGGAAACCACGAGACATGATAAACTTAGGCGATGCCCCGTCAACGTCCCGCAAAGACGGTTCCAAAAATTAAATTTTAACAAACATTGACAAACAAAATTAAAATGTATACAATCCATAAATCACAACCAAAAAAGAAAGCAAGGCATTTTAAAAGAACCTCTACTCACAAATTCCTACAAAATTCCTTCAAATTATTACATCCCTCTCTTCCAGTTATTGTTTTCGCTCCCCAAAACTCTGACCCTTTCACAGGAAAAAGCAAAAGCAACTTTGAATTATGCATAGTAGTATTAAGTATTAAAAAGTCAAAGAGACAACAATTGAAAAACGAAAATGTTGTTAACTTATGTTTAAAAGAAAAAACAAACATATAATAATAAATAATTTGATCGTAATGCATTTGTTTCTGAAAAGACTTGAAGATTAATTTTATATTAAAAAATAATAAAATAAACCTAAATTCTCCAAAATATAGCATTAACATTTATACTACACTAACTACATCAACAAAAAAAAAAAAAAAAGAAATAAAAAAAAAACAAAACTAAATTTAAAAAGAAAATAAAAACATTTTTCAATAAAAAAAAACAAACTTTTAATTAAAAGAGAAAAAACGCAATAAAATTTAGTTAAAAAGACAATGTTAAAATTTAAATAGAAATCAAATTAATTTAATTTCACTATCTCACTTAAACGCCCCACATATGGTATTTACCTACATTGCAGAAATAATCGTGTTTAAACAAGATTTCGAATAGTGTGATACATGAACTAGACTTCGAAATATTGTTTAAACTGGCTTCCTGGCGCAGTTGTAAGTAAAGTTGCATCTTACTTACACTCTCCCTTCACTATCTCGGTCTATTCCCCTTCCGAAACACTCATACACACACACACTCACACACACTTTGCAGACAAATAGATAGACAGACAGATAGACAAACAGAACGACATCAACAGTTAGTTAATTAAGTACCACAAACACGTAATTTATACAATAAAAACTTAAAACGAAAATATAATAAATAGTTAAAACAATAATAAATGAAAATAATTTTATGTGAAATTTCATCAAATATATAAATAAATGAATCTAAATAGCTAAAATAAGTCACCGTTTAACGAACCACACACACACACACTTGCAACTTGAATTGAATGTATTTCACATAATTTTACATCAACCAACCAACAGCAACAGACAGTGCTACTTAAATTTAATTAGATAATTTTAGACAAAATTCGAAAAATCCTAACGCCACTTAGTCTAAATTTACTTAGTCGCCTTTTTAAAGTGTCCCTTTCAAATTTTACGAACTCTTAAATTTGTGTGGAAAGCAAAAACAAAATCTTTGATTAACCCTCTAATGCGCAGGTCTTAGTATTTGAAGTTATTTTATTTTTTTATAAACAATTAATGCAATTAAAATAGACTTCACTCCTATGAGGAACCACTGGACTTAATGAACAATCAGAGAACTTCTATGGTCAAGATTTGTTAGTTGTTTGGGCAGTACTTCAGTTTTGTTATTTCACAGATTGATGATAACTGCAAAGCTATTTTGGAGTCTCTTCTTCAAAGACGAGTCATTATTTTAGCTCAATACCACATATGATTCCATCAGGATATGTTTAAAGGATAAATCTCTTAATTTAAAATTTGGTAACTATGTATTTCTTTTTGTTAATGTTAATATCCCCTACCAAAAAAAATTATATGACTTTTGATATTATATATAAATACATCCGAAAAATGAGAACATCTAATTGTATCAAATTAGATCGTACTATGATCATATTAGATCTAATTTGACACAATTAGATCTAATTTGATGGAATAAGATATGGTTTGATACAATTTTATCCGGATTTTGTCCTCATCCAAATTTATCAAATATAATATAATCATATCCAACTAGATATAATGATATATAATTCGATACAATTGTACATAATTATATGAGGCATATGTAACTATATATAGGTCTATATATAATTGTATATTGTAATATGTTACACTATATATTGTGCAATATATAACAAGATATAGTTATATATTTAGGATATAATATCGTAACACTTTATATAATTATATCTTGGTATATATTTTCCAATATATAACTATACAAAATTGTATATGATAATATATGACTTTATCAAAACGTTTTTACTTAGGTGGTCAAAATATATTCATGTTAAGTGTCAATTTCGCCGAACTGCCAAAACAACAACGCAAGAACACCCATATTCGGTATTTAATTTTATTTTACTGCTATTATTTGTGTATATTATGCCAAAAACTGAGCATTTCTTGATTCGTCTTCAAACTATGCCGGAATATGTATATTAGGGTTATGATTTATTGATTTTTTTTGCAAATATCAAATTTTACATGCCCTAGTCAAAAAGGCCATAAAAAATACCCAGCAGAAATTACTGCTTGCTGGGAAGCAGTTTTGTCAGGGAGAGTTGAGCAGTGAAGCAACTGCATTATTGATGATATCATGCCTGAGTTTTGTTCGAGATAGCTTTTAATTAGTGCTCCTGTTTTTTAATTAGTGCTCCTGTTTTTCTTTTAAAATGTCGATAATTCATGCCTTCTCGGAAGTGTATATTATAAAGCTTTTAAACTATTTAAAATCATGCCTTCTCACAAGCACAATATTCCTGCATATTTTTCCGTGAAGAGAAAATGCCTCTTACGAGTATTTATAGTAAAACCTCTTATTTTCATTAAAATGACTTTTTTCCGCATTTTGAAAAATTTTGATAAAAGAACAGCAAAAATATTTAAGCAATCAAAATGTATTGCTCATTTCATGCCTTTTTGAAAAGCACAGCAAAAAGCGATGTAAACAATTAATCAAATTAGGCATTTCATTAGTGCTGTTTACGAAGCTATACATTTTTAGAAGCGGTAAAAGTAGCAGTAAGGAAGCAGGTATCGTTTTTACTGCTTCCACATTTTTGCTGGGTATTAAGAAACGCAATCTTACTTTTTCGCTGTTGTGAAAAAAGTTCCCGCACCAAAAGGGTTGAAATTTGGACTATATTCTTTTAGTTTAATTAAAATATTTCTCCAAAGTTTTAAACAAATGAGACTCAAACGGTGCCTATTAAAAGCTATTTACGGTAAAAATTACGAAACCTTTTTGGAGGGACTTTTGGATACATTTTTTGTCGTTTACAATAATTCTTGTAATAATTCGTTATGTAAATTAAGAAAATCCCCGAGCAAAAAATTATGTTTAGAGATTGCATTTGGTGCGGAAGGTTTTTTTTTTGCCAAAATGACCCGCAAACACGATTTTTATTATTAATTTGGTATTGCCTATAACATGGTTAAAAATGAGTCATAACCCTAATGTGTATCGCCTTAAAAAACGATACAACAAAATTTTAATATTTTCTAATAATAAGCTATTAATGCCAAATAAGTCCGAAAAAGTTTCATTGCAATTAGGAAAAACCAAGGTTGGTTACCGTTTCAGTTTTAATATAACGGTAATTGTCAACCACGCCGAAACCAACCCCCATATCAACGTTTTAAAACGGTGTTACCATTAAGAGTAATTGTCTTTATATTTACCCGTTTTTATTACGATGTTTCATTCGTTTACTTGCGTAATATATGCATACAGGCGCGGATCCAGGATTCCCTCAAGGTGCGGGGGCTAAACATTTTTTAAATCTTATGCGGTAGTCATATCTATAGATATTTTATGAACTAAAAATAGAAGTTGCAATACTTGTTTTAGCATATGTTTACCATTCGTGTGGTCCTCTGTCTTTGATATAGCTAAAGCAGGGGTATATAATACCATAAGTCATAGGATCTTTCAAAAGAGTGAGTCAGATAACCTGAATCCTATAGTATAGACACATTTTGTCTGATACGTACTGAAAATGCGATTGAAATTTTGATAGTCAGATTGTTTTTGAAATATTTCATAAAATTATGAGAATCCGATTGTAATAGCTGTTTTCGTCTGATTGCATTTGATGGTGTAAACACTTATACAAGCTTTTTTTGACAATCACATCATATCGTACACTCAAAAAAAAAGTCAGTAAAGTCAGCAAAAAATGTTGCTGTGTCAGCAAATTTTTAGTCAGGAGCGTGCTTGCAAAAAAGTTGGTAATTTCAGAAAAAGGTTTGCTGAAAATCAGCCAGCTGATTTTTACCAATAAAATAGTAATCTTCAGCAAAAGTTTTGCTAACACTTAGTCGACTGCAACTGAAAAAAATCCTTGCTAAAATCACTAAACTTTTTGCTGAATATAAGTAGACTCAAAAAACTCAAAAAAATTGTAGCGAAATTTTACTTTAGTTAATTTATTTGCTGAAAATTTAAATATAGGATATGTGTAGAGTTGGTTTTCTTTTTTTGTCATTTCCGTTTCCAGACAAGCTGCGACATCTACATCTTGTCTATCGGGTTGTCGCCCACGTTATGAATGCGGTTATCACAAAATTTTTGTAGCAAAATAAATTAGTAAAACATTAGTACAAAATTAGTTTAGTGCTAAAAAAATATAACTAAAATTTTTGCTGAAAACGGAATTTCAGCAAAAAAATTGCGGAAAACTAGTACACTTGATATACAAGACGTTTTACTAATTTTTCTACTAACTTATTTTTTTGAGTGTACTGGTAAAAAAGGCTCTATGGGAAAAGTCGTCTTAAAGCCCAACGATAACAAATATCGAAAAAAGAGCAAACACCCCCTCGGTTAAATTAAATATGCATTATTATATGCGAATTTTAACTAAAACCAACAACAATTTCTAACTCGAAAAAAGTTATAATTGAATAAAAAAAAGTTGGACATTTTTGGACATGTTTTGTATAATGGTGCAGGTAAAAAGCCCTTAGCAGCGTTTTTAAATTCAATACATGAGAATGGCCGGTCAAAAATACGTAAGCCTTATTTTGTTTCTCTTCTAACACATATCCAAATCTACCCAGTGTAGAAACGATAATTACATATCATTATTTTTCGTAATGACACCGACTTACTAATAACTAATTACATGTTCTATTATTTCAAAATAAAAAATAATTTGTTTCCAATACATAATGACTTATTTTTAATATTATTTCAAACAAAGTATTGTTCTAGATTTTTTGTAAATTTTTTTTAAATATATTTTTCGGTAGTTTGGGTAATCTTTTTTGTGTTCCCTTTCGCTTTTTTAACAAAAAGGTTTTTATAATATAAAAGTCATACACTCAAAAAAAATAAGTTAGTAGAAAAATTAACTAAAGTAAAATTTCGCTACAAGTTTTTTGAGTTTTTTTCAGTCTACTAATAATGAGCAAAAAGTTTAGTGATTTTAGCAAGGATTTTTGTCATTTGCAATCGAGTAAGTGTTAGGAAAACTTTCGCTGAGATTACTATTTTTTTGGTAAAAATCAGCTCGCTGATTTTCAGCAAACTACATTTGCTGAAATTACCAACTTTTTTCCAAGCACGCTCCTGACTAAAAACTTGCTGACACAGGAACATTTTTTGTTAACTTTACTGACTTTTTTTTTAGTGTACCTACTGTTATATCCGTAAAATAAATAAATTATCAAAAGTGATAACTATTTAAATAAATAGAGGGGACGTACAGTTCGCTACCAGCACTTGAAATAGGCCTTAAAAGATTGGTATTGAGTATATTGTTGACAAAATATTTATGCACACATGAAAAAAAATTGCCAACCGAATTGCTAAGCCAATTTTGGTTGCTACAACCAATAAATTCGGTTGGTTAAACCATTTTGGAATATGATTCCTAAATATTTTGGGTATTGCAACTAAAATTCAGTTGTATAAACCGAATTTTGTTGTGATAACCAATATTCAGTAGCACCAACCAATTTTAGTAGATGTAACCGAATTTCAGTTGGAAAATGGCATATTTTTTCTCTGTGTGTAAAATTTCCATATAGTAATTTTGGTCCACAATAGAGATATTTAGTTTAAAACGAGTGCAACAAATTTCATAATATAAGAAAAGTTTTAAATAAATTTATAAAACAAAACAATGAAATGAATTTATTTGATTCTGTGGTGGACCAATACTACTCTATTACAACTTTATATTTTTACATTATTTGCTCAGCATTATCAAACTTTAAAGCCCTATTTTATATAAAAATTAGAAAAAAAAATCACACGAAAGTCACGTTTAAATGCAGATAGCACAATATGAGCACACTCGAAAATTTTGTTGGTATTTTTTCCAATTCAGCTTATCAGTAGGCATCGTTCTAGTACTGTTATGTGGAGGTTTCATTTTCGGGGCGCCCTAATATGTATTCTGAAAATAGTTTTCATCGAAATGAAAACAATATACTGCTAATATGAATGTCCATTAGGGATGCCAATCGGGATTTTCGGGAATGTGGGATTTTTTGGGATCCGGGGATTTTACGGGATTCCGGGATTTTAATTTTCCCATATTTATAACAATTTTAATGTTATGTAGCTAATTTCTTTATAGAATAAAGTATTTTATAATTATTTAATACACTAAAAATATTGTTGCAGTAACTGACTGCAGTTTATTTAAAAAGTTATTCGTACATTTATTTTCAAATGGTTATACAGTTAATATACAAAGAGATACATTTTTCAACTTTTTTTGTCTTGTATTTAAAAAATAAATAGCATATAAATATGGATTTTTTGTAACAGTTAATATTTTCATTCAAAATAAAATATTTTATAAAAAACACTTTTAGATTTGTAGTTAATTTCCAAGTCATAAACGGAATAAGCTAAATATCATTTATTCTTATGGATTAATTATTTGGTAGTTAAAAAAATTAATAAAAAAATTATTATTTTTTAGGGATTTTGTAGTTATTAACAATTAACAATTAAAAATAAATGAAAGGTACGTTTGATTTAAATGAAAACTTAGTGGAATGATTTTCAATTGATTTTTAATTTATTTTAAATTACATTATCAGTTAATTTGAACTACAAACTATTTTGAGTGTGGTAAATTTTAGGAATATTGAAACACAATATACCTTGCGCCTTGTATTTGGTAAGCAGATTTTAAAACAGATTCGATAACCTTGCCAATGAATCGTGCAATTTAGCAACAAAATTATTTGGTTATCGTTATCAAATTGAAGAATTTAAAGATAAAATTCCAGCCAAAATGCGGTTTAAAATGTCGAATTTCGCCCGGAAGAAGAAACCGGTACAATAACGAATAAACTTGATTTTTTCGCATGAACTGCGAAAAACTTTTAAAATTTTCAAATTTTTCTGCAAACTCTTTGCATAATTTACTCCAAAAATCTACTTAAATTCTAATTTTACCAATATTGGTATCAATTTCTTGTAAATATGAGAAAACTTAAGAAAAAACATCGTAAATCTAAAATTGTGCACTGTGTTTATTTATGATCATTAGAGCAAGGAATTTCATGCACTTACAAAACGAAAATATGCGCCTAAAAAATGCAGCTAAAAAAGAAAAATATGCATTAAAAACATATGAAATATGCCCTAAAAATATTTATTTTTGCAAAAATGAAGCATCTTAAAATATAAAAAGTATCTAATTAATTTATTTTTCAAATAAACACCGAGTTTTTTGCTTTTATTTGGGTCAACATGATTTTTTTTTAAATAACAAAAACAAATTTTTTTTAATCTAAATAAGAAAATCTATAAATTGTTTAATTTTTTTTTTAACAAATTTAAAAAATGGTACTAAAAAATTAAAAATATGTACACATATGCATTAAAAAGCTTAAAATATGCATTAAAAAGTCACGAAATATGCATTTCAAGTCAATATATGCAAAAACATACACTTTTGACAAAATATGCAAAACCATGCATGCAACTACAAATCGATGCCATTTTGTTCTAAATTTGATAATTCGGATAAATATTTAATCCACATTAGTTTCGGACTATGGAGAAAAAACATGCATTTGCATGAAATTCCTTGCCCCAATGATCATATATGATTAAGAAATAAGAAAATCTCGGGATTTTTGAGAAATAATCCCCAGATTCGGGATTATGGCAATCCCGAAAATCCCAGGATTATATACATTATATTTTACCGAGGTGAACATATCTTTCTGTCATAGTTCCCCAATCACCGTTTGGGGAACTATGACAGAGAAATTATAAGACATAAGCCCCATAAAAAATGTGGGAACCAGAAAAAATTTGGTCATGATGTCCATACTGAAACTTTAAATTGAATTCTAATTTTATATGTTTGAGCTAAATATCAAAAAGAAAACATAAAAATTTTCCACAAAAATCTCAAGATTTTTTTAAAACTGTTCTTCTGCACTGCTTAGTACAAACTTCCAAAAATACACCTCGGTGGCGCTTCTAACACTTTTCAAAGTGCTGCCATAGGGAAATGTAAACCACATTCCAGAGCAGAGTAGTAATTGTTTGGAAACAGAACATTCCAAAAGAAAATAAAGCATCCATGCGGTACATTGAGAAAAAATATTTGTGTTACAGTTAGTGCAATAGTAGACAAAAGAATTTCAGTCTTATAGAAGGTGAAAGAAACTGTGTTCTTTCACGTTGTTTGGTGTTATTTCCCAAAACTGATCCCGAGTATTTGAGAAGCCAATATAAAGGTGGAAACAAAACAAATGTTTTTGAATCGCCTTTAAGACACTCAATTTTACAATCTTTATCGCATATCAGTGTTACCATATATTTTTTTAGAAAAACTGTAAAAAAAAAACTGTTTCTTTATAGAAAAACTGTTTTTCGAAAAAATTTTAAAAATCGGAAGAAATTCTGGGATCCCGAAGTATAGTGGGATTAAAATATTTCAAAATTTTCAATTTTCAAAATATCGAGATTTGAACAATTTAATTGCGTTTGGCATTTATATTAATCGACTTTTTGCACAGCCTTCTAAAAAAATTTTTTTAAGAATTTTGGTCTCCTAGGCCCGAATCTGAAGTTAAAAAAAAGTTCATCGAATCACCCTTCCGAGATGTGAGCCTTTTTTTATTAACTCCTGACCTAGGATAGAATACTTTACTGGTCAATGTTATACTTCAAAATATTTTTTTGAATTGAGTATTATTATGTCGGGAATTGTTTGACGGCGTGTAAAAACCCCGTAAAAACCTCGAAAATCACGTTTTTTGGAATAGTCCTTGATCATAATTTAAAATTTAAAAAAAATTGATTAAATTGATTGATTAAATTTAAAAAAGTAGTAAACTGTTATCCAGAATTGGCAAAAATTTATTTAAAAAAAAATGAATTTCGGACTTTTTTGATGAGACATTGTTTTAAAATTTTTTTTAAAAAAAATAACTTTCTAAATTATCCTTCATTTAGAAATGATCTGAAAAGTTCGGCTAAAAAATGTCCATGTCAGATGTGGTTTAGCTCATTTTATTCCATGCCAATATTTGATGAAATTTGTTAAAAGTGTCGTTTTTTCAGTAAGCATATTTTGTAGTATAATTATGGCATTTTTAAATTTATTTATGTTTCGATTTGTACCTAATTTTTCAGCAGAATATGAAAGTTTTATTGTAATTTTTGGGTCATATGCATAATCACTTTCTGAGTTTATAAATGGCTTATAAGAAAAATATTTTATACAAAATTCATTTTATAAACGTGTTATAACGTTTTCAAATTATTATGCATAAGCACTTTTATATTTGAATTCTTAATTTTTAGTTAAAAAATTAAAAAAAAATTCTAAATGAAACAAATATGCCGATTTAATATGAAAAAACTGTAAAAAAATCCATGAATTTAAAAAAAAACTGTTTTTTACATGCAAAACTGAAAAACTGTTAGGCTTCCCAAAAAACTGTAAAAAACAGTTAAAACTGGCTATATGGCAACACTGTCGCATATCCACATTCCCTCTCAATCGATTAGCTCTACGGTTAACACTAGAAGGTCAACGTGATATTTTTTTCGTTAAGCTCAATGCATGATACAACCATACTAGGTAGGTGCATTAGAACAACAAACAACAACAAAAAAGGTAATCGACTATACTTGATACATAGCGAAAGCATACGAAGAAATCCCTGAACTGTCATAATAAAACCCTGAACTGTCAAACTCTCCCTAATGCATCTACCTAGTATGGTTGTATCATGGGTCAATGTAGGCCTAAAAGTAAAAAGTAAGGGTACAATATGACAAGAAATTATTAAATATTTTAGTTCGAATAGTTTTCTTTGTAAATGCAATTAATTACTGCAACATTTCCTTATATTTATCGCTTGAAAATTAGGCTGCGTTCACACCTAATTCTTAAACACGTGTTTGGCTAAAACACGTATTTTAGCTCTTTATTCTATTACAACAGATCCTTATTCTTTTACACTCGTTTTAGCTAAATATGTGTTTAAGATTTGGGTGTGAATGCCGTTTTAGATACTACTTATCTTCTAGAATAAGAGAAAAATCATTTACCATATTTGAAAATAATATTTGCAAATAATAAAATATACATATTTCGAAAAATTTTAGTAGAAAAAATTAAATATAAAAAATTTGTTCTATCTGAGGTAAATCCATAAACATCATTTAGGATTTCCATAAAATTTGGCAATACACAATAAAGGCATACAGCTCATTTTGTTAATGTGAAAATTCAAGTACTAACTAAAATTGTTTATAAAAATTTTATTCGCTTTTTTTAAAAATTTGAATTTAAATCGCTATTGAGCCAAAAATAAAGAAGATTAAAGCAACAAAAAATTGCATGTAACATATTCTTAAATGAAACATCAACAAAAAATAAAAAAATTCGACATGTAATAGAATCACATGAAAGCTAAAGTTTTATTGCACAAATAATGTGTGCATCACCAGAAAGGCCTTTTAATACCTTTCATTTGGAACTACATTTCTCAAAGTTGTTTCCATATAATAAACAAATACCAAACAAAAATCTAATAACATTAAATAGGTTATTTTGTAAAACCCCAGCAAAAATGTGGAAGCAGTAAAAACGATACCTGCTTCCTTACTACTACTTTTACCGCTTCTAAAAATGTATAGCTTCGTAAACAGCACTAATGAAAGGCCTAATTTGATTAATTGTTTATATCGCTTTTTTCTCTGCTTTTCAAAAAGACATGAAATGAGCAATACATTTTGATTGCCCAGCTAAAAATCGACATATATGAATCCATACAGGTTAAATGTATGTGCGTGCATGCTTATAAACATGCATTCATGACCATACATGGATACATAAATCTCCATACATGAATCATATATGACCATACGTTGTGTCGATTTTTAGCTGGGTGCTTAAATATTTTTGCTGTTCTTTTATCCAAATTTTTTAAAATGCGGATAAAATTTATTTTTATGAAAGTAAAAGGTTTTACTAAAAATAAGAGGCATTTTCTCTTCACGGAAAAATATGCAAGAATATTAGAGTTTGCTAAATACCGAAAAATTTGAAAACCGCGGTTTCGGTTTTTCAAAATTATAAAAACCGCGGTTTCGGTTATTTTTCGGTTATCTTGTGATATTTATAGAATTGTTTTAAAATAATTAAATATAACAATATTCTACCTACATATATGATAATTAAATATGCAGAAAAATTAAACAGTTTAATACATCCAAGATATCTTTTAGAATTCGATTGAATTTCTCACTCGAATATTTAAAGGCAATAACGCCATTTCAAAACCTTTCCGGGAGAAGAAATAAACGCGGAAACCCGTTATAAAAGTTTTTTTTTCGGCAATTAATTATAGTTTAAATTTTAGCAATTTGTTTAAAACAATAAAAAGTTAAATTTTTTATAAATTTCGCGGAATACGAAATAAGGCTTTTTGAAAAATCGGCGATAATCGTAACTGAATATGTGAAACTCAATGGTCCTTACTATAAAAGAGTATTTTAAATTTAAAGACGACTTTATTTTTAATCATACGGTTTTGTCCATTTTGTGTATGAAAACCCTACAAAAATATTCATATTTCCAAACATTTTGATTGTTTGAAAATAAATTAACCAATCAGAATTATCCAAAAATAAATCAAGTCAAGGCATACTGCCACCCAATATTTTAACTAAAGTCGACTTTAACTAAAATATACATTTGAAAATTTTAGATAGAAAGGACGAATATCTCTTTAACCACTTGACTTTTTGGTGCAATTTTTTACTTAAATTATAAGCTTCAGTTTATGTTATCCGTAATAACAAAGACAAAAAATTCTTTAAAGCAGTTTTTAATGTAGAAAATGTTCATTACAATTAAATACAATATTTTGTAAAATAGAAGCTGTCTTTTCGAAATTCAAGATTCAATAATATGCAATTTAATTAATTATTTTAATTGGTTAAAGTATTTGTTAAAAACCGACTTATTTTTGTCGGTTTTCGGTTTCGGTTTTGAGGCTTGAAAAACCGCGGTTTCGGTTTCGATTAAAACCGAACAGCAAACTCTAAAGAATATTGTGCTTTTGAGAAGGCATGATTTTAAAAAGTTGAAAAGCTTTATAATATACACTTCCGAGAAGGCATGAATTATCGACATTTTAAAAGAAAAACAGGAGCACTAATTAAAAGCGATGAATTCATGCCTTTTCGGATCTCGACACAAGTGCTTTCACGCGAGCTATCTCGAACAAAAATCGCTTCACTGCTCAACTCTCCCTGACAAAACTGCTTCCAAGCAAGCAGTAATTTCTGCTGTGGCGCAACACCTAGCGTTGCGTTGATTTCTGTGTAAATTATTATTGTTACAAAAACAATTTGTATGGACAACAACACAACGCAAATAATCACCTAAACAATTTGGCGTACCCAAAATGTTACACAAAAGTCAATGTAGATTTTTTCGACATACACCATTTCATAAAACATTAAAATTGTGTATCAAAACTATAAGTAACTACAAATAATTTATTGCAATGATATAGAAAAAATTATAGATATTCTTCAAAAAATTTAGATTGTGGTGTGGATGACAACACCAAAATGTTAAACATATCTACATTGACCATCTAGGACAGGGCTGGCAAAACTATGACACGCGTGTCAGTAGTGGCAATCGAGTGGATTTTAGGTGGCACTCGTCGTTTATGTTAAATATTTTCAAAAAATTTAAACTATTAGAAGACCAGCAAAAAATTTAGTTAAATGTTAAATTTCGCTACAAAAATGTGTGATTTAACTCCATAATGGTGAAATTTTTCATAAAGCTTCCCAGGCAGAAAAATACAAATGGCAAAACGTTGGCAAATCACTGTATATGGTAGTACAAGCGCTGGCAGAGCATCCGTTTTTCGAAAATTAAAGTACTGGGTCAACCTTGAAATGATAACGTCGATCTTCGGTTGGCCGTTTATCTTTCCGAATGTTGGCAAAGCGTTGGTAACAATAGTAAAATAAGTGCTCTGCCAATCGATATTGTAGATCAACGGTTTTTTATTCAATTCTTCATGAAAAAATCTGTAAAATCCCAAACGTAAATTTTAGTATAACAGCACTGTATCTAATAAGCGAATACATCTCTGCTTAAAACTACAAATTCAATAGATTTTCACACAAATTTTACCATAAGAACAATTTTCCAGTTTTATCAATAGACTTGAAAACTGGTACTTAAATATGGTGAACATTAAGTGATCAGTTTATGTATTCTTTACATACAGTCATAAGTTTCGTAAAACAAGTACTGGCAAAATCCTTTTTGCAAATGTTGGCAAAGCGCTGCAATCCAGTAGTATTTTTGTAAAACAAGTATTGGGAAACACTCTTTCCAAAGGTTGGCAAAGCGTTCTAAATTAGTGCTTTTGCAATGCTTTTTTTATACCATTGTAAAGCAACGCTTTGCCAGTGCTTTGTTTTTTGTACCGTCGGCAATTTCTACCTGGGTTGTTAATCGTCTTTTAAAATAATTAAAAGTCTGCATTGAAAATTCTGGGAAAATTTCTAAAATTCTAGATTGAAAGAAGTTTAAATGTTTCGATGAGAAAATGCCTCATAATCGGAGAGTTAAAAAGTATCAGAAAATTGCACAAAAATGGAAAACAACTTGTAATAAAATTGGATTTAAAAAATTAACTTTCTTTTAGAGGGAAAATAGGTGCTACGAAATAACCCTCAGTGAAATTAAGGCTGAAAATAAGTTTCATAATGAAATAACTCTCTTTGTTGGAATTTGAAATTGAGTTTTGATCGTGTTTTGCAGAGCCATTTCATCTGAAATAGAAATTTCTCTGTTCAAATCCATAATGTTCGCTATAAATAAAAATCGCGCGATTTATTTTAACTAAATCAAATTTTTCCCTGAGGCACATTTTTCAACTAGTTTTTTACGTACCTAAATAATTTAGTGCGCCCAAAAATTTAACTTTTCTTAACAAAATTAAATAACCACCAAAATTGGAATAACCCCCCAAAAAACTAAAAGACAATAATGTCCAAAATATTTTAATTTTATTTCATTGGGGATTTTTTCATAATGAAATAATCTAAATTAAACCCAAAAAATTAAATAACCCTCAAACATTTTTACGTCATTTCTTGGATGTTATTTAATTTTTCCCCTTCGGAGTTATTTCATGGGGGTTATCCGTAGGGGGTTATTTTCCAAATTTTAATAATTTTCAAAAAAGGACTTTCAAAAGACAACTAAAATTAAGGTTGCACGCGGAAAACTTTTGCAAAAAAATTGGTCCGTTTCTGGCACGCAGCGAAAAAAGTCTTGCCACCGCTGTTCTAGGGTTAAATACCTTTTTTCAAAGCTTTTGGAATCATTCAGGAACGACTTAATCCCTTTTACTACTAACAATCTTCTTAACTAAATTAATCAAAAGCTATAACTTAAAACGGAACAAAAACAAAACTGACATCCTATTAATTAATAAAATTCACACATGCAAAAATAATAATGTTAACATAAATAAATTTTGAACAATACGATCGTTAGAATTCATAGATTTAATAGTTTTCCAATCAAAAAAAAGTAAATAATGCAATTAATAATTATAATGAAAACCCAAAACAAAAATATGAAATTTACAACAATTAAATAAAAACAAATTAAGAAAAACACTGAGAAACAATGTTATACTAAATTGTTATTTAAGAGTAGTTTACATTATAGGATTGAGTGCTAGGATCTGTCAAAAAAACCATTTTCTTAAGATTTTTTGGCAGTCATACGATTATTTCGGCAGTCATAAGATTTCTTATCGGATTTCTCATTTTTAGACTTTTTTTCAAAAAATCATTCTCTCTCATAAGATTTGCACACACAAAGTCATCTCTGTTAAATTAGCTCTCTCACATTTAAAGTCTTTAAGCAGTGTGGCCAACTCTTGAAGGCAGGAAAGCACCGTGAGCATTGTGAAAACGGGTAAAAAATGTAAAAATTTACCAAAAATGGGGTAGAAAAGCACGATATTAATTTTTTTCAAAATTTAAGTCAATAATTTAAAAACACATTTTAGCTTTGTAAAATCTGTAAAAAAGGTTCAAAAAAATAACCAAAAAATGGGTAAAAAAGCACCAAACTAATATTTCAAAATTTTGAAGTTTAAATATAACGAAGGTGGTATTTAAAATTGTACTATTAACATTGTGAAAAAATGTATTTTTGGTATAGTTCGTATTATTTCTTCAGCTTTGACAGAAAATTGAAGAAAAATTTAAAAAACGAGAACAAACACCAAAAATATAAACTTTACAAAAAGCACTAAAAGCACTGTCAGAAATCTGAAAAAGTACTGTAAATACCCGCTTTTTTTAAACGGGTATCTGTAAAACGTCACCGGTTATGGGAAGGAAAAAAGCACCAAAAAATACCCGAAATGCACTGAAATGGCAACACTGTCTTTAAGATTTTAATTAGGATTGATTATATTTCCAGTGTTATCATTTCTTTTACTTAAAATCATATGACTCAATCCTATAATATAACCGCTCTTTAACAATACATATAAACAAACTTTAGCAAAAATAAACTAGCAAAAATGTAAGAATTTACTGTAATAAAAATAGTCAAATACATTTTGAAAACATACTAAACTAACGGTAACACAAAATACATACAGACATACTACATAGAAAATTATTTTTTTTTTTTTTCATATTGAGCGAAGAAAATTATAATCTACGCAAATCAATACGATTGTGTCAACCCACATTTGTTGTTAATCTTTATTGATTTGGTTGCAGCAATAGGGTTTAGTGCTGGTAAAAATATGAGTAGTGGGTATCGAGTATTTGTCTTTTTTTTGGGTTCTCGATACTTAAAACTACTATTCGATATTTTCAGAGTTGCATTTTTAACGGAAAATATATATAAAATATTTACCACAAATATGTGACTCCGCTAAAATGTTTATCACAAAACTATAACTCTGCTAAAAGAAAAAATCGAAAGTAAAATATTTAGAAGTATATGTTAAAAAACTATGAAAAATATAATGAATAGTTGCTATAAAAGTTTAAAAATATGTTTATAAATTTAAATATTGAAACAACGTACACATGTCCAAAGAATTTTAATAAAAAATTTCAAATTTAAAAACCGTTAAAAGTAATGAGTAGTAACGAGTATCCAAATTAAAAATATCAAGTAGTATCGAGTATTGCAAAGTAATCGAATTTACCAGCACTAATGGGGTTATTCTGCAGTTACAAACGAATTTCTTTTGAGACAACTTGAATTCTCGTATCACTATTGCATAATTAGATTTCTACAATAAAACAATTCGATAAGTTACGATATAAATACGGTTGCCACAACAAATTTATTTCCACAACTTTATTTTGTTTACTTTATTATGTTTTTACATGCTTTGTAGTTTCTAAGTTGACTCGAAAAATTTTTTGTGTTAACATCAGAGATGGGCTAAAATCATTACCATTACATTTTAATTACCATTACTTGATGTAATGGTATTCTTACATCAGTATATTTGTTTGCAGAATGTTAATCGCTGATTAAGTTTTTTAAATTCAATTTTTGTACCATAAAGTCTTTTTTCGCATTCCGCGATTAATTTCCAATTTTTTAAGTGTGGTTTTTTTTAAATTTATAATCTAGGGGCATTCAACAAAATTTGGTAGCTCGTTCCAAAAAAAAAATCGCGAAAAAATTTTCATAAAGCAAAATTTTTGAGTGTACAAAAAAAACGTTCTTTACATCATTGTGAAAGGTAATTGTGATGAAATTTCATTTGTCTACCTAGCTAGTGTAGAAAAAATGGAAATGATTTTTTGTGTTTACTACCATTATAAAAATTATAAAAACGTTTCATTACATGTAATGAAAACAAATGTAATGAACATTTTTTCATTGCAATTACATTTTGTAATGGTAATGATTTTTTTTAATTTCCATTTTATAGATTAAATCGTAATGAAAACGCGCAATGGTCATTACAAAATAATTACTTACTCCCATCTCTGGTTAACATATATAGGTGACGTTGCCTGACCACGTTTTGCTTCAGACCGAAAGAGCAAACAATAATAAAATAAACATTTTCTTGGACCAACACTGAGATATTCGTGCATGTTCTGGAATTAATGACGAATTCAAAACGCAAAATTATTTAAATTCAATAGGGTTTCTATTACCTAAAATACAGATTTTAGGACGATACCGTTTTGGGTATGGTATACATTTTTTTCTTTACCACTTATTTTATTATTATATTTTATTAGCTATTTGTACCCGGTCTTATTCGGGATTCAAAGTCTTTTGCTTAGAAAACTAAAAGATTTGAAAAAGATTAATACATCACTCTGATGTATATGTTATTTGTTATGCACGCTTTGGGGGGCGAGCACCCCAGCCGGTATGTTGTCAAAAATCTTAAAACAAAATGATTTGAAGTCAACTATTAAAATGAGTTTACAAATTATTATGAGAATTGTGGCAAATTTCTGCAAAATTTGAAAAAGAGAAAACAAAAAAATGAAAAAGATTATGACAAACACACAAATTTTAAAAATTTTGAGAAAAAGTGGACAGTGAGTGATCATTTGAATATTAATAACGATCTTGCACGTGGCGTGAGGATAATTAAAACAAAATTTCAGCAACATCCATTAAAAAAATAATTTTTTTATAGTAAAAATCCAAAATGGATCACAAAGATCACATACATATATGAAAAAAGAGGCGCAAAAGTGGGCGAGGTCAATGAAAAGTATACGGCGACCTGGCCTGAGATATAAGGATCATGCATACTAAATTTGAGTAAAATTCGTTGGAAAATAAAAATTTCTATTCTTATTGTTTTATGACAAATTCACAATTTAAATAAAGTAGGCGTAAAAATGGGCAAACGAAAAGCTTATCGCGACTTGATCTAGGATAAAAGGATCATCTTTAACTAATTTGAGCAAAATCTGTTGGAAAATAAAAATTTCCATAGCGAATATCCATTGATATATAACAGGTATGGGCACATAAATAGCTTGAAGGGCCAAATTTGAGATTTCACAAACTTACCGAGGGCCGCACCAATTACGAGTAGGTAATACATTACTCGACAAAAATTAAATTTTTTGTACAGCATTCTGCTAAAGCCTTTTTTTAGCATTTTGGTTTTCTAAGCCCCCCAGCAGAAATTACTGCTTGCTTGGAAGCAGTTTTGTCAAGGAAAGTTGAGCAGTGAAGCGATTGCATTATTGATGATATCATGCCTGATTTTTGTTCGAGATAGCTCGCGTGAAAGCACTTGTTTCGAGATCCGAAATGGCATGAATTCACCGCTTTTAATTAGTACTCTAGTTTTTCTTTTAATATGTCGCTAATTCATGCCTTCTCGGAAATGCATATTATGAAGTCTGGCAACTATTTAAAACCATTCCTTCTCAAAAGCACAATATTCCTGCATAGTTTTCTGTGAAAATTTTACATTTCAAAAATTGCCCGTATCTCGAAAACTAAGCGATATAGAGCAAAAAGGACAAAATGTTTCCTGCTTAGGACTTACACGCCCTTATATAATACGGATTAGGCCCAGGGAATTTTTCTGTCCAGCCAACAGACATATTATTTTGAGTACATATAAAAATTTTGTTCAAAGAGTTTGTTTAAAGTTTTTGTTTTATCGATAAAACATTACAAGTCCAAATAATATAGGATGTGCTTACCCGAGTAAAAAAGTTTATATATCTTTTATATAAGAATATAAAAAAATCATATAAGTGTTTATATAATCTGATCCGCAAAATGGGTCTATAAAATTATATCAGATTGTATTATTTTAGATACAATTCAATCTAAAATTATAAAATTGCATAAACTCTGATGCAATTGCATCCCAAAATTGGGCACATCTAATTGAATCGTATTATATCTAATCTGATATAGTTATATACTATTTAATACAATTGGATTTCAAGATTTATACGCAAAATATGTTGGGTTTTGGAATATGTTTGAATTGTAAAACTGACATAAAAAATATTTTTCTTTCGAAATTTTTTCTGATTTTAAATAATATAAATTTTTATCAAAAATTGACTCAGAAAATATTTTAAATTAAGATTTATCTAAATTTATATATAATATGACTTCTCGGTGAAAAATGTCCATATATGAACATTTGTGGTTCAACCATATATGTATGGATCCGAAAAATGAGGTAACACCTAAGTATATGTTCATTAAGGTTATGACTCATTTTTATCAAAAATTTTACCTATCACCACGTGATAGGCAATACTAAATTAATATTAAAAATCGTATTTGCGGATCATTTCGGCAAAAAAACCTTCCGCACCAAATGCATTTTCTAAAAATAATTTTTGTTCGGGGATTTTGTTTAACTTACATAACGAATTATTACAAAAATTATTGTAAACGACAAAAAATGTATCCAAAAGTCCCTCCAAAAAGGTTTAGTAATTTTTACCGTAAATAGCTTTTAATAAGCATCGTTTGAGTCTCATATGTTTAAAACTTCGGAAAAATATTTTAATTAAACTAAAACCATATAGAGCAAATTTCAACCCTTTTGGTGCGGGAAAAAGTAACATTGCGTTTCTTAATATTTTTTTATGGGATTTTCGGTTATGGCATGTAAAATTTGATATTTGCAAAAAAAATCAAAAAGTCATAACCCTAATGTTCATATATGGACATATATGAATATATACATTTATTAAATATATGCGAATACATGCGAACGTTGCTGTCCTTTATTATAAAATTGTACTATAGATATAAATTTATGTATGAAATTCAAATTAGGCGCTCCATATGTTCCATTTTTATTTATGTCATTAAATATAACTCCATATTTATTCATGAGTTCCTTTCACACATATGGAAAAATGTATTCTTCTAAATATGTTCATGTACGAGTCTCTTTTGCATAAACGGAATACTTCCATATTTGTCCATATATGAGTGCCTTTTCCATATATGAAATAACAGATGCCTCCATATATGTCTGTAGGTATATGAAATTTTTTTCACACATGGAATCACATATACTCCCATATATGTCCATATAAAATCCATATATGTTCATAAAAAATCTATATTTGTTCATATGTGTCCATACATAAACCATATATGAACATGTTTGAGCGTATATCAACATTTTTAACCGGATTAGAAAATGTTTTGGAATCTAAATTATATAAAGTTTTATCTAAAATGACTTTTTTTTATTTTTGATAATTTATCATACAAAGTTATATGTAAAACAACTTGGACATTTTTTTAATAAAGGTTTATATTAAATTATATCTAAAATGACTTAGAAAATTTCTTCGATTTGGGTTTATATATGATTATGTATTGGGTTATATCTTATTGTATATTAAACCTCAATTTATGGGATCAACCATATCTGATTATATATAGTTATGTGTATCATTAACATTAACACATTTTTGGTATATGATTTTATATGGTTATACATAAGAAAATTTCGGGAAATATTTGAAAGATATTATAATATATGAATACATATGGATGCAAAGCCATATTATATTACTATATGTTAATGTGTATTTTTATATTAAAAAATATATGGTTTTATATGAACTTTTTTACTCGGGTATTTATAATATCAAAAAATTAACTGTAAAAAACAGTAGTTTTTTCCAATTTTGTAATTTCTTTTTATTTTGTTAGTTAATTTAACGGCATTTTTAGTTTTTTTTTAATGCATTTATTAGTTATTTTTCAACTGTTATAAATAACTACGTTTTTAGTTAATTTAAAGGTAACTACTACCTTCGTTGCTTTTTTAACCACAATATAATATAGTAGCTTTACTTTTTTTCCGTCATTAGAAAAAATGAACTAGTGTTTGTAATTTGACTTGTACATATGGTTCTTAATACCACTACAACTATATGAGCTATGAGCAAACTCTCAATTTTTTAGTGAGTAGGGTTACTATATTATGCTTTATATGTAATTATCTGCATACAAATTTATAATAGCTTTCATATTCAGTAGATTCCACCGACAAACTGTTTTGGATGTAGGCATAAATAATTAAGACTCCAGCAAATTTAGGCTTTATGCATCGAAAGTAACTTTATGCCGTGAAATGATGATTATGGCTATATATTGTTGCAAATTGCTCTTGAACAATTTGCAGTATAACAAATTTTCTAATTCTTGCTTCGGGAGCACAAACACAAACATTCATGTATACATATAATAAATTTATGCAAACATTTGAAAATTTTATTTGTTTTTGATCCCATTAATAAATAATATTATTTTTTGTATAATTATACTGTGCTCAAATCGGAGATATTTTTTCCCGACAAGTGGAGCACCCAGTGCATAAAGCTAAATTGGTTACGCTGAATCCAGGTTAGCTCTTAAAAAAAAAGATATTTGAATATAAAAATGAAGGCTCCTAGCATCCCAGATCATGCGATTTTTTAATTTGTTGTTACTCTCTTAGGCAGCTTTGTGTTAAAAATAATCAAAACCGGTCTGGCGCACAGTGGTTCCAAACCAAAAAAATGGTAATAATTATGGATCTTCCAAACTACTGATCCAATCGGAAAAAAATGTTCAGAAGAATTGAAAAATAGATCTATGCTTTTAGAAAATTAGCATTGTTGCCACCCTGTTTTATCACAGGGTGTGCTACAGGGTGTCAAAGTTGGCCATCTCGGGTATACGAAAGTTCTATTGTCGTACAACTTTTACAAATGTGAATCGATTTCGCTGATTTTAGACTTTTTGTAATCTAGGTTATAAGATAAATAAAAAACGTGCTTCAAGTATCATAGTATCTCTTATAGATTAAAAAATATTTACTTTGAATTTCAAAATATTAATTTTATTTATTTTATTGACTTATTTTGGTTTTTTCCCAATAAGTTTTTCATTATCAGAACAACATTTTTGAAATTTTGTTGTGCCACAGTCATGACTTTTCTAAATTTCAGAGTGAAAACTATTTTCAATTATCTCGACCCGTTTTGCAGTGATAGTTTTTTAAAGTCAAAACTTTTAAGCGTGTCCTGAAAATGGCATTTTTTTGCAAAAAGGACGGTTGCTTCATTCACTTTTATATCCAAGTTTTTAAAAGATTTTTAACATTTTTGGACATTTTCTAAAAGAATGAGCTTCGAAAGTGCAATTCGGAACATTTTTGAGCATGCACCCTACGCCCAGCATTGGTCGAAAATTATGAATTTTTGAACAAAATTTAATGTTTTTGAATGTGGCAAAAAAAAGTCACGCCACTTAGATCAATTTTTTTAATTTTGAACCATAAACAAACATGCTCCAAAGGATTTGCCCCTAAATTTCCCGCCGCCCGCTCAAGAACATCGACAGGGGAGCAAATTTTGTGCAAAAAGTCATATTTTCAAAAGCATTTTTTTTTTTCTTTTTTGTAAAAAAATATATAGAAATTACTTGTTTTTGTAAAATTTGATTTTTTTTAAATTAAATGGTAAACAGTTGTCATACACTAATAAAATCGTTTCGTTACTGTTAATAGTTATTTTTACATAAAAAGTTAAATTTCTGTGTAATATTTTGAAATAAAATGGATTGTATTTTTTTTTTTTTTTTTGGTTTTCTACCGGGGTGTTTAATATTTGAAATAGTTTTTAATATTTTTTTATACATTAACAAATAAGACTTAGTTATCTATTCAACAATATATAAAATGTTTATATAACTTAATCCATCGACTCAAACTAATGCAATCAAAACAGACATCTCAGATCAAAATTTAATACGCGACAATTTTTTTCGTGCTTAGTAGACTGGCCCTTATTTGTAACGTTGTTCCGAATCCCGCTCACAGAGGCATATTTTGTGAGGTTACTAGAAAAACTATTCCAGATAAAATTTCAGCTCAATCGAAGAATTTTTAAGCTATCCCTGGCCCTTCAAAATTTTGAATGCGATTTACAAGGGGGGAAAATAGCTTTTTTGGCTTATTTTGAAAATACTGGCTCGTAAATAACTGTATTGCTGGAAAATGTTAATAGAATTGTAATCTAGACTGAATTATTTTTCTTAAAAGGCATAAAAATTCAAAATCGGTTGGAAAATATTGAAGTAATTGTAATTCGTCCAGACCATTGCAGGGTTAAAATGGCATATATAATGAAAATCGCAAAAAATAAAATATATTTTCAAAAACTTGAAATGTTATACTCTAGTTTCATTTCTAAAATCTATAAGTATTCAGATATAATTTTTTGTCTCTCTTCAATTATGCTAACCTAGTCCCAGGTATGGCCAAATATGGGATATTTTTTTATAAATTTACCATACTCTAATTTTGAATTTTTTAAAATTTTGTTAAACAAAATATAAAAAAAGTGATTAAAGCATAGGTTTTTTTAAATACACCTAAGATAACAATCCTACTGAAAATTACATATATCCCTCAATTAACTTAGTAGTGACGGCGTTTTAAATTTGAAAATTTTAGAGAAAAGTGTGATTTTGGCTAATAATTTGGGTAATATAATTAATTTTTGTTTTTTTTTTAGCTAGCTCTAACATAATCTCTTTCAATTTTTTACTAATTCAGTTAAAGGATATTGTTTTCTGAAAATTTTGTGAAACTTCGACAACGTTAACCCTTTCTATACCAAGGTCAAAAGTGAAATTTTAAAATTTTTTGAAATTGACCTTGGTATAGAAAGGTTAATGTGAAGATTTCTTTTTCGATTGGATCAGTAGTTTAGAAGATCCATAATTATTACCATTTTTTTTTTTTTGTTTTGGTTTGGAACCACTGTGGCGGTTCAAAAGTTGTGGTTGAAAATGTGAGGACAACTTAAATAAATATCTCCATACAAATTTTTCATTTCAATACAAATTTCAGTAGGGGAAAGTCGTGTAGCTTGGATCGCATGTACCTTGGAACTTTGCATTTTTCTCAAATTTTTTAATGTTTTACTGAAAAGTCTTCTTCGATGAAGTTTTTTATTTTGCCCACTGATCATTTTAAACTACTCTTAAGTTTCAGATAAGTTTATAGGAGACCCTAAGATTGGGTGCGTATACCTTGGATCGACAAAAGAAAATTTTTGAAAAAAATTTAAACTAATTTTTTAAAAATAATCAAGATATTTCAAGATATACGGTTAAATTAATATAAAGTTTGTCGTTTTCTAAATGCAGTAACCAGTAAATTTCTTAACTATATTAGAAAGAATAAAAAAACCTTTTTTGCAAAAATTAATCTTCTGTGTATCCAACAAATTCCAATACATGATTAATTGAATAATGAAACAAATTTCATTATAGGGCAAAATTTTTTTAAGAAATTCCCCTCATCTTTTACAAGTTTCATGGTACAATTTGTAATTTGGAAACTTTTTCGCTTTTCTAAAAAAATTGTAATTTCTTAAATTTCTTAATATTTCTGCATTTAAAGATTTTTCGCATTTATCTTTATCTTAGAGATACTGACACAGAATTTCCAAAAGTACCAAGGTACACTCCCCTACATGTGAAAGCCATTTAACCTCCATACCATCCTAAAAAAGTTACACTTTCCTCCCTCGGGGTCGATATTGACCCCATTTGAAATTTATCTGTTTTTGGTAAAAAAAAAAAAACAACTTTTCGAGAAACAAAATTACACAAAACTTAATTCTGTTATTCAGATATTCACAAAAGCATAAAAAAATTAGATAAATAGGATTTTGCATAGCGTGTTACATCTGGTTTCCATGTTATAATACATTCTTTACGTGCTTTTCCATACTGTTTCTCAAATGGTTGCGGTTGCCACTCCACTCCATTTTTATCCATAAATGATGGATCAATTTCATCGTCTTCAATATTCGACAATGGTGCTAGGCTATAGGATTAAGAATCATCAGAACCAGTGTCACTTAGCTCAGGTAAGAACTCGTTGCTTACATTAGGAAAATCGCTACTAAAACTTTGATTGTGTCCATTTTTGCAATGTATAATATAAGTAATACATCAAAACCGCATTCTAAACATGTATGTGGATTATAAGTTACACAGAACAAGAGCTAAATATAGTGAAGTTTTGAATGAATATAAGTTTTACAAATGCAATTTTTTATCCATGCACCAATTATTCAAATAATGTTCCTACGAACTGTTATTGCGACCTGGGGGTTAATCATAATATTTTGTAATTAATTACACAATTACATGTAACTGTAATTGAAAATTTTCAATTACACATTACATGTAATTGTAATTGCAAAAATTTCAATTACAATTACATTATTAGGAAAAGAAATAATGGCAAGAAGCGCGAGTAAGGGTTCAAGCCAATATGACGTATTCTTTTTACGCTTATCCACGCCTATCCCGCCCATCCAGCCAAATCTTTTTTGCAAAATTTTAACAAAAAACATTTTCTAAATGTAATTGAAATTTGTAATTGAAATCACACTCAATTACATTTACATGTAATTTGTAATTGAAAATTTTCAATTACATGTAGATTTAATTGACCTTTTTTAATTTAAGTTACATTTATTTGTAATTTTATTTGAAAATTTTCAATTACAAGTAATTGAAATGTAATTGTTATAAACAAACTTCACGTTAGTAAAAGTTCGTTATACCAAAAAATTTGCTTTAATGTTGTTCGTTATAAATGAACTTCACTGTAATTAGTTCACAATACTTACCATCGTCGACACTTTCATTCATAATTTCGTCAATTTCTTTATCCATAAAATATTTTGGTACAGAAATCATAAATTGCAATATATTTTCACTACATACAAGAAAACAACACGTCTTATTTATGTCAAAATAGTACGAAAATAACGGTAATTTTCTCATTAATGCCTTTTTCACATTCTACTGATCTATTGCAATTCATTTTTAAAATTTCCCTGTAATAGAACGACAAAATATAACGATTCTTTGAACGGGGTCAGTATTGACGCCGAGGGAGGAATATGTAAGTTTTTTAATAGCAGTGCCAAAAAAATTAAAATTAAATTAAAATTATGTTTTTCTGATGCAGAATTACAAAATTTTCAAATACTTAAAGTATCGTTTTTTTCTCTTGAATACAGAAATGAAACCCCCTTTGGGTCAAATATGACCCCGAGGTGGTATTAAGATTAACAAAGCAATAAAATGTACTGTTTTCTATAGAAAATTTCGAAGTGTAATCACATTTTCACTCACAACTTTTGAACCGCTGCAGTGATTTTGATCATTTTTGACACACAGCTGATTGCCCGGGTAAAAATCTTAATATGGTGTCATATATAATTATATCTTATTTGATAAGTCCCCTATACAACCACAGACAGCTTGATCCGAAAAATGGGTCATCTACATGTATCTAATTATATAAAATTCGATATAAATATATCTGATTTTATATAATTTTGTCTGATAGTAGGTATGCATAACAGCTATTAAATGACATTGAAATTTGTATAGTTTGAACAATTTCAAAGGCCCAAATTTTATAACATAAAATAAAAATTTAGTTGAATGCTTTTGTCTTCTAAATCGTACGCATCATTTTTTAACATGATTTTACATGAAAAAAAAATCACGTGAAAATTATTTGGCTATGGAGTAGGTAATTAACTCTTAATTTGCAGACTACTAAATTTAATGTTGAACTATATATTAATTTCTCCGGGATTATATAGAAAGTTATATAAAATTACAAGAATATATTTTTAGTATGACGACACATACAGTGTTATATAACTTAGTATCGAACCATATATAATCATATCGGTCACTACATGTATTTTGATTAGTTTTATATGGCTTATGTAGTTATATATGGAGTCAGATTTGGGGATATGTAATAACATCATTTACCAAACAAAAAATTCGTTGAGAAAATAATACCAGATGTAGTTGTATATAATGATATGTGTCTTAAAGTGACTCCATTCATTGTCAGATATAACCCAATCACATTATATATGACAATATATAACTATTTTTACTCGGGTGGGGGAATAACAAACCAACCACCTTGATAAAAATAAGGGGTCGAAAAGTTAGAAAAATCTAATCTTTTGGGGTCCTTGGAACCATAATTTTGAAACAAATATCTTCAATTTGTTTAGGAGCTAAGCTAGAAAAACGGATATCACTACTGGATTCAGTGTACGCGAATTGGGTTTAAGCACCGGGTGTGCCACTTGTTGAATTTTTCAACTGGCACAGTGTTACTAATGTTAATTAAATTTTTAAATTATCTCCATACATATTAATTTGACATACATTTATGAATAATTAGCATAATATTATATTAAGAAACAAAAACATAAATAAAAACAAAAATTACACATTCTTACAAAAAACAAAAATGAAAACAGTTCCACATTAGATTTTAAACATAAACGGAAATGGAAGTATTTATTTGTTTTTGTGTGTCATGCCTATCAACGTTATCTCGATCAATTTTGACAATTAAAAGATAGAATACGTTGAAAAACTGTCAAAATAGTACGAGTTAACAGCGACGGATGGACACACCAACAGAGTTATGGGCGATATTAATTAATAATAACCACAACAACAAAACCAAATTAACTCAATATGTACAGGCACAAATAAATTAATCAATCAAATCAATATTACCGAAAGAAATAAAGAAAGAGTTATTTGTGATTGGTATTTATGTTTAGCTTTTGATAAAAAAAAAAAACATTAATTTAAAAATAAAAGAAATATTAATAAAAACAAAAAAAAAAAAAAACAAATCACATTTTGTGCATTATTTTAACAATGAAATTAAAAAAAAATATATATATATTTAATAATTTACGTATACGTAGAATAAAACAAATTATCATCTTCACCAATTAAAAAAAAAATCATTTTATTTTTTTTTTTTTTTGTTTATCACAATTTCCCTTAAAAAGAAAATGAAATTTCTTCATCAATAATATGTAACATGAAAGTGAATGTATTCATAAGTTGATATACTGGAGAAAAAAAATAAAATTTCATTAGTTGTAATAGAATTGAAGCGACTTAAAATTAAAAATAAATAAAAGTACATATACTATATATATTTAAAAGAAAAAGAAGACAGAATTTTAAACAAGTTAAAATTAAACATATAAAAAAAATTAAACTATTTATAATAAAAGAAATTGCAGTAATTTTAAGTGAATAAAAAAATCATAGAACAAAACTCGAATCTAATTAAACAATGTGTCTAGTTGAAATTTAAATTGAAACACTTAAAATCACACACCAAAAAATATAAAAAACAAAACTATTCAAAATGTAAACAAAAAGAAACAGCAGTTTTGAAAGTTATTTTAAAGAAAAAATAACAATTTAATGAAAACGAAAAAAAGTGAATGCAATTTTGAAAAATGATGAAATAAAACTATTGATTAATGAAAGATATTGTGTTTTATTTTTCAAACAAGTAGTTGCAGAATTGAATGTAGAGATAGAACCTTGCCGCTTTTTCTGCGTTTCTTTTTTCTATTTTTTATATGGAGATTTGACATTTTAAAACGTTAAGGCTTCGTTAGACATACCAGGGATGGAAACGAGTTTTTACATTTTGTACCAACCATATAAAAAATTTGTTCGAGCATTGTCAAACTTGCAGAAAATATTCTTCTACAAAAATTGTACTATTCCAGCCTTCACCAATTTTTTGATATAAAAAGTATGTGCGATCGAGGTCAAGCTTGCAGGAAATACTATTCTATACGACACAAAGACCTACTAACTTTTCTTAAAATAACCTATAGTTCTGAATATCAAATGAAAATATGAAAATATATGTGACAGCGCATAGAGAAAGGGACCTCAAAAGTCGTTTTTTCTTTCTTTTAATTATCTTTTTATTATAACTTAATAAAAAATTGTCATTTTTACCATCAAGATTTATTTGTTTTTATTTTTTCCAAAACGTTCTAAAAAGCAAACTCTGTGCAGTTGTTGAGCAGTAGCAAAGCATCTGCAACAGCTAATCACGAATCAGCAACTAAACTTAGCATAACTGCCGCAGTGTTGCACAAATTTACTGTATTTACGAACGTACCCTATATTTTAATAAATAAGCAATCAGTGTTAATTCTAACGAAAATTTAATTAATCATGTGTTGTTTTTTTTTTTTTTAATTAGGTTGAAAATGTAGCAAACTTAAATTGGGGTTTGGTTAGTATTTTGTACGGGACATCTTTCAACGAATTTTACAGGATTTAAATGTTGTCAAGGTTGACTAAAACATGTCAATAGGAGTGGGTTCCCTTCGGGACGAGAACATCGGCGAAGGGAATGAACATTCATCGCCAGTCAGTCCGAACTAATGATTTCCCTCCTAGCGATATTTGTGTAAACGTTTATTTTTTTATGTGTAATCTAATGGCACGAATAATTTAAATATATCAAACCAAACGGAAACAAAGAACTCACATCCGGTAAGCTAATGCCGCAGCTACCACACTCAAAAAAGTTTGACAGTTACTACATGACAGTTGTTTGTGTAGTAATCAGTAGTTGTTGTTTTTAACAGTAATTACAGTTGTTTTTCCATAGAAAAATTCAAAACAACTGTTATGGCGGTTATTTAAGACAACAACCAAAGAAAAGTACTGTAATTTCGTAATAGTTGTTTAAAGCGGTTATTTTTAATATCATAATAAACAACTACCAAAACAGTAAGTTTACAGTAAAAAGTTATTTTTGGTAGTTATTCAAAAAATAAAAAAATTTCGTTGAATTTTTTTGAATTTTAAAAATTCTTGTTTAGTTTATATTTGTTATTATTGTGTCTCCAACTGGAGAACGGTTTGGAATTTTTACTTCGAATTTTAAATAGGCTGAAGTAATAACACATATTTTTGTAATCGAAAGAAAAGAACAATTTTTTTTTTGTTAAAATATACTTTTATAAATAAAAATAATTGACTGTAAAAAACAGTAGTTTTTACCGATTTTGTCAGTTGTTTTGAAATTTTTGTAGTAAAACTTTATCAGTTAATTTTACGACATTATTATTTTTAGAGGTAAATACCTTTGTCGCCTTTTTAACAGCATATACCTTTATTTTAACTGTCAATTTCAGTTGATTCTACCGACAAACTTTTGTTAGTGCACCAGTGTGCCACTACCGTTCCTATCGAAGATCAGGTTTGTTACAAAACGCATTATTAAAACATCTTTTTTATTGAAATTTTCGATGTGTACCATCAGAGCTTTGCAGAATTAATTCCTTAATTCAATTTTTCATTTCTGCATTAAAAATTCGATGAATTAATTTACAAAGCACCATATATTGAATGGAATTAATTCATATTTGTTTTCGTTCGATTTATTTTGTTACGAATGAATTCAATTGCCAGTGTTGCCAAAACGGCGATTTTCTCGTCAGATCTAGCGATTTTATTTCGCTTCTAGCGGTAAAAATTGTCCTGTAGCTATTAGCCAAAAATCTAGCGATTTTTTATCAGCCGTAATATAATTTTTAAAAATCAGTTTTATGCAAGGTTGGTTACCGAAACGAATAACGGTAAGGGTAACGGTATCCAATTTAATTTGTTTCGGTAACGGTAAAGGTAACGGTATTTAAGACTGATTCGGTAACGGCATACCGTTATCGAAAAAGCAATACCGGTACGTACCGGTATTATAAATTATGTTAAAAACATATAAAAACGAGTGAAAATCTTAAAGTCGGCCATGCCGACTATACAATACCCTGGTTAAAAACCAACTAATGTTGGGATCCGAAATTCGAATGGGTTAAAATGGGACTTGTGTCAACATTTTCTATAATGTGAGTCAGCGAACCAAATTTCATTAAAATAGCTTAATATTTGCGACCTGCAGCGTATAAACAATATAATTTTGGGGGGACCCTTATATGGGCACTAGGTCTAAACATGGACCGGTGTTAACCAAAATCAATAGGCTTCGTCCTTGGGCTGACATAGGTCGGTGTACCATCATCATGTCCATGTTTACACTATGTTTAGACCTAGTGCCCATATAAGGGTCTCCCCAAAATTGGCTTGGTTACAACCCAGTGTAGAAACGGTAATGACATATCATTATTTTTTGGACTACCAGTAATGACACCCACTTATCTTATTCATTATTTTAAAACATATAATAATGAGTTACTGACAAGGTTGGTTACCGAAACGAATAACGGTAAGGGTAACGGTATCAAATTTCGTTTGTTTAGGCAACGGTAAAGGTAACGGTATTTAAGACTGTTTCGGTAACGGTATACTGTTATCCAAACAGCAATACCGGTACGTACCGGTATTAAAAATTATGTTAAAAACATATAAAAACAAGTAAAAACATGGCATATTTTTAATTTTAAGTACTGAAAATACAGATTTTAAGATATAAATTCAATACTGGTAGTTTTAATAAGTAAAATTATTATCTATAAATTTTTTGTAAAAAAAAACACTCAAGATTATAAAATAAAAAATAAAAAAATTTTAATTTTTATATAAAATAATAAATACCGGTAACTACCCATAAAAATAACGGTAACGGTATTCAATTTGAAACGGTATTTTAGCGATAACGGTATTATAACAATAACGGTAACCAACCTTGATTTCGAATGAAATAATGGTCTATATCAAGGGTGGGCACTGATTTGTCACCGAGGGCCATATTGTGCTTTTAATAAATTATACAGGGCCGCACCACACATTAAAAGAAAAGAAAACTACAAATCGTTAAGTAAAATAAAAGCGGAAGGAACTAATCGTCGTCCGGACTGCAAAATGTCACATGTGTTTTTTAATAGATTTTCAGGAGAGCGAAAAAAACCAAGGTTGGTTACCGGAACGAATAACGGTAAGGATAACGGTAACGGTATCGAATTTCGTTTGTTTCGGTAACAGTAAAGGTAACGGTATTTAAGAATGATTCGGTAACGGTATACCGTTATCGAAACAGCAATACCGGTACGTACCGATATTAAAAATTACGTTAAAAACATATAAAAACAAGTGAAAACATAGCATGTTCTTGATTTTAAGTCTTAAAAATACAGATTATAACCTATAAATTCAATGCTGGTAGTTTTAATAATTAAAATGATTGTCTATAATTTTGTTTGTAAAAATAATTCAAGATTATAAAATAAAAAAGTTAAAAAATTGGCATTTTTATATAAATTAATAAATACCGGTAAAATACCGGTAACTGCCCATAAAAATAACGGTATCGGTAACGATAACGGTATTGGTAAATTTTTTTAGAGGTATTGGCAACGGTAACGGTATTCAATTTGAAACGGTATTTTAGCGATAACGGTAATATAACGATAACGGTAACCAACCTTGAAAAAAACTGTTACAAAATCTACTTTTAAGATATTTTATTGGCATCATATGCCTTAATGATTCACGACCTCATTTAGTAAAATCATCATTAAGGCATATGATGCCAATAAAATATCTTAAAATTAGATTTTGTAACAGTTCTTTCGCTCTCCTGAAAATCTAGTAAAAAACACATGTGACATTTTGCAGACCGGTCGACGTAATGCTTTTCTTTTGTAGAACAAAAACGGTTTTGAAATCCATCTATTCCAAAACTGGTTCCACAAGCACTCACTGCAAACTCAACTTTTTCAAATTCAGTTTTGGTATTTTTGAATTACATAAGTACCCAGGTGGAAAAATACGATCGTAAAAACGTTTTAAAAGCATTTTAAAAGATGGTACAAACGTTTTCAGAATATACCGATTTACAAGTTTAAAGCGTTTTGACAACGTCCAAATGATTTACGATGTGAGGGTGGTATTTTATAACGTTTTCAAAGTGTTGCAGAAAAATAACTTTAAAATGCTTTTTCAACCGTCAAACTAGCATATGTAGAACATTCTGGTTAACAATTTAAGAGCGTTGTGAAAACGACCTAAATGATAACCATGATTTACGGTCTCAGGGTGGTATTTTATATCGTTGTCAAACCGTTCCAAAAACAAATTTTAAAGTACTTTCTCGACGGTATATAAACGTTATTACAACATACCAATTTTAACGCTGTCAAATCGTTAGAAAATAAACAAATAAAGTACTTTGCCATCGTTTTAAATACAAAAATGGGAATAATTTTTTAAAACATTTTTATATATTAACATTTTTTAATAAATTTTATTTTATTGAATTTGAATTAAAATTGATAAACTTAAACATAAATTGATAAACTTAAACATAAAAAGTATTTTATTAAGGCTTTTTAACATTACACAGAAAAAAATGCTTGTACTGTTGTTTTATTCTGAACTAAAATTTTATCATATACAAACCAAGGTTGGTTACCGAAACGAATAACGGTAAGGGTAACGGTAACGGTATCAGATTTCGTTTGTTTAGGTAACGGTAAAGGTAACGGTATTTAAGACTGTTTCGGTAACGGTATACCGTTATCGAAAGTTGTATTTTCGCTCATACCTATCAATGTTAAGTATTTAAAGTAAATCTACGTTTAACCGATTAAATTATAAAAAAAATTATAAACAGTTACGGTGGGACTCATACTGTAGGTTTAACTTTAACTTAACTAAAAACAAAATAAAATGTCAAAAACATATACGCAAAACAAGAACAAATTTTTGGGTTAACTATTAACCTAAGTTTAAACCTGCAGTATGAGACCCACCGTTAATGTTTATAATAGTTGCGGTATTATCGAACGTAATGCCAGCAAAACTTTTTGGGAAGTAACGCGAAGAAGTAATGTTATATGCAAAAATCTATAAACGTTTAGTTTTCAACGTTGATAATTATTCATGTTGCAAGTTAACGTGCATACGAAAAGTAATGTAATAATTTTCATCTCAAATAAAAAATAAAATAAAATTTGTGACCAATTTTATAGGCCAAATGTAAACTCCGTAACAAGTAACTCATAAGTTTTTTTAACTTTAATAGCTTATATTTTAATAACCAATAAAGCTAAACACTAACTGTAAGAATTTTGATGAAGAGGAAAAGTGCCGTTTTTAATAAAAATTAATACATTTTACAAACTTTTTCGTATATCTTAGCTATCACGACTTCAACTCTGTAACGATTTTTCGTCATAATTTTTGATAAAAATGCATATACCAGAATTTTGGAGTTATCTATTATTTATATTTCGAAAAGTATAATGTTATTTATACTCAAATGATCGTTGGACTGTAAGTAATCATCCAGTATAACAGACTCGAAGCTTTTCTGCAGCATGTAACATTCTCGAGATGAAAAAGGATGTCTTTAATAAGATTTGAAAAAATGTTGTAAACTCCGTTCCTAATTTTTACACCAAACTATTTAACGAGTAAGAAAACAATGTCATATTTGGATTCACCTTGTAGGCATCATGCGATTTTGTTTCGGAAAAAAAATTCTGACAAAGCGTTTCTGAAAGAAAACGAAAAAAGCAACCAAATGTAAACTCCGTAACTGTAAACTCCGTAACCACAATTGTTTGCATCAGGTTTCATTCAAATAAATGTAGATAAATGTTTAAAATATTTTAAAATAACCATAAACAGAGGTGATTCAACTAATAATTTTGCGTCAAATCAAAAAAAGTTATCAGTTTTTTACCCTAAGCTGCTGGAGCGAAAAACGATTGATTTTGCATTTCATTGGTTTTGAATCGATATTTCGAGTCATTACTGACATTAGTTTGACAAATTAAATTTGTTTCACACAATTTAAGAATTTTTTGATCGTGAAATGTTATGTTTTTAATATATTATTTTGTAACTGCGCAACCGCTGTTTGGATTTAAAAAAATTTTATATTTTTGAAAAGCATTTAAAAGGACCAAAAATACAAAATTAAAAAAAAATAAAACTTTTTTCGCGGAATGAATTGTATTTTTATTCGCGAAACCGCCAATTTGACAAACACAAATTATATATCACTGGAAAGCAAGTTGAAAACCCAAATACGAAAACTAATAAATTGAAGAAAATTCGTACTCAATTTTTTTTGTTATATCTTTTGCTTGCAGAAATGTAAACTCCGTTACAACAAAAAAAATTAAAATTGTGAAAAAAAAAGTTATTGCGACAACTTGTAGAAGAGATTTTTTGCAATTAGGTTTATAATGACTAAACTTACTGATTCCATTAAGAAAAAACCGAAATATTAACACTTTTTGCTTCTCACAAATTTAGCCCAAAAATTTATCACATTTTTTGATTTCACCCATATATGTACATAAAAAAACTTTTTTTTTATCATTTTTATCAAACACTTTAAAAAGTGTACTCTGACATATGGATTTAACTGCCTTTTAAATAAATTCCAAATTATATACTATCCCGCATTTTTTATTTAACTGTAAACAATTTTGTTTAAAAAAGTGCTTGGAATGCACTTTTTCGAACATTTTGAGAGCGCTTTTAATCAATGTTTTGACAGTGTTTTTTAGATAATCGGTTATATATTCTTTAAAAGAAGTACTGCTAAAGTACTTTTTGCAAACGTTAGAAAAACGCTTTAAAGCAATGTTTTAACAGTGTTTTTATTTCACAAACGGTTGTAAATTTTGTATGAAAAGCACTCCTAAAATACTGTTTGTGAACGTTCTAAAAGCAATCCAAAATAATGTTTTTCAACGCTGTGAAAATGCTTTTTTTTTTGTACCATTGACAACAAACACTTTCACAGCGCTTTGTTTTTTGTACCGTCTCCAATTTCCTCCTGGGTAGAATTAAAAATTATTGGAACACTTTTTTATAGTTTTTATATTGATCAGCGGTGTCGCGGTATCGGCCAATGAAAACTTGAAAACTCAACAGGTTATAAGAGACTAAATATTATTCCGACAACAAAAACGTATAAAAATTCATAGCCTCCGGGATTCGAATATTTATTATATATATTTAATGCTTGTGAAAATTTTGATGTTATTACTGGAAATTTAACTATTTTGCGCCCTTCGGTGTATTTTGCTAATTTTAGCAACTCAAGCCTACTGATTTGTATTATAATGAAATTAGTACAGAAAATTAGTAACCGCTACTAAATTTTAATAAAATTGTGGTAAACTGTAATTTAAAAATTATTTGCTAAAAATTAGCAACAAATTTTACTGAATATTAGTAGCACTCGAAGAAAAGCCTCCGTCATATTTATAAAAAGCTTCATAAATGTGATGAAAAACAAAAATAAAACTTGACAAATGTGATAGTTTTTTTTTTTAATTGCAAAATTAGATGTTTTTTTTATATTTATAAAAGATTAGCCACTCATGTACTTGTGTATGTCGACTGTTTCGTAAAAGAAGTTGAATTTATTTCGGAAATAATTAAGGGCCAGTTTTATAGTCAGAAATAAAATCGATTTTTGTCTTAAATAACAAATTTCTAACTCAAATGGCCCTAAGGGTGAGGTCGCTTGTTCCTTTAAATATCTTTTCAGTAAGCAGTTTTCAAATCGATCTTAGTTCCGACTACAAAATTGTCCCTAATTTTTTATCTAAAGTTTTTCGAAATAAAATACTTAAAATATTTCGAAATAAAATAAAAAAAAAATGTTTTTAAATAAAAAAATCTAAATTCTAATTTTAACAAGGGCCGCACAAAAATCAGCAAAGGGCCGCATTTGCCCACCGTTGGTCTATATAAAAAGAAAGCTTTTCTTGCCTTTATAAGTATTTCCTTGACATGGTGATTAAAATATAAAAATTTGTCCAAGTATATCCCTAAATATTTTACTACATCCTTATTTGGAATCCTACAATTTGCTGAATTTAATTTAATTCCAAACTGTTTCCAGTTTTTCCTTGTGGTTAAGTTACATTTATCAACTGGTGGTCTAAAAAGAATGGTTTCGCATTTTTGTGCGTTGATTTTCATGTTCCAATTAATTGTATATTGTTCATCTAAGTTGTAGATGTTTTGAAGATTCAGATTTATTGCTTCTATTTTGTCATCAGAGTAATATATAATAATATCATCCGCAAAGGATATGATATTTATCGACTTTGTTTAGCAGATCTAAAATGTATAAACTAAAAAGAATAGGAGAATTTACGGTTCCTTGTTAGAATCCATTAACAATTTTGAAAGATTTTGTACTTTTCGAATTTTGGTAACAAACCATGAATTCTTTATTGCTTATCATACTCCCAGTGTAGAAACGGTAATGACATATCATTATTTTTTGGACTACCAGTAATGACAACCACTTACCTTCTGCATTATTTTAAAACATATAATAATGAGTTACTCATAATGACTTATTTTTATCATTATTCCAAATGAAATATAATTTTCTAGATTTTTTTAAATCTATTTATTATAAATTTATTATAAATTAAATCTATTTTTTATCTATTTATATTTTTTAAACACTGGTAAGGATATATGTAACCACATATTTTTTAATTTTTTGTATGTTGGCGAGTAAGCTTACTTGTGTGCAGCAGGTCAATTATGTTTTTATCTATTAAATATTACATGTCGATATAGCTCAGATGGTAGAGCTATTGACTGGCAATCTGTAGACCCAGGTTTGATTCCCGCACCACCAAATTTTATTAAAAAAAAAAAAATACAATAAAAAATATTTTTTTTATATAATTTATTTTTTTGAAAATCTATTTTTAGACTCATTATTTTTGTCAGTACTGGTAAGCACATAGGTAACGATATATTTTTTGATTTTTCGTATGCTGGTGTGTAACCATAACTCATTATTTTTCGCGACATCGCCATATAAAGGTAATAAGAAATGTAATAACAAAAGTAACTAGTTAACATTACCAAGTATGTAGTTACATAACCACACATCTGGTAATGATTTTCTACACTGGGTTGTATATTAAAATAATTTGATGTATTGGGAATTTATATTGAAGCAATTTAAATATTAAGCCTGGAATCCATACACTGTCAAATGCCTTTTCTATATCGATGAGGCACGCGCCTGTACAACTTTTTTATGCCAGTTCCAATTAATATCGGAAGTTAGTTTATGTATAGCGTTTACTGTCGAATGTTTGAATTTAAACCCGAACTGTTTTTCACTTTTTATGTTTTTATGATTACAGAATTATCTACCCAGTGTAGAAAATCATTACCAGATATGTGGTTATGTAACTACATACTTGGTAATGGTAACTAGTTACTTTTGTTATTACATTTCTTATTACCTTTATATGGCGATGTCGCGAAAAATAATGAGTTATCGTTACACACCAGCATACGAAAAATCAAAAAATATATCGTTACCTATATGCTTACCAGTACTGACAAAAATAATGAGTCTAAAAATAGACTTTCTAAAAAATAAATTATATAAAAAAAAATATTTTTTATTGTATTTTTTTTTTAAATAAAATTTGTTGGTGCGGGAATCGAACCTGGGTCTACAGATTACCAGTCAACAGCTCTACCATCTGAGCTAGATTGACATGTAATATTTAATAGATAAAAACACAATTGACCTGCTGCAGACAAGTAAGCTTACTCGCCAACATACAAAAAATCAAAAAATATGTGGTTACATATATCCTTACCAGTGTTTAAAAAATATTGAGTCTAAAAATAGATTTCAAAAAATTTTCAAAAAACTCTCAAAAATTATTTTCTATTTGAAATAATGATAAAAAATAAGTAATTATCCGTAACTCATTATTATATGTTTTAAAATAATACAGAAGGTTAGTGGGTGTCATTACTGGTAGTCCAAAAAATAATGATATGTCATTACCGTTTCTACACTGGGTAATAATAAGGGTACTCACGATGGGTATTGCAAACTATACAAATGATTGCAAAAAAACGATTGCATCAACACAACAACAAAATGGATGTATTTGCAATCTGCTTTATTTTTCTTCATTTGCAATAAAAAGCCCTTTAGCAGAAATCACTTTGCATATCAGCTAAGTTGCAAATAAAACAAAACATCTGTTTTAACATATCAGCCGCCATATTATTATTTATAGAATAATTATTATTATTATTTTTATGATTCACAAATTTTCTCCAAAAATACGATTTATTTTTACTTTTGACGTAAACAAAATCACTGTTCACATGTACCATCGTGAAAACCCTTAATGTTATTGATGCATACTTCAAAAATTTTGCTGGGGGGTTACCGCGTAACTCGATTCGAAAAAAAATTTTCGAATTCGTAAATTTTGTCCCTTTCGTAAAAAGAAAAGTTTTAGCAAAAATCTTACTTTTTGAATTTTTATGTGTAGTGTACAAGGTTTAGAATAAAAATAAATTAAAAAGTAGAATTTTTATACAGAATTATATTTTTAACAATATTTGCAAGATTTACGAATTCGAAAATTTTTTTTCGAATCGAGTTACACGGTTACCCCCCCTGATATTAGGTAATAAACTTATCGGTCGAAGATTTTTAGGATTATTCGGTTCTTTGCCTATTTTTGGTAGTATCACAACCTCAGCTGTTTTCCAATTATTTGGAAAATATGAATTATTGAGCATATTATTGAATTGAATTATTATCGACTCCTGACGATAGCTTATTTCTCAAACTAGAAAAAATGTATGATATATTACAAAGGTGGGCACGGATTTTTCACCGAGGACCATATTGTGGTTTTTCATAAATCATAGTGGGCCGCACCATACAATAAGAAAAAAGAAAACTACTAATTTTTAAGTAAACTGAAAGCAGAAGGAACTAATGTTTTTTTTTTTTTGTAAAACAAAACCGGTTTTCAAATCCGTCTATTCCAAAACTGGTTCCACAATAACTCATTGCAAACTCAACTTTTTTCGTTAAAATTTCTTATTTATTCATATACCTGACTAAACTACGGATAATTTTTAGTATGCTTTAAAAGTATAGACTTTGGGCTTTTAGAACCGCGTCAACTTATTTTTGTTAGATAAAGGATCTAGGATATAATTGCAATTCAAATGAAAACTTCACTTACTTTCCTATTTTGCAAATAAAGTAAAATCCATTAATCGGATTTGCAAAGTCTTAACACATGATGTAAATTCATATTCCACTAAATTCTTTTTGTCAAAAAAATCACAACTTTTGCATCAACATTTTGCGAAAATTCAATCTGAAAAATTTTATCGCCAATTTACAAAAATTTATATTTTTGTTAAAGTCGACTTCATTTAAAATTTTGGGTGGCAGTATGCTTTGACTTGGTTAATTTTTGGAGCATTCTGTAGTGCGATTCTCTAACTTTCTTAACGATTTTATCGATTTCGTTAACTAACGATAATTGTCGGTTGAGTTACCGAAAAAGTGATTCACTATATTCTGGTTAACGATATTATTCGCTAGAAAAAGTTACCGACAAATTTCGGTAGAAATAAAAATGCCAAACAAAAAGTATTTGTAAACAAAAAGTATTTGTAAACAAAAAACAAAGTGAAAAACAACATTTGTATGAATAAATTTTTTTTTTGAAAACCGGCGAATTAGAATGTTTTTTCGTGGTTTTTTGCTTGCTATCGGGCTTAAAAAATATGGAATACAGTTCCATATAGTGTTTTTTTAAATAGCGAAAATCTAAATGCGTTAAATTTAAAGTGTATTTTTTCACCCTATAGCAGTATTATAATATAATCCATAAGGTAAGTGTATGTAATAAAAGCAACTTAAAATTTAATTAAGTGTCTTTAAAGGCATTACGCACCCCACCGCGGTTCTTGTTTTTCTTTTGTAATTGTGAAACTGTTGGATCGTTAGTGAAACTAAGGCTATTCAAGTGAGTTGTAAGTGTTCGAGTTTGAAATAATCGCCGTTAATCAGTTACAAAGTCAGTGGCAAATTTTTGCAATTACCGTGATTTCCCCTGCTTTTCTTTTTTGAATTTGTTCATTCAGCGACTAAATTGCATTAAGTTGAATGATACAAAACTTTCGCGGTTTGCATAAGTGAGATTTTTACGCGTTGAACCAAAAAGTTAAATAAGTTATTTTCAAATTGTAAAAGCACAAAGAAATCGCGTTAATCGCAAAAATGTATCATTCACTATGTAGCTGATTCACAGCTAATTATTCAATCACGTATACGCACGACTTACTTGAATAACTTTAATTTCACTAAGAATCACACAGTTTATCAATTAAGAAAGAAAAAACTGCGTAGAGCGCGTAAAGCATAACTTCTTAAAGAAATAAAAAATAAGAATGTTCAGTCGCATTTATAACATACACCTAATGGAATTAATTCTAATACTTCTATAGTTTAAAAAATATACCTTAAATTTAACGTTTTTGGCGTTCCGCGATTCGAAAAACATATGTCATTCGGTTTGCTATATATTTATTTTCTGGTTATTTTGAAATAGGTTATTTTATATCCCAGCAAAAAAAATACATGGTTTTAGCAGCACTGCAGAACTAGAAGATCATTTTTAGTGCTACTTGTATCCAGAGATGGTCCAAAATTATTACCATTACATTTTCATTACAATTTCTTTATGTGATGGTAATGAAAGTTTTATCTTCATACCTATTATATAAAGTAATGGTTTGATTTTCATTTACATTACTTTTTTGTAATACAATAAAAAAACTATTCATTAATTGTAATGAAATGAAAAAAAAAAATAACTTAACTAAAAGCGAAATACGTTTGATTTTTTCTATAGTCGCGCCTTTATTGGCAAAGTTATAAATTTTTATATAAAATATTGTGGTTGAGGAGCGCTTATGGGGCATTTTATACTTTGAGCCCTCAAAATTTAAGCTTATTCGTTATTGGAGCTTTAAAGTACCGTAAGTTGTTTGAATTTCACGTGAAAAAACTGTTACACTCCATATAAAAAAAATAATTTTTCACGATAATCAGTTTCACGTGAAAAGTGTGTACAGTTTGTTTTCACGCAAATTTAATGTACAAAACTATTATTTTTCTGGTAAAAAGTGACCTTTTGTGTATATTGTGATTGTATCTTTATTATAAAATTAAAAAATTGTTCATTTTTATAATTTAAATTGCAGTTTGAAGCCTTTAAAGTTCGAGTGAAATTTTTCCACGTGAAAAACAACTTACGGTGCTTAAGCGACGAATCAGCATACCATGAATTCAAATTAAAGCACACGAAAAAAGAAAAATGTTTACCTTTGTATAAAAGTAAAGGTAATAAAAATCCATGCCTAATTTTGTAATAATTAAAATTAATTTCATTTCAATTACTTGAATATAATGGAAATGAAAAATATTTCATTACAATTACGTATATGCAATGGAAATGAAAGTGTTTGTATCTTTCGCTTACAAGCAGAGCCACAAAAATGTCTATTTTTTCTGGGTTGATATTAATTATCACTACAAATAAATTCAAAAGCACGAAAAAAATTAAGTATATACCTAAAAAAGCGTGAAAAACAGTCATTCATAAATGTTGAAATTAATCCAATCGAATTAATTTGATGCAATTGAATTAATACGATCTAATTAAATTAATTTTATTTGCACATGTAGGGTAAAAAATTATGTAATTAATTTTAAGCACTAAGCCGTTATAAATATTGGCAAATTTTATTTTAAGAATATAGAATGGTATTCCATTTATATTCTATGAAAAGAGAATTACCTAAAATCCTAGTTTTCGCGATTTATAAAAATTTTAGTCGAAAAAACCAGTATTTATTTAGTAGTATGTATCAAAGCACTGTTAATTCACTGATTCGCTGTTAAACGAGAGCCATTGAATTTAATGCAAACGCCAGTTCCTTATTCTTAATGTAAATAGTTAAGAAATTTGCAATAAACTACATTTCTTTAGCGTATTTTGAAATTATTTTACTCATATTTTACCTTATCTACAACTTTTTTTCTGTTGTTAACTTAACAATAATTGTCGGAAGTTAACGATATTATTTAACGACAAAATTCGGTAGAAAAAGTTACGGAATCAGTTTAACGACAATTGTAGTTAATTATCGAATTTTGACAATCTAACTACCGATTTTTGTCGTTAAAAAGTTAGAGAATCGCACTACTGATTGGTTAATTTATTTTCAACCAATCGAAATGTTTGAAAATATAAATATTTTTGTAGGGTTTTCATACACAAAATGAACAAAACCGTATGTTTAACAATAAAACGGACTAAATTTGAAATGCTTCTTTATAGTACTTTTTTGAACATGCATATTTTAAAATCGTTATTTTTTATGAATTTGCAATTAAATTATCCAAAACTTTGTTGAAATTGATTAGAAAATATGTGTGCATTGGCGGACTTAGGCCGGTCTGGGGTGGGCAAAGCCCACCCTAGACTGCTTTTTGCCCACCCCAGAATTTTAAAAAAAATCTGTCTATAATTCTTGTTCTATGATTTGTTTTTTCCTGTGTTTTTGATTGGGAAAATGTCTTCTAGTTTCCTAGAAAGATAATTTGTTGGAATCTAAGTGTCAGTTTTACAGCCAGAACTAATATCGATTTTTGTCTTGAATATTTCTTAAATAAGAAATGTTGTTTAAAAATTCTTACTTAAGAAATATTTAATTTAATTTAATTTCTTTATTTATTACAATAACCTAGCCTATAGGCCATAATCGGTTACAAATTTCTACTAAAAGTAACAAAACAAGCAATAAAATTTGCTTAAAATAAAAAAAAATTAAGGTATAAAATATAATATTAGATGTGTAATTAAATAACAATGTAAAAATAAAATTATTAAATGCAAAAAATTTAAAGTAAAAGTTATAAAAAATTAAAAAAATTAGCGATAATAGTTTCTAAATTCCCTAAATTCTTTAAAAAAAAAAATTAATAGTATATGTAAGCTTTAATTTAAAAAAACAATGCCTGAAAAATTAAGCATTAAAATTCTAATTAAAAATTAGTGAAAATTCTTCAAAAAGTTTCTTCCTGAACGTATCAATAGACAAATTAAAAGTCTTTAAGTCAGGTGGCAATTTGTTAAGAAACAAATCGATCTTAGTTCTGGCTATAACAGAAAAATTTCTTGGATTTAATAGTTTTTTAAAGGAATAATTAGTTAATATTACACTCATAGAAATAAATCTGTAAAAATAGCAGAAAAAGCAACTAAAAATTAGTTAACAATGATGCTTCAGAAAGTAATAGTAAAATAAGAACAGCAAAAATAAAGCAGTTAAATTTGTAGAATTTTAGTTATATTTAAGTTAACTTTTAGTTAATTGGAAATGACAAATTATATTGTAAAATCTACAGAAAATTTTGCTATATATTAGTAGACTAAAAATAGCAAAAACAAACTGCTATCAATAATTTTTTGTTATTTTTAAGCTAAATTCAGTTATATGCAAATAGCAGTCTATAATGTTAAATAAGCAGAAATATTTACTAAAAAAAATTGTAAAACTGTAAATTTAACAGGTTTATTTTTGCTGTTCTTATTTTACTTGTATTTAGCAAAAAGAAATCTGCTAATTTAACCGTTTCTTCCGCAGCATCATTTTTAACTAATTTTTAGTTACTTTTTCTGCTATTTTCACAGATTTATTTCTATGAGTGTACACTTTTGAGGATATTTCAATATGTTGTAGAAACAAACATTCTACGAAGTAAATGTCAGTTTTTGATGACCTAGGTAATTTAAGTGGTCGAAATATGGGGTAAGAATAGGTTCGTCAGAGGTGGAAGAAAATATGAGACAGGTTGATCTTAGACTTCTTCATCAAATATCAAAATTTTATACTATTCTGAGCGTATAGCATTCCCTGCATGAGGTTTTCTTCAGAAAAAAGGTTGCATTTTTCAGACTTTTCTATAAAAAACATTTGAAAATTTTACCAAAAGGGAGTTATTTTTAAGTCTTTTTTTTTTTGCATGAAAAAATCGCATGCATAATGTCGAAAGTGTTTTTTTAAGATTAAGGGTCTGAGCATGTGCAAATAAACAGCCAAACATAAATGGGGCCCTTGCCCACCCCAGAAAATTGGTCTAGGTACGCCTATGTATGTGTGTTACATATTTCAATGGTTTTATCTGAGTTTTTTAATTCAGATTCGTCACAGACTCCTTAATTTTTAGGTATTAAAAAAATTAATCTTTTTCAGCTTTAGCCAATTGTTACTTAAAATTAAAACACAAAGTGCCAAATTTTTTTGATAAATTAAGTAACATGGGATGTTTACTAATGGTATAAATTAAAAAAAAAATGGATATTCCTTTCATCGCAGATTAATTATTAACGAAATCGTGAAAAAAGAGAAATTTCAACTTCAAATACATATATAGAGAATATTATCGCAGCTGTCAAAACGAGCGGTAATATCAAATTAAAGGGCATGTTACATCCTGTTAAAATTTTGCAAAGAATAGCGTTCATACTTTTAATTTTGTATTTTTTTTGCAAAAAGTTTATTACAAAATTGAATTTTTCTGCAAATACGTTTTGACAAATATTTCTTAAACTATAGCTAACTTTAAAATTCTAGTGCCATATTCGTGATCTGCGTCCCAAAGTCTACTAGAAATGATGTGTCGCAATCCCGATGCATCAAATTTTTCTTATTTTGTTGTACTGTGTTATTGGAACACTTTTTTATAATTTTTGCATGATCCGCGGAATCAGCCAACGAAAATTTTAAAAATCAACGAGTTATAAGAGTCTGAATATTATTTCGACAACAAAATTATTTAAAAATTTCTTTGCGCAGAGCATAAAAAATCCCGCCTCTTTAAAGGGACACTATGCACTAAAAGGTTAATTTAGACAATGATTACTAGGTTAAGGAATTTCATGCAAATGCATGTTTTTTCTCGATAGTGCAAAGCTAATACAGACTAAATATTTATGCGAATCATCAAATTCAAAACAAAATGGCATCGATTCGTTGTTGCATATTTTGACTTCAAATACATATTCGTTGCCTTTTTAATGCATATTTTGTGCTTTTTAATGCATAATTTGTGGTTTTTAATGCATATTTGTGCAAAGATTTAATTTTTAGTAACATTTTTTAAAAATAAACATTTTTTAAAACCTTATGGAAAAGCTTCGAGTTCTGTGTCTATTTGCAAAATAACTATCTCACACATATTTTTATGTTTTAAAGTGCTTTATTTTTGCAAATATAATCGTTTTAAGTGCATATTTTTTAAGTTTTTTGCTAAGCTTATTTTGGTTGCTACAACCAATAAATTCGGTTGGTGGAACCATATTGAAATGCGATTCCTAAATATTTTGAGCATTTCATTGTGTAATTGAGTTGTGTAAACCGAATTTTGTTGTAGTAACCAATATGCAGTTGTACCAACCTATTTTAATATATGTGACAGCGCATAGAGAAAGGGACCTTAGGGTAAAAGAATCAATTTTTTTTTTGATGTGGACAACATCTGAGCATCGAATGAGACCGATCCCATGCCCCAAAAGTGTTCCCTCCCAGAGATATGCGCGTTTTATGAAAGTGAAGTCGACGATTCTGAAAAAATTTTCGTACTAACAGTGATATTCACGATTTAAAAGAATTATAAATGAGTATTTATTATAATTCACAATTAATAATTTCAGAAAATAAAGCTGGATTCGAAAAACCGCGAGCAAAATTGATATCAAACTCATGGAAACAGCGCGCTAGGTAGAAAACAGTAAAAACCAACTACACAAAACAAGAGGTAGGGACGACCTACGCGCGTTTTCAAGGTTGACCAACACGTTCCTGACGTCATGAGATGTGTCGCTTTCAAATAAGACCAATACCAACACGCTCAGTGATGGTACACCAAAGATACACGTATTTAAATCTTTAAAATGGCTCTCCTGAACAAAACCGGTTTTTACCCTTAGGTCCCTTTCTATTTTACGCGTCACATATGTAACCGAATTTCAGTTGGAAAATGGCAAAAATTTTTCTCTGTGTGTGCAAAATACAAATTTTTTAGGCGCATATTTTCGATTTTTAAGTGAATGAAATTCCTTGCCCTAATTATTACAAACTAAAGGATTAAGTCAGCAATTTGAGTGCTTTTGATAAGTTAAAACGCCGACTTTTCCACATAGACCAATGCGGGGCAGTATTAAGACCAATGCTTTCTTGGTTTAATAAATTTTCAAATAAAATTTCTCACTAAAGTAAAATTTAAGTTTAAACTCGTGCTTTGTGCTGACTATAAACCTCGCCCACTCAACATACATAAAAGTATGTATGCTACTGAAAATTTATGTTATTATTGGAAATTTATATATTTTGCGCCCTTGGGTTATTTTGTTAATTTTAGCAACTAATTTAGCAAAAGCCTAATGATTTGTAGTAAAATGAAATTAGTAGAAAAAATTAGTAACCGCTACTAAATTTTAATAAAATTCTTGTAAGCTATAACTTAAAAATTATTTGCTAAAATTCGCAACAAATTTTACTGAATATTAGTATTTATAAAAAGCTTCATAAATGTGATGAAAAACAAAAATAAAACTTGGCAAATGCGATAAAAAAAATTTTAATGCAAAATGGCATTTTTTTTATTTATGAAACGATAGTTTCTTATGTATTTGTGAATGTCGACATGTCTTTTAAGTACCCGACTAAAAAAGGTGTTATATAATCATATATCACCATATATAAACCAATATATACGTCCATATCTAATTTGATCCGAATATTGGAATATATAATTATATCAAGCGAGATAAGCATGTTATCTCACCTGATACAATTTGATCCGAAAAATGGGTCTATCTAACTGCATCAAATTATATATAAATACATATAATTTAATGAAGATTTTCAAAAAAATTTTAGTAAATATTATTGAGATCACTTATTTCATTCATATTAAATCTAATGCTTAATGTTTAGAACAATTTTTGCTAATAAACTTGGAAATAGGTGACAAAATAAAACATTACAAAAATTTGTCGGAACAACTTTTTCTAGATTAGAGTTTTTATCTTTCTTATAAAATAAAAAATTAACTAATTAGAAATTTATTAATTCAGTTCGAGGCCAATTTCCTTATTATGAATTAATATAATAAGTACTTTTTTTTTTTAAACTGCTATTTTTCTTCATCAGGATACTCTCCTGACAAATACTTCACAGTTTTTGCTTTCAAAAAACCTCTACACTTTCAGGAATGAAAAGGCGATCGTTTCGGGGATTACGCCACCACTTTCTAAAGAAAACTCATGTAGGGGACCTGGAAAATCCCCGAAACGATCCTCTTTTCATTCCTGAAAGTGTAGAGGTTTTTTGAAAGCAAAAATTCTGTGAAGTATTTGTCAGGAGAGTATCCTGATGAAGAAAAAAAAAACAGTTTTTGAAAAAAGTACTTATTATATTAATTATGTATATGGTCATATAAAGCCACACATATAAACATTTATAATTATATCAAATCATATAAGATTATATGAAAACTTTTTTAGTCGGGTATGCAATTTTCAAATCAATCTTATTTCCGACTATAAAAATGGCACTAAGTTTTTTATCTAAAAATTTTCAAAATAAAAAACTTAAAAAATTTCGAAATAAAATATTAAAAAAGTTTTTGAATAAAAAAAATCGAAATTTGAATTTCAACAAGGGCCGCACAAAAATCAGCAATGGGCCGCATTTGCCCACCGTTGATATATTATTTTTGGTTATGAAAAATTTACATGATTGTGTTTCTTCTAAAATATCTGATAATTTTGTGTCACTGAATATCAATTTGGTTTCTAAAAACCTATCGAAAGTCTCACTAACTTGTGTATGTACAATGTTTTCTTGATCAATCTGCTTATGAGCATGAACTGACTTCAAAAAAGCACCTATTGTGTCTAACATATGCACTTGATCATCTACTACTAGTGTTTCCAATTCGGTTAATCGATTAACCGAGTCCTCGATTAATTAATCGCCTCTATTTCGGTTAATGTCGAAACAAATAATTTAAAACGCAAATAATTATTCGACCCGAATAATCGGTTAAAATAGCTCGATTAACCGGTTAAATTTTTAATATGTAATTTTTTGCTTTATTTTTTCCCGAAACTTCATAATTTTCTTAACTTTAGCTAAAAAATTGTAAGGAACGCTTAAAAAAACAAATACTAACTAAAATACAATCAAATTGTTTTAAAATCGATTGAAAGAGAAACCTTTAGATACCATTTTTTGAGCAACTCCAAGCAAGTCGACTTTGAACTAGCGAGACACGTCATGGGTTTTAAGAGACTTAAAACGGATTTGTTTTACATTATCAAAATTAATTTTTAATAAAATTTTTTTGAATTTTTTAAACAAAATAACAATGTTTCTATTTGTAAAAAAAATGCTTTAACACTACATATGTGTCTCGCAGGCTTTAGGAAATACAATAGACAATTTCTCATTTCTGTTTTAATTCTTTTAAAGTGTAAAATTAATTTTCAAAAGTGAGAGCAGTTTTTCAGCCTCTAGTCGATGATTTTTTTATATTTATGTTAACAAAAACAGTGCGTAGTAATTTTTAAAATTTTATTATTGCAAACATAGAATTTTTAAAGACTGAAAAACTGCCCTCACTTTCGAAAATCTGTGATAAAGTTCGAACAAACAAATCTGTTTGAGATTTGACATCTGTTACAGCATACTGAGGGAATTGTCAAATTGTTTTTTTTGGATTTTTATATTGATTCAATGAAATTTCGCTGGAATTCGTCCATTGAAACACGGAGGAGATTGGAAGATAAACAAAAATCTAAAAACAGAATGTTTGTATGTGTTTGTATTGATCACTTCTGAGTAAAAACAATAACAGAAAGCCTAATAGGAAAGAAAACAACGAAGTAGTTACATGGCATTCAAGGCCTTACTTGGGTGACGGGTTGTTGAAAAAAATTATCATATAGAGACAATCTGACTATAAAAACATAAATAATTAATACAATTTAATGCAAAATCACTGACGACGCCTGTCCATACAAAAAAATGCACCAATGCACTAGATCTAATCCGATCTGAAAATTATAATGTGTTTATAATTTTTAGAGAAAAAGGTTTAAGGCTCCATTAGTCTGGTAGTATCGTAAAGTATCGTGTCAGCTGTTTACTTTTAGTTAATGATAGTATACACAACTACTTAGTTTGGAAGTACATTTGAGGTAAGAAAATCTATTGAAAATAGATTTATACTTTACGATACCTCATTTCGCCGCACTGTACTTCCAAACTAATTTCAGCTTTATTCTTCTTCTTAACCTCAAATCTATTTATTAATTAAAATTGATGAAATTGCATATTAATTACAATATTAATTGCAGCTGTCTATAGGACGTTAAAACAACACTGTAATAAACTTTTCATTGAATTGATGCAGTTTTATGAAAAATTTCGTATTATTTATTGAAAATTACATATACCCAATGAAAAAGCTTTTTCGTAAAATTTGTTTTGCATTAACTTTGTGAAGAAAATTTCATTAGTTTAGTGAAAACTTTCATTAAAACTCGTCCAATTAAATTTTCTCTGCGTAAATTAGCTTAAAATTTGTTATTGTTAATGGCCCTTTAAAACCGAAAAGACTTAGAATTTAACAATTATTTATGATATTCTCAGACTACTAATATTCACTTTTCTTTTTACGAAAGGTACAAACTTTACGAATTCGAAATTTTTTTTTCGAATCGAGTTACGCGGTAACCCCCCCAGCATTGGTTAAAAGAAATTCAGAGTGTACTGGAATTTTTATTTCCTGCAGATTTAATGGCGTGAATTTTTTGAAATTCTTTTTTATCTGACCGAACATGTTTTTGGAATCTTTAGGATCTATATCGGTTAGTTTTTCACGAATGCGACTGTTAATGATTATGGTAAAGTTTTCAGTTACGAGTTTTTTAATCATTTTCAATTTAGCTTTTGCTATATTCAAACTTGCCTCAGAAAGGGTGTATTCTAGCCTATTATGTCTTTTAATGATAGTAAGAGTTTTGCTTTTTATATTTTTATAGTTGAGTTGGTCATTTTTGTGAAGTTATCTTTTGTAATTTTGTATTTTGGAACTGTTTCCTCTATTGATTTTGTTATTATATTATTTAGTCTGCTTAAATGATGGCCTATTTCAGTGTTCGTAAGGTTCCGATTGTTAGGAATATGTTCGTCTTGAATAATTTTTCGTGTTAGATTCTTTTGAAAGTTTTTTTCAGTTAGTAATTTTATAATTGTATTTAGATTCAGATAGTATCTTTTAAAAATGTGAAATTTTGTTGTTCATTGTTCACAGAAGTGATTATTTGTACAGCATTATGGTCACTGTCGTAGTCTAAGGTGTTAAGACAATTTAAGGAGTTATTTCCGGTAACAATATGTAATCTACAGTCCGCAATACAAACATCTAACAACGATCCTGTACGAGGGTATGATGGAACACTTGAAGCATAAAACTTACTCTTTAACATATTTTCTGTTAACCACACAGAAAAAACAGTAGGCACCAACAATGGGAATTTGTAAAAGCAATCACATTTTCTTTTAAATTGAAATTTTATTCCCAACAATTTTTTTGTTTGAAATATTTGTAACTCGTTTGTAAATTGTTATCTTTCATATACAAATTGTTTAAAAATAAAAATTCAAAGTTACAAAAAAAAGAAAATGTTTTTTTGGATTTACGAATTTCTTTGTTGGTGCCTTTTTATTTACAAATTTGGTATGAGAAATGTGTTTAAAAATTTAATTAGAATTTTGGAAATTCGTTCTGTGCATTCTTTCAATAGACTTCCCTTTTGTTAGCTAGGTTACACCATTCTGTATGTTTACAGTTAAGGTCTCCAGCTAAAATGTAATAACTAGGGCAAGGAATTTCATGCAAATGCATGTTTTTTGTCGATAGTCCAAAACTAATATGGACTAACCCCTAAATTCATAAACGCTTTGTAAAATTATAGGAGGTTTATTGAACAAATTTTGTATGAAAACGAGTAAAACGGTTAAAGTCGGGCATGCCGACTATACAATACCCTACACCAGTCTGGTGTATTGTTTGGATCCGAAATTCGAATGGGTTAAAATGGGGCTTGTGTCAAAATTTTCTATAATGTGAGTCAGCGCACCAAATTTCATTAAAATATCTTAATATTTGCGACCTGCAGTTTGTAACCAAGCCAATTTTGGTAGGATCCTTATATGGGCACTAGGTCTAAACATGGACCGATGTTCACCAAAATCAATAGGCTGCGTTATTGGGCCAACATAGGTCTGTGTACCAAATTTCATCAAAATATCATAATATTTGCGACCTGCAGCGTATAAACAGTATAATTTTGGTAGGACCCTTATATGGGCACTAGGTCTAAACATGGACCGATGTTCACCAAAATCAATAGGCTGCGTTATTGGGCCAATATAGGTCTGCGTACCAAATTTCATCAAAATATCTTAATATTTACGACCTGCAGCGTATAAACAGTATAATTTTGGTAGGACCCTTATATAGGCACTAGGTCTAAACATGGACCGATGTTCACCAAAATCAATAGGCTGCGTTATTGGGCCAATATAGGTCTGTGTACCAAATTTCGTCAAAATATCTTAATATTTACGACCTGCAGCGTATAAACAATATAATTTTGGTAGGACCCTTATATGGGCACTAGGTCTAAACATGGACCGATGTTCACTAAAATCAAACTTGTTCGTCCTTGGGCCAACATAGGTCTGCGTACCAAATTTCATCAAAATATCTTAATATTTGCGACCTGTAGAGTGCGCACAAGATTGCATGGACAGACAGACAGACAGACAGACAGACAGACAGACGGACGGACGGACGGACAGACGGACATCGTTAAATCGAAATAAAAAAAAAAATCTGAACCGATCGGTATACTATAAGGTGGGTCTACGACCAATATTTTTTGGTCTTACAAACATCAGCACAAACTTATAATACCCTGACCACATAGTGGTGTAGGGTATAATGACGTTTTGTAAACCTGTTATAACTCTACGAAGCATTTATGAATTGAGGGGTAAATATTTAGCCGAATCATCAAATTTAAAACAAAATGGCATCGATTTGTAGTTGCATGTTTTTGCATATTTTGTGCTTTTTAATGCATATTTGTGCATATTTTTGATTTTTAGGAGCATTTTTTATTTTGTAGAAAAATATAAAAAATTCAAATTTTTATATTTTGATTCAATTAAAATAAACATTCTTAAAAACCTTATTGACCTATGGAAAATCTTCGAGTTCTGTGTCTGTTTGCAAAATAACTAGCATAAATATATTTTTAAGTTTTAAATTGCATTATTTTTGTAAAAATAATAGTTTTTAGTGCATATTTCTTATATTTTTAATGCACATTTTTCTTTTTTTTTTTTTGTAATGTTTATTACAATTCAATTCAATTTATTTCTTATAATATTTATATTATTTACATTTGACTTAGAAGCAAAGATTTTAGGAACTTCGTTCCTTTTCTACTTAGATATATAAATATATTTTTTTAATTTATGAAATTTATGTACATTATTATTAAACGGAAGGAAAAAATTTAGAAAAACCTTTATGAAGCAGAGGTATAAGATAAAAATGAGAAAAAAATAAAGTAGATAAAATTAAGATGAGATCAGTTCATTGATATGTACATGTTGTGAGAGTTGGTATCTTCCATTAAAATTTAGAGTCAATCTTTCGATTTTATCCAGAACGAGTTCGAAGCTAGCGAGACTATGTAGGCTTCGGGTGAAATAGTGCCATGGTAGTTTAAATATCATTTTAAGTAGTTTATTTTGTGCTACTTGGAGTTTTTTTATATGACATTTTGCAGACGTGCACCAAACTGGAGCACAGTAAAACATTATGGGGTGGAACATAGATTTGATGATGAGTTTTTTATTGTCTATGTTCATTTCCGACTTTCTGTTTATAATTGGGTACATTATTCTAATAATTTCGTTAATTTTGTCCACTACATAGGGAATATGATTATTAAAATTAAGCTTTGTATCAAGCATTACGCCCAAGTATTTGACATTTTTTTCCAATGGAATATCATGGTTCATGAAACGAGGTAAACTCTGGGGTATAAAACAAGACTTACGTTATCTTATAAAATAAATTGCCTGCGTTTTTTCAAGGTTTTTTCTTTTTTAGGCGCATATTTTCAATTTTTAAGTGCATGAAATTCCTTGCCCTAGTAATAACTGTTTTCATTTTCTAAATTCATAGATTCAAAAAGCTTGTTAATTTGGCTTTTTAGGTCAGCATTATCATTACCAGATGGATAATATGCTGAAATAATAAGCAATATTTTATTTGTAGCTAAAGGAACTTTAATTATACATGTTTCCAAAGTTTTAAATGATTTTATTACGCTGTTTGTATAAGAACTATATTTAAAGTTATTTTTGATTAATATTGCTGGGCCACCGCCTTGGGTTGCACCTTTTCTATCCTTTCGTATCAAATTAAAGTTTTCGAATTGAATTTTATGTTTAGGGTTAAGTTAGTCTCGCCTAGGAGCACGATATCAGGATTATGTTTACTAATAAATTGATGAAGGTCGTCATTTTTTTTTGTTTCCAATTTAGGGAATGTAAAAACTATTATCGCTAATTTTTTTATAACTTTTATTTTTAACCCTCTAACCGGCCTAAGCTTTTTTGCAATGAAATTTATACCATGTGTTCCTCACGAAAAATAAACAATAAGTTCTTCTACAAAATTTTTTTTTCGTTGCCTACTTTAGGCGATATGGGCCAAAATAGTTTAAGGGTGAATCTCGAAAACTAGCGCATAAAAATTACTAGCTTTAGGCACAAATTACTTCTCTTGCCAAGGTGTAATTGCAATAAAAAAATTACATTTTTTGTGCTGTTACTTAAGAGGTTGTAGAAAATTTCGTTTTTCGAAAAATGCGAAATTGAGCGAAAACGCAGCAAAACTTCAATATATATTATTCATACTTATAAGCTTTGCTACCTATAACAAATATATTCTTTTTACCAAATTTCAGAAAAATCCATCCATTCGTTTTGAAGTTAAGGCGATGTCCTTTAAAGGTATCCTTATGGAATCCTGTGCGTCCTTGGACCAAAGTAAGGAACTTTTTGAATATCTTAAGCTCAAATCTTACTTCGTGGTCACTATCAATTGTTTTACTCAATTTAAATATGTTTTTAAGATTTTTAAACTTTTGGTTGTTTTAAAATATTTAATTTTTGAAATTTTACAAAATTTTATCTTTGACACTTTCTCGCTTCCAAACCGTGCATTGTATACAAAAAAATTCTTCAAAAAAATTTTATAAATTTTGTTTTCTGTTGAAAAAGCATAATTTCTTATTATAAAATACCCCTTTGGCGCATTTCTGGTCAATTTAATATACCCCGCCTGGAGGCGGGCTTGCCAGTTAGAGGGTTAATCTTTATATGCATTTAATAATTTTATATTTGCATTGTTATCTAATTATACATATCGATACCATAGATCCAATGCTCTATATCTGCAAAAATACAAATTGTTTAGGAAAGCAATAAAACTGATTTACTTGCTTATAAGATCTTTTTGAATCAATCTGTCTTCTAGAATATTATTTAAAAATGGCAACTTATTCCTATGTAAACATATTTTGAAATTATTTGCGTTATTACGTCGCTAATGTAGATATAGAGTTCTGAAATAAAATTTTAGTAAAATTTTATAATACTAGTAGATATGTACCCAGCAAAAAAAACCGAATGCATTCTACAATAATGCCTTTTTCACTGCATATAAAGTAGCTATATATGTTAATTTCTTACTTCCAATAAACGTATTTAAAATGACTTCCAAAATGCCATTAATTAAAAACTTTTCTTTACTTCCCAGCAAAAAAATAACTAACTAAGATCCGTAAAAGCACCTATACTGTTCGGCACAAAGGCGTTCAAATTGAGGCGAAAAACGCATTTTTTAACATTGGCTTGTCATAGGAGAGAAGGTGTTTATGCTACTTTAAGTTTGCTTTGCACGTCATAAAAATGAGTGCTTGGATGTTCTTTTTTATATAGGAAAGCAATTCATTTTTTTACTATCTAAGGAGAGATGAAAAGTAACTTCTTGTGAATGCATTCAAATATATATTTAAGAAGTGATATTTATGACTTTTGAATGCATTCCCAAGAAGGTATGGAAATTTATGTATCCATGTATGGAAAAGCATTCATGTTTATGATCATGCACAAACATTCATGTTTATGATCATGCACAAACATTCATGTTTATGATCATGCACAAACCTGTATGAATCCATATATGTGACAGCGCATAGAGAAAGGGACCTAAGGGTAAAAAATCAATTTTTTTTTTTTTTTTGTGGACAACATCTGAGTATCGAATGAGACCGATCCCATGCTCTCCTGACCTTAGGTCCCTTTCTATTTTGCGCGTCACATATGTAGATTTTTATCCGCGGTATTATTTTTTCTTATTGATTTTATGTTTTTTTGGTATGTACCGTGTTGTTATTTTGTGTTAAAAGCAGAGTAGGAAAATAAACTGTACACAACATGTAGGGTAGGGTACGGCTAAGAAACACATACCGTATCTATCGTTTTAGCGGTTGTGTGTTTGTACACAAACCGCAAGCTGTACACTAAGATTGTCTGATGAACGCATACGCTACGATTATGTACTGTACTTTCAACACATATTCACACCCGTAGCGTACCGAATTCGGGTTGTGTGTATAAACACAAACACTAATTGGCGAGAATAGCGTATGTGTTTTCTATGTAACCAATATGCTTGTGTACTGTGTCCGCGATGTGTGGTACGCAACCCTTAAAGTACGGTTCGTTAGAGTTTATTTTCCTACTCTGGTTAAAAGTAAAAATAAATGAATGACTTTTTGTAGTAAGTTCGTGTTCCAACTGCCAAATTTTAATAAAAGTTGTAGAGTTGTAAAAGTATTGAGTATTCCGGTACTGAGTACTCAATACTGACTGTTTTTTTGAGTACTCAATACTAAAACGGTAGTACTCAATACTTTTAAAGATGCAATTTTCCGTAAAAATGTGGACTTTTCGTTTGAAAATACAACTCTAAAAATAGTAATCTAAAACTACAACTCTGAAAATACAACTCTATTTTTCAAGCAAAGAAATTTGTAACGAATTTTTGGGAAAAATTATTTAATTAATTTATTTAAAATGTTTTAAATTAATTAAAATGTAAGTAACAATAATTATTTAACACGTGTATTTGAATTGTTATTATTTTTCCTAATAAATACGAATTCCTAACATTTTGATTTTTAAATTCAAAAAAGCCGTTAAAAGTATTGAGTAGTATCGAGTACTCATTTAAAAAGTATTGAGTAGTATTGAGTACTCAAAAAGTATCGAAATTTCACAACTCTAAAAAGTTGCCATTTGTAGTTAAAAAAGAGAAGATCGCCGATCAAAATTTAAAAATTTTGATTTTTTAGAAAAAATTACGTTTTGCTAATCAATAAGAAAATTATTGAATTTACCAACAAAAAGCCTTTTAAATGTAAATTTTTTTAAGTGAAATAGTTAACGACACTTTAGGGAATATATACCAAGCACTATTGAAAAGCTTTTATGAGTCTAAGCTGCTCTAAATATCAATTCCAGTTTGGTTTTTGAAAGTGGAATGAAGACGATTTTTTTTTTCGTTTTACGTTTTGTGGAGAAACTTTTAACGTTTTAAGTACCACTATCAAGCCTGTAGCATACTCGATACTTACCAGAACGTTTCATTTGCTATACAAAATTATCCGTACCACCCTAAACTGCAAAATCAGAAGGAAAAAAATTGTTTTCGATCACTTTAAGAAAAAAATTGCGGAAGTGAAATTGCGAAATCAAATCAATTCCGTAAAAAACCTGTGACTTAAGTCCAATTTTCTCACCTTGTTTCAAAGTTATGCGGTTTTTGAAATATTCGGAACGCATCCCCCTTTTTGTATGGAAGTAGAGTTCTTTTTTCTGCGGATTTTTTATGCGGTTTTTTTGGAACGCATCTACCGCATAAAAAAAGACTTAAGTGTATTCGTTTGCAGAATTTCAATAGCTGATTAGCTCTTTTACCATAAGTAATTTTCTGGCCTTTTTCGCATTCCGCCGTTATTTAGCAATTTTTTAAGTGCGATTTCTTAAAATTTATAATCTAGGGACTATAATACACATTTCATAATACAAAGTTTGATGGTTAGTAGCAAAAAAAAATCGGGAAAAAAATTGCAAGGAAATTTTTTGCATTAATATAGTTGTTGACAGAATGTAAATCACTAAGTTTTTTAATTCAATTTTTGTACCTAGTCTTTTTTTCGCGTTCCGCTATTATTTTGCAAATTTGAGTGGTTTTTTTTTTAAATTTTCTTATTCGTAAATATTCCACATGTTGTAAAATAAAAATTATAAAAATTCTACTTTTTCTATTTTTGGTGCTTGTACTGATAGAAATAAATCAGTACAAAAACCAGAAAAAGCTATTAAGAATTAGTTAAAAGGGACTTGGTAAAAATCTAATAAATCAGCGTTGTTTGCGATATAAATTAAGTTCAATGCAAATTACTAAAATCAACGAAAAATTTGCTGAAAATAGTAGACTGCTGATTTCTGAAAGTTAGATTAAAAAATATATCTAAAAAAAAGTTAAATATCAAATTATTTGGTAAGGGTTTTAGTCTACTAAGTTTCAACAAATTTCTTTTGCTGAGTTTAGCAGAGAAAATTGTCATTTGCATTTAACTGTTTTACCAAAGTTTACCCGAAGAAAAAGTCTGGGTAAATTTTGGTAAAAAGAGAAGCACTAATACACTCTCATCAGCGCTCTCATTTACCCAATTCTCGAGTACGGGAACGCTTTTGGGTAAATTTCGGTAACTTTGGGTAAATTTCGGTAACTTTGGGAACGTACGGGAACACTGAAAGTTTGGTGGTTAGTTGCAAAAAAAAAATCGCGAAACATAAAATTTGCAAAAAGCTAAATTTTTCCAACAACAGCTGTGTTCGGGTACTCAACATTGGGATCCCGCGGGATCCCAATTTTACCAAAAAGCGTTTTCTTACTACACAATTGGGTAAATGAGAGCTGTCATGAGAGAGTAATATTCTTGTTCTTCTTGCACGAGAAAGCCCCGACTTTTTTTTCGTGTAAATTTGGGTAAATTGTTTTAATCAGCTGTTATATCATCAGTTGGGTGCAACTAGTTCAATTGAACTCTTCACTGATTTGAACCAAAGACCTAGTTCACAACTAATAGCTCTTTTAGTTCAATCGATCATTTCATTCATTCAGAAAATATGTTTGTCATTTACAAAAATTAGTATAATAGTTGCAAAAGCCTATCGGTGATTTTACAACTCCATAAAATTACCGACAATTTTGTGAAGACGCTTGTTTAAATGTGTTAAAGAGTTAAATATGTAAATAAATCGAAGCTTTTGTTTAATATTAAAATCTTTTCCAAATTTAATAAACTATGTATTCCATTTTGTAAATAGAAATGCCTAAAAAGGAAATTTTTATTAAATTTTTGATTTAAAAAGGGGTTTAACTAGAAAAGCTATCTAGATTTTTACAACAAATTGAACAAGAACTAAAAAGAGCGCTCACCAAAACGAACTATAATGCACAAATCTATTGACATTTGTTTTTCGGGCTTCAAATGTGGTTTTTCGCGTTCGTTTACTTTTGTGCATTTTTGTTATTTCGGGAGAGTATTTCTTGTTAACTCTCATTTTACCGAACTTTACCCAAAAAGTAAAGAAACAGAGCTAACATATTTGTTTGCAGAATGTAAACGCTACCTATTTTTTAAATAAATTTTTTGTACCATAAAGCCTATTTTCGGCCTTTTCCGCCACTATTTTGCAATTTTTTAAGTGCGGTTTTTTTAAATTTATAATATTGGGGCTGTAATACCAATTTCTACACCAAAGTTTGGCTTTGTTTGCAAAAAAAAGGAGCGAAAAAATTTTGCAAAAATTAAAATTTTTGCATCATTCCATTTGTTTGCGAATGTTAATCGCCGATTGAGTTTTTAAATTATTTTTTTTTACCATAGAGGCTTTTTAGCGTTCCGCTATTATTTTGCAATTTTTATGTGCGTTTTTTCATGGATGGTAACCGAAACGAATGCGGTTATCGTTAGGGTAACGATATTTTATGTTATTTCGGTAACGGTATTTTAAGGGTAACGCTATTTTATTTCGGTATCGGTATTTTAAGGATACCCAGCCAGCAATTCCGGAGCGCTCATAAATAAGATTTTTAAATGGCTCATAGAAATGATTAGTTTTTTTGAAAAACACTCTTTTTTTGGTAGAAAATATGTACCCTCAGAAAACAATCCAAAAAGTTGTCTCTACAATCAGGCTGATTGCGGTAGGCGTTGTCGATATCGACAGTTAGGCGTTTTTAATAAAAAGTCGTTATAAAAACAATTTTTGCAAAATTTAGCAAGCTAATTCACCTTATATATCTTCTAAATTGCAGTGGATTTGCAGTGAGAGTTATATTTATTTGTAATTTTCAATATAAAAGATTTCATTTTGTATGCAGGCGTATTTTTCGACATCGACAACGCCAACCGCAATCAGGCCCAATCTAAAAAGCTGTCTCAAAACGAGGGTTCATTTTTCGGACTCAAACAAGAATCCAAAATTATTTAAATTTATGAAGAAAATTTCGATTTTATACGTTCTTTTTTCGGAGTCATTTCTAAGTACACAGGGGGCTCTTTTGGACGGACCACTTTCATAGGAAAAAGTGGACAAATGTTTATGTTTTCGGAGCTCACTTCTGAGTCATTAATGGTGATCTTTGTTTGCTGGGTAACGGTATTTGAGTTATTTCGGTAACGGTGTTTTAAGGATAACGATATTTTGGTTATTTCGGTAACGGTATTTTAAGGTTAACGGTATTTCAGTTATATCGGTGACGGTATTTTAATGGTAACGGTAGTCAGTTATTTCGATGCATCCCGCAATTTATTTTACAAAAAACAAACGAGATTAAAAGCATAACCAATTTATCAACTTATAATGTACAAAAAATACTCAATAACCACGTGAAAAAAAAACAGAAAATTAAAAATAACGGTAACGGTATTTTAGGGATAATGCTGTTTCATTTATTTCGGTAACGGTATTTTAAGGGCATCGATTTCATTTATTTTGGTATCGGTATTTTAAGGATAACGGTATTGCAGTTATTTCGGTAACGGTATTTTAAGGATAACGGTATTACGGGTATTTCGGTAACGGTATTTTAGGGGTAACGGTAGTCAGTTGAAAGGGTTTTGAATCGATAACGATATTTTAGCGGTATTGCCTGCCAACCCTGGTTTTTTTTTTTATTTATAATCCAGGGACTATAATGCACATCTCCTAAAAGAAAGTTTGGTGGTTAGTTGCAAAAAACCTTTGCGAAGTAGTTGAATTGAACAAAATTTAAAATAACTATTATAATCATAACAAACTATACGTTTTGTTGAAAAAAGAATAAGTTTTTAGTTACCCTGTGAATTAAACTTCAAATTATTTTATATTGACAAATATTTTATTTAAAGAAAATCAATTCGGAATTTTTCTTTTTTATTATTTTCATGAAAATTATAAATTTCCACAGTTTAAAGTCGGTTTGAAATTTTTTCCATGGTTTTTATTTGGTAAGTTGATATTAGTGTATTTATTTTAATTTTATTTAAAAATATAGCATTTTCTCATTTTCAGTATTGGAGAAGAAATCGGCAGAAATTAAATTAAATTGTGATGCCGGACATTGATTACTACAGAAGAAAACATCTAACACTAGTCCAAAGGCCGTCTACAGAGCAACATTTGTTCACAGAATTTCACAAATCAGAATTTAGGAATCATATGGTGAAGTCATGTATTCTTTAATAAAATAAATTTATTTTTTGAGTTTATTAATGAAAAAACTAATTTCTTTTTGTTAAAAATAAAATTACCAAATAAAATCCACTAATAGAATAATAATTGATATGCACTATAATTAAATTTTGTTAATTGCCACCTAGTGGATCGTTGGCAATAACCAAATTCATAGTTGACTTATTCATATTTAAAAAACTTAGTTGACACCAACTAAATCAATTCAACTATATATTAGTTAGGGGTATTTCACCTATAAGATAGTTAAAATATTCGTTATAATCAACTAAGGAATGTTTTGGGTGTAGAAATTTGTAACCGATTATGGCCTTTTGGGCTAAGTTATTGTTATAAATAAATTAAATTATTAGTATCAGTGAATTGACGTTTATTTGGATTATTTTGAAATTGTTTGATTGTTTGATGCCATTATACCTCAAGCATGGAAAAGATTGTATCTATTCTAGATATTTGTAAGGTTAATTGTTTTTGAAAGTTTATCAATTGGTTATTTACATTTATCATAAAATTGTTCATTTCTTGGACAAATGAGTTAGTTACATTATCTGCTTTATTTGTATCTACATTTGACTTATTATTACCTCTTACTATATTTGCAAAGGAACATTCTGGATTCGTAAATAAATTTGTATTATTAGTTTTATTTTCTGATAAGTTTTTTCTCTTAATATTGTTTGAGTTGTTTGTACTCTTCACAACCCTTATAAGATGCAGGATGTCCTTACTTGTTGCATAGCACACTGAACAATTTGTTTGTTTCTTCAGCTGGAACTTGTTCAATAGGCACTTTCCTCTTTCATGGCTCGTGCTACATACATTTCACACATCTTTTGGGGAGATAGCAATTGGCAGCACCATGAAGAAATCCCTGGCAATTGCGGCATTGGGGTATTTCAGGTCGCCTTACTTGTTCCCATTTAACACAACGGTATAAAAGGGTTTTAATACTTTCCAGAGTATTTATTTTGCTTTCCGGAGACACTTGCACCAGAAACATTGGTAAATTAATTTTTTTTATAAATTTTAAGCTTTCGCTTTCAAATTTCAATAGTTCAAATAAGATTTCATCTACGTCTACGTTTGCATCGAGACCTTTAAGTAGATATGTTTTAATTTTCATACTTTTAAGTGTAAAGGTAAAGAATTTTGATTTTGTTTTTTCTAAGAATGCTTTTACTTTCTGAAAATCTTGAATTGTGGTCACAAATAATGATTTTTTATTTCTAAAATCTTTTATTTTGAAATCATTTATTTTAAGTTAATTTTTAATGAATTGAATTAATTCTTTTGTATCAATATCAATAATGTTTATTAGGGGTATTTTTTTGTTTGTACATTTTCTACTGTGTTTTCAGTTATTACTAGGGTATTCAATCGATTAATTGTTATTCGATTAATCGATCAATTTTTCTCAAAAATTGTTCGAATAATTTAAAATGTCCAAATTTCGAATAACGAATAATTCGAATAATTTCATACGATTAATCGATTAATCGAAATTGGTAGAAAATTACAAAAATGTTTAAAAAATATACACATTTACTATAAAAAAGAAAAGGTCGATTTTGAATCACAAAAGTCGACTATTATTTTAAATTTCTTACCATACAAAATATTTAAAATTTACCTTAAAATTCTGTTTTAAATTTGAAGTTTTCATTTGTTTTTATTTTATATTTATTTATTTTTTTCAAATTTTTTTTTACATTTACAAATTTCCTTTTTATTTTTGAATATTTTGTTTTGATTTTCAATAACAATAAACAAAATTTTTGAATGTATATGTTTGGCATTATTTTAAAAGTTCTATTTTAAATATTATGTATGGTACGGTAAAAACAAAACCTTTGCTTTAAATTAAAGTCGACTTTAACAAAAATATACATTTGAAAAATATTGATAGTAAGGCTGATAGTTTTTATTAAAGTAAATGTGCTAAAATCTCAAAATTTTTTTAAAAAATAAATAATTTGCTGTAGGCTTGTACATATCCGGATTTCATTCTGGCCTAAGAAAATAATTAAGGGACGACCTTTTAGAATTTCTAGAAATATTTGTTAGCTTCAACTCAATGACAATTTCATGTTTTCAAGTAGGAGCGTTAATAAACATCTTAAATCCCAAAGAAAATAGAAAAACAGTATAAAATTATCACAGTTTGCTTTGTCATCTTCCAAATTACTACTCTGTTGTTGTGACTTATCTAGTAAAGTAGTGGTATCTATTTACGTATAATAAATTTTTAATTATTTTTTACGACTTTTTAAACGTTTATATTAAACGAAAGAATTGTTGTAATTAATGATTTTTATAATTATTAATTATAATTAATGCTCAATGTAATAAAGCTTGTTTAGTGAGCACTCTAAATTAATAAAATAAAATAAAGGGATGGAGGTACGGAAACGTAGAGGAAAAATCAATTCTCATCAGAATTTCTCTTTACATTTACGTTTTTATGTATTCAATGCATACGAAAGAGATACAAATTAATGTACGGGGTCTTATATTCTTCTTTAACTCTTTACCTCATTACGGTGTGGTTTTCCCCGATTTGGATAAATTTTTAATATGGGCATTTCCACCGAAAGGTCCACCGAGACTAAAATATTAAAAGTTCTTGAAAACACTTTGTTTTATCATATTTTCATAGGGAAACAATCAAATCTAAATAACGTAAAAAGATTTCGCATTTATTCACAACCCATTTCGAGGTATTCGAATGCAAAGTCGCACAAGCGCATCTTTTCTTATTTGGATATTTCTATTGCACATTTTGTTTTGATAAAAGTTTTCAAACAGAGACGTTATGCATTGACTTTTGCTTTCTAAAATATTTCTAAAGGTACAAAGAGTCATATAAGAATGCATAAAAAACAATGCGAATGAAAATAACTGTAAGTTTTTGATTTGCATTGTCGCATATTTCGATGTCCCGTGCGACATTGAAAAACAACATTTGTTATCAGTGCGTCGAAAGTACACGCAGAAAGCTCTTCAAATATTGATTACACACATAGATTTTTTATACAATTAAAATAAAAAAACCTACCTGAAAAATAAGAAGAATTGTGATCTTGGTACTTATACGCAGTTGGTCACGTGCGACATCGTAAATGTTAAATTTAAAATTTTGAAATTTTTTTTCTTATGTAAATGATTTATTTATGTAAATACATACTTTTAAATTTTTTTAAAATTGGCATGCACCATGGTCAAGAAGTAAAAGCAGCTAGGACTGCCTATTCTAAAAAAAACTGTTTTTTATATTTTCATATAAATAAATACTTCCCAGCAAAAGTTTTTTGAACTGGTTGCCTCTGAATCTGTTCTAGAACAGGTGTTTTTACCACCGGTTACGTGGAACAGATTCTAGAACTGATTCCTGGGAGTCAAAATGGAAGGTTTCACTGTCGCGGAACCAGTTCTATAACTTGTTCTAGAACCGGTTCCAAAGTAACCTGTTCTATAGAGTCATAGGCGTACCTATACCATTTTCCTGGGGTGGGCAAGCGACCCATTAATTTTCTGCTGTTTATTTGCCCATTCTCGCACTCTTAATCCTAAAAATACTTTCGGCATTATGCTTACAATTTTTTCACACAAAAAAAAACTTAAAAATGATTCCTTGCCTTCTAATAAAATTTTCATAATTTTCAAAATTAAGTAATCCTGGTAGCTTATCCTATCAAAATTGCCATGTTTTAATACAAAACTTTGAATAGTGCATTTATTTTTTTGAAGAAAATCTCGTACAAGGAATGTATTCCAAGCTTTTCTCAGATGATTATGAAATTAAGATATTTAACAGAGAAAAGAAATCTAAGATCAACCTGTCTAATTCGTCCACCTCGGACGAACCCTATCTAACCCCATATTCTGACTTAAATTATCGAGGTGGACAAAAATAGTGAGATGTTCATCTTACAATTTTTGTTTTATAAAATATTGAAATTTCATTAAGATAACATAGTAGTGTTTAGTTTGAAGTAACTTCCTTGTTAGATATAAACTTATTATTCGTTTAGAAAACTATGAAATCTAAGATATTTAACTCACCAAAAAAAGATTCTGCGTTATTTTTATATTATTGAACAACTTTGCGGTTCTAATAATTTTTCTTAAAGAAAAACTCTTATAGTCAATTTTATAATCAGAACTAAGATGGATTGGTTTCTTAAATATTTCTTAAGTAAGAATTTTTAAAACATTTCTTATTTAAGAAATATTTAAAATAAAAATCGATCTTAGTTCTGACTATAGAACTGACCCTTAGATTTCAACAAATTATCTGCCTAGGATCCAGTAGACATTTTCCCAAACCAAAAACACAGCATTAATTGATATTAAAAAAAATAATATTCGGCGCTGTTCTCAGTTCCGAATCCACTTAAAGAAATTCTAAAGAGGAACATTCAGAACATTTTTGCTGTTTTGTGATTCACATCCACAAAAATTTTTGTGAAATATTCCGTGTATAAAAAGCTGGGTGGAAGTAAAAACGAATGCAGTTTTTTTCTATGAAAACATTTTTGAACAAAATTTTGAAATGTTTTCTTTGTATTTTCACTAAAATGCATTTCAAAGAAAAATGTGAAAATGCGTATAATTTTAGTTTGAAAAATAGAATAAACACTCATATTTATTTGCATTTAAAAGTTCTTATTGATTTTGTTCAATTAGTTATTATAAATAACACATTTCTTTTGCGTATTGGTTTGTTTAATTTAATTTTTCAATTTATTTTTACAATTGTTGTTTTTGGTTATCATTGCATCAGCTGTTAGTTTTACAATTTACCAAAGTTAACCGAAGAAAAAGTTTTGGGTAACTTTGGTAAAAAGAAAAACACAAATGCACTCTCTTGAATGCTCTCATTTACCCAATTTTCGAGTAGGGGAACGCTTTTTGGGTAAGTTTGGGTTCCCGCGGTAACGTAAAGGAACGAACCTAATAGTTGTTTTTAAATTGTTTTGCTGTAGCATTGTTATCCATATTTTTGATTTTTCGTTTTCTGTCATTATCAACATTAATATTGATGTAATTTGAATTTACATTGTTTTTGTTATTATTTGGATTAACATTGTTTTTACTATTTGAGTTTTGAGCATTTTGCTCACTCATTTCAAGTTTTTTGTTTTAATTTTTAGATTTTGTTTTGTAGGTAACTAACGTGTTGAAAATGAATCAAATCGAATTAAAACCAAGTTTCTCTTTTTATTTCCATTTCTTTTGTATTTTTTGTAATCAGTCTCTGAGTGTGTTTGTTTTAAAAACTACAACAGATCATTCTATACATATATTCGGAAATTCATATTCATTTATTCTATGCCTAACATCGTAGTCAGATAGTTTTTCTCTTCCATAGAATACTTGTCTACTATAAACTAAAACTTAAAAGAACTTACTGAAAATACAATATATGTATTCAAATAATTGGAAATGACTTTTTTAATTTGCCAAATGTAATGAGAAACAATAAATGGAAGGAAAAACATGATTAACTACAAACGAACTTAGATTTGTCGTAAAGGAATACAATTCGAATTTTTTACTAAAATTTGAAAAAAGATAATTGATTTTGAATATTTTACAATATTGTTTTAACCAACACACTTCATTGATTGTTTGGTAACTTAGCAATTGTTTTCTTACTAATTAAGACTAAAATACATATGTTAAATATTACAGATAATACACAACCCCCCGCAATTCACGGCACTTATGCCGTGGTTTTCCCCAATTTTTACTAGCCTACTCTCTAAAATCTAGTTTGGTAATATCTCAGTAAGCAGTTCCTTCGTGCCGGGCTGCAATGAATCGGGGAACTTAATGTCGAACGACACGAGCAGATCTCCGCGGCGTGAGGGCTCTTTAGGGAATGGCAACCCCCGTCCGTTTATACGTTTTACTGTGCTCGGCTTGACAATTTCGCCTTGGGTGTTGACTGTAATGCGGTCTCCTTGCAGAGTTGGCACAGACATTGTGGTGCCGCACAGCGCTTGCTTGAGACTGACATGGGCGTTGTAACGCAAGTCACTGCCTTCACGTTTAAACAACGAATGTGGCTTATCGCGAATGATGAAGACAATGTCAGCGGGAATCTTGCCGGGTGTTTGGTCGCCCTCCTGTTTGAAGGTGATCTTGGTGCCTGCCTTCCAGCCCGGTTTTACTGTAATATTTAGCACCTTCTCTTCCTTGCGAGCCTGACCTGTGGCCAAAGACATGCGCGAGATTTTCATTTTCTTGGCACAGCCTCTGTCGACCTCCTCTAGAGACACATACAGATCATGTTCGATGGGAGGGTCTTGCTGCTGACGTTTACGGCTGGGCTGAGCATTGAACGATTGTGAACGAAAGGCGCCACCAGGGCCGCCAGACATCTGACTGTATATGTCATCATTGTCGCCCATAAAGATGCCCTGAGTTTCAAAGATGCGTGATGGATCCCCAGAGCCAAAGAAGATGCCAAAGGGATCTGCGTTACCAAAGAATTGGGCGAAAGTAGCTCGTGGATCCCCATGGTATGTGTATGTGCCACCACTACCCTCCTGACCAGCAGATCCTGGAACTCCTCCTTTCAATCCCTCCTCGCCAAACTGATCAAAGATATCACGCTTTTTCTTGTCAGACAGCACCTCGTAGGCTTCTGCTATTTCCTTGAATCGTTCTTCCGCCTGCGGTGTCTTATTCTTGTCGGGATGATATTTCAAGGCCAATTTACGATATGCTTTTTTTATTTCGTCATCAGTGGCATTTTTATTAATACCAAGTATTTTATAGAAATCTTTGCCCATGATGTTGATACGAAAATGTCGACTTCCTGACAATAGTTTTGCTTGTGGCAAGCAGAAAAATGAATACTGTAAGAACAAATAAATGTATTAATAATTTAGTTACACATTAAATAGCAGCAATAAAAACCTATTAAGAATATGACCACAACAAATATTTTTTTCAAATTGTAATTATGTAAATAGAAACTATTACGAAAATTAGTAGCTTTTCCTTATTCTAGATTGTAGAACATTCGAGAATTGTCAATCGAAAGATGTATTGGTTTTTTATTCAACGGAATTTTCGTATTTATTTCAAGTTAAATCTATTTAGAACTTTTTATACACAATAGTAGTCTCCTTTTCACTTATGAAAAGCAAATTCAGAAATTCTTCTCCACTGTATGTTGTTTTGTATCTCACATAATTGTTGTCTCCCACATAATTGTTTTTAAACTTTTATCGGGTTAATGATTTCATCGACAATTCAAGAAAGTTCGCGTAACCTAGTGTCTTCAAATGCAATAAAAACTGACATAAAATTAGCAAATTAAATACAAAGCAACAAAATTACTTTGTTGCTGCTGTGTGTAACCTAGTGTCTTCAAATGCAATGAAATGTGCAAAGAAATTTGAAAATAACACACAAAACAACAACAACGAAAATAATTTTGTTGTTGCTTTGTGTGTTATTTTCAAATTTCTTTGCACATTTCATTGCATTTGAAGACACTAGGTTAGAGATTAATCAGAACTAGGACGACAACGAGAATTGCTTTTTCATATATTTTGTATGGGAAGCAAAATGTCATGTCATTCGGCGATTTGTCGTCGTAAAGCGGAGAATACACGAGGGAACATTCGTGAAAAATGCACATTTTTTTGTGAATCTGTGTGTGAATGTGTGTGTGTGCGTGTTGACATCGTGCAATTCGCGTTTACAAAATTTGTTGATATTTTTATAGTCTTAATAGTCTATTCTATTTTCATGACGACACTAATAAGGCTACATTCACACCTAATTCTTAAACACGTGTTTAGCTAAAACACGTATTTTAGCTCTTTATTCTACTACAACTTTTGTAATAGAATAAAGAGATAAAATACGTGTTTTAGCTAAACACGTGTTTAAGAACTAGGTGTGAATCAAAGGTTTAAAAGGCTTAATTCTTTCATTCACTTTTTAAAAATTAATGAAATTTGGGTTAGATTTCATTCCCTAATAGCATTCTTATAGAGTTAATTCGATAGGTTAATTCCCTATAGCTTTAAATTATATGAATTCATTCTATTTTGATTGAATTCTAACTGAATGAAACCCAATTTACCTGTATTCATTTAATAAAAAAGTGAATGAAAAATGATTTGTTTTCATTCACTTAATCAAATGAAAAATTTAAATTTGCATGTAATTGCTGAAATATTAGCATAATACAATGAAAAACGTTTAAAATTCATCTAACAGAAATAAATAGTATCGTATGCTTTGTTACAGCTTGTATGCTTTGGTTTTGATTATATGTTAGCTTCAACTTACACTGCACTAAGTGAATGGTAATAAAATTTCTTCATTCAATTAGTAAAATAGTGAATGAACTTGCGATTTGAATGATTCAAGTTAGGAATTCATTCAATTCATATTAAAGCTTTGGGAATGAAGCTTATGAATGAATTCTTTACGAATGGTTTAAGGAAATGGTAGATGAATATTTTTAAAATCTGAATTTAATTTTTCGTGAATTAAGCTTAAATTGAATTAAGTTTTTCGAAACTCTGGTGTGAATGCAGCCTAACACACACTCAAAATATTTGTCAAATTGTTGCCATATTTTTAACTTATTAATGGTTGCCATTAGAACGGAGTTGTAGAAATTCGTATTACAGTTGCAAAAATTCGTACTTTGTTTACAAAAAATTAATTTTTTTGACAGAAAAAATATAATTAAAAATATTAATTAAAAATAAAAATATTAATTAAAAATAAAAATATTAATTAAAAACAAAAATGACGGCAAAAAAGCAAAATTAAATACAATAAAATGTAAAACAACAAGAATTAATGCTGATTGATGAAGAATTCTGGCAAAACAAATACAACCATATTCTTTTTTTGCTTTCTTTTTTTTCTAAACGTCAACAAATGTCGACGGTCGATTGTCGCTGAGTTTAAATTAATCGCGACGACTTTTGCTGTTGTCGGTCGACAATCGACCCAGTTGTGATTAATCTCTTAAGCGGAGATTACACGAAGGAACATTCGTGAAAAATTCATATGTATATCAGTGTTGCCAGAACTCTTAAGCTGCCTACACACTAGGGAACATACTTGAAAAAAGAGAGCATTTTTTGTGAATGTGTGAGTGCGTTTGTGTGTGTGTGCGTGTTGAGAGCGTGCATTTCGTGTTTACAAAATTTTTTGATATTTTTTGTTCCCTCAACCATGTTCCCTAGTGTGTAGGCAGCTTTAGATGGAAATATGCTAGATTCCTAAAAAATTTCTGCTAAAATCTGCTAAATCCTAAAATAAAAAATATATGCTTAGAATATGCTAAATTAAAAAATCGCAATTTTTTTATTATATTCATTATGCTAAATATCTGCTAAATTTAATACAAAAAATATGCTGAAAATCTGCTAAATAATTTTTTTAGTATTATTTAATAAAGTCTTATTAATGGAAAAATACTTTTTTTAAACAATGTTTATAAAAAATTATATTTTAATACTTTTTTAAACTATCTTAGAATAAATATAAAAGTTTACCCCTTAGAATAAATATAAAAGTTTACCCCTTAATTCGTAAATGCGAACAAATTTTATGTGAAGAATTTGTTTTGTAAACCTCCTAGAACTTTGCAGAGTGTTTATGAATGGAGAGGTAAACTTTCACATTTATTCTAAGATACTTGTAAATACTGTTTAATCTTTCTTTAGAGTTTGCTGTTCGGTTTTAATCGAAACCGAAACCGCGGTTTTTCAAGCCTCAAAACCGAAACAGAAAATCGACAAAAATAAGTCGGTTTTTAATAAATACTTAAAACAATTAAAATAATTAATTAAATAACATATTATTGAGTCTTGAATTTCGAAAAGGGCTCAGCTCCTATTTTACAAAATTCTGTATTTAATTGTAATGAACAATTTCACCATTAAATATTACTTTAGAATTTTTTTGGTTTTATTATTACAGATAATATAAGCTGAGGATTATAATTTTAGAAAAAAATTGCACCAAATAGTCATGTAGTTTAAGAGATATTGAGTTTCACGTATTCAGTTCGGATTTTCACCGCTTATGTTTCAAAACATTTTATTTCGTAGTCCGCAAAATTTATTTTATGAAATTCTAACCTTATATTGTTTTAAACATACTGCTAAATTTCAAATTTAAACTCTTTAAATACAGCTTTATTTGCCGAAAAAATAATTAAAATTTAAATTTATAACGGTTTCCGTATTTTTTATTGGCTTTATTGCCTTTATTCGAGTGAGCAATTCAATCGAATTTTAATAAATATCTTGAATGTAGTAAAATATTTAATTTTTATACATATTAAATTATTTTAAAACAATTCTATTAATATCACAAGAAAACCGAAACCGCGGTTTTTATAATTTTGAAAAACCGAAACCGCGGTTTTCAATTTTTTCGGTTTTTAGCAAACTCTATCTTTCTTTGAGACTAAAAAAAAAACTTTCTCATTTAATTTTTTCACAATAAACATAACTGATTTTAAATTGTTGCAACATTTTTTATGGTTTTTGTAGCATTTTCAAATTATAGTAGTATATCAATACTACTAAAAAAGTTTACATTCAAAAAAGAATTGAATAATTATGCATGAAATAAAAAGTTGTGAAAATATTAGCCGTTTTTTTTCTAATCACTTGGATTTAATAAATCCAAAAAGTAGTTCTAAAAGTGATCAACAGATGGGGTTACATTCTCCCTATTTTAAAAAGGAAGGATTTTACTTTAACTTTTAAGTTTTAATTATATTTTATATAAAACAGCGAGTTTTAACACTTCAATTTATATTTTTACACAATTGAAAAATTCCATTGCAATATTTAACATTCACTAATTGCATGTAATTAAATTACTTCCAGTAGAGTGAAAAATTGCCATTTCTGTTTCAGCTATTTCTCCATGTCCAAGATGAAAAATATGTATTTGGAGAGGTGTAGTTTTTTTCTAAACATATTTCATAAAAAATTTATTAAAAACCTTTTATTTGTTAGTTTTTCAATTTTTTTCGTTTTTCTTTTAATTTTCATTCGTATTTTTTTCTGACATTAAATTCATAGGCTGTTTCATATATTTTTGCTTTTATTGTGGATTTATTAAATCCAGCTTTTTTTGGATTTAATAAATCTCCTTTTTGTATGAAAAATTCTAAATCCAGGTGATTAAAAAAAAACGCTAATTGTTATTGTTATAAATATTGTTGCAGAAAAAATTATTTTGTTAAAAAATATGCTAAAAATATGCTTTTATTAAATAAAACAAAATATGCTAAAAAATCTGCTTTTGTCCAACAGAATATGCTAAAAAGCAGTTAGCATATTTTTACAAAAGAAATATGCAATTGCTCAACTCAATCTGCTAAATCTAGCAGAAAATATGCTAAAATGGCAACACTGATGTATATGTTAATATGTCGTGTTGACATTCGTGTTATAAAAATTTTTGTTCCCTACTCAATGTTCCTTCATGTATTCTCCGCTTTATTTTCAAATTTCATTACACGTTCTATTCCACTTTAATAGAGTTTTAAAAGTATTGAGTATTCCGGTACTAAGTACTCTATACTAGAGATGGGCACGTGAGTGAATTTTCACTCACACACGCTCACGAGAAAAAAAATCTAATCACGCACAATCACTCACGATAAAAAAAATTACTACTCACACTCACTCACGCCCACGTGAGTAAATTGAACTTTCAGTCATACTCACGCGTGATTCACGTGAATCACGCAAATTCACGAAACAGCTACCCAGAAAAAATAATATTCAAAAATTAAGAAAAATTAAATTGAAATAATATAAGGTTCGAGTTTCGGAAATTCCCGGGCGGGAGTTGTAAATGCCCTGTACAATTTTTTACAATCGGTTTCAAACCATATTGTTCTGAAACTGGTTCCACTGCAACCTATTCCATGGAACTGGTTCCGGAATTATGATAACATAGACCAATGTAAAATCAGTTCTAGAACTAGTTCCAGAACTGATTCTATTGCAGCCGGTTCCACATTGGAGCTATAGAAGTGGTTGCTTTTAGGGCAATTTCAATCAAAAATCATCGGTAGAAGGGGTCGTCAAGAAAAGGTACCCAGAAAAATTTTATATAATCGGTTGGCAACCACACCGATTCAACAACTGGTTCCCCTGCAACCTATTCCGGAAGCAGTTCCACGGTATGACTGAGGGAGAATACGTTCTATAACTAGTTCCAGAACTTATTCTAGGGCAACCGGTTCCACTTTGGAGTTATAGAAGCGGTTGCTTTTGGGACAGTTTCAAACAAAAATCATCGGTGTTAGAATTAAGAGCAGAAGGGGTTGTAAAGAAAAAGTACACCGATAAAATTCTATAGTAACATAGCTAACAAAATCTGTAGTTGATTAGAAATAAATTTAAAATAACTATAATAAGTTACAGCTATGGACTTAGTTAACAAAAATTATTTTGTTGTTACCTTGTGTCAAATTTTAAATTGACAAACAAAATTTAATAACCAAATTATTGAGAAAAGTCAAAAGGAAAAAATTTTAAATTTAAAAATAATTTCAAATCGTAATACGAGTAAATAAAGTAAATTGGTAAGTTTTGGTTATAAATTTGTTTATGGCTTTCATGAAATTGCATCAATATATAACTTTATTTTACAGAATTGTGAAGAAATCCCCTAATCTTATATAAAAACAACAAATATTAACATTTTTGAACACCAAATTAAGCATCCAAAAGACATGTAGCATTATATCCGGTGACCAACTTTAATGATAACAATTGCAATTTGGGTCTGTGTAATATCAATAGCAACTGAAAGTGCTAATATGTTTTTGTTTAATAATATTTATACCTTTGTTAATTTATAAGAAATATAAACAAGTCGGAAAATTTTTGAGATGAAATTATTTAAAATCACAATATTTCAAATTGGTGGTATTTTTCTATTTTTAAAATTTCAATTAGGAAATCGTTGTTATTAACTCAATTTATAGTTGAATTGTAAATATTTAAAAACTTAGTTGGCACCAACTAAATTAATTCAACTATATAATAGTTAGGGGTATTTCACCTATAAGATAGTTGAAATGTTCGTAACAATCAACTAGAGAATCTTTTGGGTGTAGCTATTCTTCTACCGATTCTTTGGAACAGAAAATTTTATTGGGTAGCTATTCTACAACCGATTCTTTGGAACAAAAAAAAACTTTCCTAGGTAAGTAATTACTAGAGCAAGGAATTCCATGCAAATGCATGTTTGTTCTCGATAGTCCAAAACTAATATGGACTAAATATTTAGCCGAATCATCAAATTTAGAACAAAATGGCATCGATTTGAAGTTGCATATTTTTGCATATTTTGTCAAAAATGCATGTTTTTGCATATCTTGACTTTAAATGCATATTTGGTGCCTTTTTAATGCATATTTTGTGTTTTTAATGCATATTTGTGCATATTTGTAATTTTTAGGAGCATTTTTTTTTTGTAAAAAAATATAAAAAATGTATACATGTTCATATTTTGATTCAATAAAAATAAACATTCTTTAAAATCTTATTGACCTGTGGGAAATCTTCGAGTTCGAGAAAATATTTTTAAGTTTTAAAGTGCATTATTTTTGCAAAAATAATAGTTTTTAGTACATATTTCTTATATTTTTAATGTATATTTTTCTTTTTTAGCCGCATATTTTAGGCGCATATTTTCCATTTTTATGTGCATGAAATTCCTTTTCCTAGTAATTACCAATATCATATTATTTTTGAAATTAAATACTAACGCGCACGTAAGATAGGCTGCTTATAAAAACGACTTCGTTAAACAAAAATTGCTAGTACTGAGGCCGAATTATAAGTAATAAAAAATTCTTGTGTCATTATTTAACCACTTATTGGGTAATGAAAGATTTTGGTAGGATATTATTAGATAGAGCTTACAATATTAATAGGCCCATTAAGGATAATTTTTTCAGGCCCATTTTGGCAAAAAGGTCAAAATTTGCATCTTGGGAATGCAATGATGTACTTAAATGCTTCTGTTTCAGCAAGATTGTTGTTACACAACATTTATACCAGTTTTGCCAAAAAAATCAAAACCCTTTTTATGCCAAAATAGATTATAATCGGCATTTTTTTATGAAATAATAATAGGTTTGTTCCACGTAATTCTGGGTAAAGTCTGGTACAATGAGAGTAAACAAATAATTATCTCAAAAAATGGTAAAATTGCTCACAATACCGGGAACGCACAAAACCACATTTCAAGCCCAAAAATAAACGTCAAAGTTATTCATATAAACAAAAGCTATTTTTAACAATAAAATATCGAAGGGAATAAAGAGAAAGTGTTAGAACGTCGTAGTATTTGTTAACGATATTAATTAATGATTACAACTTTTGTTAATATTTTAATTATTTTTACAAATTTAAAAGAACTGATTTATAAACAACAAGTGATTTGACAGTTTTACCATTTTACCCGAAAAAAAGTGCGGGTAACTTCTGGTACAATGAGAAACAAATTATTCTATCATCAACGCTCTCATTTACCCAATTTTCAACAATAGAAACGCTTTTTGGTAAGATTGGGTTCCCGCGGGCACCCGCGGTAACGTACGTGTAACAGAGTTAATATGTCTGTCTGTCAAAATAATATGTCTGTTGGCTGAACAGAAAAATTTGTTACTTTCAAAAAATGTATTCCTGTTTTTTGGCTTAATATAAAATTTGTCATTTTTAACATATTTTTTTGTTAAATTTAACAAATCTAGATTTAAGTAAAAAATTAGTGGAACTACCCTACCCGAAACTGGTCCATATCATCTAAGGCTACGTAAGGATACTCCAAAGGAGCAAACATTTTATCCGTTTTTCTCTATCTCGATTAGTTTTCGAGATATACCATTTTATTAAATGGAATTTTTTAAAATTTCTAAGGGCCGATGGCCATTTTTGGATAGAAATGAAATGAAATTTTCACAGGGCTATTACGTAGTAAGGGGTAACCGAAATGTTCGTCAAACTTGCTCTATCTCTCTTAGTTTTTGATATATGATCCATTTAAATAAATCGGGAGGGAAAGAAATAGCATCATCTTTAAAACTTCGGATACACTGGTGGCGCTATCTAAAGGGTAATAACAGTAACATGAAATTATATTTTATAATAAATTGTGTAAAATATAACGAATAGGTTCTTAAAAATTAGTTATAAATAATTTTGAAAATTTATACTCAAAATTAGTTAAACTACTGAGAATTTTTAGTATTGTGTTAAATGAAGATAATTTAAATCCCTGTTGAAATCAGTGTTTCAATTAAATATTTTTTAAAAGTTAGTCAAATCGATTCCAAACCCGTTTGGCAGATTTTTCTACTGACGTATAATGTTAAGTGTAGGGAAGGAGGATAGAGATGGGCCGAAATCATTATCATTAATTTATGAAATGGCAACCGATGTATTTTATTCCATTTAATTGTCATATTAAAAAATGTGATTGAGAAGCACTAATAGGGCATTCGACAGCTTCAGACACAAAAATTTTGGCTAGAAGCGAGGAATCGGCATACCAAAATATCAAATGAAAAATTACGAAAACAGAAAAATATTTAACATTGTGTAAAAGTAATGTTAACAAAAGTAATGAACATTTTTCATTACAATTACTCTTATATAATGGTAATGAATTTTTTTTATCTTTTTGTAATGCAGCGAATATATGTAGACATGACCTTGACCTTGTCTAATAAAAATAATAATAATAAAAATAATGAGTTTTGACACTGAATTATATATAGTAGACAATAATTCTACTGCTTATTATTTAGGTACATATTAGTAATAAGCACCCATTGCTGAGGTTACGCTGGGTCTCTCTTCAAAATCGTATGTTGTACAACCAAAGAAGTAAATTATGTTTTCTATTGACATAATTGATTTTATAAAAATTGTTATTTAACCAGAAATTTATTTTAGATCAGAAGACCGCTTTTTAGAAATACTAATGGAGTAAATGACATTGGCAAGCGATAAATTGGGTATGTTTTAGATATACCTATTAATATTTACGTGCTTATTCAAAGTTGTGACTATAATTGCAACATTATTAAAGTCAAAAACCTTAATATTCGAGAAGAAATAACTTGATTTTAAAAAATAACTTCATAAGCTATAAATTCTGAAAAAATAAAATAAACTTCAGTATAACTTTAAAAAATTACGAAGTCCACAAGGTTCTTGCCTGTCGCCAGTTCTTTACATCTTTACTGCTGACATTCCAACATTTTCCAATTGCATTACGTCTATATTTGCAGATGATACATCAATTCTTAGTTCTGATGTATATTCAGCTGATATTTTTACAAACTTGCAGTCTGCTCTTACTGGGTTGAGTAATTATTTTGATAAATGGAAGATTTTGGTTAACCCTGAAAAAACGCAGGCAATTTATTTTACAAGAAAACGTAAGTCTTGTTTTATACCCCAGAGTTTACCTCGTTTCATGAACCATGATATTCCATGGGAAAACAACATCAAATACTTGGGCGTAATTCTTGATACAAAGCTTAATTTTAATAATCATATTCCCTATTTAGTGGACAAAATTAACAAAATTATTAGAAAAATGTACCCAATTATAAACAGAAAGTCGGAAATGAACATAGACAATAAAAAACTCATCATTAAATCTATATTCCACCCCATAATGTTTTACTGTGCTCCAGTTTGGTGCACGTCTGCAAAATGTCATAAAAAAACTCCAAGTAGCACAAAATAAACTACTTAAAATGATATTTAAACTACCATGGCACTATTTCACCCGAAGCTTACATAGTCTCGCTAGCTTCGAACTCGTTCTGGATAAAATCGAAAGATTGACTCTAAATTTTAATGGAAGATACCAACTCTCACAACATGTACATATCAATGAACTGATCTCATCTTAATTTTATCTACTTTATTTTTTTCTCATTTTTATCTTATACCTCTGCTTCATAAAGGTTTTTGTAAATTTTTTCCTTCCGTTTAATAATAATGTACATAAATTTCATAAATTAAAAAAATATATTTATATATCTAAGTAGAAAAGGAACGAAGTTCCTAAAATCTTTGCTTCTAAGTCAAATGTAAATAATATAAATATTATAAGAAATAAATTGAATTGAATTGAAAGAATTACGAATGGCAGAGCTTTTTAAAACTCTATAATGCCGATTTTTTATTTTTAAATCATTTCGTCGGTATACCGAAATACTTCAGAACTTCATGTTATAGTAAACTGTAATCAAGTAGTCTCAGATTATATCTAAAACTTTGCAATATTTAAAACATGCAAATATTTACAACAAAATTACTTTACTTTGTTCATATTTGACTTGGACATATAAATAGGACACTTGCAATAATTGTCAAAATTTTACTCGATGCACTTAGTAATAATTTTCTTTTCATAATTTGCGTTTGAAATAAGTAAATTCTTTTCCAATTGTATCAATATGGGACGTGGAAAACATTGTAATCCAGAAAAACGAAGACTTATATCTCAATTCCACAACGAGATGAAATCTCCAACTGAAATTGCTAAAATACTAGTGTTCGCGAAATATGGTATACAATGCTATTCGTCTATGTGCTGCCGACAAGAAATATCATACGCAAAATAAAGAACGTAAGCCAATCCGTCGTAAAGCTACAACTTATATGGACAGGACTAAAGTACGCAAAAGCAAACTCAACTCTTTTACGTCCTTCCGTCAAATAAATAATGAAATCAAGGAAAAATTCAACGTTCAAGTGTCAGACAGGTTAGTAAGAAGAAGGCTGAATGAAGCAAACTTATTTGGACGAATAAGTAGAAAGAAGCCTCTTCTTTCAAGAAAAAATATTAGAAAAAAATTAAGGTTTTGGACTAGCCAGCCCAAAGTCCGGACCTTAATCCAATAGAAAATCTATGGAATAATGTAAGAACAAAAGTTTCGCAAAACAATTACAAAAATTCCACCAAACTTTGGGCTGTTATTCAAGAAGCCTGGTATTCTATACCAAAAGAAAGATGCCAGAGATTAGTTGAGAGTATGCAAAGAAGATGCGAAGCCATGATACAACCATACTAGGTAGATGCATTAGGGAGAGTTTGACAGTTCAGGGTTTTATTATGACAGTTCAGGGATCTTTTCGTATGCTTTCGCTATGTATCAAAAGTAGCCGATTACATTTTTGTTGTTTGTTGTGTTTGTTGTTCTAATGAATCTATAATAATGGATACAGCACAAAATATTAGTGTAATATTAACGCTAAAAAAATAATAAATGTTTTAAAAACCCAAAAAATGTACGGTTTTTTGTAAAAATATAAAATGTGTCCTATTTAGAAGTCCAGGTATTTTTATTAGTTTATACATATTTACCAATATATATAAAATAGTTGAATGATTTTTATTTAAATAAAGAATGAATTACAATCATCAATAATAACAGTTCCCCTATATGAAATAAAAAATTTTATTTTTGTTTTATTTTTCAAAATAAGTAATTATGTTTCTTAACACATAAAAGTGTCCTATTTCCATGTCCCTAGCTGTATGTTTGTTTATTGTAAATAAAAAAAATATTTTCCAATTATAGGTGTGTTTCTTTACTTTTTGAGTGAAGTTCGGTAAAATGAGAGTTAACAAGAAATACTCTCACGAAGTGACAAAAATACACAAAAGTAAACGAAGGCGAAAACACATATTTGAAACCCAAAAAACAAACGTCAATAGATTTGTGCATTATAGTTCGTTTTGTTGAGCGATCTTTCTAGTTCTTGTTCAATTTGTTGTAAAAATCTAGATAGCTTTTCTAGTTAAACCCCTTTTTAAATCAAAAATTTTAATAAAAATTTCCTTCTCAGGCATTTTTGTTTACATTTGTTTATTAAATCTGGAAAAGATTTTAATATTAAACAAAAGCTTCGATTTATTTACATTTATTTATCACTTTAACACATTTAAAAAAGCGTATTCAAAAAATTGTCGGTAATTTAATGGAGTTGTAACACTACCGATAAGCCTTTGCAACTTTTACACTAATTTCTGTAAATGATACACATAAATTTCTGAATGAATGAAATGAGCGACTGAACTAAAAGAGCTATTAGTTGTGAACTAGGTCTTTGGTTCACATTAATTTTAATTTTTATTTAATTTCTTTATTTATTACAAAAACCTAGCCGAAAGGCCATAATTGGTTACAAATACTACTAATAGTTTGCAAAGCAAAGAATAAAATTTAATACAAATAAAATAAAGTGTTAAATAAAATTTAATTTAAATATTATAGGGGGTTATTTTGTAATACGCAAGGCCTTGCGTTGCGTTGTTTTCCATACAAATTGTTTTTGTAACAATAACAATTTACATACAAATCAATGCAACGCAAGGCGTTGCGTTTTACAAAATAACCCACACAATCTTAAAAATAAAAAAAAACAATATAAATAATAAATAAGAGTGATAACAGATTTCTATTCAAATTTGAAAATATTTGAAAAAGTTTTTCTTTGTATGTTTTTATAGAAAAATCAAATGTCTTTAAAGTAGACGGCAATTTGTTGTATTTATGAGCAACCCTCACAAGATCGCCCCAAAAGCGGAGTCAGATTCGGAATAACTAATTGTCTATTTCTAGTAGATATAACAAACTTAAAAATATCAAATAAGAACTGAGGTGTTTGCAATTTATACACTTTATAGAAATGCAAAATACTTCTAATATTAACAAATTTATCAAACGAACATCCTAAACATTTAAAAACAAAAGACGAAATGTGATGACGTTATTGAATAGTTCAATTGAACTAGTTGAACCCAACTGATGATATAGTAACAGCTGATAAAAACAATTTACCTAGTGTCTTCAAATGCAATGAAATGTGCAAAGAAATTTGAAAAAAAGCTGCCCACACACTAGGGAACATTCTTAAAAAAAGAGAGCATTTTTTTGTGAATGTGTGAGTGCGTTTGAGTGTGTGTGCGTGTTGAGATCGTGCAATTCGTGTTAAAAAAATTTTTTGATATTTTTTGTTCCGTCAACCATGTTCCCTAGTGTGTGGGCAGCTTAACACACAACCTAGTGTTTTCGCCTAGTGTCTTCAAATGCAATGAAATGTGCAAAGAAATTTGAAAATAACACACAAAGCAACAACAAAATTATTTTCGTTGTTGTGTTGTTGTGTGTTATTTTCAAATTTCTTGCACATTTCATTGCATTTGAAGACATTGCATTAAAAACGAGTTTTGAAATACTACCTTTGTTTGCAATACCCTTACGGGAAATTTTAACAAACAGTCACCGTACTGGCCTCTTTATATGAAATAGACTGGTCACTTTTACATGGCGTTGTCATAGGAGGGGGAAATTAACCCCTTGTGACAAGACAAATCCTAGGACAGGTTACTGAACTCTCATAAAAAACAAAGTTCAGGGACCTGTCCTAGGATTTGTCTTGTGACATGTCACAAGGGATCAATTTCCCCCTCCTATGACAACGCCATGTAAAAGTGACCAGTCTATTTCATATAAAGGGGCCAGTTCGGTGACAGTTTGTTAAAATTTCCCGTAGGGACGTAATACATTCTGAGTTTGCAAATAAACACTAAAATGTTTTATTGTCATTAGAAGTCATAAACACAAAATATTTAAAATTTCATTTAGTATATGGATATAATTATCTCAGTAAGAGGAAACTATCGGTCTAATCTGCGTTTTATCAAAGGAAAAACCTCTTTTTTTTATCTATATAATTCAGATACAACCAACTGGTACAATACTATTTCCAAAGAGTCACTTCGGTACTAGTTCCGCTCCTTATCTTTCGTTCTTAAATTATAATTTACAAACAAGTTGTACAACAAGTACCAAAGTGGTAGTTTGGCGATAATTGCCCCCAACCCTACGACATCTCCATGTTAAATTCTACAGTTGTTTGTATGGAGAGGCGGTAGAACTCGTACTAGTTGCCTGGTTTAAATAAACTAGTACATAACTGGTTCTGAACTAGCATTTTTTTCTAATGGGATTCTACTGAAAATTACACATATCCCTCTTTTAACTTAACAGTGATTAAATTTCGAAAATTTTAGAGAAAAGTGTGATTTTGGCTAATAATTTTGATAAGAGTATTTTGTTTTATCTAGCTGTAACAAAAATCACTACCGATTTCATTTAACTTTGATACAGAAGATTTTTGCCGAAAATTTTGTAAAACTCTGACAATCTTAACCCTTTCTTTACCAAGGTCAAAGGTGAAATTTTTGAAAATTTTCGATTTTTCCTGGAAGTATATCAAAACAATTTTTCAGCCAACCAGCGTTATTTAACATTAAAAATGGGTCAGTTTGACACCGTGCTCTCAAACAGGTTAATTTTTTTTTTTAATTCTTAATTAAAGGTTTTTATATCGATATTCATGTCAAATGGCACTTTTTTACATTTAAAAAATTTGGGGTAATTTTGACCACATGTGCCTTTAAGGGTTAATTTCTAATTTTTTATTACTATGTATAAAATTTGGATCTTAAAATATTTTTGGATCTTAGAAATGAAGTTAGAGTATAACATTGTAAGTTTTTGAAAAAAATATTTTATTTTTTACGACTGAAGACCAGGGTTGGCAGGCAATACCGATCAAAACCCTTTCAACTGACTACCGTTATCCTTAAAATACCGTTACCGAAATAACCAAAATATCGTTATCCTTAAATTACCGTTACCGAAATAACTGAAATACCGTTATCCTTAAAATACCGATACCGAAATAAATGAGATGTCGATACCCTTAAAATACCGTTACCGAAATAATCTAACATAGCGTTATCCGCAAAATACCGTTACCGTTATTTCTAATTCTCTGATTTTGGTAATTCCACGTGGTACTGAATATTTTAATTTAATTTCTTTATTTATAACAATAACCTAGCCTAAAGGCCATAATCGGTTACAAATTTCTACTAAAAGTAACAAAACAAGCAATAAAATTTGTTTAAAAATAAAAAATAAACATTATACGTATAATTAGATAACAATGCAAATATAAAATTAAATGTAAAATTATTAAATGCATATAAAGATTAAAAATAAAAGTTATAAAAAGATTAGCGATAATAGTTTTTACATTCCCTAAATTCTGAAAAAAAAATGACAAATGTAAACTTTAAATCGAAAAATAATGCCTGAAAAATTAAGCATTAAATGAAATTATGTACTTCAAAAAGTTTCCTCTTGAACGTATCAATCGACAAATTAAAATTCTTTAAGTTGGGTGGTAATTTGTTGTATATTCGAGCAACGCTTACAAAAAAAGATCGGCCTAACAACGGTGTAAGCTATTCCTATTAGATCTACCAAATTCAAATATATCAACCAAGAACAACGGCATTTGCAATTTAAACACTTTATAGAAAAGCATAATATTTCTAATTTGAACAAGGTTATCAAATTTGTTTTGTTTTCATTTTAGCTTGTTTTTTGGGAAAAAATTTCGGTATGCACTGAAATAACTGACTATCATTACCCTTAAAATACCGTTACCGAATTAACTGAAATATCGTTAACCTTAAAATACCGTTACCGAAATAACCGAAATATTGTTATCCTTAAAATACCGTTACCGAAATAATCTAAAATAGCGTTACCCTAACGATAACCGCATTCGTTTCGGTTACCATCCATGCTGAAGACATTTTTTAGAAAAATTTACGATTTTTTGGTTAAAGTTCAAAGTTTTGAATTCAGACCATTTTAGAACTTAACGAAGTAAGTTATTTCAGTTTTTCTTTCTTCTATTTACTTAAAATTTTGTCAAAAATTTATATGATCTTGACCCTTTGATCCTACAGTCGAAATCTGAAGTAAATTTTTTCCCGTCACGCCTGATATTTGTAAATGAAGTCACATTTTTTTTAATATATTGCAATCTCCGAAAATAGGGGATTGGTGTTTCTCATAAACTAATGAAGGTAGTTAATTGAAATTTGGTATATAGCTTCGTTTTATGAAGAGAAGAAAACCAACTAAAGGATTTTTGGTAATTCGAATGTTTAAGAGGTAAAACGGGGATGAGAAGTTTCGAAAAATCGATTCTCGAGCGTCATTTTTGGAGGATAGCAGGGGGCGAAAATGTTACATATTTTTTTTTCTAATTTGTAGAATCTTAACAAGAATCTGAAGTTAAAATAACGATACATCCGCAATCAATAAGTCGGTAGTGAAAGGGTTAACCAAATTTCGTCGGATTACAAGGTATGTATATTTCATCCTCGGATTATATCCTGTGTTGACCTTTACAATGATGTATCATTTTTATCAATCTCCTACCTTGAAAATTAATTAGGGGCTTTCTTCTATGGGATATATCCAAAGCCGGCTTCTCTGAGGAACGCCGGCTTCGCTGAGGAAATTTTCTTAAGAATTCAAACATGACCACAACGTACGAAAAATTTTTTTTGAAAAAATCGGGTCCCGTGGGCCCCGGCCCTCTTAACAACATATAGAAAAAAAATTTCTTTTTTAATTCCAGAGGGGGTCATATTTTTTCTTTTAGGGGTTCCCCAAAAATTAAACTTTTACCCAGACTTTTAATAAGCCATAATTCTGAAAACTACAATCATTTCAATTTCAGGTTAAACTCTAGTTTACGGGTATAACTCGAATTTGTTTCAAACTTTCACGAGTTCAACGATGCATGTTTTTTTTGTCGGCGAACCCCGGTTCCCGCGTTATGGACCCCCAAAGTTTGAATTTGAATTCTTTGTATCTTCGCCATTTATTATCGGAAAAACACAAAATATATATCGTTAAAAAGGCTATTGAAATACCTTTAATTTGAGATATAATACTGCTGAATCCATTAACCCATTAAGCGTAAAATCGTAAGTCTGTTTTTTATCCATACTTTTTAGAAAAAACGCCCATTATCTCAATATTTCACCAACATAAAATACAAAATAACTATTCTTTAATTGTAGTAAAGGATCTCAGCTTTAATTTAAGATATAATTTATACCTATAACCCTTATAACACCGCAGATATTAACAGTTAAATATCATATTAATTTTTTTTATTTTTGTGCTTATATACATAAATAAATAAATAAATAAACGTCAAATTCTTAAAATAAATATATTAATTAATCCACTGCAAACCACAACTGCGAGTGCGCCGAAAATCGCGCGATTTTTTATTTTTTCTTTACAGATATGTCTAAGCCCGGTCAAAGCCTATTACACAGAAAAGCTTTACTCAGCGAAGCCACTAAACTGCCTACCACATAGGAAAAAACCCCTAAGCCCGGCCAGAGGCCGGTTACATAAAATAGCTTTGCTCAGCGAAGCCACTAAACTGCCTATCACATAGGACAAAATCCCTAAGACCGGCCGAAGGCCAGTTACACGGAAAAACTTTGCTCAGCGAAGCCACTAAACTGCCCATCACATAGGCAAAAACGCCCAAGTCCGGCCGTAGGCCGGTTACACGGAAAAACTTTACTCAGCGAAGCCACTAAACTGCCTCTCACATAGGAAAAAACCCTAAGACCGGCCGAAAGCCGAATACACAGAAAAAGTTTACTCAAATCAACTCAAAAAGTTCAAAATTGTGCAAAGTTCAAAAATAGAAAAATTAAATATTAAATTTAACTCTTAATATCTGCGCTGTTAAAGGCTTAAATTATACCTTATATTAAAGGTTAAACCCTTATCTACAAATAAATAAGTTATTATATATCTACAAATAAATAAGTTATATTAGCTGTGTTCGGGATCCCACGGGATCCCAAGTTTACCAAAAAGCGTTTTCTTACTACACAATTGTGTAAATGAGAGCTGTCATGAGAGAGTAAAATTAGGTGTGTTTGGGTCAGTGTTGCCATTTCAGTGCTTTTCGGGTATTTTTTGGTGCTTTTTTCCTTCCCGTACCCGGTGATTTTTTACAAATACCCGTTTATAAAAAGCGGGTATTTACAGTGCTTTTTCATATTTCTGGCAGTGCTTTTAGTGCTTTTTGTACAGTTTATAATTTTGGTAATTGTTCTCCTTTTTTAAAATTTTTCTTGAATTTTCTGTAAAAATAATACGAAATATACAAAAAATACATTTTTTCACAATGTTTGTAGTACAATTTTAAATAGCAACTTCGTTATATTTAAACTTCAAAATTTTGAAATATTAGTTTGGTGCTTTTTTACCCCTTTTCTGGTTATTTTTTGAACCTTTTTACACGATTTTATAAAGCTAAAATGTGTTTTTAAAATCTTGACTTAAATTTTTCAAAAAATTATTATCGTGCTTTTTTACCCCATTTTTGGTAAATTTTTACCCTTTTTACCCGTTTTCAGAATGCTCACGGTGCTTTCCTGCCTTCAAGAGTTGGCAACACTGGTTTGGGTACTTTTCCAGTAAAAATTACTCAGTAACAAATTTACAGAGAGTAAGGCAAAAATTACTCTCAAAAAGAAAAATATCTAAAAATGTACGCAAACAGAAAAATTGTAAAAATTAGTAAAATACTGCTGCCAACTTCTTCCCTAAAAATATCGCTAAATCAAACTAAAAAATCACTAGAAAATATCTAAATTATAAAAAAAATTAAATAGCGATAAATCCCTAAATTGCACGAACTTTTTAGGTTCTGTTGAAAATTTCACAAAAATAGCTATATTTGTCAAACTTCTTAAAACTTTCTTAAAAAATTATTGATACATCGCCAAATTTTTCGAACTTTTTTGTTTTCCATAAAAATTTACCGATAAATCGCTGAATAATAATGATTCCAAAATTCTGTCAAGGAAATAAATGTAAAAAAATGCTAAGATAATGTGAAGACTGTCTTAAAGAGAAAAATCGCTAGTTTTCATGCTAATAGCTAAATTATATTTTATCCCGCTAAACGAGTTGAAGTATCGCTAGATTTGCCGAGAAAATAGCTAAATTGGCAACAATTATTAAAATAGCTGATTGCGAAATAAACCTATTCAAATTATTGGATTAATAAATAAAACCTAATAAAATGATCACTTACTTACTCCTTCCATCGTAAATAAACTTATATTTAAATATTTTTTATTTTTACAAAAAATTATTTCAAAATTATTTAGACAAATGTTTTGTTTCTTCAATCATATGTTTTTTTCTTACAAATTCTTACTAGCAAAAATTCATCCAGTAAAAACTTGTAAGTTCTCTGGTATTGAACTGTCACTTTACCCTCTATTTTTCCTCTCTCCTTACTGAGTAATTGTGTAAACAAACACCTTCCAGTAAAAACTTGTACAAATTTGTACGAATTTGTACAAATTATCGGGTACGCAAACACACTTATCCTTGCACGAGAAAGCCCAGACTTTTTTTTCGTGTAAATTTGGGTAAATTGTTTTAATCAGCTGTTATATCATCAGTTGGGTGCAACAAGTTCAATTGAACTCTTCACTGATTTGAACCAAAGACCTAGTTCACAACTAATAGCTCTTTTAGTTCAATTGATCTTTTCATTCATTCAGAAAATATGTTTATCATTTACAAAAATTAGTTTAATAGTTGCAAAAGTCTATCGGTGATTTTACAACTCCATAAAATTAACGACAATTTTGTGAAGACGTTTGTTTAAATGTATTAAAGAGTTAAATATGTAAATAAATCGAAGCTTTTGTTTAATATTTAAATCTTTTCTAAATTTAATAACCCGAGCAAAAATAGTTATATATTATCATATATAATGTGATTGGGTTATATCTGACAATGATCGGAGTCACTTTAAGACACATATCATTATATACAACTACATCTAATATTATTTTCTCAACGAATTTTTTGTATGGTAAATGATGTTATTACATATCCCCAAATCTGACTCCATATATAACTACATAAGCCATATAAAACTAATCAAAATATATGTAGTGACCGATATGATTATATATGGTTCGATACTAAGTTATATAACACTGTATGTGTCGTCATACTAAAAATATATTCTTGTAATTTTATATAACTTTCTATATAATCCCGTAGAAATTAATATATACTTCAACATCAAATTTAATAGTCTGCAAATTAAGAGTTAATTACTCCATAGCCAAATAATTTTCACGTGATTTTTTTTCATGTAAAATCATGTTAAAAATTGATGCGTACGATTTAGAAGACAAAAGCATTCAACTAAATTTTTATTTTATGTTATAAAATTTGGGCTTTTAAAGTTGTTCAAACTATACAAATTTCAATGTCAATTTAATAGCTGTTATGAATAAAAAGTATACCTACTATCAGACAAAATTATATAAAATCAGATATTTTTATATCGAATTAGATATAATATGATGTCCTGGATATGGACAAATCTCGGATAAAACTGTATCAAATTATATCTAATTTTATATAATTAGATACATGTAGATGACCCATTTTTCGGATCAAGCTGTATGTGGTTGTATATGGGGACTTATCAAATAAGATATAATTATATAGGACACCATATTAAGATTTTTACCCGGGAAACTATGTATTCCTTTTTGTAAATAGAAATGCCTAAAAATGAAATTTTTATTAAATTTTTGATTTAAAAAGGGGTTTAACTAGAAAAGCTATCTAGATTTTTACAACAAATTGAACAAGAACTAGAAAGAGCGCTCACCAAAATGAACTATAATGCACAAATATATTGACATTTTTTTCGGGCTTCAAATGTGGTTTTTCGCGTTCGTTTACTTTTGTGCATTTTTGTTATTTCGGGAGAGTATTTCTTGTTAACTCTCATTTTACCGAACTTTACCCAAAAAGTAAAGAAACAGAGCTATTATAAGACCCATAACTCGGAAAATATAGGCCGCCGACAAAAAAAAATTTTTTTCTGAACTCACCTATTTTACCCCTAATTTCGGTTTTTTTTTAGCTATGCCCGTAAAGTAGATTTGTTCCCAATTTCACGACAAATTCCGCAGGCAAATTCATTCAGTACTTTAGTTCCCTACTTACAGAGCTTTGAAGAATTAATTCCTTAATTCAATTTTATCAATTCTGAATTAAAAATTCGATGAATTAATTCATTAAGCACCATATATTGAATGGAATTAATTCATATTTGCTTTCGTTCGATTTATTTTGTTATGAATTAATTCAATTGCAATAGTTCTTTTTATTAAATCAAATGGATTAATTCACTGGTGAACACGTTAAATTTTATAAATCGAACGGAAAAAAGTGAATTAATTCCTTACTGAGTTAATTCACTACTGAATTCGTTCAATTTCATTTTCATTCAGTGAATTAAAAAAAAATAAAATTACGTTCAGTGAATTAAAAAAAATAAAATTACGTTCAGTGAATTAAAAAAAAAAATAATAAGTTCACTAAATTGAAAAAAAATAAAATAAGTTCACTGAATTGAAAAAAAATAAAATTGGTTCACTGAATTCAAAGCCTGTTTTCTGCCGTTCAGTAGAAGAAAACAATAATGTACAAATCAAATTTTTAAATAAGCAATTTTACAGCGTGTGCTAGTAACCAATTAGAAAACGTGCTTTGCCAGTACTGTTTTCTGAAAATAAATGAGTTTTTATTTATTAACATTAAAAATTTTATAAATTTTACGTATTTTTACATATATTACACAATTATAATTGTTAATATATTTCTTTTCTTGTGAAGTTTCGAAAGAATACATTAAAAATCTGTGATGTACACTAAAAGGACAGTAAAGTACTAGCAAACTACTAAATTTGTTATTAAATGTACTGGGATAATACCAAAAAAATTAAATCCCAAGCCTGCGCCAACGTTGCGAAATAATTACGGCCAAGCGTTTATTGGTGTTATCATTTCGACAACATGCTAGTAGTAGTACTACCGTCTACAATACCGGACCGACGTTGTGCCGTTTCTATTTTTCTACCTGGGTATTAATTTTTCAAACTACCCAAGTAGAAATTGCCGACGTTACAACAAAAGTTGTACTGGGAGAGCACTGTTTTTTACGAAATGCCGGTACTACTTAAAACGTGCTTTGCCAGTACTGTTTTCTGAAAATTAACGAGATTTTTTTAATTTATTAATATTAACAATTTTATAAATTTTACTTATTTTTACATCCATTACACAATTATTTATGTAAGAGAGACATCGCCATTCTTTTCTTGTGAAGTTTCGAAAGAATACATTTGAAGAAATTCATCAAGTCTCAAGACATTGCCAATAAAAAAAAAATCTGTGATGTACACTAAGAGGACAGTAAAGTTCCAGCAAACTACTAAATTTGTTATTAAATGTACTGGAATAATACCAAAAAAATAAAATCCCAATCCTGCGCCAACGTTGGGAAATAACTACGGCCAAGCGTTTATTGGTGTTATCATTTCGACAACATGGCAGTACAGTGAAAGTTAAAAATCCGACGCATTGCCAGTACATGCCAGTTTGTTTTTTCTACCTGGGTAGTTATATAGTTATATTTTTTTTTTCCAAATTTATCTATATCTGTAGTTTTTATTTTTAATAGTAAAAGGCTTTATTTTTAAATCATGTAGGTTGATAAACAGCATCCGGTTTCTAATTTGTTCATTTTTACTAGCACACGCTGTAAAATTGCTTATTTAAAAATTTTATTTGAACGGCAGAAAACAGGCTTTGAATTCAGTGAACTTATTTTTTTTTTAATTCAGTGAAGTTATTTTTTTTTTTTTATTCAGTGAACTTATTTTTTTTCAATTCAGTGAACTTATTATTTTTTTTTTAATTCACTGAATGTAATTTTATTTTTTTTTTAATTCACTGAATGAAAATGAAATTGAATGAATTCAGTGGTGAATTAATTCAGAAAGGAATTCACTTTTTTTCCGTTCGATTTATAAAATTGAACGCGTTCACCGGTGAATTAATTCATTTGATTTAATAAAAAGAACTATTGCAATTGAATTAATTCTTTAAATTTGTTGTTTGATGAACGCATTCAGTTGAATGAATTCAGTGAATTACTTAAGAAAAGGAATTCATTCAATTCTATAGAAAATTAAATTCGATTGGTAGTGAATTCATTCAAAAAGGAATTAATTCTTCAAAGCTCTGCATACTTATTACCACTTTTTTATTTTACACCATTGTGCGTCGCTTTCGAAAAAGTCCCGTTTTGGTTTAGTTTAAGTACCATTTTAAAAATCTACCTTTTCAGCCCTGATTGATGTTAACAATTTTAATATAAAAAGTTTTTGTAAATTTAGTTAAAAGCTGCTCACAACTTTAAATTGGTCACTTTAAGAAAACCCCGACTTGAAAGAACCACAAAATTGTCCAATTTTATCTGCAAACTTCAAATGCCTCAATTTTTTTCTTAATATTCCATTTCAACCAAATTATGAGTAAATTTTTACCTTAGTTTTCGAGAAGTTTTTTGTTCCTTGAAATTAGTTAATTGCAGCTCCTGGCTTTTTTTATTCAACGCTTAAATTTTTGTGTAGCACTTTCAATGTTTTTTTTTCTATAATTTTTCACTTTTTTTAACTGTTGCAAAGCTAACTAGATAAATCAAATTAATCTTTCAGAAGTTTTCTTTTTTATAATGTAAAAAAATAAAATTAAACCAAAAAAAACCACTATCTCCAATACTTGTTTGTTTTGTTAATAAAAGTTTTCTTATCGACTTGTATTTATAGCAGAGCGCGTTTCACTTTCTAGAATGTTCCAGACTTTTTTGACATTTCTGGCAAAGCAGTTTTAAGGTCAGAGATGCCAACTGTATCCTCGCAAAAAGCGCAAAAGGTTAAAATACGTAAATTTGAAATTAAAAAAGGGTAACCTAGTGTCTTGACATGCAAAAAAGTGATAGCAAGCAATTGTCAAAATTATTTAATTTCAAGTGAAGACACATTTTATTGCAATATCATGATATCGCTGATATGCAAGCGGCTCTTGCAATGATGCCTGCCACTTTTCGTTTTAATTTCCATTTGGTAATAAAAAAAAACAACAGGAAATGTGGTAAAAAAAAAGAATGTGAAAGTGTTTAACTTTTTATTATTTATAGATAAAAATCTATGATATTTATTAGCAATGAAATAGTCAAGTTTTCTCCACCACATTGCAATTGATATCATTTTGACGTTTCTCTGAAACGGTTTTGACATTTCATATCATATAATTTATTGCTTTTGAAGACACCGGGTAAATCCCGGTATTTTGTTCGTACTTTTGCGAAAAAAGCTGTCAAACTCCATATAAAAAAATGATTTTTCACCTGCGCTTTTTTCGCAAAAGTACTAACAAAATGCCGAGCTTATGACCGAAATCGAGTTAAGAGTAGATTTCGATAGATTTCGATTTCCCATAAGAAATGAAATCCCAATTTAATTTGGATTTCAGCGAAATCTCATCGAAATCCAAATTGAAATCCAATTTTCTCCCATATTTGCAGTGGGAGAAAAGTGGCAAATAATAAATTTTAATATTGTAAAGTGTTGTTTTTCCAAACGCGTCGTATAGACCAAATACAATTAATATTGTCATTAAGGTTGCATTTACACTTGCATCGAAATCCCGAGATTTCGCTATTCACCACTCTGAAAAAACAATGAAGAAAAGCATATAAACGTTAAATTTTTATAAAATGTATTTACTAGAGCTAACTATGTGTGCTTTTTTAAAATTTGTACATTTATATGCTTTTCTTCATTGTTTTTTCAGAGTGGTGAATAGCGAAATCTCGGGATTTCGATGCAAGTGTAAACGCAACCTAATATGTATTTTTATTAATTCTAATTCAGTAGGTTTGAGGTTAAGAAGAAGAACAAACCTTCCTCAAAAGTTATAAAAACATTAAATTTGCCTTTTTATGGACAGGCTTCATCAGTGATCTTCCATTAAATTGTATTATTGTTTATATTTTTATTGTCAGATTGTCTCTATATGAATAATTTCAGAAGTGATCAAACAGACATATACAAACATTCTACTTCAGATTTTCTCTGTTTATCTTCTTATTTCCTCCGTTTCACCTTTTCACAAATATTGCCACATTGACGTATGGTTTGTACGTACAAGTGCAGGCAATTTGTGTATATTGGAGACGGACAGCCAAACGCGTCGTATAGACCTAATACTATTAATATTGTCATTAATATGTATTTTTATTAATTCTAATTTAGGAGTTTTGAGGTTAAGAAGAAGAATAAACCTTCCTCAAAAGTTATAAACACTTTAAATTTGCAAATCAGACTAGATCTAGTAATAACTTAAAAAAATTAAGGAATAACATAATCAAGTCTGTTATTTTTAGCTGAAAGAAATATATAAAGTTGGAAGCGGCTATTTTATTGTATCCGACGAGGAGAAACTATGAAAAATCATTGATGGCGCCGGCAAGACCACTGACAAAACATTGAATATTTTAGCCACAGATTAATACCAGATGTGAAACCAATGACAGGTGTCAAAAAAGTATTCTCGAACCGTATGGTTTTGTTTACATGGAAGTCAAGTCAAGAGGGAGATAATGCTATAAAATCTCCATACATTTTGTATTGCGAATTTTTTGTATATATCTGTCTCTTTTTAGATTATTGTGCTTTATCTTTTGTGTTTTTCTTAAATTTTTGCGTTTTGTTTTGCTCATTTTCTGTCGGCCATATTGCCCAAATCAGCTGATTTATATCTGGTATAATTTGTGATTTTAGCTTTCTACTAATCATTCCTTAAACACATTTCTCAGCAAATCTAACATTGTATCTTTCATAATATAAATGATTTTTTTGTTTCGCCGTTAAATAAAATGGTTTTTAGAAAATCTTAATTCTGGTTATTTTTTAAGGTTAGTTTGTTTATAAAAAAATTGTTGTTGGCTGATCGAAATCCCATTCATCTGTCAAATATTCTAATGTAAACGATATAGATTTCGAATTGGATTTCAAAACGAAATCTAGTGAACATTTTAACCACAAATTATACAAGATATGAATCAGCTGATTTGGGCAATGTGGCCGACAGAAATAAGCAAAACAAAACGAAATATAATTGAAATATAAAATACATAATTTACGGCAAAAAAACAAAATTAAATACAATAAAATGTAAAACAACAAGAATTAGTGAAAGACCAATTGAATTGGTGAAGAATTGTGGTGAAACAAATACAGCCATAATCTTGTTTTGCTTTCCTTTTTTTCTAAATGTCAACAAATGTCGACGGTCGATTGTCGCTGAATTTAAATTAATCGCGACGACTTTTGCTGTCGTCGGTCGACAATCGACCCAGTTGTGATTAAACTCTTAAGCGGAGAATACACGAAGGAACATTGAGATGGGAACAAAAAATTTTGTAAACACGAATTGCACGAATGTCAACACGAACACCCAGTCAGAAATCGCCAGTGGTACTAAAAATCAAGCACTGGCATACCACTGGGTAAGCACGGTGTTAAAAATAAATGACTGGCAGAACACTCATTTGGGACGCTTTGCCAGCGTTTGCAAAAAGCGTTTTACCAGTATTTTTTTACAAAAATTTCGGTGGTTTATAAAAAAAACCACTGGCAAAGAATTGAAGTGATATGCCAAGGTTTGCAACCAGTGGTTATCCAGTGCTACCTAGCAAATGCTACCAGAAGTACAAAAATCAATTCACTGGCAGACCAATGATTTTATAAAAATGCTGACGCTTCGTTAAAAAATGTTTGTAGTCAGGAGGTTCCGAGTTCAAATCCGGTTGCAAGCAAAAAATTTTTTTGGATTTTTTTTAATTTAAAATTTTTTTTGTTTTATAAAATAAATTTTTTTGTTTGTGGGAAAGCTCCTTCAAGACCATCTTTTTTTTTGCCCTCCCAACACTGGCATACTAGTTACAAAAAATTGTTTGCCAGTACTAGCATTTTGGCACAGCCAGTAGTTGTCCAGCTATTATCACTCATTTATGTGTTTAGCTATCAAATATTAATATGTCTCGTTAGCTCAGTGGGTAGAGCAATCGTCTGCCAATTTGACTGCCTGGGTTCAAATCACGGCAGGACCAAAAAAAATACATATGAACTTTTTTTAAATTTTATTTTGGAAAATATATTTTCAGACCACCTATTTATTGGGTGGTACATTTTTTTTAATTTTTTTCTGGTTGTTAAAAAATGTAAAACCTCATTTTCCATCCCTGAACCGTAATATCTGTTTATTTGTGTGTGTGGTGCAATTTTTTCATTTTGGTAGATTGTTTTAATTTTTTTCCATAATTTGTTTTAACTTAATGCACCAAAAAAGTTTGCAAAATATTTCCGCAACGTTTAATGGCTGTAAAACATTTAATATGTTTATCAAAAACTGTGGGTGATTTAAAAGAAACCGAATCAAATTGTGCCTAGAACGAGATTCTATGCTCGTTGCTAGAACTGTTATAAGAATTGCAGAAGATAAACTGTCAATCCTGCAAAGAAATTCAATAACCAGTTGAAGAACGAAATACATAAAATAAAAACAAGCGACTAAAAATGGGTAAGGACTATTTTTATTAAAAATATTGCAAATATAAAGTGGATATTCGTTGAAAGCCCCAAAATACAAAATTACACATTTTTGTGTGAATAAGCGGTGGTTGGCCAATGCATATTTTCCCCATATCAGGATCCTTGAACTAAATTTATTGCACTAAAAGTTGCAGATGACATAACATGGATAAAATTGATGCAAAAATCAAAGTCAATACTGCGTTACTATTTGAAAATATCTCAGGAAGCATGGCAACGCGAAGAATATTCCCGATCATGTCGCCTGAAAGAAAACATTTATAGCCGACAATAACAATTTTGTATTGCGTAAGTTTCCTCCGTCGGGAATACCTGTTTCCTGAAAGCACTACTTACAGGCAATAAGAAAACAATTCCCCAGGAATATAAATGGGGATATCGCTAATTTATCTAATGGAAGATAAAAAGGAAAGCGCTAAATAAACTTCGCGATAAAAATATTAAATTCAATATTAAATTTAACTTTGGATAAGATATCTGTAGACATAATCCGTTGTCATAGGCGAAGATAGGCCTAGATATTTTAGCTCCTACTTTGATTAATTTGTTTTCTTTTCGTTAGTTTTTTGTAGAAACCTTTTCGGTATGCATAGAAATAACTGAATACCGTTACCCTTAAAATACCATTACCGAAATAACAGAAATACCGTTACCGAAATAATCGAAATATTGTGATCCTTTAAAATGCCGTTAAATAAATAAATGAAATAGCGTTACCCTGAAAACCGTTACCGAAATAATTTAAAATAGCGTTACCCTTATCGATAATCGGTTACCATCCGTGATTAAGCTTTTTAAACTGCCGCCTATAGTTGCCGAAATGTAAAACAGCGTTACCTTTACCGATAAACGGTAAAATTTGAATATAACTGTCGGCTGAATTTTAACTGGACATTCAATAGTCGGGCCTAAATTGTAAAAAACAACAAAAAATTTTATTTGAATCCAAAAAAATTTTTTTTTCTACAGATCAATGAATGGCATTAACATTTGAAAATGTTTTCGGGCATATGGCCACCGCGGCTGTTCTTAACGAAGCGTATTCTGGTCGTCCAATTTTGAGCCACTATTTCTAGCATTTTTGGCCGTATGTCACGAATAACACGAACAATGTTGGCCTCCAATGCGGCAATTATTGCTGGTTTATCAGCATAAACCAGTGACTTCACGTGGCCCCACAGGAAATAATCGTACGACCTTGGAGGCCAATTGACAGGTCTATTTCTCGAAATCAACTTATCAATTTTCAATTTATTTATTACAATAACCTAGCCGAAAGGCTATAATCGGTTACAAATACTACTAAAAGTTTGCTAAGCAAACAATAAAATTTAATACAAATAAAATTTGATTTCAATAAGTCGATGTTTGCGCACGGATCAATGTCATGGATTATCTAGACAAGTGTGCATATACTTTTGGTGATGAAGCTCCATCCTTTGCAACTGGGAAAAGCTGGTATAACGGATTTAATCGCGGACGTCCTTCGCTCCAGGGCAAATTTCGAGAAGGTCGCCAAAATCAGTTGTTGTCTAAGAAACCATTGATGCTGTGCAAAAACTGATGTGACATATTCTGAGATTGAGGCTACCTTAGACATAAGTTCCACCAGCATATGTTAAATCTTGCATCAAAATTTAGTCGCAAAAAAGATTGTTCTCGTTAGATTCCTCATAACTTAACAACAGCTCAAAAAGATGCTCGGGTCCATTGGTGCAAAGATATGCTCAAGAAATACAATAGCGGTGCTTCAAAAGACGTGTATAAATCGTTACAGGTGACGAATCATGGATCTATGAATATGAGCCTGAAAGTAAACCGCAGTTGACTGTATGGGTGTTTCATGATGAACGAAATCCAAGAACTTTTCGCCTGGTCATGTGGCAACAGTGTCGTTAGAGCAACGTAAAACAGTTAATTCTGAATGGTACAGCACCACTTGTTTGCCAGAAATTTCGGAGAAATGTGGAAAGCCAACCCCCGTAGACGAATATTTATTTATTTTATTTATTTATTTTATTTATTTATTTTATTTATTTATTATTCAAATAAACCAACTGAGCCCTTAGGGCCATATATAGTTGGTAGACTAACAAAAACAGGTTATTTTATAATATTTCTTAAAACTATAGTCTTAAAAAGTAATTAAATTCGTATATAAGAGCATTTGAAAGAGACTACAAGATAAAACAATTTGTAATAAAAATTAGTTTTACCCAGCAAAAACATGGTAATGACAGGTCATTACCATACGGATTACCAAGTAATGATAGGTCATTACCATTTGCATTACTTCAAAATACAAAGTAATGACTTACCGATAATAAGTTATAGAAGTACTTATATATTCGTGCAAAGTAATCACTTACTGGTAATTGATTAAATAAGTACTGATTAAGTCTTTTTTATATTAAAATTTTATTTATAAATTTGTTTTGAACTATTTAAATATGAAATTTTCCAAGGTAAAACGTTTTTTCTTGCCAATATGACCAACTATTTTACAATGTAGGGTAACAACTTATTTCCTAACTTCTGAGTAACCACTTATTCTATCTTTGTGGATAACTACTTATTCTTTCACTTTGAGTAACTCGTTATTCGCACTTTTTTTGTAAGCGAGAGGGTAATGACCACCCATGAATTTTTGGACATCGCGAACAAAAGTAATGTTGCGAATAAATAGCCTGGTAAGTAGTGAAACCCTTTGTGTGCTACTTACTCGCTTAATTACCCGGTAATGTCTGTTTTTGCTGGGTACTTACAAAAAATATAAAAGTAACAATAATATGACAAAAATATATATGACAAAATATATTAATTAAAAAATAGAAATAATATGGCAGAAATAAAAAATATATGATAAAATATATTGCGTTCTAAACTTAGAGGAATTTAAACACCCCATTACTTGAACAAAACAAGAAATAATGTAAATATGCAAGAGTAAAATCAAATTAAAGAAAACCAAAGATTTGGCCACTTAAATGTCATGGACAGAAGCATATTCTACAAGTTTACTCTTGAATTTTTTTCAAAGATAGATCAAAGGATCTAAGGGGACGGGGTAAATGGTTCCAAACCTTTGCAACACGAACATGAAACGATCGTTCATGAATTACGTAATTTCTGGTCGGATACAGAAGTTGAGGATTCCTGTCAGCGTTCAATAATACAAAATGTCTATGTATATATTCGGGACAATCAGTGAGCATTACCTTATGATAGAATAATAGCAATCGGATTTGCACAAAATTTTTAAAACTGCATTCCAAAAAATCGGAAATATACCTCGACACATGATCATGTGGTTTCAAATTGTAAACAAAGGGTATTATTTTATTAAAAAGCAATCTACACCTATTGAAGTCCTCAAGACTACATCCAGAGTAAACTTCAATACCAAGACAAGACAACGAACTCTCACACATCGGCTCAAACAAATTACTTTTTGAGGACTCAAAAGATCGAATTAATGAGCCATCCACCGTACAGCCCTAACTTGCCACCCAATGACTCTTGTTTCCGCACATCAAAAATAAACTACGCGGATAACGATTTTCGACAGCAGATGAAGCCGTAGGGCATTCAAAAACCATGTTTTGGAAACGTCTGATGCTGAATGGAAAAAATGTTATGACAAGTCGTTCGAATGCATGCAAAAGTGTATAGATCAAAAATAAAGACGTTTTCAATAAAAAATTTCTGTTCTTTAACTTTCAGGCTCAAAATATAAATAGTAACCCACGTATCATCCCAGTAGTAAAATATAATAGTTTGGAACCACCCAGGTGGAAATAGCCCACGGTAGAAAAAAATAGTACTGGGAGAGCACTGTTTATTTTATTATGCCAGTACCACTTAAAATGCGATTTGCCACTGTTTTCTGCAAATTTGCGACCGTTTATTAAATTTTATTTGTGTAAAAGATAGCTATTATTTCGTTACAAGATTAAAAATATGTTAACACATATTTTAAGGGTTGTGTGATAGCATTAGGGACATACATAAGTACATTTTCGGGAAAAGTTCAGAGTTTCTTGTTATTAAATTTAAATAAAAACAGCTTTTATAAGTACCGGCAGATAGGTTAGGGTTAACCGCATTTTTTTGTCACTTGTATTTAGTAAATCCAAAAAGTATTTCTAAAAGTATTCAATAGATGGGGGACTTATTTTAACAAGATTTTTCTATCCGACACTTCTTGTACCCGAATTTTTAATACCGGATTTAGTCATGAAGAATTTCAATATAACTTTTTTCATTATATTTTATATAAAACAGCGAGAAACCAGTAATGGAACCAGTTGGTTATAAGACCTGAGTACCGATTCCGAATGGTTTGTGATGCGGTGAAAAATATTTTTCACTCATTTAAAAACAATGATACCAAATAACAGTTTTTATCACTTCACCGCTTGCAAACTATTCAAAATCGGTACTCTGGATTATATATGTACAGTAGACCGTACCGCAAAAAAAAAAGTTCGCCGTACACCATCCAATATGAAGTATTTTTGCAAGGCAATTTAAAAAAATTTTTTTTTTGCCGAACGTAGGGGTTGCCTTTTTTAATTTTTTGCTAAAGCTTCGGAATTTGAAGTCAGATTTTAAATTGTGATATATCAATTTTTTTGCCTCGAGGAGACAATAAGGGTAAAATCCAATGAAAAAAAAATTTAAAAAGGCGACCCCTACGTTCGGCAACCAAAATATAAAAAAAATTCTACTGGGTTTATAAAAACTTCCTTAGCAAAAGTTTAATGAATTTTTTGCGAGCTTTAATTTTCTGACATTAGGGTTGTACATTAGGGTGTAGGAACTGAGATCTGGTGGGTAACTAATAGAACGGGATACTTGAGGTCAATGGCCCTTAGAGCAAACCACTGGTCTCCTCGAGAGAAAAACATCGATGTATCATACTTTAAGATCCGACAGTAAATGCCAAAGATATAAAAATGTAAAATGGCGACCCCTACGTTCGGCAAAAAAAATTTTTTTTTTGAAATTGCCTTTCAAAAATACTTCCTTAAGTCTTGCATTATTTTTATCTAAAAATAGTCGCCAGACTTAAAATTGCAGAATTTTATACATGACCAAATTTTTATTTGTTTTTAGCGATTTTTATAAAGTTAACAACAATGAAATTTTAAAGTGAATAGTTTTATCCCTACGGAAAATTTTAACAAACTGTCACCGAACTGGCCCCTTTATATGAAATAGACTGGTCACGTTTACATAGCGTTGTCATAGGAGGTGGAAATTGGCCCCTTGTGACATGTCACAAGACAAATCCCAGGACAGGTCCCTGAACTTTGTTTTTTTATTTATTTATTTTAACATTTGCCAATGAGGCTGGCCAATTAATAAATTACAGCATTCCACTCATTAAATTAATTTCCACTTAAAAAATTTATCGCATATAATATTAAAAATAAAGAAATACATATATTTACATATGAAAATAAAATAAATTAAATTAAACTAAAAAAGAGAAAAAAAAATTAAAAATTACTTTCTTAACCCAGCACATAAATATCAATCATCACTCATTCATCTTTCACAGCAAGGAAAACTTTCCACGCCTCAAATTTCCTACATTTTCAATTGAAAAAGATTTACAAGATCATAAACCAAATACCAATTAAATAACTCCCACTTTACTAAAACCAACTCCCTTTTATGCAAAATATATATACATATATATAATTTGTCCTGTGGTTCCTATAAGGAACACAGGGCCACAAAATATATACAACTATAAAATTCCATTTAAACAACTATACTTCAAAAGTTTATCCCTATGCACATAATAACTCTCATCAAAGCGTCTCAAAGTTGCAGGCAAGGAATTAAAAGCATGTATAATAGGGTGGGTCGATTTAGCAATCGATATTGTGCCATGGATTTTTCGATATATCACTACGACATATCAAAAAAATCATTTTCGAGGCGCCCAAATTTCAATTTTTTGCAATTTTTAAATAAATGCTAGATTAGCGTCATCTTGCGTTGGCTTTTTGAAACAACTAATGAAGTTGTAAACAATATAACATTACAACCTTTCCAGAAAGGTATTACTTATGAAAATCGGACAAAAAATGTGGCAACTAGTGGTAAAAGTATATAAGTAAAATTATTTTCTGCTTGATGATGAAATGATGATAATGATGATGAAATGATGATGTTGATGAAAACAAGCAGAAAATAATTTTATAATTTTCAAATATATTGCTGGTCAAGAGGTTTATACTGCTGCAAGTCGTAAAAATGATCCTGAAAGCTGTAAATTGAAAATGAAGTCCAAGTTTCCAAAAAAATACAAGGTTTGGCAAGCAAGCTCCTGTGGTCCTAAAAGCAGCCCTTTCATCACATCTGGCACAATTAACGCTCAAATTTATCGGGATGAGTGCCTCAAAAAGCGTCTTCTGCCATTTATTAAGAGTCACGTCACCAAACCACTGTTCTGGCCGGACCTGGCAAGCTGCCATTATGCCAAGGACAATTGCAGTGGTACAATGCAAAAAAAATCGATTTTGTTCCAGGCGACTGCAATCCACCCAATAGCCCAGAGCTACGCCCTATTGAGGAATATTGGTCAATAGTAAAGTGGAATATTGAAGAAGACAGGTGAACTGGTAAAAGATATTCAAAACCAAGTGGTTGTCGGCGTCGCGAAAAGCCGATGAAGCACTCATGCAAATGATGATGACGCGTGTGCGACGGAAAGTCCGATCAGTTGCATACAGAGTTGGCAGGCAATACCGCTAAAATACCGTTATCGATTCAAAACCCTTTCAACTGACTACCGTTACCCCTAAAATACCGTTACCGAAATTACCGAAATACCGTTATCCTAAAAATGCCGTTACCGAAATAACTTAAATAATGTTATCCTTTTGGTAATTGCACGTGGTTATTGAGTATCAACTCGTTTGAATTTTGTAAAAAAAAATTGCAGGATGAATCGAAATAACTGACTACCGTTATCCTTAAAATACCGTTATGGAAATAATCAAAAAACGGTTATCCTTAAAATACCGTTACCGAAATAACTATAAAACCGTTATCCTTAAAATACCGATATAAATGAAATAGCGTTACCCTTAAAATACAGTAACCGAAATAATCTGAAATATCGTTACCCTTACCATCATTTCGGTTACCATCCATGGTTGCATATGGAACAAATAGTAACTAATATTTTAATATTTTTATTACCTCTAAACTTCAAAGTATTCGAATAAAAAAAATTTATATCAAAGCCATCTAGTTTTTTTCTGGTATTAGTTTCTAATTGTCGCAGTTTTGGCGTGTTCACCCTTTAATATAACAATGTCATATTAGAGTTTGGACTTGAGGTAGAACAATATTCTAACTAAATATATGAAAATATAAAAAATTAATACGTTTTCATATTTTGATTCAATCAAAATAAACATTCTTAAAAACCTTATTGACCTATGGAAAATCTTCGAGTTCTGTGTCTGTTTGCAAAATAACTAACTTAAATATATTTTTAAGTTTTAAAATGCATTAGTTTTGCAAAAATAATAGTTTTTAGTGCATATTTCTTATATTTTTAATGCATATTTTTCTTTTTTAGCCGCATATTTTAGGCGCATATTTTCCATTTTAAGTGCATGAAATTCCTTGCCCTAGTGATTAAGAAGTGACAGTGCTTTGAAAAAAAAATTGGCGAAGGATCCCCGCTATCCTATTTAAGAGAAAATCGGAAATATATTCCAAATGGGCAATAGGTCCAAATATGGACCGATCCTATTTGGAATTAAAATATTTGGTTCTTGGGCCCATGAGAGTCAGCGTACCAAATTTCATTAAAATATTTTCGTATTTGCGACCTGTGGCGTGCGAAGAAGTACATTTTGGGGGACCTCTATATGAATGCTTCACTTGCCAAATCGATTAACTCCATAAAGAAAAATGAAAGAGTCTCAATGAGAAAATATATATATATATATATATATATATATGTTCCCTCGGTTCCTATAAGGAGCATAGGACCTTGAGAAAATAGTAAAATATTATTTTTTTTTAATTCTTGTTAAATTATAAATTCTGTCGATTAGTAGTATTAGTATTTATTATCAGAGAAACTTGTTTTGAATATTTTACAGTTAGGGGTCAATAAAGTGTTTTAAAATTAAAGTTTTATAAAATGTTGAAAGTGGAGTTAATCGATTTGGCAAGTGAAGCATTCATATATAGGCACTAGGTCTAACCATGGACCGATTTTAACCCTAATAGGCTTCATTCTTGGGCCGATATACGTTGGTGTACCAAATTTCATCACAATATCTTAATATTTAGACAGACATACGGACGTACATCGTTAAATCAAAGCAAAAAGTGATTTTGAGTCGATCGGTTTACTAAAAGCTGGGTGTAGGTCCAATATTTTTTAGTGTTACAAACACCATCACAAACTTGTACCCTGTCCACGTATTGGTGTAGTGTATAAACCACCTAGCATTTGGAAGATTGTTTTGTCAAAAATCACCTAAGTGAGTCTTCTTCGATTAATTACTTGCGCGCTTGAAAAAAGAATCGAAAATAATTCTCGCTTATGCTTTGAAAGTGATTTATTGAAATTATTTTGCGCATCTAAAAAAGTTATGTTGTTTTTGTTTAAAAAGTGATTCATTAAAAATACAATAACAAAACCTACAGCAATCGCAAATTGATCATACAGGTGCCTGTTTTGAACGTTATTTTAGAATAATATTTTGCGTAGCTGAAAAAGTGCTTGTTATGTTGTTGTTTTTGTTTATAACGAGACAACATTTTACTTGCTTTGAAGCAGTGGATTCGTGGTATAAAGTTGTGTAATTTTATAAAAGTAAATATAATTTAATATTATAATAATTATTTTAATTTTTGCATTAAAAAATACAAAAATTGTTTTTTCGGACTTTCTATATTTTCATATATTTAGTTAGAATATTCTTCCACCTCAAGTCCAAATTCTAATATGATATTGTCATATTAGATTTTTATTTGTTGTTTCAAAAAGGGTTGATAATTTTCATGATAGACAATACAATTGTTTCGTAGACATCACTCTATTCTTCAGTTGTCCCCAAGAAGAAAATGTATTGTAGAAAATGTAAATTGTATTGTCTATCATGAAAATGATCAACCCTTTTTGAAACAACAAATAAAAATCTAATATGACAATATCATATTAGAATTTGGACTTGAGGTGGAAGAATATTCTAACTTAATATTATAATTTTAGTGAAAAGTGATTTTTAAATAAAAAAAGATGATGTCAGCCAAACAATTAAAAAGTAAAAAAAACAAAGAAGCCGAAAAATTTATAGAACCAAAACATAAGTTCTCAGGAAAATTTCATTAACAAACATTTTTGTTATTTTATTATAATTTTGTTTATATTATTGTATATAATTTTAATAAACTTAAATAATAATTTACATCAAATAAATATTTTGTTTTTTTAATGTAAACAGTTAGAAATACGGCTGAAAAATGACTCGAAAAAGACTCCCAAACGATCACAAATATGACCAAAAATGACTCAAAAAAGATTCGCAAATGATTAGCAAACGACTAGTAAATGACTCGAAAATGACTTACAAATGATTAGAAATACGAGTCAGAAATGAGTCGAAACTGATCAGAAAAGCGAGTCATAAAAGACTCATCAAGAAGAGTCGAGGGTAGGGTACCATTTTCTCCCGACAAAACAATCATTTATGATCAGAAAATGAGCTCAATTATGACGAATGTGATAAAAAATTTCATAAAATGCTAGGTGGGAATAAATTAGTTAAGTTTTTAATATTTTAAAATTCTTCAAACTACATCCCTGAGTTTTATATTTTTTTTTCGTCACATAAACTTTACATTTGGAAAATCTAATAGAAAAAGAACAAATTTCCTTCCTCTCGGGGAGAATTTAAACTTAGGAGAAATGCGAAACACAAAATGTATTGATACATATGTTTTCATTTTCATTTTATATTTCGAAACACATAATTTTTAATTTGTTTGAAAACAACGTGTCTTAAAGAGAAAAACCTCACAATTGGTGGCACTCTGAATCGTTTTCAAAACTAAAGCGGACGTCGTACGCGCATAAGTGAATTCGTATAAAGAAATATATATTCGGAAAAAATAGCTCACAATAAAATAGGTTAGAAAAAAAAGAAAATATATATATATATATATTTTATTAAAACAAAATATTTATTAAAAATGGCAAATTAACTGTTCAGTGAAACATAAACACATTTTTTAAAGACGAGGTTTTTAATAAGTTCCTAATGCTACATATTACCCTAAAGGGAGGATATTCTATATACTACATGTAGACGCCCTACTTTCGTAATCATTATCTTTCGAATATTGTGGATATAATAAGTTGAAAAAAAGAAACGTTTCTTTACATGCAAATACCGCTTTTGATTTAATATCAACTATCAGCCATTTTAATTAAATATAAAATTTGTTGAAAAAAAAAAAACAAAAATATCCAAATATTTTCATGTGTAATTTTGTTTGAGAAATTAAAAATATATTCAAACTCAAATTTATAAATAAAATAAATAAAAAATTTTAAAAATAGACAATGGGCAACTAACATACACTTCATCATCACTACACTCAGCAGAGCACACAAGAATATTGAGATCAAATCTATGACTAAATAAAAGTAAAAAAATGTATATTTGTAAATAAAAAGAGATTGCAAATACTTAAAAATCCCCTAAATTAATTTAAAAATGTATACACATTTTAAATATGCACACATAAATAAAAAAAATTGCCAATTCATAAATCAATTTTACATTAACACGAAAAATATTAAAAACATGGTCTTTTATTGATTGAAAAATTTAACAAAATTATCTCTAATTAAAGTTCTCAATGATACAAAGTACGTGAATATTTGACATCACGTTCGCCATAAAGCTTGCTTGTGTGCAAGTACAAGTGAGAAATAAAGTGATTCCGAAATGCCGAAAATATTTTTGGCTGCATATTTATTATATCGTATTCTGTTTTTTACATACTACACCATTTCACTTGTTTTTCAGAAGTTATCAATTGTTTTTCAGATTTCTGAATTGTATTTCAGAATTAATCAATTGATTTTCAGTTTTATCAGTTGTATTTGAGAAATTATCAATTGATATTTTTCAAAATACTATTGACTATTTCTAAAATACAATTGGTAATTTATGAAAAACAATCGACAATTTTTCAAATACAATTGATAATTTCTGAAATACAATTGATTAATAATGAAAATCAATTAATAATTTCTAAAATACAATTTGCAAAACTGAAAATCAATTGTATATTTCTGAAATACAGTTGTTAAATCTGAAAAACAATTGATAAGTTCCGAAATACAATTAATAAAACTTAAACTCAGTTGATTGTTTCTGAAATGTAATTGATAAATCTGAAGAACAATTGATAACTTCTGAAATAAAATGATAATTTCTGAAGTACAATTGCAAATGGTGTAGATTAGGTAGGATCGGTGGAGTCTTATAAATATAAAAATATTTTTATAAAAAATTTTTAAAACATCCACTGAGAAGTAAAAAAACTCTTATATATTGTCGTTTGATTATTGAAGGCCGCACCTAACAAAAACTCTTTCAAGAAAAACTACCAAGAAAGTTTACATTACACTGTGGAACAAATTCAGGTTAGCAAAAGTTAGGTCGATTCTGAGAGTGAGGGGTGAAAATAGAGGCTAAATTAGAAGACCCGTATCGCGGCGTTTGCTTATGTTAGTTCGAATTTTTTATATGGTTTTTTGGCTATAACTCGTCGACTAATTGATATTTTTAAATCTGTAAAAAATCAGGTCTCTAGCAATAATTTGGCTTTTACAGATTTAAAAAATATCAATTAGTCGACGAGTTATAGCCAAAAAACCATATAAACATAAATCTATTTTCACCCCTCACTCTCAGAACGACCTAACTTTTGCTAACCTGAATTTGTTCCACAGTGTTAATTTTGTTACAAATTTAGACAATACATTTTATATTTTATTTTCGGCATCGATTGAGACAAATGTTATTAATGAAAGTGAATACCGGGGATTCATCTGGAAACACTGCCAATCATTTCCAAATGCCAACCTCATCCGCAGTCCATCTCGGACATGTTGTGCTCTGTAAAAGCTAGCGAGGCTCTGGTGACTCACAGCAATCGCACTACGTACCGAGACGATTCGGGTTTATCCGAGCAAAGACTGCCACTCCGGCTTTATCGCAATTTTTAACTATTCTGTGCCGTGTTTCTGGGTGTATTAGAATTGAAATCTGACACTTTTAAGGATAATGGTATTTGGGCGATTTCGGTATCGGTATTTTAAGCATGGAAGGTAACCGAAACGATGCGGTTATCGGTAAGGGTAACGCTATTTTATATTATTTCGGTAACGGTATTTTAACGGTAACGCTATTTCATTTATTTCGGTATCGGTATTTTAAGGATAACGGTATTTCAGTTATTTCGGTAACGGTATTTTAAGGATAACGGTATTACGGTTATTTCGGTAACGGTATTTTAGGGGTAACGGTAGTCAGTTGAAAGGGTTTTGAATCGATAACGGTATTTTAGCGGTATTGCCTGCCAAAGCTGCTCACAAGTTCATTGTCCATCCCAGAAATTTGCGTGATCTCTCCTCATGACTTCAAAAGGATGCTTTAATGGGATTTAGTACTTTCATAAAATAGTTGAAACGCTAAACTGGACCGACTTTAAATACAATTGAAAATAAAGCAAATTTTCGGAATGGTTTACATTTGGAAATGATTGGCTGTGTGCAGTGATGAATCAATAAATCAATATAAATTTGTATTAATTATTTTGTATGGAAAATTTGTTTCATATACTAAAAAGTTGTGTGTGCAGCAAAACAACAAACAAAGCATTTTACAATTATAAGCCAAACCTAAGTTCTAGATGAATGCCTTTTTCACTGTATATAAAGTAGTAATATCCCGATTAAAAAAATTGATATGGGGCCATATGAAATTATATAAGGAGTCATATATAATTATATATGGCCCCATATCAAATTATATATAATTATATGCCGAAATTGGTGGATATAATTATATCCGAAAAATGAGTATATATAGTTTTATATATGTAATTCCATATAATTAGATATAAATTTATATAATTTTATATAAATTGCCCCCTATATATTTACCTAGATTTTGAATTTTTTTCCAATTAAATATTTTTTTTTTTGTTTTAAACAATTTTCTGCAGATCACAAATATTTTTTAATTTTTATTAAAAGACCCAGCTAAAAATCGACATATATGAATACATACAGGTTAAATGTATGTTCATATATGCTCATAAACATGCATTCATGTCCATACATGGATGCATAAATCACCACACATGCATTATATATGTCCACACATGTGCATTAACGAAATTTGAGGTAATATCTACATGTGTCTACATGTATGAACACACATGAACACGCATGAACAGGCATGATCATGCATATAGATATTACCTCAAATTTCGTTAATGCACATGTGTGGACATTAGGGTGGGGCGATTTGAACATCTTAATGGGCGCTTTCTGATTCTTGGGATTGTACTGAACAAAAAATTCCACTACGACATATCAAAAAAATCATTTTCGAGGCTCCCGAATTTCAATTTTTTTATACATACAAATCGCCCCACTCTAGTGGACATATATGATGCATGTATAGAGATTTATGTATCCATGTATGGACATGAATGCATGTGTATGAGCATGCATGCACATTAGAGTAGGGCGATTTGTATGGACAAACATTTTTTGATATTGTGCCACCGATTTTTCGATGCTATTTGGCATGAGGAAATAAAAATTCCACTACGATTTTTTTTATGATATGTCGTAGTGGAATTTTTTGCTCAGTACAATCCCAAGAATCAGAAACGCGAAGCGCCCATTAAGATGTTCAAATCGACCCACCCTAATGCACATACATTTAACCTGTATGTATTCATATACAGTATTGTTCGAAACCTAAGCAACTTTTCCTAATAAAGTAATCAAAGTCCTACATATTCTTTTTAAATTGGTTTATACAAAATAACACTTTTAATTTTTATTATGTTATGTGCCTACATTCTAATAATAACAAGAAAAATTTAATTCCATTTCCTTGCCAGTAAAAAAAAAAAAACAAAAATGAAATTGACTCCATACATTGCTGTTCGAAACTTAAGCAACTATTTTGTTTTTGTATTTTTTTCCAACAAATAAACAAAAATTTTGAAACGTTTATTTAATTCCCGTTTAGTTTGACAAAGAAAATTTAATTTTTTTTTTCTGTAGATGTAGAATCAATTACTTAGAAGTGCAGCTATGGCGCGTAAACGTTACGGAATCGATTTTAAGCTTAAAATTTTTGAACTCTTTTATAAGGGCCAATCACAAGTCTCTATAGCTAACAAATTAAGCATTAACAAATCAATAGTTTCTCTACTAATTAAAAAGTACAAAGCTACTGGAATAGTAGAGAAAGCCAATACTAGAGGGCCACCTCGAAAAACTTCACATCGAACAGATTGAAAATTGTCCGATTAATTAAGAAAAAAACCCTTTATTTCTTCCAAAAATGTTGTGAGTGAGCTTAATCTCAATATTAGTTCCAGCAGTGTGAGAAAACGATCATTGGAAAATAATTTTAGAAGCTTCATGCCGTCTAAGAAACCTATACTGACAAAAAAACATTTAAAAAAGAGGTTTGCCTAAATGATTTTGCAACGTATTCGTTAATTTTCATTAGTTTTATGAAAAAAAGGTTGGATTTTGCAAAAGCTCACGCAAATTGGACTGTGGGGAAATGGAAAATAGTTTTATTCAGCGACAAGTCTAAATTTAACCTGTTAAATTTAGATGAAGTATGCCACGTTCGAAGACCGAAGGGAAAACGATTACATCCGCGTTATTGTAAAGGAACAATAAAGCATGGGGGCGGAAATATAATGGTGTGTACCTGCTTTTCGACGAGTGGAGTTGGCCTTTTGTTGAAATGCAAATAAAAATGGATCGCTTTGTTTATTTGGATATTTTAGCCAAACACATGCTTCAATATGCCGAATTGGAAATGCCACTTCGATGGGTGTTTCAGCGTAATAATGACCCAAACTCTCGTCAAAGTGGGTCAAAGAATGGTTACCTGTTAATGGGATTCAATTATTGGATTGGCCAGCTCAATCTTCAGAATTGACTCCCATAGAAAACCTATTCGGCATTTTGAAGCGCAGGGTCGGAACTCGCCGTTTTAGTAATAAGCGGTATCTGATAAATTGCTTAAAATCAGAGGGGGAATCAATACCAACCACAACACTATCAAATCTAATAGATTCTATGGCAAAACGATGTGCGGAAATCATTTGCAAGAATGGGTATCACAGGAAGTACTGAAAGTTGCTTAAGTTTCGAACAGCAATATATGGAGTCAATTTCATTTTTTTTTTTTACTGGCAAGGAAATGGAATTAAATTTTTCTTGTTATTATTAGAATGTAAGCACATAACATAATAAAAATTAAAAGTGTTCTTTTGTATAAACCAATTTAAAAAGGATATGTAGGACTTTGATTACTTTATTAGGAAAAGTTGCTTAGGTTTCGAACAATACTGTATGTCGATTTTTTAAAAATCATTTTTGGAGTTAATATCATTCCTAAATAGCAAATCCTAGGCACAATATTTATACCATTTCCTTCAAAAGTCCATTTCTCATCTTTTGAATGTCTTCCACCTTTTTTAAAAACCATTATTTCCGATTTACTTAGGTTAACTTCTAAAATCCAGTCATGGCAGTATTTTTCAAACTTAGTTATCATCCTTTGCAAAGTCTTTACATTGTCTGCGATAATAACAATGTCATATGCGTATAACAGAAGCCTTAATATCCTCTATATCAAGACCTTCACCTATAGCTTCATGTAAGTCATTGATGTATAGGGAAAATAGTAATGGTGATAAAAGACATTCTTGTTTTACCCCTGACTTAGTTTCAAATTCTTCTGACATTTGCTTCCCAGTCCATACAACTGATTTGGTAGTCTTGTAGACTGATGCAAGGAAATTTAAGATCTTTGTAGATACACCCATTTCATGAAGTTTATAAAAAAGTAGCTTTCTAGACACTTTATTGAATGCCGCTTTGAAGTCCACAAAGAACGCGTTAATTTTCTTTCCTTCGCTAAATTTAAGATGCACAATAGCTGAAAGGTTATATATATTATCCGTTGTAGAGTAATTTTTACGAAAGCCCGCTTGATACTCGGTTAAAATGTTGTGCTTTGGAGGGCGGGCTTTTCAAAAATTTTTTGTTTAATTTTTCCGGTTTTTTTTTTTTACTTATAAAATTTTAAAAAAACTCGTTATTTTAAGTTAAGTGTGCTGCTTTACTTTTTGTGTAAAGTTCAATAAAATGAGAGTAATCACAAAATCCTCTATCTAAAAGTAAAAATTACCCAAAAGTACGCGAACGCACAAAATCACTTTTCTAACCCAACTATTTAAAAGAAAAAAATTAAAATGCGTATAGTTTTAGTCTCAAAAATCGCACAGAAACACATATGTTTTGCATTTAAAAGTTTTTTTTTGGCTTTGTTCAGTTAATTTTTATATATAGAAGTTTTATTTTGTGTATTTCTTTGCTTAATTAAAATTTAGAATTTTCACAATGGTGTTATTTGTTTATCATTGCACCGGATGTCCCTTTTACAATTTTTTTTAATAGTAAAAAGAGAAGTTAATAAATAGTAGACAGAGGCAGAAAATTTTATAAAAATATCTGTAAGAACCCAAAAATATCTGTAAGGGCCTAAAGTTTTTAAAACTTGTTTAATATTACAAAACTAAGAGTGGCTAATAACCATAAAGGAACATTTAATTTCTAACCCATTTTCTAAGTTCTAAACGAAATTATATATTTCAAGTGTAATTTGATTTCTAGGTGTTTTCAATTTTCAAAAATTTCAGTTTTTTGTCAATACTTAACATTTTCTGCAATCCGTTTGTGATATGGAGTGTATGGGTTTACTCATTTTCTGCCAAGCATGGATTCCGTGATTATTTTCTGACAAAACTTCGTAGAAGGATAGGTAGACGTGTCTTTGGAGATATGTTGGTAAAAAATGGATTAAACAATTTAAATACTGTTTCTCATAGTTTTGTTACTTGAGTTTAATAGTGAAATTATCTTTTAATACTTTTTGGACAAAGGTCTTTTAAAAGGTCCCAGCACTTGGATTAATGCTTTACAAACTACTTCTTCCACTGCTTCACAAGTATCTGTTAGTGTATTTTTACTGCTTTTTTAGATTCTGAACATCAACAAATTACTTCTTTCATTGCTTCTAAAATATCCGTTAGTATATTTTTACAGCTTTTTTAGAATTACTTCTGAACAACATCCACAAAATCACTTAAGTGTTGATGCTAAAGCCCCGTTTAGATTATCACACAAGTGTGTTATACATGTCAGAAATGTGTTGTATACGGAAAATGTATAATAGTGTGAACACTGTTCGTTACACACATGTCAAAATGGGTGCACACATTTTAAAATACGGTCACACTTTTTTGACAAGATTTATTTTTTGAAATATTTCATAAAGTTACCACTTGTCTCAACACAAGTGTTGTGTTATTCACAAATAAATGTTAAACAAAGAATAAAAACAACTAGTGGTGAAAAAAAGTAATAATAGAAGAAAAAATAACTGTTTTAATTTATTTGTTGTGTGTGTCGATAACAGTCTGAACACTGAAAAGATTTTCTTTTATACTTTTTTGACAACCAGACAATTTCAGCATACTTTTTGTCATACTTGTGTGAAGAAAAGTATAAGCATTTGTGTGATAATGTGAACGGGGCTTAAAGAGTACTTGCTCTAAAAGTGATCGTAAAAAGTGATTTTCGTATCATTTGGCATTTCCAAACAGAGGGTCGCGGGATCGATTGCCGGCGGGACCAATAATTTGTTTCCATTTTTATTCTGTTAATTTTTTTTTAAATTTAATATTTTTTTAATTTTTAAAAACATGTATTCTCACCATTTTTAATTTTTAAAAATGGTGAAAATTTGCTTTTTATGCAACTGTGAAAATAGTACTGAAAACAATATTGAATTGTAGTGCACCTTTTACACTTGTTTAATAAGTACTTTTATTGAAGAGAATAAGGAACAATATCTCGCAGTAACAAAGTGTCTTTTTATGTCACTCAACTTTTATATCAAAGAATAGCTCAGCGGTAGAGCGCTAGACTAGCAATCGTGAGGTCGTAAGTTCGATGCCGATGGTGGCAATAAAAAACTTTTGTAAAATAAAAAACACATAATTTTTTTGCGAAGAATGTTGAAGTTGTAATACTCCTCTCCCAAGACAACTCAATGTTAAAATCATTAGTGTTTATGTTAAAAAAGAAGTGCATCTGGATCATCAATTATAGTGCTTTTTCTACTGCTTCTGCATCTCTTTTTTTGCTGGGGTTTTATTACAATTTTATAGATTATCGGAAAGGTTAAATATTTAAAGTAAATTACATCATTATTATTTTGATTTCCAATGGAGTGCGCCATTCCAATTTTCAAAGCACAACAATAATTTCAAAAGCGAAATGAAAGTAAAATTCCAGAGGATTTTGCAAAGTTAGCTCGGGTTTTTATTTTATGACCTCTTGAAATATCTGTGTGGCGCGAAAGCCCAAAAATGTTGCACATTTTAAGAGTTAGGAACTCTCTCGCGTTCACGAATAAGTTAAATTTCAACTGTTCTTTTCGGTTCTTTTATTTTATTCGGAATTATCAAACAAACCACTGACATAATATAATCTTATACTGATAGAAAAATCCTAAAAAAATAGCAAAAAAAAGGTATTCAAAATTAGTTAAAAGGGGCCCTGCACAGAAAGGTTTTGAAATTAGTAAATCCTTTTTGCTAAATATTAGTAAGATAAGTACAGCAAAAATGCAATTGTTTTAGTAATATTTGAGTTAAATTTCGTTTACTTGAATTGCAAATTTACCTTGCTAATATTGGCTAAAAAATATTGCTGTATATTAGTAGACAAAAATCAGTAAAGAAATTGTTATATATTCAAAAGTTAATTTATCTTTAAATTTGAGTTGAATACAAATAGCGGTCTCTCCTGCTACAATAAACAGAAATATTTACTTGAAAATAGTAGACTGCTTTATGTAGTGCAGATTTTTATTCGCATTAAGAAAATAAAAAAATACTAAAAATTTTAAATTCTTTGTGATGGTTTGGTCGACTAATTTCCAGGAAATTTTTTGCTGATTTTAGCAGGGTAAATTGTCATTTTCGATTGACTAAAATATAGCTGAAATTTTGTAAATTTAACAGATTTTTTCCTGCTATTTGTATCTTTCTAATGTTTAGCAAACAGATTCTGCTGGATTCAGCTGTTTTTTCAGCAAAGATTTTTAAAGACTTTTATATTAGTGTATGAACAACTGAAAAAATTTCTCAAATGAACAAGTGAACTAGAAGAACACACTAGTTCAAAAATAAAATTGATTGAAATGAACTGTGAACTATAATGCCAAATTCTATTAATTTTTATTCCGATTATTTGTTTGTATAAAATGTTTTATTTTGTGTGAAAATTTCCGGGTGTGCTCACATTTTTACTCACAATTTCTAATTTTATTTTACGATAGACTAAAACTCAGGGGATGCCCACTACTTATGCGAGTGCATTGTGTTAGAATTAGGAAAATAAAATAGATTTCGACAATTTCTAACACCAAACTGCTAATAACAAACAATATGAATAAAAAGCAACTGATAGTGCGTCTTTGTGACGAAAACGTGATTAAAATAGACACATGTTTCAAGAGGCCATCAAATTAAAAATCGAGCTAGATTTGCAAAACACTTTGAGGGTTTTGTTTTAGCAACAGTGTACTTTCATTTCGCGTTCGAAACATTGATTCTGACCGCGATTATCATTTTTCAGGATCTTCTAAAACCGCAGAATATAGTTTTGTTAAATATACTGCAAGAAGCTTCTTGAGACAAATCCGAATTTATATATGTATTTAATTTACAGTCACTTCCAGAATAAATTTCTTGTTTCTCGTAAAGTACGCTTTTCACGGACAGTTAATAATTTTAATTTAAAAAAAAATTATGAAAATCCAACATTATAATGCTTAACTTAGGGTGGGAAAAAATTGTAAAATGTCGAATTATGCCAAATTATCACCCTATAGTAACAGCTTGTGCCTGCAAGAAAACAGTTTGTGCCTACCTGGAATTTTTAAGGAAAACCGAAGGTTAATTTGTCAATTTTATGTTTATCTTATAATAAATATGACGAAAGCTATCAATAGTAACAATAAAAAATAGCCACTTATCAATTAAAGGTTGCGAAAAAAATTTCTGTTTCCTATTTGCAGTCACATTTTATAATTTTTTTCTCAGTAAAAGAGAGGATTGCATTCTATTTATTTTCTAACCTCTTTGATTAAGCCTAGCACACATAACTATTCAAGATTTTTCCATAAAAAACAGTTTCTATGGCCACCAAAAAGCTTAGAAAAATTTTTAGAAAGCAGTTTTCGCAATTGGATTTAGAGTCTATTTTATTTATGAAAACTTAAGAAACTTGGCCATTTGGTATTTGATTTCAACAAAAAAGAAATATTTTTTATTACATTTTTTAAAAAATGTTGCTTTCGACGTATTTTGTTACGTTTCAAAATTTGTCAAATCATTTCGGGGGCTTGGTGGCTCGAGTAAATAATTTTATCTAAAATATTTTTGGGTCACATTTAGTTTTATAAAGTGTTGTTCGAAGCAATATACAAATTTATCTTCAACGAGATATAATTTGATCAAGTATATGTATTTGTATATGGCATATAAAATCATATAAGAGAAAAGATATTTTAAGATATGATTATATAAGGCAACGAATAAGAAAATTTTGAAAATCGGAATCGCAGATAAACTCATATTTAATTTTATACGTTGTTATTCACTCTCTAATATGAATAGATACAATTGGATCAAACCTAACTTGATCAAATCTAATCGTTTTTTCATGGGACGTGTTCACCTAAATCGTCTATAGATTATGATTTGTAAGTTTGACATTTCAATCACAAATATCTCCGTACAAAATAGCAAAAAATTTGTTTTTTTTATAGAATATCCTTGAAAATAGGACATGTCAGGACATGCTTGAACACCGCTGGACGCGCCTCTAAAAAACCTTTCATATGATACCCATATTGAGTATGTTGTCTTCAGCTAAGATGCAAATTTCTTACAAAAACTAAAAAAAATACCTTTTTAAAAATGGTCCAGCTCGTGTGATCTCATTGCTTGACCCGAAATATTTTGGGAATCATCATAAAACAAAACAAGGTTTATTTTGAGGGGGGCACTTTTTTTATGAAGCTTCTTTGTGTATTTCTTTATTTAATTCAAATTTTGAATTTATTTGCACAATTTGATTTTTGTTTGTCTTTGCAGCAGCTGTTCGTTTTATAAGTTACCAAAATTACCCAAAGAAAAAGTCTGGGTAACTTTTTTTAAAAAAAGAAACACAAATACATGCTCTGGAACGCTTTCATTTACCCAATTTTCGAGCACGAGAACGATTTTGTGTAAATTTCGGTAAGTTTGGTTACCCACGGTGAGGTACACGGGAACGCACTTATTATTTGTTCCACCAAATATATTTTAACCCCTTGTGGACCAAGACTCGAAAGCGTTGGAAACTTTGAATTTTTTTGACTAAATCTTAATATGCCTTCTTAAAGTTATATACAAAGTTTAAAATTTGTCAAGGACCTGCAAGGATATTAGTTATGACTGATACTCCTAAGTACCGTTGGGTCAGGACGAATTAAAAAGTAAGAAAGAAACATTGGTTTTTTTTTGTACTTTTAATAAATTAGTATTAAAGCATTTGTTAATTAATTGATTCCATGGTATTAAGAAAAACAATTTATTTATCATTATAACATAAGTATTTTTCATTAATCGAAATTAGTGCCACCATATCTTAACCAAACAGCTGAAATACATTTCGAATTACCGTTATTCTGAGAAGATGGGGTCGCCAATAGTCGAAAAAAGATCTTATTAGAAAAATTATAGTGTACTCTAACATACCTATGGCCCAAAGGTATACAACAACTTTTTTTAAGATTTTATGAGCTCGTAACTGTAATGGTACTTTTAAGTACCGTCGGCCGACAAGGGGTTAAAGAGACATTACAAAAACTAAAACGAATTATTTGAATGGCTATATGTAGTCGAAATTTCAAAGACTTCCTGTGGTCCTAATGCGCATATAAAAAATTTTTTAATTATTCTTATGTGTACACACAAGTATGTACATACACTCATAAAAAAAAGCCCGTACAAATAGTTCAAAATTCTGCTAACATAACAGGAAATAGTACCTGTTTTGGCGCCAGCAGAATTTTCAATGAAGTTGAGAATTATGGTCTGCTAAATTTAGGTAAGCTAAATTTTACACACTGCTAAATACACAGACAATTCTAGTTTACTTAGCTAAGAAATTTGAGCCAAATTCAACAGAAACATTACCTGATTTAACTGAAATTTTCTTCTAAAATGTCGCTTACAGTCTTGGTTTTGGGGCTCTACCGATCTGTCCCGAGACAGGCCCATATTCATTTTTGGGAGTATAGGTAGCTTATAAAGATTGATAAGTTCATAGTATAGAATTTTTGTCCATTTTGCTCTATCTCGCTTAGTTTCCGAGATATAAGCCATTTTGTGATTATACAATTAAAAATTATGAAAATATAGCGCTAGAGATGGCGCTATATTTTGATAGCAGAGAGACAAAAATATAAACTTTGGGAAATAATTGTCCTACGGGAAATTTTAACAAACTTTCACCGAACTGGCCCCTTTATATGAAGTAGACTGGTCACTTTTACATGGCGTTGTCATATGAGGTGGAAATTGACCGCTTGTGAGATGTCACAAGACAAATCCTAGGACATGTTACTGAACTCTCATAAAAAACAAAGTTCAGGGACCTGTCCTGCGATTTGTCTTGTGACATGTCACAAGGGGTCAATTTCCACCTCTTATGACAACGCCATGTAAAAGTGACCAGTCTATTTCATATAAGGGGGCCAGTTCGGTGGCAGTTTGTTAAAATTTCCCGTAGGGTGGGTTTTAAATTAGCTGAAAAATTTGCAAAATTACGAATAATAAATTACTAAAAATTAGGATGCAAAGTTAGTTCAAATACGGATGAAAGTAATTGTTATGCAAAATGGGATTTACAAAAATATTAGTTCAGTCCTCAATTTTAAGACAAAATAACAGAAAAAATCAGTTCATTTGCGCCAGAACGCGTTTAACAGACTTTTGTACTAACTTTTTGTATAAGTGTATGTATCTTCCATACCATCGAAATAAACTTAATTATGAAATGCCATTTACAAAATGGAAATAATGTTTAACAACAAAACAAATTTTAATTTTTTTGGATGACCCTCTGCAATTGATCGTATCTCAATTGTAATCGTTGTTTTTGGTATTATTTCAGAAGTCTTTTTTCCTTTTTCTTAAAACATTTGCGCTTTTTGGGAATCTTATTCCATTTTATTGGCTTAATGCCAAAATTATTTGCAAAGTAATAGAAGCATTTTCTTCTTGCTGTTACATTTACAGTGTTGCCCAAAACAAATCCAGCCAAAAAAGTCATTTAGCAAAACGTTTTTATTATATCGAGCTATGACCACCAAAATATCTTCTTAACCCGAGTAAAAAAGTTTTGATATAACCATATATTATTTTATGTAATTGCATATAGTAACTTATAGTTATATATGGCCACATATGCTTTTAAATTGAAGCAGATATACTTTTATATAGTCATATGTTAGATATTTTTTCCTCAAAGGTTTTAATATGGAGTAGGGTTTGGGATTTCCCGGACTTTTTTATTTCCCGGGAAACGGGAATGAAAAAATTTGATTCCCGGGATTCCCGGGAAATATTTTTAAACAAAATTGTTAATGAAAACCACCTATATAAGTAATTTTTGTTAAAACACTATTTCACTACAAATGCAGTCTGTGTAGTGAGATTTCAAAGTAAAAATATCAGAATGTTGAACATTTGATTTCACATAAATTACTCGCAGCACTGCCAAATGAATTGCATGATTCCAGCAGGCACCTACTACTGGACTGTCGGAAACAAACCGTTTCATCACACTTGGCCCATTAGATATGGTGGCCACAATATTATTTTCCAAAGACAAATAAAACTCTTCTAGTCTTATTTCTACAATTCTTCTTATTTCATCAGCATTACATCTTCCTGATATATAAACCAACCCCAGGTTATAAAATGAATTATTTCCGTTTATACATATGTTGAAATATCTCTTTTTTGATATTCTTGTCCATTCATCTAAGATTATAGTAAATCTCCTATTGTTAGAAATATAGCTCGATATTTTCTTATATCATGATATTTTTTACATTATTGGGTCATATGAATAAAACTTAGCAATTACTTCGAAGTAATTACTTTGGGTTTAGGAACGGCTTTTAACTCCAAATTTTCCAATTGGCTGGTAGAACAGCATGAAATGTAAACATGAAATGTAAACAAAGTAATTACTTCGAAGTAATTGCTAAGTTTTATTCATATGACCCATTGTAGTAATTTGATATAATATTCTTTACATCGGTTTCATTTTTTTGCAATGCCAGGTTTTTATTATAAAAACTTTCTCGAATAAACGAAGATCTAATTATGGTGCGGATTGACTGCAGCTAATTTGGATCCATTTCAGGAAATGTTTGCCCTACCATAAAACCTTTAATGCCTATTCAGCTTACACTTTTTTCTTAGGGTACTTTGCTAATTTTATCTGAAACGTTATTCTTGTTGTTGTTTTCTTCAAGAGAAGTTGCATGACCATCAATTTTTTTTTTTTTTTTTTGTTTGTGAACCAAATTTAGATGTCGGATAACCAAATTTAGATACCACCGTTAACCATTAGTCTTTTCTTTTCACATTTATTAATGAAAACGTTACATATAAAATTATTGACCCTTAATATAAAGGAGTATTTTAAATTTAGAGTCGACTTTATGTTTAATCAAAAGGTTTTGTTCATTTTTTGTATGAAAACCTTACAAAAATATTTATATTTTCAAATATTTCGATTGGTTGAAAATAAATTAACCAATCAGAATGCTCCAAAAATACACCAAGTCAAGGTATACTGCCAACCAATATTTTAACTAAGTCGACTTTACCTAAATTATACATTTGAAAAATTTAAATAGTAAGGGCGATTATTTGTAAGAAACAAAGCTTTTTTTCATATTTCTTTTAAACATTTTACCAAGTTTTTAGGTTTTACTACTTAAATTTTGAATAAGTTATGCGAAAAATCTTTATTAGTTGAAATGCTCCTTATTACTTGGCAAAGATTTTATTTGTGTGTCAAATAAATGTATTCCCTTTTAAAAGATTTTAACAATGACATTTTTGTTTTGGTATTTAAAATTTTTTTTATGACTAAAATTAAAAAATCCTATTCGAAACAAAAACAATTTAAAAAATTTAATATTTTTAAAATTTCCCGTTTTCCCGGGAAAAATATATTATTTTCCCGGGAATTCCCGGTAAACTTTTCCCGGGATTTCCCGGGAATTCCCGAACCCCAAACCCTAATATGGAGACATATGTGATTTTATATTATTACATACTGGCCTACATATAATTGCATGTGCTATATATAAGTACATAAAGTAACATATTACAGATATAATTACATATACGTTTATATATAATTTAGTATGACACTATACGTAATAATATAAAACTTTATGTGGAGCCATATAAGAAATATTTCATAATTTGTGTTAGATATGATTATATATTGACGAATAAGAACCCATATATAACTTAATATGGTTCCATATCTACAATATTTCATGATTTCTTTAATATATAACAATATAACGTTCTTTATAAAATCATCTATAATTATATATCATCCCACATAAGCAATTATTTCAAAGTGATTTTATATAAAAATGTATAAGGTCCATATAAAACAGTATTATTATACCCTACACCACTATGTGGTCAGGGTATTATAAGTTTGTGGTGATGTTTGTAACACCAAAAAATATTGGTCCTAGACCCACCTTATAGTATACCGATCGGCTCAGAATTTTTTATTTCGATTTAACGATGTCCGTCTGTCCGTCCGTCTGTCTGTCTGTCCATGCATTCTTGTGCGCACTCTACAGGTCGCAAATATTAAGATATTTTGATGAAACTTGGTACACCGACTTATGCCCATTTTTTAGGCCCATTGATTTTCATTAAAATCGGTCCATGTTTAGACCTAGTGCCCATATAAGGGTCCTACCAAAATTATACTGTTTGTACGCTGCAGGTCGAAAATATTAAGATATTTTGATGAAATTTGGTACACAGACCTATGTTGGCCCAATAACGCAGCCTATTGATTTTGGTGAACATCGGTCCATGTTTAGACCTAGTGCCCATATACTAGTGCCATTATACTGTTTATACGCTGCAGGTCGCAAATATTAAGCTATTTTGATGAAATTTTGTACACAGACCTATATTGGCCCAATAACGCAGCCTATTGATTTTAGTGAACATCGGTCCATGTTTAGACCTAGTGTCCATATAAGGGTCCCCCCAAAATTATATTGTTTATAAGCTGCAGGTCGCAAATATTAAGATATTTTGATGAAATTTGGTACACAGACCTATGTTGGCCCAATGACGAAGCCTATTGATTTTGGTGAACATCGGTCCATGTTTAGACCTAGTGCCCATATAAGGGTCCCCCCAAAATTATATTGTTTATACGCTGCAGGTCGCAAATATTAATATATTTTGATGAAATTTGGTATACCGACCTATTTTGGCCCAAGGACGAAGCTTATTGATTTTGGTGAACATCGGTCCATGTTTAGACCTAGTGCCATTACAAGGGTCCCCCCAAAATTGGCTTGGTTACAAACTGCAGATCGCAAATATTAAGATATTTTAATGAAATTTGGTGCGCTGACTCACATTATAGAAAATTTTGACACAAGCCCCATTTTAACCCATTCGAATTTCGGATCCAAACATTAGTTGGCTTTTACCCAGACTGGTGTAGGGTATTGTATAGTCGGCATGCCCGACTTTAACCTTTTTACTCGTTTTCATATGTGGTTCTATGTTAACAATGATTTTGAACTAGTTTTAGATTTAGTAATTACTAGCGATTGACGCGTGACTAGAAATGTTCGTGAGTCACGTTATTCACACGTGATTGTGAGTAATAATTACTATACTCTAGTGATTCGTGTGTGAGTCTGAGAATATATAATTCGTACTTGATTCGTGCGTGAGCGTGAATAAGAATAACCCGTGCATGATTCGTGAGTGAGTTTATTTTTTGCATCATATATTTTTAGTAATTTTTACTATTTTGTAATATTTTACTATTTTTTTTCTATTTTTCTTATATCTTGGTTGTATAACATAATCCTATTAACTTTAAAATTTCAGTCTTGTTAACTTTATTTTAAAATTACTAAAAATAATTTTGTTCATGTTTAATGCACTGTCATGGTAAATCTGGATAAAAATAATTGAAGATTTATTGAAATTATAGGATCTCCAGCAGACCTTTGGGTTAATCATTATATTTGGAAATTAATTACACATGCAATTACACAATTACATATTGTTTGTAATTGTAATTCAAAAAAAAAAACAATTACAAGTAATTTGTAATAGAAAATTTTCAATTATACATTACATATAATTGTAATTGAAAAAATGTCAATTACAATTACATTTTTTCGGAAAAGAAATAATGACAAAAAGCACAAGTGAGGGGTCAGCCCAACATGACGTATTCTTTTTATACTTATCCACGCCTATCCAACCTATCCCAGTCAGTTTTTTCTACAAAATTTTAACAAAAAACACTTTAATTCTAAATGTAATTGAAATTTGTAATTGAAATCACTTCCAATTACAATTACTTGTAATTGAAAATTTTCAATTACAGTTACATGAAATGTAATTGAGTTTTTTTTTTTTAATTTCAATTACATTTATTTGCAATTATTATTGAAATCTCCCAGGTCTGATCTCCAGATATTGCATATCTTTTTTATTTAAAAAAATAATTTTTGTATATTGTTAGATGTGGTCATATATAATATGATCTAAAGTATAAGGTCAATTTTTAGATATAATTGTATCAAACTATGTGCACTTTTATAACATTTTATATAAATTTATACAAAAAGATATAATTTGATGTAATTGGATGAGGACAAAATTCGGATACAATTGTATCGAATTGCATAAAATTGTATCAAATTGTACCAAATTGTATACAATTGTATACAATTCGATACAATAAGATGTTCTCATTTTTCGGATATAATTATATCTAATTACATAAAAGATTATATATAATTAAATATAACTTCATATGGCTCCATATCATTTCTTTTACTTGGGAAGTGACAAAACCAACATTTTACGGGAGAACGCTTTTTATATTTTTTTTTTGTTTTTGGTCTTACACTAAGAGAAAAAAAATCTGTAAAAATTTAGTTAAAACTCCCGACTAAAAAAGATGTTATATAATCATATATGTATTAGGGATGCCAATCGGGATTGATATTTGAAAATCCCGGGATTCGGGATTTTGTATGAAATCCCGGGATCCCGAGATCGATTTTCGGGACTACGGGATTTTTCGGGATCCCGGGATTTTACGGGATTTCGGGATTTAAATTTTCCTTTATTTTTAAAAATTTTTATGTTATGTAACTAATTTTTTTATAGAATAAAGCGTTTTATAATTATTTAATATTTGTTAATTAATAATGTGGTACATTTTATGAATATTGAAACATCTCAGTCAGAAATTGACAGTGGTACAAAAAATCAAGTACTTGCATACCACTGGGTAACCGCGATGTAATAAATGACTGGCAGAACACTCATTTGGGACGCTTTGCCAGCGTTTGCAAAAATCGTTTTGCCAGTATTTGTTTTACAAAACATCACAGCAGGGCAAAAAAAAGATACATATGCACTTTTTTTAAATTTTATTTTGGAAAATATAATTCCAAACCACCTATTTATTGGTTTTGGCAGCGTTTTGCCAAAGTTAAAAATTTTGTTTCTCCAGTACTTTTCCGGCGCTTTTTGAACTGCCGGTACTTTTGTCTATTGACGTTATCATATTGGAAATGGGAAAGCAATTTTTGTCAGTACTTGTACCACCTGTTAAAATACCTTTACATCGCTTTCCCGTTTGTATTTTTCTGGCTGGGATAATATATGAAGGCCTGTTGTTTACCAAAATTTCAAATTTTTCTGCAAAGTCTTTGCATAGTTTACTCGAATAATCCACACAGAAAATAAATTAGTTGGAATTCGGTTAAAACGACAAAAACTCAGTTGGAAAAAAATTTATTTTATCGCAATTACTCAATTTTCTTATAAAAGGAGATTAAACTGTTCTTAGTAATGCAGATTTTTTAATATAACCAAGTTAATGCTATAATTCTCAATAATTAGTAAACTTCACCAATACGGAGTAAAAAATTTAGTTATGGAAATTATCGGTAGACCGGACCGTAAAAGAAATTATAATAAGTTATTAAAACTTAAAATGCATAGTAACAACAAATATTCATCATTTCATTTATATTAACTGTCATTTCAAAAATATAAAAAATATATAATACAAACAACTTTTTGAATAAAAACGAAAAGATTTATTGAGCTATGAAAAAAGCGGGAGCAGAAATCATTTTCCATGTAAGTTATTTCATAAATAAGAATATTTTGATGTTTTCCATTATTTAAAACGATATTTTGTTTTTTAAGATGCAATATATGTACCCATATCTGCGTAGAAATATTATGATTTCATGCTGACTTAAAGAAACGAAATGGATCCCAAAAGCCTGGAAAATGCTTTCGCCTAATATCCTGCAGTACGGTTTATACATTTTAAAGGGGTAAAAAGCTATGGTATTTTTTGAAAACAAAATAGGTCGAAATAAAACTGCTATGGTTTTTCTAAGGACTTCTTCTTGAAAAACCTTTGATTCCAAAAGATGCTTTTGTATAAAAGAACCTAATATTTATAGAAACTTAAAACACATAAACCAAATCTCAGAAAATTTGCTATAATTTGTGCAAAAATCATTCCGAATTTGGTGTTATCGTAAAACGAAGCCGTTAGAAACTAAAGTTTTTAGGCAAAGGGCTTTGGAACACATGTTTCTTCATTTAAAAATTACCAAAGAACCTTGGGTTTTTCATGGAAAAAGTCCGACAATATTAAGATTTTATTAAAATTATAATAATAATATGTTGTATATAAAAATTTTAATTGTGTTTTTTATAAATAAAGAAAAGTAAAAAATTATGAATATTTTTTATTCCAAATGTTATATGTTTTCAAATTCAATTGTAGCTACTGAAATATTTTTTTTATTTGGAAATCACTACTGAAAACGTAAGTTGTGAAAACCGAATTTTATAGTTAAGCCAATCGACAGTACATTAAATTTAAAGATAGTTGTCGTAACCGCCACAATTCGATTGGCAACAAATTCGGTTAGCCCAACAAATCTGTTTTCTGGGTGTCTACTTAATTTATAATTTTACCAATATCTTGGCATCAATTTCTTGTCAATATGAGAAAATTCAAGAAAAAACGTAGGTAATCTAAAATTGTTACTTTGTTTATTTGCGTTTATATTAATATTAAAAAATAAGAAAATCCCGGGATTTTTGAGAAATAATACCTGGATTCGGGATTTCCCGTTTGGCATCCCTAATATGTATATATGTATGTGGTGCGCATAGTTCGGAGACATAGCCAAAAATGTGCCCAAACTATGCTGTATATGAGTCAGAAATGTCTTGATACTATGCGCAGGACCTAGGAAGAGTTTGAGGACAGTCCCAAACTAACCAAATGTCTCCATACTAAACACTTGATCGAAAAAATGTCCCCGTACCATGCGCTATGCATTCCCATTCATATCTAATTTGATCCGAATATTGTAATATATACTTATATCAATCGAGATAAGCATGTTATCTAACCTGACACAATTTGATCTCAAAAATGGGTCTATCTAATTGCATCAAATTATATATAAATACACTCATAAAAAAAATCCAGAAATTTTACTAGTTTTTATTTGAAAAATTTCTTCCAGCAAAAACTAGTAATATGTTTTTTTGTTAAACAAACGATAAAACATTTTTATGTGAATCGTTATTAACTTAATTAACTCTTATGATTCGCATTAAAGTTTGCACTCCGCGGACATTTTTATTCGATTTTCGTAAATTGTTAGTTTACTATTCTTACAATTTTTTGTTCGATTACTTTAGAATTTTTTGAACTTTTTCCATATTTTTTCTCTTTTACTAGTTATACTAGAAATGTAATCGCACAAACTTACTATTTGTACTAAATATCACTTTTATTTTCTTGCCAGTTTGTGTGAGTGCCAGCGCAAGTTATATTGTTTGGTTCCTTTTTATTGGTTCCTTTAATAGTATTCACGTAAATAAAGTTTATATTATAAAACTAATACAAACCTCATTATTTTATTTCTTTAAGTTATATTGTTTGGTTCGTTTTTATCGTCTACGTATAGGTAATATTTATATGAAAATGCCAAAGGGCTGAAATAAAAGAAAAACAACATATTTAATAGTATTCACGTTAATCAGAGATGGGCTAAAATCATTACCATTACATTTTCATTACCATTACTTGATGTAATGGTAATGGAGCTTTTTTTATCATTACCATTTTTTGAAGAAATGGTAATGTTTTTTTTTTCATTACCATTGGGTTAAAAAATGGTAATGAATATTTTTTTTTAATTTTCATTTGTTTTGAAAATTAAAATGAACCTTTTTTTAATTTTCATTACTTTTACCTAATGTTTACATAGTAATGAAATACCCATTTGTTTTTCATTACATGCCGTTTTTGTCGAAGTTTCTTATTTTAAAAATATAAGGTTTACAAATTACTAAAACCATTTTTTAGTTCATAATCCGAGGCCTATGGTATCCATATTTGATACCAAGTTTTGGTGGCTAGTTGCAAAAAAAAATCGCAAAAAAAATTGCATAAAGGAAAATTCTTGCATCAATATATTTGTTTGCAGAACATAAATAGCTGCCCAAGTAAAAAAAAATGGTATGGAGCCATATGAAGTTATATTTAATTATATATAATCTTTTATGTAATTACATATAATTATATCCGAAAAATGAGAACGTCTTATTGTATCATATTGTATCGAATTGTATACAATTGTATACAATTTGGTAAAATTTGATACAATTTTATGCAATTCGATACAATTGTATCCGAATTTTGTCCTCATCCAATTACATCATATTATATCTTTTTGTATAAAATTATATACAATGTTATAAAAGTGGACATAGTTTGATACAATTATATCTAAATATTAACCTTATACTTTTTATCATATTATATAGGACCATATCTAACAATATACAAAAATTATTTTTTTAAAATTTCAATTACTTGTAATTGTAATTGTTCTTTTTTGAATTGCAATTACAAATAATATGTAATTGTAGATGAGTTTTTTCAATTACAATTACATGTAATTGTGTAATTGCACGTGTAATTAATTACAAAATGTAATGATTAACTTCAGGTCTGCTGGAGATCTTATAATTTCGATAAATCTTCCATTACTTTTATCCAGATTTATTATGACAGTGCAATAAACATGAAAAAATGTTTCTTTTAATTTAGTAATTTTAAAATAAAGTTAACAACACTGAAATTTTAAAGTTAATAGGATTATGATATACAACCAAGATATAAGAAATCAGTCAAGTGTACGTTATAGTATAGAGAATTTCGTATTAAAGTTTCAGTGTTGGGTGCGTAAGCCATTTTTGACTCATGCTCCTAAACAAAAACAAATTACTCACGCACGAGCATTTCGTTTCTTACTCAGCACACATGAGTATATTAAAAACTTACAATCAGAAAATTCTCATGCAAAACAGTAAAAATGACTAAAAACATATGATGCAAAAAATAAACTCACACACGAATCATGCACGGGTTATTCTTACTCACGCTCACGCACGAATCTTTTAAGTATAGTAATTATTACTCACGATCACGTGTGAATAACGTGACTCACGAACATTTCGTGTCACGCGCCAATCCCTACTGAAATTCCGTTTTCAGCAAAAGTTTTAGTTATATTTTTTTAGCACTAAACTAATTTTGAACTAATGTTTTACTAATTTATTTTGCTAGAAAAATTGTGCTGATAATCGCAATTATAGCGTGGACGACAACCAGATAAAGAAATGTAGATGTCGCAGCTTGTCTGGATGTAGTACACACAACGGAAATGATTAAAAAGAAAAACAACTCTACACAATTTCTATATTTAAATTTTCAGCAAATAAATTAACTAAAGTAAAATTTCGCTACAAGTTTTTTGAGTTTTTTTCAGTCTACTAATATTTAGCAAAAAGTTTAGTGATTTTAGCAAGGATTTTTTTCATTTGCTTTCGACTAAGTGTTAGTAAAACTTTTGCTGAAGATAACTATTTTTTTGGTAAAAATCAGCTCGCTTATTTTCAGCAAACCTTTTGCTGAAATTACCAACTTTTTTGCAAGCACGCTCCTGACTAAAAAATTGTTGACACAGTAACATTTTTTGCTGACTTTACTGACTTTTTTTTTTTGAGTGTAGTAATTACTAAATCTAAAACTAGTTCAAAATCATTGATAACATGGAACCAAATATAATATAATACGGTTTTATATGGACCTTATATATTTTTATATAAAATCACTTTGAAAAAATTGCCTATGTGGGATGATATATAATTATAGATGATTTTATAAAGAACGTTATTAGTTATATATGGGTTCATATTCGTCAATATATAGTCATAACTAACACAAATTATAAAATATTTCTTATATGGATCCACATAGTTTTATTTTATTATGTATAGTGTCAAACTAAATTATATATAAACGTATATGTAATTATATCTTTTATATGTTACTTTATGTACTTATATATAGCACATACATATATATGTAGGCCAGTATATAATAATATAAAATCACATGTGTCTCCATCAGAGAAACAAGCCAGCCGCCGTGAGCCGTTTAAGCCGCCGCCGCCGGTCATTTTTGCCTTAGCCGCCGCCGCCGATTTTTTTCGGCTCATTTCGGCTGGAAGTATCAATTTTCAAATATAAAAAATTTAAAAATAAATACATTTTTTAAAAAGAATTTACTAATTCATTAAACTTGAACAACCAGAGGTAAAAACAATTTTTTTATATGAAAAGAAAAAAGTTAAAATCTTCTAAATATTAAATTTTTATAAATATAATTTTTTTAAGCTATAAAAGCTTATGTAAATTTATACTGTGAAAAAAATTTTTTAAAAAAAGTTCTTATTGGGTTAATATAATACTTTATATTGCAACTCTTTGCAGATGTGTAAAAAATCAATAAATAAAAAAATATAACTTTGCATTTAAAACTCAATATATGTATTTGGTGTATGCATTTTTATAAAAAATTATGACGAAAAATCGTTACAGAGTTGAAGTCGTGTTAGCATAGATATACGAAAAAGTTTGTAAAATGTATTAATTTTTGTTAAAAGCGTTACTTTTCCTCTTCATATAAATTCTTACAGTTAGTGTTTAGCTTCATTGGTTATTAAAATATAAGCTATTAAAATTAAAACACCTTATGAGATACTGGTTACGGAGTTTACATTTGGCCTATAAAATTGGTTACAAATTTTATGTATTAACCAAAAATTGGTCAGATTGTTATAAATTTTGTAAAACAGGTGACAATGCGCTGATATATATCGAAATATATAACTCAAATGTAATCCATGCATTTGAAATTAGCTGGTTACATGGTTTTTATCACATTTTTTGATATCACCCATATATGATTTTTCAATTCAAAAATATATTTTTAAAAATGGTCCAGTTGAATATTTTGGATAAATTAAACATTTCGTCAAATAAATGAAAAAGTAAAGATAAAAGATATTGTAAAATTCTATAATATTTAGAAAAGGACACTTTTACGGATAAAATGCTCAAACCAATGTTCGAATTGATCACATAATTTCAACATTTAAGGACATTATTGATTGGGCATCTAATTCAAATGGGTCCCTACAAGATATGTGCATCCTGCCCAAACTTTCTAACAAAGCCTCCATTCAAAAGTCTTCAAACAAGTTTAATTTCTTAAATCAATCGATATGTATTTTTTTCTATGGTCTTTATTTATTCCTTAATTTGTTAAAATTAAAAAGAATAAATAAAAAAAATTGATTCCCAGTATGCTTTAATTGTCTGAAAATTCTATAAGAGGCAAAAATTGTTTTGAGTTCCAAGGGGGTTACATTTTCCTAATGTTGGGATTACTATGGAGCCCTTTACATTGGCAAAAAAATATGCTGGCAAAATTAAAATTTTGTAAGTTATGTTTCAACGAAAAGGACTTGGTACTAAAAGGGTATGTTTATAATTTATTAAATAAAACTTGTATGTTATATTAAATATTTAGGACCATTTGTTAGATATAGTCTTGACTAGCCATGGATCTGTGCGAACATGAAACAAATCACACGTGAACCAACAACAAATCTTATATAAATTGATTTTATATATTTTTTTTGCGAGTGATTTTCTGACCGTGATAAAGTGCAGAAGTTAATTGTGATCTCTTTTCTATAATTCTATTTAAAATTAAAAGCAATAACATTTGTTATTGTTTTAAGAAAAAACTTTTTTTAATACATTGTATATTGAAATCAACAACAAATTATTACTTATTATTAAGTAGTAAACAAAGGGATTAATATTCTGCTATACTAATCCTCTGCTGTTACAGCAGAATGGATAGTAGCAGCGAGTCTACTGACGAAAGCGATATTAGCCGTTTTTTCTAATCACTTGGATTTAATAAATCCAAAAAGTATTTCTAAAAGTGCTCAACAGATGGGGTTAGATTTTTCCTATTTTAAAAAAATTTTCTGTCCGACACTTCTTTCACCCTAATTTTTAATACAGAATTCGATGCTGAAGGATTCTACTTTAACTTTTAATTTATAATTATATTTTACAAAAAACAGCGATAAACAGTCTGCCTTTTCAGTTTTATCACTTCAATTTATATTTTTACACAATTGAAAAATTCCATTGCAATATTTAATATTCACTAATTGGATTTAATTAAATTACTTACTGTAGAGTGAAAAATTGTCATTTCTATTTGAGCTATTTCTCCATGTCCAAGATGAAAACTATGTATTTGGTGAGGTGTAGTTTTTTTTTCTAAACATATTTCATAAAAAAATTTAAGAAAAACCTTTTATTTGTTAGTTTTTAAATTTTTTTGTTTTTCTTTTAATTTCCATTAGTATTTTTTTCTGACATTAAATTAATAGGCTGTTTCATATATTCGTGATTTTATTGTGGATTTATTAAATCCACTTTTTTTTTGGATTTAATAAATCCATTTTTTTTATGAAAAATTCTAAATCCAGGTGATTAAAAAACACGCTAATTGTCTGGTAGACAGTCGCTGAAAACAAAACAATGAAACAACGACAAAATCGATCACCAGAATTAGTTAAGCATGCAATCAAAAAAACAAAAACTACCAACAATGATGATTAGGGCAAGGAATTCCATGCAAATGCATGTTATTCCTCGATAGTCCAAAACTAATATGGACTAAACATTTATCCGACTCATTAAATTTAGAACAAACTGGCATCGATTTGTAGTTGCATATTTTTGCATATTTTGACATAAATGCATGTTTTTGCATATTTCGACTTTAAATGCATATTTGGTGGATTTTTAATGCATATTTTGTACTTTTTAATGCATATTTTTCATTTTTAGTAGCATTTTTTATTGTGTAAAAAAATATAAAAAATGAAATTCCTTGTCCTAATGATGATATACCAAGTACCTACTAGCAACAACATGTTTGCTGCACTTGATGTAGACAATAATGATGATGATAATTATATTAACGATAATGCTAACAAAGAGCTTTCTGAAGAAAAACCGCCTCCAATAATTATTCCAAATGTTTCAGATATAAGAGCGATGATGAATAACTTTTCAAAAATAGTAAACCTTGAAGATTATTCGTACAAATCTTTGAGAGATGGTCAGATAAGAAATGTAAAGGCATATAGAGAGATAGTCAAATATCTATCTTTCGTAAAAAAACTTAAACGTTTTCAAATCACATTACAAAATGTTGTTATCAGCCGATCAAGCCGCCGCCGCCGCCGATTATTTGGTTGCGCCGCCGCCGCCGATTTTAATCCGGCTCAACCTCAATCGCCACCGCCGCCGCCGATTTTTTGCTTGCGCCGCCGCCGCCGATTATTTTGGTCGGCTTGTTTCTCTGGTCTCCATATTAAAACCTTTGAGGAAAAAATATCTAATATATGACTATATAAAAGTATATATGCTTGAATTTAAAAGCATATGTGGCCATATGTAACTATAAGTTACTATATGCAATTACATGAAATAATATATGATTATACCAAAACTTTTTTACTCGGGTGATTAAGTTTTTTAATTCAATTCTAGTACCATAGTCTTTTTTCGCGATCCGCCATTATTTTGCAATTTTGTAAGTGCGGTTTTTTTAATTTATAATCTAAGGACTATAATACTCATTTCGTACAACAAAGTTTGGTGGCTAGTTGAAAAAAAAAAAAAATTTGCGAAAAAAAATCGCAAACAAAAAAAATCCAAAAAGGATAATTTTTGCATTAATATATTTGCTTGCAGAATGTAAATCGCTGATTAAGTGTTTTAATTCAATTCTTTTAGTCTTTTTTCGCGTCCCGCCATTATTTTGGAGTTTTTTAAGTGCGGTTTCTTAAAATTTATATTCTAGTGACTATAATACCCGTTTCATTCAACAAAGTTTGAAAGGTAGTTAAAAAAAAACCGCGAAAAAAAAATTTACAAAAAGAAAATTCTTACATCAATAGATTTGCTTTCAGAATGTAAATCGCTGAGTAAGTGTTTTAATTAAATTTTTTTACCATAAAGTCTTCTTTCGCGTCACGCCATTATTTTTGAATTTTTTAAGTGCGGTTTCTTAAAATTTGTAATCTAAGGACTATAATGCCCGTTTCATACAACAAAGTTTGGGAGCTAGTTAAAAAAAACCGCGAAAAAAGATTTGCAAAAAGGAAATTTCTTACATCAATATATTTGTTTGCAGAATGTTAATCGCTGATTAGGTTTTTTAATTCAGTTTTTGTACCATAAAGTCTTTTTTCGCGTTCCACCATTATTTTGCAATTTCTTAAGTGCGGTTTTTTCAAATTTATAATATAGGGACTATAATGCCTATTTCATATAACAAAGTTTGGTGGTTAGTTGGGTTAGGAAACTTTTTGCATCAGTATATTTGTTTGAAGAATGTTAATCGCTGATTAAGTTTTTTAATTGAATTTTTCTGCCATAAAGTCTTTTTTCGCGTTCCGCCATAATTTTGCTATTTTTTAAGTGCGTTTTTTTAAATTTATAATCTAGAGGCATACATCAAAGTTAGGTGGCTAGTTGCCAAAAAAAAATTGCGAAAAAAAAATTTCCATAAAGGAAAATTTTTCAGTGTAGAACAAAGAACAAAACGTTCTTTACATCATTATGTTAAGTAATGGTAATGAAATTTCATTTGTCTACCTAGTGTAGAAAAATTGAAAATGATTTTTTGTTTTTACTACCATTGCGTATTGTAATGAAAATTATTAAAACGTTTCATTACATGTAAAGAAAACAAATGTAATGAAACATTTTTTTCATTGCAATTACATTTTGTAATGGTAATGAATTTTTTTTTAATTTTCATTTTATAGATTTAATGGTAATGAAAGCCCGCAATGGTCATTACAAAGTAATTAATTACTCCCATCTCTGACGTTAATAAAGTATATGTATATTATGAAACTAATACAAACCTCATTATTTTATTTCTTTAATAAAATTTTTAACTGCGAAATGTTAAGCTCAAATTAGTTTGGAAGTAAAGTGCGGCGAAATGAGGTATCGTGAAGTAGAAATCTATTTTCAATAGATTTTTTTATATCAAATCTACTTCCAAACTAAGTAGTTGTGTAAACTGGCATTAACTAAAAGTAAACAGCTGACACGATACTTTCAGATACTACCAGACAAATGGAGCCTTTAATGTCGAGTATACGTCCATTTTCTTTAGAGCAGTGATAGGCATTGCTATGCCCGCGTGCAACTCACTCACACCTACATACGCTCACACATTGAATAAAAAGAAACAAATTTATTCAGTCTAGACTTGGGCATTCTAGTTGTTTTTGGTGACCTCTCTTTCTACTTCAATTTATTATAAATAACTAGTTCGCTCTTTTAGTTCAATAGCTCTTTGACAATTTCGTTCAATCGCTCACAAAACAATTTTTCCGATCTTTCGTTTGGCAATTTTGAATAGGTAGCTAATTCATTTATTTCGTCTTTTAGTTAACAAAGATATAAAATATCAGACAAAAAAAAAAAGGAAAATCCTTAGTGTATAAAATATTTTTAATTAATAAAAAGAAATAAAATTGTCGCCGGCCAAAGGTAATAAAATGAACGATTGAACTTGAAGAGCGATTAGAAGGGAACTAGGTCTTTCGATCAATTGAGTGACTAGTTCAATTGAACTAGTTCGTTCACGAACGACACAAGTCTAAAGCAGTGATATGCATTGCTATGCCCGCGCAGTGATGCCAACTTGGTGCTTTTAGCACTATTTATGGTGCTTTTTGATGACCCCAAACGCCAAAATTTTGCCTATGGTGCCAAAACAAAAAAAGCACTAAAATAGTGCTTTTTTATTTTTTGGTTAGTGTTTTTAAAAAATTTTTCATATTCGTGTTTTTGCAATTAAATTGTTCTAAAAAAGGCCACTAATTTTTTTAAGTGGAAGATTTTATATGGGAACTTTTTTTAGGTTTTAGGGTAGGCAGTGGTACCAGACCAAATGTAAAAATAAATCGTCAAAATAGTCAGCCATTTTATAAGAAATCGTCATCAGTCAAATTATATATAATTGGACGTAATTTTTACTTCACCTGTAAAAAGGTGGTATTTATGCTACGATTAGTTACAGATAAAACACCTCATCATGCGTTATGCGGTTTAAGTTCTCATAAATACTTTATATAGACTTTAAGTTCATGATTCCGAACTCTATTTTTAAAACTTTTAGTCACGTCATAATTGTTCTATAATTTACAAATAAGCCGAACACAGAGTATTTTGGGCATTTTTAACTGCGATTTTCTAAAAAATGTGACGTGATTGAGACATTTTAAAAACATATTTAGAATCAGCTTGTCTAAATCTATAAAAATGTTGTACCAAACTTTAAATTCTTGCAAAAAATTCATTTTGTAAAGCTGTGTAAATTAAAAATTAACCTATTTTCAACTTTTGTTTATTAATTGTTTTCAACCATGAACATATTTTTCCACTCAGACCTGAGAAGTATTGCGAATCACAAAAACGCCATTCGGAAAGAACAATTTGCGGGTTTTTTAAAGTTTTATGAATTGGGTGGTATTTATAATTAAAGAAAATATGGAAACCTTTTTATGTGAACTGTTTATTATTTCTGTTAAGTTTTTAAATTAAATTACTTTTTCAAACTTCGAATAAATTTATTTGATTTTTTTTTTCTTATTAAAAATGCATAGTGCTTTTTTACGCTTTTTTAAGCGAAAAAACAACGCTTTTTACGCTTTTTTGCAAAACATTTGCGCTTTTTACACTCCAAAAGTTGGCAACACTGTGCCCGCGGGGACAAAAATTTTTATTTGGGGATAGGGGATTTTTTGGGGATATTTAAAATCCTTTATAAATTTTGAAGATTAGGGGGTAATTTTCTAAAACACTTCGGTGAAGTGTTGCGTTATTTCTGTAGAAATTGTTTTTGTTACAAAAACAATTTTCATTGAAAGTTCCCTTCACTTCACCCAAGTGTTTTACGAAATTAGGTACTATATTAACTTTGTATAGTTTTCAGAAAACAAGTCAAGTCAAGTTTGTTCGCATAATTTAAAAAAAAGTTACAAATTCACCCTTTCATGGATTTTCTGTATTAATTTAAAGCTTTTAAACACAAATGCATTTTGCTTAAGAGTTTTATACGATTCATGTCCCAGAATCTAAAATGTTGTTTATACAAAAAACCATCATATCGATTATAAATAAAAGTCTATTGTATTAAACAGACAAACTTGAACAATTCAAATCTAAAAATTCTTTAAAAAATGCCTTAAATTCTTGAAAAATAAAATATGTTTAGGGTTCGATTGTTTTGTTTAAATAATTTAATAAAAATTGAACGTTTTATTTGTAAAAGTCGCTGAATTCTGAGAATTTTTCTAGATAATTATACAAAAGCAATCAAATTTTTAAAACAGTTATTTTAGTGCTATTTTTTATATTTAATTCCAGATTGTATGCGGATAATGTTCATTTTAAGCAAATTAAATAATCTCTACTACCTTTTCAACATTTTTTCCAGTTGGGGATTTTTTGGTGATATTTTTAGATTTGTTTGGGGACAACGAAAAAAAGTATCTGGCAAGCCTGCAACTCACTCACACCTACATACGCGCACACATTGCAACAAAAAAAGTCGACTTTTTGACTTTTTTCAAATTTTGAAAAGTCGACTTTCCGACTTTTTATAGATAAAAGTCGATTAATCGACTTTCGACTTTTTATAGGTTAATCGACTTTCGACTTTTTATATGTAAAAGCCGATTAATCGACTTTTTATACGAAAATTTCTAAATAGAAAAAAATCATATTTTTTTTAGCTTATTTGGGGGTCAGTTAACTAGATACGGAACGTAGAATTGGCACCTTGTTGATAATGAGCATAAATTCTACTTAAATGCATATAAAATAAAATTTTTCCTTGTTTTATATCATCGCACAGTGGTTTTAAACATAAAATGTAGCACAAAACTTGTAGACATTAAGGCTTATTTTAATCTTATACATTAACCCTTAAATGTATGGTGTATCTATATGGCAACATACCAGTTTTTTTAATAAAAAAACTAAAAATTTTTTTTGACTACCCGATCGGAGATCGGATTATATAATGTAACAAATTTAGATGAAAACAACACTGAAATAGGTATACATCAGAGAACGGTATGAGTACATTCGTTTTTATTGTGCAGCCATGTATTCATGCAACAACAATAACTAATGCTATTGCTATTGCTATTATATACATTCATTGTTTTTGATGAGTGGTTTTTACGCATTATTTTTACTATATTGCCACTACATGTCAAGCAACGAAATGAAGAGATGACGCATTAAAAAATAAAATCAATCACAACATTCATTTAGTATTCTCTAACCTGTTGCAGTATTTTGAAAAATGCAGTGTGAAGAAATTTCCATTTTTTTTATTTAAATATGAAATATGCATATATTTTCTCATTTTGTTAATGTTTAAGTGAAAAAAATAAACACCAAAAATATACTAAAATATTTGACAGAAAAAAATTTTCAATTTTTATACAACCAAGATTGAGACCATTCGTAACAATCGGTTTGTATTCATACCAATCATTTTATATTCGTTGCTTTTGTGAGTGTTACCCGACTAAAAAAGATGTTATATAATCATATATCACCATATATAAACCCATATATATGTTCATATTGGAATATATAATTATATCAAGCGAGATAAGCATGTCATCTAACCTGATACAATTTGATCCGAAAAATGGGTCTATCCAATTGCATCAAATTATATAAAAAAACATATAATTTTATGAAAAAATTCAAATAAAATTTTAGTAAATATTGTTGATATCACTTATTTTCATTCATATTAAATACTAATGACCAGAACAGTTTGGCTATCGGCCGATCTTTGGTATTTTGATGGAATACAGAAAATTTTTATTGATAGAAAGATGTTTGAAATGAAGATTGAATGCGATTTACGCCGTTTTTAGACGCAGATTGTCGTTAAACTGAGAATAACGTAGTTTGTAACTGAAATCCTTCTTTTGAAATGTGGTTTATTTTGAAAAAGTTGTTAAGAAAAATTTTTCGTAATAAACTTGGAAATAGCTGACAAAATAAATTTTCAGTTTAATTTAAAATTAGAACCTTTTCTAGTTTAGAGTTTTGGTCTTTCTTATAAAATGTGTGTCTTTCTTAAAAAATTAAAAAAGTAACTTTCACAATTATTTTTTTTTTTCACGGAAAAAATAACTGGGGTAACCGCGTAACTCGATTCGAAAAAAATTTTCTAAATCGTAAATCTTGCAAATATTCTTAAAAAAAGAATTCTGTACAAAAATTCTACTTTTTAATTTATTTTTATTCTTAGCCTTCTACACTAGAGTTTGCTAAAAACCGAAAAATTCGGAAACCGCGGTTTCGGTTTTTCAAAATTATAAAAACCGCGGTTTCGGTTATTTTTCGGTTTTCTTCTTTTTTTTTAATATATGATAATTAAATATGTACAAAAATTAAATAGTTTAATACGTCCGAGATATCTTTTAAAATTCGGTTGAATTTCTCATTCGAATATTTAAAGGCAATAACGCCGTTTCGGAACCTTTCCGGGAGAATAAACGCGGAAACCCGTTATAAATTAATTTTTTTCTTTTTTCATCCACTTTAGTTGTATTTTAAAGAGTTTAAATTTAAATTCTAGCAATTTGCTTAAAACAATATAAAGTTAAAGTTTTATAAATTTCGCGGAATACGAAATAAGACTTTTTGCAAAATACGCGGTGAAAATCGTAACTGAATATATGAAACTCAATATCTCTTAAACCACTTGACTTTTTGGTGCAATTTTTTTACTAAAATATTAAGCCCCAGTTTATGTTATCCGTAATAACAAAAACAAAAAATTCTTTAAAGCAGTTTTTAATGGCGAAAATGTTCATTACAATTAAATACAAAATTTTGTAAAATAAGAGCTGAGCCTTTTCGAAATTCAAGATTCAATATTATGCAATTTAAATAATTATTTTAATTAGTTAAAGTATTTGTTAAAAACCGACTTATTTTTGTCGGTTTTCGGTTTCGGTTTTGAGGCTTGGAAAACCGCGGTTTCGGTTTCGATTAAAACCGAACAGCAAACTCTATTCTACACTATATCGTCACCTAAAATGCAAAAGGGCGTAACAACACTTTTTATTTTTTTACACTACCCGACTAAAAAAGATGTTATATAATCATATATCACCATATATAAACCCATATATATGTTCATATCTTATTTGATCCGAATATTGGAAAATATAATTATATCAAACGAGATAAGCATGTTATCTAACCTGATACAATTTGATCCGAAAAATGGGTCTATCCAATTGCATAAATTATATATAAATACATATAATTTTATAAAAATTTTCAAATAAAATTTTAGTAAATATTGTTGAAATCACTTATTTTCATTCATATTAAATACTAATGGCCGACAGAACAGTTTGGCTAACAAAGTGGGTATTGGTCGATCTTTGGTATTGATGGAAATGAGGATTGAATGCGATTTAGGATGTTTTTAGGACGCAAATTGTCGTTAAACTTAGAATAACGCAGTTTGTAAGAATTTCAATAAAAAGCAAAATTCAAAACGAGAAAAAGTTGTTTAGAAAAATGTATGCTAATAAACTTGGAAATAGCTGACAAAGTACATTTTCGGTTTAACTCAACTTTACAAAAATTTGTCGGAACAACTTTTTCTAGTTTAGAGTTTTGGTCTTTCTTATAAAATGTGTCTATCTTATAAAATAAAAAAAAACTCTTTCTAAGTTTGTTTTCTTCATTGTTATAGTGCAATTAAACTTTATAAAATTTTGTATAATTAGATATCATGTCATGTTATATATTTTGATATAAGATTCCCGAGTAAAAAAAATTGATCTCGCGCAATATCTAATTATATCCAATTTGATATTGTTTAAGATCTGCTGTAATATCTAGCTGATCCAATTAGATCTCAAAATTGGGTGTATCCAATCATATCGTATTAGATCCCATTGTATATATTGGGATAAACTAAGATCAAGTTATATCTCAAAATTGGGAGGTCCAGTGATATCTTTGGGGATAAACCTATATCTATTTTGATCCGAAAATTGGCGGATCCAGCTATATATTTGCGGATATTTTTAGATCTAATTTGATCCGAAAAATGGCGGATCCAATTAGATCCAGCTATATATTTGGGGATAAACTTAGATCTAATTTGATCTCAATTTTGGCAGATCAAATTAGATCCGGCAATATATTTGTGGATAAACGTATATCTAATTTGATCCGAAAAAGTGGCAGATCGAATTAGATCTAGCTATATATTTGGGGATAAACTTAGATCTAATTTGATCCGAAAAATGGCACATCGATTTAGATCCAGCAATATATTTGTGGATAAACTTAGATATAAATTGATCTGAAAAATGGCAGATCAAATTAGATCCAGCAATATATTTGGGGATAAACTTGGATCTAAATTTATCAGAAAAATGGCAGATCGAATTAGATCCAGCAATTTATTTCGGTATTAAAATGGCAGATCGAATAGAAACAGCAATATATTTGGGGATTGACATCTAAAAGTATCCATAAAAATGACAGATAAAATTAGATGCCGCATTATATTTGGGTACTACGTAAGATCTCCATTTATTTGGGATTAAATAAGATCCCAGACATATATCGCCAACTGTTCAAAAAATAATAGACTGGCAGAGCACTGATTGTATAAAAATTACAATATTTTGTTAAAATAAGGTTTAAACTCAGAAGGTAACGAGTTCAACATGCATTTCTTTTACAAAATGAATTTCTTTTTATAAAATTAAATTTTTTTTTTCTATAAATTTTTTTGTAAAATTATATATTTATTTTTTTATTAAATTGAAATCTTTGAATAAAATAATTTTATTTACATCTTTTTGACGCTCTACACCATTTCCAATTGTATTAATTGTTTTAAGATTTATCAATTGTATTTCAGAAATAATCAATTGAATTTCAGTTTTATCAATTGTGTTTCAGAACTCATTAATTATTTTTCACATTTATGAATTGTATTTCAGAACTAGTCAATTGAAGTTCAGATTTATCAATTGTGTTTCAGAAATTATTAATTTTATTTCCGAAATTCACAACTGTATTTCAGAAATTATCAAACTGTATTTCAGAAATTATCAATCGTATTTCCGAAATTATGAAATGTATTTGAGAAATTTTTCTCTATTAGCTATGAAATTCTTAAGTAGATTTCATTATTTCTGGACACAACTAAATAAATAAATAATTAAATTCGCGTAATATTGTAGTTTCTGAAGTGCAAATAATATTTTGTGATATACAATTAAAATTTTCTAAAATACATTTAATAATTTCTGGAATACCTTTTTTCGATGCTTATAAGTTAGCTCGAAATGCTTTTATCATTCATTTAATTTGTAGCTATCACACATCTATAACAAGTCTCGTTAGATTATAGTGTAGAGGTCTTGGCTGACAATCTGGTGGACTGGGTTAAATTTCATGTTTTTAAAAGCAAATATTAAAAAAGTTTTCTCAATTTTTTGAAAAATGTTTTTTGAAATCTATTTTTTTGCCAAGATAGTTAATGCAACGTTCTGCCAACGCATAACCGACCATCGCCAACGGTTTGCCAGCATTGTGCAGATTATATTTTTCTGTATGGGATGTTAAACTTAAACCTATTGTATATTAACATTAATTAACACTATATTTTTATTTTTAGGAAATACATTTTTATTTTATTATAAGTTAACATTAAATTAAATTTTAGATAATGGCACCAATTTGTAGTTGTAATTATTATATATTAAATCGTATATTCATAAACATTCTATACAGTTAGACGAGGTTTATGGAACTATTTAACTTTATAAAGTGTTTATAAATTATAACTTAAATGTACATATATATATGTTAAATGTACGTGAACAAATTGTTGATATGGACCCACAAATTGTATCTCAACTGATATTGGAATTATTGTACCATTACCATACATCAATATATATTGAATGATATACATATATTACAATATATGACACTGTATTATAAATATTGTTAATGAAGTAACATATCTGATAATATTTTTTATAGCGCCATACAGTTTTACATTATTCAATTTAAAACATATATGGAAATGTATTCAAAATGTTGATGTGGTACCAAATTTGACCATATATTGTTTAAATTGTGCCATATATGACAATATATTGTTTAAATGATACCATATATGTCTATATATTAATATTGTTTAAATGACACCATATATCAATATATATGGGACTATATATGGTAGCATATATTATCATATCTGCATCTGTATTAAAAATGTCGTTCATCAGGTACCATATATGAGCATATATTGTTTAAATGGCACCATATATGACAATATATGGTTTAAATGGCACCATATATGGTAATATATTGCTTAAATAACACCATATATAAATATATATGGCACTATATATGGTAGCATATATTAACATATGTGGAACTGTATTAAAAATATTGTTCATGAGGTACCATATATGGGCATATATTGTTGAAATTGCACCATATATGATAATATATGGTTTAAATGGTACCATATATGATAATATATGGTTTGAATGGCACCATATATGATAATATATGGTTTGAATGGTACCATATATGATAATATATAGCTTAAATAACACCATATATAAATATATATCGCACTATATATAGTACCATATATTATCATATCTGGAACTGAATTAAAGATTTGGTTTAAATGGCACCATATATGATAATATCTAGTTTAACTGTCACCATATACAATTATATATTGTTTAAATGATACCATATATAATTATATATTGCTAAAATGCCACCATATATATTAAGATATAGTTCTATATATAACTATATATGCAATAAGATCAACCATGTTATGTAATATATAATTATATATGCCATATCTAATATTATGAAGGCCGATATCTAATTAGATGAAATTATATATGGCATAATATAAGGAAAATTTTTCGGAAAAAACGTCATATATAATTATATATGGATATACATAACCACATGTCTAATTACATATTGTAATATATGCCACATATGATTATATATAATTTTTTTTACTCGGGTTGTTTATAGAAGCTTATACGCCATTATATATAATTATATATAAACTATATCGCAGATCTCTTAATATATGGATGGAGGGAGACCAAATCGCGTATGATTATATATAACGTCATATCATCAAACATATTTATAAAACCAAAGTGTTAATATAAATGTATATGGTTATATAAAGCCACGCATATAAACATTAATAATAAATCAAATCATATAAGATTATATGAAAACTTTTTTAGTCAGGTAGGTAAGATTAACAGAAGACATGCAGTGCAATGTATGGCTTTCATCATACTAATTTTTTTTTCAATTGTGTCTGTATTGCTTTACTGAAATGATATGTATTGACAACAATATGCACATTTTTTGTGATTGCATTCAAAAGCATAAAATAAGGCACTCAAACCATTCTCTGGTATACATATGTTGGAAGCTAAATGCATTCTTACAACATTTTATAATGAATCAATTGCTGTTTCCCTTTTACATAAATAATTTCTTTTAATTAACTGTTGTAAAATTTGTTAAAAAGCGTTATCAAAGCATTTTAAAGATGGTATTTTCCAAACGTTCTCAAAACGTTTTATTTTTGGTATAAACAATGCTTTGAGAGTACTTAGTTTTTTGTACCATCATCAATTTCTGGCTGGGTAGGTATATTCCAAATTTAGCCGAAATTCCAAATTTAGCCGAAATTCTAAATTTTCGCAAAAAATGCCTTATTTTGCTATCGTAGCTAGTAAATTCAATCCTCTAATTCTAAGCCTTTAATTTTTCTTCAATATCCCAGCAAAATCTTTCATTACCAAATAAGTGGTTATTTAATAGAAATTCGTAGCTCCGCACAACTTATTTTTTGGCGTCTAAACTCATTATTTTTGTATGGCGTGGTCGTTTTTATAAGTAGTGATGCTTATCAGCTCGCTTACGAAAAAATGAGAAGTAAGTAGTTATGAGATTCTGAATAATATGTGGTTACAAACACTGACTGCTTACTTGATTCGCTTCAGGAAATACATTCAGAGAAATTAAAGTTTTTGCTAGTGTGTAATTTTAGAACTCGTCATAAAAATTTAACACAAAACATATTTGCATGTAATAAATATTAATGTATAAAATTTAACTTTGTAAAAAGTACTTATTTAAACTATTTCGAGTAAGTCATTATTTTATATTTAAAAGCAACGACTACAATATGCCGTTATTAGGAAGTCATTATTTTATATTATAAAATAATGCAAAAGGTAATGATATATAATTTTTGGTAATGCAGATAGTAATGAGGCGTCATTACCAATATTTTGCTGGGATGCTGTCAATTTAAAACATCGGATGAAACCCATTTACATTAAGGCGCTTAAAATTGTAATGAACATGTCAACAGCTTTCATGGTTTGGGGCTCCGTATATAGTAGTGTTATAAGAATTATTATTAAACTACCCAGGTGGAAATTGAAGACGGTACAAAAATCAAAGCGCTGTGAAAGCGTTTGTTGTGAATGGTACAAAAAAAAAGCATTTTCACAGCGTTGAAAAACATTATTTTGGATTGCTTTTCGAACGTTCACAAACAGTATTTTAGGAGTGCTTTTCATACAAAATTTACAACCGTTTGTGAAATAAAAACACTATTAAAACATTGCTTTAAAGCGTTTTTCTAACGTTTGCAAAAAGTACTTTAGCAGTACTTCTTTTAAAGAATATATAACTGATTATTTAAAGAACACTGTCAAAACATTGATTTAAAGCGCCTTCAAAATGTTGGAAAAAGAGCATTCCAAGCACTTTTTTCAGGAGAGTAATTAATTTGGAATTTATTTAAAAGGCAGTTAAATCCATATGTCCACAGTACACTTTTTAAAGTGTTTGATCAAAATGATAAAAAAAGTTTTTTATATATATATATATAATTTTAATTATATATTATTATTTATAACTGTGTTTTCGACTTAACTATATCCGTTAACTCAGAAAAGATCTTATTTGAGATGAAAATTATTACATTACTTTTCATATACACGTTAGCTTGCTATGTGGATAATTTTCAATGTTGAAAACTCAACGCGTTCTTCGCGTTACTTCCCAACACACAAAAATGTTGCAACCCAGTGCAACATTTTTGTGTGTTTATGTTTTGGAGTAGTTCCTTTTTTTTGGGATGTTTACATATTATTTCTGCAAACATTTTTAACACTTTTTTTTGTTTTAAATGAACTAAATATTTAGTTTTTTAACTTAAAATTTTAATTAATTCTTGATTTAAATTAATCTTTATTTTAATTGCTTTCATTTGAATTTAAAATCAATTTTTTTTTTTATTTTTTAATGAAAATTTTGTCTTTATATTTAATCTTCGATAAATTAACAATTTCATTGATAATTTTTTCAATATCATTTTGAAATGTTTAATTTTCTACGTAGTTTCGGCAATTTCAATTGGTATAAATAATGTTTTACATTTCTTTATATTTCATAACAAATTGTTTGTATTTAAAAATTGAGTTTTCAAAAGTTAAACGTTTCTAAATACAACCGATTTGTTTGTTAATATGATAATATTTTAGTTGAGAATAACCCAACAGTACAAGCATTTTTTTCTCTGTATTATTTTAAATAATCAAAAGCCTCAATAAAATACTTTTTATGTTTAAGTTTATCAATTTAAGTGTATTTTTCAAATATTTTAAATTTAAATTCAAATTCAATAAAATAAAATTTATTAAAAAATGTTAATATATGAAAATGTTTTAAAAAATACTTGTATTTAAAACGATGGCAAAGTACTTCATTTGTTTATTTTATAATGATTTCACAGCGTTAAAATTGGTATGTTGTAATAACATTTAGAGACCGTCGGGAAAGTACTTTGAAATTTATTTTTGGGACGGTTTGGCAACGATATAAAATACCACCCTGAGACCGTAAATCATGGTTATCATTTGGGTCGTTTTCACAACGCTCTGAAATTGTAAACCAGAATGTTCTCCATACGCTAGTTTGACGGTTGAAAAAGCATTTTAAAATTTTTTTTCTGCAACGCTTTGAAAATGTTATAAAATACCACACTCACACCGTAAATCATGGTTATCATTTGGGGCGTTGTCAAAACGCTTTAAACTTGTAAATCGATATATTCTGAAAACGTTTGAACCACCTTTTAAAATGCTTTTAAAACGTTTTCACGATCGTATTTTTCCACCTGGGTAGTAATATGAACCAGTTTTGTGTACAAAATTATTTAATGCCACATTTTTAAATAAAATATATAAAAATAATAGGGGTTTTCATATAAACTCGTAAATTCCTTGTAAACCTTGTATAAATACAAACCATATTTTTTATGTATGGAGTTTGACATTAAACTCATAAACATACCAGGTTTACACAGTTTACGAATAGAATACGAGCTTATATGAAAACCCCTAATATGCTTTTAATTCGTTTATCGACCTTACGACGTTTCCCCCAAAAAGAGGGCTTCAAATATAGAAACTTGTAGCAATCTACTTCAGGATATGGGGCTACCTAGAAAAATGGGTTTCATCTAATATTCTATATTGGCGGTATAGCAAAGGCAAATGAATGCCACAAAATTTAATAACCGAACTTACTAGCTATCATAGAAAACTATCACATTTTTTGCAAAAAGTGTAGAACTGTGCGCAAATTCAAAAATTCGAAAGTCCCGACATGGAATATATTTAATAATTTTGGATTTAAGAAAATTTTCAGCATGATAAACATAGCCAGCCCTTAAAAAGGGCTTGCGACCTGAACAATAGGGAAATATTACTTAATACTCACTTTTTCACCAGATAAATGGAATATTTTCCCAATTACACATAAAAGCCGCAAAAATTTTATGATTTCTTAAGTTAATATTAAAAATTTCTTAAGAAATTTATCAAAACTTAACAGGGTGCAAAAGTGTAACATTTGTCATAATATAGAAAAATGTCTTCATCTTCTGCGTTAATTAAAATATTTTAAATATTGTTATGGATTTCTAATTAGAACACGTTAATAAACAAATAAATTTAGAAAAAATTATTTGATTTGGTTTCGTAGTTAAAAATATAAGCAGAATAACTGAACAATGTGTACCGTGTTACACTTATATGAAGATGTATGTCATATATGGAACAATATATGAAATGTATGGTGTCATACATTTCCATATATGACCTTACCCTTTGAATGTATTTACCAACATATGCTCCCATATATGGCAGATATCGTCATATATCATTCATACATGTTCATACATGCAACCATGTATGTCAATATATGAGCACTAGCGGGCGCAGCCCGCTACGTTGTTAGCGTGCCTTAAAGGTTAAGGGGGGGGGGGGCTTCGCCCTCCCCCCCGGGGGGCTGCGCCCCCCACAATTTTTATTAAATTCGTTTTTTATTTAAAGTTTTTTTATTTAAAGCCTTCACCCAGCCACCACAAATAAATAATTCTGCACAACAATGGGTTTAAAATAAATAAATATTTGATCACTTTTTCTCATGAAAGTGGTTTGTTAGTAATGAATCCATAATAATTTGCAATATACGTGTGTATGTCAAGATAATTTGGTAAAGTGCGAACTTAGATAGATAGACCCGTAAGTAGTTTTATTCATTTGTGTTTTAAATGAAAATAAAAAACGTAAAGCAGGGTTGGCAAGCGATTTATAATATTAAAGATAGCGGTCGCAGCCCGCTACGTTGTTGGCGTGCCTTAAGGTTTAGGGTTGGGGGGGGCGCCCCTCCCCCCGACAATTTTTTTTAAATTCGCTTTTTATTTAAAGTACAGTTTTTATAATAAAAGCCTTCACCCAGCCACCACAAATAAATAATTCTGCACAACAATGGGTTTAAAATAAATAAATATTTGATCACTTTTTCTCATGAAAGTGGATTGTTAGTAATGAATCCATAATAAATTGCAATATACGTGTGTATGTTAAGATAATTTGGTAAAGTGCGAACTTAGGTAGATAGACCCGTAAGTAGTTTTGTTCATTTGTGTTTTGAATGAAAATAAATAACGTAAAGCAGGGTTGGAAAGCATTTTATAATATTAAAAATAGCGGGCAAAGCTACGTTGTTAGCGTGTCTTAAAGTTTTTTTTTTAATTCCAGTTTATGTAAAGATAGACCTGGCAATTCAAGTAAATTCACAAATTCAGTTGGAAAATTTACTGCGTCGGTTTCTTCCACCTGTGCTTCGTTACATGAAGTTTAAATATCGGAATATATAAGTTCCATTCCTTTTCTAAGGTTTTTTCTCTTTTAGAAAATTTGTTTAACTTTTTCGAGAGTATGTTTCAATGCTACATAAGTTTCATATTCCGTTGATAGTGTTTGAACAGGTAATTCCCTCTTCCAATCCATTTGCATTGTCTATAATTTCAATTCCACTCGTTCAACGTTTATATCCATTTCATTCCACTTGTGTAGTGTTTCAATCCCACTCGTTTCCTATTTAGTTTCTTAATTTTAGTGTTTCATATACACTTGTTCTTTAAGTTTTAGGTTTCTAGCTAAAGACGCAGACGTTAAGGGGGGGGGGGGCAATTTTCCGCTTTTGAACCACCATTTTTACCACGTTCCTGTCCAAAGTCCTAGAAATGCCTTGTCGATAAGTTAGCCCATACTCCAAGGAAAACATATTATATATTACACATTTCTAGCCGAAGGGTTCGGTTAGGCCATCAAGGGGGAGAATTATTCCGTTTTTACCCCTCCCGGTAGGAATTTCCAAAAATTCCGTCTTAGAGGACGTCTGCGTTGGAGGAGGAACCTACTACATACATAATTTTAGGTCTCTATATCCAGCAGTTTGGCCAGGCCGTCAAGGGGGAAGTTTTTTCCCTTTTTACCCCTCCCGGTATGAATTTCCAAAAATACCATCTTAGGGGACGTCAACGTTGGAGAAGGAACCCAAATACCGAATTTAAGATCCCTTGTTCCAGCAGTTTGGCCAGGCCGTTAAGGGGGAGACTTTTCCTGTTTTTGACCCTACCTGTAGAAATTTCCACAAATCTCATCTTAGCGGATGTCTACAATAGAGGAGGAACTTTAATACCAAATTTCAACTTCCTACCTCCAGCGGTTTGGGCAGGCCTTTAAGCGGCACTTTTCTCTTCATTAATCCCCATTTTTGCAATGTCCCTGTCCAAAAAGCACCTTCTCGGTAAGTGAGCACATACTCCAAGTAACATATGTTTTACATTTCAGGTTTCTAGCCAACTTTTACTATTTGTGCCCCTCTCGGTAGGAATTTCCGAAAATCCATCGACAGGGAATTCCAGCTTCCTAGTTCCAGCAGTTTGAGCAGGCTGAGAGGAACTTAAGTACCGAATTTCAGCTTCCTAGTTCCAGCAGTTTGGACAGGTCGTTAAGGGGCAACTTTCCCTTTTTGAGCCCCCATTTTATAACGACCCTCTCCAAAATTCAAAAAAGTATCTTTCTAATAAGTTAGCCCTCACTCCAGGGACCCACATTTTAAGCTTCAGGTTTCTAGCCGAAGGGGTTTTTACCGGCCCCCAAGGTGAGGCTTTTCTTCTTTTTGTATTTGTATTTGTATTTGTATTTATTTATTTTGGCTTTCTAATACAACAAGACATAATATCTTATAAATGACAGCATTAGAATCAGACAAGTTATACAGTAATAATAAATTAGATTGTGATTAAAAGAATAAAAAATAAAAATAAAAAAAAAATTTAAAAAAATATAAAATAAAAATAAATATAAAAATGTATGTATAAAAAAAAATAATAAAAATAAAAAACAGTTATTAAATAAAAAAATTGATTTACATAATAATAATACAAGAAATGAAAATGAAAATCAAATGAAATGAAATAAAAAAAAAAAGGTTTATGAAAAATATTCGACAAGTAATTTTCGAAATCTTATTGCGTTGACTGTGGTCTGCAAATTATTTGGAAGTTGGTTCCAGAGATGTATGGTGAATATAAAAAACTGACATTCGGAAGCATGGTCACGATGACGAAATTGAGTTATGCCCTTGCCTCTTGGAGATATAAAGAATTGTAAACGATCGTAAAGATATTTTGGCTCCTTTGTAATAATGATTTTATGAATGAAAATAACGTTTCTGAACTTAAGATAGTCGAAAAAAGACATATTGAATAAACGGGTGGAATACTGGGATATATGATCAAATCTTTTTAAACTATAAATGTAACGGATTATGTTATTGTAGGTTATGGTAAGTTTTCTCATATCATTGGAGTTGCAACCAGTGAAAATTTCCGATGAATATAAGAGTGTTGGTAGAACATATGTTTTTGCAAGCAATATTCTAACTTTCAAGGGGGTAAAGTGTTGAGTGGCCCATAGATTTCGCAGCATACTATATGTTCTACCACTGGCCTGGTTAATATGATCTGACCATGTTAACGTGTTATTAAATGTAACTCCTAAATTTTTAGCCGTGTCTACAATATTAATTTTTGAACCACCAAGAAAAATATTTATTTCACCATCAATTTGTAAGTGTTTTTTCTTTATTATTAAGCATTTTGATTTATTTGGATTGAGACGCAATCCATTTGCTGAAGCCCATGTAAATATTTTTCCCAGATCATGATTTAATTCTTGGGTTTTTGAAGTTATCAACTCCTTGGAGCAACTAAGATAAAGCTGAACGTCATCAGCATACATTTGTATATTTGAATAATTAAGTTGTTGTGGAAGATCATTAGAATATAAAGAGTACAACAGCGGTCCGAGGATGGAACCCTGCGGAACACCTCTTGATACTTCTAAGGGACGTGAAATAGATTTGCCACAAATAACAGATTGAGATCTATTTGAAAGGTACGAGGACATCAACTTAACAGCTAACGAAGAAAAATTGAAACATTTTGATAGTTTCAGGCACAAGATCGAATGGTGCACTGTATCAAAAGCCTTAGAGTGGTCCAATAATACCAAAAACGATAATCTATTCTCATCCAAGTTACTTCGAATATCCTCTATTACGTCAGTTAGTGCTGTAATACAACTACGTTGCGGTCTAAATCCTGACTGACGATCAGTTAGTAGATTGTTTTCATTAACATACTTATATATTTGCCTGTGCAATAAATGTTCAAAAACTTTAGAAAAATAAGGAAGAATTGCGATCGGACGATATTCATTTCCTGCCTTTGGCACCGGAACAATTTTGGCATGTTTCCACTGCATTGGAAAAATATTGGTCGTAATTATTGAGTTAAAAAGATATGTAACAAATCGAATTATCCATGGTAAGATCATTTTGACAAATTTGGGGTTTATGTCATCGGGGTTTATTGGGGTTTTGCCCCTCCCTTTAGGAATTTACAAAAATTCCATCTTCGCGGCTATCTGCGATGGATGAGGAACATTCATATCAAATTTCAACTGCATTGCCTTAGCGGTTTGGGCAGGCCGTTAGTGGGGACATTTTTCCCTTTCAACCACCATTTTTACTATGTTCCTGTTCCAAAATAGAAAAATTACGTTGTAGGTGAGTTAGTCCTACTCCAAGGAATACATATTTAAAATTTTAGGTTGGCCAAAAGGGATTGGGCAAGCCGTCAGGAGGAGACTTTTACCTTATTTCCCCTCCCGATAGGAATTTCAAAAATTCCGTCTAAGCGGACGCCTACACAGAAGGAGGAACTCACATACCGACTTTCCTTTTGGGATATCCTGTAGGGAATTCCAAAAATACAAACTTAGTCGATGTCTACTACAGTGGAGGAACCTTTATACCAAATTTCAACTTCTTACCTCCAGTGGTTTTGGCAGGCACTTTTCCAATTTGTGAGACTGTTTATGGGGAGACTTTTCCCCTTTTTACCCGTTCCGGTATGAATTTACAAAAATCCCGTCTTAGCGCACGTCTATGCCGAATATCAAGAAACCTTGTTTAGTGGAGATATCCGTGGGGGGAGGAAAAAAGTAGTTTTTTTGAAATTATATATTATTTTAAATGGTACTTTTTGGAAAAACGAAATTTTTTGGAAAAAGATACTTTGTTTTTACAAAGTACTTTATTTGTACTTTTTTTGGAAAAGGTATTTTTTTTTAAAAAGGTGTTTTTTTTTTGGAAAAATGTATGTTTTTTGGAAAAAGGTATTTTTTTTGGAAAAGGTACTTCTTTTGGAAAAGGAAAATTTTTTTAGAAAAAGGTACTTTTTTTTGGGAAAAGGTACTTTTTTTTGGAAAAGGTACTTTTTTTGAAAATAGGTATTTTTTTGAAAAAATGTATGTTTTTTGGGAAAAGGAACATTTTTTTAGAAAAAGGTACTTTTTTTGGGAAAAGGTACTTTTTTTTGGAAAAGGTACTTTTTTTGAAAAAGTTATTTTTTTGGAAAAATGTATGTTTTTTGGGAAAAGGTACTTTTTTTAAAAAAGGTACTTTTTTTGGAAAAAGGAATTTTTTTTGGAAAAAGGTACTTTTTTTGGAAAAAGGTACTTTTTTTGGAAAAAGGTACTTTTTTTGGAAAAAGGTACTTTTTTTTGGAAAAAGGTACTTTTTTTGGAAAAAGGTACTTTTTTTGGAAAAAGGTACTTTTTTTGAAAAAAGGTACTTTTTTTTGGAAAAAGGTCCTTTTTTTGGAAAAAGGTACTTTTTTTGGAAAAAGGTACTTTTTTTGGAAAAAGGTACTTTTTTTGGAAAAAGGTACTTTTTTTTGGAAAAGGGTACTTTTTTTGGAAAAAGGTACTTTTTTTGGAAAAAGGTACTTTTTTTGGAAAAAGGTACTTTTTTTGGAAAAAGGTACTTTTTTTGGAAAAAGGTACTTTTTTTGGAATAAGGTACTTTTTTTGGAAAAAAGTACTTTTTTTTGGAAAAAGGTACTTTTTTTGGAAAAAGGTACTTTTTTTTGGAAAAAGGTACTTTTATTGGAAAAAGGTACTTTTTTTTGAAAAAGGTACTTTTTTTGGAAAAAGGTACTTTTTTGGGAAAAAGGTACTTTTTTTGGAAAAAGGTACTTTTTTGGAAAAAGGTACTTTTTTTGGAAAAAGGTACTTTTTTTGGAAAAAGGTACTTTTTTTGGAAAAAGGTACTTTTTTTGGAAAAAGGTACTTTTTTTGGAAAAAGGTACTTTTTTTGGAAAAAGGTACTTTTTTTTGGAAAAGGGTACTTTTTTTGGAAAAAGGTACTTTTTTTGGAAAAAGGTACTTTTTTTGGAAAAAGGTACTTTTTTTGGAAAAAGGTACTTTTTTTGGAAAAAGGTACTTTTTTTGGAAAAAGGTACTTTTTTTGGAATAAGGTACTTTTTTTGGAAAAAGGTACTTTTTTTGGAAAAAGGTACTTTTTTCGGAAAAAGGTACTTTTTTTGGAAAAAGGTACTTTTTTTTGGAAAAAGGTACTTTTTTTGGAAAAAGGTACTTTTTTTGGAAAAAGGTACTTTTTTTTGAAAAAGGTACTTTTTTTGGAAAAAGGTACTTTTTTTGGGAAAAGGTACTTTTTTTGGGAAAAGGTACTTTTTTGGAAAAAGGTACTTTTTTTGTCCCCTTTTTGCCCCTCCCGATAAGAATTTCCAAAAATGCCGTCTCAACGGACGTCTACACCGGTCGAGGAACCTACATACCAAATTTCAACTTCATAGCTCCAGCAGTTTGAGCAGGCCGTCAAGGGGGAGACTTTTTCCCCTTTTTGCCCGTCCCTGTAAAAATTTCCAAAACTCCCGTCTTGGTGGATGTCTACGATAGTGGAGGAACCTTTATACGAAATTTCAAATTCCTACCTCCAGCGGTTTGGGCAGGCCGTCAAGGGGGGCATTTTTCCCCTTTTTAACCCCCATTTTTACAACGTCCCTGTCCAAAATTCTAGAAAGTACTTTCCAGAAAAGTTAGCCCCTACTCCAAGGAACACATATCTTAAATTTCAGCTTTCTAGCCAAAGGGGTTTTGGCAGGCCGTCAAGGGGGACACTTTCCCCCTTTTTGCCCGTTCCGGTAGGAATTTCCAAAAATCCCGTCTTAGCGGACGTCTACCCCGAAAGAGGAACCTACATACCAAATTTCAACTTCCTAGCTTCAGCGGTTTGGGCTGGGCGATGTTGAGTCAGTCAGTCAGTCAGTCAGTCACGTTATTCTTTTATATATAGAGATGTATGATCATTTTCACCCGGGTAGAATTTTCTGACAAAAAATTCTGTATGCATTTAACTTGGGTTTTTCGCTCTCCTGTAGAGGGCTTAAATTGAAATAAGACAACGATGTGTTTTCTTTTCTACTGATTTTCCGCTTCACTTTAATTTTTCTGAGGACATCCTGTCATTGCAATTAATAAATTTAAATATTTTTTGTGTTGTGTTTAGAATTTTTGGACTATAACGCTATGGTCCAATTAGACCAAGATAAAACGACTCAATGTGCTGTATATGATCAAACACCAGATTCAGAGCAAAAAAAAATCAATATCGTTGTGCGTCCAACCTACACAGTGGGCAAAGTGATTGGAGATATTAAAACGCAGTATCGTTACGACAAATTTGAGCTAGTGCTGCAACCAGTATCCGGCGGAGATTTAGTTTATTTAAATGAACGTCAAAACGATTTGATTTTTAAAGTTGCTGGGTTTGAGCCACAAACTAAAAATTTTTTAATATTGCTACCATTTGGTAAGTGGGATCGTAATGTGAAGACACGTTTTGAATTGGCAATGCCATCGCTAAAATTACTAACAAATGGACGTGTAGCGGTGGCTGCAGCAGCAGCTCCAATTCCTCCGCCACCACCAACACTTCTCCCTGTCCAGAACATAAAAGTAGTTAACAACAAAAACACTACATCAATAATGAATGCTGCGACATCAGAACTTACAATCGCTAATAACAATATTGATACTAAGGTGTCAAAGGGCATGAACGGAAAAAATCAGAAGTATCTTGCCAACTGCAACAGTGTTCGGGATATAGTAAATGATGACACAAGTGCTTTATCACCCCCTTCTTCAATGACTACGGTTACGAATGCAACTAATACGGATTCTTTGAATTTGAGTCCCATGTCTGAACCAGATCCATTGTCAGATGATGATTTAGCTCTAGGAGCCTCCGCAAGTCCAACTGAAACCGAGCCAATGCAGTGCGGTGGTCCTCTGTCGCTGACAAGCGGCACATCTTCTTCGGCAATCAATCAGTATATGAACAGTAGCTTTCCGGGTGACACGTCGTTGGATGTATTGATAGAAGCCGAGAAAAAGTATCCATTATCACCGTTGCCTGCTCCGTCGCCATCAATGATGTTGGCGACACCAACCAACAACGGATATGTGGGTCTTGTTAATCAGGCAATGACTTGCTATTTGAACAGTCTTTTGCAAGCCCTGTACATGACGCCTGAGTTCCGAAATGCACTCTATCGTTGGGAATTTGACAATGATAACGAAGCAAAAAATATTCCATACCAATTGCAAAAGCTATTCCTCAACCTGCAAGTAAGTATTCTTGTAATATAGTGTCGAAATAATTTCACCATCTCTGTCTCCACTCTTCTATCATTGTAGACATCGAAAAAGTCCGCTGTAGAGACTACTGATTTAACTCGCAGCTTTGGATGGAATTCATCAGAAGCTTGGCAACAACACGACATACAGGAGTTATGCCGTGTCATGTTCGATGCACTGGAGCACAAATTTAAGAACACCAAACAGGCAAATCTCATTGCTAACCTGTATGAAGGAAAAATGATTGATTACGTCAAGTGCTTAGAGTGTAATACTGAGAAGACGCGCGCAGATACCTTTCTTGATATACCGTTGCCTGTACGACCTTTTGGGAGCCAGGCGGCCTATGGCAGCATAGAAGAGGCATTGAGAGCGTTCGTGCAACCCGAAACATTGGATGGCAACAATCAATACTTTTGTGAAAAGTGTAACAAAAAATGTGATGCCCACAAAGGTCTCAAGTTTAAGAACTTTCCGTATGTGTTGACATTACATCTGAAGAGGTTTGATTTCGATTACAGCACAATGCATCGAATTAAGCTGAATGACAAGTCAGTGGCCTCAAATGAAAAAAATGAACGTCTCCCGTATAATTGTTTTTTTTTTTTTTCTAGAGTAACTTTCCCGCAGACACTTAATCTAAATACTTTCGTTAATTCAAAAGAATCGGATGCAATCACAAATGCCAACGGCAACGGAATGGCACCCACAGATGACTGCAGCACTACAGACAGTGGTTCGGCAATGGAAGAAGACAATTGGAGTAATGGTGTTGCCACAACAACTAATGCAACCACCACACAAAACGATGCGGACATCAACGATGAGGACCAAGATGAAGGTATTGATATGAGTTCCAGTACTGATCACCGGAATCGTGTTAACAACGATCAGCATTCAAAGCACGATTTAGGTCCCCTCACCTATGAATTGTTCGCTATCATGATACATTCAGGTAGTGCATCAGGTGGCCACTACTATGCCTATATAAAGGAGTTTGACAATAACGAATGGTTCTGCTTTAACGACCAAACTGTGTCGCCGGTAAGTAGACGAACTAATTACATACAACAGGTAATGACAATAAAAGTTTACATAACTGTTTTGATCAATCGAATTTGCTAAGCTTAACAAATCGTATATTATGTCTGTTCCAGTACTTTACCGCGGTTACCCAAACTAGCCCAAAAGCGTTCCCGTACTCCAAATTGTGTGTAAATTGTTTTTGTTTGGGATGTTTTGGGTTCCCGCGGGTACCCGCGGTAATGTACGGCAACTAACATATTATGTAAGTGCAAAATCCGATTTTCGCCTCATATGCGACATATAATATGTATAACGGAGGGGGATAAAACAAACTCGAAGGACTTTGGATTTCTAAGGAAAGTAGTTTCTAATAAAAAAAAAACAACTGAAAACTGTTCGTAAATCTAAAGTATATATCGTCAGTTAAAATGCAAAACAACATAACATCACTTTCCATATTTTTACAGAAGAAGCAAATAACGTAAAATTAAAAGTATTTCAGATATAAAATCAATTTATTTTATTTTGGCTTAACCCTTAAATGCATGATCTCTTCAATTTTAATCATTTCAAGAAAAATACGAAAAAAAATATTTATTTTAAAAAAAGGTGATTTTTATTGAAAAATATGGTTTTTTGCCAAATAGCTAAAATGTGATTATTTTAACGTGTATGAAATAAAACAACAAAAAAATTATATAAACTATGTATTATACATTTATTGTCATCAAAATTAATTTTATTGCGGGAATACCACTTTTAATATTTTAACAAACATTTTTGTATATTACACATTTTAGATTTTTAGATTTTTCGCAAACATGTGAAGCAAAACCAAGATTTTTCCTATAACTGTTTAAAAAATCTGAGCTAAACTATGAGAGCACTTTGTACAGAAGGGCCCCAATGCCCAAAAATGCATCAAGTGGGTTTTATTATTAAAAAACTGGTATGTTGCCAATTGGCTACACCATGCATTTAAGGGTTAAAATACAACAAGATTTCTATTTCCGAGGGCAAACAATTTTGGAACAATTTTTAAGTTATGCCTGTTGCGTTATTTAGCATTTGAGATTTCTGAAACAAAAATATAGATTCAGTATAGAGTGAAACAAACGCTACAAATATAGAACAATTTCGAAATAATAAATAAAAATATTTTTATTAAATTTTTAATAAATATTTTGAAATACAAAATTAACATAAAACACCAAATAAAAGCTGAATTATAGGCTGTATAGAGTGCAAAAATTAAATTTATATGTTAAGTATGTCTAAATATCAACCGATTTTCACCATTTCGAATATTTGAATATAATGCCACCTAAAGGGCATGTGTGAAATTTTTGTCCGAATCGGATACAAATTTTCGGTTATAAAACTGATATAGTCGTTTCTCTGTTAAGTATGTATCCGTGTAAAAATGTTCAGATATGATCATATATAATTATATATAAGCACTCACGCGTACTGATGAAAAAGTCCTGTACTGATTTATACTGATTATTTAAAATTTGTACTGATTATTTAAAATGTGTACTGATTGTACTGATTTTTGGCATTTGAAAAAATATTACATTTTTTAGTAAAAAAAAGCCAAAATGCAAGTACAATGTAGTTTTTTTTTATAGGATACATTTTTGTGAATGTGAGAGGTTTTCTCTACCAGAGATCATTCAAAATTATTTTTCTACATGTAAATTTCTTAATCTAATATATAGTTTCATACACAGAGAAGATTCGCGGTGACAACCGAATTTATCAAATGGTTCCATTGCGATAATAGAAAATCAGTTGTTGCAACAGTTATTTGACTGTGATAAAAATATTTTGATTATCCGGTTGTCAGAATGATTCTGTTTTCTGAGTGTAGGAAACGACATCAAAAGATGTAGATTTTTCCGTACAAAAATCCTTAAAATCTGAAGAAATATATGTGGGTATATATGGGAAAAATTTTCGAATCTGTGGGATTTTCAATAGAAAAAAGTACACAATACCCTAAGATTTTCATTTTTAAAAACTTTACGTGTTTTTGTAGAAAAACATGCAGAAATTAGCAAAGAGAAAAAAGATTTGTTCTAACAGTTAAATTTGTAGCCAATCAATTGGTTAGTTTTTAACTACAGAAAATTAGTTTAGACAATGCAATTTGCTCGGGACAACAGAAATTGGTTGGCCTGAATAAAAATTCGTAAGAATTAACGTTCATGTAGTATACTAACCTGGAGTCATATTTGACTCCAGTCGTAGCTGGCTATATTTCATCAATATGTTACAAAAAAAATTAGAAAAGGAATGATAACAGATCATTGAAATTTCTTAATAATGGACCCGTTTTCTGTACTTAAAAAACTGGATTTTTTCATACGAAAAAATTTTTGTGTTGGGATCTGTATAGGGAGAAATGTTTAAGGTTATTTAGGATGGTATGATGGTTAAACGAAAAATTTTGTTGCCTCAACCAAACCATTCGGTTGACTACAAATTAGGTTGGCTGCATAATCTTCTTTTTTTTTTAATAATAATTAAAAAATTGTACTGATTTGAAGTCAGAAAAAAATGGTCTCCCTATAAATGCACATTTTGAAAAAGTGCTTTATTTTGAAAACTAAATGTTCATTAAAACTAGTTTTCTTTATTTTTAAAGTTTATGATCGCTGCAGCAGATAAATTTTTGAGTCATTACAAACAAGCGATACTACATTTCCATTAACTCTTGTAGAACCAATTGGTAAGATTTCCAATTGTTCCTCCTACTGCCGAGCAATAACCGTGTTTGATTTCAATAAATTCTTTGTGTGATTTGACCAGACACTAATTAGACAGCAAAAAAAGCCATTTCAAAGTTATTTTAAAAGCAATCTGAATAGCATCAACTGATTGTGAAGTAATTACAATTTAGCTCTAACACTGATTTATTTTACACATGATGTCCCATGTTCTCAGTATTTCAATCTGAGCATTTCATTAGTAATTTAAAAGTGATGTACATTCACTAAAAAAAAAGATGAACTAAAAATGACGAATTTGAACTAAAAATTAGGAAAACTGATAATGATTTAGTGCTAAAGCCATTTTAACTACGAACAAGTTCATGATTTTACTTACTAAAAGGAAACTTATTAAACTTAATATTGGTATTCATTTAGTAAAACTAACTAAAAGTTTATTATACGGGAATAAAATTGAACTAATAAATTTTAAAAATCCCAAAAATTTAGTACAATGTATTGGCAAATTAGTTCTAAGTTTTAAGAAATATTGCATAAAATGAAGTATATATAAACTTAAATAAAACCTAATTTTACTAAAAGTTGGGTCATTTGTACTTATTTCTAGTTTGCCATGCGTTCCTTTTTTATTAAATTCGAGTTAAAAGTAAAAGCATTTAGTGCAGAAATTAATTGTACGAAAATAAAATTGAACTTAAAAATTTAAAAAATTTTGTTTAATGTATTGGCAAATTAGATCTAAGCTTTAAGAAATATTGCATAAAATTAAGTATATATAAACTAAAATGAAACCTAATTTTACAAAAAGTTGGGTCATTTGTACTTATTTCTAGTTTGCCATGCGCTTCTTTTTTTATTAAATTCAAGTTAAAAGTACAAGCATTTGGTCCAGAAATTAATTATACGGGAATAAAATTGAACTAAAAAAATTTAAAAATTCCAAAAATTTAGTTTAATGTATTGGCAAATTAGTTCTAAGTTTTAAGAAATATTGCATAAAATTAAGTATATATAAACTAAAATGAAACCTAATTTTACTAGAAGTTGTGTTAGTTGTACTTATTTCTAGTTTGCCATGCGCTCCTTTTTTTATTAAATTCAAGTTAAAAGTACAAGCATTTAGTCCAGAAATTAATTATACGGGAATAAAATTGAACTAAAAAAATTAAAAAATTCCAAAAATTTAGTTTAATGTATTGGCAAATCAGTTTTAAGTTTTAAAAAATATTGCATAAAATTAAGTATATATAAACTAATATGAAACCTAATTTTACTAGAAATTGGGTTATTTGTACTTATTTCTAGTTTGCCATGCGTTAATTTTTTATGAAATTCAAGTTAAAAATACAAGCATTTAGTCCATAAATTTATTATACGGGATTAAAATTGAACTAAAAAAAATCCAGAAATTTCGTTAATGCATTGCCAAAAAGATCTAAATTTTGAGAAATATTTGCGTTAAATTAAGTACATATACACTAATGTGAAACCAAATTTTATTATAAATTGGGTTATTTGTACTCATTTTTAGTTACCATGTGTTTCTTTTTTTCATCAAATTTAATTTAAAATTACAAGAATTAATTTCAAAAATTACTGAAAAATATTCTACACAAGGAAAAATTACTAACAGTTATTTTGTTTTTAGGAATTTAAACTTAAAGTAATGAAATTTTATTTATTTGAAGTACGTAACAATATTTCCTAATTTAGAAAAAATTGATAAAAATTGTCCTATGAATAAATTCATTTTGATTCAAAGTGAACACAAAATAAGATATTATACTCAATTAAAGTACTTAATTTGAGTATATATTTCTTCGTTTTGTGTAAATGTGCCCTATAGTAAAAGAAAATTATTATTAAAACAAGTTTATATTTTATTAATATAGATTTATTTTAGTTAATATATACAGCTATGGACATAGAAATACGACAATTCATACAAAATTATCTGCAAGCATTTCTCTTAATAATTATAAAGCAATAATTATGTTTCTTTTCTATTATAGTAAACTGTAATCAAGTAGTATCAGATTATATATAAAACTTTGCAATATTTAAAACATGCAAATATTTACAAAAAAATTACTTTACTTTGTTCATATTTGACTTGGACATATAAATAGGACACTTGCAATAATTGTCAAAATTTTACTCGATGCACTTAGTAATAATTTTCTTTTCATAATTTGCGTTTGAAATAAGTAAATTCTTTTCCAATTGTATCAATATGGGACGTGGAAAACATTGTAATCCAGAAAAACGAAGAGATATCTCAATTCCACAACGAGATGAAATCTCCAACTGAAATTGCTAAAATACTAAAGTGTTCGCGAAATATGGTATACAATGCTATTCGTCTATACGCTGCCGACAAAAAATATCATACGCAAAATAAAGAACGTAAGCCAATCCGTCATAAAACTACAACTTATACGGACAGGACTATAGTACGCAAAAGCAAACTCAACCCTTTTATGTCCTCCCGTCAAATAAATAATGAAATCAGGGAAAAATTCAACGTTCAAGAGTCAGACAGGTTAGTAAGAAGTAGACTGAATGAAGCAAACTTATTTGGACGAATAAGTAGAAAGAAGCCTCTTCTTTCAAGAAAAAATATTAAGAAACGTATTGATTTGCCAAAACCCACAAAGGAAATGAGTTGTCCTTTTGGAAAAATGTGCTTTGGAGCGATGAAGCGAAGGTAAATCGTGTCGGACCAGATGGTAGAACATTTGTACACCACCAAAAAAACCAGGGGGGTAACCGCGTAACTCGATTCGAAAACAATTTTCGAATTCGTAAATCTTGCAAATATTGTTAAAAATATAATTCTGTATAAAAATTCTACTTTTTAATTTATTTTTATTCTAAACCACACATAAAAATTCAAAAAGTAAGATTTTTACTAAAACTTTTCTTTTTACGAAAGGTACACTCATAAAAAAAAGCCCGTACAAATAGTTAAAAGTTTTGCTACAATAACAGGAAATAGTACCTGAATTTGCGCCAGCAGAAATTTCAATGATGTTGAAAATCATGGTCTGCTAAATTTAGGTGACCTAAATTTTAGGTAAAAAAGTTAGTTCAAATACAATCTATATATATAAAATTCTCGTAATTTATAAGAAATGTTGTTTAATGGAAATGAAAATTACTCAGCTGAAATCAGCACATGTTTTCTGCTAAATTTTAGTTGGTTATAAAAAGGTAAAAAATTCAGTAAACATTCAAAAATTTAGAAGAATTTTCGTTTAAAAGAAATGAAAGTGGGTCAATTGAAATCTGCAAAACATGCTGCTTAAATTACAATCACTTTTTGGTATTAATTGAATAAAAACAAATTAATGTAAATATTGTTAATTTTATTTTCGAATAAATTACACAATCCAAAAACACTATTTGCACTATATCACTTTTATTTTCTTGCCAATATGTTAAACTTCCGCTGGAGTTGTATTATTTGGTTCCTTTTTTTCGTCTACCTGTGGGTCGAATTTAGATGAAAATGTTAAAGGGCTGAAATAAAAGAAAAAAAAGAAAATATATAATAGTATTCCCTTAAATAAATATTGTTTATATTATAAAACAAACCTCTATTATTTTATTTTTTAAATACAATTTTAACTGCGAAATGTTAATGTCCAGCATACCTCCGTTTTCTTTTGCGTTCCTTTGCTGACTAACAGAAACAAGGGAAAACATGCTCGTATCATATTATTTTATTTACTAGAACTTTCCGAACATGCGCCATATTATTTTTATTTGTTTTGGTAAGCGTCATCACCCAACAAGCAATCATAATTGAAAACAATTTAATATCGATTTGAAACCAAATTTTATTTTTAACCTTACCTTTGAGAAAATGTTGAGAAAAGCCTATTTTTCGATAGCAAAATAATTGCATTCTCAATAAAAACGGCTTGTTAGTTCTCAAGTATTTTTTTCAAATTATTATAAACTATAAAAATAATGATGTGATGACTCATCACACACATTAAAATACACTTACTAGAAATTTTATAATTTGTATTGGTCGGCAAACTCACAAATACACACTTCACCATCAAGCACCATCAATCAATCATATACACTAGCGCCCCTATCGTTTTCTTTTAAAAACACAAATATTAAAAAAGTTGCCAATAAATTTATCTATATTAGCTGATAACATTGTCAAAATCATTTATAAAAAAATTGCTAAATATCAGGAGGAACAATTAGTTCAAGTACAGCAGAAATATGTTTTTGTGGTAACATTGCATAACTAACAACTTTAGCTAAACAACGGATTTAAACGAAAACAACAGGAAAATTAGTTCAACTGAATTAGAACGCGTTTAACAGACTTTTGTTCTAACTTTTTTTATGAGTGTACAAAATTTACGAATTCGAAAAATTTTTTTCGAATCGAGTTACGCGGTAACCCCCCAGGCTTTAAACATTAAGTACACTCAGAAGACGTTGAATCACGGTGGGGGTAATATTATGGTATGGGGGGTTTTTCCTGGCGTGGTGTTGGGCATATCATAAAAGTAGAGGACAAAATGGACAGGTTTCAATATTTGAACATTCTTAAGAATATTATGGAGCCATTTGCCTATGAAAATATGCCAGTTAAGTGGAAATTTATGTAAGACAATGATCCGAAGCATTCGTCGAACATAGTGAAGGATTGATTTTTACAAGAACAAATTAAGGTTTTGGACTGGCCAGCCCAAAGTCCGGACCTTAATCCAATAGAAAATGTATGGAATGATGTAAAAACAAAAGTTTCGCAAAACAATTACAAAAATTCCACCGAACTTTGGGCTGGTATTCAAGAAGTCTGGTATAATTGTTCATTTTACTCCTGCAAGGAGCATAGGGCCGCGTTACGGTTTCGGTAATCATGTTTGGTTTAAGATGAATTCTCGTAGCTGATTGGGCCAAAGCATCCGATCCTGGTGTTGGGGCTGCCAACATTGCCTCCAGGCCTGCAGTGGTTGCGCAGGGATTTAATCCAAGCGCCAATAGGGTTATACCGCCCATGGTCGGTTGGGATATTGGTTTTTTGGTTGGAGCCAATTGCTCGCCACGACGTTACAAGGATCACAGGCAAACTCGGGACTTAGTGGGAGCTCGAAAGACTCTTCGAGACTCTCCCCTTGTAACCGCTGACTGTCCGCGGCTGCCAATGGCAGCTACTCCACATTTCTGCGGAATCACTATCCGCAACCTGTGACGCGTCCGGTAGCACTCACCTGTGCTTCCCATAAGCAAATAATATATCATACATCGTCATAAAAATGACAAGGTGGAATATACCATTCGCAAGGGCGGACAAGAAGCCTGATATTATATACACTCAAAAAAATAAGTTAGTAGAAAAATTAGTAAAACGTCTTGTATATCAAGTTTACTAGTTTTCAGCAATTTTTTTTGCTGAAATTCCGTTTTCAGCAAAAGTTTTAGTTATATTTTTTTAGCACTAAACTAATTTTGAACTAATGTTTTACTAATTTATTTTGCTACAAAAATTGGGCTGATAACCGCAATTATAGCGTAGACGACAACCAGATAAACAAATGTAGATGTCGCAGCTTGTCTGGATGGAGTACACACAACGGGAATGATTAAAAAGAAAAACAGCTCTACACAATTTCTATATTTAAATTTTCAGCAAATAAATTAACCTAAATAAAATTTCGCTACAAGTTTTTGAGTTTTTTTTCAGTCTACTAATATTCAGCAAAAAGTTTAGTGATTTTAGCAAGAATTTTTTTCATTTGCCTTCGACTAAGTGTTAGCAAAACTTTTGCTGAAGATTACTATTTTTTTTGGTAAAAATCAGCTCGCTGATTTTCAGAAAACCTTTTGCTGAAATTACCAACTTTTTTGCAAGCACGCTCCTGACTAAAAATTTGCTGACACAGCAACATTTTTTGCTGACTTTACTGACTTTTTTTTTGAGTGTACCAAAAGAAAGATGCAAGAGATTAGTTGAGAGTATGCAAAGAAGATGCGAAGCGGTTATTGATAATAATGGATACAGCACAAAATATTAGTGTAATATTAACGCTAAAAAAAATAATTGTTTTAACAATTAAATAAAAAAAAACCCAAAAAATTTACGGTTTTTTGTAAAAATATAAATTGGGTCCTATTTAGAAGTCCAGGTATTTTTATTAGTTTATACATATTTACGAATATATATAAAATAGTTGAAGGATTTTTATTTAAATAAAGAATGAATTATAATCATCAATAATAACACTTCCCGTATATGAAATAAAAAATTTTATTTTTGTTTTGTTTTTCAAAATAAATAATTATGTTTCTTAACATATAAAAGTGTCCTATTTCCATGTCCATAGCTGTATATCGTCGGCTTGCCTGCAAGTAATGCTATCTGTTTTTCAACAAGTTTTCAGGAGAGCTAAAAAACTGATTTATATTATCCTTTTAAGATATTTTATTGACATCAAATGCCTTAATAATTCACGACCTCATTTACTAAAATACTGCTTTAAAAGAAATCCGGATTTAATCTCTGCTACAGAGCAGTGCTTGGTTTTTAAGAAAAACTACACATAACTCCTCTTGAAGGAACCATTTTTCAAAGTATGTTCATACCAGTTTGTACACATAACACCTTTTGTTCATAGAAAACAAATTAAATAACTTAAAAAATGCGGAATTTTTTTTCAAATTTTGGGATTAATTATGATACTATATTATTATTATATGATATTATTATGATTTCTATGACATTTTCCCATCTTTCTGACAACATATGGATTACGCGCAACATATGGTCGCAAATATTAAGATATTTTAATGAAATTTGGTTCGCTGACTCACATTATAGAAAATTTTGACACAAGTCCCATTTTAACCCATTCGAATTTCGGATCCAAACATTAGTTGGCTTGTAACCAGACTGTTGTAGGGTATTGTATAGTCGGCATACCCGACTTTAACCTTTTTACTCGTTGTTTATATCAGCTGTGTTACCAAAGTTTACCCGAAAAAAAGTCTGGATAAATTTTGGTAAAAAGAGAAACACTAATACACTCTCATTAGCGCTCTCATTTACCCAATTTTCGAGCACGGGAACGCTTTCGGGTAAATTTCGGTAACTTTGGGTAAATTTCGTTAAATTTGGGTACGTACGGGAACGCACTTTATATGTGAATACCAAAACAGCAAATTTCCGAATATTTTAATTCCATGTGCTTTTGGAAATCCGTTCTAAATCAAAACCCTCTAAACTCAGAACAGCAGTATAAATTAATGTTTACAACAATTTTACTAAAGTAGCGGTTGGTAATTTTTCCTACAATCCCAGTGTAGAAAATCATTACCAGATATGTGGTTATGTAACTACATACTTGGTAATGGTAACTAGTTATGTTACGATGTCGCGAAAAATAATGAGTTGTGCTTACACACCAGCATACGAAAAATCTAAAAATATGTCATTATCTATGTCCTTAGCAGTACTGACAAAAATAATGAGTCTTAAAAATAGATTTTTAAAAAAATAAATTATATAAAAAAAATATATTTTATTGTATTTTTTTTAAATAAAATTTGCTGGTGCGGGAATCGAACCTGGGTCTACAGATTGCCAGTCAATAGCTCTACCATCCGAGCTACATGGACATGTAATATTTAATAGATAAAAACATAATTGACCTGCTGCACACAAGTAAGCTTACTCGCCAACATACGAAAAAGCAAAAATATGTGGTTACTAGGGTTTATGTCCCGGGAATTCCCGGGACGGGATTCCCGGGAATCCCGCCCTTTTTTCAATCCCGCAATCCCGGGAATTTTGTGCGGGATTTCCCGGGATTTTTTTTATTCTTTTACAGAAGTTTTAGCTATTAATATTGCAATTTTTGAAGCGAAATAAATTTAAATTTAAAGCATTGATTTGAAATTAATTTAAATAAGAAATATTTGATATTAAAAAATGCGATTTAAAATTTAATAAACTGAATAGTATAAAAAAACATATTATTTAGGCCAAATTGATTTTGGATGTAAGTTGGATTTGGTTAAGTTAAACCGAAAACAAATACTCGAACTTCAGAAAAAATTTGTTTCTTTAAAAGGGTGATCTTTGTTCAAATAAAGCAATATATTCAACATTTCAACATCCGTATCTCAGTTTCAAATACCTCCAAAGACACCAGCCATTTAAAAGTTCGGAATATTTTCGTATTTTCAATTGAGTATTTTGAGGTTTTTTCACTTCATATAAGTTTATTTAAATTTCAACTGCTATTCCTTTATTTCAATTGTATTTTTTAAATATTATGCAGATGCTTTTTCAAGTTAATTTGGATTTCTTTATAAGTTAATTTAAAATACAACTATCCAAATTAAATAGTTTCTTTTTAAATAGTTGCGGATAAAAAATTTCTATTCAAAAGATACCAATTAAAGTTAAGGAACTTTTTAATGAATGTTTTTCGTTCAATTTGAGATCATATATTATCACATTTTCCTTTAATTATTTTGAAATTAAAAGAGAGATGATAAAATTTTTACAAGTAAATTACATACATAGAATAAAAATTTAAAAAATTCGGTAAGGCCAGAATACGTATTTCCGGATCCTGCTACAAACCCATCCTCAATATTCTATGCTTTTATGGGTTAACTAGCGGGCGCAGCCCGCTACGTTGTTAGCGTGCCTTAAAGGTTAAGGGGGGGGGCTACGCCCTCCCCCCCGGGGGGCTGCGCCCCCAACAATTTTTATTAAATTCGTTTTTTTATTTAAAGTTTTTTTATTTAAAGTTTTTTTATTTAAAGTTTTTTTATTTAAAGTTTTTTTATTTAAAGCCTTCACCCAGCCACCACAAATAAATAATTCTGCACAACAATGGGTTTAAAATAAATAAATAAATATTTGATCACTTTTTCTCATGAAAGTGGATTGTTAGTAATGAATCCATAATAATTTGCAATATACGTGTGTATGTCAAGATAATTTGGTAAAGTGCGAACTTAGGTAGATAGACCCGTAAGTAGTTTTGTTCATTTGTGTTTTGAATGAAAATAAATAACGTAAAGCAGAGTTGGAAAGCATTTTATAATATTAAAAATAGCGGACAAAGCCCGCTACGTTGTTAGCGTGTCTTAAAGTTCTTTTTTTAATTCCAGTTTATGTAAAGGTAGACCTGGCAATTCAAGTAAATTCACAAATTCAGTTGGAAAATTTACTGCGTCGGTTTCTTCCACCGGTGCTTCGTTACATGAAGTTTAAATATCGGAATATATAAGTTCCATTCCTTTTCTAAGGTTTTTTCTCTTTTACAAAATTTTTTTAACTTTTTGGAGAGTAAGTTTCAATGCTACATAAGTTTCATATTCCGAGGATAGTGTTTGAACAGGTAATTCCCTCTTCCAATCCATTTGCATTCTCTATAATTTCAATTCTACTCGTTCAACGTTTATATCCATTTCATTCCACTTGTGTAGTGTTTCATTCCACTCGTTTCCTATTTAGTTTCTTAATTTTAGTGTTTCATATACACTTGTTCTTTAAGTTTTAGGTTTCTAGCTAAAGACGCAGACGTTAAGGGGGGGGGGGCAATTTTCCCCTTTTGAACCACCATTTTTACCACGTTCCTGTCCAAAGTCCTAGAAATGCCTTGTCGATAAGTTAGCCCATACTCCAAGGAAAACATATTATATATTACAGGTTTCTAGCCGAAGGGTTCGGTTAGGCCATCAAGGGGGAGAATTATTCCGTTTTTACCCCTCCCGGTAGGAATTTCCAAAATTTCCGTCTTAGAGGACGTCTGCGTTGGAAGAGGAACCTACTACATACATAATTTTAGGTCTCTATATCCAGCAGTTTGGCCAGGCCGTGAAGAGGGAAGTTTTTTCCCTTTTTACCCCTCCCGGTATGAATTTCCAAAAATACCATCTTAGGGGACGTCAACATTGGAGAAGGAACCCAAATACCGAATTTAAGCTCCCTTGTTCCAGCAGTTTGGCCAGGCCGTTAAGGGGGAGACTTTTCCTGTTTTTGACCCTACCTGTAGAAATGTCCAAAAATCTCATCTTAGCGGATGTCTACAATAGAGGAGGAACTTTAATACCAAATTTCAACTTCCTACCTCCAGCGGTTTGGGCAGGCCTTTAAGCGGCACTTTTCGCTTCATTAATCCCCATTTTTGCAATCTCCCTGTCCAAAAAGCACCTTCCCGGTAAGTAAGCCCATACTCCAAGTAACATATGTTTTACATTTCAGGTTTCTAGCCAACTTTTACTATTTGTGCCCCTCTCGGTAGGAATTTCCGAAAATCCATCGACAGGGAATTTCAGCTTCCTAGTTCCAGCAGTTTGAGCAGGCTGTCAAGGGGGACACTTTTTCTTTTTTTGTCCCTCCCGGTTGGAATTAGGCTGGAAGAGAAACCTAAGTACCGAATTTCAGCTTCCTAGTTCCAGCAGTTTGGACAGGTCGTTAAGGGGCAACTTTCCCTTTTTGAGCCCCCATTTTATAACGACCCTGTCCAAAATTCAAAAAAGTATCTTTCTAATAAGTTAGCCCTCACTCCAGGGACCCACATTTTAAGCTTCAGGTTTCTAGCCGAAGGGGTTTTTACCGGCCCCCAAGGTGAGGCTTTTCTTCTTTTTGCCCCTCCCTTTAGGAATTTACAAAAATTCCATCTTCGCGGCTATCTGCGATGGATGAGGAACATTCATACCAAATTTCAACTGCATTGCCTAAGCGGTTTGGGCAGGCCGTTAGTGGGGACATTTTTCCCTTTCAACCACCATTTTTACTGTGTTCCTGTTCCAAAATAGAAAAATTACGTTGCCGGTGAGTTAGTCCTACTCCAAGGAATACATATTTAAAATGTTAGATTGGCCAAAAGGGATTGGGCAAGCCGTCAGGAGGAGACTTTTACCTTATTTCCCCTCCCGATAGGAATTTCAAAAATTCCGTCTAAGCTGACGCCTACACAGAAGGAGGAACTCACATACCGAGTTTCCTTTTGGGATATCCTGTAGGGAATTCCAAAAATACAAACTTAGTCGATGTCTACTACAGTGGAGGAACCTTTATACCAAATTTCAACTTCTTACCTCCAGTGGTTTGGGCAGGCACTTTTCCAATTTGTGAGACTGTTTATGGGGAGACTTTTCCCCTTTTTGCCCGTTCCGGTAGGAATTTCCAAAAATCCCGTCTTAGCGCACGTCTATGCCGAATATCAAGAAACCTTGTTTTAGTGGAGATATCCGTGGGGGGAGGAAAAAAAGTAGTTTTTTTGAAATTATATATTATTTTAAATGGTACTTTTTGGAAAAACGAAATTTTTTGGAAAAAGATACTTTGTTTTTACAAAGTACTTTATTTGTACTTTTTTTGGAAAAGGTATTTTTCTTTAAAAAGGTGTTTTTTTTTGGATAAATGTATGTTTTTTGGAAAAAGGTACTTTTTTTGGAAAAGGTACTTCTTTTGGAAAAAGAAAATTTTTTTAGAAAAAGGTACTTTTTTTTGGGAAAAGGTACTTTTTTTTTGGAAAAGGTACTTTTTTTGGAAAAGGTACTTTTTTTGAAAAAGGTATTTTTTTGAAAAAATTTATGTTTTTTGGGAAAAGGTACTTTTTTTTGCAAAAGGTACTTTTTTTGAAAAACGTATTTTTTTGGAAAAATGTATGTTTTTTGGGAAAAGCTACTTTTTTTGGAAAAGGTACTTTTTATTGGGAAAGGTACATTTTTTTAGAAAAAGGTACATTTTTGTACTTCTTTTGAAAAAAGGTACTTTTTTGGAAAAAGGTACTTTTTTTGGAAAAAGGTACTTTTTTTGGAAAAAGGTACTTTTTTTGAAAAAGGTACTTTTTTTGGAAAAAGGTACTTTTTTTGGAAAAAGGTACTTTTTTTGGAAAAAGGTACTTTTTTTGGAAAAAGGTACTTTTTTTTGGAAAAGGGTACTTTTTTTGGAAAAAGGTACTTTTTTTGGAAAAAGGTACTTTTTTTGGAAAAAGGTACTTTTTTTGGAAAAAGGTACTTTTTTTTGGAAAAAGGTACTTTTTTTGGAAAAAGGTACTTTTTTTTGGAAAAAGGTACTTTTTTTGGAAAAAGGTACTTTTTTTGGAAAAAGGTACTTTTTTTGGAAAAAGGTACTTTTTTTGGAAAAAGGTACTTTTTTTGGAAAAAGGTACTTTTTTTGGAAAAAGGTACTTTTTTTGGAAAAAGGTACTTTTTTTGGAAAAAGGTACTTTTTTTGGAAAAAGGTACTTTTTTTGGAAAAAGGTACTTTTTTTGGAAAAAGGTACTTTTTTTGGAAAAAGGTACTTTTTTTGGGAAAAGGTACTTTTTTTGGGAAAAGGTACTTTTGTGGAAAAAGGTACTTTTTTTGTCCCCTTTTTGCCCCTCCCGATAAGAATTTCCAAAAATGCCGTCTCAACGGACGTCTACACCGGTCGAGGAACCTACATACCAAATTTCAACTTCATAGCTCCAGCAGTTTGAGCAGGCCGTCAAGGGGGAGACTTTTTCCCCGTTTTGCCCGTCCCTGTAAAAATTTCCAAAACTCCCGTCTTGGTGGATGTCTACGATAGTGGAGGAACCTTTATACCAAATTTCAACTTCCTACCTCCAGCGGTTTGGGCAGGCCGTCAAGGGGGGCCTTTTTCCCCTTTTTAACCCCCATTTTTACAACGTCCCTGTCCAAAATTCTAGAAAGTACTTTCCAGAAAAGTTAGCCCCTACTCCAAGGAACACATATCTTAAATTTCAGCTTTCTAGCCAAAGGGGTTTTGGCAGGCCGTCAAGGGGGACACTTTCCCCCTTTTTGCCCGTTCCGGTAGGAATTTCCAAAAATCCCGTCTTAGTGGACGTCTACCCCGAAAGAGGAACCTACATACCAAATTTCAACTTCCTAGCTTCAGCGGTTTGGGCTGGGCGATGTTGAGTCAGTCAGTCAGTCAGTCAGTCAGTCACGTTATTCTTTTATATATAGAGATAATTGATGATGACATATTTATTGAATTGAAAAAAATGATCAAATTGAAACCACTCAATTAAACTAACATTCTTACAATGTTATTTTTATCCAGCTGCTTGGAATTCAACTCTGATCGACAACTTATGAAGCACAGATTTATGAATGACAACGAACCGTTAATTTTAAATTGCATATTCTAATTATTTTTTAACCTACAACATAAATCCATGTTGATAGTAAACAATTAGGCATATGTATTAAATTATATTTTTCACCATATCTAGTGTGTTAAGATGAATAAAATATTATTTAATGATATTCTATGTAGTGTCGATTTTTATAAAAATCTTTATGAGAATTTGCGTAATAATTTGTGTGAAGAATACTCACTTTTAAACTTTTTTATAAAATAATTCTATACGAATACTTCTGAAAATCTGCACAGAAACGAAATCTTTAGAAATACAAATTTTTGTATTCTATATTTAAGAAATACTTAAGCAAAAAATCTATCTTAGTTACTATAAAACTGGTCCGACATAAGTTTGCACCCATTAACAATTTCAATATATCCTGAAAGAAGGGAAGAAATTAAAATACCCGTGTCTTTCACTTTTTCTATATTAATTCGTTTAACTGTTCCAACCGCGAATTAATATTTAGTTAATATATTTAATTTTAAAATTAAGACCGCCTTCCATATAAATGTATTACCTAAATAGTAATTCGCGATTTAAACTATTAAACGAATTGATCTAGAAAAAGTGGAAGTCATGCATATTTTATATTTAGCCCTCCTTTCAGAATTTAGTAAGTATTAATCATCATGGGTACAATCAAAAGATGAACTTTGTTGGACGGTGTTTTAATATCGAGTTTTTCAAGTACAACATATGTCGGATTTATTTATTTTGTAACGAGCGGGAATTCCCGGGATCCCGGGAAATTCAGAAAAAAATCCCGCTGTCCCGGGAAATGAAAAAGTCCGGGAAAAGAAAAACCCTAGTGGTTACATATATCCTTAGCAGTGTTTAAAAAATATTGAGTCTAAAAATAGATTTCAAAAAAGAGCAACATTTTCAGTGCCGTTACAGACCTTGTTTTGTTGATGTTGTACTAACAATTTAACAATTATTTGCCATACTTAGATAACTCAGGAGGATATTCAAAAATCATTTGGTGGTGGTTCTAACAAGGCTTACTACTCCAGTGTCTATAGTTCCAGCACAAATGCGTACATGTTGATGTACAGACAAATCGATGCGATAAGGAATGAAAAATCCGTCAGATCAGCCGAATTTCCTGAACACATCAAGACTCTTAAGGAGAAATTGAAAGAAGAAGAAGAAACACGTGTCTCCCGAGGCGGTAATGTGCGGCATCGTCCCATTGCAGATGGTTTAATATTTTCCGGTCTTTCACAGCCGGAACAAATCAAGCCTCGTGTCTACTTTTACAATCCTCAATTGAAGAAGTTGAAAATGACGCGAGTTTACATTTCGCAGAAATTCGACATACACGTTGTGCTGGAGTCGGCGTTTCAAAGGTTGTCAGTGGGACAGTTTGCACCGGTGACCCATTGCCGTCTAGTCGGCTACGATCCGCCAGCTGAAAGAATCGTTCGTTCATTTGAGAACGTAGCAGATCCATCGTTAGAAGAAATTCGAGCAAATAGTGAGGATGCACTTGAATTTTTGCTCGAGTATAGAGCAGACGGCCAAGAATTTGAAGTTTATGAAGCAGGGGGCGCCACTTGGTATGTGTATATGGTGAATTTATCAACAATGGAAATGGACGGACCATTCTTTGTGTATTCCAAGGCCTTCGAGAACAATGATACTTTGCGTCACTCAATTGCCGTTCGCCTGCATGTCAACGAAAAACAACTCTTGGTAGCGACGACACAACGTTACAAAAAGGCATTTGTGGCTTACGATCCAATGCCCACAAAAGAAGCCCAACAACAACTACAAGAATTGACCAGGGCACAGTTTAAAGATATTACATATTTGTACTTGAATGTTCCCAACACGGATCCAACAAATTTGGAAACTATTGGTATACCAGCCACTGAAACACAGGAAACATTGACACCGATTTGTGGAGTACCACTGCAGGATACAGTTGCTTCTACAACTGCTGCTGATATTTCTGCAGCAATGTTGTCCAATAATAATCACACAAACGGATTTAACGTCGTTTCGTCATCGTCTGCTTTGCACTCTGTCAGTCACGAGTCAAACTCTGAAGATAGCAGTCTAAGCGATGGTGATCGAACCTTGGTTGAAAATATTCAACATCGTGGTGACGGCGATAGCCAAATCTCTAGTACTAGTCATTCTCCTCAACTATCCAGTCCTGAGGACGAGAATCGCCAAGAATCAATCAACCGCATTAATGCATTTTATAACGGATATTCACATGTTGAGGCTGCCATCGAACAATCTATTATTTTACCTCAATCACCACAATTTTTCCACGCCATTAAGCTTGAAGTTATGGACGTTGCAACTGCCATTTCCAGCAGACCTAACTACATCGACGGGGACAGCTCAGATGATGCTGCTCGCAAACATGTTGTTTCCTACAAAATTCTGGTGGATTCACACATGAAACTGAGCACATTTAAGCAGCATGTTCAGCGCTTAATTCAAGTGCCTGATATTCATTTTCAATTAAGCCGTAAACATGACAAGAGTCTGAAAAGTCTTATGTCACAGACACTCGTCTACTTTAGTGAGGGCGAAACACTGAGTGTAGAACTGGGTAAAGAATTGCTGCCCGATGAACACCGTGGCAAGGTATTTTATATGCGATTGTCTGAACTGAACAACGAGACTGGAAAACTACCTTGCGTCTGCGAATGGATTTATACAGATTCCCTGACTGTGCCAGTCGCCAAAGCAAACTTGGTATCCAAGCTGCAGCGCATTGATCCTATCAAATATCAGAGTTTGACTGTGGCAAAGTGTCGTCTGTGGCTAAAGGGCGGTCGTAGTCCCATCAAAATATTTACAGATGATGAAACGCTTGGTTGCGACATTCGATCAACAACTACAATGGAGGTATGTGCGTCTCTTTCCCCGCTGTGTGTGTGATTGGTGTGAATAGATTTTTTTTCATTCTCAGTTCCTTATTCAAGAGTGCGAAGAGGGTGGTGTAACCAATACATTTATCGATGATGAAAGCTTAATATTATTCATACGGCGCTGGCACCCAGATACATTGCAGCTAGACAAATTTGAGGAAATCACATTAGAAAGTAAGTTGACCAGCCAAGTTAAATGTTAAAAAACAATATTAAATTGTACTTTCTTGCTTTTTTTCTTTCAGAGAATAACGAAATACGGAGCGTATTGTCAAAACTGTCGCGGATACCTGAAGAAAATGTGGCCTATACAAAAGTATGTTGCTTTGTTGCCATCGATACAAAATAGCTATTTAACTTGCCATTTTATTTTCTTTCAGGTTAATGGTTACTTTCCGTACACTAATATCTCACTGCTGGCCATAGACAGTGCAATGAGTTGGTTTTCTATACCAGCAACATTAGATAAGTATCCCCTGACTAGTACGGTCAGTGGTAATGTATATTTTTACAAGTAAGTGCATAAGAGTTATTAATGAGCCTTATATACAGTGATGTGCCATAAAATAGAGCCATTCAAGTTTTTATCTAATTTTATTCTCGTTGCCTTTATTTTTAAAGATCAAAATAGTGGATAAATTCGCCCAAAAATGCGAGGAGATAGTTCAGAAAATTTTGTAGAATTTTAACGTGACGTCTGTTTTTTATTTTGTTACTTGTTTTAAGTAGGCGTGGCTTTTATTGAAAAATAAGCGATATCGACCTTCTATCAAATTTCATAGTAAAATTTAGCGAGCACTAATCGGATCTATACAAACTGTATACTTTTGGAAATTCTATAAAATTTCCTTCAATCCTGCATTATCTTTATCCACAAATGGTCTCCAGACTTAAAATGACACTGCCTAAACATGACTAGATTTTTCTATGTTTTTAGCGATTTTAAAATAAAGTTAACAACACTAAAACTTTAAAGTGTCGATATCACTAAAACTTTAAAGTGTCGATATCACTTATTTTTCATTAAAAGCCACGCCTACTTAAAACAAGAAACAAAATAAAAAAAAAAAACAGACATCAAGTTAAAATTCTACATAATTTTCTGAACTATCTCCTCGCATTTTTGGGCGAATTTATCCAATATTTTGATCTTTAAAAATAAAGGCAACGAGAATAAAATTAGAAAAAACTTGAATGGCTCTATTTCATGGCACATCACTGTAGCTTATATTTTCTTTGTAATATAAATGGAAGATGTATGAAACAAATATTGTCCCGAAGTTTCAGAACTACAGGGGTGTCCGAAAGTTTATGTACACCTTAGGATTTAAATATAATAAAAAAAATTGTACTATATAAAAACATTCTTAAGCTTAATCCTTAAATGCATGCTCTCTTCGATTTTAACCATTTTTTTATATATGATTTCTTAAGGCGTGTACATTTCAAGAAAAATACCAAAAAAAATTATTTTTTAAAAAAATGTGATTTTTATTGAAAAATATGGTTTTTTGCCAAATAGCAAAATTGCGATTATTTTAATGTGTAGGAAAACAAAAAAATTCTATAAACTATAATTTATACATTTATTGTCGCCAAAATGAATTTTATTGCGAGAATACCACTTTAAATATTTAAAGAAATATTTTTGAATATTACACTTTTTGTAAAAAAACGTGTGTTTTAGATTTTTCACAAATATACAGAGCAAAACCAAGACTTTTACTCTAACTGTTTAAAAATTCTGCGATAAACTATAGGAACACTATATAGAGAAGGGGCCCCTAATGCCCAAAAATGCAGTTTTGTGCATCAAGTGGGTTTTTTTTTTTTATTGAAAAACCGGTATGTTGCCAAATGGCTACACCATGCACTTAAGGGTTAAGGCAAACATACACGTTCAATATTATTGATTAATGTTTTTAAAATCAACCAATCAGAACAAAGTATTTAAAAATAAAATGTTCTGATTGGTTGATTTTTAAAAAATTTATCAATAATATTGAACGTGTATGTCCTACTTTACAAAAATTGTACTTCAATAATTTGTGTAGTACTTTTTATTTGTGTGGCAAGCAATAATTGTGCTCCTAAAACTGTCGCACAAAACACGTAATACGTCATTGTTCCTAATAGAGTCCCACTCCTGCCTCACTCCGGCAATATGATTGTCTCTATTTTTTGGTATTGGGTTTCTGAAGACTGACTTGAATCCTGGCCCAAAGATTATCAGACGGGTACAAGACTGGAGAATTTCCTAGCCAATTAGTCCACACCTCTGCGAAGCAACTTCTTGGAAACAATAATTCCTTTGCGTTGTGGCATCTAGCTCCATCTTGCATTAAAATGGCTGTTAATTGTAATGGGAATTGTTGATTGTTTTTGTAGAATTTGCATAAACTGGCAACATTTTTTCTCTATAATATAATGACACCTCATTACTATCTCCATTACCAAAAATGATATATTATTACATTTTGCATTATTTTATAATATAAAATAATGACTTCCTAATAACGGGCTATTGTATTCATTGTTTCTAAATATAAAATAATGACTTACTCGTAATAGTTAAATTAAATTTATACATTTTTATTTATTATACAGCTATAGACATGGAAATAGGACACTTTTATGTATTAAGAAACATAATTATTTATTTTGAAAAATAAAACAAAAATTAAATTTTTTATTTCATATACGGGAAGTGTTATTATTGATGATTGTAATTCATGCTTTATTTAAATAAAAATCCTTCAACTATTTTATATATATTGGTAAATATGTATAAACTAATAAAAACACCTGGACTTCTAAATATTTTTACAAAAACTGTAAATTTTTTAGGTTTTGAAAACAATTATTATTTTTTTAGCGTTAATATTACACTAATATTTTGTGCTCTATTCATTATTATCAATAACCTCTTCGCATCTTCTTTGCATACTCTCAACTAATCTCTGGCATCTTTCTTTTGGTATAGAATACCAGGCTTCTTGAATACCAGCCCAAAAACGGTGGAATTTTTGTAATTGTTTTGCGAAACTTTTGTTTTTACATCATTCCACTATAGGTAATTTGACCCATTTTTGTGGCAAAAAGTCATTTTTCAAACATTCAAGAATGAATTTTTTTTGTTGGTATTCAATTAAGAACACATTAAAGCAAATAACCGCAAGTTTTGTTTTTTTAAAAAATTAACAACGACTGCTTAGCAAGTGGTCAAAATCATTGTTTGTGAGTAAAGTGTTGAACGCAGTATATACAGTGCAATTTGGTCGAATTTTTAAATTTCTTTAAATAGTTAAAAAAACATAAATTTAAACTAAATATGGAAAATAAAAGTGATAGTAAGTGCTTAATGGTTTTAGAGAAAGATTTTATTCAAAAAAATTTTTTTGGCGAAAAAAACTCATACTTCTGACATAACTTTTAATTCTAGTTTTTTTTCTGAAAAATTAACTTTGGATAAGCTTTTAAAATGTTGGCCGAATTTGGCTGTGTTTAAACAATCAGAAACGTGTTAAATGAAGATTTTTGAGTTTAATTTGTCAATTTCATGTTGCGATTTTTTGCGTTTTCTGAGAAATATCATTTTTGGTAGGAAGTTTACTTGGATGAGCAAAAGAAAGAGGAGAAGAATGTTTACAATTTTATTGTTGGTAAAGCAAAATGCGGCAATGTTTTAAATGAGGAAGCGGTTTATGGGAAGGATAAAGTGCGAATTTTTTGTAAGAATATCTCAGTTAGATGGGAGAGTTCTTATAGGAAGAGAAACATATTTCAGATGCAAAGCGAACTCTGGCTAAACGCTGAATTTATTTTGGCAATTAAAACTAAGCCAACTGCAGCTTCAATAGGGCTTCCAAAGAAAGAGTATCCTGAGAAATCTGAACGAACAAAGAGGAAATTTTAAGAAGCTTTATTAAAAAATAAAAATGAAATGAAATTACTTTAGATAATGAAATGTAAAGCAAAATTTTAAATAGCTTTATTGAAAAAAAAATTGTTTCTACAAAAGTTTCCACTTGTTAAATTTTCTGCTATAATATGCCCCAGATTAAAAAAAATAGAGCCATTCAAGTTTTTTTCTAATTTTATTCTCGTTGCCAAAAATGGAGGAGATAGTTCAGAAAATTATGTAGAATTTTAACGTGACGTCTGTTTTTTTAGTTTGTTACTTGTTTTAAGTAGGCGTGGCTTTTATTGAAAATAAGCGATATCGACCTTCTATCAAATTACCTAGTAAAATTTAGCGAGCACTGATCGGATCTATACAAACTGTATACTTTTGGAAATTCTATAAAATTTCCTTAACCTGCATTATCTTTATCCACAAATGGTCTCCAGACTTAAAATGACACTGCCTTAAACATGACTAGATTTTTCTATGTTTTTAGCGATTTTAAAATAAAGTTAACAACACTAAAGCTTTAAAGCGAATGGGCTTATTCTTTACTTACCGCGATATTACAAATCAGTCAGGCCTTTTTTTACGTTATAGTATAAAGCATTCCGCGTTTAAATTTCAGTCTTGTTAACTTTATTTTGAAATCGCTAAACACAAAGAAAAATTTGGTCATGTTTAAGGCACTGTCATTTTAAGTCTGGCGGCCATTTGTAGAAAAAATAATGCAAGACTTAATTAAGGAAATTTTATAGGACTTCCAAAAATATACAGTTTTTTCAGAACTGATCAGTACTCGCAAAATTGTACTATAATTTGATAGAAGGTCGATATCACTTATTTTTCATTAAAAGTCACGCCTACTTAAAACAAGAAACAAAATAAAAAAACAGACGTCACGATAAAATTCTACGTAATTTTCTGAACTATCTCCTCGCATCTTTGGGCGAATTTATCGACTATTTTGATCTTTAAAAATAAATGCAACCAGAATAAAATTAGAAAAAAACTTGAATGGCTCTATTTTATGGCACATCACTGCCCAGTCAGAAAAATACAAACGGGAAAGCGGTGGCAAAGCACTTTAACAGGTGGTACAAGTACTGGCAAAAAGTACTTTCCCATTCCCAAACTGATAACATCATTAGACAAAAGGACCGGCAGTTCAAAAAGCGCCGGAAAAGCACTGGAGGAACAAAATTTTTAAACGTTAGCAAAACGCTGGCAAAACCAATAAATAGGTGGTCTGGAAATATATTTTCAAAAATAAAATTTAAAAAAAAGTTCGTATGTATTTTTTTGGTCCTGCCGTGATTTGAACCCAGGCCGTCAGATTGGCAGACGATTGCTCTACCCACTGAGCTAACGAGACATAATATTTGATGGCTAAACACATAAATGAGTGATAATAGCTGGACAACTACTGGCTGTACCAAAATGCTAGTACTGGCAAACAATTTTTGTAACTAGTATGCCAGTGTTGGGAGGGCAAAAAAAAAAGTTAAAGCTTTCCCACAAACAAATAAATTGATTTTATAAAACAAAAAAAATTTTAAAATAAAAAAAATCCAAAAAAATTTTTTTGCTTGCAACCGGATTTGAACTCGGAACCTCTAGACTACAAGCATTTTTTAACGAAGCGTCAGCATATTTATAAAATCATTGGTCTACCAGTGAATTGATTTTTGTACGCCTGGTAGCATTGGCTAGGTAGCACTGGATAATCACTAATTGAAACCTTGGCATATCACTCTAAGCCAATTCTTTGCCAGTGGTTTTTTTATAAACCACCGAAATTTTTGTAAAACAAATACTGGTAAAACGCTTTTTGCAAACGCTGGCAAAGCGTCCCAAATGAGTGTTCTGCCAGTCATTTGTTTTTAACACCGTGGTTAACCAGTGGTATGCCAGTGCTTGATTTTTTGTACGACTGGCGATTTCTGACTGGGTGTATAAGTCTTCGTTTTTCTGGATTACAATGTTTTTCACGTCCCATATTGGTACAATTAGAAAAGAATTTACTTATTTCAAACGAAAGAGAATTATTACTAAGTGCATCGAGTAAAATTTTGACAATTATTGCAAGTGTCCTATTTATATGTCCAAGTCAAATATGAACAAAGTAAAGTAATTTTGTTGTAAATATTTGCATGTTTTAAATACCCGAGTAAAAAAGTTTTGATATAATCACATATTATTTTATCTAATTGTTTATAGTAACTTATAGTTACATATGTTCACATATGCTTTTAAATTCAAGCATATATACTTTTATATAGTCATATATTAGATATTTTTTCCTCAAAGGTTTTAATATGGAGACATATGTGATTTTATATTATTACATACTGGCCTACATATATATGTATGTGCTATATGTAAGTACATAAAGTAACATATAAAAGATATAATTACATATACGTTTATATATAATTTAGTATGATACTATACATAATAATATAAAACTATGTGGATCCATATAAAAAATATTTTATAATTTGTGTTAGTTATGATTCTATATTGACGAATATGAACCCATATATAACTTATAACGTTCTTTATAAAATCATCTATAATTATATATCATCCCACATAGGCAATTTTTTCATATTATATAAAAATATATAAGGTCCATATAAAACCGTATTATATTATATTTGGTTCCATGTTATCAATGATTTTGAACTAGTTTGAGATTTAGTAATTACTAGGGATTGGCGCGTGACACGAAATGTTCGTGAGTCACGTTATTCACACGTGAGTAATAATTACTATACTTAAGTGATTCGTGCGTGAGCGTGAGTAAGAATAACCCGTGCATGATTCGTGTGTGAGTTTATTTTTTGCATCATATGTTTTTAGTAATTTTTACTGTTTTGCGTGAGAATTTTCTGATTGTAAGTTTTTAATATACTCATGTGTGCTGAGTAAGAAACGAAATGCTCGTGCGTGAGTAATTTGTTTTTGTTTAGGAGCATGAGTCAAAAATGGCTTACGCACCAATAACATTAACAACACTGAATCTGTAATACGAAATTCTCTATTCTATAACTTACACTTGACTGATTTTTTATATTATATCTTGGTTGTACAATTGTGGCCAAACATTTAAGTCAATTCAAGTTTTTTTATAATTTTATTGTTGTTGCTTTTATTTTTAAAGATCAAAATAGTGGCTAAATTCGAAAGGCAAGGAGATGGTTCAGAAAATTGTACAGACTTTTAACGTAATGTTTGTTTTTTAATTTTGTCACTTGGTTTAAGTGGGCTGGCTTTTAACGAAAAATTAGCGATATAAACCTCTTATCAAATTACATAGTAAAATTTAGGCAGTACTGATCGGTTGTGTAAAAACTGTATATTTTTGTAAAACCTATAAAATTTCCTTAAGTCTTGCATTATTTTTATCTACAAATAGTCGCCAGACTTAAAAGTGGAGCACTTTAAACATGACCAAATTTTTATTTGTTTTTAGCGATTTTTAATAAAGTTAACAGCACTGAATTTTTAAAGTGAATAGTTTTATGCTTTTCTTACCACAATATAGCAAATCAGTCAAGATTTTTTTTACGTTATAGTAAAAAGCATTTCATGTTAAAATTTCAGTGTTGTTAACTTTCTTTTAAAATCGCTAAAAACAAATAAAAATTTGGTCATGTTTAAAGTGCTTCAATTTTAAGTCTGGTGACTATTTGTAGATAAAGATAATGCAAGACTTAAGGAAATTTTATAGGATTTCCAAAAATATACAGTTTGTACAGAACCGATCAGTACTGCCTAAATTTTACTATGTAATTTGATAAGAGGTTTATATCGCTAATTTTAAAACAAGTGACAAAATGAAAAAACAAACATTACGTTAAAATTCTATACAATTTTCTAAACCACCTCCTTGCCTTTCGTGGCGAATTTATCCACTATTTTGATCTTTAAAAATAAAGGCAACAACAAAAAAATTAGAAAAAAACTTGAATTGACTTAAATGCTTGGCCACAACTGTATATCATAATCCTATTAACTTTAAAATTTCAGTGTTGTTAACGTTATTTTAAAATTACTAAATTAAAAGAAAAAAATTTTCATGTTTATTGCACTGTCATGATAAATCTGGATAAAAGTAATGGAAGATTTATCGAAATTATAAGATCTCCAGCAGACCTGGGGTTAATCATTACATTTTGTAATTACCCTACGGGAAATTTTAACAAACTGTCACCGAACTCGCCCCTTTATATGAAATAGGCTGGTCACTTTTACATGGCGTTGTCATAGGAGGTGGAAATTGACCCCTTGTGACATGTCACAAGACAAATCCCAGGACAGGTTCCTGAACTTTGTTTTTTATGAGAGTTCAGTAACCTGTCCTAGGATTTGTCTTGTGACATTTCACAAGGGGTCAATTTCCACCTCCTATGACAACGCCATGTAAAAGTGACCAGTCTATATCATATAAAGGGGCCAGTTCGGTGACAGTTTGTTAAAATTTCCCGTAGGGTAATTACACATGCAATAAGATAATTACATGTAATTGTAATTGAAAAAAAACTCAACTACAATTACACATTATTTGTAATTGCAATTCAAAAAAGAACAATTGCAATTACAAGTAATTGAACATTTTTTTTTATTTAAAAAAATAATTTTTGTATATTGTTAGATATGGTCCTATATAATATGATAAAAAGTATAAGGTTAATATTTAGATATAATTGTATCAAACTATGTCCACTTTTATAACATTTTATATAATTTTATACAAAAAGATATAATTTGATGTAATTAGATGAGGACAAAATTCGGATACAATTGCATCGAATTGCATAAAATTGTATCAAATTGTACCAAATTGTATACAATTGTATACAATTCGATACAATATGATACAATGAGACGTTCTCATTTTTCGGATATAATTATATCTAATTACATAAAAGATTATATATAATTAAATATAACTTTATATGGCTCCATATCATTTTTTTTTACTTGGGTATTGCAAAGTTTTATATAAAATCTGAGACTACTTGATTACAGTTTACTATAATAGAAAAGAAATATATTTATTGCTTAATAATTATTAAGAGAAATGCATGAAGATAATTTTGTATGAAGTGTCCTATTTCTATGTCCATAGCTGTATGTAAATATGTTTTATATTTAAATTTTTATGACGAGTCTTAAAATCACGCACTAGAAAAACTTAAATTTTTGTGAATGTATTTCTTTAAACTAATAGTATTTGTGTAACTCCTTTTTTTAAGAATCAAGTCAGCAATCGGATAACCACTTATAATTCAACTTTTTGTAAGCAGGTGTGTAACCACTTATTATTCAAAATCTCATAACTACTTATTTCTCATTTTTTCGTAAGCGAGCGGGTAAGCGTGACTACCCAAGTAAAAAAAATGATATGGAGCCATATGAAGTTATATTTAATTATATATAATCTTTTATGTAATTAGATATAATTATATCCGAAAAATGAGAACATCTTATTGTATCTTATTGTATCGAATTGTATACAATTGTATACAATTTGGTACAATTTGATACAATTTTATGCAATTCGATACAATTGTATCCGAATTTTGTCCTCATCCAATTACATCAAATTATATCTTTTTGTATAAATTTATATAAAATGTTATAAAAGTGCACATAGTTTGATACAATTATATCTAAAAATTGACCTTATACTTTAGATCATATTATATATGACCACATCTAACAATATACAAAAATTATTTTTTTAAATAAAAAAGATATGCAATATCTGGAGATCAGACCTGGGGGATTTCAATAACAATTGCAAATAAATGTAATTGAAATTAAAAAAAACTCCATTACATTTCATGTAACTCTAATTGAAAATTTTCAATTACAAGTAATTGTAATTGAAAGTGATTTCAATTACAAATTTCAATTACATTTAGAATTAAAGTGTTTTTTGTTAAAATTTTGTAGAAAAAACTGACTGGGATAGATTGGATAGGCGTGGATAAGTATAAAAAGAATAAGTCATGTTGGGCTGACCCCTCACTTGTGCTTTTTGTCATTATTTCTTTTCCGAAAAAATGTAATTGTAATTGACATATTTTCAATTACAATTATATGTAATGTATAATTGAAAATTTTCTATTACAAATTACTTGTAATTGTTTTTTTTTTGAATTACAATTACAAATAATATGTAATTGTGTAATTGCATGTGTAATTAATTTCCAAATATAATGATTAACCTAAAGGTCTGCTGGAGATCCTATAATTTCAATAAATCTTCAATTACTTTTATCCAGATTTACCATGACAGTGCATTAAACATGAACAAAATTATTTTTAGTAATTTTAAAATAAAGTTAACAAGACTGAAATTTTAAAGTTAATAGGATTATGTTATACAACCAAGATATAAGAAAATAGAAAAAAATAGTAAAATATTACAAAATAGTAAAAATTACTAAAAATATATGATGCAAAAAATAAACTCACTCACGAATCATGCACGGGTTATATATTCTTATTCACGCTCACGCACGAATCAAGTACGAATTATATATTCTCAGACTCACGCACGAATCACTAGAGTATAGTAATTATTACTCACAATCACGTGTGAATAACGTGACTCACAAATATTTCTAGTCACGCGCCAATCGCTTGTAATTACTAAATCTAAAACTAGTTCAAAATCATTGTTAACATAGAACCACATATGAAAATAATACGGTTTTATATGGACCTTATATATTTTTATATAAAATCACTTTGAAATAATTGCTTATGTGGGATGATATATAATTATAGATGATTTTATAAAGAACGTTATATTGTTATATATTAAAGAAATCATGAAATATTGTAGATATGCTACCATATTAAGTTATATATGGGTTCTTATTCGTCAATATATAATCATATCTAACACAAAATATGAAATATTTCTTATATGGCTCCACATAAAGTTTTATATTATTATGTATAGTGTCATACTAAATTATATATAAACGTATATGTAATTATATCTGTAATATGTTACTTTATGTACTTATATATAGCACATGCAATTATATGTAGGCCAGTATGTAATAATATAAAATCACATATGTCTCCATATTAAAACCTTTGAGGAAAAAATATCCAACATATGACTATATAAAAGTATATCTGCTTGAATTTAAAAGCATATGTGGCCATATGTAACTATAAGTTACTATATGCAATTACATAAAATAATATATGCTTATATCAAAACTTTTTTACTCGGGTACTTATAAAAACGACCACGCCAAACAAAAATAATGAGTTTAGACGCCAAAAAATAAGTTGTGCGGAGCTATAAATTTCTATTACCCAGCAAAATTTTGGTAATGACACCTATTACTAACTGCATTACCAAAAATGATATATCGTTACCTTTTGCATTATTTTATAATATAAAATAATGAATTCCTAATAACGGCCTATTGTATTCATTGTTTCTAAATATAAAATAATGACTTACTCGTAATAGTTTAAATAAGTACTTTTTATACAGTTAAATTTTATACATTTTTATTTATTATATGTAAATATGTTTTATGTTTAAATTTTTATGACGAGTCCTAAAATTACACACTACAGAAAACTTAAATTTTTCTGAATGTATTTCCTTAAGCTAATAGTATTTGTTTAACTCCTTATTTTTAAGAATCAAGTAAGCAATCGGATAACCACTTATAATTCTACTTTTTGTAAGCATGTGTGTAACCACTTATTATTCAAAATCTCATAACTACTTATTTCTCATTTTTTCGTAAGCGAGCGGGTAAGTGTGACTACTTATAAAAACGACCACGCCAAACAAAAATAATGAGTTTAGACGCCAAAAAATAAGTTGTGCGGAGCTATAAATTTCTATTATATAACCACTTATTTGGTAATGAAAGATTTTGCTGGGTATATAACCACCCAGGTAGAAAAATACAAACGGCACAATGTCGGCACGGTATTGTAGATGGTAGTACATGTACTGGCCATGCGTCGGATTTTCAACTTTCACTGTACTGTCATGTTATCGAAATGATAACACCATTAAACGCTTGGCCGTAATTATTTCCCAACGTTGGCGCAGGCTTGGGAATTAATTTTTTTGGTATTATCCCAGTACATTTAATAACAAATTTAGTAGTTTGCTAGTACTTTACTGTCCTTTTAGTGTACATCACAGATTTTTAATGTATTCCTTCGAAACTTCACAAGAAAAGAATGGCTATGTCTCTCTTACATAAATAATTTTGTAATAGATGCAAAAATACATAAAATTTATAAAATTGTTAATTTTAATAAATTAATAAAAGCTCGTTAATTTTCAGAAAACAGTAATGGCAAAGCACGTTTTAAGTAGTACCAGCATTTCGTAAAAAACAGTGCTCTCCCAATACAATTTTAGTTGCAACGTCGGCAATTTCTACCTGGGTAAATACACAAAAAAGAAAAAAAAAACGTAAAAAATAAAAAGTGCTGGAAACACACTACCGTAAAAGGAGCAAATATGGTGTTGCGCCAGTACCTTATTTTTTGTACCGTTGGCAATTTCTGGCTGGGCACTTATTTGGTAATGAAAGATTTTGCTGGGTAGAAACTTTGTTTATGTATTTCATGTTTATAAAAATATTTTGTCAATATTTTCTACACTCAAAAAATAAGTTAGTAGAAAAATTTTTAAAACTCTTGTATATCAAGTGTACTAGTTTTCAGCAATTTTTTTTGCTGAAATTCCGTTTTCAGCTAAAATTTTAGTTATATTTTTTTAGCACTAAACTAATTTTGAACTAAAGTTTTACTACTTTATTTTGCTACAAAAATTGTGCTGATAACCGCATTCATAGCGTGGACGACAAGCAGATATACAAGGTGTAGATGTCGCAGCTTGTCTGCATGTAGTACAGACAACGGAAATGATAAAAAAGGAAAACAACTCTACACATATTCTATATTTAAATCATTAAATAAATTAACTAAAGTAAAATTTCGCTACATGTTTTTTGAGTTTTTTTCAGTCTATTAATATTTAGCAAAAAAATTAGTGATTTTAGCAAGGATATTTTTCATTTGCAATCGACTAAGTGTTAGCAAAACTTTTGCTGAGATTACTATTTTTTTTGGTAAAAATCTGCTCGCTGATTTTCAGCAAACCTTTTGCTGAAATTACCAACTTTTTTGCCAGCACGCTCCTGACTAAAAATTTGATGACACAGCAACATTTTTTGCTGGCCTTATACAAACATATTTTGCCGGTTTTTCGTTTTCATGTTATTATTTTTTAAATCACTTGAACTTTATATCAAAATTTGTTTTTGTAAAAAAATATTTTGCAATTAAATGGATTGTAATTGATTTCGATAAAATCTTAAATTAAGGCCCCGTGCGAGGTGGATAAATATATTTTAAACTAAATAAAAATTGACTGAAGGGTTCAAAATTTCTTTGAAAAATGTTTGTAAACTTTTTTAAATTTCATACAAATTTGGATACCTGAATTTAGTTTAGATCTAATTTAGCCAGATCGCACACGGCCTAAATTTAAATTAAACATTAAACTGGGCTATATTTGGTTTTACAATTTAAATTCCATGGACGAGATCTGATTAAATGTGACAACATATGTAAAAAGATATATTCATATATTGGGTCATATAAAATTTGTTCGAAAGACTAAAATTATGTCTTTATATAGTGTCATACAAAGCAATATATAACGAGACATAATTGTATTAAAAAATATAAAATAAAATATGGCCCGTTTTACTCGGAAACAAATAATTTGAAACTCAAATAATTATTCGACCCGTATAATCGGTTAAAATAGGTCGATTAACCGGTTACATTTTTAATGTGGAATTTTTCCTTTATTTTTTCCTACAACTTCATCATTTTCTTAGCCTTGGCTAAAAAATTGCTTAGAAAAACAAATATGTACTAACCCAGCAAAACCTTGGTAATATATGGGTATTACTATGCATATTACCTGGTAATATATCAAACCGCTTACCTTTGCATTACTTGTAATACCAAATTCATTCGTTTGGATATTTTATTGGTATAAATAATTCGTTTTTATAGAAAATTTTAGAAATTCTGTTTTTTGTTAAAAACCTGTGAATTTAAAATCGATATTCGGTTTAAAAAATTAAAATTTAAACAAAATGTTTTTAAAAACTCCTTACCTGTAAGTTCAGAATAATATGTTATTAGGTTAGGAGATACCTCGATGGACATGCCCTTGTTAAAATAATAGGTCTAGTAAATCTCTATGTAATCTATGAAACAGTAAAATCTCTATGTAATCTATGAAACAGACGGTAAACGAACTGTCTTCGGGTTAAGTATGCACTCAGAGACCGGTACATACTCGAAGCGCTTACGTTCGTCATCTCTCAATCCTACTGTACTGTATTCAGGTTGTGTGCATACACACAAACATTAACTAGAGAGATATCATATGTGTCTTTTTTTGTAAGGAATGTATTTGCGTACAGTCTGCGAGGTATGCGGTACGCAAACGCTAAAGTACCGTTCGTTAGAGTTTATTTTCCTACTCTGTATACAAGTCACTTTTAAATAAATTGAATAACATATACTTCCATATTTGTCCATATATGAGTGCCTTTTCCATATATGAAATAGCAGATGCCTCCATATATGTCTGTGTATGAAATCTTTTTCCATATATGGAATCACATATACTTCCATATATGTCCATATAAAATCCATATATGTTCATAAAAAATCCATATTTGTTCATATGTGTCCATACATAAACCATATATGAACATATTTGAGCGTATATGAGCATTTTTCACTGGGATAGTAAAATTTAGGCAGTGCTGATCGGTTCTGTACAAACTGTATATTTTTGGAAATCCCATAAAATTTCCTTAAGTCTTGCATTATTTTTATCTACAAATAGTCGCCAGATTTTAAATTCCTGCACTTTAAACCTGTTCATATTTTTCTTTGTTTTTAGCGATTTTTAATAAAGTTAGCAGCACTGAAATTTTAAAGTGAATAGTTTTATGCTTTTCATACCACAATATAACAAATGAGTCAAGATTTTTTTTACGTTATAGTAAAAAGCATTTTATTTTAAAATTTCAGTGTTGTTAACTTTCTTTTAAAATCGCTAAAAACGAAGAAAAATTGGTCATGTTTAAAGTGGTGCAATTTTAAGTCTGGTGACTATTTGTAGATAAAAATAATGCAGGACTTAAGGAAATTTTATAGGATTTCCAAAAATATACAGTTTGTGCAGAACCGATTAGTACTGCCTAAATTTTACTATGTAATTTGATAAAAGGTTTATATCGCTAATTTTTCGTTAAAAGCCACGCCCACTTAAAACAAGTGACAAAATGAGAAAACAAACATTACGTTTAAATACTGTACAATTTTCTGAACCATCTCTTTGCCTTTCGTGGCGAATTTAGCCACTATTTTAGTCTTTAAAAATAGAGGCAACAACAATAAAATAAAAAACTTGAATTGTGTTAAATTCGTGGCCACCACTGTATGTCACATTTATATTTAACAGAAATAGGCAATTCTTTGTGTTTTTATTGATAAAAAATTAAGGAAATACATTAATTTTGCATTAAACGATTAATCGCCAATTTTCTCGATTAACTGGCCCGAATAACCGGGTTCGAATAATTCATTAACATTAATTGGAAACACTAATAAAAATTAAGAGATCATGCATTTAAGACTTAAACACCGTATTACACTAGGTTTATTTTGTATTGAATTGATATAGGGTTGATGAAATGGAACAATAAATATTAGAGAGTGTAAAATATACAATAGCTCGGTTCCGTACGTCAGCGCGTGGATAAATGTTAATTTTCTATGTTTAAATTACTTGTTAAGACAAAAAAAACTACTACAATTGAATTAATAACGTTGAAAACGCTAAAATAATTCAGTAATAAATGCATATTTTTAAATTTTACATGAATATTTTCCGATTTTAGTGCATGAACTTCCTTGCCCTGGTTATGCGTATTTTTTATATAAAAATATATCGTCATATACAAACTTTTTCACTCGGGTTCTAGCATTTCTTAAATAATTTCCTTAAAAATTCCGTCATCTAATTATCTAATATCTCCTTCTTAAATAACTCGTTTACAAAAATATTAACCTTTTAATGTCATATTTTCAGGGATGCAACGAGCGAACCGAAAAAACTTACACCTGAAGAGCGGCGAGAAATAAGCGCCAAAGAGAAAACTCGCTTGGATCGTTTGGGTTGCATGTCCACATCACGGTTTTCTCCACGTCGTGAACGTGCCCTTAAAATTTATTTAGACAGCCCTGCCACAACCGCATCGCCTCCCGTTGATGCCAACAGCTCCATGGCAGATGATATATAGGACGATATGCATCAGATGGCGAATTAGAATGATGCATGAAATTTTACTATTTTCTTGATGACAGACATGAGGTGAATGAGATCGAATTATGCAGACAAAGAATTATTTTAATTAATTACTTTATATATAAAAGGAGCCTTTTACTAAAATTAAAATCTAAGCCAAAATCAATTTTTCTGTGTCTAACAGTAGTCTTGCAAAACCTTGGCGACTTAATATGCGATTTTTTCTCGTGAATGCTTGACTCATATCGGAGTAACGACGGTGGTAATGACGACAGCATAGCATAAATTGAATGAAAAATATTTTGAAATAAACTATTGAAATTTCTTCTCACACACATATTTTTCTATATCTTAAATGAGACTGTTTAAATAAGTAAACAAAACCCTGTAATAAAAATATATATAAAAGAAAATCCCTTTTATTTTTCTAATTTCTAAGAAAGCATAATACATAAAATACAGCATAATTTATAAACTTTAACATCAGTCTTGTTTCATATTCATATTAGCTTAGAAAAAAAAATCAGGCATGTGATGACTATCGAAAACGAAAACGACGTGGGGGGTTATTATGTAATTCGATTCGAAACGGAAATGCTTTCGAACAGAATTTTCACATTGAAAATAAAGTACCAAAAAAGAGTTTTTAATGGGGTAAAATATTGAAAACGTGTATGAGATTGTCCAGCATACACTTTTTCAATGTTTTCCCCCATTAAAAACTGGGTTTTGGTACTTGATTTTCAATGTGAAAATTCTGTTCGAAAGCATTTCCGTTTTCAATCGAACTACATAATAACCCCCTTGTTTTTTAATTTTGTGTAACAAAAATTATTTTTTATTTCCTAATTTAGAAGTCCTACGTCAAATAAACCGATATATGATAATTTGAAGACAATTTTATTTTCGCGAAACTAATTATTCTAGATTGAAAAAATGTTCGTTTTCGATTTTCATTACACCCCCAAATAATAAAGGTTTATAGTTGGATCTTACTATTTTTAAACCTTTAATAAAGTTTGTAGTTCTTAATTATTTCATTTATAGGCATTAAATGATTTATTAAAGCCATACTTCCCAAGGAATCCAAAAACTTGTCATGTACATACTATTAAACCATTTTCCGCTACTCGAATACTTTTTGTATGCTTTGAATAAAAAATTGCTTTTCTACCGACATTTCTATTAAAGTGTTTTGAAAAAGTTACCGCGGTATTCATAACCAAAATTTAGGCGCTGCATATCCGCTGAATAAGGTTTTCGTATTCATAACACTTTTTACTAAACGAAGCACAAACCCTGCTCATCTCATAAAAAATTCGTATCATTTTGACAACAGCTGTTGCAATTGAGAAAATTCTTATTTATAACTCTACAATTTTCTTGAGCTTAAGGTTTGTTTTTTATTTATAAAAAGTTTTTTTATTTTCGATATTTCGCTACTCCATTGTGTAGCATCTTCAGGAAATAACAATTAAATTAATAAATTATAAACAATTTGGAAGTTTGAAAAAAAAATTTTTACACCAACAACAAATAGAACTAACTTTAAGGCAGATATTGAAAATTTAGCTCAGAATTATAGATACTTAATACAAAAGAAATAGCACACATTACATTAGATTATAACACATATTATATTAATACATTTTTTATTGTTAATTATTATTATTTTTGTTTGTTATACTTTTATAACAAAAACTTTGCTGGTATAAATGTATACATACAATTTATATTTGACAAATGCTTTTCAAATTTTTTCAAACTTCCAAATTGTTTATAACACTGTGAGACAAATGGTAGGGGTCAGTGATCGGGAAGGGTTCAAACTACCGGGGAAAGTTATATCGGTAAAAAAGAAGTTATACGTGTCCCGGTGTTTCGCTGGGTCACCCCTAGGAATCGAGATATATCGATTTGACCTTTGGTGGTCTTTTTTTTTGACATAACTCGAGAACCACTAGTCCGATTTTGCTCAAACAATTTAAAAAAAAATTAAAAATTACAATTCCTTTAATCTGTTCATATAACGTTTTTCTATATACTCAACAGTTTTGCCGGTAAAAATAAATCCCAGTAGCAAAAAATTCTAGTTCAGAACCAGTTATGTACTAGTTTATTTGAACCAGGCAACTAGTACGAGTTCTACCGCCTCTCCATACAAACAACTGTAGAATTTAACATGACGATGTCATAGGGATGGGGACAATTGTCGCCAAACTCCCACTTTGATACTAGTTGTAGAACTAGTTTGGAAATTACAATTTAAGGACAAAAAATAGGGAGAAAAACTGGTACTAATGTGACACTCGCGGAACCAGTTCCGAAGTGACTCTTTGAAAATAGTTCTGTACCAGTAGGTAAAGACCTAAATTATATAGATAAAAAACGAAGGCGTTTTCTTTGATAAAACGTAGATGAGACCGATAGTTTCCTTACTGAGATGATTATTAGGTCCATTTACCAAATGATATCTAAAATATTTTGTGTTTATGATTTCTAATCACAATAAAAAAAATTAGTGTTTATTCGCAAACTCACGACTATTAAAAGCACATGTAAACAAAACTAGAATTTTAAAACTCTTAAACTTATGAGAAATTTATCAAACTAGTTCAGGAGTGACTCTTTGGTACCAGAACTGTACCAGCTGATTTGCACCTCAAGTCAATTCACAGTAAAAAAAATTAAATAATTTATTTGCAAACTCTGATGTTTTATACAAATGTAAACAAAATGAGAATTTCAAATCTGACATTTTAATTTGTTTTACAGTCCCTACATAGATCGTATTAAACTAGTTCATAACTGGTTCCAAATGGTTATTTTGAGAACTAGTTTTATAGTTACTAGTCAAAAAACTAGTACTTTTTAGAACTAGTTCGACCATTTGCTACTGGGATGTATGAAGAAAAAAATATTTTTTGCCTAAAATATTAAAAAAAAGTAATAAACAAAAGGTTATTGATTTTTATGGTAGCGGTAACAAACATTTATTTTTACCGGCAAAACTGTTGAGTATATAGAAAAACGTTATATGAACAGATTAAAGGAATTGTAATTTTTAATTTTTTTAAAATTGTTTGAGCAAAATCGGACTAGTGGTTCTCGAGTTATGTCAAAAAAAAAGATATATCTCGATTCCTAGGGGTGACCCAGCGAAACGCCGGGACACGTATAACTTGTTTTTGACTGATATAACATTTCCCGTTGGTTTCATCCCATTCCGATTTTGACTGTCGCATAGTGTAATTTGTTAATTCAATTGTTATTTCCTAAAGATGCTACACAATGGAGTTTCGAAATATCGAAAATAAAAAACTTTTTGCAAATAAAAACAAACCTTAAGCTCAAGAAAATTGTAGAGTTAAAAATTGAAAAAGAAGGTTAAATAAACGAAAAGAATTCTTATTTATTTAATTTAAACATTTTTGTCCAGTTTTAAGTTGTTATTATCTTCTAAAATTTTTTTAATTCTATATAAAGGGTGTTTTTTTAAGCCCGATAGAACTTGAAATTGTAAAAAATAACACAAAAAATTAAATTGTAATCAAAATTTTTTTTTATTGGAAAGATCAATACGTGACATTAACATTTGAAAATGATTTCGGGCATATGGGCACCGCGGCTGTTCTTGACGAAGCGCATTCTGGACGTCCAATTTTGGGCCACTTTTTCGAGCACTGCTGGCCGTATGTCACGAATAACACGAACAATGCTGTCCTCCAAGGCATCAATTGTTGCTGGTTTATCAGCATAAACCAGTGACTTCACGTGCCCCACAGGAAATAATCGAGAGGTGTCAAATCGCACGACCTTGGAGGCCAATTGACAGGTACATTTCTCGAAATCAACTTATCGCCAAATTTTGATTTCAATAAGTCGATGGTTGCGTTCGCCGTATGGCACGTAGCGCCATCCTGTTGAAACCACATCTCCTCCGGATCAATGTCATCCATATTTTCAAACAAAAAATCATTGATCATGGTGCGGTAACGATCTCCATTGACCGTAACGCGAGCTCCGGCCTCATTTTTGAAGAAATAAGGTCCGATGATGCCACCAGCGTGAAAACCGCACCAAACGGTGCATTTTTCTGGATGTAATGGAGTCTGTAGGGTCTCTTGTGGATTGGTCTCACTCCATATGCGGCAATTTTGCTTATTAACAAACCCGTTAAGCCAAAAATGCGCCTCATCGCTGAACACTATTTTGCATCTATAAGTTGCGCGAATCGACGACTGATTTTCAAAGTAAATTTGGATAATTTCGTAGCGTTGTTCAAGCGTGAGTCTATTCATGATGATTTGTCAGAGTATACTGAAACAAATAAAAAAAAATGTTTCATCAAAATTTAATTTTTTGTGTTACTTTTTACAATTTAAAGTTCTATCTAGCTTAAAAAAACACCCTATATAATCATATAAAAATATTTGTGAAACATATATTATATATGATTATATCAAAAGATATTTAATTATATAAACTTATATTAACCAGATCATGTATGGGTTAATATAATTATATAAAAAATATATTATTTGATCCGAAAAATGGTGGATCTGGTTAATATAATTTTATATAATTAAATATCTTTTGATATAATCATATAAAAATATATGTTTCACAATACTCGAGAAGTTATAATTGTATAAAATCATAAATGATTGTATAAAAATCATATATGAATATATAAAAATCATTTTTACTAGGGAAGCGTAATATTAGGTCCGTTCCTTTACTTTACCGCGGGATCCCAATCTTACCCAAAAAGCGTTCCCGTAGTCGAAAATTGGGTAAATGATAGCGTTCAAGGATGAATAGATTAACTATACAAGGATGTATAGTTGAACTTTTATTTGGTAAATTAATGTTTTTTAGTTCGATTCTAGAGCGAATTGGGTTTTCTCTTTTTACCAATTTTCATCGGGTAACTTTGGTAAATTGTAGTGTTTCCAATTCGGTTAATCGATTAACCGATTCCTCGATTAATCGCCTCTATTTCGGTTAATGTCGAAACAAATAATTTAAAACTCAAATAATTATTCGATCCGAATAATCGGTTAAAACAGGTCGATTAACCGGTTACAATTTTAGTATGGAATTTTTCCCTTATTTTTTTCCCAAAACTTCATAATTTTCTTAACTTTGGCTAAAAAATTACAAGAAAAGTTTAGAATAAACATAAAATTACTAAAACACCATTAAATTCTTTTAAAATTGAGTGAAAGAGGTCTTTAAGCCTTTAGATACCTTTTTAAAGCAAAAGAAAGGTGTTTCTAAAACTACCTAAAATACACGAAGTGTCTGGCTGGATCAGCGTCGAAGTGCTCTATAGGCTTTAATCAATACAGTCGGCGATTTTTGATTCTGTTATTTTAAAAATTAAAACTAATGTAAATTCTATTCCCATGTGCTTCAAGGCAAGGTTGCATTTTTTTCAAATATGTGTCCCACAACTGTCAACTGACATCTTAATTCTGTAGAAACTCTACCTTTTCTCACATCTCCAAAGAAAGTGTGTATAATCGATTCAAAACCACATCAATTCTACAACATCTCCAACTACACCATTTTCAGTTTTATTTCAAAATTGTTTGAAAATGTTTTAAAATTATCCAAATATATTTCAAAATTGTCTAAAAAGGTTTCAAAATTGTCTAAAATGTTTCAAAATTATCCAGAATTTTTTAAATTATTCCAAAAATGTTTTAAAATTGTCCAAAAATCACTCAAAAATGTTTTAGAATTATCCAAAAATCTTCCAAAATTGTCCAAATATTGTTTAAAATTCTCTAAAAAACTTTGATATTTGTCCAATTGCATTTCAAAATTGTCCAAAATGTATTTTAAAATTTTCAAAATGTATTTCAAAATTACAAATATATTTTAATATATTTTATTTGTGCTTAAGAAATTTATATTTGTATTTTAAAATTGTTCAAATGCATTTCAAAATTATTCAAATGTATTTAATAAAATTCCAATTGCATTTCAAATTTTTCCAAATGTATTTCAGAAATTTCTACTTTTATTTTAAAAGCATTTTTACAAACATACATGTTTTCTCTTTCATAATGAAAATTGTATAGGAATTATGAGACTTAAGAGAAAGAGAAAGTATGTATGTTTGAAAAAATGCTTTTAAAATAAAAATAGAAATTTCGGAAATACATTTGGAAAAATTTAGAATTTATTTAAATACATAAATACAGAAGGGAATGTTAGTTCAAACTTTGGATAATCTTGTTTATTGTCAGTGGCCCTTAAAAACGGAAAAAAGACTGAGAAATTTAACAATTGTTTATGATATTCTTTAGTCTACTAACTCTACTATTCAGAAAATTTTTTTGTAAATTTTTGTAGAGTAAATTGGTATTTTCATTAACTAATATTTTACCCAAATGGAACTAAATTTTTTTTATTTCTTCAGGGGAGGAGGAAGAACTTTGGACAATAATTTTTTTAAATTCAATATTATATTTATTGTAGTAATGATTAAATTTGCATTCAAAGAAATTTTGTATCCAAAGTTTTACAGATTAAAAAAAAATTTCGTAAGAAGTAAAAAATCTACCTTGAGTTATGCTATTTTTAACTTACTAATATTTATAAAAAAATCTCCTAGTTTCAACAGTTTTTTTTTTGCCATTTTTAACTAATTTTTAATAGTTTCAGCTATATTTTACATAAATTTTTCTACTAGTATAAGAAATGTTTCAATTTAGATAATCTCAGATTCCGAAACTTTTCAACTTTAAGGTACATTTACACGCGAGAGAAAACTGCTAGAGATGGAGCAAAAACACTCCAAAATACTACTCATTCAAAAAAGAGCTAATTAGAGGTGATTTTTGTTTTATCTCTAGCATTTTCTCTCTAGTGTAGATGTGCTTTTTTAATTTGAAAATTTTTTTTAAATACATCGTGTTCATGTGTCATGTTGATATTTAACAAAAACAGGAAACTGTTAGTGTTTTTGTTGGTAAAAAGTTAAGGAAATACATTAATTTTGTTTTAAACGATTAATCGATTAATCGCCAATTTTCTCGAATAACCGACCCGAATAACCGGTTAATCAGTTTTAGTGATTTTTCGAATAATGCAATAACCGGTTAACCGCCTATGTCGAATAATTGGAAACAGTAGTAAATTGTAAAACTAACAGCTGATGCAATGATAACCAAAACGAGTAAAAAAGTTAAAGTCGGGCATGCCGACTATATAATACCCTACACCAGTTTGATTTAAAGCCATCCGAAATTTGAATCAAAATTTGTGTCAAAATTTTCTATAAAATCATAAAAGAAGAGACAATCGAAAATATAGCCCATATGGGCAATAGGTCCAAATATGGACCGATCCTATTTAGAATCAATAGGCTTGAAATATCTTCGTATTTGCGACCTGCAGCATGTAAACAAGCCAATTTTGGGGGTACCCTTATATGGGCACTAGGTCTAAACATGGACTGATTGCAACCAAAATTAATAGGCTCCGTTCTTGGGCCGACATACAGTGATGTGCAATAAAATAGAGCCATTCAAGTTTTTTTCTAATTTTATTCTCGTTGCCTTTATTTTTAAAGATCAAAATAGTGGATAGATTCTCCCAAAAATGCGAGGAGATAGTTCAGAAAATTATGTAGAATTTTAACGCGACGCCTTTTTTAATTTTGTTATTTGTTTTAAGTAGGCGTGGCTTTTAATGAAAAATAAGCGATATCGACCTACTATCAAATTACATAGTAAAATTTTGCGAGTACTGATCAATTCTGAAAAAACTGTATATTTTTGGAATTCGTATAAAATTTCCTTAAGTCTTGCATTATTTTTTTCTACAAATTCTCGCCAGACTTAAAATGACAGTGCCTTAAACATGACCAAATTTTTCTTTGTTTTTACCGATTTTAATATAAAGTTAACAACACTGAAATTTAAACAGGGAATGTTTTATACTATAACGTAAAAAAGGCCTGACTGATTTGTTATATCGCGGTAAGTATAAAATAAGCACATTCACTTTAAAGTTTCAGTGTTATTAACTTTATATTAAAATCGGTAAAAACAAAGAAAAATTTGGTCATGTTTAAGGCACTGTCATTTTAAGTCTGGCGAGAATTTGTAGAAAAAAATAATGCAAGACTTAAGGAAATTTTATAGGAATTCCAAAAATATACATTTTTTCAGAACTGATCAGAACTCGCAAAATTTTGCTATGTAATTTGATAGAAGGTCGATATCGATTATTTTTCATTAAAAGCCACGCCTACTTAAAACAAGTAACAAAATAAAAAACAGACGTCGCGTTAAAATTCTACATAATTTTCTGAACTATCTCCTCGCATCTTTGGGCGAATCTATCTATTGCACATCACTGTAGGTGTGTGTACCAAATTTCATTGAAATATCTTCGTATTAGCGACCTGTAGCGTAAAAAAGAAAATTTTGGGGGGTACCCTTATATGGGCACTAAGTCTAAACATGGACCGATTTCAACCAAAAATCAATAGGCGTCGTCCTTGGGCCGACATAAGTCGGTGTACAAAATTTCATCGAAATATCTTAATATTTTCGACCTGTAGAGTGTTCACAAGAATGCATGGACAGACAGACAGACGGACGGACGGACGGACATACATCGTTAAATCGAAATAAAAAGTGATTCTGAGCCGATCGGTATACTATAAGGTGGGTCTAGGACCAATATTTTTTGGTGTTACAAACATCAGCACAAACTTATAATACCCTCTCCACGTAGGGTATAACAATTGTGAAAATAAATTGAAAAATTATATTAAACAAGCCAATACGCAAAAGAAATGTGTTATTTATAATCAGGGCAAGGACTTTCATGCACTAACAAATCGAACATATGCGCTTAAAATATGCACTATAAAATTGAAAATATGCACTTAAATAAGAATATGCACTAAGAACCAAAAAATATGCAATTAAAAATAAATGTTTTTTTAATTATATTTATTAAAAACGAACATAAACGTAAAAATTCAGGTATCGGTTACAATAAGCTTGTTCGTTTACTTACAAGTTACTATATTTACTACAGCTGGAAAAATTCAATACAAAAAGTAAACAAAACTTTGCAATTCTTGTAAAAGTAGTAAGAAATTCGTGTAAACGAACACACTGAATATGTCTTCAAATACACATAGTTAAATATATTTTTGTGTGTGGCATTTTACCTAGTGTTTCCAATTCGGTTAATCGATTAACCGATTCCTCGATTAATCGCCTCTAATATCGAAACAAATAATTTAAAACTCAAATAATTATTCGACCCGAATAATCGGTTAAAATTGGTCGATTAACCGGTTACATTTTTAATATGGAATTTTTCCATTATTTTTTCCCAAAACTTCACAATTTTCTTAATCTGGGCTACAAAATTACCAGAAAAGCTTAGAAAAAACAAATACTAACTAAAATAGCATCAATTTCTTTAAAAATCGTGTGAAATAGGTCCTTAAATACCTTTTTCGAGCAACCGCAAACAAGTCGACATTGTACCATCAGACTCCCAATTTTTAATAAAATTTTGCGCAAATGTTTTAAAAAAAATATGTATCAAAGTTTCTATTTGTAAAAAAGCCTTAAGAACATAGCAAAAGGCCAAAATGAAGGTGTTTTTTAAAGCTTCACAAAACATACGAAATACACGACTGCACTGATAGAATTTTGTACATAGTATTAATGAATTTGTTCATTAATACAATGAATTTTTTCATTGAAAAGTCCCCAAAGAACGGTTTCATTGGATTAATGAAACATGTTTCATTAAATCAATTTTAATGATTGGATTCATTGATCTAATGAAAGATTCATAGAATATATGAATTTTTTTTTTCATTCATTTCAAGATAAACATTATGAAAGTTTCATGTGTTTTTTTTTCATGGATGGTAACCGAAACTAATGCGGTTATCGTTAGGTTAACGATATTTTATTTCGGTAACTGTATTTTAAAGATAACGATATTTGGGTTATTTCGGTAACAGTATTTTAAGGTTCACGGTATTTTAGTTATTTTGGTAACGGTATTTTAAGGGTAACGGTAGTCAGTTATTTCGATGCATCCCGCAATTTTTTTTACAAAAAATAAACGAGATTAAAAACAGAACCAATTTTTCAACTTAATGTACAAAAAAGACTCAATAACCACGTGAAATTAGCAAAAGCAGAAAATTAAAAATATCGGTATTTTAGGGATAACAATATTTCATTTGTTTCAGTAACAGTATTTTTATTTCGGCATCGGTATTTTAAGGATAACGGTATTTCAGTTATTTCGGTAACGGTATTTTAATGATAACGGTATTCCGGGTATTTTGGTAACGGTATTTTAGGGGTAACGGTAGTCAGTTGAAAGGGTTTTGAATCTGGCTGGCTGGAGGATGCTTTATGAAGTAAAATAGACAATTTTGCATTACTGTTTCAATTCTTTTAAAAATTTAAACTAATATAAATTATATCTCCATGTCCTTTAAGACAAGGCTGCATTTGTTTTAAAACTGTTACACAATTAACATGCTAATTCTGAAAGAACTTTAACTTTTCTTATTTTTCCTGAGAAAGTGTACATCGGTTCAAAACCACATCAATTCTAAAACATGTTCCACTAGAGCAACATTGAACCCGAACCCGTTTCAATGAATTTAAATTCGAATTAAAACAAATAACCTAAAAATTTTAATTTATATAGAATTTGACTTCTGTAACTGCACACTCAGTGAATTGTCTATATGCTATTGATGAATTTATACACTGATTCAATTAAGTTTCGCTGGAATTCATCTATTGAAACTTTTAATTGAATTGATGCAATTTTTCATAAAATTTTATGAAGAATTTCATATTATTTATTAAAAATGTCATACACCCAAAAAAGTCTTTTTACCCGAGTAAAAATAGTTATATATTGTCATATATAATGTGATTGGGCTATATCTGACAATGAATGGAGTAACATTAAGACACATATCATTATATACAACTACATCTGATATTATTTTTTCAACGAATTTTTTGTATGGTAATTGATATTATTACATATCCCCAAATCTGACTCCATATATAACTACATAAGCCTTATAAAACTAATGAAATTATATGTAGTGATCGATATGATTATATATGATTTGATACTAAGTTTTATAACACTGTATGTGTCGTTGTACTAAAAATATATTTTAATTTTATATAACTTTCTATATAATTCCATACAAATTAATATATAGTTCAACATCAAATTTAGTTATCTGCAAATTCAGAGTTAATTACTCCATAGCCAAATAATTTTCACGTGATGTTTTTGCATGTAAAATCATATTAAAAAATGATGCGTACGATTTAGAAGACAAAAGTATTCAAATAAATTTTTATTTTATGTTTTAAAATTTGGGTCTTCAAAATTGTTAAAACCATAGACATTTCAATTTATGCATAAAAAGTATGCCTACTATCAGACAAAATTTTATAAAATAAGATATTTTTATATCGAATTAGATATAATTTGATGTCCTGGATATGGACAAATCTCAGATCAAACTGTATCAAATTATATCTAATTTGATATAATTAGACACATCTAGATGACCCATTTTGCGGATCAAGTTGTATGTCGTTGTATATGGGGATTTATCAAAAAAGATTTACTTATGTATGACACCATATTAAGATTTTTACCCGGGTAGAAAGAGATTCATAAAAATTGTGAAGCTTTTTCATAAAATTTAATAAATTTGGCATTTACTTTTTGAAGAAAACTTCATTAGCTTATTGAAAATTTTGTTTACAGCTCGTCCGATAAAATTCTCTCAGAGTAAGTACGCTCAAACTTTAGGTTATTTTTTTTACTGTTAATGGCAGTGTTGCCAGAACTCTTGAATGGAAATATGCTAAATTCCTAAAAAATTTCTGCTAAAATCTGCTAAATCCTAAAATAAAAAAAATACGCTTAGAATATGCTAAATTAAAAAATCGCAATTTTTTTATTATATTCATTATGCTAAAGATCTGCTAAATTTAATACAAAAAATATGCTGAAAATCTGCTAAATAATTTTTTTAGTATTATTTAATAAAGTCTTATTAATGGAAAATACTTTTTTTAAACAATGTTTATAAAAAATTATATTTTAATACTTTTTTAAACTATCTTAGAATAAATATAAAAGTTTACCCCTTAATTCATAAATGCATTCAAAAGTTATAGGAGCCCAGTCAGAAATCGCCCGTGGTACAAAAAATCAAGCACTGGCATACCACTGGGTAACCACGGTATTAAAAATAAATTACTGGCAGAACACTCATTTGGGACGCTTTGCCAGCGTTTGCAAAAAGCGTTTTACCAGTATTTTTTTTACAAAAATTTCGGTGGTTTATAAAAAAAACCACTGGCAAAGAATTGGCTTAGAGTGATATGCCAAGGTTTGCAACCAGTGGTTATCCAGTGCTAGCTAGCCAATGCTACCAGGCGTACAAAAATCAATTCACTGGAAAACCAATGATTTTATAAAAATGCTGACGCTTCGTTAAAAAATGTTTGTAGTCGGAAGGTTCCGAGTTCAAATCCGGTTGCAAGCAAAAATTTTTTTTTGGATTTTTTTTAATTTAAAATTTTTTTTGTTTTATAAAATCAATTTTTTTGTTTGTGGGAAAGCTCTTCAAGACCAACTTTTTTTTTGCCCTCCCAACACTGGCATACTAGTTACAAAAAATTGTTTGCCAGTACTAGCATTTTGGCACAGCCAGTAGTTGTCCAGCTATTATCACTCATTTATGTGTTTAGCTATCAAATATTAATATGTCTCGTTAGCTCAGTGGGTAGAGCAATCGTCTGCCAATCTGACGGCCTGGGTTCAAATCACGGCAGGACCAAAAAAAATACATATGAATTTTTTTTTAATTTTATTTTGTAAAATATATTTCCAGACCACCTATTTATTGGTTTTGCCAGCGTTTTGCCAACGTTTAAAAATTTTGTTCCTCCAATGCTTTTCCGGCGCTTTTTGAACAGCCGGTCCTTTTGTCTAATGATGTTATCATTTTGGGAATGGGAAAGCACTTTTTGCCAGTACTTTTACCACCTGTTAAAGTACTTTGCCACCGCTTTCCCGTTTGTATTTTTCTGACTGGGAGGTTTATCGAACAAATTTTATGTGAAGAATTTGTTTTGTAAACCTCCTAGAACTTTGCAGAGTGTTTATGAATTGAGAGGTAAACTTTTACATTTATTCTAAGATACTTTAAAAAAGTATGAATAGATAATTTTTTGTAAATACTGTTTAATCTTTCTTTGAGTCTAAAAAAATAAATTTTCTCATTTAATTATTTCACAATAAACATAACTGATTTAACATTTTTGCAAGATTTTTTTATGGTTTTTGTAGCATTTTCAAATTATAGTAGTATATCAATACTACTTAAAAAGTTTACATTTAAAACCGCTTTTTCTAATCACTCAGATTTACTAAATCCAAAAAATAGTTCTATAGGCACATCTACACGAGAGAGAAAACTGCTAGAGATAGAGCAAAAAACACCTCTAAATAGGTTAAATCATTCACAATAGAGCTAATTAGAAGTGTATTTTGCTCTATCTCTAGCAATTTTCTCTCGCGTGTAAATGTGTCTTAAAAGTGCTCAACAGATGGGGTTAGATTCTCCCTATTTTAAAAAGAATTTTCTGTCCGACACTTCTTTCACCCTAATTTTTAATACCGAATTCGATGATGAAGGATTTTACTTTAACTTTTAAGTTTTAATTATATTTTATATAAAACAGCGATAGACAGTCGGCCTTTTCAGTTTTAACACTTCTATTTATATTTTTACACAATTGAAAAACTCCATTCCAATATTTAACATTCACTAATTGGATGTAATTAAATTACTTACAGTAGAGTGAAAAATTGCCATTTCTATTTCAGCTATTTCTCCATGTCCAAGATGAAAAATATGTATTTGGAGTGTAGTTTTTTTTCTAAACATATTTCATAAAAAAAATTTAATAAAAACCTTTTATTTGTTAGTTTTTCAATTTTTGTTTGTTTTTCTTTTAATTTTTCATTCGTATTTTTTCTGACATTAAATTAATAGGCTGTTTCATATATTTGTGCTTTTATTGTGGATTTATTAAATCCAGCTTTTTTTGGATTTAATAAATCCCCTTTTTGTATAAAAAATTCTAAATCCAGGTGATTAAAAAAAACGCTAATTGTTATTGTTATAAACATTGTTGCAGAAAAAATTATTTTGTTAAAAAATATGCTAAAAATATGCTTTTATTAAATAAAACCAAATATGCTAAAAAATCTGCTTTTGTCCAACAGAATATGCTAAAAAGCAGTTAGCATATTTTTACAAAAAAAAATATGCAATTGCCCAACTCAATCTGCTAAATCTAGCAGAAAATATGCTAAAATGGCAACACTGGTTAATGGCCTTTAGTAACGAAAAAGAAACAAAGTAAATTGGTATTCTCAATTAACTGAAATTAATCTCAAAGAGAACTCAAATTTTTTTATCGATGACTTTAATGAAAATTTCGTAGCTGTAGGAAGAATCTTATTAAAATTTAAGAAACTTTAGGTATAGCATTTCTTTAACCCTTTCAGACCCAGCATACACGATTGTGAGATGTGATGTTTTCTCTTAAAATTACAAATATTTTAAATACTAATAGGTTTATTTAGATAAAAAATTTCAGTTATACTTTTAGCTAAATTATATTTCATAAAATATGAATTGACACCAGGAAATTTTAATAGTTTTAGTACAATTTTACCTTAAAGTTATAAATTTTAGTAGATTTAGCAACATTTTTACAGACCTTTTTTTTAAAAAATCTCAGATCCCGAAACTTTTCAACCTTCGAATATGAAACTTTTTTATTAAATACATCGTATTCATATATGACGTTAATATTTAATTAAAAGAGTCAGCTTTTTGTATTCTAATAAATAAAAAGTTAATGAAATACCTTAATTTAGCATTAAACGATTAATCGATTAACCGCCAATTTTCTCGAATAACCGACCCGAATAACCGGTTAATCCATTTTAGTGATTTTTCGAATAATGCATTAACCGGTTAACCGCCTATGTCGAATAATTGGAAACATTAATTTTACCTGAAAAAAACTTTATTATAAAATAGAACTTAAATATGTGTACTATAAAATCGTACTCACTTTCGTAACTCAGAGAAAAAAGTGTCAGAAATTAATGCTCGGGGACAAGTTTCCTTAAAATAATTTTTATAAAATTTTTCAACTTTCTGTTTGTGAGCAATAACACCCGAAAACGTTAATTTAAAATTACATCTATAAAAAATGTGTTAGTGGATGACAACATATTGTATACTATCTGTGTTTGTGCGGCAATCTATCAACGTTGGCTTATGTCATACGCATATAAATTTGACACTAACCAACATTTAGTGTTAACTCTTAACGTTACTAATGTCAAATTTGCATGGGAATGACATAAGCCAACGTTGATAGCTTGCCGCACGAACACAGCACTATGTGTTTCTATTTCTACAGAGCTTCCAAATAATTATTTCTTTAGAATTTTTTTAGTTTTAAAGTATGAATTCTTAAATCAAATTTCATATTTTTCAAAAATATTCAAAAATATGCACTAAAAATCATAAAATATGCAATAAAATATGCACTTAAAAGCAAAATATGCATTTATAACAAAATATGCAACAACAAATCGATGCCGTTTTTTTTCAAATTCTTTGATTCGGAAAAGTATTTGGTCAAAATCTATTTTGGGCCACTGACTACAAACATGCATTTGCATGAAAGTCCTTGCCCTGTTTATAATAATTAATGGAACAAAATCAGTAAGAACTTTTAAATGCAAATAAATATGTGTGTTTATAAAATTTTTCAAACTAAAATTATTCGCATTTTCACATTTTTCTTTGAAATGCATTTTTGGGCTCGAAAAGTGGTTTTGTGCGTTCCTTTACTTTTGGGAAATTTTTTCATTTTTTGAGAGGATTTTTTGCTTACTCTCATTTTACCGAACTTTACCCAAAAAGTAAAGGAACGCACTTAATAATACGCTTTATACAAACCCGAGTAAAAAGTTCATATATGAAAATATATTTTTTAATACAAAAATACACATTAACATATAGTAATATAAAATGGCTTTGCAGCCATATGTATTCATATATTATAATATCTTTTAAATATTTCCCGAAGTTTTCTAATGTATAACCTTATAAAATCATATACCAAAAAATGTGTTAATGTTAATGATACACATAACTAGGGCAAGGAATTCCATGCAAATGCATCTTTTTTCTCGATAGCCCAAAACTAATATGGACTAAATATTTATCTGAATCATCAAATTTAGAACAAAATGGTATCGATTTGTAGTTGCATATGTTGCATGTTTTTGCATATTTTGACTTTAAATGCATATTTTGTGCTTTTTAATGCATATTTGTGCATATTTTTCATTTTTAGGAGCATTTTTTATTTTGTAAAAAAATATAAAAAAATTTATACGTTTTCATATTTTGATTCAATCAAAATAAACATTCTTAAAAATCTTATTGACCTATGGAAAATCTTCGAGTTCTGTGTTTGTTTGCAAAATAAATAACTTAAATATATTTTTAAGTTTTAAAGTGCATCATTTTTGCAAAAATAATAGTTTTTAGTGCATATTTCTTATATTTTTAATGCATATTTTTCTTTTTTAGCCGCTATTTTAGGCGCTTATTTTCCATTTTTAAGTGCATGAAATTCCTTGCCCTACACATAACTATATAGAATCAGGGGGGTAACCGCGTAACTTGATTCGAAAAAAATTTTCGAATTCGTAAATCTTGCAAATATTGTAAAAAATTCTGTACAAAAATTCTACTTTTTAATTTATTTTTATCCTAAACCTTGTACACTACACATAAAAATTAAAAAAGTAAGATTTTTGCTAAAGCTTTTTTTTACAAAAGGTACAAAATTTACGAATTCGAAATTTTTTTTTTCGAATCGAGTTACGCGGTAACCCCCCAGATATGGTTGATCCCATAAATTGAAGTTTAATAAACAATAAGATAAAAAACAGTTTCCATTTGCAAAAGTTATCGCAATAAATACATTTTTTACTAAGTGTCTTTAGTACGATAATAACCTCAGTAAAAAATGTATTTATTGCGATAACTTTTGCAAATGGAAACTGTTTTGCTTGAAATTTTGCAAGAACAATGGGTACGTTCGTAAATGCAGTAGTTATATATATATATATATATATATATATATATATTAGGGCGGGTCGATTTAATAATCGCCCATGGCTCAGTGAAAATCGTATTCTAGGGATCAAAATAAGAAACTTTGCCGAAGGAACCATACCTCTAAAACGAATTCTACTACCCCTAACTGTTGACTTTTGTCCCGTAGGGTCAAGTTTTGAAAAATCCCACTTTGACCCATTTAGAGTGCCCCAATCGAGTCCAAATGTATGACCGACCCCCACTAACTTTGGAGGGCCGATCCACCCATGCCAGTGGTACACCCCCTGGAACTCCCCTGGGGGGTTCCCCATACAAACATTTTAAAAAATCACCATTTTTGGCACTTTATTTTATTATTTTTTATTTATTTTATTTATTTTTATTATTTTATTTATTTTTTCTCCTTAGAAATTTATTTAGTCAGAACATATGTAAATGAAAAAATTAATTTAACTTAGTAATAGAAAAGAAAAAACGCCCAGACTTGAAAGCAAAAAAGACTTCAAACAGTAATTTTTTTTATTTTCTTTTCTATTACTAAGTTAAATTAATTTTTTCATTTACATATGTTCTGACTAAATAAATTTCTAAAGAGAAAAAATAAATAAAATAATAAAAATAAATAAAATAAATAAAAAATAATTAAATAAAGTGCCAAAAATGGTGATTTTTTAAAATGTTTGTATGGGGAACCCCCCAGGGGAGTTCCAGGGGGTGTACCACTGGCATGGGTGGATCGGCCCTCCAAAGTTAGTGGGGGTCGGTCATACATTTGGACTCGATTGGGGCACTCTAAATGGGTCAAAGTGGGATTTTTCAAAACTTGACCCTACGGGACAAAAGTCAACAGTTAGGGGTAGTAGAATTCGTTTTAGAGGTATTGTTCCTTCGGCAAAGTTTCTTATTTTGATCCCTAGAATACGATTTTCCCTGAGCCATGGGCGATTTTTTTGCCTCCCCACAAATCGACCCAGCCTAATATATATATATATATATATATATATATATATATATATATATATTATTTGCAATATATGTATATATATATTATTTGCAATTTTGCAAGAACAATGGGTACGTTCGTAAATGCAGTAGTTAATATATCATACATGGTCAACCAATTTCGTGCGGCCCTTCACTAATTTTAAAGCAATCAAATTTCTTTTTTTTAATTTTAAACAAAATTAAATTAAATAAAAAAAAGTAAAATCAGAATTTAAAAAAAAAATACAGAATATAGAAAACAGCGATAACAAAATAAACATTAAATGGAGCTTTAAAAAAATTTCACCGGTCAACAAATATCGACTTTTTTGCACAGACTTCCTCTAAAACTTTTTTTAAAGTATTTTCGCCTCCTACGTACGAATTTTTAGTGAAAAATTCCTTCTTCTTTATTTAAACCTTAAGCCTGGGAAAAATATTTTATGGCTCAAAATAAAAGAACTTAGGAATCTCTTAGTTTTTTATAGGTTTGAATTCAAAAATATACCTTTCATTTTAGGAAATTTTTAAGGCCGTTCTACAGACTCCGTAAGGATTTACTTTTGGGACTTGCTCTTGAAGCACTTAAAATTGGTAAAACAGTTAGACACAATAAAATTTTATTCATAAATTTATAGAAATAAACCTGTGAAAATAACAAAACAATTAGTAGTTTTTCTGCTATTTTTACAGGTTTATTATTTAAAAGTGACTTGCAGAAAATTTTTTTCCGATTTTCGCTAAATATTAGTAAAATTAGAAGAGCAAAAAAAAACTGTTAAATATAATATAGTAATCCTGCTAAAATCAACAGAAATGTATGACGAAAAATAGTAGACTGCTGATTTCATAAAAATAGATTTTTATTCTCTCAAAACAATTAAAAATTAGAAATTTATTAATTTAGTTCGAGGCCAATTTCCTTCTTATGAATTAACATAATAAGTACTTTTTTCAAAAACTGCTATTTTTCTTCATCAGGATACTCTCCTGACAAATACTTCACATAGTTTTTGCTTTCAAAAACCTCTACACTTTCAGGAATGAAAAGACGATCGTTTCGGGGATTTTCCAGGCCCCCTTCATGAGGTTTCTTTAGAAAGTGGTGGCGGTAGTGCAATGCAATTTGAAGCATCAAAATCTCATATTAAATGTAGTCTGCTACGTCAATTTTTTAAAAAATTAAAACCCAACATTTTAACAATTAAAAGTTTTCTTTGAGTTTGATAATTATACAAATATACAACAAAATTTGTTGATGATTCTAATTTTTTATTTTAATTAACTAAAATTTAGCTGAAATATAACTAAAATTCTGTATATTAAACAGCTTTATTTTTGCTATTTTTATCTCATTAATATCACTGTGAGACAAATGGTAGGGATCAGTGATCGGGAAGGGTTCAAACTACCGGGGAAAGTTATATCGGTAAAAAAGAAGTTATACGTGTCCCGGCGTTTCGCTGGGTCACCCCTAGGAATCGAGATATATCGATTTGACCTTTGGTGGTCTTTTTTTGACATAACTCGAGAACCACTAGTCCGATTTTGCTCAAACAATTAAAAAAAAAATTAAAAATTACAATTCCTTTTATCTGTTCATATAACGTTTTTCTATATACTCAACAGTTTTGCGACCTGCAGCGTATAAACAATATAATTTTGGTAGGACCCTTATATGGGCACTAGGTCTAAACATGGACCGATGTTCAAAAAAATCAATAGGCTTCGTCCTTAGGCCAACGTAGGTCTGTGTACCAAACTTCATCAAAATATGTTAATATTTGCGACCTGCAGCGTATAAACAATATAATTTTGGGTGTACCCTTATATGGGCACTAGGTCTAAACATGGACCGATTTCAACCAAAATCAATAGGCGTCGTCCAGACCGTCGTCTGGACGACCAGACTGATGTAGGGTATTGTATAGTCGGCATGCCCGACTTTAACCTTTTTACTCGTTTTTTTTTTGTTATTTTAACTGAAAAATTGTTACTTTCATTCAACTAAATTTAACTAAAATTTGGAGATATAACAGCATTTTGTTGCTGTGTTTTGTCTACTAATATTCAGAAAAAGGTTTTTCTGAATTAAGCAGGGTAAATTTTCATTTGTATTGTACTAAAATATAACTAAAATTTTGTAGATTTTGAATTCCCATTGTGGCAAAGCTGACACAAGCATACACACTACATGTGTTTGTATGTTTTTCATACAAGAGTGTAGTTACGTCTTTTTGTATTAAAAAATACATGCACTTGTAGTTACGTCCGTTTGAATTTCTTTAATAAAGTCGCCATATTTGATCGTAGAAGTCTAAAATTTTGTGTGAACATGTAGTTTGATAAAACGCACCTTAAAAGTTTTTGATTTTTTTAAAGGAATCAACTTTTAATTTGTTTTTTTATTTTATATTTTAGTAAAAAAAAAATAAACTGAAAGTGTAATTTAATTTAGAAATTTCAATAAAATATTTTTTCTTACAAATTAAAACAATTTTTATAATTATTTTTAGCATTACGTTTTTAAAAAATTGCCATTTTCCTAAATAAGTTATAGCAACACTGGTCAGAACTAGCCAATAACTTTTTTTGTAAGAATAGGCACGTAAATTTAGCTTCCTAATACTGAATTTTGACTAAGCAAACACTACCTAGTTTTTGTACAAAACTAGTTTTTGCTTGTTTTCTATGTATGCGTTTTGACAAGTAAAAACTAGCAACGGCCAAAAACCAGGTAGTTTTTCCTCAGTCTAAATGCAGTATAATAGTTTTAGTTAGTTTATAGTTTTATACAAAAACTAAGTGGTTTCTGTTCAAGTATAAATGTAGTATAAGCAATTTACAAAAATGTTTCTAGTTTTTCGTGGCTTTAACTTTATTTTTAAAAATCATATCATTTTTAATAATTAAAAAAAGTTAAACGAATTCAACCACTAGACAATTGTAAAAATCCCTTGTACACATGTTTCGATAGTCACATTCGTAACACAAGAGGTCCGGGGGTAACAGTTTTTATTGGGGGAAAATATTGAAAACGTATACAGGGCTATGGCATCACCAAAAAAATAAGTTATAAAAACATCGTTATCACTACACCTTTTGCAACTGTAATTCAGAAAATATCAATTGAAATTCAGAAATCGTCATTTGCAATTCAGAAAATATCAATTGAAATTCAGAAAATATCATTTGAAATTCAGAAAATAGCAATTGAAATTCAGAAAATATCAATTATTATTCAGAAAACATTAATTGAAATTCAGAAAAATGTAAACACACAAGAGTCTGTCCAGGTAGATAATGTTATCCCCTATAAAAAATGTATATATGAGTTTTATCAAAATAAGTAAAATTCATTGTACTCACGCGAGTAAAAAATATTTAAAATTTGGGTGCCTCAATGATTTTATGTAGACTAATTTCTTTCTTGTAACGAATTATGGCTCCATTAGACATTAAAACGTAACGTTGATATTAAAAACTATTATTTGGCTTTAAATTTCAGCCTTACATTTTGGAGCCATAATTCGTAACAAGAAATTAGTTACATAAAATCATTCAGGCACACAAATTTTAAATAATCCTCACCCGCGTAAATAAAATGAATTTTACTCCCACTTATTTTGATAAAATCCATATATAAATTTTTTATACGGTATAAGATTATCTACCTGGCAGGATTCTTTAGAAAATTCTGTTTACATTTTTCTGAATTTCAATTGATGTTTTCTGAATTTCAATTGATATTTTCTGAATTTCAAATGATATTTTCTAAATTTCAAATGATATTTTCTGAATTTCAAATGATATTTTCCGAATTTTAATTGATATTTTCTGAATTTCAAACGATATTTTCTGAATTTCAATTGATATTTTCTGAATTTCAAATGACGATTTCTAAATTTCAATTGTAGTTTGCTGAATATCAATTGATATTTTCTGAATTGCAAATAATATTTTCTAAATTTCAAATGATATTTTCTGAATTTCAATTGATATTTTCTGAATTTCAAATGACGGTTTCTGAATTTCAATTGATATTTTCTGAATTTCAAATGATGATTTCTGAATTTCAATTGATATTTTCTGAATTTCAATAGATATTTTCTGAATTTCAATTGATGTTTTCTGAATAATAATTGATATTTTCTGAATTTCGAATGATATTTTTTGAATTTCAATTGATTTTTTCTGAATTTCTAATGGAAAATCTGAATTTCAATTGATTTTTTCTGAATTTCTAATGGAAAATCTGAATTTCAATTGATGTTTTCTGAATTTCAAATGGAAATCCTGAATTTCAATTGATGTTTTCTGAATTTCAAATGGAAATTCTGAATTTCAGTTGATATTTTTCGAATTTCAAATGATGATTTCTGAATTTCAATCGATATTTTCTGAATTACAATTACAAAAGGTGTAGATGGCACTGTGTTAAAAAATTGAAAATTTTCTTTTTTTATTTAATTTTTAAAAAATAACAAAAAAAAAACAAATAAAACAAACGGATATCTCAAATTTTATTATTTGAATGTATACCGCGCTTATTTTTCCTTATTTTGAGCAGTTTTGAGGAGTCTTTGAGTTTTCAAATATAGGCTTAGCTGATATTAAACTGATACTAAATAGTTGCTCAGTTAATATTAAATTTCAGCGCCATCTACCGGTGAGTAGTGAAGTTTTGATTTCCTATCTCTATAATTAATAGTCTCTGCGTGTATGCTATAGTCTAATAAAAGTGAAATGTCAAAAAAAGTTGGACTTTCCACAACGGATATCTTTTTACAAGAGTTTTAAAATTTCCGAATTCGAACAATATTTTTCGAAACCGCTTACGTAATAAGACCCACTATGTATTTTAATGTATTTATACGGAAAAGATGCTATTTTAGTGATATTGTTCCAGTATGCAGTCCCTAGCTAAATTACAAATATATTTAAATTACAATTAGAAAAAATCTAAACAGGTTTGGCCAGGTCCATGTGAGTGAATGACAACAAAATATTTTTATATTGTTTGTTCTTTTTTTTACTTTTAATTGTCCACTTAATGAATTTGTTTCTTTACTGAATAAAAATATAAATATACAAAAAACGTGTTTAAAATTTTGTAATAATGATTATTAATGATCAACAAGTTTTTGACATTGCTTGTGTTGATTGGTAACAATAAACATAATCATATAATTGTTGAGGATCAGGAGGGGAGGCAGCTAGAAGGCGGTCGCCAGTTAATAATGGACAAAAAGTAAAAATTACTGTTGCAGTTTTCAATTTGAGAGTTTCCATACTTAAATGTATTGATTCAGTGGTCTAAATGTTCTCATTGCAAAAAAGGCAGAATAAAAAGAATGCTTTCAAGCCTTGGTCTCCACAGGAGGCGGTGTCGTTGTGGTGGCAGCATCTGTACCAGCAGTGGCAGCCTTTTTCTTAGAATGTCCCTTACCCTTTTTTGCGGGTCCCAAGGGAGTGACAACAAGTTCCTAATTAAAACAATCACAAATTATGTTTTACAATGTTTTTCAGAAGATCAAAGTATATCACTCTACTACCTTAAGTTCTGGTTGAGCTATGCTATATTCACTGACAAAGTGTTCAATTTCAAAAGGTATGCCAGTAACTAAATTCACTCCATTGGGCATCAACAAGACGGTGTGCTTAAATTGAGCCACACATTCACCTGCAATTAAACAAAGTTAGAAGTTTTTTATTACACATTTAATTCAGTGTACCATATAGGATTGCCGAAAGGCCTTGACTGTCAAGTTATTTTAGGTCTTGTCAAGTTTCAAGCTAAAAAATAATTTGTATCAATTTTAAGAAATTTACATCTAATCGAACAAAACGCCAAAAATTAATTTGTTAATTACGTGGTTTAGCATTTCAACTAACGATACTCGCTGTATTTATCAAAGAAAAATTAAATATACAGTGCCAGACAAAAGCATAGGCACACAGCTAGTTATGTCACAAGAATCATTTTTTCAAACAAAAACAGTTTATTCTATATTTTACAAACGTATTAAATAGTTATTAAAAGATTAAATCAAGAAAAATTAATTGGTTCCAAAATAATTGAAGAAAAACTGAAATACTAAAATTTTTTTATAGACAAAAGTATAGGCAAGTATGGTAAACCTCTTTGCTTTATCACCTCATGTAAGCGGTAAAGCATTAAGTGTACGCGTTTTCTTGATGACTTCCTCTCCAATATTGTTCCATTCGCCATATGTTTCTAGATTTTTGGGTTGTTCGATTTTGAACTATGTTTAAACTAGAACTTTACTTTATTTCTTTAAGATTTACAATAGTGACCTTATATATGTACTTGAATTCATTTTTTACTTTTGGTCATTCTAGACGAAATCGCCAAATTCAGATTCTAAGACTAACATCACACTTAGAGCGTTCATTTCATGTAAGGGTGGCACACATTTTTAATTATTTGCCTCCAAACTCAAGTGCTTAGAATTATTATACCAGACCTTTAAACGCAAAATTTTGATATATATTAAAAATACCCACCAAAAAAGACCGGCAAAAGATGTAGTAAAAACATCACATATACTGATTCAGATGTAGTGCAAATTGAGGTGAAACATGCATGATTTTAACATGGGGTTGTCATAGGACAGAAGTAATCCAAAATTATCAAATATTAACCCATTCAGGGCGAAAGACACTGATGATGGCTTTGTAGCGAAAGCCGAAAATACGTATTCTGTCTTGCTGGTCTTATTGAATTCTTTCAAAAATGTTTGTTCTTTGTAATTTACTTGTAAAAATTGTATCATCTTTCTTTGATTTGAAAATAATTTAAACAGAAATTGATATTAATTTATGATCTAGAGTCAAATTAAAGAACATTCATTTACCAAAATATTTAATTTAAAAAAATTACTTTACTTAATCTCAAAATTACTGTTAAACACAGTGTTGCCAACTCTTGAAGGCAGGAAAGCACCGTGAGCTTTGTGAAAACGGGTAAAAAGGGTAAAAATTTACCAAAAATGGGGTAAAAAAGCACGATATTAATTTTTTGAAAAATTTAAGTAAAGAATTTAAACACATTTTATAGCTTTGTAAAATTGTGTAAAAAGGGTTCAAAAAATAACCAAAAAGGGGTAAAAAAGCACCAAATTAATATTTCAAAATTTTCATGTTTAAATATAACGAAGTTGCTATTTAAAATTGTACTACAAACATTGTGAAAAAAATGAATTTTTTGTATAGTTCGTATAATTTGTTCAACTTTGACAGAAAATTTAAGAAAAATTTAAAAAAACGAGAACAAATACCAATAATATAAAATGTACAAAAAGCACTAAAAGCACTGCCAGAAATCTGAAAAAGCACTGCAATTACCCGCTTTTTTTAAACGGGTATTTGTAAAAAATCACCGGGTATGGGAAGGAAAAAAGCACCAAAAAATACCCGAAAAGCACTGAAATGGCAACACTGGTTAAACAGTAATCCTTTAGATCAGTGGTGGCCACAAAGAGAAATGAGAAAGTTTTAAGCTGCCTACACACTAGGGAACATACTTAAAAAAAGAGAGCATTTTTTGTGAATGTGTGAGTGCGTTTGTGTGTGTGTGCGTGTTGAGAGCGTGCATTTCGTGTTTACAAAATTTTTTGATATTTTTTGTTCCCTCAACCATGTTCCCTAGTGTGTAGGCAGCTTTAGTTATGTTACAAAAAAATGAGAATGTATTGGTAACTATTGCACTGAACAAAATCACTTGGTTTTGTTTGTTGGATTGTTTTACTATTTATGTTCTTATGTGTTAAATTCTAGCAATGAGCGAATGAAAAAAGAGATAAACATAAAAGCAATAGGTAATAAAAAATATATTCTTTAAGAAAATTGGTACATGAGTTATTTGCAATACCGTATTGGGTAAAAAAATAGACAAATAATGTTATAAATATTAATAAATTTAAAAACCAAAAAGAAAAAAAAAACCAAATAATTGTTTTATATTTAGTCTTATTAAATACAACAGAGTTAAAAAACTCTGCGTTGTAATTGGTTTTAATATAAACAATTATAATTCAGAGATTTTTAAACTATATATACATATATTTTCATTTCGTAAGTTGTTCTAAAATATTTGCAGTGTGCTTATTTCATCAAACAAAGCGACATCAACATACTCTTTTGAATGTCGACCTGCAACTAAATGTTTTTTTTTTTGTTGTTTTTACGTTCTCTGTTTTTTGTTTCGTTGGCGTTCGTGTTGTGTACGTGTAAAAAGCCGATTAATCTTCGCCGTTCTAACAAGAATTTTTGACAGTGTTGCCATTTCAGTGCTTTTCGGGTATTTTTTGGTGCTTTTTTCCTTCCCGTACCCGGTGATTTTTTACAAATACCCGTTTAAAAAAAGCGGGTATTTACGGTGCTTTTTCAAATTTCAAGCAGTGCTTTTAGTGCTTTTGTACAGTTTATATTTTTGGTATTTGTTCTCGTTTTTTTAAATTTTTCTTGAATTTTCTGTCAAAATTTAAAAATAAAACGAACTATGCAAGAAATACTTTATTGCACAATGTTTGTAGTACAATTTTAAATAGTAACTTCGTTACATTTAAACTTCAAAATTTTGAAATATTAGTTTGGTGCTTTTTTACCCCTTTTTTGGTTATTTTTTGAACCGTTTTTACACGATTTTTCAAAGTTAAAATTTGTTTTTAAATTCTTGATTTAGATTTTTCAAAAAATTGATACCGTGCTTTTTTACCCCATTTTCGGTAAATTTTTAACCTTTTTACCCGTTTTCATAATGCACACGGTGCTTTCCTACCTTCAAGAGTTGGCAACACTGATTTTTGAATATTATCTACAGTGTTGCCAACAAATTTTCAAAATAAATGGCTAGATCAGACCCAAAAATCGCTAGAAAATCACTAGATTCATAAACAGTGCAAGAATTTAGCGATTTTATCGCTAGATTGTTGAAAAATGGTAGTTAAAGGAGTTTTTTACTCAAAAATTTCTTTAATATGTAGTGTTATAAACTTGTAAATAATAAAAAATTTTACGTTTAAGCTGCAAATAATGAATCCCGATTTTCATTGAATTAATATTAGTATTGAATATATTCAAAAGAGTGCATTCTACGGTGAAAAACTACATAACCATATTTTATCGAAATGAGTATTTTTTAGAAAGTTTTTTTTTACTAAAATCGTGTAAGAAGTTGTTTTTTTATAATAAAATAATATCAATTCGCGAATTTTATAATATTTTTCAACATAAACTGATTTTTAAAAATTATATTACGGCTGATAAAAAAAATCGCTAGATTTTTGGCTAATAGCTACAGGACAATTTTTACCGCTAGGGGCTAAATAAAATCGCTAGATCTGACGAGAAAATCGCCGTTATGGCAACACTGATTATCTAGTATTTTTTTATCGTTTTGTTAATTTAGTTGTTAAATAAAACTTGAAATAAACATAAATAAATTCTAAAAACTTGTTAAAGTGAAATGAACAAAACTTTTTTTGCCTGATTTCGAAATATTAGACATAGGATGGGTGCGAAATGGCTAAATAAAATCTAAACTAAATCCAAGTTTCCAAAATTCTATGAAATTTGAAAAAGTTTTCAAAAAATTTTCGAATATTTTAAACCCTTTTGTCAATTTGTATTTAGTTTAGAATTTATTTAGCCACCCCACACAGGGCCTTAACAGAAGTTTTTTCTTTTCAGTTGAACGGAGAACAATTATTTAGCAGTATTAATCTGCCTACACACTAGGGAACATGGTTGAGGGAACAAAAAATATCAAAAAATTTTGTAAACACGAAATGCACGCTCTCAACACGCACACACACACAAACGCACTCACACATTCACAAAAAATGCTCTCTTTTTTTAAGTATGTTCCCTAGTGTGTATGCAGCTTTAAAGCTAAAAAGCAGTTTAAAAGGGTTTATAATTCTGGACATGTAAAGTAATTTTGTAGATCCATTTTTTTCACTCATTAACCCTGGAACGCTAATCTTATTTTTTATACGTTAACGCTTATCATTAGTCGAATTGACTAACATATATATATTACCGATTTTTTGAATATCTATATTTGAACCACCAAAAAATCTTTACAAGGTTGACAGTTGGTTTTATTTTAAATGTAAATCAATTTACAAATTTTATTTTTTGTAAAACAATTAGTTTAAAATTTATATTAATAACCAGGGCAAGGACTTTCATGCACTAAAAAATCGAAAATATGCGCTTAAAATATGCACTATAAAATAGAAAATATGCACTTAAATATGCATTTATAACGAAATATGCACTAAAAACCAAAAAATATGCAATTAAAAATAAATGTTTTTTAAAATTACATTTATTAAAAACTAACATAAACGTAAAAATTCAGGTATTGGTTACAATAAGCTTGTTCGTTTACTTACTACAAGTTACTATATTTACTACAGCTGGAAAAATCCAATACAAAAAGTAAACAAAACTTTGCAATTGTAGTAAAAATAGTAAGAAATTCGAGTAAATGAACACACTGAATGTGTCTTCAAATACACATAGATAAATATATTTTTAGAAAATTCAGTGAAAATGAAAAGAAATACAGTCGATTGTAAATATTAAGGTGTGTGGCATTTTACATGAAAAAACCTTTATTATAAAATAGAACTTAAATATGTGTACTATGAAATCGTACTCACTTTCGTAACTCAGAGAAAAAAGTGGCATTAATTAATGCTCGGGGACAAGTTTCCTTAAAATAATTTTTATAAAATTTTTCAACTTTCTGTTTGTGAGCAATAACACCCGAAAACGTTAATTTAAAATTACATCTATAAGAAATGTGTTAGTGGATGACAACATATTGTATACTATGTGTTTCTCTTTCTAGTGTAGTGTTGTATAACCAACAGAGCTTCCAAATAATTAATTCTTTAGAATTTTTTTTAGTTTTAAAGTATGAAAACGAATTTCATATTTAAAAATATTAAAAAAAAATATGCAATAAAAATCATAAAATATGCAACAAAAAATGCACTCAATAGCAAAATATGTATTTATAACAAAATATGCAACAAATCGATGCCATTTATTTGCAAATTCTTTGATTCGGAAAAGTATTTGGTCAAAATCATTTTTGATTGAGATCAATTGTTGAAAATAATAAATAAATAAGAACTAATAACACTAGCCATTAGTCGAATCGACTAACATTTTGCTAACATAGGGGTTACACGATCAATTTTTGCCTTTCAAGTTTCAATACACTCACATTTTTTTACTAACACACTCACATTTTAAAAATTGAACAGCAACTTGATATCAATTTTTGCTTTCAAGTTTTGAGAAAACTTGACGGTCAAGTTTTTAAACAGTTGATCAATATCTTGTAAATTTGTTTTTCTTTTTACAAATATTGTGCCGCAATAAAACACGATTGATAAAATACGGAATGTGAATATTTCGGTATATCGTCGAAATGATTTAAAAATAAATAAAAAAATCAATTTCTGCTGACAGGAAAATGTCTGTGGAATATGTGAAGAAAAAGTAAAGTCTTTTCGAACAGCCTACAGTGAATTTGTTGTTCATCAAACAACAAATTCAAAGAATTAATTCAATTGCAATAGTTCTTTTTATTAAATCAAATGAATTAATTCACCGGTGAACGCGTTCAATTTTATAAATCGAACGGAAAAAAAAGTGAATTAATTCCTTACTGAATTAATTCACTACTGAATTCGTTCAATTTCATTTTCGTTCAGTGAATTAAGAAAAAATAGAATTACGTTCAGTAAATTAAAAAAAAAATAATAAGTTCACTGAATTGAAAAAAAAAATAAAATAAGTTCACTGAATTGAAAAAAAATAAAATAAGTTCACTCAATTCAAAGCCTGTTTTCTGCCGTTCAGTAGAAGAAAACAATAATGTACAAATAAAATTTTTAAATAAGCAATTTTACAGCGTGTGCTAGTAAAAATAAGCAAATTAGAAACCGGATGCTGTTTATCAACCTACATGATTCAAAAATAAAGCCTTTTACTATTAAAAATAAAAACTTTACAGATATAGATACATTTGGAAAAAAATATAACTATATAACTGGTTTGAAAAATGAATAGTTATATTTTTTTCCAAATTTATCTATACCTGTAAAGTTTTTATTTTTAATAGTAAAAGGCTTTATTTTTGAATCATGTAGGTTGATAAACAGCATCCGGTTTCTAATTTGTTTATTTTTACTAGCACACGCTGCAAAATTGCTTATTTAAAAAACAAAAATTGTATTTGTACGTTATTGTTTTCTTCTACCGAACGGCAGAAAACAAGCTTTGAATTCAGTGAACTTATTTTATTTTTTTTCAATTCAGTGAACTTATTTTATTTTTTTTTTTTCAATTCAGTGAACTTATTATTTTTTTTTTTAATTCACTGAACGTAATTTTATTTTTTTTTATTCACTGAACGAAAATGAAATTGAACGAATTCAGTAGTGAATTAATTCAGTAAGGAATTAATTCACTTTTTTTTCCGTTCGATTTATAAAATTGAACGCGTTCACCGGTGAATTAATTCATTTGATTTAATAAAAAGAACTATTGCAATTGAATTAATTCTTTGAATTTGTTGTTTGATGAACGCGTTCATTTGAACGAATTCAGTGAATTACTTAAGAAAAGGAATTCATTCAATTCTAGAGAAAATTGAATTCGATTGGTAGTGAATTCATTCAAAAAGGAATTAATTCTTCAAAGCTCTGATCGCAACGAATCTGTTTTAAAATCTGCTTACAAAATACTGGGCGCAAGTGTACTTAATGACAGGCCTTCATATATTATCCCAGCCAGAAAAATACAAACGGGAAAGCGATGGCAAGGTATTTTAACAGGTGGTACAAGTACTGACAAAAATTGCTTTCCCATTTCCAATATGATAACGTCAATAGTCAAAAGGGCCGGCAGTTCAAAAAGCGCCGGAAAATTACTGGAGAAACAAAATATTTAACTTTGGCAAAACGCTGCCAAAACCAATAAATAGGTGGTTTGGAATTATATTTTCCAAAATAAAATTTAAAAAAAGTTCATATATATCTTTTTTTTACCCTGCCGTGATGTTTTGTAAAACAAATACTGGCAAAACGATTTTTGCAAATGCTGGCAAAGCGTCCCAAATGAGTGTTCTGCCAGTCATTTATTTTTAACATCGCGGTTACCCAGTGGTATGCAAGTAGGTACTTGATTTTTTGAACTACTGTCAATTTCTGACTGAGATGTTTCAATATTTATAAAATGTACCACATTATTAATTAACAACTATTAAATAACACTATGCGACAGTCAAAATCGGGATGGGATGAAAACAACGGGAAATGTTATATCGGTCAAAAACAAGTTATACGTGTCCCGGCGTTTCGCTGGGTCACCCCTAGCAATCGAGATATATCTTTTATCTTATCAAATCGATATATCTCGATTCCTAGGGGTGACCCAGCGAAACTCCGGGACACGTATAACTTCTTTTTTACCGATATAACTTTCCCCGGTAGTTTGAACCCTTCCCGATCACTGACCCCTACCATTTGTCTCACAGTGTAATTATAAAACGCTTTATTCTATAAAAAAAATAGTTACATAACATAAAAATTTTTACAAATAAAGGAAAATTTAAATCCCGAAATCCCGTAAAATCCCGAATCCCGGTATTTTCAAATATCAATGCCGATTGGCGTTTTAGCAATTTGGATTACTTCCGTCCTATGACAACCCCATGTTAAAATCATGCATGTTTCACCTCAATTTGCACTACATCTGAATCAGTATATGCGATGTTTTTTACTACATCTTTTGCCGGTCTTTTTTGCTGGGTATTTTTAATATATATCAAAATTTTGCGTTTAAAAGTCTGGTATGATAATTCTAAGCACTTGAGTTCTGTAGGCAAATAATTAAAAATATGTGCCACCCTTACATGAAATGAACGCTCTAAGTGTGATGTTAGTCTTGGAATCTGAATTTGGCGATTTCGTCTAGAATGACCAAAAGTAAAAAATGAATTCAAGTACATATATAAGGTCACTATTGTAAATCATGAAAAAATAAAGTAAAGTTCTAGCTTTAACATATTTCAAAAACCAACAACCCAAAAATCTATAAACATATGAATATTATTTTTGGACATAGAAAAATAATATCGAGAAGTGTCATTTATATCCGCTCAGGAATATCTGTTAGATTAATATGTTTTACAATAAATTAAAATCTCCTAAAATCTCTATTTTGCCCTAATTTTTGGAATTGAAGTATTTAATCTTGTGTTGTTATATTTCTACCAAAATCATATGTGAAAGTAAAAGAAGAAAAAAAAAATAAATAAATAAGTGCCAAAAATCGCTGTTTTCTCGAAATCCGTTGAAATAAAATCTCTGCCCTAGCCAAATGACAAAAGGAATTCCTACAATTTATGTACTTCTTAATCTCTAATATCCAAATCACGATTCGTTAATGTTTTAATTCGAATTAGTTTTTAAATATCAAATTTTTTTTAGAATGACATGGTGGCCCTGTTAACGCTGACGAGTCCCTAACGACCAAGCAAAGATTGCAACTCCGGCTTTATCTAGAATTATGATCAATTAACTTTGATTTTTTGAAGTCGTTAGTTCAGAACATGGTCGATTTTTGATTTTGTCTGTTCTACTTACTTGGCTTTTCGTACAACACTTGGAAGGGTTCAATCATTTTGTGTGATACACATTCAACGACTCCCATGCGAGCCTTGGTTTCCTCATCAAAGCTACGAATATTGAAAGGCATATTTCCATATTTTGTTTTCACCTATGACAGACAATACAGCCACCAAACAAAAAAAAGAAAAACCAAAATGTATATAATTCGTTAGTAGGCAATTCTCAAGTCATTGATAAAAAGATAAAGGTATTTGCTTTGAAATAATGTCTCAGATCTCATAATCTTACAATCTCTGGGATTCAGCTGATGCAGCACTTTAAGTACGCCAATTATACCAAAAATTAAATTTGGCATTAACGGAAATGGTTTAATTGAACCATTGTTCTTTTTGCACATTACCAGCTTCCAACCCTCAAACGCAGTTTTTTTAATCATGGACGTATTGCAAAAAAAGTCTAAAAACTCATAGCTTATATTTAGCACACATACCTCAGCTAAAAGAGCACGTGATGTTTTCAATTTAAGCATGTAATTTTCATCTGTCTTTTTGTAAATGGACACCTTTGTATCTTTCTCACGACCGATGCCTTCGCCTGTGCTTACTATCACATCGATGGCATAGACTTCATGTGTTTCAAAGACGCACTTTTCGTGTTCCTTACGCTGAGCTTCGCTAGGATTCTGAATGATTGTCTTTTCGCCATCAATCTTGAATTGTTTCAACTGATGACTAAGCATACCTTCAATTGGCTTGCACTTGTAGGATTCACTGACTTGTTGTACGGCTTCGGTTATGGCGTAGTTCTAAAAAATATATATATAACAGAACACAATAAGAAATTAAAGCTTTTCTGCAATTGTAATTATACATACATATGTATTTTGAAATGGTGTGATAAAACAATATAAATATTGCTATTTGTATTTGTCTAATAATTGAAATTGTGAATATTCAAAAAATTATTTACACCGGAATTTTATTCTTTGCAAGTCTTGAGGTGTTTCTAATAGGAAATCTTTATTAAAAATAATCCGTCGCTTGCAGTGGGTATATATATTTATTAGACGCTAACAACTTACATTATTTCCTGCTTTAAGTAATCTCAAGGCAGCTTGAACAGCCCAGTAAGCAGCTAGAATTACATCAGCCTGACGACCGCTCACTTTTTTGTCTGCAGAAGCACCCACAATAATGGTATGTGCTGCTACAGCAATGAAACCATCGATATGTGCACCCATGTCACTGAAACAAAAACAAAATAAATAAATATAAAATAAACGGCAATTTCTAATTACATAGTGCTAAATTTAATAAAATATTTGAAAATATGTCTCAGATCTCATAATCTTACAATCTTCGGGTTTCAGCCGAGGCAGTTACAAAAGTACGCCAGCTTTGCCCAAGAAGGGGCATAAGCGGAAACAGTTTGACTGTTGTACTTGCTGTACATTATCAGCATCCATCCCTCAAGCGAAGTTCTTTAATCATGGACAAATTTTCAAAAAATCAACTACTACACTGACGTTTTTGAAGCAAACTTACATTTTAACAACATCTCCATCTTTCAATTTATAATCTGGATCATTTTTGGATGGAGAAAAGTGACACACACAATTGTTAACAGATAGGCAGGTGGGGAATGCAATACCCTTTTTCAATTCCTTTTCTTTTTTGTAGACCTGCACAGAAATTTCAAAAATTCACGTACTATATATTGATAAGAGCGTATACTGAAAAAAAAAAAAAAATCCATGCGATATTTTACGAAAAAACTTTCGTAGTAATTTATTTCGTGTAATATACGAAACTTTTGTATAATTAACGAATTTTAATATTAACATTTTTTAGTTAAGTCATGAATTGAGTAATTTTACTAAACTAACGAAAAAAATTCGTAATTTTTTAAGTAGAATACAACAGTAGCTGTGTTTTCGACTAAACTATATCCTTTAACTTATAAGACTATTCTTAAGACTGTCATAACTTTCCATACAAAACAATAATAAAATTCAAACAATTCAGGTTTTATTTGTCAAAATTATTTTTTTTAAGTTTTCAAACAAAAATTTTAATTACCCACCCAGCAATTTCGTAGCGCTCATAAATAAGATCCTTAAATGGCTCATAGAAATGATTATTGTTTTTTTGAAAACACTCTTTTTTTTTTGTAGAAAATATGAACCCTCAGAAAACAATCCACAAAGTTGTCTCTACAATCTAAAAAGCTGTCTCAAAATGAAGGTTCATTTTTTGGACTCATAGAAGATTCCAAAATTATTTAAATTTATGAGGAAAATTTCAATTTCATACGTTTTTTTTTCTGAGTCATTTCTGAGTACACGGGGGGCTCTTTTGGACGGACCACTTAACTAGGAAAAAGTGAAAAAATGTTTATGTTTTTGGAGCTGATTTTTGAGTCATTAATGATCGTCTTTGTTTGCGGGGAAATATAATTTATTGTGACTGCAACAATAAATACAAGAAAATAGTCACAACTTCGCTCGAACTATATGAAAATAAGCGCCAAACTTTTCCCTTTGAAACTAGTAAAACATAATTTGTTGCACAAAAAAAGAAGGATTAGGTATAATTCAGTTGAACCCCTAGTCATTTTGCATAATGCAGAAGACGGCCAGACACAAGAACTAAATGTTAAATTTTAAAATTATCCCAGCCAGCAAGTTCGGAGCGCTCATAAATAAGATTCTTAAATGGCTCGTAGAAATGATTATTGTTTTTTTGAAAACACTCTTTTTTTGGCAGAATATATGAACCCTCAAAAAACAATCCAAAAAGTTGTCTCTACAATCTAAAAAGCTGTCTCAAAATGAGGGTTCATTTTTCGGACTCAAAGAAGATTCCAAAATTATTTAAATTTATGAGGAAAATTTCGATTTTATACGTTCTTTTTTCTGAGTCATTTCTGATTACACAGGGGGCTCTTTTGGACGAACCACTTTCATAGGAAAAAGTGAAAAAATGTTTATGTTTTTGGTGCTCATTTCTGAGTCATTAATGATCATCTTTGTTTGCTGGGATTGAAAGTTGTTTCAGTGGATTTTGCAAAGGGTGCAAATAATAAATATCTGCTTACATACTTTTTCTGTTACAATTTTGCAACGTTTGCAAAACACCATCGAGTAAACCCACATACATTTATTTGTTTGCAATGTATTATTAGCACCAATCATGGATTGCAACAATATTATTGTTCTGATATTTTTTATTTTGAATCTGAATTCACAGATGAATCGGTTTTTTAATAAAATGAAAAATTTCAAAAAAAATTAAATTCCTGGATCATTAATGACTCAGAAATGAACTCCAAAAACATAAACATTTTTTCACTTTTTCCTATGAAAGTGGTCCGTCCAAAAGAGCCCCCTGTGTAATCAGAAATGACTCAGAAAAAAGAACGTATAAAATCGAAATTTTCCTCATAAATTTAAATAATTTTGGAATCTTCTTTGAGTCCGAAAAATGAACCCTCATTTTGAGACAGCTTTTTAGATTGTAGAGACAACTTTTTGGATTGTTTTTTGAGGGTTCATATATTCTTCCAAACAAAAGAGTGTTTTCAAAAATACAATAATCATTTCTACGAGCCATTTAAGAATCTTATTTATGAGCGCTCCGAACTTGCTGGCTGGGTTAATTTATTTTCTTATATTTTGTTACACAATTTATACATTTTGCCTCAGCGTCAAATGACATTATTCAGGCGAGTTGGTATAAAATTAATTAAAAATAATAAATTAACTATTTAAGAATGTGAAATCAGTTAAAATATTAAATTTCATAAAACAAATTTCATAAAAGATTTTTATATAAAAAGCATTTCAAGATTTTGTGGTAAATAATCTCTTAAACTTGACTTGAAAATTGAAATTCTCTGAATATTTTTTAAGTTTTGCGGTAACTTATTAAATTCAAATCCACCAACATACTCAATTTTTTGCTTAGTGGTTTCTAATCTGCACCTAGAAACTCGTAAATTTGAACTATTTCTTGTATTAAAAATACTTTGATTCCTTGGAAAAGCAATAATATTATGACCAATATTTTGCAATGATTTAAAAACGAAGACCAGTAATTGTAATTTATATAAACCCCTAACAGGTAAAATATTTATCGCTATATCTTTATATAGGGATAATGTTGGGTAATGCAAGGGAAGAGTAAATACTGTTTTTAAAGCCTTATTCTGAACTCGTTGTAAAGACTTTAATTGAGTGGTATATTTACAGCCATAAATCAGTACTAAATAGTTCAGATTACTTTGTATTAAAGCCTGATAAAGCATTTTGTTTTTGTGATATTTTCGATTTTAGTTCCTCAATATGTAACGTCCATGATAAATTACATTGGAGTTTAACTCCTAAATAATTTATTGACTTGCTTTCAAGTACCTCATCGCCATTTACAAAATTTTCACAATCATTGTTCAAATGAGGTTGAAATCTAAGAAGTTTAGTTTTCTTAGAGTTTATAATCAATTTGTTAAGTCTTGAATATTCAAAAATTAGAGCAGTATCTCTTTCCATATATGCTTTCAGTAGCGTTTCATGTTAGTACGGATAAAGCACAGAAATGTCATCTGCATACATGTAAATTTTCCCATATAGTCCGAGATTCACAATATCATTAATATATATAGTGAATAAGAGCGGACCTAAAACACTACCCTGAGGCACACCATGTTCAACAACACCGAGAAAACTCTTACAGTCATTAAATTGAACGTACTGTCTTCTGTTGCACAAGTAACTTTTAAATAGTTAATTCACGCCCTACTATTCCCTAATATCGTAGCTTTTGAATCATAATTTCATGATCTACGAGATCAAATGCCTTAGAAAAATCATAGAAAATTCCGGCAATACCTTTAAAGCTTTGGTCTAAACCTTGATATATAAAGTTTATAACATTAACTACAGCATTTTCCGTTCCACTACCCTTCCTAAATCCATATTGACAAGCATGTAGTAAATTGTTATTTTCCAGGTATGTTAGCAGTTGCTTGTGTATGACCTTCTCAAATACTTTATCATTTATTGATAACAAAGAAATAGGTCTGTATTTATCTTCAGTAGTAGCATTCGGTTTCTTCGGTATTGTAACAATCTTCGAAATTTTTAACACGTTCGGGTATTCTGAAGTTTGGATAATATCATTAAAAATGTTTACCAAATGAGGTGAGATTTCACTATTACATTCAGTAAGTATTCTTGAAGATAAATTATAATGACCAGTGCTCTTATTTACGATGAGGTTAGAAATGATTTGCGAAATTTCTTCGACAGTAGTGTAACTGAAACGGAAAACGTTGTCATGGTACCTAAGAGTTCGAAGATTATTACACGAATCTCCATCATCACTTATAATTTGATGCTTTAAAGTTTTAGGAATTTGTAGGAAATATTGATTAAAAAACTTGAAATAAAAAATATCTGTAATTTCTTGTCGTTTATTTAACTTTTTTTTCTATTTTAACTCCACAATTTCCTTGAGCTTAAGATTTCGCTACTCCACTTTTTATATATAAAAAACAAACCTTAAGCTCAAGGAAATTGTGGAGTTAAAAATATCGGTAATTTCAAAATTTGTAATATATGCATGTTATCATATGCATTAGAGCACGGAATTTGCAAGGGCCAGTCACCCACGCTTTTAGCCCTAAAATGGACTAAAATTAATTCAAAGCTTCTTTGCGCTATAACTCTTAAAGTAAAGGTTTTACAGAAAAATACCTACATGGGCATAACTACAGGCAATGAAGTGGCTAGCATTTTTCTCATACACATTTTTGATGTATCAATGGCGCGTCGTGGTGATTTAAGTGGTTAAAGTCAAAATTTGTGTTTAACCATATAAATTACTTTAATTTTAACCACTTAAATCACCATGAAGCGTCATTGATACGTTAAAAATGTGTATGAGAAAAATGCTAGCCACATGGCATGGACAAAATATCAAAAACAATTTATTTTGGTTTTAATCTACGCTAAATTTCCTATTATATGAAAAAGAGTATACGTATTTACAGATTTCCAAGATTAAATGACATTCAAAGTTTAGTTTTGACACAAAGTTTGAAGTTTACCGCTTAAAACACCACTGACGGTAATGAGAGGGTAAAAAGTTTGCTTCTAGTTTAAGAGTTATAGATGGATAAATCCATGAACCTTTTCTAGGGTAATTTTGAGGACATAAATGTAAACTGCCTGGCCGGTTTCCATCGCAGAAACCCAATTTTTGCACAGATCTTATTTTATTCTCTCAATCTATCCGAAAAAGAGATGGGAACTGGAAAAATAACACTTTTGCACATACATGTGCTCTAATATGCACGTTAAAAATTTTGAAATTCCAAAAAGGTTATTTTAAAATCACTCCAAATAGCATCAACTGATAGTAAATTAGTTGCAATTTAGCTCCAACACTGATTTATTTTACACGTGATGTCCCACCCAAGTTTCTAAGTAGTTCAACTTAAGCATTTTGTTAGTAATTTGAAAGTGATGTACATAATGTTAATAAAGTATGGTTGTTAGGTATACATTTTCATCTCATCAATACGAGTACATTTTGTTTGCATTTTCAGAGTGATTCTGAAGTACTCTTTATAATGTATAATATATAATATAATATATTTTTAAAAGTGATTTAAATGTGCTTTTTATAATGTATGAAATAGCATATTTTAGAGACAATTTAAATGTTTAGGCTCTAACCCATTTCTGAAATACGATATTGAATTAAATAAGATTAATACACTGAAAGTTTTATGTCACCTACTCTGAATCATTTTTTTTAAACATTACTCATGGAATCTTCAGAAAATAAAGCGTACTAGGAATTTATTTCTTTATACATATGTATATATATATTTTTTTGTTTTTGTTTCATTTTAACAAATAAAGGAAAGAAAAGCATCGACATTTTGCAACTCTACAGTAAGAAGGCCATCATTATAGATTTGCAGAAATTTTAGCTTTAAATTCATTAAAGAATCCGAGAACCGTTGGAGGACAGTTTTTCCCCAGACATATTTCAGAGGCGAATACCATATCGTCATTTGAATTTTGCAAGTCAACCATCGTTAGCTGAAAATCAACGTTTTCATTAAGTTCCAATGCTATAATCTGCAATACGTGATTAGTTAAATTCTTATGTTAAAGGAGTTCATTTAGAATAATTTTAACATTTGGAACTTTGACAGAATCCTCTTGACATTTTAAAGTTGACGGCAGTCATTTTGTTAAATCTATCTATTGAGTTGAAGAAATAATATATTTTTAGACACTATAGAATTATTGAGTTTGACTTTACGATTGCAGGATATGTTAAGCAACCTGTTGATGGGTCTGTTTTTAACGATAAAATGTGTTAACATTGCAACAAATTTTAATTTTATTAACATATTTCTTTTAAGCAACTTACATATACCTTAAAATACAATTTAATATGTTAAGTTTTATATATTTGCATTTAATGAAAAGAAATCATATTTGGGTCATAGTCCAGTAAATTCTATGAGATAAAATTCTTTATTCCCTTCCAATTGGAACTGTAATTGAAGCATTTTTAAAAATATATATGTAATTGAAGCATTTGTAAAAAGTTTTTTTGAATCAGAAAAGCTTATTCAGCGGATATGCAGTGCCTAAATTTTGCTTCTGAATACCGCAGCCATTGAATAAGCCTAAAATACATTCTAGTTGTGAACTCGTTGTGTGTAGCGCACATCGAGTGCGTAACTAAAACAAATGAATACCGCTGCTACAGCCCCGTTTAAATTATCACACAAGTGTGTTATACATGTCAGAAATGTGTTGTATAACGAAAATGTATAATAGTGTGAACACTGTTCGTTACACACATGTCAAAATGGTGGATGCACACATTTTAAAATACGGTCACACTTTTTTGACAAGATTTATTTTTTGAAATATTTCATAAAGTTACCACTTGTCTCAACACAAGTGTTGTGTTATTCACAAATAAATGTTAAACAAAGATAAAAAACAACTAGTGGTGAAAAAAGTAATAATAGAAGAAAAATGTGTGTTTTAATTTATTTGTTGTGTGTGTCGATAACAGTCTGAACACTGAAAATATTTTCTTTATACTTTTTTCACAACCAGACAATTTCAGCATACTTTTGGTCATACTTGTGTGAAGAAAAGTATAAGCACTTGTGTGATAATGTAAACGGGGCTTAATGAGTACCCTAATACATATTCGTAATATTATGTTTCATACAAAATTAAGGGCCTGTTTATCTATTACGAAAATAGTCTAAACGAAATAAATTAACAATAACTTTCGTCAAAAATACATGGGAAACAAAAACAAATTTTCGTTGCTTTGCTTTCGTTTAGAATATTTTCGTAATACATAAATAAGGGCTAAAATTAAAAAAAAAAATACATATAAAACAATTAAAAAAATAGAAGAAAACAATTTGACTTAAACCAGGACAAAAACAAATAAATTAAATAAATAAATTTTCTCAATTTCAACAATTGGTGTCATTTTGACAACAGTTGAGAAAATTTATTTATTTAATTTATTTGTTTTTGTCCTGGTTTAAGTCAAATTGTTTTCTTCTATTTTTATATGTATTTTTTTTTTTTTTAATTTTAGCCCTTATTTATGTATTACGAAAATATTCTAAATGAAGGCAAAGCTACGAAAATAGATGAGCACCCAGGTAGAAAATTACAAAGGGGCCAGCACTGGCAAAGCACCGAAATGGGTGGTATGAGTGATAAAACCGTTCCACGGTGGTGCCAATGCTTTACCAAGCCCTGGGAAAGCACACATAAACATAAAAATCAAATGCTTTGCCAACGCTCAAATAAAAAAATTAAAGTGCTTTCCTGACATCCAAATGATAACACCGATCTATTTAATGCTTTGCAAATTATTGAGATAGCACCAAGAAACATAAAAATCAAGTGTTTTCCTTGCCACCAAATTATGAGCCCTCATCACTGAAGAATTTTAAATTACTCTAAAAATAGACGATTCTTGGAGTTATTGTATTGTGGAGTCAAAAATTATTTAAATATTCACTCTTTTGGAGTTTGTTTTTCAAAAACAAAATAATGTTATAGGAAAACAAGCGCTGGGAATTCACCCTTTTAAAGCGTTGGGAAGGCGTCCAAATTTAGTGCTTTGCCAGTAATTCTTTTTGTAAGACCGCGGTCTACTTGCGCTTTGCCAGTGCTTCTTTTTTGTTACCACACATAATTTCCACCTGGGCAGGGTTTGTTTCATTTAGTAAAATGTTATGAATAAGAAAACCTTATTCAGCGGATATGCAGTGCATAAATTTTGCTTACGAATATATTTCTTAGGATACACACAAAATTTCGTAATTTCGAATATTTTACGAAAGAATTTTGTGGTGAGAAACAATGAAATATTTCGTACTATAAAAATATTACGTATGGATTTTTTTTAGTGTAGTTATAAATTGATCATTACTTACTTTGTTAGTTTCCTCGGTAACAAGAGCATCAGATTTTGTACAAATATCTTTTACAGAGGCACCAACTGTGCAGAGATCAATAACAGCCTTTAAAGTTCCTAGAAAAAAAAAGAATAATAAAATTTTTTTATTTTATATTATCCTAAATTAATAGTGTCAATGCAAGTAACAAATTTAAAAAGTCAACAAATTTTGGGAGCACATTTGCAATATTGTTTTTGGACATCAAAAACTATTCCATTTGCATAACAATCCAAACTTCAATTCCGAAAAACATCAATAAAAATAAAAATATACCCGATCAAAAAAATGTATATATATTCATATCTAATTTTATCTTATAATATGTGGATACATATGTTGTCATGAATAGCCATATATAATTATATGTTTCTTATGTGGTCCCTTATATAACCATATATTTTTAAATATTGTCTTTTATAAACTTAGATATCAACCATATATGCTATACATAACGAAATATGACAGATCTATTGTCATATATAAATTATAAATGACCATATATCACATAATATCTGAATATATATGGTGGCATATAAGCTATATATTTTTTAGTCAAGTGTAACACAATATCTTTGCAGATATAATTATATATAGCTTTGTTTTTCAAAAATTTCAAATATGATGTCATATATATGCAGATCAGTATGAATATATACGTCCCCATATATACTTATATGTACCATATCTAGTTACATATGCTGTGACAATTTTAATATATAATTCAAAATTGGTTTATCGGAAAACATATAAACCCAGTCAGAAATTGCCAACGGTACAAAGAATAAGGTACTGGCGCAACACCGTATTGTCTTCTTTTACGGTATTGTGAGGTTGTCGAAATGATAACAACGAAGGACGGTTAGTTGATGTTATTAGCGGGTGTTGACAAAGAGTTGACTATTACAACACATTGGGCATGTTTCCAGTACTTTTTTATTTTTTAAGTTTTTTTTCTTTTTTGTGTATTTAACTTTTTTATGTATTTTTTACAATAAAATTAATTCCAAATAAAAAATATCATTGTTGGAATGAACTGGCAAAGCAGTATAAAAAATCACCGATTTTATTGTATTTAAAGTACTAGGAAGTCACTGAATTTTTAAAATGCCAATGCTTTGCCAACACCTTTAGCTAACCGTCCTCCGTTGTTATCATTTCGACGTCATACCATTGTTGTATGACTTGGAAATCGGATATGTTGCTAACACAAGTACTACCATCGCCGGCGCTTTACCAACACCTCGCCGTTCGTATTTTTCTGAGTGGGAAGTTTTATATAGCTCAATGTTAATTTATTTTTCTTAATTGTTTTAGATATGTTTAAGTATAACTATTCAATTAATCGACATTTTATTTTAATCGATTAATCGTTCAAATAATTAAACCGTTTTTTTTTTCTTAACCGATTAAACGAATAAAATTTTAAAATTAATCGATTAATCGAAAAAAATAATATAAAGTAATATAAGCCGTGTTTTTGACTTAACCATATCAGTTAAATCATAAAAAATTTTAAAGTGCGTAAAAACGCGTTTAAGACGAAAACTAATATATGACTTTACGTATGCACGTTAACTTTCAACACAGATAATTTTCAACGTTGAAAACTCAACGTTTATAAATTTTCACATCTAACGTAACTTATTCGCGTTACTTCCTAAAAACTTTTGATGACGTACGTTCGATTATAACGAAACAATTATAAACAAAACGTTTTTAAAATTTTTTTGTATCACAATCGGTTTAACGTAGATTTGCTTTAAATACTTAACGTTGATAGGCATGAGACAAAATACAGCTATACATACATTTGTTATATTTCTAGAAACAAAAATAAATAATTTCTGTTGTTTTGTTGGTATTAAAAAAAAGGAGGAGTAAAAATTTAAGAATTTTGCCAAAATTGTATGTAGAAAATTACAAAAAATCATTTTCGCTCTGGAAGAATTAAAATTCAGAACTTTACCGAAATTATTATATATTACGATATCTAATTATATATTTAAAATACTATTAATTAAAAAAATAATTTGCAGATGCTGTTCACAAAAAATGGTTTAATCTTTTTAAGATCAGATAAAAAATATTTATAAGTAAATAAAATTGAGTTAAAAAAAGTAAAAAAAAAAAAAATTTTTTTGTGCCCGAGTTGGGATTCGATAATAGTACCTCAGTCACATATATAATTATGTTATATATGTATATGACAATATGTAATAACATCCCAAGTTGCAGTAAACATAACTTCCAGATGCTGTTGGCAGAAAATGGGTTAATTTTTTTAAGATCTGTAAAAAAAAAATATACACAAGTAAATTAAATTGACCCGATTAATATGGCGACTAGGGTTTGGGATTTCCCGGACTTTTTTATTTCCCGGGAAACGGGAATGAAAAAATTTGATTCCCGGGATTCCCGGGAAATATTTTTGAACAAAATTGTTAATGAAAACCACCTATATAAGTAATTTTTGTTAAAAAAAACACTATTTCAGTACAAATGCAGTCTGTGTAGTGAGAATTCAAAGTAAAAAATATCAGAATGTTGAACATTTGATTTCACATAAATTACTCGCAGCACTGCCAAATGAATTGCATGATTCCATCAGAAAGCACCCATTACTGGACTGTCGGAAACAAACCGTTTCATCATACTTGGCCCATTAGATATGGTGGCCACAATGTTATTTTCCAAAGACAAATAAAACTCTTCTAGTCTTATTTCTACAATTCTTCTTATTTCATCAGCATTACATCTTCCTGATATATAAACCAACCCCAGGTTATAAAATGAATTATTTCCGTTTATACATATGTTCAAATATCTCTTTTGTGATACTCTTGTCCATTCATCTAAGATTATAGTAAATCTCCTATTGTTAGAAATATTGCTCGATATTTCTTTTATCGTGATATCTTTTTCATGATTGTAGTAATTTAATATAATGTTCTTTACATAGGTTTCATTTTTTTGCAATGCCAGGTTTTTATTATAAAAACTTTCTCGAATAAACGAAGATCTAGTTATGGTGCGGATTGACTGTGGCTAATTTGGATACCATTTCAGGAAATGTTTGCCCTACCATAAAACCTTTAATGCCTATTCAGCTTACACTTTTTTCTTAGGGTACTTTGCTAATTTTATCTGAAACGTTATTCTTGTTGTTGTTTTCTTCAAGAGAAGTTGCATGACCATCAATTTTTTTTTTTTTTTTTTTTTGTTTGTGAACCAAATTTAGATGTCGGATAACCAAATTTAGATACCACCGTTAACCATTAGTCTTTTCTTTTCACATTTATTAATGAAAACGTTACTTATAAAATTATTGACCCTTAATATAAAGGAGTATTTTAAATTTAGAGTCGACTTTATTTTTAATCAAAAGGTTTTGTTCATTTTTTGTATGAAAACCTTACAAAAATATTTATATTTTCAAATATTTCGATTGGTTGAAAATAAATTAACCAATCAGAATGCTCCAAAAATACACCAAGTCAAGGTATACTGCCAACCAATATTTTAACTAAGTCGACTTTACCTAAATTATACATTTGAAAAATTTAAATAGTAAGGGCGATTATTTGTAAGAAACAAAGCTTTTTTTCATATTTCTTTTAAACATTTTACCAAGTTTTTAGGTTTTACTACTTAAATTTTGAATAAGTTATGCGAAAAATCTTTATTAGTTGAAATGCTCCTAATTACTTGGCAAAGATTTTATTTGTGTGTCAAATAAATGTATTTCCTTTTAAAAGATTTTAACAACGACATTTTTGTTTTGGTATTTAAAATGTTTTTTATGACTAAAATTAAAAAATCCTATTCGAAACAAAAACAATTTAAAAAATTTAATATTTTTAAAATTTCCCGTTTTCCCGGGAAAACTATATTATTTTCCCGAAAAATCCCGGGAAAAAGTTTGCCGGGAACCCCAAACCCTATAGGCGACACATACACTCGTGCTCACGAAATTAAGTCAATTCAATTTTTTTTTAATTTTATTGTTGCCTTTATTTTTAAAGATCAAAATAGTGGCTAAATTCGCCACGAAAGGCAAGGAGATGGTTCAGAAAATTATACAGAATTTTAACGTAATGTTTGTTTTTTCATTTTGTTACTTGTTTTAAGTGGGCATGGCTTTTAACGAAAAATTAGCGATATCAACCTTTTATCAAATTACATAGTAAATTTTAGGCAGTACTGATCGGTTCTGTACAAACTGTATATTTTTGAAATTCCTATAAAATTTCCTTAAGTCTTTAAAGATAATTGTTTTATTTTTATTTGCATATTTTATTTAAGGCCATATGCATAATCAATTTTAAAATTTATAATTGACTTGTAAAACAAATTTTTCATTCATACATCATTTTATGAACGATTCAAGTTTTTAAATTTATATGCACCATATTATTTGAGCTAATTAAGAAAAACTTTTTAAGCAGAATTAAAACTAGCATATTTTGAAAATGGAAACACATGCAAGGTTTCTTTTAATGCAAAGCTCTTTAACTCTAAGGATTTACTTCCACTGAACATATTTGTAAATATTTCCTTTTTCAAGAATCCTTAGATACCGCCAAAGAAATGTCCATAGATTTTAAGGCAGGCTTTTTTAAGAAATCTGTAAATCATCCTGTAAATCATCGATTATTCGCTAATTTTGTCGATTAATTGACCCGAACAACAGATTAATCAATTTTAGTTATTTTTCGAATAATGCGTTAACCGCCTACGTCGAATAATTGAAAACATTATATATGACCCCCTCTGGAATTAAAAAAAAAAAAATAATTTATTTTGGGAGGCAAACAACGTTGAGACATACCCAGGTAGAAAATTACAGAGGGGACAGCACTGCCAAAGCACCAAAATAAGTGGTATGAATGCTTGTTAACAGCGCTGTCCCAACGCACAAATGATAACACCATGGAAAGAACCCATAAACATAAAAACCAAATGCTTTTCCAACGCTAAAATAAAAAAATTAAAGGGCTTTGCTGATACCCAAATGATAACACCGATCTATTTAATGCTTTGCAAAGTATTGAGATAGCTCTAAGAAACACAAAAATCAAGTGTTTTCCATGCCACCAAATTATGTGCCTTCATCAATGAAGAATTTTAAATTACTTTAAAAATAGATGATTCCTGGAGTTATAGTGGGGAGTCAAAAATTATTTAAATATAAACAAAAAAAAAAATGTTTTAGGAAAACAAGCGCTGGGAAATCACCCTTTTCAAGCGCTGGTAAAACGTCCAAATTTAGTGATTTGCCAGTACTTCTTTTTGTAAGACCGCGGTCTACTTGTACTTTGCTAGTGCTTCTTTTTTGTTACCACACAACAGCAAATAATTGCCAACGATAGCAAAATAAAATAATGTGATTTTTAACTTTTTTTATTTTTGGAAGGTCTAAAATTTTAATAAATGGCCCTAATGCGATTCACGTTCAACGAATTAGAAAAAACGCATTTTTGAAATCGTGAGAAAATTTCAGTACAATTTTCGCTTATGATAACTTTTTTTTTCTAATACCTAAATTTCGACAAAAACTAATCTTTTATCTCCATAGATTTTGTGAACCATAATTTTTAAAAAATATGAATAGGGCTCAGAATTTCCTGATAATAAAAAAAATATATATATATTTGTTGTCGTTAGCTGGAGAACACCGTTAACCAAATATCTTTGCGAATTCATAAATTTCCAACAAAATGGCATTGATTTGATTGAGTTAATGGATATTTTTGCATATATTTCTGTAAATGGATATTTTTGTATATTTTGCAATAAATGCTTTTGTACTGCATACTGGCATACCATGTGCAATAAGGGAATTCTGATACACTTACGGTAGGTCTCATACTGCAGGTTTAAACTTAGGTTAATAGTTAACCCAAAAATTTGTTGTTGTTTTGTGTACATTTTTTGACATTTTATTTTGTTTATAGTTAAGTCAAAGTTAAACCTGCAGTATGAGACCTACCGTTACTGCGTGGCAAATATAAGAATTAAGTTTAGGGGCACAGCTCAATTTTTTTTTTGTCCCAGATAGTACTTTTTGGGCTGAAGAGAAAATAACAAAAAAATTTTGTCGGAAACCCCTATTTCCGGGATAATTTGGGTTCAAAGTTACAACATAGACTTGTCTATATATCCGCCATATATAGTCGGATTTAATCAGTAGGGGATAGGTAATTAAAATACCTATCATGTGGTATGGAATATGCAACATTAGACGTAGTATTTTGTGAACTAACCCTTTTTCTGCATAACCGGGCTTAGGAGTTTCTTCTATGTGATAAGGCTGTTTAGTAGCTTCTCTAAGTAGTTTTTCTGTATATCCATTTTGCTGAAACGTCTGTATCCCAATACAAAATTTTACATTGGTCCGTAGTGGGTTAATGTTATTATTGACAAATCCGATTATTACTGGTGATAAGCAAGTCCAGATTCAAACTTTGAACTGAAATGACTCCCGATATGTCCAAAAAAAGTTGTTTTGGAATCCCAATATTTTTCCTGTGGTAAAAATTGGGACCCGATCGGAGCTGTGCCAACATACTGAACTTTAACTCGGTTATCTAAATATTTAAATGTCTAATCAAAGAATAGAAAAAAAGTACTGCCTGTAATAACCAGCTCCTGCCCCATCTCTCAATTACTTACAATAGGGAATTTAGGTTATGTTAACTCATCTAACGGTAGAAGCGCCGCGTGGCTTTTTCGCTCACCCACTATAAACGTTGACAATCAAATAAATTGCAATCTTTGTGGAAATGTACGTTTTGCCGAACGATTCCCATTGGTAACATTTTTTATCAACTTACTGTTAACTATTTCGCCCGCCAATTTATATTTGGTAACAACCAAATCTTCGGCAATTGTTTTCTCCTCTTTTTCAACAATGTCTGCCATTTTTAACTTCTCTTCTGCACAACGTAGTCAATCACTGAATAAAAGAAAATTCAACTAGAACGAATATCAACTTGTGTTGGTAATTCGTAGTTTTCCTTGTATGCCTGTTAAAATAGAAATTAAGTGCACGGCTCAGTTTGGTTAGATGCAAGTTACTATTAAATTTATATTTCTTTTATGAAAAATGTACTTTTTCTACCAAATAGTTATATTAATTATAATTTCCAGCTTCGTCTTTAATACATTTTCTTTACCACGTTGCGACCAGTGAAGCAAGCTGATTAATAAGATAATCGGCGGCAGTTGAAAAGAAAAATTTGTCGGCGGCGGCTGTTTAATGGCTTTGCGCCGATATTTTTTCGGCTGGGCTGAAGAGATTTTCGGGCTGCGCCGCCCATTAACAGACAAATTTTTTCTTTTTCCAAAACAAATTTGTATGAACAATAAAAAACGTAATTATACCCTACACCACTACGTGGTCAGGGTATAATGTTTGTACTGACGTTTGTAACACCAAAAAATATTGGACTTAGGCCTACCCTTGTTATACCGATAGACACGGAATCACTTTTAGTTCCGAATTTACAATGTCCGTCTATCCATGTATAATTGTGCGGACATTAAAGATCGTAAATATTAAGGTATTTTGCTAAAGTTTGATAAAACGACGTATATCGGCCCAAAGACGAAGCATATTGATTTTGGTTTAATACGATAATACACTCAGGGAATTATCTAGGCCAAAATGACAGTTAAAATAACTACAAATGTAAACGCGATGACTGTATATGTATGTATATCTTAATTTAAAATTATAAAATTTTTACAAATTATAGAATTTAATAAAGAAATAATAATTAATAATAACAATGACATATAGTCGTCTGTTGTATAAATACAAATATATTCACAATAAGATGTATAATCACAATAAGATGTATAAACATGTTTTAAAATATATATGGTTTTAGTAGATAGCAATCTTCAGTAAGTAATTTTAAAGAATTCTTCAATGATCATTTTTCTATAATTTAATGCGTTATTTACGTATCTATAAAGTTTACTCCACGCGTTGGGTATTTTGCAATTTAGAATATCAATAAGTTCGATTTCAGTTAAGTATAATTTTCCAAATTGAGCATATCTGAGTTCCTTAAGTATGGGGCAATCAGCCATAAAATGTTGTAAATTTTCTACTTTTTCTGTATTACATAATGTGCACTTTTTATTGTCTGTGGCATTAAAAGTATTGGAGTTCAATGGTAACAGATCGCATCTTGTTTTAAAAATGGTTGTAATTTGATGTAGCTTATTTAAACTATCTATATAGCTTGTCTGCAAACTGTAATCAAGATTTTTATAGAATCGAGACCGGCTATTAATTGCTTCATGTTGCATACTCATAAAAGTTTTAGATTTTAATTCTTGTAGTAATACAGTCCCTCTGTGAATCCAATTTTCTGGGGAAACATTTTCATATTCGACTTGTAATCCAAATTCACTACCCAAATCATTTATTTCTTTTGCCCAAAAAGTATTGTTTCGTATCATCAACCAAGACAGTCTATTCGGAAGCCTGTCTAGATTGTACTGAAATAACGTCTTGTAGATATAATTCATATGTAATTCAAGTGTATAAAAGTAACTGCATTCTGCACTGGTTTCTAGCAATAAAGCATAGTTAGGTGTAAAATCGGGTAATTTTAAAATTCGTTTTAAAAAGTAGCGTTGTAATTTATCAACTTCATCATATAACCAGCATCCCCAAACTTGGGCAGCATACGCCTGTATAGAACGGCAAACTGATTGGAAGAGCTTCCACTTCGCTTTAAGTGATATATTTGACTTATTCATGAAACTGGTCCATGTAGCATTAATACTGTTTTTAGCTGAAACATATCTTTTTTCAACATGCTTTCTAAAACTAAACTTCGGAGTTAAAATTACTCCTAGATAATTGTATTCATTAACTATTTTTACTTTTTGGTTCATGTATTCAATTTTCTCACTTGCTGCTAGTTTGCCACCTGTTCGAAATACCATCATTTCTGATTTATTCATGTTTACTTCCATGTTCCAACGGTTACAGTAACTTTCTAAATTTTTAACCATCTAATGCATTGTTTCAATATCATCTGTCAGCAACACAATGTCATCGGCGTAGAGTTTGCTGTTCGGTTTTAATCGAAACCGAAACCGCGGTTTCCCAAGCCTCAAAACCGAAACCGAAAACCGACAAAAAACAGTTTTTAACAAATACGGTTTTTAACAAATACTTTAACTAATTAACATTGTTAATTAAATTGCATATTATTGAATCTTGAATTTCAAAAAGGCTCAGCTTCTATTTTACAAAATTTTGTATTTAATTTTAATAAATATTTTTTACATTAAAAATTGCTTTAGTTTTTTGTTTTTGTTATTTTTATTACGGATAACATAAACTAAGGCTTATAAATGTTTAGAAAAAAAAAATTGCACCAAAAAGTCAAGTGGTTTAAGAGATATTGAGTTTCACATATTCAGTTCAGATTTTCACCGCGTATTTTTCAAAAAGCCTTATTTCGAATTCCGCGAACTTTATAAAATTTTAACTTTATATTAAGGTATTTCACAAGGAGTGTGCTATTTGTTGTATCGTTCTATCGTCCTAACAAAAAACTAGTGTTTCCAATTATTCGACATAGGCGGTTAACCGGTTAATGCATTATTCGAAAAATCACTAAAATGAATTAACCGGTTATTCGGGTCGGTTATTCGAGAAAATTGGCGGTTAATCGATTAATCGTTTAATGCTAAATTAATGTATTTCATTAACTTTTTATTAATTAAAACACAAAAAGCTGACTCTTTTCATTAAATATTAACGTCATATATGAATACGATGTATTTAATAAAAAAGTTTTCATATTCGAAGGTTGAAAAGTTTCGGGATCTGAGATTTTTTTAAAAAAAGGTCTGTAAAAATGTTGCTAAATCTACTAAAATTTCGTTGAAGATGGCAGAAAGAACTGCTGAAACTAACAAAATATTAGTAAGTTAAGAACAGCAAACCTAAAACTGTTACATATCGATTACTTAACGTAGATTTTTTATATATAAAAAAATTTTAAAATCTGAAAAGCTTAGATACAAAATTTCTTTTGATTTTTAATCTCAGTATTGACTATAAAATTTAAAATGGTACTAAAACTATTAAAATTTTCTGGTGTCAATTCATATTTTATGAAATATAATTTAGCTAAAAGTATAACTGAAATTTTTTTTATCTAAATAAACCTATTAGTATTGAAAATATTTCTAATTTTAAGAGAAAACATCACATCTCACAATCGTGTATGCTGGGTCTGAAAGGGTTAAAGAAATGCTATACCTAAAGTTTTTTAAATTTTAATAAGATTCTTCCTACATCGATAAAAAAATTTGAGTTCTCTTTGAGATTAATTTCAGTTAATTGAGAATACCAATTTACTTTGTTTCTCAGTATCTTTTTCGTTACTAAAGGCCATTAACAGTAAAATTTAACCTAAAGTTTGAGCATACTTAATCTGACAGAATTTTATCGGACGAGCTGTAAACAAAATTTTCAATAAGCTAATGAAGTTTTTTTCAAAAAGTAAAAGCCAAATTTATTAAATTTTATGAAAAAGCTTCACAATTTTTATGAATCTCTTTCTAAAAAAAACTTTTTTGGGTGTATGACATTTTTAATAAATAATATAAAATTTTTCATAAAATTGTATGAAAAATTGCATCAATTCAATTAAAAGTTTCAATAGACGAATTCCAGCGAAACTTAATTGAATCAGTGTATAAATTCATCAATAGCATATAGACAATTCACTGAGTGTGCCGTTACAGAAATCAAATTCTATATAAATTACAATTTTTTAATTTTAGGTTATTTGTTTTAATTCGAATTTAAATTCATTGAAACGGGTTCGGGTTCAATGTTGCTCTAGTGGAACATGTTTTAGAATTGATGTGGTTTTGAACCGATGTGTGTGTACACTTTCTTAGGAAAAATAAGAAAAGTTAAAGTTCTTACAGAATTAACATGTTAATTGTGTAACAGTTTTAAAACAAATGCAGACTTGTCTTAAAGGACATGGAGGTATAATTTATATTAGTTTAAATTTTTAAAAGAATGCAAAATTGTCTAATTTATTTCATATTTCGTGTGTTTTGTGAAGTTTTAAAAAACACCTTCATCTTGGACTTTTGCTATGTTCTTAAGGCTTTTTTACAAATAGAAACTTTGATACATATTTTTTTTAAAACATTTGCGCAAAATTTTATTAAAAATTGGGAGTCTGATGGTACAATGTCGACTTGTTTGCGGTTGGTCGAAAAAGGTATTTAAAGGCTTAAGGAACTATTTCACACGATTTTTAAAGAATTTGATGCTATTTTAGTTAGTATTTGTTTTTTCTAAGCTTTTATGGTAATTTTGTAGCCCAGATTAAGAAAATTGTGAAGTTTTGTGAAAAAATTTAGGAAAAATTCCATATGAAAAATGTAACCGGTTAATCGACCAATTTTAACCGATTATTCGGGTCGAATAATTATTTGAATTTAAAATTATTTGTTTCGACATTAACCGAAATAGAGGCGATTAATCGAAGAATCGGTTAATCGATTAACCGAATTGGAAACACTACAAAAAACAGAGATGTTAAAATTTAAATTGAAAAAATACAACATTTGAGAATAGCACGTTACAAAATATTTACGTATGTTTAGTGTTTTACGTTTAAGTGTGCTAACAGAGCGAAAATTCATTGGAAAATCATTATTAAAGTAAAATAAAAATTTTAACAACTCTGTTTTTTATTAGTACGATACAACAGATAGCACACCCCTTGTGAACAACCTAATTGTTTAAATTTAAACTCTTTAAAATACAGCTTTAGTTGCCGAAAAAAAAATTAATTTATAATGGGTTTCCGCGTTTATTTCTTCTTCCGGAAAGGTTTCGAAATCGAGTTATTGCCTTTAAATATGCGAGTGTGAAATTCAATCGAGTTTTAAAAGATACTTGGAGGTATTAAACTATATAATTTTTATGTATATTTAATTATCATATATTTAGTTAGAATTTAATTGTTTTAAAACAATTCTATTGCCAGTGTAGAAACGGTAATGACATATCATTATTTTTTGGACCACCAGTAATGACACCCACTTACCTTCTGCATTATTTTAAAACATATAATAATGAGTTACTGATAATGACTGATTTTTATCATTATTTCAAATTGAAAATAATTTTCTAGATTTTTTTTCAAAATTTTTTGAAATCTATTTTTAGACTCAATATTTTTTAAACACTGTTAAGGATATATGTAACCACATATTTTTTGTATGTTGGCGAGTAAGCTTACTTGTGTGCAGCAGGTCAATTATGTTTTTATCTACTAAATATTACAAGTCGATATAGCTCAGATGGTAGAGCTATTGACTGGTAATCTGTAGACCCAGGTTCGATTTCCGCACCAGAAAATTTTATTTAAAAAAAAAATACAATAAAAAATATTTTTTTATATAATTTATTTTTTTGAAAATCTATTTTTAGAAACATTATTTTTGTCAGTACTAATAAGCACATAGGTAACGATATATTTGTTGATTTTTCGTATGCTGGTGTGTAACCATAACTCATTATTTTTCGCGACATCGCCTTATAAAGGTAATAAGAAATGTAATAACAAAAGTAACAAGTTACCATTACCAAGTATCTAGTTACATAACCACATATCTGGTAATGATTTTCTACACTGGGTTATATCACAAGAAAACCGAAAAATAACCGAAACCGCGGTTTTTATAATTTTGAAAAACCGAAACCGCGGTTTCCAAATTTTTCGGTTTTTAGCAAACTCTACATCGGCGTAAAGAAGCAGGCGTACATTTATATTATCTATTACTAAACCACCTCCTAAATGATCGTGCAGGTTATTTAAGTATAGTGTAAAAAGCAGTGGTGACAGAAGACATCCTTGCTTAACACCTGTGTAAGTTTCAAAGTATTCAGATAGCTCATCACCGGTCCAAACTGCAGATTTCGTATTTTTATAAATATTTTCAATTAAATTGACAACTTTCGTAGACATGTCTGTTGTATGTAGCTTATATATTAAAGGTTTTCTTGGGACTTTATCAAATGCCGCTTTAAAGTCCACAAAGAAAGCATATAGTTAAACCGATGACTGCATTTTTCATAAAATTACCGATACCGATAAAAGTTCTTAGTAGCTCAGTTAAAGAATTTATTATATATATTCCCATCGTTCCTATAATGAGCATAGGGTCTTAAAGAATTATTAGTTAAAACATAAGAAAATTTAATTAACTGAAATATTCAACTACTATTTCAGTTACATTAAACCGATTTTATTTAGTTACCCAGTAAATACTAATTTCAGTTTTATTTCTATTGTCACTTTATTTTAAAATAAACATAAAAAAGGAAAAACAATAATTTTATCTTGAGTAAAATTATTTTTTTGTTAATCAAATATATGGTCCATGGAAAGAATGGTGAAGTCTCCACATTTATCGAGGGAAACGTATTAATATGAAGGTACGTGAAGTAATGGAATTGGAAAGCGAAAGAGCCATTCAACTATATGGTGGTTAATTTTTCTTTAAATAAATTGAAATAAATAGGCATAACATAATGACACTTTTTATTTTTAAATATATGAAATAAAGGATAATTTAAATGCTGAATACAAAGTTCCATTCAAAATACCTATTAATTTCGTTGTCTTTTAACTGAGTGGAAAGTGCTAAAAAATTTTAAAACATTAGTTATTTTCAATTAATTTTATTAACACTTTTTAAAGATATAGGAGGTTTACCAAACAAATTTTTCATACAAAATTTGTTCAATAAACCTCCTATAAGTTTGTAAAGCGTTTATGAATTTGGGGGTAACAATTTTTTAAACATAAGAAAGTGATTTAACATAAAATGTACAAAAGAATTTTGAATGTACCAAGAAGTTATATTTTTAGGTAATTTATATTTTTTTCTGTAGGAAATCGTTTTTACCAAGCAAGAAGTTACACAAACTAGCCCAAAAGCGTTCCCGTACTCAAAATTGCGTGTAAATTGTTGTTGTTTGGGCTGTTTTTTTTTTGGGAACGCACATATTAGATACAGTTTTTTGTGTGTAAGCTTAATTGGCATCCAAAAACTAGGCTTAAATAATAACCCCTAAATTCATAAACGCTTTGTAAAATTATAGGAGGTTTATTGAACAAATTTTGTATGAAAATGACGTTTTGTAAACCTGCTATAACTTTACAAAGCATTTATGAATTGAAGGGTAAAAATTTAGATGTATCAAAAATGATATATTCTGGAATATTTAAGGTGATAGCAATTTTGCTACTTACCGTTTTTTCTATTTATTGGGTATTAGCCACGCACAGAAAAAACAGGGGGAATATTAATAGCTATGTAATTATACAACTACATAATTTTCAAGTTAGCTTTACAAAGTTCTAGTAAAATATGCACATTTTTTTTTGTAAAATACGTACAATCCTTGCAAAATATATATGTACATGTGTAGCGGAAAATATCCGAAAAATTATATATATTTTGCTAGAAAATTGTAAAACTTACTTCGAACTTATGTAGTTGTATAATTACATATCACTTAGATAAAGTTACACCTGTTTTTTTCTGTGTGCACAACTATTACCATCCTAATTACAATAATTTGCTAAATAATTTGGTAAAGCGTAATTACCAATGAGCATTTAACAATGTAACGACTTTGTTTAAAATATCAATATGGTTTCCATGTAATTTTGTGCTTTTATCTATGTTCAACCACTTGACGGCTGCGGCATCGTCACCAGCTGAAAGTTGCAATTTGCCAACCTGCGTTCCTTTATCATCATGATAATTATATGCCACTGTTTCCATCCAAGCATTGTCCGTATTACGATAATCGTCAACATAACCTTGATAGACTTTGGTGCCATGGGCAAAAAAATCCTCAATCATTTGTTGGTCTACTGTAAAATGAAAAAGTCTTTGGCTTAATTTAATAATACATAACTTTCCCCGCAATTTACTAAGGTAACCAGCAGTACACTTACTAGAACTATCCAAAGCCTCTTCTATAAATTCCCTTTTAAGAGTGGTTGTAACTTTTTCTCTAGGATCAATCATGCCACCTGGTATAGCCCACATTTTATTATCATGCCTTTGTATGGCAACCATTTGGAGGATATTCCTTTATTAAAAATAAATATCCTAAAAACTTTCATTGAATATTTCATACTGTACATACTTGTTACTTTGTTCACTCTTTACGATGATACCTCGTTCATCACGTTTCCAACGTGTTACTACAGGATCAGCAGCGTGATTTGGTCCCCATCGACCCAGAAGACCACGACCTCGTAGTCCCGTACGTCCAATGGGATTGATAGGATATCCATGCTCATCAATTTCATATTCACCATTGTATGAGCCTCGATTTATATTGCCATCAAGTTGATGCCATTTCGGCTTAAACTGCAGATATTCTAACTCTGGATCGGCCCATACTTGTCCAATAATATGTGGAGCTGTATAGACGGGTGGTACGTATTCATCATAATTTACAGACCAAAGGACATATTCTTTAGGCACTGGAAAACGTTTAACATTACTTTTGGGGTATATGTTGTTGCGGCAAGTTATATGAATAAGTGTGCCAGCTAATGTTACTACTTTGGACATTTCGCTTTGTCTTCCTCACAGTAGCAGAGAACGAAGCCGATATTAAATTGCCGCCGGCGGCGGCTGAACAAAAATAAAGCCGGCGGCGGCTAAAAGTCGACTAAAGCCGAAAAATCTTCGGCGGCGGCGGCTAAACGGTAAAAAACTCGGCGGCGACTAAAAGTCGACTAAAGCCGACGATTTATGAAGAAAACTCGTATATTTTTAATTTTTTACGATACCACAGTTAAAAAAAGTTATATTGAAAATCTTATGCTGCGAGTTCAATGGGGACTAAAAGCCGACTACAGCCGACGGATTCTTAGAAAATTAATTCAAGTAATTTTTTGTAATCAAAATGAATTAATTGTATAAGAAAGATTAAAAAATCTCATTTCTACCAGCTTAGCTGATACAGTCGGCTAATATTTTATAGCCGAAATTAGTCGCAAAATTCGGCGGCGGCTCGATTACCTGAAAAATGGTCGGCGGCGGCTTAGCCGCTGCTATAAGCCGATCGGCTTCGTTCTCTGCACAGTAGAGCTGCAAAACAATCGATAGTACTATCGATAGTTATATTTTGAATGAAATATCGATAGTTTTTTTCCGATAGCGATACATCGCGCGAAAAGCATCACTAAAGGCGGGTTTCCGCATATACCGTAATCGGCTCAGAAAACTGAAACTAAAAAATGTTGTTCTTCGTCACCCTTTCGTTTCTATTTCGTTTCCGGGTTGAGCTTTGCAGCATAAAACAGAAACTGAAACGAAATTAGTGCGTTCTATTTCTTTAGATGTCATTTTGAAGTAGATAAGAACATGAAAACCACAAATTATACCAGATATGAATCAGCTGATTTGATATGGCCGACAGAAAATGAGCAAAGCAAAACGCAAACATTTAAGAAAAACACAAAAGATAAAGCACAAAAATCTAAAAAGAGACAGATATATAAAAAAAAATGCGCAATACAAAATATATGGAGATTTTATATGGTTAACTCCCTCTTGACTTGACTTCCATGTAAACAAAACCATACGGTTCGAGAATACTTTTTTGACACCTGTCATTGGTTTCACATCTGGTATTAATCTGTGATGAAAACTATGAAAATACAAAGTGTTATTAAAACTCAAGAAGCAAAATTATTATAAATTAACTACACTCATAGAAATAAATTTGTAAAATCAGAAAATTTTGCAAAATTGTAGTAAACTAAAAATAAAAAAAATAAACTTGTACATCTACAAAATTTTGTAGATATATCTATATATACACGCAAAAAATTAGCGTATGTTATATTATACAAACATGCTTGGTAAAAACGATTTCCTACAGAAGAAAATAGTTTTCATTAGCTTATGCTGTTATTCAAAAAAAAACTTCGTAATTAAGCTTTAAAACATGAATTTGCTAAAGTATTCATTATCTCTATTAAACCTTTATTAAAAAATTGTATTCAAAAACAGACAATAAAAGTTAATTAATTTTTAATTTAATTCTGGCAACACCTTGTATATTCTCTCTTTATATTGTTAGTAATACATAAATTAAGTGAGCGATTGACTCGGTAATCGTAGGTGAATAATATTGTTTTATAAATTTTTTAAATTAAAATGCTCTATGAGAAAGTAAAACATGTTAAAAACGATTTTTATCAGAGGAATAATTTAGGCTATACCCTGCTTTAAGCATTTAATAAATTTTTCTTTATTAATCATTTGTGAATATACTTTTTGCCAAATTAGCTTAAAAATCTGTAATTAGGCTATTTTAAAAGTTTTTGAATAACACAGTTAGTTTAAATCAATTCCTTAAATTTTTATATAAATTACCAAAAAATATAATTTTTTGTTGGTACATTATAAATTCTTTTGTACATTATGTTAAATCACTTTCTTTTCTTATGTATTTAAAAAATTGTCAATATTTAGTTACATTATGGGAAAATGATAAAATATTTCACAATGTTGCAGCACTGGTAAAAAAGCGCTCAATCTTAAAACTTTTCGTAATTGTAAAAATTACGTTTTTTTCTTTTATCGGGAAAAACGTGAAGTTAGCAACAGTGGAAAGGAGGCAAATGAAAAATTAAAATAAATGTGAAGAATTATCGAATATCGAATAAAATCACATCACTAATTTGTTCACATCTCTAATTGCTAGCAAATTATAAATTTTTTTAAAAACACAAAATTGGTTTAAATTAAATCGCTGTGGTGACAGGGATTTCGCAAAAATGTAAGTATTAAAGTGAGCTAGACTTGTGAAGTAACCCCACTCTGTATTTTGAACGCCATTCAATTTGTGAACGCAGTTTAACATATTTATTTCGAAACGCCAGGATGAATGAAAAAATTATGTCGCCTGATCGAAACGTTGCCGGCAATAACAATTTCATATGGCAGAAAATTTCTCCGTCGGGAACAACTGTTACCCGAAAGCAATACTTCCAGGCAATAGGGTAGCAATTCCTTAGGAAGATAAATCGGTGATATCGCTAATTTATCACTTGGAAGGTCAAAAAAATGAAAAAATGAATTCCTTTAAGATAAATCGAATGAAAAAAAGGAATTCATTCAATTCCTTAAGTTTGGCCAGGGAATTCATTCCCAAAATATAAATTCAGTTCAAAAAGGGGAATTAATTCTTCGAGGCTCTGGTTAGTATATTTAGCGAAGGAAATCGCTACTAAATATACTAATTCCCTGACCAAACTTAAGGAATTGAATGAATTCCTTTCTTTCATTCGATTTATCTTAAAGGAGTTCATTTTTTTCTAATTCCTTAATAAAATTTAATGCATTCGTTAACCAAGGAATTGCACATTTAATTCCCTGAAGGAATTAACTTTTTCGATTAATTCCCTAAGGAATTAAAATTTCCGTTTAATTCCCTAGGGAATTAAATTTTTCTTTTAATTCCCTAGGGAATTAAATTTTTCTTTTAATTCCCTAAGCAATTAACTTTTTCGTTTAATTCCCTGAATTTAAGTTTTCACTTAAGGAGTGTAACTTTTCAAATTTGGAATTTTTGTAAGAAAAAACAACAATTAAATAATACTTTTATTATTTTGTCTGATAAATAAGTGTATTAAAAGTATATAAGAACAAAAAAATATCCATTTCATTTTGTGGTCCACTCCAATCTTAGCTTTTATCCGAAGTTGGATATTGCTTTGGATGCAACTTTCCACTTTTTTCAAAATCTTTTATGTCATTAGTAGTCTTTAGAACACAATACCTTTCAATGGATCGATATTGTGGGACATTTGGTGGGTTCATGTCTTTTCCAACAAATTCAAATTTATTAGCTCTGAGCAGATTTAAATAAATAAATAAATAAATAAATAAATAAATAAATAAATAAATAAATAAATAAATAAATAAATAAATAAATAAATAAATAAATAAATAAATAAATAAATAAATAAATAAATAAATAAATAAATAAATAAATAAATAAATAAATAAATAAATAAATAAATAAATAAATAAATAAATAAATAAATAAATAAATAAATAAATAAATAAATAAATAAATAAATAAATAAATAAATAAATAAATAAATAAATAAATAAATAAATAAATAAATAAATAAATAAATAAATAAATAAATAAATAAATAAATAAATAAATAAATAAATAAATAAATAAATAAATAAATAAATAAATAAATAAATAAATAAATAAATAAATAAATAAATAAATAAATAAATAAATAAATAAATAAATAAATAAATAAATAAATAAATAAATAAATAAATAAATAAATAAATAAATAAATAAATAAATAAATAAATAAATAAATAAATAAATAAATAAATAAATAAATAAATAAATAAATAAATAAATAAATAAATAAATAAATAAATAAATAAATAAATAAATAAATAAATAAATAAATAAATAAATAAATAAATAAATAAATAAATAAATAAATAAATAAATAAATAAATAAATAAATAAATAAATAAATAAATAAATAAATAAATAAATAAATAAATAAATAAATAAATAAATAAATAAATAAATAAATAAATAAATAAATAAATAAATAAATAAATAAATAAATAAATAAATAAATAAATAAATAAATAAATAAATAAATAAATAAATAAATAAATAAATAAATAAATAAATAAATAAATAAATAAATAAATAAATAAATAAATAAATAAATAAATAAATAAATAAATAAATAAATAAATAAATAAATAAATAAATAAATAAATAAATAAATAAATAAATAAATAAATAAATAAATAAATAAATAAATAAATAAATAAATAAATAAATAAATAAATAAATAAATAAATAAATAAATAAATAAATAAATAAATAAATAAATAAATAAATAAATAAATAAATAAATAAATAAATAAATAAATAAATAAATAAATAAATAAATAAATAAATAAATAAATAAATAAATAAATAAATAAATAAATAAATAAATAAATAAATAAATAAATAAATAAATAAATAAATAAATAAATAAATAAATAAATAAATAAATAAATAAATAAATAAATAAATAAATAAATAAATAAATAAATAAATAAATAAATAAATAAATAAATAAATAAATAAATAAATAAATAAATAAATAAATAAATAAATAAATAAATAAATAAATAAATAAATAAATAAATAAATAAATAAATAAATAAATAAATAAATAAATAAATAAATAAATAAATAAATAAATAAATAAATAAATAAATAAATAAATAAATAAATAAATAAATAAATAAATAAATAAATAAATAAATAAATAAATAAATAAATAAATAAATAAATAAATAAATAAATAAATAAATAAATAAATAAATAAATAAATAAATAAATAAATAAATAAATAAATAAATAAATAAATAAATAAATAAATAAATAAATAAATAAATAAATAAATAAATAAATAAATAAATAAATAAATAAATAAATAAATAAATAAATAAATAAATAAATAAATAAATAAATAAATAAATAAATAAATAAATAAATAAATAAATAAATAAATAAATAAATAAATAAATAAATAAATAAATAAATAAATAAATAAATAAATAAATAAATAAATAAATAAATAAATAAATAAATAAATAAATAAATAAATAAATAAATAAATAAATAAATAAATAAATAAATAAATAAATAAATAAATAAATAAATAAATAAATAAATAAATAAATAAATAAATAAATAAATAAATAAATAAATAAATAAATAAATAAATAAATAAATAAATAAATAAATAAATAAATAAATAAATAAATAAATAAATAAATAAATAAATAAATAAATAAATAAATAAATAAATAAATAAATAAATAAATAAATAAATAAATAAATAAATAAATAAATAAATAAATAAATAAATAAATAAATAAATAAATAAATAAATAAATAAATAAATAAATAAATAAATAAATAAATAAATAAATAAATAAATAAATAAATAAATAAATAAATAAATAAATAAATAAATAAATAAATAAATAAATAAATAAATAAATAAATAAATAAATAAATAAATAAATAAATAAATAAATAAATAAATAAATAAATAAATAAATAAATAAATAAATAAATAAATAAATAAATAAATAAATAAATAAATAAATAAATAAATAAATAAATAAATAAATAAAAATAAAATAATTGAAGCATAGTGAGCTGGAGCCAAATCAGGCCAGAATATTATTAATCTTTTTTAGGCACTCTTCCCTGTAAACATCTCCATTAATTGTACCTGTTGTTATATATGAAGATGTCTTTTCGCCGCATTGGCAAATTTCATGTCAAACGAGATACTTGAAACCAAACTTTTCAATGCCGATAGATGTTTCAAAATAACGTTTCAGGACTGAATCTACCATTCTTCTTGTCATTTTTAAATCTTTTGAAATAAAATGTACTGCTCGGTATGGATTTTCATTCCATTTGCCGATAATTAATTTTCGTTGTTCCAATTGATTCATAATTGCTCAAAAAGTATCACTCAAAAGAATCAAAATGTTATGTTGACACAATTTTATGAAGGAACTGAATATTTTCCTATAAATTTTTTCATTTTAGTTTTAATGATTTGGAGCATAGGCTAGTTTAAAAATTCCAGATTTGAAAAGTTACACTCCTTAATGCCCATCTCTTAATGGTATTAAATGGCGGTGACCCACGTGACTGCTTTATAGAAATGGATCAACCGGAAGCGTTACAAAACCTGGCTTATTTGTATTATTGGGGTGTGCTATTACTTCGTAGGACCTCTATTTCGTTTAGTTTTCGAGATACGGGCCATTTTAAAAAAAATCGCCATTTTAAAAAATGTCTTGTATGTATATCGCCATTTAATACCATTACGAGATGGGCATTAAGTGAAAACTTAAATTCAGGGAATTAAACGAAAAAGTTAATTCTTTAGGGAATTAAAAGAAAAATTTAATTCCGTAGGGAATTAAAAGAAAAATTTAATTTATTTTATTTTTATTTTTTATTTAATGGCAATACAAATAAAGCCTTCATGTCCTTAGGGAATTAAACGAAAATTTTAATTCCCTAGAGAATTAATTGAAAATTTGAATGCCTTAGGGAATTAAACGAAAAAGTTAATTCCTTCAGGGAATTAAATGTACAAGGGAATAAATTCCCTGGGAATTCATTCCCTAGGGAATTAATTACTTGAACAAAATTTTAATTAACTAGAATTGAATGAAATCCTTGACTTAAAATTGAATTAACTCGTGTTGAATGAATTCTTTAGTGAATGAATTCTTTAATTTTAATGCTTAATGCTTTGGTCAGGGAATTCATTCTATAAATTTGAATTCTTTGAATTCATTCACAGGAATTAATTACTGCTTATGTCTTATTGATGAATTCATTCCTTGAATTAAAGAATTGAATTAAATTTTGGGAATTCATTCCAAAAAGTAATTAATTATTTAAAGCTCTGATAGTAACCGCTACGAAATAAACGATATATTTCTTCATTATTAAATTAAACTCAAAATAATATCTGCTGGTAACCGAAACGATGCGGTTACCGGTTACGCTACTTTAGATTATTTCGGTAACGGTATTTTAAGGTTAACGCTATTTCATTTATTTCGGTATCGGTATTTTAAGGATAACGGTATTGCAATTATTTTGGTAACGGTATTTTATGGGTAACGGTATTTCATTTATTTCGGTACCGGTATTTTAAGGGTAATGGCAATCGGTTATTTCCGTGCATATCGCAAATTTTGTTGCAAAAGCAAACTAAAATAAAAACAACAAATCTATCAACTTAATACATACATATCAGGGACGTGCGGTGAAGTTTTTAATTGGGTGTTCTCCACAAATATTTGGGAACAGTGCAAATCTATGGTCATAGGAAAATTACACAAGTGCAAAACGTACAACCATACTTGCATATCAGGGAAATCAATGATAAACGGTAAAAAAAAATTAAAAAAATTTTAACTTTAATGCTGCGTTTATTTTTTTTTTTAAATCCCGATATTTCAATGAAAATCTCGACCAGAATTCTAGACCGTTTACATTTGCACTTTATGACAGTAGCTCGATTTTTATTTGACATCTTTTCCTATATTCCTATTATCTTTCAAAGAAATTGGAAAGATAATAGGAATATCTTTTAGGTGACATTTTTGATTATTAACCCATTACGACCCGGCGAAGGATTAACCGTTTTTTTTATTTAAAAAAGAAACGGTTTTTATTTAATAAAAAAGGCCTATATGTGAACTTCTCCGAAAAAAGGGACCTAGTGTGTCAAAAAACGGGTTTCGATTAAAATGAGAAAAACATTAAAATTTTATTTTTAATTTAACTTTAAATGCGTTCTTCTCAAAACTTCATTTTCACACACTATGTCCCTTTTCGCTGCGAAGGTCACATATAAGAATAAAATTTGAACTTATTTATATATTTTCAAGACATAAAGCTTTCATTTGAGATATAGTTACGTTTTAATCACTTTAAACGCCAAAGTTTTTGTTTTTTTAGTTTTATTTTTTTAGCTATCACATTTGATGTCCCATAATTATCGCATATTTTCATATTCATTTAGAAAATTAATAAAGTTTTCATTATTTGTACACTAAAAAAAAAAGTCTGTAAAGTCAGCAAAAAATGTTGCTGTGTCAGCAAATTTTTTGTCAGGAGCGTGCTTGTAAAAAAGTTGGTAATTTCAGCAAAAGGTTTGCTGAAAATCAGCGAGCTGATATTTTACTAAAAAAATCTTCAGCAAAAGTTTTGCTAACATTTAGTCGACTGCAAATGAAAAAAAATCCTTGCTAAAATCACTAAACTTTTTGCTGAATATTAGAAGGCGGAATAAAACTCAAAAAACTTGTAGCGAAATTTTAGTTTAGTTTATTTGCTGAAAATTTAAATATAGAATATGTGTAGAGTTGTTTTTCTTTTTCTGTCATTTCCGTTTCCAGACAAGCTGCGACATCTACATCTTGTCTATCTGGTTGTCGTCCACGCTATGCATGTTATCAGCACAATTTTTGTAGCAAAATAAATTAGTAAATCATTAGTTCTAAATTAGTTTAGTGCTAAAAAAATATAACTAAAATTTTTGCTGAAAACGGAATTTCAGCAAAAAAATTGCTGAAAACTAGTACACTTGATATACAAGACGTTTTACTAATTTTTCTACTAACTTATTTTTTTGAGTGTAATTGTCGCCATTTTCCTCTCTTATATTATTTTCTTTAATGCGCAAATTACAAAAAAGCACCTCACAGCATGACTGCTTCAAATGAACTAACACAGCAAAAACAGTAAACATAGATACACACGATGGAACATTGAGTTTGGAAACACAAAATATCAAACAATTTTGATAACACGAATTTTGTCCTGACGAATGTTCCTTCGTGTGTAGGCAGCTTTAAATATAAGCCATTTTATTTGCGAGCCTTTTTAATTTGAGCCGTCCTTTTAATTTTGGCTTCCGAGCTTTTTAATAAAATGTATATATTTTTTGGCTCGCCCGATCTTTTTTTCTATCCCTTTTTAAAATTTATATGAAAATTTTTTGACAAATTTTCGAAAACTTTAAAACTTTATAGAAATTTGGAAACCTGAATTTAGTTTAGATTTTATTTACCCAGTAGATTTTATTTAGCCATGCAGCACCCATCGTTAATTTTGAATAGATGATAAACTTTTAAAATTAAACGAAAAACAAAAATTTGTACTTTCCAATTGATCTAATGCTGCATTAATACTGAGGAAAAACTACCTAGTTTTTTTCTCTTTCTGCTCGTTTTTAATTGTCAAAACGCGTATGTAAAAAACAAACAAAAACTAGTTTTGAACGAAAACTACCTAGTTTTTTTTAATTAGATTTCGCCAATTACAAATTAGCAATAGACAAAAACTAGGTAGATTTTTCTCATTCATTTTAAGCCGAATTTACACTACAACCTTTTTACAAAATTTTAGTTTTTGAATCAAAATTTGTATATTTTTCAGCCATTAATAAACATTTTTTTACGACATACGACTGTACTTGTTATTTTGTAAATAACTGTATTAGCTTGCTTCTTAGCCGTATACGCATATCATCAAATTCGGGGCATTCGACCAAGTTGATTTCCTCACTGGCGTCCAAACGATGATCGTACATCTCTTCGCCAAATATGTTGGACCAATCTGCAAAAGGATTCATTAATTTTATTTTAGCAAAAACCATAGAGTAACATACCACGTGAGAAATTCTGAGTGTGGAAACGCACCCAAAGTGTGTAACGGTAATGGTTTGTACGTAGGGAATAACCCATGATCCTGATGCTTTTAAGCTTGGGCTTATCACTATTGGGATGCTTTGTCGGTTGCATACCCGGTCTCGGATATTGGCTAAGAGCAAAATATTCTTCTTCTAGGCCAACGCCATTCAATAAAGGATAAATGCTTTTGCCCTCGGTGCAGATGAGTTGCTCAGACATTGGTGTATTGTAATCGCAGCGTGGTACACTAGGCAAATGCGCCAGATCTACCAGGGTGGGAAAGATGTCTACCAATTCCGTTATATCGTTCATGCGTTTGCCACCTTCGGGCAGTAAAAACTCTGGACTCCGAACAATAAGTGGCACTCGCAACGCCACTTCGAAATTACTGTATTTCGCCCATTCGGCGTGCTCCCCCAATGACCAACCATGGTCACTGGTGACCACAACAATAGTGCGCCTTAAGTCAATTTGGGCCATAAATTTACCAAAGAGATCGTCGACATATGCTACGGATGCATAGTATGCCTGTCGTATTTGAGCGCTTTGCAAATCTGAAATGGGACCGTATGGAAAAGAAATGTTCATGTGCTTAAAGTCATCTCGCGATCGCACATCGGTGTAAGGATTCCAAGCTACGTTCGGCATATCGTGGGGTTTGCACGTGTCCGTTGAATAGTTGTAGAAATTGTCCAAAGTAAAGCGATCCACAAATTGTTTAGGAAAGCGAAAATTGATGTGCGGTTTGTGAAACCCCAAAGCGAGAAAGTACGGCCTTCGACTTTTGTTGCGTGTATGAACAAATCTAATTGCTTCGGCGACCGATTCAATATCCGGTAATGTCTGGCAAGGCTGCGTTAGTAGATCCACCGGACATATGAGATTTTTCCGCAGAATGCCGAATTTGTCGGGGCATACGGGCGAATTCATAAACTTTTCGGTTTTCGGTCGAAATGGCTTGGCCGTCCAACTAAATGGATAATCATCAGTATTGTTTGAGGATACACCAGGATGAAACACTTTGCCAGCGGCATAGGTGTAGTAACCATTTGATTTAAAATACTGCGGCAATGTTGTAAAATTGCCCGTAAACGTACGCCAATAACTGTAAAAATCGTAGAGATGCAATGTGTCTGGTCGACGGCTGGTGAGAAATGAGTTTCGGCTTGGAGCACAAAGTGCTTGCTGTGGAAATAAATGTTTATTTATTTATTTCAGTCCACTGATTTAAGTCTTACAGACAGACAATTATAGTTAACAAAATTATTATTTAACTAATTGTGTAATTAATTTAATTAAAGAGTGCAAATAGATGAATTTAAATTTAGATTTATTGACATCAGAGCTTCGAAGAATGATAGAAATTGAATGATGTCCCTAAAAATACCATTCGATTTCTTTCTAAACCGATTGAATTAATTTTTAACCAGTCGCAGAGACTTCATTCTTTGGAATTCATTCGATCGAATTCACTTTTAAGGAATTCAATCAATTTATCTCATCCCGAGTAAAAAAGTTCTGATATAATCATATATTATTTTATCTAATTGCATATATTAACTTATAGTTACATATGGCCACATATGCTTTTAAATTCAAGCATATATACTTTTATATAGTCATATATTAGATATTTTTTCCTCAAAGGTTTTAATATGGAGACATATGTTATTTTATATTATTACATACTGGCCTACATATAATTGTATGTGCTATATATAAGTACATAAATTAACATATAAAAGATATAATTACATATGCGTTTATATATAATTTAGTATGGCGCTATACATAAAAATATAAAACTATATGTGGAGCCATATAAGAAATATTTTATAATTTGTGTTAGTTATGATTATATATTGACGAAAATGAACCCATATATACAATATACAATATGGTTCCATACATACAATATTTCATGATTTCTTTAATATATAACAATGTAACGTTCTTTATAAAATCATCTGTAATTATATATCATCCCACATAAGCAATTTTTTCAAAGTGATTTTATATAAAAATATACAAGGTCCATATAAAACCGTATTATATTATATGTGGTTCCATGTTAACAATGACTTTGAACTAGTTTTTAGTGTCCGACGGAACAGTTCAGCTGGAAAATATATTTTGTCGGTATTTGGTATTTTCAAGCCTTATGGACAAATTTTGCTTATGAAACAATATTTGTTGGTCCGATTAGAATGCATTTTGAGGGTCAAACTTAAGGAAAATTCCGAAGTTAAGCAACAAATTCACTGTTCGGCCACCGAAAGTTCGGCCAAATTGATAAAAGTGCGGCGGCCGAACAGTTAGCTTTACAGCTAAACTACGGAGTTTTCCTTAAATTTGACACTGAAAATCGAATTAAATCCGCTCAACAAACAATTTAGCAGTATGAAAATTTCTCCACAATGCTTTCAAATAACAGAAAATCGACTAAATGTCACTTTTTGGCCGAACTACTTTGACCGATACTACTAGTTTTAGATTTAATAATTACTAGGGATTGGCGCGTGACTAGAAATGTTCGTGAGTCACGTTATTCACACGTGATCGTGAGTAATAATTACTATACTCAAGTGGTTCGTGCTTGAAAATTTTCAATTACAAATTACTTGTAATTTCTTGAAAATTTTCAATTACAAATTACTTGTTCAATTACAGTTACATGAAATGTAATTGATTTTTTTTTTAATTTCAATTACATTTATTTGTAATTGTAATTGAAAATTTTCAATTACAAATTACAATAATTGTAACTGAAATCCCTCAGGTCTGATCTCCAGATATTGTATATATTTTTTTATTTAAAAAAATAATTTTTTATATTGTTAGATATGGTCATATATAATATGATAAAAAATATAAGGTCAATATTTAGATATAATTGTATCAAACCATGTCCACTTTTATAACATTTTATATAATTTTATACAAAAAGATATAATTTGATGTAATTGGATGAGGACAAAATTCGGATACAATTGTATCGAATTGCATAAAATTGTATCAAATTGTACGAAATTATATACAATTGTATACAATTCGATACAATATGATACAATAAGACGTTCTCATTTTTCGGATATAATTATATCTAGTTACATAAAATATTATATATAATTAAATATAACTTCATATGGCTCCATATCATTTTTTTTTACTTGGGATTCGATTTTGTCAATTTTTGAATTCAATCGTTAGGAATTCATTCGATTTCTTACTCGTTCGATTGACAATTTGAGAGTTCAATCACTCAATCAATTTTGTATCATTTGACTGAGCAATTTGGGAATGAAATTGGATTTTCTTCATTCGATTAAAAATTTTTTTTAATGTTTTAAGTATTTGTCAGGAGAGTTCCTGATGAAGAAAAATAGCAGTTTTTGAAAAAAGTACTTAATTTGTTAATTCATAATAAGGAAATTGGCCTCGAACTAAATTAATAAACTTCTAATTAGTTAACAATTATGTTATTTTATTACAGTAAAATTGAAATTAACAGATAGTACATTACAAGCCGGTTTCGGTTTTTTAAATTTTTAGAGCGAGTTTTTCGGGAAAAGCATTTGAATATCAAAAAAGTGCTTATATAATAGCTATTAGCTAACTACAGTTAGTGTCCGACTGAACAGTTCCGCCAAAAAGCGACATTTGTTCGGTTTTTCGGTATTTAGAGGCATTCTTGAGAAATTCTGATACTGGGAAAATGTTTATTGAGCCGGTTTAATGCTATTTCAAATGTGAAATTTAAGGAAAACGCCGTAGTTTAACTGTAAAGTTAACTTCGGACTTTTCCCTAAACTTTACACCCAAAATTGATTCCAATCGGCCCAACAACTCAAACATACCAAATATCGTGCAAATACATTTTGTGGCCGAACTGTTCGGTCGGACTCTAATAATAGTATGATTTGTGCACATATAATTGTAGCTTAGATTACAAGCTTTAATCCCAGCAAAACCTTTCATTACCATGTAATGAGTTTTAGGTATTGAAATCTTAAGTGTTCAGTAGTTACCTTTTAATTACTAAACTACTTATTTTAACATGGTGATGTCATTGGAGGAAAGTCATTACACTGATGTTACCTGTAAGTAGTTTATCAGTTGTTCTATAAATAGATGTTGAATATAGATTTAAAAAAATATAAAAATTTAAAAACCAATAGGAGCTGACACGTATTGATCTGCGTACCCCACGATTGTCAGGCAAACACTTTAACCATTAGACCACGACATCACTATGATTTTTAATGATTTAACTTATGTACACATTTATTGTGGCAACTGTTATACTATTTTTCACAAAACTTGTTGTTATTAAATACTGCTTAATGAACATCAACATTTCTATAAATAGATGTATAATATAAATTACAAAAAAAAAAAACAACAATGGAAGCTAACACGAGTTGAGCAGCGATCCTCATGTCTGTCAGGCAAAAACGATAACCACTAGGCTACGCCATAGTTATGGTTTTTAATGATTTAGAACATATATTATTGGTTTCAGCTATTGTGAAATAGTAATGTGTGGGGTATAATTATCGGTAACTCATTACATTCAGTTTAAAAGTAATTCAACGGGTAATGAGATATGAGATCTAAGTAATGCATGTAGTAATGACCAGTCATTACCAAGTTTTTGCTGGGATGGTAATGAAAGGTTTTGCTGGGTAGTAAAAGATATTTCTAAAACCTTATAACTGACATGAATTTTTTCATTTAATGAAAAAAAGTAAAAGTTTGACCCTTAATAACTGTGTTGTTTGATGGGTTAAAAGGTCAAGCTATATCTTGAATGAAATGTATATGTCTCGACAATAAACTAATAAGTACAAATTATATTCTTATAACTCTTTTTTTTTCAAAAAAAGAACCTTCTAATGGGTTAATTGATCTAAAAATGGGTTAATTGATCTAATAATGTCACATGAAGGATATGTATCTTAAATAAATACAATTTTGTTGTTGCAAATACAATTTTGTTGTTGCTTTGTATGTAATTTTCGAATTTCAATACACATTTTATTGCATTTGTAGACACTACGTTACGACTGTATGCAGAGCTTTGTAGAATTAATTCGTTTTTGAATAAATTCACTAACAATCGAATTAAATTTTCTTTAGAATTGCATGAATTCCTATTCTTAAGTAATTCACTGAATTCGTTCAACAAAAAAACAAATTCAAAGAATTAATTCAATTGCTATAGTTCTTTTTATTAAATCAAGTGAATTAATTCCTTACTGAATTAAAACGTTCCCATACTGAATTAATTCACCACTGAATTCGTTCAATTTCATTTTCGTTCAGTGAATTTAAAAAAAAAAGTTCACTGAATTGAAAAATAAAAAATTACCTTCACTGAATTAAAAAACGAAAAATTACATTTACTGAATTAAAAAACAAAAAATTACGTTCACTTAATTGAAAAAGGAAAAATTACGTTCACTGAATTCAAAAGCTCTTTTCTGCCGTTCAGTACACAGTGGAGTGTTTTCAAAATATTTTGACAATAATTCAGCCATTTCTTATTTGTTAATATTCTTTATATAAATATAGAAAAATTTGAGATAAAATGGAAAAAATCCCACAACTCCCAAACCACTGTGAACATTTTCTACAAATGGGATGTTACTCAAATTCGGAATGGTGCGGGGGAAGAAAAATTTTCATGTGGAGAATATTTTTTCCATTACGCCCATCTAAAAGGAGTAGTATACTTTCAGAAAAATATAAATACTATATGTGTTCTAAAAGAAACTTTTAATCTGAAGGCAAAAGAGTCTTGTTATGGGCGAAACTTCACATCTCATACCGACCAACCAATAACGTCTGAATTATTTCCAAAATATTTTGAAAACACTTCACTGTGTACTAACCGGCAGAAAACAGCTCTTTAATTCAGTGAACGTAATTTTTTATTTTTCAATTCAGTGAACGAACGTATTTTTTTTTTCAATTCACTGAATGAAAAATTAAATTGAACGAATTCAGTGGTGAATTAATTCAGTGAGGAATTAATTCACTTTTTATCCGTTCGATTTATAAAATTGAATGCGTTCACCAGAGAATTAATTCATTTGATTTCATAAAAAGAACTATAGGAATTGAATTAATTCGTAACAAAAGAAATCGAGCGAAAACAAATATGCATTAATTTCATTCAATATATAGTCTTTTGTTAATTAATTCAATGAATTTTTAATTCAGAATTCAAAAACTTAATTAAAGAACTAATTCTTCAAAGCTCTGACTGTATGGGAACGTTTTAAGCTGTTTTTGTTTTTTTTTTGTATGACAACTGTTAATTCCAATATTATCCTTTCATAAAAACTAATAACTTAGTTGTTTGTTTTCAAAATTAGAATTTGAATGAAGAAAATCGAATGTCATTCCCAAATTGAACTATAAATCGGTTGAATTCCCAACGATTGAATTCCTAATGATTGAATTCCGTGATTGAAAAAAATGATTGAAATCTTTAAAATTAAATCGATTGAGACCAATTAAGACTTCATTCGATGTTCATAATTGCGATTTAAGAATTTAATCATTCCATAGTCAATCAGAATTGAAAATGGAATGAGGGATTGAAATCTTAAGAAGTTCTGATTGAAATGAAAATTTAATAATGGAGAGCAGCTTCTCTCAAATTTTCAAACAACAACCATAATTAGTTCGATGAAATTCCTCATAAAATCGGGGCGCTTGGAGGAATTAAATCTATATTTTTAGACGAAATGTTGTAAATAAACATTAAAGAAAAAGATGATCTGCGATCCATTAATGATTGCAGGGTACACTTAGGTACGGCAAAATTTGATTTATAGTGTTTTTTACCTGGCTGTAGGCTCGTGTAAAATAGTGACTGCCATTCATAAATTCATCTAAATGCGGCGTCTGGGCTAGAATATCACCATATGCCCCTATTGTTGGTCGCAAATCATCAAATATTACAACAACAACATTATATTTGGAATTGTTACGTGCAGCCCTTGAACTTAATATTGAAAATGCGCAAAACACCAACAGAACATTTATAAATCTAGAGAAACACATTTTCTTAAAATACGGCAAATGAGATTGAAAAACGACAACTGTATAACTCAATACGCGATTGTAAAAGCAACTAAATAACATTATCCAGACATGCTAAGTTTATGGATACGTTTTGCTTTTTTTATGGAAATATGTTTTTTTTTAATTTTATTGTTGTTGTTGAGGATTTATATTTCTCCGTTTTGAATTCGGAAGTAAGTGCTTTAGCTATACAAAAGTCTTATTAAAGTTATGAGTGGAGAAACACACAATTTCCAAGCGAAATGGAAATGATTACACAATTCGATAAGACAACAAAATGCAACAAAAATAATAATGTGCAAAAATAATAAAGCCCCATGCATTTTACGGATTTTTCTCAAACGCAAATAGATTTTTGTTTTTAACAAAACACTGTTTATAGGCAGTATATCGTCGCTGCTCCGACGTGATTTGGTATGTGACATTTTTGTTTTTTTTAATGCATTATTTGAAACCTTTATAGGTCATGCGTCTACCCACCAAATCGTTTAAAGAAATCTTGACTGGTTTAGAGTTTAGCAAAAGTAGCTATGTGAAAACCATATGTGACGCGCAAAATAGAAAGGGACCTAAGGGTAAAGAAATTGTAAAAAAAGAGCATGGGATCGGACTCATTCAATGCTCAGATGTTGTCCACATCAAAAAAAAAATTGATTTTTTTACCCTTAGGTCCCTTTCTCTATGCGCTGTCACATATATAAATGTTCCAACAAAAAGTGTTATGTATACAACTACACATAACTATTTTTGATCATAATGAAATTTTAATACTTTGCAAAGTGTTTTGCTATGTCCTAAGCTGCTAGTATCCGAACAATATTATAAATCAAAACTAGCAGTACATAATTTTACAATTTATATCAAAACTAAAAAAGATCTTTATGTATGGCACGAAGGAGAAGGTGGAGTCACGGCGAATAATATAACTAAGGAGTGAGATCATAAAAATGTTAACACACATAAAGTTAAATAAAAAACAAACCACTGAGTTTTAAGACTTCAAACCAAATTTTTATTAAATAAAATTTAATACAAAATCAAACAAAAAAAAAACCGCTTGGAATTCTAACCACTACGAACAAAGTTATCCACTTTTTCCGGAAACCCTCCCATTAAGGATTTTATGGTAGTTTCTGTCACCTTTTTAGAGCAGGTGGTCCATCTACGTTTGAAATCTTGCATGTCCTTGGAGACCTTTTTTGTGCCCTTTAATTCTCTTTTAACAAGAGCCCAATATCTCTCCACTAGCCTGAGCTCCGGGCAGTTTGTTGGATTTGCCTCTCTTGGTACAAAAACCACATTATTATCATTATACCACTCCAGCGCTTTCTTGCTGTAGTGACAAGATGCTAAATCGGGCCAAAAGTAAATAGATACATTGTGCTGACTCAAAAATGGAAGAAGTCTCTTCTGCAAACACTTCTTGATATAAATTTCGCTGTTTATAGAGCCAGATGTCACAAATGACTGGCTTCTTTGGCCGCAGCTACATATGGCTTGCCATACTAGAAATTTTTAGGAATTTCGTTTGCTTTTTCGACCTAAACTTTTCCGCAACATTTCCTCGAACATCGGAAACATAAAATTCTTGACCAGGGAGCTGCGAAAAATCAGCCAGGACATAAGTTTTGTCGTGCATTACACAAAAGTTGTATATTTGTATAAAATTTGATTTCAATTTTCGAGCTCTGGTTTTGGCCTCCAAATTTTTAAAAGCGTTTCTATCGGGAGTTTTTTGAACTATGTAGGACTTTAAACCTGCCTTACGTTTCACTTTACGTATAAAAAAGTCCGAGCATTGGGCTAACCGAGCTGTTTTTCTGCCAGATGTGTTAGGAGCTCTCTTAAGGATGCTTTTAACTTTATATGCCGTACCAATGTTACGATAAACAGTCGTTGTTCCTGTTCCCGGCTTCTTTTCAATTGTTAGGTGTTCCAGATACCTTTTTACCACTTTTGAAACTGTTTGGCGGCATACATTAGTTTCTTTGGCAATTTTTTTGCATGTCCATATTTGGTTTTGTTGAAAATATTTAATTATTTTTGAACGCACTTTTCTTTCATCGTCCATTCTGTAAAAAATTGCTAATTAAAACTCATGACGTAAATTAATTTATTAACTGACATATTTTTAAAATGTAAACTGCCGAAAAAAAATATATGAAGCTTTAAACCAAAGTTATAGGCAAAAATGTGTATTAACATTTTTATGATCTCACTCCTTAGCTGCTTAATTCATTTCTTACAGAAACATTGCATTTCAAAAAAAGTTGTTTTAATATCTAAAGGGTGCCAATATCAAAATAAAATTAAGATTATTTCCAGCGCGCTTGCAAACCTTAAATCAGAAACAGGTTTAGAAATAGAACCGCTTATTTTAGAAAAAGACAATGATGGAGGTGGACAGTGTCTACTCAACACTGGAAATAATATTTAACCCTCCAATATATACACCATTGAACAACGTAAGCCACATGAGGCAGGCAAGACCATCCCATCCTTACATTGTAAACTATTTAGAATTTTCTTTTTTTAAAGACTATGATCATGTTCCGGAAATTTTAAATCAATAAGACCAGGTCAAAGGTTCTGGAGAAGTCACTGTTAACAGTATCCGCGCATTACTCTATAAAGGAAACGAAGTACAATTCAAAGAACGGCACTCAGACATCATCTTAACACAAAATAGATATAAAACAATAGCACATGGGGAAGTAAAACCTTTATATGAGGTGCCACCTAAAATAGAAAATGCTAAATACAAAAGTCTCTATTCACTCAAAAAATATATGCACAAAGATTTCCATGCATTTTATGATAATCTGAATCATTAACATAAGTTTTTGTTTGTTACTTGCATCATTAACTATTTGCTTCTTATTATTATTATTATTATTTTCACCAAACGTTGTGTTTTTTGAGAACAAAGTATTTTTGTAGAAAACAAAATTCATTGAAATAACGGAGCACTTGGATGCAGATTTGTACAAAATAAGGGGATAAAAATAGTGTAATAATGTAACATTTGTAACATGTAATTAATATAACATTTATTAATACTATTATTTTAATAAATGTTATAATTTTTTGCTCTACAATCAAATTTTAAAACGTAAGTTCTTTGAACAAAAACGGTCTTGTGGATACATAAAAATATCCAAAAATAAAAAAACAATACTTAAAATGTTTTAACAAAATATGTTATGTATACTTTTTTATGTAATTCGTTAATATCTTCGTTATAGCTTATTAATTTTTTTTTCTATAAAATATCTTAATATATTTTTAAGATGCTTGACTTTTATGAAGTATAGCAAAATGGCAAAATAAAACAGTTTTTTTGCTCTCCTGAAAACCTCATAAAAAACACATACCAAAATTCGCCGTGGCAGTGACGATATGGGCTTTTTAAATTTCTTTAAAATTTGGGTTTAACATAAAATTTGTTTTTTTTTTATGGCACTTGTATTATATAAAAATTAACCGACGTGTTGAATCCGTTTGCGTGAATCACTTTCAGAGAGGGGTTTAACTGGAAAACTTAAAAAAACTAAAAATTTAATTTACTAATTTAAAATAAAAAATAGCTCTGGAAAACTTAAAAAAACTGGAAAACTTAAAAAAACTAAAAATTTAATTTACTAATTTAAAATAAAAAATAGCTCTGGAAAACTTAAAAAAACTGGAAAACTTAAAAAAACTAAAAATTTAATTTACTAATTTAAAATAAAAAATAGCTCTGGAAAACTTAAAAAAACTGGAAAACTTAAAAAAACTAAAAATTTAATTTACTAATTTAAAATAAAAAATAGCTCTGTTCCACGTACGTTACTAACCAATTTTACCAGAAAGCGTTTCTATTGTCAAAATTGTGTGTAAATTGTTGTTTTTCGCGTAAATTGGATTTCCGCGGGTATCCGCGGTAACGACGTCGAACAGACCTAATAATGTGAGAAATATCCTCAAGATCAGTCACCCGATATTAATACTTTTAAAACGAACTTTTTTGTTTTTTTCTCTCAACAAAAGCAATCACTTGTGTTCATACCATATAATTTTTTTATATTTCGAGAAAAGTACAAAATAATAAAATAAAAGTACAAAATAATATTTATTTCTATTTCTATAATATTTCTAATTAATAATTAGGTTATTCACAAGGGGTGTGCTATCTGTTGTATCGTTGTATCGGCCTAACAAAAAACAGAGTTGTTAATATTTTTATTTGGCTTTAACAACGATTTTCTTTTGGGTTTTCTATATATTAGCACACTTGAACATAGGACACTAAACATACGTAAAAATGTTGTATCGTGCTATTCTGAAATGTTGTATTTTTTCAATTTAAATTCTAACAACTCTGTTTTTTGTTAGGACGATACGACGATACAACAAATAGCACACCCCTTGTGAACAACCTTAATATTTATATTTCGATAAAAGTACAAAATAAATATTAAAGTTGAAAATAAAAAGGTAAAAATAGTTTAAAAATCTAATGCACGTTTTGTACTTCATCTTTTATATTAGGGAATGTTCGACACACTTGATCCTTTAAAAGACTTGTCCACCCCCCAATTATCTCAGAAAGTTCATAACATAGAAACAAATTTTCTCTTATCGATTGATCCAAATATTACTCTCGTCACTTTAGACCAGGCTTGCCAGATACTTTTTCTCATTATCCCCAATTAAATATAAAAATATTCCCAAAAAAGCCCTAACTAAAAAAAATGTAGAAAAAGGTAGTAGTGCTTATTTAATTCGCTTAAAATGAACATTATCCGCATAAAAACTACAATTAAATATAAAAAATAGCACTAACAATTTGTATAAATGTCTAGAAAAATTCTCAGAATTTAGGGACTTTTGCGAAGAAAACGTTTAATTTTTATTAAATTATTTAAAAAAAAACCAATTGAATCCTAAACATATTTTATTTTGAAATTTTCAAGAATTTAAGGCATTTTCCCTGCATACATTTGGAAGATATCTTCCAAGAAGATAATAAGGCGATATCTTCTATTTTTCATTTGAATGAAAATAATCAAGTAGTATTTTGAAATTGTCTTCCTTTTATCATTTGGAAGATATTTGGAAAAACAAAATCAAAAATTGTGTTTTTTGACATATTTTTTTTATGATAATATTGCGGCAATATCACCTTTTTATCATCTGGAAGATAAACACAATTCGTTTAAAATTTTTGAAAATGTTGGAAAAAATAATAAAAAAATGTGTACAAAACACAATTATAAGAAATATGGGAAACAAATTCGTTGAAAAATGAAGATTTAGTGCCCGGAAAAAAACGGGTATGATGGCAACAAGATAATTAATGTTCTTGTCAATGGATTATGTATGCAGATATTCTTTTTCAGAGTTAAATTTAATAATGAAAATTAATGTATATCCCGATAAAATAAAATTAAAAAAACTAATATGCAAGTGCTTGTGCAAATTTAAATGTTACTGACACTTTAGAAAACATTGTTCTCTATTGTTGTTTCTACATGAATGGATGTCACTACATTGCTAGATCTGTCAAAACAACAGAGTAGTACATTGGAAGATGACAAAGCAAATTGTGGAAAATTTTCTGTTGTTGTTTTTGTTTTTTCTTTGATATTTTAAATGTTTAATAACGCTCCTAGACGAGAACAAAAAATTCTCATTGAGTTTGTAATTTAACTTAACAAATATTTCCAGAAATTCTAAAAACGTCGTCCCCTGACGATTTCCTTAGGCAAGAATGAAATCCGGATAGGGACATGCCTGCAGCGGATTATTTTTCACAATATGTTAAATACGTTTGGGATTTTTAGCATATTTAATTCCTTTGATGAAAAAATTGTTTAGTTTATTTCGAGGAGTTAATTTAGCGATATCACCTTTTTATCTTCCAGGTGATAAATTAGCGATATCGCCGATTTATCATTCAGAAGTATCGCTTTCGTATTGCTTGGGAGTATCGCTATAGAGAGGACATTTACTCCCGAAAGGGGGATCTTCCGCAATAAGAATATGATTATTGCCGCAATAAAGTTTTTCTTCCAGGCGATACGATTGCGAAACATTTTCGTATTTTAATGTTTGCAGGGTTTTAAAGATTTTTTTTTGAATTTTTCAAGTTTGTTTAATACAATAGACCTTTATTCATAATCGATGTTTTTTTTGTAAAAACAATATTTTGATTCTGGGACATTAATCATATAAAACTCTGAGGTAAAAAGGATTTATTTGTGTTAAAAAGCTTTAAATTAATATAGAAAATCCATAAAAGGGTGAATTTGTTACTTTTTTTGAATTTATGCGAACAAACTTGACTGATGTTTTCAGAAAACTATACAAAGTTAATATAATCTTCAAAATTTTAAATATCCCCCAAAAAATGTTTTAAATCTCCAAAAAATCCCCTTTCCCCAAATGAAAATTTTTGTCCCCAAGACCAAAAAATCCCCAAATTTGGGGACAATTTGCTTTAGACTAATTTTTATTTTTCTTTAACTTTTGTGATCTTAAGTTGCCTACACACAAGGAACATTCGTCAGAACATTCAAAAGTGCCATTTGTGGCACTATTGAATGTTCAGTGGCACCAGAGCTTTGAAGAATTAATTCCTTAATTCAATTTTTCAATTCTGAATTAAAAATTGTATGAACTAATTCACTAAGCACCATATATTGAATGGAATTTATTCATATTTGCTTTCGTTCGATTTATTTTGTAACGAATTAATTCAATTGCAATAGTTCTTTTTATTAAATCAAATGAATTAATTCACCGGTGAACGCGTTCAATTTTATAAATCGAACGGAAAAAAAAGTGAATTAATTCCTTACTGAATTAATTCACCACTGAATTCATTCAATTTCATTTTCATTCAGTGAATTAAAAATAAAATTACATTCAGTGAATTAAAAAAAAAATAATAAGTTCACTGAATTGAAAAAAAAAATAAAATTAGTTCACTGAATTGAAAAAAAATAAAATAAGTTCACTGAATTCAAAGCCTATTTTATATATAACTATTAATTTTTCAAACTAGTTATATAGTTATATTTTTTTTCCAAATTTATTTATATCTGTAAAGTTTTTATTTTTAATAGTAAAAGGCTTTATTTTTGAATCATGTAGGTTGATAAACAGCATCCGGTTTCTAATTTGTTACTAGCACACGCTGTAAAATTGCTTATTTAAAAATTTTATTTGTACATTATTGTTTTCTTCTACTGAACGGCAGAAAACAGGCTTTGAATTCAGTGAACTTATTTTATTTTTTTTTAATTCAGTGAACTTATTTTATTTTTTTTTCAATTCAGTGAACTTATTATTTTTTTTTAATTCACTGAATGTAATTTTATTTTTTTTTAATTCACTGAATGAAATTGAATGAATTCAGTGGTGAATTAATTCAGTAAGGAATTAATTCACTTTTTTTCAGTTCGATTTATAAAATTGAACTCGTTCACCGGTGAATTAATTCATTTGATTTAATAAAAAGAACTATTGCAGTTGAATTAATTCTTTGATTTTGTTGTTTGATGAACGCATTCAGTTGAATGAATTCAGTGAATTACTTAAGAAAAGGAATTCATTCAATTCTAGAGAAAATTGAATTCGATTGGTAGTGAATTCATTCAAAAAGGAATTAATTCTTCAAAGCTCTGAGTGGCACCTTGGCACTCTCCATAGAATTTTGGCACTTTTTAACACTTCTTTGCATGATGATGGAAATTTTCATCATAGCATTTACTGAAGAAAAAAATGTTCACAAACACGTGATTTGTAATTTTTTGTTGCTACCCATGTGAAAATGTTCATATATGTTCATATATTGTCATATATGGTTTCATGTATGAGCATATATGGTTTAATGTATGATCATATATGTTATGTATGGAAGAATATATGGGTAAATACATTCAAATGTATGAATCCATATATGATAATATACTGCATTTATTGGTCCATATATTGGTTCATATATTCCATATATATTCATATATGAATTCATATATTATTCCATATATGGGTAATGTTTTAAGTTTTTTTATCATGTGGGTAATTACGTGAGCGGATTCAAAAAATATTGAAATACAATACATTTGATAATTTCTTAAATACAATTGGCAATTTCTAAAATACAGTTGCCAGTTTCAGAAATACAATTGATTATTTGTAAAATACATTTGATAATTTCTGAAATGCAATTGCGAATTTCTGAAATACAATTAATAAATTTCTGAAATACAATTTTCAGTTTCTGAAATATAATTTATAATTTCTGAAATACAATTGATAGTTTCTGATATACAATTGATAAATATGAAAATCAATTGATAATTTCTGAAAAGCAATTATAAAACTGGAAATAAATTGATTATTTCTGAAATACAATTGATAAATCTGAAAAACAATTCATAACTTCTACAATACAATTGAGTAATCTGAAATTCAATTTATTATTTCTGAAATACAATTGATAAATCAGAAAAACAATTGATAACTTCTGAAATAAAATGATAAATTTTGAAATACAATTGAAAATGTTGCAGTAAGATAAAAACAGCAAAAATAAAACTTCTAAATTTAAAAAACCTGCAGAAAATTTTGCAAAATATTAGTAAACTAAAAATGGCTAAAACAAACTGTTGTATCTAAAAAAATTTTTGTTAAATTTTGTTCAATGCAAATAGCAGTTTATAAAATTAACAGAAATGTTTGCTAAAAATATTAAACTGTTGATTTCAGAAGGCTAGATTTACATTTCCATTAAAAACAAAATCGAAAAACGAACTTTGAAAATTTAAAATTTTATGTGATGTTTTTTTGTCTAAATAATCAAAAAATCAGTCATAAAATATTTTCTAAACTTGAAGTAAAATGTTGATGCCCATTAAATATTTCATAATTTCTCAATTTCAATCAAATGTACAAATTCATCAGTAACGTATGAATAGAATTATAATATTTACATTTAATTTGAATAAAAAAAGCAGTATTTTTATTAAAAAATAAAAAAAGAAATTAAATGAACATTCATATATCTCCATATATGGACATATACCCTCAAATTTCGGATCCGAACCCATATATGAACCCATATGTGTTGCCATATATGGCCATATATGAACATTTTCACCTGGGTAGCAACAATTTACATGACTATTGTTTCAATTGGAGCACATCTGTCAAAAAATTAAAGTTAGCTTCATTATCAATTAGCAGGTTTAAACTTGTCACCCAATACATTACAGTGATTTTTTTTCACATAAAAAGAAAAAATCATGCAAAGAAGGGTTCAGAAAATTTCTATATAACCCAGGTGAAAATGTTCATATATGGCCATATATGGCAACATATATGGGTTCGGATCCGAAATTTGAGGGTATATGGCCATATATGGAGATATATGAATGTTCATATACATTTTTTTTTTATTATTTAATAAAAATATTGCTTTTTATACCCTACACCACTATGTGGTCAGGGTATTATAAGTTTGTGCTGATGTTTGTAACACCAAAAAATATTGGTCGTAGACCCACCTTATAGTATACCGATCGGTTCAGAATTTTTTTTATTTCGATTTAACGATGTCCGTCTGTCCGTCCGTCCGTCTGTCTGTCTGTCTGTCTGTCTGTCTGTCTGTCTGTCCATGCAATCTTGTGCGCACTCTACAGGTCGCAACTATTAAGATATTTTGATGAAATTTGGTACGCAGACCTATGTTGGCCCAAGGACGAACAAGTTTGATTTTTTTGAACATCGGTCCATGTTTAGACCTAGTGCCCATATAAGGGTCCTACCAAAATTATACTGTTTATACGCTGCAGGTCGTAAATATTAAGATATTTTGACGAAATTTGGTACACAGACCTATATTGGCCCAATAACGCAGCCTATTGATTTTGGTGAACATCGGTCCATGTTTAGACCTAGTGCCCATATAAGGGTCCTACCAAAATTATACTGTTTATATGCTGCAGGTCGTAAATATTAAGATATTTTGATGAAATTTGGTACACAGACCTATATTGGCCCAATAATGCAGCCTATTGATTTTGGTGAACATCGGTCCATGTTTAGACCTAGTGCCCATATAAGGGTCCTATCAAAATTATACTGTTTATACGCTGCAGGTCGTAAATATTAAGATATTTTTATGAAATTTGGTACACAGACCTACATTGGGCCAATAACGCAGCCTATTGATTTTGGTGAACATCGGTCCATGTTTAGACCTAGTGCCCATATAAGGGTCCTACCAAAATTATAATGTTTATACGCTGCAGGTCGCAAATATTAAGATATTTTGATGAAATTTGATACACAGACCTATATTGGCCCAATAACGCAGCCTATTGATTTTGGTGAACATCGGTCTATGTTTAGACCTAGTGCCCATATAAGGGTCCTACCAAAATTATACTGTTTATACGCTGCAGGTCGCAAATATTAAGATATTTTGATGAAATTTGGTACATAGACCTATGTTGGCCCAAGGACGAAGCCTATTGATTTTGGTGAACATCGGTCCATGTTTAGAACTAGTGCCCATATAAGGGTCCCCCCAAAATTGGCTTGGTTACAAACTGCAGGTCGCAAATATTAAGATATTTTAATGAAATTTGGTGCGCTGACTCACATTTTAACCCATTCGAATTTCGGATCCAAACAATATACCAGAGTGGTGTAGGGTATTGTATAGTCGGCATGCCCGACTTTAACCTTTTTACTCGTTTTATTCAAATTAAATGTAAATATTATAATTCTATTCATACGTTACTGATGAATTTGTACATTTGAATGAAATTGAGAAATTATGAAATTTTATAATTTGGAAAATAAAATTAAATTGTAGTAGTAGACAAAAAAACATCACATAAAATTTAAAATTTTCAAAGTTCCTTTTTCGTTTTTAATGGAAATGCAAATCTAGCCTTCTGAAATCAACAGTTTAATATTTTTAGCAAATATTTCTGTTGATTTTATAAACTGCTATTTGCATCAAACAAAATTAAAAAAAAATTTTTTAGATACAACAGTTTTAGCCATTTTTAGTTTACTAATATTTTGCAAAATTTTTTGCTGTCTAAATTTCTAAATTTAGAAGTTTTATTTTTGCTGATTTTATCTTACTGCAACATTTTCAATTGTATTTCAAAATGTATCATTTTATTTCAGAAGTTATCAATTATTTTTCTGATTTATCAATTGTATTACAGAAATAATCAATTGAATTTCAGTTTACTCAATTGTATTGTAGAAGTTATGAATTGTTTTTTAGATTTACCAATTGTATTTCAGAAGTAATCAATTTATTTCGAGTTTTATAATTGCTTTTCAGAAATTATCAATTGATTTTCATATTTATCAATTGTATATTAGAAACTACCAATTGTATTTCAGAAATTATATATTGTATTTCAGAAACTGAAAATTGTATTTCAGAAATTTATTAATTGTATTTCAGAAATTCTCAGTTGCATTTCAGAAATTATCAAATGTGTTTTACAAACAATCAATTGTATTTCTGAATGTGGCAACTGTATTTTAGAAATTGCCAATTGTAATTAAGAAATTATAAAATGTATTGTATTTCAATATTTTTTGATTCCGCTCACGTAATTACCCCCATGGTAAAAAAAACTTAAAACATCGATATATGGAATAATATATGAATTCATATATGAAGATATATGGAATATATGAACCAATATATGGACCAATAAATGCAGTATATTATCATATATGGATTCATACATTTGAATGTATTTACCCATATATGCTTCCATACATAACATATATGTTCATATATGATCATACATTAAACCATATATGCTCATACATGAAACCATATATGACAATATATGAACATATATGAACATTTTCACCTGGGAATTTGATAAAAGGTCGATATCGCTGGTTTTTCATTAAAAGCCACGCCTACTTCGAAGGGGTAGCAAAATTAAAAAACAAACGCTGCAATAAAAATATCTACAATTTTCTGGACCACCTCCCAGTTCTTCGGGCACAATTTATTCATTATTTTGGTCTTTAAAAATAAAAGCAACGGGGATAAAATTAGAAAAACTTTAATTGATTATATCCCAATAAACCAAACGATATCGTCACGATATCGAAACGATATCACCTAGGTGATATTTATTATCATATACAATAATCCCTTGTAATACGAAAACGATAGATTTTTTGTTCTAAAATGTAACTTTCGTAACGATATCATATTTCCAGGAAATTATGATATCGTTTTCGCTATCGAAATTCCCTGGAATAACGATAGTAAAATCGCCAAAATCTGGTCCAGCATCAAAACACTATTGTTATTCTAGACGATTTCGATATCGAAAATGATATCATATATGATAGCAAAACAGGAATTCTTTCAAAATGAGATAAAATGAAGTCATAATGAAAAATTGATAATGAAATAGTCATATTCATAAGAAAAGTCAAACTCTCCTAGATTTTGCAACTATAATTATCCAATAAAAAGAGTATAAATAGCCAAACGAAGTAAAAATTGCAAGTTTTTATAAATTTTATTTGTTTCTGAAAACTGTTTGAAGTTTTGTAAATAATGAATATTTTGAAGTATACTTTATCATAAAACCTTATCGAAAACCATATTATAATCTTATTGGAATATGATATCGTTTTCGGATATTTAAGGTAAAAGCGATTTCACTATCGTATCGTTCTTTGGTTTTTTGGGATTGTATTGTCCGTCACTGTATATATATATATATAAAATATGTATGTAAAATTTTTTGAAAGACTTGGACCTGCTAACTTATCTTAAAATAACGTAAGTTTAGTGCTTTACTATAGATAAGAATGGAAAATTTATATGAACATATTTGTGGTAATGTTAAACTCGGGTTATTTTTTAGATAAGTTGCCCACCTTTTTTATTTTTTTATCTTTTTATTCTTAAAGTAACTAAATATATAAATATTTGAAATAAAAACTGAACATATTTTTTTGAAACATTAAATGTTGCATAATTTTTTTTTGGCACTTTTAAAGCTTTTTTGGCACTTTTTTGGCATCATTTAGGCAGCAAACGAAAATTCTGAAATACCATCACTAATATATTCTGAAAGAAAGGCTAAATATAAAATCCATATCTTCTACTCTTTCTAGATCAATTCGTTTAACAGTTTAAATAGCGAATTAATATTACGGTAATATATTTGTATGGAAGGCCGTCTTAATTTTAAAAAACTCTTTGAAATATATTAACTAAATACAGTGTTACCATATATTTTTTTAGAAAAACTGTAAAAAAACTGTTTCTTTATAGAAAAACTGTTTTTCGAAAAGTATACTGGGACTAAAAAATTATCCCAGGGTCTCATTTTTCTAAATACCGAGATTTGAATAATTTAATTGCTTTGGCATTTATAGTAATCGACTTTTTGCACAGCCTCCTAATAAAACTCTTTTTTTTTAAGAATTTTGGTCTCCTAGGCCCGAATCTGAAGTAAAAAATGTTCATCGAATCACCCTTCCGAGATGTGAACCTTTTTTATTATTGATTTAGGATAGAATACTTTACTGGTCAATATTGTACTTCAAAATATTTTTTATGTATTTGCATTCCACATAAAATTACCCTTTCATTTCTATGTATAGTATTGTTATGTCGGGAATTGTTTGACGGTATGTAAAATCCTGTAAAAAAAATTACATTTTTTGGAATTGTCCTTGAACATAATTGAAAAAATAGTACTACTATTGTTGTTATCCAGAATAGGCAAATATTCTACACCACTACGTGGAGAGGGTATTATAAGTTTGTGCTGATGTTTGTAACACCAAGAAATATTAGTCCTAGACCCACCTTATAGTATACCGATTAGCTGAGAATCACTTTTTATTTCGATTTAACGATCTCCGTCTGTCTGTCTGCATGTCTGTCTGTCCATACATTCTTGTGCGCACTCTACAGGTCGGAAATATTAAGATACTTGATGAAATTTTGTACACCGTCTATTGATTTTGGTTAAAATCGGTCCATGTTTAAACCTAGTGCCCATATAAGGGTACCCCCCCAAAATTTTCTTTTTTACACGCTGCAGGTCGCAAATACGAAGATATTTCAATGAAATTTGGTACACAGACCTATCTTGGCCCAAGGGCGAAGCCTGTTGATTTTGGTTAAAATCGGTCCATGTTTAGACCTAGTGCCCATATAAGGGTACCCGCCCAAAATTTTCTTTTTTACACGATGCATGTCTCAAATACGAAGATATTTCAATGAAATTTGGTTCGTTGACTCAAATGGTCCCAAGGAAAAAGCCTATTGATTCTCAATAGGATCGGTTCATATTTGGACTTATCGCCCATATGGGCTATATTTTCGATTTTCTCTTCTTTTATGATTTTATAGAAAATTTTGACACAAGTCTGTTTTAACCCATTCAAATTTCGGATCCGAACATTAGTTGGCTTTAAATCAGACTGGTATAGGGTATTATTAGTCGGCATGTCCGACTTTAACTTTTTTACTCACAAAAAAATATTTTTTCTCTAAAATTTTAATTAAAAAATAAAAAAACTGTTGTTTTTCCAAGTTTTTTTACTTTTGCTTTTTTCTTGCTTTTTTTACAATATATTTTTGTTTTCAACACATCGGATTTTGCTTTTTTCCGTCTTCTCTGATAATCACTTTCTAAGTTTATAAATGGCTTATAAAACAAATATTTTATACAAAATTTATTTTATAAACGTGTTATAAGGTTTCCAAATTATTATGCATAAGCACTTTTATATTTTAATTCTCAAATTTTAGTTAAAAAAATAAAAAAAATTGTAAATGGAACAAATGTGCCGATTTAACATAAAAAACTTGTTAACAAATTCATTAATTAAAAAAAACTGGTTTTTACATGAAAAAACTGGAAAACTGGTAGGCATCCCAAAAAACTGTAAAAAAAAACAGTTAAAACTGGCTATATGGCATCACTGACTAAATATTAATTCTCTTCTCAAACGGTAAACGAATTGATTTAGAAAAGTGAAAGACATGGGTACTATATTTTCATTCCTCCTTTCAGGATATATTGGAATTGTTAATGGGTGCAAACTTGTGTCGGACGGTGAAATAACAAATTTATTAAAATTAAGCTTTAGAGAGATTTTAAAAATTAGGCCTTCCTTATAAGAAATTCTGGACCTGGTTTATGGAATTTGAGCCCTGGTTTATGTATTACGATTAGTGTTTCCAATTCGGTTAACCGATTAACCGATTCCGCCTCTATTTCGGTTAATGTCGAAACAAATAATTTAAAACTCAAATAATTATTCGACCCGAATAATCGGTTAAAATTGGTCGATTAACCGGTTACATTTTTAATATGGAATTTTTCCTTAATTTTTTCCCAAAACTTCAAAATTTTCTTAATCTGGGCTACAAAATTACCAGAAAAGCTTAGAAAAAACAAATACTAACTAAAATAGCATCAAATTCTTTAAAAATCGTGTGAAATAGGTCCTTAAGCCTTTAAATACCTTTTTCGAACAACCGCAAACAAGTCGATATGTACCATCAGACTCCCAATTTTTAATAAAATTTTGCGCAAATGTTTTAAAAAAAATATGTATCAAAGTTTCTATTTGTAAAAAAGCCTTAAGAACATAGCAAAAGGCCAAAATGACGGTATTTTTTAAAACTTCACAAAACACACGAATTAACATGGTAATTCTGTAAGAACTTTAACTTTTCTTATTTTTCCTAAGAAAGTGTACATACACATCGGTTCAAAACCACATCAATTCTAAAACATGTTCCACTAGAGCAACATTGAACCCGAACCCGTTTCAATGAATTTAAATTCGAATTAAAACAAATAACCTAAAGTTAAAAAATTTTAATTTTTTTTTTTTTTTTATAATTTATTTTTTATTATTCATAAATTTTTTTTACAAAGATAGGTGTTGCCTCAGCGTCTCTTAGACATTTTTGAGGCGAGTTGGCAAAAGTTATATACTTTAGATAACTTAACTTCGATTTTTATATATGTATATAAAAAAAAAAAAAATTTTTTAGGAGAAAAAAACAAATAAGATTTTCAAAATTCAGTTAAAAATTACAAAAGAAGCATTTCCAGATTTTCAAGTAAATATTCTTTTAGGTTTTTCTTAAAAAGAGATATTCTTTCAACATTCTTTAAATTATCAGGCAAATTATTGTATTCCAAACTACCCATGTGTTCCACGCGTTGCTTTGTTGTTTCCACCCTACATCTTGCTATCCAAAGATTCATATTGTTTCTTGTATTAAATACTGATTGATTTCGAGAAAAACTTATAGTATGATGGCCAATATTATGCAGAGATTTAAAGACATAAATCAATAGTTTCATTTTATACAATCCATATACAGGCAACACTGTTTCAGCCACATTTTTATAAAGCAATAACGTTGAATACATTCGCGGGAGATTAAAAACAGTTTTTAATGCTTTATTTTGAACTCTTGTAACGACTTAAGCTCGTTGCTTTTTTTGTAACTATATATATTGGGTAGGTAGTTGAGATGACTATGTATCAATGCATTATAGATAAGTAACTTAGTTCTTGTATTAAACTTATTCTTAAATTTATAAATTAAACCAATAGCTGACCCAATTTTTGATTTGATGCTTTGAATATGTGTATCCCACGACAAATTACTTTGCAGATACACACCTAAGTATTTCGTTTGAAAGGTTTCAAAAACCTCTTTGCCATCTATAAAAATACTGAATTAGGTTGTCAGAGTAAGGCTTAAATCTTATTAACTTAGTTTTCTCAGCATTTAAAACCAATTTGTTTAACCTTACAAACTCTGTTATTAAAGCTGAATCTCGCTCCATGTGTACCTTCAACGCAATCTCATGTTTATAGGGATAAAAAATACATATATCATCAGCATATAAAAACAGATTCCCAAGTAATCCCAGATTCATTACATCATTAATATAAATTTTAAAGAGTAATGGGCCCAACACACTGCCTTGTGGGACACCATTCTCGACAACACCAATATAACTTTTTCAGTTATTAATTTCAACATATTGTCTTCGAAATGTTAAATAATTTTTTAACAACATCACCGCTCGCGTATTTATTCCATAATAACGGAGTTTATTTATTAAAATCTTGTGATCTACAAGGTCAAACGCCTTCGAAAAATCATAAAAAACACCAGCCACACCTCTAAAACCGTTGTCTAGTCCTTGGCAAATATTATTTACAACATTTACTACTGCTTCCTCCGTACCACACCCCTTTTTAAAACCATATTGACATCTATATAGCAAATTATTTTCATCTAAATATGACGTCAGCTGTTTGCACAATATTTTTTCAAAAATTTTGTCAATCAATGAAAGTAACGCAATGGGTCGAAACTTATCAACTTCAGTGGCATGGCTTTGCTTTGGTATTGGTATAATTTTGGCAATTTTTAAATCATCTGGATACACCGTGGAATCAATCATATTGTTAAAGATCTTGGACAAATGGGGAGAGACAACATCTTTACACTCAAAAAGCATTTTCGGTGAAATTCCATCATAACCACAACTTTTTGTTAAATCTAGTTTTGAAATTATCTCAGAAATTTCCAAATCTGTTGTATAAAAGAAATCAAATGATTGCTGACTTATACTTAATGTTCTTAGCCCATTACAAGAATCACCTGATAAATGTTCAATTTGCTGCTTAAGAGTCTTTGGAATTTCCAGAAAGTATTTATTAAATAAGTCACATTTGTCTTTATTGTCTGTTATAAAATCTCCATTTAAGCTTTTAACATTTATTTGATTTTTTAGTTTTCTACCAAGATTTTCATTTAGAAATTTGACTTCTGTAACTGCACACTCAGTGAATTGTCTATATGCTATTGATGAATTTATACACTGATTCAATTAAGTTTCGCTGGAATTCGTCTATTGAAACTTTTAATTGAATTGATGCAATATTTCATAAAATTTTATGAAAAATTTCATATTATTTATTAAAAATGTCATACAGCCAAAAAAGTTTTTTTAGAAAGAGATTCATAAAAATTGTGAAGCTTTTTCATACAATTTAATAAACTTGGCTTTTACTTTTTGAAAAAAACTTCACTAGCTTATTGAAAATTTTGTTTACAGCTCGTCCGATAAAATTCTGTCAGAGTAAGTACGCTCAAACTTTAGGTTATTTTTTTACTGTTAATGGCCTTTAGTAACGAAAAAGATACTGAGAAACAAAGTAAATTGGTATTCTCAATTCACTGAAATTAATCTCAAAGAGAACTCAAATTTTTTTATCGATGCCTTTAATGAAAATTTCATAGCTGTAGGAAGAATTTTATTAAAATTTAAAAAACTTTAGGTATAGCATTTCTTTAACCCTTTCAGACCCAGCATACACGATTGTGAGATGTGATGTTTTCTCTTAAAATTACAAATATTTTCAATACTAATAGGTTTATTTAGATAAAAAATTTCAGTTATACTTTTAGCTAAATTATATTTCATAAAATATGAATTGACACCAGGAAATTTTAATAGCTCAAGGGAAATATATAATTATTATGCGATGTCGAGTTCATTGTGAAAGATATCTCTTTAGATATTTCACGAAGTAATTTAGGTTGAAAAAAATGGATTTTATCGCAAAATATTCCTAAAAAATTTGAGTTACGGCTTTTATAATTCAATAAAAAACAAATCTTCCAAGGTATCATATTTCAGCGACTAAAATATATCAAACAAAAAAAGTTAAGTCCACGTAAGATAACAAAATGATAAAAACTATTATATTGAAAGTGGTATGAGTCCACTCATAATTTAAAAAGCAGATATTTTCGCAAAATATATTATAAATTCTTTGTGGTATTAAAAATTTAATTATATGTGATTACAAATGCGTGTAAAATTTCTTGAACAGAGCCACCCATATTTTTAAACAGGTTAAAACGCAAAACCTTTTATATCTCATTTTAAAAACAAGTGGACTCATACCACCCAGGTGGAAATTGCCCACGGTAGAAAAAAAAATAATACTGGGAGAGCACTGTTTTTTTTATTATGCCAGTACCACTTAAAATGTGCTTTGCCAATTACAAATTTACGACCGTTTATTAAATTTCATTTATCATATTAAATTATTTGTGCTATTATTTCGTTACAAAGTTACTAAATATTACTAATTACTACCCAGGTAGAAATTGCCGACGTTACAACAAAAGTTGTACTGGGAGAGCACTGTTTTTTACGAAATGCCGGTACTACTTAAAACTTGCTTTGCCAGTACTGTTTTCTGAAAATTAACGAGCTTTTTTTAATTTATTAAAATTAACAATTTTATAAATTTTACGTATTTTTACATCTATTACAAAATTATTTATGTAAGAGAGACATCGCCATTCTTTTCTTGTGAAGTTTCGAAAGAATACATTTGAAGAAATTCCATCAAGACTTGACAAAAAAAAAAATAAAAAAAAATCTGTGATGTACACTAAGAGGACAGTAAAGTTCTAGCAAACTACTAAATTTGTTATTAAATGTACTGGAATAATACCAAAAAAATAAAATCCCAAGCTTGCGCCAACGTTGGGAAATAACTACGGCCAAGCGTTTATTGGTGTTATCATTTCGACAACTTGGCAGTACAGTGAAAGTTAAAAATCCGACGCATTGCCAGTACATGCACTACCGCCTCCAATATCGGGCCAACATTGTGCCGTTTGTATTTTTCTACCTGGGTAGTTACTAAATATTTTTAATTTATAGTACTGGGTAAACACCAGGAAGTAACAAACTCCAACACTGTGCCAACGTGGGCAAATACCTACGGCCAAGCGTATATTGGTGTTATCATTTCGACACCGTGCCAGTACTGGAAACGTAAAAAATCCGACACATCGCCAGTACATGCACTACCGTCTCCAACGCTGAGCCAGTACTGTGCCGTTCGTATTTCTCTATCTGGGCACTTTCAAAATAAATGGTTCAATTGTTATTTTATTAAAACGGCGAAACTTTCAAAATAAATTATGGAAAAGATAAGAAAACCTTTTAAAAAGTTTCTGCTTCAGATTTAACATCAAAAATTATCTTCTTCCATAGCAACAAGTTAAAATTTATTTGTATATTTGGTGTTGTAATCAGCCGTGTCTATAAACTTGCAAAATATTAAAAATTTTCTGTTCTGAAAAAAATTTCGCTCTATGTTTGGAGCTCAAAAACTATAATAAAAACATTAAAATGCACAAATTTTTTATGGTCTATAAAAAGTTACCATCATAATTAACCTAAATGTCACTTTTTCGCGACATTTTCAAATGGTCCTGTCTATTAAATTGACGCGAAAAAAATTCCACCGCAATTTCGCAGCAATTCCACACAAGTGAAAAATCATTTTTTTATATGGAGTTTGACAGTACCATAAAAAATATTTAAAATAAAAATATTTATACATTCAAAATTTTGTTTACTTTTATTGAAAACCAAAACAAAATATTCAAAAATAAAAACAAAATAAATGTAAAATAGAAACAAATGAAAACTTCAAATTTACTATTTGTTTATATATTTCCAAATGCCAACCTCACCAACAGTCCACCTTGGACATGGTGTCCCCTGTTAACGCTGACGAGACACTGACGACCGAGTATGGGCGGTATAACCCGGTTCCCACGGCAATCGGACTATATGCCGGAACGATTCGGATGTATTCGAATATTCGAATTTATCCGAGCAAGGATTGCCACTCCTGCTTTAAATGAGAATTATTAACTACAAATTCTCATTTTATAAAATGAATACATTTTTGCAAGCTAGTTGGGTCTGATAAAGTTAAATGCAATATTAAATTTTATAGTCAATACTGATATTAAAAATCAAAAGAAATTTTGTATCTAAGCTTTTCAGGTTTTTAAATTTTTTTATAAATAAAAAATCTACGTTAAGTAATCGATATGTAACAGTTTTAGGTTTGCTGTTCTTAACTTACTAATATTTTGTTAGTTTCAGCAGTTCTTTCTGCCATCTTCAACGAAATTTTAGTAGATTTAGCAACATTTTTACAGACATTTAAAAAAAAAAATCTCAGATCCCGAAACTTTTCAACCTTCGAATATGAAAACTTTTTTATTAAATACATCGTATTCATATATGACGTTAATTTTTAATGAAAAGAGTCAGCTTTTTGTGTTTTAATTAATAAAAAGTTAATGAAATACATTAATTTAGCATTAAACGATTAATCGATTAACCGCCAATTTGCTCCAATAACCGACCCAAATAACCGGTTAATCCATTTTAGTGATTTTTCGAATAATGCATTAACCGGTTAACCGCCTATGTCGAATAATTGGAAACACTAATTACGATATAAAACGATACTTAGGGTCAATTTTATAGTCAGAACTAAGATCAGTTTTTTGTTTAAATATTTCTTAAATATGGAATAAAAAAAATTGCATTTCTAGATATTTTGTTTCTATGCAGATTTTTAGAAGTATTCTTCTAGAATTATTTTCATAAAAAAGTTTAAAAGTGAGTATTTTTCAGACAATTTTTTAGGCAAATTCGCCTAAATCTTGTTTTGAAAATAGACACTAAAATATTATTGAATAATTTTTTAACTTTATTTTTTGAATAGAAATTTTTTATGCCACAACTACTTAAAAAGAAATTATTTAATTTTCATAGTTGCATTTTAAATTAACATTAAACAAAATCTAAAATAATTAAAAAAAACATTTGATACGTTATAAAATTTTAAAAATACAAAAGTGGTATTCATTAAACCGCACTTTTTTACACAAGTGGTAATTTTATGAGTTTACACGAATATTTAGATGAACGCACATTGTACTAAATTGTTTTTTTACAATAAAATTTAATTTTTTTTGGTTATTTCTAAATATAACATACGGATTTATTTATATTGATGTTTTCCTATTGATTCTAAAATAAAATTTATAAAAACAAATAAAAGAAAATCAAATAAATTTCATATTTGACAATTTTCAAATGTGTATATAAATACCAAAAAGTTTACACATAAAAATAGGTGCATAAATATACCAGGACTTGTAAACTATTTTTGACATTTATACTGAATTTAGACACAGCAGAAACCAGCTGGTTTTTGTACAAAACTAAATTGCAAAAGCCAAGTCATTTACACTGGGTATTTAGTTTTTCTTTGTCACAACACTTTTTTATTACACACTTTTCTTTCTTTTTTTATTGTCAAATTAATGTAAAAAAAATTATTAATACATTTAAAAAACATTAACAACACACAATTTCAAATTAAACCAGAAATATTGTTAAAAAATTAAAAAATATTTTTTGACACTTGCTTTACATCAGTATTCGTTGTAACAGGGCGTATCGAAAATTAATTATAAATGATACTGGGTGTATCAAAAATGTATATTTCAGATATTTTTACTTGGTTTTTGGCAAAAACCAGGTAGAATGTGGTTTTCAGTTTGTATTAAAATTGTATGGAAAAACTAAATTAATTTTGTAGTTTTCGGCTCAAAAACTAAAAATGGCCAAAAACTACTAGTTTTTTCCCAGTCTAAATACACTATTATTGTGTATAAATACAAGGTTTACGCTATATAACAGGAAGATACAAGGTTTAATGAATACCACTAATATGAAATTGTTTGAAGTATAAAAATACGAAAATATTACTAATTTTTTAATTTTAATGACGAGTTTTTAGGAGGTATTTAGAACTGAAATACTGATGTTGGAATGTTGAATATATTGCTTTATTTGAACAAAGATCATCATTTTAAACAACAAATTTTTTCCGAGGCTGGTAAACTGGGTAATGGCTGACAAAATCTGTTTTCGGTTTAACTAAACCAAATTCAACTGATATAAAAAACTCGGCCTGAATATTATTTTTTTAATACTAATTCTGGTTATTGAATTTTAAATGACATTTTTTAATTTCAAATATATTTTATTTAAATTAATTTCAAAAAAATCATTGCTTTAAATTTAAATAAAGCTTTCAAAAATGTGATATACATACTAGCTAAAACTTCTATACAAGAATAAAAAAAAATCCCGGGAAATCCCACAGAAACTTTCCGGGATTGAGGGATTGATTCCCGGGAATTCCCTAATACTATAATGCAACTAGGTTTTCGCTAAATTTTATGTTGCATGTAGGGTTCGGGAATTCCCGGGAAATCCCACGAAAAGTTTGCCGGGAATTCCCGGGAAAATAATATATTTTTCCCGGGAAAACGGAAACTTTTAAAAATATCAGATTTTAACTTTTTTAAATTGTTTTTGTTTCGAATATGATTTTTTAATTTTAGTCATAAAAAACATTTTAAATACCAAAACAAAAATGTCATTGTTAAAATCTTTTAAAAGGGAATACATTTATTTGGCACACAAATAAAATCTTTGCCAAGTAATTAGGAGCATTTCAACTAATAAAGATTTTTCGCTAACTTATTCAAAATTTAAGTAGTAAAACCTAAAAACTTGGTAAAATGTTTTAAAGAAATATGAAAAAAAAGCTTTGTTTCTTACAAATAATCGCCCTTACTATCTAAATTTTTCAAATGTATAATTTAGGTAAAGTCGACTTTAGTTAAAATATTGGGTGGCAGTATACCTTGACTTGGTTTATTTTTGGAGCATTCTGATTGGTTAATTTATTTTCAACCAATCAAAATATTTGAAAATATAAATATTTTTTTAAGGTTTTCATACACAAAATGAACAAAACCGTTTGATTAAAAACAAAGTCGACTTTAAATTTAAAATACTTTTTTATATTAAGGATCAATAATTTTATAAGTAACGTTTTCATTAATAAATGTGAAAAGAAAAGACTAATGGGTTACGGTGGTATCTAAATTTGGTTATCCGACATCTAAATTTGGTTTACAAGAAAAAAAAAATTATGGTCATGCAACTTCTCTTGAAGAAAACAACAACAAGAATAACGTTTCAGCTAAAATTAGCAAAGTACCCGAGGAAAAAAGTGTAAGCTGAATAGGCATTAAAGGTTTTATGGTAGGGCAAACATTTCCTGAAATGGTATCCAAATTAGCCGCAGTCAATCCGCACCATAACTAGATCTTCGTTTATTCGAGAAAGTTTTTATAATAAAAACCTGGCATTGCAAAAAAATGAAACCTATGTAAAGAACATTATATTAAATTACTACAATCATGAAAAAGATATCACGATAAAAGAAATATCGAGCAATATTTCTAACAATAGGAGATTTACTATAATCTTAGATGAATCGAAAAGAATATCACAAAAGAGATATTTGAACATATGTATAAAATAATAAATAATAATAAATAAATTATTCATTTTATAACCTGGGGTTGGTTTATATATCAGGAAGATGTAACATAATGCTGATGAAATAAGAAGAATTGTAGAAATAAGACTAGAAGAGTTTTATTTGTCTTTGGAAAATAACATTGTGGCCACCATATCTAATGGGCCAAGTGTGATGAAACGGTTTGTTTCCGACAGTCCAGTAGTAGGTGCTTTCTGCTGGAATCATGCAATTCATTTGACAGTGCTGCGAGTAATTTATGTGAAATCAAATGTTCAACATTCTGATATTTTTTACTTTGAATTCTCACTACACAGACTGCATTTGTACTGAAATAGTGTTTTTTATACTGTTTCCAATTGTTCGACATAGGCGGTTAACCGGTTATAGCATTATTCGAAAAATCACTAAAATTGATTAACCGGTTATTCGGGTCGGTTATTCGAGAAAATTGGCGATTAATCGATTAATCGTTTAAAGCAAAATTAATGTATTTCCTTAACTTTTTATCAACAAAGACACTAACAGCTTCCTGTTTTTGTTAAATATCAACATGATATATGAACACGATGTATTTAAAAAAAATTCAAATTAAAAAGCACATCTACTCGAGACAGAAATGCTAGAGATAAAACAAAAATCACCTCTAATTAGCTCTATTTTGAATGAGTTTAGCTATTTTGTAGTGTTTTTGCTCCATCTCTAGCAGTTTGCTCTCGCGTGTAAATGTACCTTAAAGTTGAAAGTTTCGGAATCTGAGATTATCTAAATTGAAACATTTCTTATACTAATAGAAAAATTTATTTAAAAATATAGCTGAAGCTATCAAAAATTAGTTAAAAATGGCAAAAAAAACTGCTGAAACTAGATTTTTTTTCTAAAAATTAGTAAGTTGAAAACAGCATAACCTAAAGGTAGATTTTCTATTCTTTACGAAATTTTTTTTTAATCTGTATAACTTTGGATACAAAATTTCTTTAAACGCCAATTAAATCAATACTACAATAAATATAATATTGCATTTAAAAAAATTATTATCCAAAGTTCTCCCTCCTCCTCTGAAGAAATAAAAAAGATTTAGTTCCATTTGAGTAAAATATTAATTAATTGAAAATATTAATTTACAAAAAAATTTTCTGAATAGTAAAGTTAGTAGACTTAAGAATATCATAAACAATTGTTAAATTTCTCAGTCTTTTTTCCGTTTTTAAGGGCCATTGACAATAAACAAAATTATCCAAAGTTTGAGCTAACATACGCACAGGGATCTTTATTATTCCAGTTTTAATGAAAATTTCCACTAAACTAATGAAGTTTTCTTAACAAAATGAATGGAAAGCTTCATAAAAATTTTCAATGTACGAACTTTAGCGAAACTTCATTGAATCAATGTAAAAATTCATTAATAGAATGTAGACATTTCTCTCAGTGTACAGTTACAAATGTCAAATTCCATTTAAATTTGATTTTTTTAGCTTTCATTTTGTGTTAACTTTAGGTTATTTCGTTATTATTAATGTCACAAATGCGATTAAACGGTGAAACGGTTACGGGTTCCCTTGTATTCTACACCTTTTTCAGTTTTATTTCAGAAAATTCCAAATATATTTCATAATTGTTTAAAAATGTTTTACAATTCTCCAAAAATGTTTTTAAATTGTCCAAAAATGTTTTAAATTGTCCAAATATATTTTAAAATTGCCTAAAAAGGTTTCAAAATTGTCTAAAATGTTTCAAAATTATCAAAAAATGTTTTAAATTTTTCCAAAAATGTTTTAAATTTGTCCAAAAATCATTCAAAATTGTCCAAAAATGTTTTAAAATTGTTCAACAATTTTTCAAAATTGTCCAAACACTGTTTAAAATTGCATAAAAACGTTTCAAAATTCATTTCAAAATTGTCCAAAATGCATTTTAAAATTTTCTTAATGTATTTCAAAATTATACAAATATATTTTAAAATATGTATTACAAATATATTTTTAAATATTTTATTTGTATTTAAGAAAATTCTATTTGTATTTGAAAATTGTCCAAATACATTTCAAAATTATTCATTTGTATTTTAAATCTGTATTTCAAAATTGTCAAAATGCATTTCAAATAATTCCATTTGTATTTCAAAATTCTCTAAATGTATTTCAGAAATTTCCAAATGAATTTAAAAAGACTATTTGTATACCAAAATTTTCCAAATGTATTTAATAAAATTCTAATTACATTTCAAATTTTTCGAAATCTATTTCAGAAATTTCTATTTTTATTTTAAAAGCGTATTTACTAACGTACATGTCTCATAATTCCTATAAAATTTTCATTACGAAAGGCATGTTTGTAAAAATGCTTTTAAAATAAAAATAGAAATTTCTGAAATACATTTGGAAAAATTTGAAATGCAATTAGACTTTTATTAAATATATTTGGAAAATTTTGGAATACAAATAGTCTTTTGAAATACATTTGGAAATTTCTGAAATACTTTTGGAGAATTTTGAAATACAAATGCAATTATTTTAAATGCAATTTTACAATTTGGAAATACAGATTACAAATTTTTAAATCCAAGTGAATAATTTTGAAATGTATTTGGACCAATTTAAAATACAAATAAAATTTTCTTAAATACAAATAAAATATATTTGTGATTAAGTTTCTTATAATTTTTTAGCCAAAGTTAAGAAAATTATGAAGTTTTGAGTAAAAAATAAGGGATAAATTCCATATTAAAATTGTAACCGGTTAATCGACCTGTTTTAACCGATTATTCGGATCGAATAATTATTTGAGTTTTGAATTATTTGTTTCGACATTAACCGAAATAGAGGCGATTAATCGAGGAATCGGTTAATCGATTAACCGAATTGGAAACACTAGTTTTTTAACAAAAATTACTTATATAGGTGGTTTTCATTAACAATTTTGTTCAAAAATATTTTTCAAATCAAATTTTTTCAATCCCGTTTCCCGGGAAATAAAAAAGTCCGGGAAATCCCAAACCCTAGTTGCATTAATGCTTTAACTACCCAGGAAAATTTTCTGTTCCAAAGAATCGGTTGCAGAATAGCTACTTTTCATTCACAATATATTTTTTTTCTAGGTCTAAAAATAATATTCTTAATTTAATTTTAGAAAATTAACCCTTAAGTGCCGGTATGATACTTTTATGACATGGTTTTAACTTTAACTGCTTTAACTTTAATGCTTTAACTACCCAGGAAAATTTTCTGTTCCAAAGAATCGGTTGCAGAATAGCTACTTTTCATTCGCAACCCTTTCTACTGTCGATTCTTACACCGATTCTTTTTGTTTGAAATTGTCCCAAAAGCAACTTCTTCTATAGCTCCAAAGTGGAACCGGTTGCTCTAGAATCAATTCTGGAACTAGTTCTGTAACTGATTCTACGTCAGCCACACCTTCCATATGGGGTCCCACGAACTGGTTCCGGTACCAGTTCCATGGAATCGGTTGCAGTGGAACCAGTTGTAGAATGGGTGTGGTTGGCTACCGATCGTAAGCAATTTTAATGGGTAGCTTTAAATTTTTAATTGCATCGTATGAAAAGTAGCATCGAATCGCTTGATTTTAAAACTATAAAGTTTTTAATAAATTGCATTTTGGAAGTCATTTAAAATAGGTTTATTGGAAGTAAGAAATCAGCATTTTGTTACTTTATAAGATTTGAAAAAGGCATTCTTGTGAAATGAATTCGCTTTGCTTTTTTTTGCTGGGTAGCCTATCAATTTGAAACATCAGATAAATATCATTTTTATTTAGCATACCCAAATAATAAAGTAAATAGCAGCAAGTTTCTCTATTGGCTCCCTTTTTGGGTAATTGTCGATGGTCGATAATCGGGTAAAAAATATATTATTTTTATTCGTATTACCTAAAAATACGGTAAGGAATAATTTTGAAAAAAACTACTGAACAGTAGCCCAATAGTGCTAATAACAATACTTCTGAAAGAGAACGCCAAATCATGAAAATTGTTGATATTTTCGTTACAATTTAGGGCGGCCTACTAAAAATGCTTTTTACCGATGTTTCAAATGAATGCATTACATGCTTATTCACACAAAACTCTTTGTTATATTAGGGGCTAATTGAAGGATTTTTGTTGTTGTTTTGCATTTTAATTTGTTTTATTCAACTGTAATAAAATTTAAAACATTTTTGTGAATACAAGCCTTAACATTTAGGAATAAATTTCATACGTCTTAAAAAATTATTTGTTAGGAAAAATAACCCAATCAGGGATGATAAAGTTAGTACTATAGTACTATTTGTGGTACTATTGGAACCTCAAAAGTACTATGGTACTCCTCTGACTCATTTAGTACTATTTACACATTTTCCGATTTTTAAATTTTTTGTGCTTTTTTAATTTTTAGAGATAGTGTGTGTTTATAGCGAAGACACCAAATATCAGAGTTTTAAATAAAAACGAGTAAAAAGGTTAAAGTCGGGCATGCCGACTATACAATACCCTACACCAGTCTGGTGTATTGTTTGGATCCGAAATTCGAATGGGTTAAAATGGGGCTTGTGTCAAAATATTCTATAATGTGAGTCAGCGCACCAAATTTCATTAAAATATCTTAATATTTGCGACCTGCAGTTTGTAACCAAGCCAATTTTGGGGGGACCCTTATATGGGCACTAGTTCTAAACATGGACCGATGTTCACCAAAATCAATAGGCTTCGTCCTTGGGCCAACATAGGTCTATGTACCAAATTTCATCAAAATATCTTAATATTTGCGACCTGCAGCGAATAAACAATATAATTTTGGGGGGACCCTTATATGGGCACTAGTTCTAAACATGGACCGATGTTCGCCAAAATCAATAGGCTCCGTCCTTGGGCCAACATAGGTCTATGTACCAAATTTCATCAAAATATCTTAATATTAATACCTGCAGCGTATAAACAGTATAATTTTGGTAGGACCCTTATATGGGCACTAGGTCGAAACATAGACCGATGTTCACCAAAATCAATAGGCTGCGTTATTGGGCCAATATAGGTCTGTGTACCAAATTTCATCAAAATATCTTAATATTTGCGACCTGCAGCGTATAAACATTATAATTTTGGTAGGACCCTTATATGGGCACTAGGTCTAAACATGGACCGATGTTCACCAAAATGAATAGGCTGCGTTATTGGGCCAATGTAGGTCTGTGTACCAAATTTCATCAAAATATCTTAATATTTACGACCTGCAGCGTATAAACAGTATAATTTTGGTAGGACCCTTATATGGGCACTAGGTCTAAACATGGACCGATGTTCACCAAAATCAATAGGCTGCGTTATTGGGCCAATATAGGTCTGTGTACCAAATTTCATCAAAATATCTTAATATTTACGACCTGCAGCGTATAAAAAGTATAATTTTGGTAGGACCCTTATATGGGCAGTAGGTCTAAACATGGACCGATGTTCACCAAAATCAATTGCCTGCGTTATTGGGCCAATGAAGGGCTGTGTACCTAATTTCATCAAAATATCTTAATATTTACGACCTGCAGCGTATAAACAGTATAATTTTGGTAGGACCCTTATATGGGCACTAGGTCTAAACATGGACCGATGTTCACCAAAATCAATAGGCTGCGTTATTGAGCTAACATAGGTCTGTGTACCAAATTTCGTCAAAATATCTTAATATTTACGACCTGCAATGTATAAACAATATAATTTTGGTAGGACCCTTATATGGGCACTAGGTCTAAACATGGACCGATGTTCAAAAAAATTAAACTTGTTCGTCCTTGGGCCAACATAGGTCTGCGTACCAAATTTCATCAAAATATCTTAATAGTTGCGACCTGTAGAGTGCGCACAAGATTGCATGGACAGACAGACAGACAGACAGACGGACGGACGGACGGACGGACAGACGGACATCGTTAAATCGAAATAAAAAAAAATTCTGAACCGATCGGTATACTATAAGGTGGGTCTACGACCAATATTTTTTGGTGTTACAAACATCAGCACAAACTTATAATACCCTGACCACATAGTGGTCTAGGGTATAATGACCACATAGTGGTGTAGGGTATAAATACTTATGTTGAAAATATTTAAAATATTAGATATTACTAGAGCAAGGAATTTCATGCACTTAAAAATGGAAAATATTCGCCTAAAATATGCGGTTAAAAAAGAAAAATATGCTTTAAAAATATAAGAAATATGCACTAAAAACTATTATTTTTGCAAAAATAATGCACTCTAAAGCTTAAAAATGTATTTAAGTTAGTTATTTTGCAAACAGACACAGAACTCAAAGATTTCCCATAGGTCAATAAGGTTTTAAGAATGTTTATTTTGATTGAATCAAAATATGAAAACGTATCAATTTTTTATATTTTTTTACAAAATAAAAAATGCTCCTAAAAACGAAAAATATGCACAAATATGCATTAAAAAGCACAAAATATGCATTAAAAAGGCACCAAATATGCATTTAAAGTCAAAATATGCAAAAACATGCATTTATGACAAAATATGCAAAAATATGCAACTACAAATCGATGCCATTTCGGATAAATATTTAGTCCATATTAGTTTTGGACTATCGACAAAAAACATGCATTTGCATGAAATTCCTTGCCCTAGATATTACTACTGAAAAGTTAAACACATAAAAAATGTTCTTTCGCATTTATTTATTAAAAATATTAAAAATTAGCAGCGGTGTTCATAAGCAAAATTTAGGTACTGCATATCCGCTTAATAAGGTTTTCGTATTCATAACACTTTTTACTAAACGAAGCACAAACCCTGCTCATCTCATAAACAATTGGTGTCATTTTGACAACAGCTGTTGCAATTGAGAAAATTCTTATTTATTTAATTTAAACTTTTTTGTCCCGGTTTAAGTTAAATTATTCCCTTCTAAAATTTTTTTAATTGTTCTATATGTATTTTTTTCAATTTCAGTTTTGTATAAAGCGTAATATTACGCATATACACAGAAAAAATAGTAGGCACCAACAATGGGAATTTGTAAAAGCAATCACATTTTCTTTTAAATTAAAATTTTATTCCCAACAATTTTTTTGTTTGAAATATTTGTATTTCGTTTCTAAATTGTTATCTTTCATATAAAAATTGTTTAAAAATGAAAATTCAAAGTTACAAAAAAAAAAGAATTTTTTTTTTTGGATTTACAAATTTCTTTGTTGGTGCCTTTTTAAAAAGTTTTTTTTTGTATTTACAAATTTGGTATAAGAAAGGTGTTTAAAAATTTAATTGGAATTTTGTAAATTCGTTCTGTGTATATTTCTTTTTTCAAAAACAGGGTTGGTAAAATTTTAGTTAGACAGAGGATATCCAAAAGACTTATGAATAGACTCGCGAACATCCAGTGAATAAGCTTAAAATGCATTCTAGTTGTGAACTCGTTGTGTGTAGCGCACATCGAATTCGTAACTAAAACTTATGAATACCGCTGTAGGAGAATTAAGATATCTTAAAAATTTTGTATATTTTTAAACTATCAAAATGTTTTTCCCCATCATATCTCCTAAAGAATTCACTTATTCGATTTTCATTTCTGAATGATTAAATACCTAAAACTCATTTCGAAGAGTCGAATGAATTCTTAATGCACCTAATGCAATCAATTCATTTGATTCGATTGTCAATCAATCTGTTCATTCTAAAATATTCCTATGACATTACAAGGTGGAATAGACCTGTAAATAACTTTAAAATAATATTCGCTTTAAAACGAAGTCAAATACGATATACAGGGACTTTAAATTCTGAACCCTACACCCACAGAAATGAACCTGTAAAAATAGCAGAAAAGGCTACTAAAAATTAAGCAAAAATGGCCTTACAAGAGAAACTGATGAGATTAGCAGATTTTTTAAATATATTTTATATATTATTTATATTTAACTTTTAGTTCCTTGAAAATACCAAATTATACTGTAAAATCTGCAGAAAATATTAATGTTAGTAGAGTAAAAATAGCAAAAATTATTTATTACTAATTTAAGTTAGCAGGTTAAGTTGTTATTTTCTGTTAACTAAAATTTATTCAAATATAACTAAAATTTTGTATATGGGTGTTATCAAAAAATGTGATAAAAACCGTGTAACCACCTAATTTCTAATGCATGGATTACATTTAAGTTATATATTTCAATATTACCTGTTTTACAAAATTTGTAACAATCCGACCAATTTTTGGTTAATACATAAAATTTGTGACCAATTTTATAGGCCAAATGTAAACTCCGTAACAAGTAACTCATAAGGTTTTTTAACTTTAATAGCTTATATTTTAATAACCAATAAAGCTAAACACTAACTGTAAGAATTTTGATGAAGAGGAAAAGTGCCGTTTTTAATAAAAATTAATACATTTTACAAACTTTTTCGTATATCTTAGCTATCACGACTTCAACTCTGTAACGATTTTTCGTCATAATTTTTGATAAAAATGCATATACCAGAATTTTGGAGTTATCTATTATTTATATTGCGAAAAGTATAATGTTATTTATACTCAAATGATCGTTGGACTGTAAGAAATCATCCAGTATAACAGACTTGAAGCTTTTCTGCAGCATGTAACATTCTCGAGATGAAAAAGGATGTCTTTAATAAGATTTGAAAAAATGTTGTAAACTCCGTTCCTAATTTTTACACCAAACTATTTAACGAGTAAGAAAAACAATGTCATATTTGGATTCACCTTGTAGGCATCATGCGATTTTGTTTCGGAAAAAAAATTCTGGCAAAGCGTTTCTGAAAGAAAACGAAAAAAGTAACCAAATGTAAACTCCGTAACTGTAAACTCCGTAACAACAATTGTTTGCATCAGATTTCATTCAAATAAATGTAGATAAATGTTTAAAATATTTTAAAATAACCATAAACAGAGCTGATTCAACTAATATTTATGCGTCAAAAGACGATTCAACTAATAATTTTGCGTCAAATCAAAAAAAGTGGAGCGAAAAACGATTGATTTTGCATTTCATTGGTTTTGAATCGATATTTCGAGTCATTACTGACATTAGTTTGACAAATTAAATTTGTTTCACACAATTTAAGAATTTTTTGATCGCGAAATGTTATGTTTTTAATATATTATTTTTTAACTGCGCAACCGCTGTTTGGATTTTAAAAAATTTTATATTTTTGACCAAAAATACAAAATTTAAAAAAAAAATTTTTTTTTCGCGGAATGAATTATATTATTATTCGCGAATCCGCCAACTTGATAAACACAAATTATATATCATTGGAAAGCAAGTTGAAAACTCAAATACGAAAAACTAATAAATTGAAGAAAATTCGTACGCAATTTTTTTTCTTATATCTTTTGCTTGCAGAAATGTAAACTCCGTTACAACAAAAAAATTAAAATTGCAATTAGGTTTATAATGACTAAACTTACTGATTCCATTAAGAAAAAACCGAAATATTAACACTTTTTGCTTCTCACAAATTTGGCCCAAAAATGTATCACATTTTTTGATTTCACCCATATGTATTTAACAGTTTGGTTTTGCTGTTCTTATCTTACTAATATTTTACAAAAGTAATCTGATAGAATTTATTTATGCAACGTAATTTTTAACTAATTTTTAGTACTTTTAACTAAAATTTTTACATTTTTCTATTGCTGTGTGAGTAAGATATAACAGAACTCTTTATTTTTTTATGAGTTTTTATTTGTTAATTTATAATGATAAAAAAACATTAAATAAATAAAATTTTTGGTACTATAGAGGTCAACAAGTACTATTTTTTAAGCTGGTTAGTACTATTTTAAAAATCCTATTTATCATCCCTGAACCCAATCAAAATGAATCACATATCTTAAAGAACTTATTCTAATTTATTTGTTTCGATCATTAAAATATTGACTTTGCTGTATTAAGGGGGGCCATTACATTCGCGGCAGAGAAAACAGACCTTTTTTAAAAATTCATAACTCAGTCAAAAACAAACATTTTTCCAAAATTTTTATTATTGTAGAGAATTGAACAAATTACAAGAAAAAAAATTCAAAAAAATATATTTTTCACTCCAACATGGTTTTATAGAGCTCAAAACTGGCGGCAGAGAAAAAAACGGGGACTCGTGGTTGCAGCGCTGGGAGTCGCAAAAATTGTCCGATCTGGAAAAAAAAATTACTTTTAAATCTTAACAAAATTGGTTATCGTACACTAATAGAAAAAAGTCCGTAAAAAATTTAGTAAAAACTACTAAAAATTAGTTAAAAATGATGCTGCAGAAAAAAACTGCTAAATTAGCAGATTATTTTTGCTATATATTAGTAATATAGGAACAGCAAAACTAAAACTGTTAAAATCAGCAAAAAATTTTGCTAAATAATTAGTAGCCTAAAAAATCAACAAAAAAATTAAAATTTTCGAAGTTTTTTTTTCGATTTTTTTTTTAAATGCAAATAAAAATCGAGCCTTTTGAAAACAGCAGTTTACAATTTTTTAGCAAATATTTCTGCTGATTTTAGCAGAATAGACTGCTATTTGCATTCAACTAAATTTAGCTTAAAAATAGCAAAAATTTTGTAGATCTAACAGTTTATTTTTGCTATTTTTAGTCTACAAATATTTAGCAAAATTTTCTGCAGATTTTACAGTACAATTTGCTATTTTCAATTAACTAAAAGTTAGCCTAAATATAACTAACATTCTGTAAATTTAGCAGTTTTAATTTTGCTGTTCTCATTTTACTAGTATTTAGTAAAAAAATCTGCTAATTTTAGCAGTTTTTTCTGCAGCATCATTTTTAATTAATTTTTAGTAACTTTTTCTGCTATTTTTACGGATTTATTTCTATGAGTGTATGACACGAGCTTTTTTTTAAATTTTTTGTGATATTCCAAATTTGAAAGTGTGTTTTTTCGAAAAAAATATTGACTTTAAAAATTCATAACAAATCGAAAAGAAATTTAAAAAAAAGCACGTGTCATACGATAGCGAATCAAGTTTAAAAAAATACAAAAAAAAAATTCGTCAAAAATGATCCCGCTAGTGCCGCAACCAGTACGAAAAACATGGTTTCGAGATAAACGCGTTCAAAGTTTGTGAACAAAGAAAAAAAAGGTTACCTTCAAAAACCACGACTTCACGCCGCAAAAGATGCCAAATAACTGAGCATATAAAATAAAAATTCCACTATATGAGGTATAAAGATGCCTTTTTTTTCAAGAAATTCAAAAACACAAAAAAAACTCACCCTTCAAGTAGGTACGAAATAACAACCACCAAAAGTCAGGTATCAAGTAAAACAAGTATATACCAGCTGCCGTACGTAGGTAGCGCGAAAATTAAAAATGCGCTCTCACTAATCCGGCTATAACTTTTGAACCCGTAGGAATTTTTACATGAAATTTTTTTTTCTTAGAATATTTACTAAAATACAAAATTATAAAAAAAAGTCGATTTCAAAAAACGGCCAATGTCATGCCCCCCTTAACAATTTTTGTTGTTGAAATTGCATGTAGCTCTTTTGGCGAATGCCCACCAAGTTTGGGGAAGTTTCGCCGATTTGGGTGACTTTGAAAATCATTAAAAAAGCGAGTAAAAAAGTTAAAGTCGGGCATGCCGACTATATAATACCCTACACCAGTCTGGTTAAAAGCCAACTAATGTTTGGATCTGAAATTCGAATGGGTTAAAATGGGACTTGTGTTGAAATTTTCTATAAAATGATAAAAGAGAAAATCGGAAATATAGCCCATATGGGCGATAGGTCCAAATATGGACCGATCCTATCTAGAATCAATAGGCTTTGTCCTTGGGAAATTTCATTGAAATAACTATCTTCGTATTTGCGATCTGCAGCGTGTAACCAAGCCAATTTTGGGGGCACCCTTATATGGGCACTAGGTCTAAACACGGACCGATTTTAACCAAAATCAATTGGCTTCGTCCTTGGGCCGACATAGGTCGGTGTACCAAATTTCATCAAAAGATCTTAATATGTGCGACCTGCAGCGTGTAACCAAGCCAATTTTTTGGGGACCCTTACAGGGGCTCTATGTCTAAACATGGACCGATTTTAACCAAAGTTAATAGGCTTCGTCTTTGGGCAGACATAGGTCGGTGTACCAAATTTCATCAAAATATCTGAACCCTTAAATGCATGGTGTAGCCATTTGGCAACATACCGATTTTTTAATAAAAAAAAAACCCCCTTGATGCACAAAACTGCATTGTTGGACATTAGGGGCCTTTATGTACATAGTGTTCCTATAGTTTAGCGCAGAATTTTTAAACAGTTAAGCATTAAACACATAGACGACTGCAGCTACACGACTGCAGCCTGTCAAAAATAAAATACACACGTTTATATGAAAACGATTATTTTGACACCAACACAGCTACACGGCTACACGACTACTTTTGCCGCTGTAGTCAACTTAGGATAATTTCTATTTTTGTTGGCTACAAAACAAAAATAGTGTTGACAATATAACAAAATATGTAAAACAGGACAATTTTTCCCGCTAGAGGCGAAATAAAATCGCTAGTTCTGACTAAAAAATCACCGCTATGGGAACACTAAAGAAACAGCTGTTTATATTTTACAATTGTTTGAAGGTTTCATTAATTTATATTTGGAACTAATTTTATTGTGATGTTTTGTAAAAAAAATGGATCTTACAAAATTAACAAAATATTCCTCAGCCATTATTTTAGAAGCACAAACCAAAAAAGATTAACATTTATCAAAACGTTAAATTTTTTGCATCATCTGTTTACTATGTTGCTGTCGTTTTCAAAAAAATTAAGTAGCTGACTACACGACTACAATTGCAGCCAGCAGCATTTGTAGTCGTGTAGTCATGTAGCCGCAGTCGTCTATGTGTTTAATGCATTAGAGTAAAAATCTTGGTTTTTCTCTGTATATTTGTGAAAAATCTAAAACACGCGTTTTTTACAAAAAGTGTAATACTCAAAAATGAAGACGAAATTTTACAAATACTAAATGGAATAACTTTTAGTTGGAATTCTTTGGCAAATTATATCAAAACTTGTGTAAAATACAGAAATTTTTTAATAATGGAATTTAATAACTAAAGCTATTTGGCAAAAAACCATATTTTTCAATAAAAATCACCTTTTTTTAAATAATTTTTTTTGGTATTTTTCTTGAAATGTACACGCCTTTAGAAATCATATATAAAAAAATGGTTAAAATCGAAGAGATCATGCATTTAAGGGTTAATATTTGCGCCCTGTATAGTGCGCATAAGAATGCATGGACAGATAGACAGACAGACGGACAGACAGATAGACGGACGGAGAGACGGACATCGTTAAATCGAAATAAAAAGTGATTCTGAGTCGATCGGTATACTATAACCCTTTGAGATCCAGCATACACGATTGTGAGATGTGATGTTTTCTCTTAAAGTTGCAAATAACTTCAATACTAATAGGTTTTACATAAAAAAAATTGCAATTCTACTTTTACCTAAATTATATTTCATAAAATATGAATTGACATCAGGAAATTTTAATAGTTTTAATACTATTTTACCTTACAAAATCAATACATTTTTGCAACTGGTTAGATCTGAAAGGGATAAGGTGGGTCTAAGTCCAATATTTTTTGGTGTTACAAACATCAGAACAAACTTATTATACCCTCTCCACGTAGTGCTGTAGGGTATAATAATAGAAGATATGAAAGTAATTAGAATAAGAATCATAAAAATTAAGGGGGTTATTTTGTAATACGCAACGCCTTGCGTTGTTTTCTATACAAATTGTTTTTGTAACAATAACAATTTACACATAAATCAACGCAGCTCAAAGCGTTGCGTTTTACAAAATAACCCATTTAGAGTTTAATCAGAACTGGGTCGACAACGACATGTGCTTTTTCATATATTTTGTATGGGAAGCAAAATGTCGCCATGTCGTCCGGCGATTTGTCGTCGTAATAGAATCTATTCTATTTTCGTGACGACACACTAATGCACACTCAAAATATTTGTCAAATAGTTGCCATATTTTTAACTAATTAAGGGAACAGAGTTGCAGAAATTCGTATTAGAGTTGCAAAAATTCGTACTTTGTTTACAAAAAAAATAATTTTTTTGACAGAAGAAATATAATTGAAAATAAAAATGCATAATTTACCGCAAAAAATCAAAATTAAATACAAAAAAATGTAAAACAACAAGAATTAATGGAAAACCAATTGAATTGGTGAAGAATTGTGGCGAAAAAAATACAATCATATTCTTGTTTTGCTTTAATTTTTTTCTAAATGTCAAAAAATGTCGGCAATCGATTGTCGCTGAATTTAAATTATTCGCGACGACTTTTGCTGTCGTCGGTCGACAATCGACACAGTTGTGATTAAGCTCTAAAGCTAAGATATCGTCACCTGAAATGCAAACGGACGTAACTACACAAAAATTCGAAATCGAGTTTTTTATTTATTATGGTTCGTTTTATCAAACTACATGTTCACACAAAATTTTAGACTTCTACGATCAAAAACGGCGACTTTATTAAAGAAATTCAAACGGACGTAACTACAAGTGCTTGTATTTCGTAATGCAAAAAGACGTAACTACGCTCTTGTATGAAAAACATACAAAAACACATGTATTGTGTAAGCTTGTCCTCTGCAAACATTTGGAAGATATCTTCCAAGAAGATAATAAAGCGATATCTTCTATTTTTCATTTGAATGAAAATAATTATGTAGTATTTTGAACTTGTCTTCCTTTTATCATTTGGAAGATATTTTGGAGGTATTTGGAAAAACCAATTCCAAAATTTTGTTTTTTGTCATAATTTTTATACCCTACACCACTATGTGGTCAGGGTATTATAAGTTTGTGCTGATGTTTGTAACACCAAAAAATATTGGTCGTAGACCCACCTTATAGTATACCGATCGGTTCAGAATTTTTTTTTATTTCGATTTAAAGATGTCAGTCTGTCCGTCCGTCCGTCTGTCTGTCCATGCAATCTTGTGCGCACTCTACAGGTCACAAATATTAAGATATTTTGATGATATTTGGTACGCAGACCTATGTTGGCCCAAGGACGAACAAGTTTGATTTTGGTGAACATCGGTCCATGTTTAGACCTAGTGCCCATATAAGGGTCCTACCAAAATTATACTGTTTATACGCTGCAGGTCGTAAATATTAAGATATTTTGATGAAATTTGGTACACAGACCTATATTGACCCAATAACGCAGCCTATTGATTTTGGTGAACATCGGTCCATGTTAAGACCTAGTGCCCATATAAGGGTCCTACCAAAATTATACTTTTTATACGCTGCAGGTCGCAAATATTAAGATATTTTGATGAAATTTGGTACACAGACCTATGTTGGCCCAAGGACGAATCCTATTGATTTTGGTGAACATCGGTCCATGTTTAGAACTAGTGCCCATATAAGGGTCCCCCCAAAATTGGCTTGGTTACAAACTGCAGGTCGCAAATATTAAGATATTTTAATGAAATTTGGTGCGCTGACTCACATTATAGAAAATTTTGACACAAGCCTCATTTTAACCCATTCGAATTTCGGATCCAAACAATACACCAGACTGGTGTAGGGTATTGTATAGTCGGCATGCCCGACTTTAACCTTTTTACTCGTTTTTATTTCGATTTAACGATGTCCGTCTGTCCGTCCGTCCGTCTGTCTGTCTGTCCATGCATTCTTGTGCGCACTCTACAGGTCGCAAACATTAAGATATTTTGATGAAACTTGGTACACCGACTTATGTCGGCCCAAGGACGAAGCCTATTGATTTTGGTGAACATCGGTCCATGTTTAGACCTAGTGCCCATATAAGGGTCTACCAAAATTATATTGTTTATACGCTGCAGGTCGCAAATATTAAGATATTTTGATGAAATTTGGTACACCGACCTATGTCAGCCCAAGGAACAAGCCTATTGATTTTGGTTAACAAGGGTCCATGTTTAGACCTAGTGCCCATAGAAGGGTCCCCTCAAAATTATATTGTTTATACGCTGCAGGTCGCAAATATTAAGATATTTTGATGAAATTTGGTACACCGACCTATATCAGCCCAAGGACGAAGCCTGTTGATTTTAGTGAACAGCGGTCCATGTTTAGACCTAGTGCCCATATAAAGGTCCCCCAAAATTATATTGTTTATACGCAGCAGGTCGCAAATATTAAGATATTTTGATGAAATTTGGTACACAGACCTATGTTAGCCCAATAACGCAGCCTATTGATTTTGGTTAACACCGGTCCATGTTTAGACCTAGTGCCCATATAAGGGTCCCCCCAAAATTGGCTTGGTTACAAACTGCAGGTCGCAAATATTAAGATATTTTAATGAAATTTCGTTAGCTGACTCACATAGAAAATTTTGACACAAGTCCAATTTTAACCCATTCGAATTTCGGATCCAAACATTAGTTGGCATTTAACCAGACTGGTGTACGGTATTGTATAGTCGGCATGCCCGACTTTAACCTTTTTACTCGTTTTATGATAATATTGCGGCAATATCACCTTTTTATCATCTGGAAGATAAACACAATTCGTTTCAAATTTTTGAAAATGTTGGAAAAAATAATACAAAATTTGTACAAAAAACAATTATAAGAAATATCGGAAACGAATTCATCGAAAAATGAGGATTAGTGTTTAATGTTTTTGTCAATGGATTATGTATGCAGATATTCTTTTTCAGAGTTAAATTTAATAATGAAAAATATAAATCGTTTATTTTGTTTCGAAGAGTTAATTTAGCGATATCACCTATTTATCCTCCAGGTGATAAATTAGCGATATCACCGATTTATCATTCAGAAGCAGAGTAGGATAATAAACTGTACACAACATGTAGGGTAGGGTACGGCTAAGGAACACATACCATATCTATCGTTTTAGCGGTTGTGTGTTTGTACACAAACCGAATGCGGTACATTACGATTGTCTGATGAACGCAAACGCTACGATTATGTACTGTACTTTCAACACATATTCACACCCCGTAGCGTACCGAATTCGGGTTGTGTGTATAAACACAAACACTAATGGGAGAGAATAGCGTATGTGTTTTCTACGCAACCAATATGCTTGTGTACTGTGTTCGCGATGTGTGGTACGCAACCCTAAAAGTACGATTCGTTAGAGTTTATTTTCCTACTCTGTTCAGAAGTATCGCTTTCGTATTGCTTGGGAGTATCGCTATAGAGAGGACATTTACTGCCGAAAGGAGGATCTTCCGCAATAAGAATATGATTATTGCCGCAATAAAGTTTTTCTTCCAGGTGATACGATTGGGAAACTTTTTCGTATTTTAATGTTTGCAGGGTCAGCGTTGCCACAATGGTAATTCAAAATTACCTGCTAGTTTAGACAAAATTACCCAAAAATTATGAAATTACCCACACTTATAGAAATAAACCTGTACAAATAAAAAAAAACAGCAAGAAAAAATCTGTTAAATCTACAAGATTTTAATTATATTTTAGTACAATACAAATGACAATTTATCTGTGGAATTCAGAAAAACCTTTTTCTGAATATTATATATATTTAATCCTTTAATTCCCAGTGGAATATAGGGCCGCAACAAATGTTCTCCATTGTATTCTATCGGTAGACATCGTTTTCAACTCACTCCAGGACACAACATTCTCATGCAACCCGTTCTCTCTTTGGCGTCTCCAAGTATTCGCAGGTCTACCAGGTCTCCTGGATCCTTGGGGTTATATTCAATGGACTGTCGAGTTAAATCATTCGCTGGCTTTCTCATTGTGTGTCCTAGCCAATTAAATTTACGCAATCGGATATTCATACTTAAAGGAATTTGATTGGTTAAATTCCACAAATCCCGATTTCCCGATCGGGATTTTCTGAATGTTATTAGACAAAAAACAGCAACAAAAAGCTGTTGTAAAGCTATGAAAAATATAAAATTTACTACGTTTTTAGTCGACTAAAATTAAGCAATATTTGTTGCTGATTTTAGCAGGGTGAGTTGTTATTTTCAATTAACTAAAACATAGCTAGAATTTTGTTCTTGCTGTTTTATCTTACTAATATTTAGCAAACCAATTCTGCTAGTTTTGGCAGTTTCTTCTGCAGGGCCCCTTCTATATAGTTTTTTTCAATTTCAAGAGATAAACCAACAAACATCATCTAAAAACTTATTAAGGAGAACTTTTTTGGTTATTACAACACTCCCATTTTTAGAGGCGTTATTTTCTTAGAGAAAAGTTGCTAAATTAGATTTATTTTTGAGAAAGAGTAGTCGTTTTGGAACTTAAAAAGTTCTCTAATAGGCAGTGTTGCCAGAACTCTTGAATGGAAATATGCTAGATTCCTAAAAAATTTCTGCTAAAATCTGCTAAATCCTAAAATAAAAAAAATATGCTTAGAATATGCTAAATTAAAAAATCGCAATTTTTTTATTATATTCATTATGCTAAAGATCTGCTAAATTTAATACAAAAAATATGCTGAAAATCTGCTAAATAATTTTTTTAGTATTATTTAATAAAGTCTTATTAATGGAAAATACTTTTTTTAAACAATGTTTATAAAAAATTATATTTTAATACTTTTTTAAACTATCTTAGAACAAATATAAAAGTTTACCCCTTAATTCATAAATGCTTTCAAACGTTATAGGAGGTTTATCGAACAAATTTTATGTGAAGAATTTGTTTTGTAAACCTCCTAGAACTTTGCAGAGTGTTTATGAATTGAGAGGTAAACTTTTACATTTATTCTAAGATACTTTAAAAAGTATGAAAAGATAATTTTTTGCAAATACTGTTTAATCTTTCTTTGAGTCTAAAAAAATAAATTTTCTCATTTAATTTTTTCACAATAAACATAACTGCCCTACTAAAAAAAATTATATGACTTTTGATATTATATATAATTATATCCGAAAAATGAGAACATGTAATTGTATCAAATTAGATCTTATTATGATCATATTAGATCTAATTTGAAACAATTAGATCTAATTTGATGGAATAAGATATGGTTTGATACAATTTTATCCGGATTTTGTCCTCATCCAAATGTATCAAATATAATATAATCATATCCAACTAGATATAATGGTATATAGTTCGATACAATTATACATAATTATATAAGGCATATGTAACTACATAAAGGTCTATATATAATTGGATAATGTAATATGTTGCACTATATATTGTGCAATATATAACAAGATATAGTTATATATTTAGGATATAATTTCGTAAAATTTTATATAATTATATCTTGGTATATATCTTCCAATATATAATTATACAAAATTTTATATGATAATATATGACTATATCAAAACTTTTTTACTTGGGTGATTTAAAATTTTTGCAAGATTTTTTTATGGTTTTTGTAGCATTTTCAAATTATAGTAGTATATCAATACTACTAAAAAAGTTTACATTCAAAACCGCTTTTTCTAATCACTTGGATTTACTAAATCCAAAAAGTAGTTCTATAGGCACATCTACACGAGAGAGAAAACTGCTAGAGATAGATCAAAAAACACCTCTAAAAAGGTTAAATCATTCACAATAGAGCTAATTAGAAGTGTATTTTGCTCTATCTCTAGCAATTTTCTCTCGCGTGTAAATGTGCCTTAAAAGTGCTCAACAGATGGGGTTAGATTCTCCCTATTTTAAAAAGAATTTTCTGTCCGACACTTCTTTCAGCCTAATTTTTAATACCGCATTTGATGATGAAGGATTTTACTTTAACTTTTAAGTTAAAACTGAAAAGGCCGACTGTATAATTAGTCGGCCTTTTCAGTTTTAACACTTCTATTTATATTTTTACACAATTGAAAAATTCCATTCCAATATTTAACATTCACTAATTGGATGTAATTAAATTACTTACAGTAGAGTGAAAAATTGCCATTTCTATTTCAGCTATTTCTCCATGTCCAAGATGAAAAATATGTATTTGGAGTGTAGTTTTTTTTCTAAACATATTTCATAAAAAAATTTAATAAAAACCTTTTATTTGTTAGTTTTTCAATTTTTGTTTGTTTTTCTTTTAATTTTTCATTCGTATTTTTTCTGACATTAAATTAATAGGCTGTTTTATATATTTGTGCTTTTATTGTGGATTTATTAAATCCAGCTTTTTTTGGATTTAATAAATCCGCTTTTTGTATAAAAAATTCTAAATCCAGGTGATTAAAAAAACGCTAATTGTTATTGTTATAAACATTGTTGCAGAAAAAATTATTTTGTTAAAAAATATGCTAAAAATATGCAAAAAGCAGTTAGCATATTTTTACAAAAAAAAAATATGCAATTGCCCAACTCAATCTGCTAAATCTAGCAGAAAATATGCTAAAATGGCAACACTGCTAATAGGAATAAATTATGATTTCAAAATATGAAGGATATAAAAATTATAATATCATAATTTATATGCACTTAGAAATATTTTACTGATTAAAGCCTATTATCTTGTTCACTATATCCAAAAAATTCCGTTATTTCCCCCCGAGTCTGTTAAATATTTCAATAGAATTCTTTTTCCTTTCTACGAACTAGAACATTTGAAAATCAATTAATTTATATGGAGATTGGCAGACGTTTTAACAAATTTAAGAAAACATTAAAGGACTACACAGAGAAAAGAGATTCATTGTGGAAACCGAATTTTTTTCCAACCGATTGGTTTGGTTGGATCTACCGATATATTTGCCTGTGGCAACAGAAATTCGGTGAATAGAATAGAATTTCAGTTGAAACAAAATATATTTGAATTATATCAGGAATACATTTGACTCCGACTGCCAAATAATTCGGTTACTGCCAACCATTTAGTTGGCAATAAATTCGGTTGTCACAATGAATCCGTTTTCTTTGTATATAATAAATTATAAGAACTTCGAACTTTTTTAATGAATTATCTGAAAGATCAAATTCCTTTTTTTTGAATTGGAACTGTCGGAGTTAGTTTTACTTTATTCAATTAACTAAAAAATCTGAAAATATCATTTATCCAATTCATGCATTGAATTCTTTTTTAATTGTGTAATTTATCCGATTACCCAAAAACTACGCATGGAAGCATTTACCCGCGCTCTATCGACGAAGGCAAAAATGACCCGCGATTTGTGGCAATTTTTTTTGCATTTAAAATTCCTCAAATATCTGTATTAAAAATACATGTGTTTTTCTTTTAGTTTAAAAATGAATAACATAAATTCTTTTTCTTCTTTTTTTTAATAAAATATAAACATTTAGACAAAAAAAAATAAATTAAAATATAAACAAGTATTTTTATTCAAAAAAGCTTGAAAATTTTACTAACATAACATGGATGTTTTAATTTTTGTGGCGTTATTGGTTCTACATCTAAAATTGGTTCTACGTCTTTTTGTTTCAGAAAAAAAACAAATCAAAAGGACGTAACTAACATAAAAACTTAAATATATAAAAATTAAACAAAAATTGTTAAAAAAAAAATAAATATCCATACCATAAGTTAAATTTGAAAAAACTGCAAAGAATACTTTATTATTATTGATTTTATAACGTTTTTTGCTTCTCCTGTAAAAAAAGAAAAGTGTAGATACGTCCGTTTGCATTTAAGGTGACGATATGTAAACTAGAGCGTACCACCTTACAGACAAAAAAAAAGTGCGCCGTACACCCTCCGATATGAAGTATTTTTGAAAGGAGGTTTCAAAAAAAAATTTTTTATTTTTTTATGCCGAACGTAGGGGTCGCCAATTTACATTTTTCGTTATATCTTTGGTATTTACAGTCGGATCTTAAAGTATGATACATCGATGTTTTTTTCTCGAGGAGACCAAAGCTATAACAAAAAATTAAAAAAGGCGACCCCTACGGTCGGCAAAAAAAAAATTTTTTTTTTTGAAATCGCCTTCCAAAAATACATCATATTGGAGGGTGTACGGCGAACTTTTTTTTTTTGAGGTACGGTCTAATGTACACTCATAGAACTTAACAAATTTTTAACTAATTTTTAGTTAATTTTTATGCTACCTCCACATTACTAACTTACAAATTTTTTTGCTATTTTTTTCTGCTGAATTTAGTTACTAATTTGTAACAATAAATTTGCTAACTTTACAGTATTTTGCTGCATTTTAGTTACTAATTTTTAACAGAAGATTTGCTAATTTTACAAATTTTTTGTAAGCTAAACCACCAATTTTGGAGCGCTTATAAACAGAATGTTAAATGACTCATAAAAATTACTGCATATTTATAACTCGCCAAAAATAATGCAAACAGTTTTTAAATAAAGCTAAATTGAAATGGTTGAAAATTTGTCCTACTCATAAAATATCTAAATTATTAAAATTTATGAGAAAAGTTTCTATTTATCGTAATACATTAATTTTCAAAGATCAAGGTTTATTTTGGACGAACCATTTTAATATGAAAATTGTGATTAAAAGTATCTCTGGGGAGCAAGTGTAGTTTACGGGGATGACCCTAATTTTTTCCCCCAATATTGTTCTTTTTAAGCTTATTTAAAGAATACGATATTTTTAATCGGCCACACCTTCTTTGTTGTGGGTGGAGCTTTAGAGATGAAAATGGAAACTCAAATAAATTCGGAAGTACATATCCGATCAGCAAACAGTGAAAATCAAAAGAAGGGTCTCTGAAATACATTTTGTCATGGTTAACATATTATTGTCTATAAATATTGCCACTTACTAAAAAACATACTTGGGAAATTTTCATTGGCATTGAAATATAATTGGCATTACTTTATCTCAATGTCAATGCCAACAAATTTCATCACCATTCTATGCCAATGCAATTTTTTTCAATTTGCATTGATGAAAACAATGGTAATAAAATGTACATATAATTGAAGAAAAAGCATTGTAATATAAAACGAGTAAAAAGGTTAAAGTCGGGCATGCCGACTATACAATACCCTACACCAGTCTGGTTAAAAGCCAACTAATGTTTGGATCCGAAATTCGAATGGGTTAAAATGAGGCTTGTGTCAAAATTTTCTATAATGTGAGTCAGCGCACCAAATTTCATTAAAATATCTTAATATTTGCGACCTGCAGTTTGTAACCAAGCCAATTTTGGGGGGACCCTTATATGGGCACTACTTCTAAACATGGACCGATGTTCACCAAAATCAACAGGCTGCGTTATTGGGCCAATATAGGTCTGTGTACCAAATTTCATCAAAATATATTAATATTTACGACCTGCAGCGTATAAACAGTATAATTTTGGTAGGACCCTTATATGGGCACTAGGTCTATACATGGACCGATGTTCACCAAAATCAATAGGCTGCGTTATTGGGCTAACATAGGTCTGTGTACCAAATTTCATCAAAATATCTTAATATTTACGACCTGCAGCGTATAAACAATATAATTTTGGTAGGACCCTTATATGGGCACTAGGTCTAAACATGGACCGATGTACACCAAAATCAAACTTGTTCGTCCTTGGGCCAACATAGGTCTGCGTACCAAATTTCATAAAAATATCTTAATATTTGCGACCTGTAGAGTGCGCACAAGATAGCAGACAGACAGACGGACGGACAGACGGCCAACATAGGTCTGCGTACCAAATTTCATCAAAATATCATAATATTTGCCACCTGTAGAGTGCGCACAAGATTGCATGGACAGACAGACGGACGGACGGACAGACGGACATCGTTAAATCGAAATAAAAAAAAATTCTGAGCCGATCGGTATACTATAAGGTGGGTCTACGACCAATATTTTTTGGTGTTACAAACATCAGCACAAACTTATAATACCCTGACCACATAGTGGTGTAGGGTATACAAATATAAGAAATAGGCGAATTTTAAATTTTTTTTCGTAATTTATTCTTTTATTAAAACATGAAAACAAATACTTCTTTCATCAATTATAAATGGGTATTTAGGCATTGAACAATGCCAATTGAAAAATTTCAATTAATTGACATTCAATAAACTGGTCCCAAGTATGTTTTTAAATACACATTTATTTTTTATTAATTTTCATTTCATTTGCTCCTTTTTTACTTTTTTCCAGTCCACTAGTAATCTGCAAAAGTTTTGTTGATTTCAGAAAATTTTAGCAAAATTTTGTAGATTTAATAGTTTTTTTGCTATTTTTATTAAACTACTATTCAGCAATTTTTTTTGCTAATTTTAGCAGGTTAAATTGTTATTTGCAATTAACAACAATTTAGCTCAAGTATTACTAAAATTCTGTAAATCTAACAGTATTTTTGCTGTTTTCATTTTATTAATATTTAGCAAACTGATTCAGCGAATATTAGCAGTTTGTTCTGCAGCATAATTTTTAACTAATTTTTAGTAACTTTTTCTGCTATTTTTACGGACTTATTTCAATGAGTGTAGATCTTTAATTTGAAAGTAATTTTTGAAAAATAATTAGTTAGTGTCTTAGAAATGACAGTGCTTTGAAAAAAAAGTGGCGAAGGATCCCCCTTTCACCCTACCACTTTTTTTACAAGACAAATGTAATATTTGCCAATTACATACAAAGACAGCAAAAGTAAATATTTAAAAATGTTTTAAAAATTGCGAGTTTCAGAAATAAAGGGAGTGCAGAAGTGTAAAATTTGTCTTAAAATAGAAAAATGTCATAAGTTTCTTCGTCAAATAAAATAGTTTTAATTTTGTTCTTGATTTCAAATTAGGACAAGTTACCCAGCAAAACCACACATTACCAAATAATGTGTAATGTGTTGCCATAGGGGCCGATGCATTACTTTATACCTTACTTCACTGATGAATTTTACAGGCGATGAGCCCCAAAGTAATGTATGAGGAGGAAGTTATAAAGTAATTGGTTACTTATGTGGTTACGAGGATGCGAAAAGTAATGGGTATAAAAATAGATTTTCGTAAAAAAAAATTTTATTAAAAAAAATTTATTACAAATATTTTTTTATTAAATATATAAACGTGGTCACGCTGGGATTCGAACCTGGGATCCCTGCATGTTAGCCGAGAACTCTACCACCTGAGCTATCGACACATATAACATTTGATTGCTTAAAAAGTAAATGAATTGTTGTGCTTTGTATTTTCATTTGTAATGTCGAAAAATATATACCTTACACCCATGCTTACAAAAAAACACAAAGTAATGTGTCTAAAATAGATTTTCAAACATATTCTAGTTATTACTTTCCGTTTATAAATCATGCATTACGTAATCAGTGATTGGTAAGTAAATTACTTTTTGGTCTGAAATAATGCAGAAGGTAACGAGGTATCATTACAAGGTAATGCGTGAGTATATCGCACCCATTACCAAAGTTTTGCTGGGTAATAAACAAAATAAGCCAAAAAGAATTTTTTGATTTGCTTTTATAATTAAGAATTCAAAGCAATATACTCGTATCTGAACACGGTGCACCATATCACACATTTTCTCCTCACTGTGTATTTGTATCTGCTCTACTCGTACTTTTTAATAAGTAGCATAGACTTTTCACAGTGTCCGACTGTGTAAGTATAATTTAAGCTTTGTTTAAATCTTTTTTTACGCAAATTTCTACATTTGAAAAATACTAATAATGAACAAAAAAATAAATAAATAAAAAAATCATTTTTACAATTTATGTTGTGGTTTAAATTTGTTACTCATACATTTTCTATGTAGAAGAGGAAGTGCTTCCGGTCGCGGTTAAATGAATATAACAACGATTTCTCTATATAGGTATAGTTGAATGAATGAATGTATGCAGTGGCGTACCGAGGATTTTGGTTTGGCAGAGGCCCAACAAAATCTTTATATAAAAATACTTTTGAAAGCTCAAAATTATTTGAACAAATGTTTTTTCTTAACAAAAATTTACAGTTTAATATTAACAAGGGATATGATGATAGAAAACTGAAATTAATCAACACGAAATTTCTAGCGGTCCAAGCTCATGTGTGGGAGTAAAAGGAAGGGCTAAAAATATACACTCATAGAAATGAAATTAGCAAAATCACTCAATCACTCGCAAATGTGTAATAATAAGGTCGTACTTGTTATTGTTTGATTATTGTTACTCATTCCTGAGGATGCCATCCAAAGGGTGGCGAAATATTGATTGAAGCAAGAACATAAAATAAATATAAATTTATTGAATAAAACCGACCTTGAGCTTAATTATTTTCCAATACATTTTAAATAAATATATAAAGGTCGAAAAACATTAAAATATCTATATAACAAATGCAAATAGCAGTCTATCCTGTTAAATGAATAGACATATTTGAGAAAAAAATTGTAATTATAACACTGTATGACACTCAAAAAATTAATGGAGATCTGACCATCAGTTCTATATATTTCGGACATGCTGATTACAATGGCGTACCAATGGACTTTCGGGACATCTTGGAAAGCTATGCTGCCATACAAAATTTTTGAAAAATCGCGATTTTAACGTATAGGCCGCTATAGATGAATAAATTTTTTTATTAAAATATTTTCCTTTTAATTGCTTCCTTACTAAGGCATTATATTTATTGAAGTCGATTGTACATTCGGCGACTAAAGTCGCTGAAATAGCAAAAAACGATAAAACCTATATAAAACGCTAAGTAGTGGTTTAAATATCAAGATTATCACATCGCCTTTATATCGTAAATATGGCCATATGCCATATGGTGCTTACATTTTAACATAAAAAAAATTCATATTATTTGAACTTGAAAAATTTTTTATATAAAAAACTGAATAGACAACCGCCAAACTTTAACGACATTTAGCGAAAAATCTGTACCATTGATCGAAAAATAAAGTACGCCGTTGTAATCAGCATGTCCGAGATATATAGAATTGATGATCAGAGCTCTATTAATTTTTAAAAGTCAAGATTTTGTCATGCAGTGTAATTTATGGGCGCTGTGGTGTAATGGTTAGCGCGTTGGATTGTTACACATAAGGTTGCAGGTTCAATCCCCAACCAAGGCAACATCAATTTATGAAAAATATTAATATGTTTGAGTTTTTTCTATCGAAGCGTCCTCCTTCGGTGTTTCCTTAGCACTTAACCCTACCGAAGTAAAATAATATAACAGGGCTATGAACTAAAAAGCTTCAACAAAGTTCGCCAACTCTTCATCAGATGGCGAGGATTCAACATCTCGCGCAATTACAGTGTTGCCATATTTGGAGCCCTTCATCTTTCGCCACCTTTTACTTCTCTATCCCCTTTCCAAAGAAAGCAACACGTTAATTAATACCCGAGTAAAAATAGTTATATAGGAAATTATATAATTTAATATGGACTAATATGTTTATATATAGTCAAATGTGACACTATATCTTTGTGGATATAATTATGTATAGCTTTGAGTTTCCCACAAATTTCTTATATAATGTCATATATAGATCAGTATAAATATATATGTCGCCATATATATTAATATATACCATATTTAGTTACATATGCTATGACAATTTTAATACAGCGTCATATATAATTAAAAATGGCTTTATCGGTAAACATATAAAGTCTTATATAGCTCAATGTTAATTTTTTTTTAAGTTTTAGATATGTTTAAGTATAGCTCATTTAAAAAAAATTCTATGTTTTTCTGAGTTATATTTATGTATGTACGATTTCAAAATATAAAAGGCGTACTCATTATAACTCCTAAATTCCTTGTAAACCTTGTATAAATACAAGCCATATTTTTTATGTATGGAATTAAACTCATAAACATACCAGGATTACAGTTTACGGGTAGAATACAAGTTTATATTAGAAGGCTTAAAATGCTTGGTTACAATTATGTACAACTTCTTCTAAATACTTATGTGTAAATTCATAAATGCTTTGTAAAGTTATAGGATGCTTATGAAACAAATTTTGTATGGAAAATTTGTTTTGTAAACCTCCTATAATTTTATAAAACATTTATGAATTTATACATTAAAGTTTTATTTAAATTTTGAATTCTTAACTTAAGGGTGTTATTTTTTAGTAGTTTTTAATATAATGCGTTGTATAATTATGTCTTTCTACATCAAATTAGATATGATTATATCGGGTCAAAATCCGGATAAGATTCTATATGATTTAATATATTTAGAACTTATCCGATATAATTTTATCCACCATTTTTCGGATCATAGCATATCTCCAATTATATTAAATTAGATATCATTACATATGACATCATATTATTTTTTTTACTCAGGTAGGAAGAATTTTCTGAGAGTTGCTTCCCTTTAAAAAAAAATTGTAAACTGCTGTTTTCAAAAGGCTCGATTTTTATTTGCATTTAAAAAAAAATCTAAAAGATACTTCGAAAATTTTTTCGTGATTTTTTTAGGCTACTGATTATCTAGCAAAATTTTTTGCTGATTAAACAGATTAATTTGTTATTTTTTAACAACAATTTAACTCAAATATAACTAAAATTCTGTATATTTAACCAAGGTTGGTTACCGAAACGAATAACGGTAAGGGTAACGGTATCAGATTTCGTTTGTTTAGGCAACGGTAAAGGTAACGGTATTTAAGACTGTTTCGGTAACGGTATACCGGTATAAATAAATAAATAAATAAATAAATAAATAAATAAATAAATAAATAAATAAATAAATAAATAAATAAATAAATAAATAAATAAATAAATAAATAAATAAATAAATAAATAAATAAATAAATAAATAAATAAATAAATAAATAAATAAATAAATAAATAAATAAATAAATAAATATAAAAACAAGTAAAAACATGGCATATTTTTAATTTTAAGTACTGAAAATACAGATTTTAAGCTATAAATTCAATACTGGTAGTTTTAATAAGTAAAATTATTATCTATAAATTTTTTGTAAAAAAAACACTCAAGATTATAAAATAAAAAATAAAAAAATTGTAATTTTTATATAAAATAATAAATACCGGTAAATAACGGTATCGGTAACGATAACGGTATTTAGAAAATTTTTTAGAGGTATCGATAACGGTAACGGCATTCAATTTGAAACGGTATTTTAGCGATAACGGTATTATAACGATAATGGTAACCAACCTTGTATTTAACAGTTTTATTGTACTGTTCCTATCTTACTAATATATATATAGAAAAACTAATCTGCTAATTTAGCAGTATTTTTCTGCAGCATCATTTTTAACTAATTTTTTAGCAATTTCAACAACATTTTGTACAGACTTTTTTCCATTAGTGTAGGGTTAATTTACTACATTTATACATACATACATACATACATACATACATACATACATACATACATACATACATACATACATACATACATACATACATACATACATACATACATACATACATACATACATACATACATACATACATACATACATACATACATACATACATACATACATACATACATACATACATACATACATACATACATACATACATACATACATACATACATACATACATACATACATACATACATACATACATACATACATACATACATACATACATACATACATACATACATACATACATACATACATACATACATACATACATACATACATACATACATACATACATACATACATACATACATACATACATACATACATACATACATACATACATACATACATACATACATACATACATACATACATACATACATACATACATACATACATACATACATACATACATACATACATACATACATACATACATACATACATACATACATACATACATACATACATACATACATACATACATACATACATACATACATACATACATACATACATACATACATACATACATACATACATACATACATACATACATACATACATACATACATACATACATACATACATACATACATACATACATACATACATACATACATACATACATACATACATACATACATACATACATACATACATACATACATACATACATACATACATACATACATACATACATACATACATACATACATACATACATACATACATACATACATACATACATACATACATACATACATACATACATACATACATACATACATACATACATACATACATACATACATACATACATACATACATACATACATACATACATACATACATACATACATACATACATACATACATACATACATACATACATACATACATACATACATACATACATACATACATACATACATACATACATACATACATACATACATACATACATACATACATACATACATACATACATACATACATACATACATACATACATACATACATACATACATACATACATACATACATACATACATACATACATACATACATACATACATACATACATACATACATACATACATACATACATACATACATACATACATACATACATACATACATACATACATACATACATACATACATACATACATACATACATACATACATACATACATACATACATACATACATACATACATACATACATACATACATACATACATACATACATACATACATACATACATACATACATACATACATACATACATACATACATACATACATACATACATACATACATACATACATACATACATACATACATACATACATACATACATACATACATACATACATACATACATACATACATACATACATACATACATACATACATACATACATACATACATACATACATACATACATACATACATACATACATACATACATACATACATACATACATACATACATACATACATACATACATACATACATACATACATACATACATACATACATACACGTAGACTGACAGGTTGGAAAGCCAACACGTTTGATAAGGATATTTTTGCAACCTTAATGGAAGGTATGGCTCTTAATGGCTCAGCGGGAATTATGGCTTGGCAATTAATAGAACACATTACGAAGGCATGCAATGCATCCATGGTGAAGAGGAAAAGATCAGCGAATAAACAACCAGTTTACTGGTGGAACGATGAGATTGCAAATTTGCGGTCGGAATGTATACATGCAAGGAGACAATATACAAGATCAAGGGGTAGACCGGAGAACAACCTCCACCAGCAGGTGTTTAAGTCGAAAAGGAAAGCCCTTAAGTTGGCGATTCGTAGAAGTAAGCGAAAGTGCTTTCTTGATATATGCGACGATGTCGAGAGTAATCCGTGGGGTCTTGCATATAAGCTGGTCACTAAGAAACTCAAGTGTTTAAATCCAACACCACCTAGAGAGGAGACGGTTCTTAACGGAATTGTAGAATATCTCTTTCCCCAACAGGAAACGTCTTCGTGGGAACACACTGTTCCAAATGAAGTTTTACCTTTTCCCGAAGTGACAATAGTAGAAGTAGAAGAAGCTGTTTCAAAGTTCCAGGATAAGAAGGCACCGGGTCTGGATTGTATTCCAAATTTGGTTTTAAAAGAGGCCGTTAAGTGTTGTCCGCAACAGTTCGTTAATATGATAAGCGCATGCCTAAGCGAAGGTAGCTTCCCATCAATGTGGAAGAGGCAAAAGTTGGTCCTACTACCGAAGGATAAGAAACCCCTAGACGATCCCTCCTCCTATCGTCCACTCTGTATGATCGACACAAGTGGAAAATTGTTGGAGAGTATAGTATGTAGAAGATTGGAAGGATGTGTCGAAGCTGCAAATGGCCTCTCCGATAACCAATTCGGCTTTAGGAAGGCTAAGTCAACGGTTGATGCTATCAATGTTATTGTGGAAACAGCTGCACGTGCTATTGAAGGAAAGCGGTGGAAAAACGGTACAAAGGAGTACTGCGTGGTTGTAACATTGGATGTTAAGAACGCTTTCAATACGGCAAACTGGGAGAAAATAGTGAGCGCCCTAGCTCGCTTGGATATTCCCAAATATCTGCTGGCCATAATACAGGATTATTTTCGCAATAGACTCCTGTTATATGATACTGATACGGGTACAAAGGAGTACAGGATTACGGGTGGAGTCCCTCAAGGTTCAGTGCTTGGTCCATTATTATGGAACGTGATGTATGACGGTGTATTGAGGTTAGATCTTCCTATGGGTATGCAAATAGTTGGCTTTGCTGATGACATAGCATTGGTGTGTGTAGCTAAGCAACTCCAGGAAGCTGAGAATATTACGAATGCTGGTATACAGATCGTTAGATCTTGGCTTAAGTCAATGGGATTGGCCCTCGCCGATCATAAGACGGAAGCGGTGTTAATAAGTAGCCGCACGGTCAGGGAGACCATAAATCTGAATGTGGGTACGTGTTGCATAGCCACCAAACCCTACCTCAAATATCTTGGTGTGATGATTGATACTCGCCTTTCATTTGGTGATCACTTGAGGTATATAAGTTCTAAGGCTTCAGGGACTTGTTTAGCGCTTTCTAGGATTATGCCGAATACCAGGGGCCCAAAATACCTTCAGAGGAAGTTGCTTGCTAGCGTTGTGAGGAGCATCATTTTATATGCATCCCCTATTTGGTCTGATGGGTTGCGGTTTGGATCATACGTGAGCCTGATTTCGCCGGTGTACAGACTGGCTGCCCTTCGTGTGTGCTGTGCATTTAGAACTGTTTCGGATGAGGCAGCATTTGTTATTGCCGGCATGTTACCCATTGATTTGGAGGCCTTGGCGAATTCTACTGGTGCTGCTAGGGATGTGTATATCGCTAGGTGGCAGTCGCGTTGGTCGGCTACAGGCAAGGGTAGGTGGACGTACTCATTGATACCCGACATAGTGACCTGGCTTAACAGAGGACATGGCGACTTGAACTACTACATTACGCAGTTGTTGAGCGGACATGGGTGTTTTAGGTCGTACTTGTACCGATTTGGACACGACAGTGATCCGTTCTGTCCGAGTTGTATTGGTAACGTAGTGGAAGATGCCAAACATGTTTTCTTCATCTGTCCACGTTTTCGGGATGAGAGGGCGAATCTTGTGAGAGTGATAGGCCATAGTGTTAGTCCGGAGAACATAGTCCAGATTATGTTATCCTCTTTAGATAATTGGGCGTATGTATGTGATTTTGCTAAATTGGTTCTGATTGAACTTCGTAGGTTAGAACAGATTCGAAGGAGAATCGACGTAGTCTAGAGCGGGTTTTTATACCTTCCCCACCCTGCGACGGAAAGCTTTGCGGTAGTTCCACGGGGACGAGTGGGGTAGTGTATCGAGGTGTTTTAGCGTGTTAAAGTCCCGCACTCCTGGCGATTCAGGGGCCAGGGTCTTTCGACGATTTCATCTCGTTAAATAAAAAAAAAAAAAAAAAAAAAAAAAAAAAAAAAAAAAAAAAACATACATACATACATACATACATACATACATACATACATACATACATACATACATACATACATACATACATACATACATACATACATACATACATACATACATACATACATACATACATACATACATACATACATACATACATACATACATACATACATACATACATACATACATACATACATACTTACATACATACATACATTACAATTATTGGTTGCTGCAACCGAAGCATGCAGCCGGTTGCTACATTGAATCTGTTTGAAACTGCATTGATTGTATAAAACTTTTAATAATTGAAAAAGAAAATTATGAAAACTGCTAAAATTTAATGAAACATTTTAGTGAGCGAGTTCCAGCGGAACTTATTCCATTTGATGTAAAAATTCTTTTATTAATATCATATAGATAATTCTCTCAGTGTAGAACAAACAATGGATATTGTGTTGTTTAATGTGCATTTGGGTAAATTTTGTGCAGGTTGCTAATTTTGAATTTCATTAATAAACACTGCTAAATGTTTTAGAACTTTGATTTCATTTCCGGGTCATTGGCTTTCTTTTATTTCATTTCTCCATAATCGAACTGTTGCGTTGAATGAAAACATAGTTACATTCAAAAGCAACGTTGCCAATACAGCAGACACTGTCATAACAGAGAATAGATGTTAATGATTTGAAACCCTACCAAGAAGGGTATAAGACTAAGAGAGGCAATCCGTATCAGACCGCACAATCCGTATCAGACATCGGACAAAAAAAAAATAATAAAAAAATAATAAAATTTGATAAAGAGGCGAAAAATCTCAAATTTATGAGCAAAAGAAGAGAAATTTTGACAATACCAGGAATTAAAAAAGTACAACAATTTAGGAAATATGTATGTGAAGTGAGAAATTTTTGAGAATGAAATTTAAACATTAATTTTTACTTTATTTTCGATATTTTCATATTTTTTATCTTTTTCTGAATTCTAATCATTTTTGGTTTCTGACAATTTACTTCTAATTTTCTTCATTTACCGTTCGACTGAGTGATATCGGCATAAATGCTCTGTCCGATCCCAATAAACCATAAAACAATATAGTATCGTTAACGAATTCATATTAAGTATCATATTTACTATCGTTTATGATACAAAAATATGAACTCGTAATGATATCATAATTTTTAAAAATAACGATAAATTTTCTGAAAAAGTCACATTTGATTGTTCTAATTTAATCGTTAAAGATAGCATATATACTTCTTTATTTCCATATCGTTAATGATATCATATTTTCATCGAATAGTGATAAAATTACGATAAAAATTTTGCAATATGACGAAAATATTATGGCATTGCCTGATATTTTCGATATCATAACGATATCGTTATTTCATGAAAAAACGATATCATGTGCATAACGAATGTGCATTTTTATTCACAGTACCTATTACTTATGAATCGTTAATGATATCGTTCTCGGACAAACGTATCATCGAAATGATATCGTTACGAATTCGAAACGATATCGTTTGGTTTGTTGGGATGGGCGGTCCGATAAGGATTGTGACTACTAGTCATATACACTTCTTTGCCAGACAACACAAAACATAAACAACAAGAGTTATAAAAACAGTATACAAGAGCACAAAGCCAACGGCCTATTAAAATGCGAATCACGCAATGTCCCCAGCAGAAAAACAAGCCGACCAAAATAATCGGCGGCGGCGGCTTGATCGGCTGGATAGAACGTTGTACTTGTAATTTAAAGATGTTTAAGGTTCCCAGCAAAATATTGGTAATGACACCTCATTACTATCTGCATTACCAAAAATGATATATCATTACCTTTTGCATTATTTTATAATATAAAATAATGACTTCCTAATAACGGCCTATTGTATTCATTGTTTCTAAATATAAAATAATGACTTACTTGTAATAGTTTAAATGAGTACTTTTTACACAGTTAAATTTTATACATTTTTATTTATTATATATAAATATGTTTTATGTTAAAATTTTTATGACGAGTCCTAAAATTACACACTAGAAAAAACTTAAATTTTTCTGAATGTATTTCCTTAAGCTAATAGTATTTGCTTAACTCCTTATTTTTAAGAATCAAGTAAGCAATCGGATAACCGCTTATAATTCAACTTTTTGTAAGCATGTTTGTAACCACTTATTATTCAAAATCTCATAACTACTTATTTCTCATTTTTTCGTAAGCGAGCGGGTAATCGTGACTATCACGCCAAACAAAAATAATGAGTTTAGACGCCAAAAAATAAGTTGTGCGGAGCTATGAATTTCTATTATATAACCACTTATTTGGTAATGAAAGATTTTGCTGGGTTTTTTTTCCAAAACGTAGCAGTAGAAAATTGTACAAAAAAGTTAGAATTATCAGATAAAAAAGAATTTAAAGTTAAATTCATCGATAAAATTTACAATTTTTAGTTTTTGAACAGACCTAGAAGGAGTGATAGTTGGGCTTTCCCAACCGAATTTGGTTCCAACCGAATCGTTCGGTTGCTGCAACCGAAAATTCTGTTGTTTCAACCCTATTTCGGTTATCACAACCCTATTTGGGTTGCAACAACCCTATTTCAGTTGGAACAACAGAAATAGGGCTGTGATAACCGATTTATCGGTTGCAGCAACCGAACGATTCGGTTGGTACCAAATTCGGTTGGGACAACAAAAATTTTTTGTAGGTGTACATATGTTTATATGTTTAACAAAATTGTGTGAAAATATTTGCAAATAAAACTGATTTTCCTATTTTTTTCTAATTTTTTTTTATTTCGACGGCTTTTAATTGCAACATTTTGTATAAAAAAAATAAATTTTTATCTAATTCATTCTTAAACTGGGTTTAATTCAGAGTAAAATGAAGTTTTTTTATTTTAATGGCTTCAAAATTGCTAAAGTTATAAATTTTTTTATAAACATGGAATCTCTGCATTTATAAGAAAATTGATGTTAACCTTAATGATTGTGGAAACAAGAACATCGAGTTGTCTTATAACAGCTGAAATTAATTGTATAGAAAAAGTACGATAACTTCTCAGTTAATTTAAACAAAATAATCTCATTTTATTAACTCTGAGTCTTGACGAGACATTGATTTGTTTGCACAAAATCTAATCGTCGGCAAAATAACGAGAAAAAATTTGTCCATTTGTTTTGGGTGGCGAATACGTAATGGCAGACAATTCATTATTTTTTGTTGGAGTAGGTCACAAACGAAACTATTTATTTTCATGTTTTCAATGTGTTTTTCACAAATTTTTTTCCAATAATAAAAAGTAAATTGCATTAAAGTCAATAATAATGCAAATTATTTACTTTTTCTTAACATTTTATTCATTTTCACTTATTTTCTTTAGTTTTTAGTAATGCCACTGAGTAAAAATTAGATCTGGCATCATGGCTGATGTTGCACATAGTTGTGAAAACAATTGTTCTGACAACGTTGTCTGAACAAGAACAAAACATGAACAAGAGTGGTCCACACGAGACAAATTCCTGGGTGAACAAGAAATTGTTCGTTGGTTGAACAAATCGATGTCTCGTCAAGACGTTAAGTAAGCACTAACCCATTTTCAGAATAAATTACAATACCCGAGTAAAAAAGTTTATATATCTTATATATAAGAATATAAAATAATCATATAAGTGTTTATATAATCTGATCCGCAAAATGGGTATATAAAATTATATCAGATTTTATTATTTTAGATACAATTCAATCTAATATTATACAATTGCATATACTCTTATGCAATTGCATCCCAAAATTGGGTACATCTAATTGAATCGTATTATATCTAATCTGTTATAGTTATATACTATTTAATACAATTGGATTTCTAGATTTATACCCAAAATATGTTGGGTTTTGAAATATGTTTGAATTGTAAAACTGACATAAAAAATATTTTCCGTTCGAAATTTTTTATGATTTTAAATAATTATCAAAAATTGACTCAGAAAATATTTTAAATTAAGATTTATCTAAATTTATATATAAAATGACTTAGGAAATGTTTTGGAATCTATATTATATAAAGTTTTATGTAAAATGACTAAGAAAATATTTTTGATAATTTATCATAAAAAGTTCTATCTAAAATGACTTAGAAAATATTTTTGATAATTTATCATATAAAGTTATATGTAAAACAACTTAGAAATTTTTTTGATAAAGGTTTATATTAAATTATATCTAAAATGACTAAGGGCTGGTATCTTATCTCCAATGCTTAGTTTACTTTAATCATTGATATAGAAATCATTGATTAGCCCTTAAACTTGCTTAAAATAATAACGGTAAGGTTGGAAACTTGCGAAATAACAGTTTTTTATTGAATTTTTCGCATGATACGGGGTCATAAAATTATAAAATAGATGACCAAATTGTTGTTTTAAAAATCATCAATCGCTGAATGCCTCAAATAGGAAGTGTCTTTTTGCATGCTACATGCATATCTTAATTTTTTTCATTGGGTAAGTGTGTATTTGTTTTTAGTCCAGGAAGGTGTTATTAAGAAATATTTATGAAGGACAATATGATTTTTGATGTTTTTGGTACATTCAATACAAATTTTAAAGTCAGAATTTATTAGAATTTATTCCTATGTTCAAAGGAAAAGTAAAATAGATATGCCTCTATATTATTTGTTATTCGTTTAGGTAAATATATCTGGACCAAATTTAATATACACATACAGTGATATTTCCTAAATCAGTAAATTTTTACAAACCGCGAAACTAAACGCTTGATTTTCTTGATTCTATTTTTAAGATATCTTCCAACAATTTTTTGTACAAAGCAAAAATCTTCTGAAGAGTCGTGTCTGTGAAATTTTGTGTTAATTGAACAAATTAGAATTTTCGAATTTTGTGGAAAATAAAATATATGAATCCAAAAATATTCCTCAGAGGAAAAAATATATGGCGTACTTAAAAATTTTACTGCAGGAAATATTTAAGTGTGCCTATAACTGGTCTAAACAACTACTATAGAATCTTAGCAGTATGCATAAATCTTAACCTCTGTTAACTGACTCTGTCCGACATTTCAACAATTTTTAATAGAATGTGGTAGATTAAGTTTTATGGTTAAATTTTATTAAATAGTAAAAATTGGTTAAATAAATAAGCAAAATAAAAAAAATGAATAAAAAACTAAACTCATTAACTACAATTTAAGATCTTGCAGGAGCACGTGAAGTATGTCTTATATCTTTATATATCTCATATTTTTCCAGAAAATTCGAAAATTTAAATTATTTGTAATTAAAAACGGCAGAATTCAAAAAATTATTGTGAGACACCTTAAACACATTTTTTGGTCAAATTTTCCTTCCACAAATCATGGTTTATTTGTGCTAAATAAAGATCAAAATTATGACCGATTCTAACAAACTATTAGTACAGAATCCAATATTATGTCATATTATTAAAATTTTCCCCAAATATTTTCTTAATTCTAATTGGTATTTTTAGAGAATATATATGTGCAAGTTACTAAAGATTTTCATTATTTAGATGGCACATAAAGATGTTGTACACCGTATTTTACAAATTTACAAATTAATTAGTCTACGTAAAACTTTTTAAAAAGTTACCAATATTAGAAAAAAATGATAATACTAACATGATTTGTAGGGTAGAAAATCTATGTTTAAGGTCTTAATCACAGAAATTTCTTTAATTAAATTTAAGCAATGTTTAGAGTAAAATCAGAGATTAAAATTTGATGAGTTACTGTAATTAAGTGCTAAGCAATGATTTTCTTCTTAATCATTGTTTAATATCACATAAGATACCAGGCCTTAGAAAATTTCTTCGATTTGGGTTTATATGTGATTATGTATTGGGTTATATCTTATTGTATATTAAAATATATTGTTATATATGACCTTTTTTACTCGGGTAGTAAAGAAATATTTTTTTTTAAATACTGTAAAAAAAGCCATCCGAGTATACAAATTAAAAAAAGTGTTTTTTAATTTCAATATTTTTAAAAAAATGTCAACATATTTCAGTTACAAATAAATAATTCTATACATATTTGAAAAGCTAAAAATTTCAAAAATTCATGAAATGATGAAGTAGAAAATTTGTTTTAAAAATGGCATTCGTTTTTAATTTGTTTATTTTGGAAAATTGATACTCCCAGCCGAAATGAGCCGAAAAAAATCGGCGGTGGCGGCTGAGGCAAAACTGACCGGCGGCGGCGGTTTAAACAGCTCACGGCGGCTGGCTTGTTTCTCTGGTCCCCAGCGACAAAAAAAGAGAAAAAACTGAATACGCACCCAGCAAAAAATATATTGGAAAAATGATAATTCGAGTTTGTGTTTGGAGCGACTGCTTTCCAGGACATTTTACAAAAATTGTTCATTTTGTCAAAAATTAAAAAAAATCTGAATGTTTTCATAAAATTTTACACAGTTTTCGGAAAAACATCACTTAAATTTGGTTAGACTATAATTATCTTTACATTTGTTTAAAAAATATTTAACCCTTAGTGGCCTGCGGTCAGAAAAGGCCCATGAAACTTAATATTAATTATGGCTACGTGATTGTAAAGCCATTAAATTGATAAAAAAAAATATCAACTGGATAAAAATAAGTATTTTATGTAACGTGATCCATATGGAGTTAATTTTTATACTTTTGGCCAAAAACGCTATAATAGGGAATTTATTGAATAACACCTTTCATAATTTTCGGCAAAATATCACTTTGAATGAATAAAAAAATTTTTTTTAACTTCCCAGCTAAAAATCGACATATATGAATACATACAGGTTAAACGTATGTCCATGCATGCTCATAAATATGCATTCATGTCCATACATGGATACATAAATCTCCATACATGCATCATGTATGTCCACACATGTGCATTAACGAAATTTGAGGCAATATCTACATGTGTGTACATGTATGAACACACATGAACACGCATGAACATGCATGATCATGCATGCAGATATTACCTCAAATTTCGTTAATGCACATGTGTGGACATTAGGCCGTACCCCAAAAAAAAAGTTCGCCGTATACCCTCCAATATGATGTATTTTTGGAAGGCGATATTAAAAAAAATTTTTTTTTTGCCGACCGTGGGGTCGCCTTTTTTAATTTTTTGTTATAGCTTTGGCATTTAAAATCGGATTTCAAAGTGTGATATATCGATTTTTTTGCCTCCAGGAGACCAGTGTTTTTCTATATAGTAAAAATCCAATTAAAAAAATTTAAAAAGGCGACCCCTGCGTTCGGCAACCAATATATAAAAAAAAATTCTACTGGGTTTAGCGAAAAACTTCCTTAGCAAAAGTTTAATGATTTTTAGCGAGCTTTAATTTTCTGACATTAGGGCGGTACATTTGGGTGGTAGCAACTGAGATCTGGTGGGTAACTACTAGAACGGGATACTTGAGCTCAAAATGCCCTTAGAGCAAAACACTGGTCTCCTCGAGAGAAAAACATCGATGTATCATACTTTAAGATCCGACTGTAAATGCCAAAGATATAACGAAAAATGTAAAATGGCGACCCCTACGTTCGGCATAAAAAAATAAAAAAAAAATTTTGAAACCTTGCAAAAATACTTCATATTGGAGGGTGTACGGCGCACTTTTTTTTTTTTTTTTGCCTGTAAGGTGGTACGCTCTAGTGGACATATATGATGCATGTATGGAGATTTTTGTATCCATGTATGGACATGAATGCATGTTTATGAGCATGCATGAACATACATTTAACCTGTATGTATTCATATATGTCGATTTTTAGCTGGGTTGATAAAAATTATTATTTTGCGTAACTTGATCCATATAGGGCTAATGTTTCACTTTTCGGCAAAAAAAGCCCACTTGGAAATTTTCAGAATAACGTCTTTCCAAATAGAAAGCAATAAATGCATAATAAACAAAAGCTTTTAATTAGAATCTAATACGATTACAAAACCCACATTTTTAACTCTTAAAAATAAGATTGGGGCTATAGAGAATTGCGCTTGTTCATTATCGCATATCCCAATTTATTAGAAATCTGATAAATGTTATTCTGTAAATTTTCTATTGGGTCTTTTTTTTGCCGAGAAGTGAAAACATTAACCCTATATGGATCAAGTTAAACAAAATAATAATTTTTATCAAATAGAAAAAAGATTTTTTTGATCCATTTGAAGTGATATTTTTCCGAAAATTATGAAAGATGTTATTCTGTAAATTTCCTAGTGGGGTGTTTTTGGCCAAAAGTATAAAAATTAACGCCATATGGATCACGTTACATAAAATAATTATTTTTATCCAGTTGAGATTTTTTTTTATTAATTTAATGGCTACGAGATTGTCGTAGTCATAATTAACAATAAGTTTCATGGGTCTTTTCTGACCCCAGGCCACTAGGGTTAAATATTATTTAAACAAATATAAAGATAATTATAGTCTAACCAAATTTAAGTGATTTTTTTGCGAAAACTGTGTAAAATTTTATGAAAACATTCAAATTTTTTTTTTAATTTTTGACAAAATGAGCAATTTTTGTCAAATGTCCTGGAAAGCAGTCGCTCCAAACACAAACTCGAATTATCATTTTTCCAATTTATTTTTAATTAAAAAAAAAAACGTTTTTGCATTTTTATCAAATTCGTGGGTCATTTTGGATTCTAGGCTAAAGTGGGTTAATGATATCCGATGAAGTCAAAATTCCATGTCTGAATCACTTTCACTATATTAAATGAATAAATGAAATAAAAAATAATTTTTTTCGAAATTTCTAATTTAGGGAATTTTTCATAGTAATACACTTTTTTCCAAAATGGGCCATTTTCGTCCAACTATCGGCACGGGTTAACGTTTTCAAAAAAAAAAATCGATTTCTTCCATTTGGGACCATTTCCAATATAACTGGAGGGTGTAATGACAAATCTGTTTTTAAGGGACACCCTAATATACATTGCATTTACTCATACTTCGAGGTCACAGCGAAAAATGTCCCCAAAGTATACCCTCCCGAGTAAAAAGGTTTATATATGTTATATAGAAGAATATAAAATAATTATATAAGTGTTTATATAATGTGATCCGCAAAATGGGTCTATAAAATTATATCAGATTGTATTATTTTAGATATATCATTAACACATTTTTTGGTATATAATTTAATATGGTTGTACATAAGAAAATTACGTGAAATATTTGAAAGATAATATAATATATGAAAACATATGGATGCAAAGCCATTTTATATTACTATATGTTAATGTGTATTTTTGTATTAAAAAATATATTGTTATATATGAACTTTTTTACTCGGGCTGCACCCAAAATACGAATTATTTGAGGACCGACCCCAAAGTATGCAAAGGTCTCCAAACTATACCGCGGATGAAAAATTGGTCCGGAATGTATGCGCAATGGATATATATAAATTTATTTAATTATATATAACGAAATAACACTGACAATGTTGTCTCATATAGTCAGTCATTTTGTATAGCAGTGTGTGTGGCTGAGTGAGTTAAATGACCGACTATAGCTTCAGCAATCTGGGTTCGAATCCTGGCGACGGCGTTAGTAGCGTAAGTATTTAGAAGTAGTTGTACATAATTGTAACCAAGCATTTTAAGCCTTCTCATATAAAATTGTATTCTACCCGTAAACTGTGTAAACCTGGTATGTTTACGAGTTTACCCTCTAATCCTCTTTCTTCTGATTGTGATTATATTTAAACTATATATTTGGCATTGAAAATCTATGGAAGAAATATTTGTATACATTTCCTTGGAATAAACATTTTTAATTTATCGCTTTATTTAGGCGATATCGCATAATAAAGGTTGAAGACGAATCAAGAAAACCAGTATTTAAAAAAATTTGGTTTTTTCTATAGATAATAAAATAAAATCACGTACTGAAAATTACTCATCTAGACTTGGTCTTTCAGAAGTTATGGCGAAACTAGTTTTGCTTACTACTAGCTCTGAGTATGTAATCTGTGTTTAATTTCAGCTAGTTTTTGAGTTAGAGATATATTCGTCAGATGTATCCTGACGTTATCCTGTGAGTCCTGGAGCAAAATTTGTAGCTGATTTTATAAGTAGAGACTCTAAGCTAGCTTCGGTATTCTTGATAATTTATGCCAGATCGTAAATGTATTTTTGACGATTTTTCAAATATTTTTTACTGTTTTAAAAAGTTAATTTTTTCAAATTCACAAAATTTTCACTTTACATCCTTCTCGCTTGAAAATCGTTCCTTATACAAAAAAAGTTTGAAGGCGAAAAAGTAGGTAATTATATTTTCTATTGATATAATATAACTTGTTTAATATAAAAATGTTATTTAGCGAAAAACTATTTAATATCTGAAGACTGCTTTTTAGCGGCCTTGGGTCTTGAGTGTTAATGTCATATTCCATACATAAAAATTATGGCTTATATTTATACAAGGTTTACAAGGAATTTACGAGTTATAATGAGTACGCCTTTTATTTGCAAATAAATACTTTGATTTTTTATTGTGAATTGGTAGCACAGATATAAAATAATTGAATTTTATTTAGTAAATGGACCTGATTAGAATTTCTCGATTTAATTAAACTAGTTGCAAAGTGGTTTTTGGGGACAATCACCCGCAACCCTATGATATCTCCATGTTAAAAAATCTACAATTGTTTGTATGGAGAGGCGGTTGAACTTGTACTAGTCTTTTTCAAATAAACTACTTACAAGAAGAGTATGTTTCTGTGTTCCTGCAGATTTCGATGGCATTTGAACATGTGATAGATAGAGAACAAAATTAAATAATTTCGTTTCTAAATACATCGGGCCAGGGATTAAAAGTAGTATGAAAAGTACCTTTCAATTTATACCCAATTTGTATACATTTCCTTGGAATAAACATAAAAAAATCCAAAAAACGAAAATCGGGATCATTTTTTACTCTACTTTTAACCCTCAAATATGAGATTGGGACGCTAACCTATATTGCACATAGTTATAATTTCTGTCTTTTCTATTTCATATCTAAATTTCATAGATATATGAGGAAGTTTTACAAACGGCTTTCCTTGTTAGTGTATAGTAGTTGGTTCCGTATTGCATTTTGCTGCTGGGTGGTGTGATGTCACTTATACAGATAACTGACCCATATGTATTTCAAAATTTTATACGTAACCGTTAAAAATATTGATTTTTTATTATCCGGGAAACCTTAATTTTCAGTTAATTTTTTAAGTTATTGTTATTTATTTAAAAATAAAAATACTTTAAAACTTAATTTTTTTTGTCTTTTTCAGTGTTATAAAAACAGGAATGGTTAAATGCGATTTTAGGTAAGTTAAGTGACTTTCTTCCGGGTTCTTTCAGCAAACCGTACTCAATATGACACAAGCCGAACAAAAAGTGACAGGTGTTATGTCAAGTACTTATCTTACTCGTTAACATACAAAAAATATGTGGTTACATATATCCTTACCAGTGTTGAAAAAATATTGAGTCTAAAAATAGATTTCAAAAAATTTAAAAAAAAATCTAGAAAATTCCCAGTGTAGAAACAGTAATGACATATCATTATTTTTTGGACTACCAGTAATGACACCGACTTACTTTCTGCATTATTTTAAAATATATAATAATGAGTTACTAATAAATACTTACTTTTTTCATTATTTCAAAATAAAATATAAGATATTACCAATAATGACAAAAATAAAATAATGTTCTAGATTTTTTTGTAAATTTTTTTGAAATCTATTTTTACACCTTTATTCTAATCTTTATGACTATAACAAAATTGTGACAACACTGAGGTGAATGCCCATTGTTGTCACAATTTTATCATTGTTATAAAGTTTAGAACACGGGTGTTAGCCTCAATATTTTTTCAACACTGGTAATGAAATTGATTGATTTTTTTGTATGTTTTCGAGTAACTAACTGACTTGTGCGCAGCAAGTCATTTATGTTTATTTTTTTTTATTAAATCTTCATTTACATAACCGAGCCCTTAGGGCCTTATATGGCTAATTAAAGCTACTAAAAAATATATAACAGACTTCTATATAAATATATGTTAAGGCTAATGCATAATACAATAATATATAAACACAAAATTCAAAAAATTAACATTGACATGAGATCAATTAATACAATAATATATTTAAAAATTAATTAGATCTAAAAAAAAATAAATAATAAATGAATGCTGCAAGAATAAATTCCAGAAATATAAGCTTTCAAAATTTCATTAAAAAGGCGTACATACTAAAGCTTTCCATACATCAGCAATACCACTGCGCAACCTCTCACATTTAAGTCCCCATCTACTAACACACATGGTATTAGAATAAAGAACTCAAACGAGAAGCTGTACAACAATATTGCAAGTTTATGGCCAGACTAAAGAGATGGAACATATAATTTCCACTTAATTGTTACGTGCCCCCAAAGGCGCACGCTAGCTCGCGTTGGCATGCTCCCGGGTCGGATTCCAACCCACCACTACAGCACAGGGACAAGCACAACTGAAAATCAAAAAAAAAAACACAAAAAAAAACTAAAATCATAAAAAAAAACAGAACATTCAAAAGAGGGAGGACGAGGTGTCCAAAATCCCCCACAATTGCCCTCTCAACCATGGTCACCAAATAGGTCCAATACGATTTTTGTTGGTAACCCCAAAACCCACACACACACTTACCACACTTACCTCACACCGTTAACTTTTATCTATCAAATATTACATGTCGAGATAGCTTAGATGGTACTGCTATAGACTGAGAGTCTAGAGTCCCAGGTTCGATTCCTGCACGAGAAAATTTTATTAAAAAAAGTTTTACATTAAAAAAATATTTTTTTATAAAACAAATTTTTTTTGAAAATCTATTCTTAGAATCATTATTTTTGTCAATACTGGTGAGCACATAGGTAACGACAAATTTTTTGATTTTTCGTATGCTGGTGTGTAACTCATTGTTTTTCGCGACATCGCCATATAAAGGTAATAAGAAATGTAATAATAAAAGTAACTAGTTACCATTATCAGGTATGTAGTTACATAACCACATATCTGGTAATGATTTTCTACACTGGGTTACTTTCTATTTGAAATAATGATAAAAATAAGTCATTATCAGTAACTCATTATTATTTGTTTTAAAATAATGCAGAATGAATGATATGTCATTACCGTTTCTACACTGAGACGCTAATAAACTTCAGATTTTACTACATACATTATGCTTACAAAACGTTTTTAAAAAGAAAATTTTTTATTATAACCAGAGACCCAAAATAACTGTTATATTTATTAAAAAGTCACAACTCAAATTTGTTTAATTATAATATTTCCAAAATGCACTATATCATATTGCACAAAAAAATCACCAAGTTTGGCAAACATTTTAATTTTTTCAATTTTTATATTTTACTCTATAAATTTCTGTTGTTGTTTTATTTTTATTTTAAAACTTTTTATAAAAATTACAGAATGATTTTTTTAAAAAAATTAAGCACTAACTTTTTTATTTGATAATAAAATAAAAATTAACCTAAATTGAATGCCGGAAGTTGCTGGAATATACATATTTACTCACTTTAAATCACTGTTCAATCTTTTGTTAACACTAGTTGATATCATCAAGATATTATAATTGTTGAAGTCATTGGTTCTATGGCTTGTGATTTATATTCTTAATTGTTAATTTTTGATAAAGAAAAAAAATCACAAAATAACTTTTATTATTTTTGAAAAAATAAAAATCGTGTTTGGATTATTTTTGTTTGAATTAAAAATAAAACTCAAACAGAGCAAATAAACAGAAAATTTAAAATATTCAAACAAGAAATAATTGTAAAACGATCAGTTTTTTGAATAAAAGTTATAACTGTTACGTCCCTGATTATAACAAAGATTTTATAAAATATGTATGAAATAAATACATTTACAAATTCATAACTTCATAACCCATTTTAATCCTTTAAAAATACTTTAATATTGTTGAATTTTAGATGTTTATTTTTAAGTTTTACGAGATTACAAAGAGTTTGCAAATGATATTGTATGCGTGGACGCATTTGGATATATCTTTACACTCATAGAAATAAATCTGTAAAAATAGCAGAAAAAGTCACTAAAAATTAGTTAAAAATGATGCTGCAGAAAAAACTGCTAAAATTAGCAGATTTTTTATACTAAATACTAGTAAAATGAGAACAGAAAAATTAAAACTGTTAAGTTTACAGAATTTTAGTTATATTTAGGCTAACTTTTAGTGAATTGAAAATAAATATTTGTAGACTAAAAATAGGAAAAATAAACTACCCGACTAAAAAAGTTTTCATATAATCTTATATGATTTGATATAAATTTAAATGTTTATATGCGTGGCTTTATATAACAATATACATTTATATTAACACTTTGGATTTATAAATATATTTGATATAACGTTATATATAATCATATGCGATTTGGTCTCCAGCCATATATTAAGAGATCTGCAAATATAGTTCATACATAATTATATATAATGGCATATAAGCTTTTATAAACAATCTTATATCAAAATATATACTTAAAGTTAATAGAAAATTGTATTAATTTTATATATAATTATATCTGACATGATATCTAATTATACAAAATTTTATAAAGTTTAATTGCAATTTTTAAATTTAAAAATAAAAATTAGAAAAACATGTTGAAATAAATATGGTTTAAGTTCAGTTATTTTTTCCGTGAAAAAAAAATTAATTCTGAAAGTTATTTTTTTTATTGTAGATTTTTAGTTGATCTGAAGATGTTTTGCAATGAGTGTTATTGAGCGGTGTCACTTGAAAATGCATTAATTGTCAACCATTGGTTCTAGGAAAGTTTTTTTCATAAGTTTTTCTCTATTGGTTGTAAAATAAAAATTGTAAATTCTATTTAGAATTTGTAATATTTGATCTTAAACCGAACAAAAATAACACTAATTGTTATTTTTTTTATTTCATAAGACACACATTTTATAAGAAAGACCAAAACTCTAACCTAGAAAAAGTTGTTCCGACAAATTTTTTAATGTTTTATTTTGTCAGCTATTTCCAAGTTTATTAGCAAAAATTTTTCTAAACATTAAGCATTAGTATTTAATATGAATGAAAAGTGATCTCAACAATATTTACTAAAATTTTATTTTAAAATCTTCATCAAATTTTATGTATTAATATATAATTTTATGCAGTTAGATAGACCCATTTTTCGGATCAAATTGTATCAGGTTAGATAACATGCTTATCTCGCTTGATATAATTATATATTCCAATATTCGGATCAAATTAGATATGGACGTATATATGGGTTTATATATGGTGATATATGATTATATAATATCTTTTTTAGTCAGGTATTATATCTACAAAATTTTTGCTATTTTTAAGCTAAATTTAGTTGAGTGTAAATAGCAGTTTATTCTGCTAAAATCAGCAGAAATTTTTGCTAAAAATTGTAAACTGCTGTTTTCAAAAGGCTCGATTTTTATTTGCATTTAAAAAAAATCAAAAAAAAAAACTTCGAAAATTTTAAATTTTTTGCTGATTTTTTAGGCTACTAATTATTTAGCAAAATTTTTGCTGATTTTAGCAGGTTAATTTGCTATTCTCCATTTACAAAAATTTAACTCAAATATAACTAAAATTCTGTATATTTAACAGTTTTATTTTTGCTGTTCCTATATTACTAATATATAGCAAAAATAATCTGATAATTTAGCAGTTTTTTTTGTAGCATCATTACACACTACACCACTATGTGGTCAGGGTATTATAAGTTTGTGCTGATGTTTGTAACACCAAAAAATATTGGTCCTAGACCCACCTTATAGTATACCCATCGGCTCAGAATTTTTTTTATTTCGATTTAACGATGTCCGTCTGTCCGTCCGTCTGTCTGTCTGTCTGTCTGTCCATGCATTCTTGTGCGCACTCTACAGGTCGCAAATATTAAGATATTTTGATGAAACTTGGTACACCGACTTATGTCGGCCCAAGAACGACGCCTATTGATTTTGGTTCAAATCGGTCCATGTTTAGACCTAGTGCCCATATAATAGTCCCCCCAAAATTTTATTGTTTATACGCTGCAGGTCGCAAATATTAAGATATTTTGATGAAATTTGGTACACAGACCTATGTTGGCCCAAGGACGAAGCCAATTGATTTTGGTGAACATCGGTCCATGTTTAGACCAAATATTAAGATATTTTAATGAAATTTGGTGCGCTGACTCACATTATAGAAAATTCTGACACAAGCCCCATTTTAACCCATTCGAATTTCGGATCCAAACATTAGTTGGCTTTTACCCAGACTGGTGTAGGGTATTGTATAGTCGGCATGCGCGACTTTAACCTTTTTACTCGTTTTTAACTAATATTTAGTAGTTTAAACTAAATTTTTTACGGACTTTTTTCTATTAGTGTACGTTTAAATAAGTACATTCATGTTTATTGGGTGATAGTTATCCGCCCTAAATAATTAAATAATTTGATACTTAAGATACACTCAAAAAAATAAGTTAGTAGACAAATTAGTAAAACGTCTTGTATATAAAGTTTACTTGTTTTCAGCAAAAGGTTTAGTTATATTTTTTTAGCACTAAACTAATTTTGAACTAATGTTTTACTAATTTATTTTGCTACAAAAATTGTGCTGATAACTGCAATTATAGCGTGGATGACAACCAGATAGACAAATGTAGATGTAGTCAGTAAAGTCAGCAAAAAATGTTGCTGTGTCAGCAAATTTTTAGTCAGGAGCGTGCTTGCAAAAAAGTTGGTAATTTCAGCAAAAGGTTTGCTGAAAATCAGCGAGCTGATTTTTACCAAAAAAATAGTAATCTTCAGCACAAATTTTGCTAACACTTAGTCGACTGCAAATGAAAAAAATCCTTGCTAAAATCACTAAACTTTTTGCTGAATATTAGAAGACTGAAAAAACTCAAAAAACTTGTAGCGAAATTTTACTTTAGTTAATTTATTTGCTGAAAATTTAAATATAGAATATGTGTAGAGTTGTTTTTCTTTTTTTGTCATTTCCGTTTCCAGACAAGCTGCGACATCTACATCTTGTCTATCTGGTTGTCGTCCACGCTATGAATGTGGTTATCAGCACAATTTTTGTAGCAAAATAAATTAGTAAAACATTAGTTCAAAATTAGTTTAGTGCTAAAAAAATATAACTAAAATTTTTGCTGAAAACGGAATTTCAGCAAAAAAATTGCTAAAAACTAGTACACTTGATATAAAAGACGTTTTACTAATTTTTCTACTAACTTATTTTTTTGAGTGCAACAATTGAAAGTAAACAGCTGACACAGTCAAGCAATTTCGTGCGGCCCTTCACTAATTTTAAAACAATCAAATTTTATTTTTTTTTAATTTTAAACAAAATTAAAAATAAAAAATTAAAATCAGAATTTAAAAAAAAAAATACAGAATAGCTGTGTTTGTGAGCAAGCTCTCAATGTGAGCTTATGTCATGCCCATACAAATTTGAAATTATTAACTTTAAAAGTTAACACTAATCGTTGGCTAATGTCAAATTTGTATGAGAGTGACATAAGCCAACATTGATAGCTTTCCGCACAAACACAGCTAATATAGAAAATATGAAATAGCGATAACAAAGTAAACATCAAATGGCGCCTCAAAAAATTACACCGATCAACAAATAAGTAATTTTCGCCTCCTACATACGAATATTTAGTGAACAATTTCTTCTTCTTTATTTAAACCTTAAGCCTGGGGAAAATATTGTATGGCTCAACATGACGTAGAAGAACTTAGGAGCCTCTTATTTTTGTATGGGTTTGAAATCAAAAAATTAGCTTTCATTTTAGGAAATGGGCTGTTCTACGGACTCCATAAGGATCTTCAAAATCTGCTTTCGGGAATTGTCCTTGAAGCACTTATATTTGTTAAAAAAGATACAATAAAATTTTATTCATAAACTCATAGATATAAACCTGTGAAAATAGCAAAACAGTTAGTAGCTTTTTCTGCTATTTTAAAAGGTTTATTATTTAAAAGTGATTTTGCAGAAAATTTTTTGCCGATTTTCGCTAAATATTAGTAAGATTAGAAGAGCAAAAATAAACTGTTAAATATATTAATAGTCATCCTGCTAAAATCAACAGAAAATTAAGAAAAATAATAGACTGATGATTTCAAAAAAAAAGATTTTTACTGTCTCAAAATAATTAAAATTTTTTTTTGAGTTTGTTAATTATACAAATATACAGCAAAATTTGTTACTGATTCTAGTAGAGTAATTTTTTATTTCAATTAACTAAAATTTAGCTCAAATACAACTAAAATTCTATATACTTAACAGCTTTATTTGTGCCATTTTATCTCATTAATATTTAGCAAGGAAAATCTGCTTCTTTCTGCAGTTTTTTATGCTAGGTAATTTTTAACTAATTTTTAGCAGCTTTAGCAAAACTTTTTACAGGCTTTTTATTATACCGCCTTTTAAAAGCTTGTGCCGCCTTGAATTTTTATCCCACTTTTAAAGCAAACAATTCCGCCTTATCCCAATTTTTTAATATTGTTTTCAACTTTCGAATAAAGTTTTCATAATTTACTTTTTTCTAGAGTTCCCAGCTAGCAAATGAGCACAAAAATGAATCAGAAAAGTGCTCAAAATATATTATTAAACTTTTACTTGTATGAAAGTGGTACATCCAAAAGAGCATTCTTTTTTGATTAAAAAATGACTCAAAGAAATACTCTAAAGAATCATTTAGGCAAAAAAACGATTTTTTTAGTCGTTCTTGAATTGTTCACAAAATATTAAAATTTATTTACATTTCTGAGTCGTTTCTGAATCATCTTTGGAATTAAAAGTTTGCCTCAACTGTTTGTGACTTTTATGATTTATTTTACTAAGACTAATGCGCAATTTTTGACAAACAAGTTTAAAATTTAAAAAATATGTACTTTGTTTGAATAATTTTTGACTTACAGAATAAGAACCCTCATAAAAGTATCCAAATTTTTAGGCTGGATTATGAGTCTTGTAATTGAATTTTTAAAATTTAAGAATTAGCCCTGGGGGGTTACCGCGTAACTCGATTGGAAAAAAAATGTTCGAATTCGTAAATCTTGCAAATATTGTCAAAAAAGTAATTGTGTATAAAAATTCTACTTTTTGATGAATGAGGGGAATGTTTAGTTGATCTCTTATTTTGGTAAATGAATGTTCATTAGTTTGACTCTAGATCATAAATTAATATCACTTTCTGTTTAAAGTATTTTCAAATTAAAAAAAGATGATACAATTTTTATAAGTAAATTACAAAGAATACAAATTTTTGAAAGAATTCGATAAGACCAGCAAGACAGAATACGTATTTCCGGCTTTCGCTACAAAGCCATCATCAGTGCCTTTCGCCTTGAATGGGTTAATAATTAACAATTGCCTACTTATGTGACAGTTGAAAGCAAATCCTTAATCCTTAATCTTGTACACTATGTATACAAATTAAAAAAATAAGATTTATGCTAAAGCTTTTCTTTTTACAAAACGAACAAAATTTACGAATTCGAAAATTTTTTTTCGAATCGAGTTACGCCCCAGCAAAATATTAGTAATGTCACCTCATTACTATCTGCATTACCAAAAATGATATATCATTACCTTTTGCATTATTTTATAATATAAAAATAAAATATAAAATTCCTAATAACGGCCTATTGTATTCATTATTTCTAAATATAAAATAATGACTTACTCGTAATAGTTTGAATGAGTACTTTTTACACAGTTAAATTTTATACATTTTTATTTATTATATGTAAATATGTTTTATGTTTAAATTTTTATAACGAGTCCTAAAATTACACACTAGAGAAAACTTAAATTTTTCTGAATGTATTTCCTTAAGCTAATAGTATTTGCTTAACTCCTTATTTTTAAGAATCAAGTAAGCAATCAAATAACCACTTATAATTCAAATTTTTGTAAGCATGTGTGTAACCACTTATTATTCAAAATCTCATAACTACTTATTTCTCATTTTTTCGTAAGCGAGCAGGTAAGCGTGACTACTTATAAAAACGACCACGCCAAACAAAAATAATGAGTTTAGACGCCAAAAAATATGTTGTGCGGAGCTATGAATTTCTATTATATAACCACTTATTTAGTAATGAAAGATTTTCCTGGGGCGGTAACCCCCCTGGTTTATGTATTACGAAAATAGTGTAAACGAAAGCAAAATAAAGGAAATTTGTTTTGTCGAAAGTAATTGTCAATTTCTATGGTTTAGACTTAGACAAGGCCTTAATTTAATGCAATCAGAGCCTGAGAATTTAAAACCAATATCAAAGGTTTTAAATTTCATTTACATTCAGATTTTCGATTAAAATTATATTTTTCCACGTTTTATATCAAAATTCCGTTCGCACGTAATTCATGTTCCACATTTTAATAAATATAAACAATGGATCAAAATCCATTAAGTAAATTTAAAAATATTTAAAAATTGGTGAAAACCTTAAACCAATTTTTTTGAAATATCGAAAACTATATTTTAGAAGATTAATTCGACAAAGTTTTTTGACTTCAGATTCATATTAAGAAAGGCAATATATTTAGATAAAAAATCATAAAAATATAAAAGATTTTGATGTACTTCTCCGCAATATTGACTCATAAAGTATTTCCCTGGTTAAAGCCCACAACTCGAAGGCTATTCAGTGAACCTTTTTTGATTTTAGATCTGGGCTTGGAAAACCAAAATACTCAAAAAAGGTTTTAGCAGAAGGCTGTACAAAAAAATTTTTGTAGAGTAATGTATTAATTTTGTGTGGCCCTCCGTATGTTTGTGAAATCCCAAATTTGGCCCTTCATGCCATTTATGTGCCCATACCTGCCCTATACTTTACGATACTACTGGGCTAATGGAGCCTTTAGTGACTTTATCGTGAAAATTGTGTAGACTTTGTTTTCACGCAAATTTATTTTTCTGGTTACCGTTATCGTTATAATACCGTTATCGTTAAAATACTGTTTCAAACTGAATGCCGTTACCGTTACCAATACCTCTAAAAAATTTCCAAATACCGATATCGTTACCGATACCGATACCATTATTTTTATGGGTAGTTACCGGTGTTTATTAATTTATATAAAAATTCAAATTTTTAACTTTTTTGTAATAATCTTCAATTTTTTTTTGTACAAAAAAATTTATGGAGAGTAATTTTAGTTACTAAAATAAAATTACCAGCATTGAATTTAAAGCTTATTATCTCTATTTTTAACACGTAAAATGAAATATATGTTAAGTTTTTACTTGTTTTTATATGTTTTTAACATAATTTATAATACCGGTACGTACCGGTATTGCTGTTTCGATAATGGTATACCGTTACCGAAACAGTCTTAAATGCCGATACCGTTACCCTTACCGTTATTCGTTTCGGTAACCAAACTTGAAAAATAGACATTTTATGTTTGTTGTGATTGTTTCTTTTGAAAACTTTGTGCATTATATAGAATTTTTGTTCGATAAAGTCGATTCGATTTTTTTGTGGTTATTTTGTGAGTATATAAGGGTTGAAGTTTTTAATTACCCGAGTAAAAAAGTTTATATAAAATTATATATGAATGGATATATTTGGAATCTGTAACTGGATATAATTTCATCCGAAAAATGGTTATATAAAATTGTATCAAATCGGATATAATTATATTTACAAGGATACAAAGTTATATCAAATTATCAACTTATATCCGAGTTTTGTCCCGATCAAATTGGATATAAGTTAATACAATACGATATGATTAAATTTAAATGATAAAAAAAATTTGTATTGGATGTCAGCAAGATTTCACGTTCTGCACACTAGCAGACGCAGGCTACTGTCGATAATTTGCGACTTTCATGCAAATGCATGTTTGTAGTTATTAATTCAAAAATTATTTTGACCGAATACCATTTATATTGGATTTAATTTTTAACTAAACACTCTCGAGTAATAAATATGATTTTTATAAATCGATAAATGTAAACCCTAGTAAAAATGATTTTTATATAATCAGATATGATTTTTATACAATTATTTATGATTTTATACAATTATAACTTGTCGAGTATTGAGAAAGTTATATTTTTGTATGATTATATCAAAAGATATTTAATTATATAAAATTATATTAACCAGATCCACCATTTTTCGGATCAGATAATATATTTTTTATATAATTATATTAACCCATACATGATTTGATCCGGAAAATGGTGGATCTGGTTAATATAATTTTATATAATTAAATATCTTTTGATATAATCATACAAAAATATAACTTTCTCAATACTCGACAAGTTATAATTGTATAAAATCATAAATGATTATATAAAAATCATATCTGATTATATAAAAATCATTTTTACTAGGGAAGTGCATTTTTTGATTTTAAGCATTTATTTTTGGATCTTTAGTGCATATTTTTTGGTTTTTATTGCATATTTCCATTTAAGTGCATATTTTGCATTTTTACTGCATATTTTAAGCGTATATTTTCCATTTTTAAGTGCATGAAAGTCGCTGCCCTGATAATAAGTAACTATTAAAGACGTTATTGTATAAATCCGTTATTGTTGAATTCTTTAACCCTAGAAGTCCATTGTTAGTCGATTCGACTAACATCAACCGTGCTTTACAAATAGCGTGAAAAATAGCGATGCACTTCTAGGGTTAAATATTAGCCCCCGTATTCAAAATAAAAAAGCATATGCTAACTAACTAGCTGCCAGCTTCCCCTTATGGGAATATGTGTGCAAAAAAGTTAGCAGCAAGTTAGTTAGCATACACTTTGTCATTTTCAATACGGGTGTATATCATTTTTTCTCAAATATTTGAGTGGAGAAATAAGACATTGAATATTGTTATAGATCATTTTCAGCTCCATAAATCGGGAATTAGGAGCCTCCAACAAAAAAGAAGTGCATTGCCGGGCTAATCATTAAAATTTTATTTAAAATAAAAAAAAAACAATATATGTGACGCGCAAAATAGAAAGGATAGAAAGGGACCTAAGGTCAGGAGAGCATGGGATCGGTCTCATTCGATGCTCAGATGTTGTCCACAAAAAACAAAAAAAAAATTGATTTTTTTACCCTTAGGTCGCTTTCTCTATGCGCTGTCACATATATTGTTTTTTTTTTTATTTTAAATAAAATTTTAATGATTAGCCCGGCAATGCACTTCTTTTTTGTTGGAGGCTCCTAATTCCCGATTTATGGAGCTGAAAATGATATATAACAATATTCAATGGCTTATTTCTCCACTCAAAACTTATCGGACCAGAACAAAATATATATGGCGTTGGAAAGGTACTTGAAATACCTTACCAATGGTATGCAACATGCCTAAACTTATTAACCCATTACGAGCCGGGTCATGATTTTAAATGTTAATTTTATTAAATTGGAGTTTTTAAATTAAAAAAAAAAACTTAAAAATAAAAAAAGCTCAGAAAATATTAATTTAATGAAAAAATTGAATAAAACATATAAAAATTTTTTTCCATCAATGAGTTTCGAACTTGTGTCTGAGATTAACTAATATATTGTAATATATAAAATACAATCAAAAATATTCTTCGTATGTATTTATATTATAAAATTTTTAACGGTTTTATCAATTATATATTCCTATATAAATAATTTGCAATAACGCAAATACTGATATATGATTCAATATTATTACATATGAGAAAATTTTTAAACATTTTTCTAATATATCATCATATAAAAACATATAAAGTCGCATACAATATTTTATATTATCATATATTTTAATATTAAAAAATATATGTTATATATACTCTTTTTTACTCGGGTAGTCTCAAAAATTGTGTGTTGTATAAAATTCAAAAACTCTAAAGATTTGTGTAGAGTTTAGTAATAGAAAAAATATAAATTAAAATTTAAAAAAGATTTTAACCCGCTCGGGACCGGCAGCATGTTAATGTTTGAACCTTAATTCTAAATATCTCCGCCAGGGGGTGCTTCAAAGCCATAAAAGTAATAACAAATATTTCTTTAGCATAGATCTACATTTCCACGAAAGTTGGTGCAGGAGAGATTTAAGCAGCTAAATTGGCACTTAGCTCAAATTTGTTTCGAAGTAAAGTGCGGCGAAAAGAGTTATCGTGAGGCAGAAATATGTTTTCAATAGATTTTTTTAATTCAAATCTACTTCTGAACTTAATAGTTGTTTATATTATCACAAATAAAGAAAACAGCTAATACCATACTTTATGATACTACCAAACTAATGAAGCTTTTTGGCGTATGCATAGTAAGTTGTTCGGGTTTCGCGTGAAAAACTGTTTACTCCATATAACAAACATATTGTTCACGGTAATGAGTTTCACGTGAAAGTTGTTTAGACTTTTTTTTAACGAAGATTTAATATACAAGACTCCCGGTTAAAAAAAATAATATGATGTTATATGTAATGATATCTTATTTAATATAATTGGAGATATGCTATGATCCGAAAAATGGTGGATAAAATTATATCGGATAAGATCTAAATATATTGAATCATATAGAATCTTATCCGGATTTTGACCCGATGTAGAAAGACATAATTTTATAACGCTTCATACTTCAAGATCAAAACAAAAACTATTAAAAAGTACTGAAAAATAACACCCTTAAGTTAAGAATTAAAAATTTATATAAAAATTTAGAAGTTGTACATAATTGTAACCAAGCCTTCTCATATAAACTTGTATTCTACCCTTAAACTGTGTAAACCTGGTATGTTTATGAGTTTAATGTCAAATTCCATACATACAAATATGGCTTGTATTTATACAAGGTTTACAAGGAATTTATGAGTTATAATGAGTACGCCTTTTATATTTTGAAATCATACATAAATATATCTCAAAAAAACATAGAATTTTTTTTACATTGCGCTATGCTTAAACATATCTAAAACAACTTATAAAAAAAAAATGAACATTGAGCTATATAAAACTTTATATATTTTCCGATAAAGCCATTTTTAATTATATATGACGATGTATTAAAATTGTCATAGCATATGTAAATAGATATGGCACATATAAATATATATGGGGACATGTATATTTATACTGATCTATATATGACATCATATAAAAAATTTTTGAAAAACTCAAAGCTATACATAATTATATTCGCAAAGATATAGTGTTACACTTGACTATATATAAACATATTAGTCCATATTAAATTATATAATTTCCTATATAACTATTTTTACTCGGGCTATTATTTTTCTGGTGAAAAAGTGACATTTTAAAAATTGTAAAATAAAAAATTGTTCACTATCACAATTTAAATTATGAACTGAAAACAATTTACATACTATGCTTTAAATTGTAATTTGAGGAATTTAAGTTTGAGTGAAATCTTTCCACGTGAAAAACAACTTACGGTGCTTAATCATTAACTAACTATTCCCATGTTTGGTATGTATAATGTTTTGTATTTAATTAAATCAGCAATTACAATAATAATAAAATTTTCTGAAAACAAAAAAACACCATTTTGGACTTAAAGCAGCAAACTGCATCTGTAACAAACACAACAGCGGCTAAATACACACTATGATGGAGGGTACAAGAAAAATGAAATGGCCAACATTGAAACAACCAACCAACAAATAAACTGAACAGCTGCTTCCGGTGTTTGATTGATAGTGAACTGCCTGCCTGTTTGTATCGTAGGAACACTACGAACAAAATATGGAATATTAGTCGTCTAAGGGAGAGTAAAATTAAAACTTCTCGTAACAGTTAAATGAACTTGCAAGAAGGCTCTCCCAACCACATCTGCCAGATTTGACGATTTATCGTTATTCTGACGATTTTTAGGTAAAAATTAGCAAAATGATTTGACGATTTTTCGCCTTGAAATGACAGTTTTTCTAATTTTGAAAAATATCAGCCAAATCTGGTATTTTTATAAAAAATACTTTTGCTTTATTTCGAACTGAAGTAAAGTATTCAAGGAATCGACCTTTTCAAAATTATGTATAGCTTTGAGTTTTTCAAAAAATTCTTATATGATGTCATATATACATATATATGACATATATATGACATCATATAAGAATTTTTTGAAAAACTCAAAGCTATACATAATTATATCCACAAAGATATAGTGTCACACTTGACTACCCGAGTAAAAAAGAGTATATATAACATATATTTTTTAATATTAAAATATATGATAATATAAAATATTGTTTGCAACTTTATATGTTTTTATATGATAATATATTGGAAAAACTTTTAGAAATTTTCTCATATGTAATCGTATTAAATCATATATCAGTATTTGGTTTATTGCAAATTTTTTATATTAGAATATATAATTGATAAAACCGTTAAAAATTTTATATATAAATAGATACGAAAAATATTTTTGATTTTATTTTATATATTACAATATATTAGTTAATCTCAGACACAAGTTCGAAACTCATTTCATCAAAAACAATTTTTTTTATGTTTTACTAAATTTTTTGATTAAATTAATATTTTCTGAGCTTTTTTATTTTTAAGTTTTTTTTTTTTAATTTAAAAACTCCAATTTAAAAAAATGTAATGGGTTAATAAGTCTAGGCATGTTGCATACCATAGGTAAGGTATTTCAAGTATCTTTCCAACGACATATATATTTTGTTCTGGTCCGATAAGTTTTGAGTGTAGAAATAAGACATTGAATATTGTTATAGATCATTTTCCGTATTCAAAATGACAAAGTGTATGGTAGCTAACTTGCTGTTACATTATCTTTTTTACACACAAATTCCCATAATGGAAAGCTGGCAGCTAGTTAGTTAGCATATGCTCTTTCGTTTTAAATACGTTGGCTAATCTTTAAAGAATTCAACAGTATCGGATTTATACAATAACGTCTTTAATAGTTACTTATTATCAACAGTAACCTGTGGCTGGTAGTGTGTAGGACGTGAAATCCTGCTGCCCTCTAATACAAATTTTTTCTTATCATTTAAATTTAATCATATCGTATTGTATTAAATTATATCCAATTTGATTGGGACAAAACTCGGATATAAGTTGATAATTTGATTTAACTTTCTATCCTTGTAAATATAATTATATCCAATTTGATACAATTTAATATAACCATTTTTCGGATGAAATTATATCCAGTTACACATTACAAATATATCCATTCATATATAATTTTATATAAACTTTTTTACTCAGGTATATATAAAAATATTAGTCCATATTAAATTATATAATTTCCTATATAACTATTTTTACTCGGGTCAAGATGCCTTTGGGTGAAAACATGTCAATTCAACACAAAAAAGTGGCATTTTCGGAATGACCATCTCCGATTTCAATGAAATTTACCTTAACTATTGTACATGATAACATCTCATTAAAGCCTGAATTTCAGAGCCAAGACTATTTTGGTTTCCGAAATATGACGTCACGAAAATTGGAAAAAATTGTAAAATTTGACTAAAGTATGATTACAAAATCGACTATATCTTTAAAATTGTTTAAGATGTAAAATTCATTTTGGTATTTTTTATTAGGCAAGAAAGTACCCTTTAAAATGATATCGCACTTGATCAGCAAGAGGGTATTAACGCAAAATTTTTAAAATTTCACTTTTTGCAAGAAATCAACTAACAACATCAATATCTATCTACCGTGAAAATTTCAACGTATTCCGATTACTCTTTCATCTCGAAAACCACATTTGAGACCATTTTCGTGATAGTGTAGTGACTACCTTTATATCAACAAAAAGTATCAGAAAAATGGTATTAATTAAAAAAATAGACTTTTTTGCAATAATTGCAAAAATTTAAAAGAAAAACAATGTAAATATATTTTTGAATGGAATTTGCTTACTATGCTGTATTCGGATTTACAAATTCTCTTGAAATGTAACCAAAAACAGTTTTTCACCTCTCCTGAAAATTTTAAAATTTTGAGTTAATACCCTTTTGTTGATCAAGTGCGATATGTATATTGATTTATTTCATGAAAGGGTCAAAGCTCATTTTTTGGGGTCTTGAGTTCAAATTCCATTACTGGCATTTTTTTAAAATTCTTAAAAAAATATATGTTATTGTTAAACTCTCTACTACATTTGTGTGAAAAAGTTAAGGTGGTATCTCGATTCGTCTCCGAGTTATAGACAAAAACATTGTCACAGGTATGGATTTTTGCGAATTAATACATGTATATACCACAATAGCATGTACCACATTTTTTAGTATTATTAAAAATTAATTAAAAAACGAGTAAAAAAGTTAAAGACGGGCTTGCCGACTATATAATATTCTGCACCAGTCTGGTTAAAAGCCAACTAATGTTTGGATCCGAAATTCGATTTGGTTAATATGGACTTGTGTCAAAATTTTCTATAAAATTATAAAAGAAGAGAAAATCGGAAATATAGCCCATATGGGCGATAGGTCCAAATATGGACCGATCCTATCCTTGGGACCATGTGCATTATTTTGAAATTGTATATTTAAATTGAATTTTTTTTCTGAAATCTAGAAATATTATTTAGGAAAATGATGAACTCTTTTTGAGTAAATATTCTCTTTTTTACTCGTTTTTACTCATATTCAGAAATTTTTATTTACTTTAAGAAAATTTTCTTAAATTTTAATAAAATTTTACTTAAATAAGGAAAATTTTTCAACTATTTTGAAGTTCATTTTTTATTAAATTTTAGTTCATGTGTTTTTTTTTTTGATTGAAATGTTTTGCAAAATTTATAAAAAAAAACTCCCATCTTTGGCCAAACCTGGGACTAGGTTATCATAACCCAAGGGAGACAAAAATTTGCAGCGGAGTATTTGTGGATCTAAGAAATGAAACTAGAGTATAACATTGTAAGTTTTTGAAAAAAATATTTTTTTTTACGATTTTCATAATTTATTTCATTTTAACCCTACAATGATCTAAGGAAATTGCAATGACTGAAATATTTTTATACATTACCGGAAACATAATTCAGTCTAGATTATGATTCTATTTACATTTTCCAATAATACAGTTATTTAGGAGCCAGTATTTTCAAACAAGGTCATAAAAGTGATTTTTCGTCTTGTAAATAGTATTTCAAATTTCAGGGCCGATGCGGCACGTGTTCTCGTTATACGATCACCTTAATTTTTTGCATGCTGTATTTTTATACACAAAGGCACATTTCTAGGGCGGGGACCGCCTTAAATCGCAAGTTTAGAAATAAGGTCCACCCTAATATACGAGTACATACAATAGGGCAACAAATGATACTTAGGGACACGGTTTTGGCTGTAACTCAGAGACGAATCGAGATACCACTTAAAATTTTTCACACAAATGTAGAAGAGAGTTTAACAATAGTCATATATTTTTTTAAGAATTTTAAAAAATGCGCATTTCGAGCAATGGGAATTTGAACTCAAGACCGCAAGAAATAGCCTTTGACCCTTCCATGAAAAAAATCGATATGCATACCGTTATGAAGGTACATTCTAGGGATGCCAATTGGGATTGATATTTGAAAATCCTGGGATACGGGATTTTGACAATCCCGATCCCGGGATTTTCGGGATTACGGGATTTTTCGGGATCCCGGGATTTTACGGGATTACGGGATTTAAATTTTCCTTTATTTATAAAAAGTTTTATGTTATGTAACTCATTTTTTTGTAGAATAAAGCGTTTGATAACACAGTACAATAAAATAAGAACAATTTGATGCATCGGGATTATGACACATTATTTCTAATAGACATTGGGACGTAGATCACGAATATAGCCTTCGAATTTTAAAGTTAGCTATGGTTTAAGAAATATTTACAAAACCGTATTTGCAGAAAATTTCAAGTAAGTTTTTCCACATTGATATACACGCTACTTAGAATACTATGCTCTGAATGAACCACTTAATAAATCTATGAGGTTATTTAATATGTGTTGTAATCATTTAGAGATAAGTGTTTCTCAATCTGATTTTAAAATCTTATTAAATAATATATTTTAAATTAGTTTTTAAGATGCTAGTCTGTAAGGATAAATTGTATCCATAGACTGAAATTTAATAAATAAATAATAAACTTTTTGCAAAAAAAATGCAAAACTAAAAGTTTGAACGCCACTCCTTTCAAAATTTTAATAGGATGAAATATGCCCTTTAATTTAATATATCGCTCGTTTTGACAGCTGCGATTATATTCACTACATATGCATTTAAATTTGAAATTTCTTTTTTTTCACGATTTCGTTAATAATTAATCTGCGATGAAAGGAATATCCAATTTTTTAATTTATACCATTACTAAACATCTCATGTTACTTAATTTATAAAAAAAAATCTCACTTTGTATTTTAATTTTAAGTAAAAATTGGCTAAAGCTGAAAAAGATTGTTTTTTTATTACCTAAAAATTAAGTAGTCTGCGACGAATCTGAAATTAAAAAACTCAGATAAAACCACTGAAATATGTTATACACATATCTTCTAATCAATTTCAACAAAGTTTTAGATAATTTAAGTGCAAATTCCTAAAAAATAACGATTTTAAAATATGCATGTTCAAACAAGTCCTATAAAAGAGCATTTTAAATTTAGTCCGTTTTATTGTTAAACATCCGGTTTTGTTTATTTTGTGTATGAAAACCCTACAAAAAATTTATATTTTAAAACATTTTGATTGGTTAAAAAGAAATTAACCAATCAGAATGCTCCAAAAATAAACCAAGTCAAAGCATACTGCCACCAAAAATTTTAAATGAAATCGCGATAAAATTTGTGTTTCAGATTGAATTTCGGAAAATGTTGATGCAAAAGTTGTAATTTTTTTGACAAAAAGAATTTAGTGGAATATGAATTTACGTCATGTGTTAAGACTTTGCAAATCCGATTAAGGGATTTTACTTGATTTGCAAAATAGGAAAATAAGTGAAGTTTTCATTTGAATTGCAATTATATCCTAGGTCCTTTATCGAACAAAAATAAGTTGGTATCCCTACTAAAAAAAAATTATGACTTTTGATATTATATATAATTATATCCGAAAAATGAGAACATCTAATTGTATCCAATTAGATCGTATGATGATCAAATTAGATCTAATTTGACAGAAGTCGATCTAATTTGATGGAATTAGATATGGTTTGATACAATTTTATCCGGATTTTGTCCTCATCCAAATGTATCAAATATAATAAAATCATATGCAACTAGATATAATGGTATATAATTCGATACAATTATACATAATTGTATGAGGCATATGTAACTATATATAGGTCTATATATAATTGGATATTGTAATATGTTGCACTATATATTGTGCAATATATAACAATATATAATTATATATTTAGGATATAATTTCCTAAAATTTTATATAATTATATCTTGGTTTATATGTTCCAATATATAATTATACAAAATTTTATATGATAATATATGACTATATCAAAACTTTTTTACTTGGGATGGTTCTAAAAGCCCAAAGTCTATACTTTTAAACCATATTAAAAATTATCCGTAGTTTAGTCAGGTAACTATATGAATAAATAAGAAATTTTAACGAAAAGACTGACTTTTTGCTAAAAGTTAAATTTGCGAATATTCCAAAAACTAGAGCTAATTTTAAAATTTGGTGTTCACATTCGTGATAAATATGAATAAATTTTTTTTAAGTGCAATTATGAAAAAGACCATTCTTAACTAACAGCAAAAAAAGAGATGCCGAAGCAGTAGAAAAAGCACTAATGATTTTAACATTGAGTTGTCATAGGAGAGGAGTACTCCAACTTCAGTACTTTTTGAACGAGTGCAAAGGAAGCTCTTTTTCACCAATTAAAAGCTAAACAAAAATTCTTTAACAAAAGTTTTTTTTATTGCCGCCACCGGGTATCGAACTTGCAACCTCGTGATTGCTAGTTTAGCTCTCTACCGATGAGCTATTCTTTGATATGAAAGTTAACTGGCATAAAAATACGACTTGGTTATTGTGAGATATTGTGCTTTATTCTCTACAATAAAAGTACTTTTTAAACAAAAATGCGCACAAAATTCAATTTTTCATAATTTTTATTTTATATATTTTTAAAAATTGGAAAATTAAGAAAATTTTGAATTTAACTAAATTAATTATAATATAAAAAAAAAGAAATAAAAAAAATTAAAAATATTGGTCTCTTTAGGATTCGAACCCGCAATCATCTGTTTAGAAATACTAAATGATACCAAAATCACTTTTTAACATAGGATCACTTTTAGAGCAATTATGTTTTAGAAGCAATACTTAAGTAATTTTTTGGATGTTGTTCATACGTAAATCTAAAAAAGCTGTAAAAATATACTATCTTATACTTTGGAAGCAAAGAAAGAACTGATTTTTTGAAGTTATTCAGAATTACTTCTAAAAAAGCAGTAAAAATACTCTAACGTATACTTGTGAAGCAGTGAAAGAAGAAGTTTATAAAGCATAACTTAAATTTTTTTGCTGGGTAGTTATGTTTACCTATTATTCTTATTTGGTCTGAATCAGTCCTGTTCATTTCATTGGACAATTGTCCCTTCTCAATTCACATGTATTCTTACGCTCTTGCTTTTAGTCGTCACTGAAACAGCGACCAATGGACATGCGTGGCGGATGTATGCTGATTTTTTTTAATGTACTGAAAAAAAAATTAATAGCAATGTCCGACAAATATTTTATGATTGTAAATGCAGATTAAAGATATTTTATTAATATGTAAATACAATGAAATCATTGATATAAAAAAAATTAAAACCTTTTGTTTAACATAGAATGAAAAAGCCACCGAAATGTATGTATTTATAAATTTTTTTTCAAAAATTGTATTTTTGTTTATTTTTATTTCTTTAAAACAGTTTAGTATTTATTTATTTTTTCCGATAGTACTTCACTTATTACACAAAAAAATTTTCATATTTTCAATAAAAAATAAATGCATACAGATACAATTAAGGGCGGATTATGGCACCGTAAACGTAAATGTGATGTAACTGTACAGTGCCGTAGCTAAAATGTACACTTATAGATTACCGTAAACGACATTACTATTTAGCATCTATTTCATGTGGTTTTATATTTTATTCTAAATTTTTCCATTTATTTGTTAATTTTTATTCCTTATTTGTTGTTTGAATCAATTTTCTTTATTCATTTCATATTTTTTCCGACTAAAATCATTCAGCTGTTTCGATGCCGGATAGAAAATTCTGATTTCAACAGAATGATCCGACAAGTACGTTTACATTTAGGTGTTAGTAACCATTCGTATACATTTCTTCTTGTGGTTTCGAAACAGCTGATTCGTTGCAGATACGTTTACGGTTGGGTAACTCAGCCTTTAACCCATTCAACATTTCTTACAGTGCAATTCTCATTTTCTCACCAACACAACTACATTTTTACTTTTGAACAGCACTGGTCTAAATGTGAAAAAATACCATTTATTTCTGGAGTAGAAATTTACGTTTTCAATTTCACTTTCACACAAAAATTAAGTCTGAATAATACATGTAAATTAGACCGTACCCCAAAAAAAAAGTTTTGCCGAAAGTAGGGGTCGCCATTTTACATTTTTCGCTATATCTTTGGCATTTACAGTCGGATCTTAAGGTATGATATATCGTTGTTTTTCTCTCGAGGGGACCAATGTCTTGCTCTAAGGACAATTGACCTCAAGTATCCCGTTCTAGTATTTACCCAACAGATCTCAGTTGCTACCACAACTCGCAAAAAATCATTAAACTTTTGCTAAGGAAGTTTTTCGATAAACCCATCAGAATTTTTTACGTTCGCCAAAAAATCTTTTTTTTTTAATTGCCTTGCAAAAATACTTTGTATTTCAAGGTGTACCGCGCAAATAAAAATTATACATACAATTTTTTCTTATGTATTTGTGATGAAAGTAATTGTTGCGATAATTTCGATTGTTTTCTAAAATTTTAACATTTTCTAATTTTAATTTGTAAGTAGAAGTTTTAATTTTTATAAAAAGAAACAAAAAACATTAATAGGGTTTTTTTTAATTCTTATCAATTTTACCAACACGGTTTTCAAAAAATTGTAAAAAAAATGCTTTCTGAAATTAGCATCGAAAATTAGTGAAAAAAAAAAAATAATTTGTTAATGTTTGCAATAACATTAACAAATATTATTGAAAACATTGATGGTAAAAATGACAATTTTTTTTGTTAATTTTTATATAATGCACTACTTACTCTTCCATTATGCACCAACGTTTAGTTTTCTTTTTGTATTCAATGATTTTAACATAAAAATTTAGAACGTGCACTATTGCATCAGAAATTAAAATGATGCGATAGTTGCAAAAATTTGCAGCAGCACTGTCAATTGTTTGCCTAAAAAACTTTTGACGTAAATCAGTGCTGTCAAGTGATGCTTTTTTGAACGTTTTACTTTTATTATGCCGCAGTGATGCCTAACTACTGCATTTACAAACGTACCCTACCTTACTTAAGCAAAAAAATGAAGACAATTTTAATTTTGTTTCGTTTTTAATTTGATTTTATTTATTAAATATTTTATTTTATTTGTTAAAAAATAATAACAAAAATACATAATTTTAACTTAACATTTGTTTGATGCTTCTGCTGTAGTTATTATGGAAAAAGAATTAAATGGAATTATGTAAAAATTCTAAAATTACTTAAATAAGTTAAAATATACGAAATAATAAAAATAATAATAATTATAATAGTAGTAGATAATAATAATCATAATAATTTACATATATAATAGACCTATAACGTGTTAAATTTCATTAACCATTTCAACTTGACTTAGATATTGAACAGTGAATAGTGAATAAAATAAAATAATATAAAAAATGTTAAACACAAATAGTCGAAAAATTAAACAGAAATTAAATACAGTCATATTTTCTATTTCACAAAAAAAAATAAGAAAATAAAAAAATCAATTAAAAAAATATTGTTATTTAACATTCTGTCCAAGTATCAGAGTTGCTTTTCGTCTCCCACATTCAAAATGCAAATATGTACACAGAAAACATCGAGGCCTAGTATAAGTAGCATATCAACTAATAAATCATCATTAAGAATAAAAGTAAAAACAAATGTAAACTTGTCAAAACTTCATTAGTTTTGGCATAATTTATGAAAAAAAACTTTATTAGTTAATATGCTACCAGTTACTAGGTAATGATTTTTCTCTGTGTATTTATTTGTATTTTGAATGTGCGAAACAAAAAAAAAAAAACGACTCAGATATAAATTGTGATAATTTAAAAAGGGCTTTAGGATTTAATAGTTTTTATACATTTTATATTGATATAGAACGTGAATGTGATCATGTTGATTAATTTATTTCCTCATTTTCTTTTCATCTTTTTAATAACATTTTTAATTATTAATAATTATCTGTTTGCAGTCTTTGGTTATTCATTTTATATAATTTTTATTATTTTTTAGTATATTTTTTTTTTTTTTTTTTTTTATTTCTGTTTATTCATACATAAAATTTTTATAGTAGCATATAGTACATACATACGATAATATATATTTAGTTTTAATTTGCTTCATTTTTGTTTCGTATTTTTTTTTTTAATTATCAAGTTTTTTTTTTCTCTATCGTTTTACTGGTGGTGTTGAAGTTTTTAATGAATTTTTTTTTTATTATTTTTCTATTTTCGACTTTTTTTTGTCATTTTATTTAAAATACTTATGGAAAATGTTATCAAAATGACTGTGGTCTATTCAAATCGTGGGACAGGTCGAACTTAAAGATGCCGGAGTCGTTTTGCAGACACATGACTGCAAACTGTAAAGTAGTTGTGTGTTAGACGCGTTAGTTGTTTTTTCATTATTATTTTTGAAATAATAATAATTCAAAAGTTTAGCGTGAGATTTTACCTAATTACAATTTATTTAGTTTTGTCTTTAATTAAATTTATATCATTATTATTAATTATTAATATACATATTTACATCATAAATGCTGTGAAATTTCTAACAATGATATTCTGTTTATGGTTTCCCCTAAATTTTGATGAAATTTTGATAGTGATAGAGGATAGGCCCAAGTTTTTTGTTTAAAAACTTTTCAACATTTTGAGTTCTTTTTCGGGTAGATCTTCAAAATAACTTTTATGCCGAATGCTTATGTTTATTTAGAAGGAACCTGAAACAAAACCAAAAACTGATAAACGGCAACACTTTTGACGCCACTTTTTAATCCTTTAATGTGAGATTTGGCTGTTAAAAAGTACACATGCTTATTTTTCTCTGTCCCCTCTATCACATACACAAATTGCATTCAAATCGGAGTCAACCGCACAGAAGACCTTCCTTGTTAGTTTCACCAGTGTATTTGTAACATTCAGAACACCACCATTATGATTGGATATAACTTAGTCTAGGCAATGGTACAATTTAGTTTGGTTAGCCTGCACAGAGGAACTACAATTTTAATAGCACATACTAATTATTTTTTTATTTCGTCACCTAAAATGCAAAAGGGCGTAACAACAAAAAAATTTAAGACGATTTTCTGATTGATTATGATCAGAGCTTCGAAAAACTTAATTCAATTTAAGCTTAATTCACTAAAAATTAAATTTAGATATTAAAAAGGTTCATGTACCATTCCCTTAAACCATTCGTAAAGAATTCATTCATAAGCTTCATTCCCAAAGCTTTAATATGAATTGAATGAATTCCTAACTTGAATCATTCAAATCGCATGTTCATTCACCATTTTACTAATTGAATGAAGAAATTTTATTACCATTCACTTAGTGCAGTGTAGTTTGAAACTAACATATAATCAAAACCAAAGCATACAAGCTGTAACAAAGCATACGATACTATTTATTTCTGTTAGATGAATTTTAAACGTTTTTCATTGTATTATGCTAATATTTCAGCAATTACATACAAATTAAAATTTTTCATTTGATTAAGTGAATGAAAACAAATAATTTTTCATTCACTTTTTTATTAAATGAATTCAGGTAAATTGGGTTTCATTCAGTTAGAATTCAATCAAAATAGAATGAATTAATATAATTTTAAGCTATATGGAATTAAGCTATCGAATTAATTCCATAAGAATGCTATTAGGGAATGAAATTTAACCCAAATTTCATTAATTTTTAAAAAGTGAATGAAAGAATTAAGCCTTTTAAACCTTTGATTATGATGCACTAGACTAAATTACATTTCCGTACAAAATTTTAAACTTATATGTCGAAATAAGTCTATAGTCGTATTTTAAACAAGAGAAGAAAATATAGAATATCTTTAATTCTACAACGTTTTTTTTGGTTCTAGTGTAAAATAATAAAAAGTGTTGTTACGCCCTTTTGCATTTTAGGTGACGATTTGTATACATTAGGGTGACCGAGTTTTGTATGGAAAATAAATATTATCAACATTTTTTGTATGGAAATATGTCTCTAGCTCTTAAACTTTAACGGTGGAGCAAAAAATAATAGAATTCAAAGAATGCGTCTAAACGATTCGAATGAGGGTTGAAGAACTTGATTTAAAAAATCGTACACATCAAAAATCAGATTCGTTGTGTCAACCGAATTTCTTGCGTACCGAATAGTTTGGTTGCAGCCGCCGATAAATTTGTTTATAATCATGGATGGTAACCGAAACGATGCGGTTATCGGTAAGGGTAACGATATTTCATTTATTTCGGTATCGATATTTTAAGGATACGGTTTTTTAGTTATTTCGGTAACGGTATTTTAAGGTTAACGGCTTTTTGATTATTTCGGTAACGGTATTTTAAGGTTAGCGATATTTGAGTTATTTCGGTAACGGTATTTTAAGGATAACGGTAATCAGTTTTTCAATGCATCCCGCAATTTTTTTTTACAAAAAATAAACGATATTAAAAACAGAACCAATTTACCAACTTAAAGTAAGAAAAATACTCAATAACCAAGTGCAATTACCAAAAGCAGAAAATTAAAAATAAAGGTAACGGTATTTTAAGGGTAACGCTATTTCATTTATTTCGGTAACGGTATTTTAAGGATATCGATATTTCATTTGTTTCGGTATCGGTATTTTAAGGATAACGGTATTTCAGTTATTTCGGTAACAGTATTTTAAGGATAACGGTATTTCGGTTATTTCGGTAACGGTATTTTAGGGGTAACGGTAGTCAGTTGAAAGGTTTTTGTATCGATAACGGTATTTTAGCGGTATTGCCTGCCAACCCTGCTTATAATACAATATATATTCGGTTGGGACAACATTTCAGTAATTCGGTTACCACATGGAAACTGCTTTCACTATGTACTATAACAAAAAAAGTACTTTTTCAAATCCAACGGTATGAAATGAAAAAAAATCTTTACGAATTAGGCACCATAAATTACGTTAAAGCAACTCTTGATTGTTAGTGACTAACATGCTTAAGCATAAAAATATTATAGTCTTATTGTAGATATCGAAAAAGAAGTAACATATCTTCAGCTTATTATTGGTTTGACTTACTGACCATTTTTTAAAAAATTGAGTTAGGAATGAATTATATATTAAAAATATCGACTTTCTAATGCCGTAAGGCATTTATCGATAATTCGTATAATATCTGCGAAATTCAGTCTCGACTGATGTACCTGCGAACTTACATACAAAAATTAAAAAATGTAAACCGTTTTTCTCGATAACGACTTTTTGGAGAATGGAATATTTGTTTTATAAGACATTTATAAACTTAGAAAGTGATTACGCATATGACCCAAAACTTACAATAAAACTTTCCTACTGTAAAAAATTAGGTACAAATCGAAACATAAATAAATTTAACTATGCCAATATAATACTATAAAATATGCTTAATGGAAAATCGAAACATTTTTAAAACAAATTTCATCGAAAGTTAGCACGGAATAAAATTGGCTAAACCATATCTGACACGTCATAGATCTGGCGGACATTTTTTAGCCGAACTTTTCAGATCTTTTCTAAATGAAGGATAATTTAGAATTATTTTTTAATTTTTTAAAACAATGTCTCATCAAAAAAGGCCGAAATTGACTTTTTAATTTTTTAATAAATAATTGCCAATTCTGGATAACAATTTACTACTATTTTTTCAATTATGAGAAAGAACAATTCCAAAAAACTCAATTTTTTTTACGGGGTTTTACACACCGTCAATACTCGACGTAACAATACTCAATCAAATGAAAGGTAGGTAATTTTATGTGGAATGCAAATCCATAAAGATTATTTTGAAGTACAACATTGACCAGTAAAGTATTCTATCCTAAGTCAGGGGTTAATGTAAAAAGGTTTACATCTCGGAAGGGTGATTCGATGAACTTTTTTTGACTTCAGATTCGGGTCTAGGAGACCAAAATTCTTAAAAAAGTTTAATTAGAAGGATGTGCAAAAAGTCGATTACTATAAAAGCCAAAAGAAATTAAATCATTCAAATCTCGATATTTTGAAAATTGAGACCCTGGGATAATATTTTAGTCCCAGGATACTACGGGATCCTAGAATTTCTTATGATTTTTAAAATTTTTTTCGAAAAACTGTTTTTCTATAAAGAAACAGTTTTTATTTACAATTTTTCTAAAAAAATATATACAGTTTTTTTATAAAAAATATATACTAAAATAGAGATGGCATTAAGTACACAAAAAATATGTAAACGCGAAAAAGAAAGGAACAAAATCCACTCTGCAGACTTTTAAGTTAACCTTATTTTTTGTTATCGAATTAGTATTTAGAGAAAAACTTCCAATTTTTGTATTATTTATAGAGCTTTCAAACTTACGCCTTTAGAATTTTTTTTTATAAAATCGTCCTTTTTATTCGAAGGAGTGTAAAATTTTGCTGGAGAGTGTATTTTGATACGGTACATCATAATTAATCAAAAAGTCGATTTTGATTTTTTTTGTAACTTACGGCTTTTTTGGTTTCATATGACGATATACATATTTTTATACCCTACACCACTACGTGGTCAGGGGATAATAAGTTTGTGGTGATGTTTGTAACACCAAAAAATATTGGACCTAGACCCACCTTATAGTATACCGATCGACTCAGATCAGTGTAAGCACTCTACAGTGTAAGCACTCTACAGGTCGCAAATATTAAGATATTTTGATGAAATTTGGTACACCGACGTACACCGGTCCATGTTTAGACCTAGTGCCCATATAAGGGTCCCCCCAAAATTGGCTTGGTTACAAGCTGCAGGTCGCAAATATTAAGATATTTTAATGAAATTTGGTTCGCTGACTCACATGGTCTCGAGAACAAAGCCGATAGATTCTAGATAGAATCGGTCCATATTTGGACCTATCGCCCATATGGGCTGTACTTACGATTTTCTCTTCTTTTATTATTTTATAGAAATAGGACACAAGTCCCATTTTAACCCATTTGAATTTCGGATCCAAACATAGTTGGCTTTTAACCAGACTGGTGTAGGGTATTGTATAGTCGGCATGCCCGACTTTAAACTTTTTAATCGTTTTAACTTTTTGTATCAGTCATTCAAAAACAAACTATAAAAATTCGTACTTCCAGTAGAGTTGATATTTTTAGTTAAATGTTTATTTTTTTGTTCTCTATTTTTAGAAAAAAATTGAACAAATTTCGCTGTTTTCGGTTTTAAAACAAAAAATAAATTTTGTTGTTTTGCTCAAAATAAGTTTGTTTAAATTAAAAATTATTTATTATGTGTGGAGTGCATTGTGTTTTGAAAATTCAAACAAAACAAACTTTTAAATTTGAAAACAAACACAAAATCGCTTTTTAACGTTTTGCCAGTTAAATACTGAAGATAATTTTAACAGAATTTCGATTGTTTTTACTTTTTTTTTATAGATTATTTCAACAATGTTTGAAAATAAATAACATAATGGGTTGAATATAATGAAAAATCAGTAGTCCTCTTTTTAATTGTGTTTTCAAGTAATTTAGAGTATATTATAGATTGTTTTTACCGAAATAATATTGCGAGTGAAATTCAGAAAAGAAGAAAATCAAAAAAATGTTGAAGTTTTACATTGTTTGGTTATTTTTCTCACAATTAGCTTTACATTTAATGAGAAACACATAGTGCTGAGTACACGATGTAAACGAATCGTAACTGGATGGACAATTCTGTTGAAAAAGAGCTGTTTTTAGTTGTATATAAAAAAAGAACAACACCGGAAGAAAAACTAAGACCACAAATTAAAAACGTAAAAGTCTGATTAGAAAAATTAAATAAAAATAATGTTTGATGAATAATTGCTTTTGTTAGTTAAAGCAAATGAAATAAGTATTTATTTAAATAAGTATTTATTTTATTATTTAAAATAAATTGGATATCAACAAAATGTTCACTTTGTTTAAAATACATTAAAAGGAAAACATTCTGTTTTAATCAAATAGACTTTGTTTTATAAATAATAATTAGAAGAAAATTTTCAATAAAATTAAAAAGTACTTTTTGAACCTTTACACGAAATAAAACAATTTTGCGCTTTTTGATTCGATAGGGATCCAATAGGTTATTGGCCCAGCGCTTGGAATTAAAAGGATATCAAAAGTATTGTCATTTGCAAAATGGAAAGTAAAGCTGTATTCCAGTTGTTAAATAATACAAATTACTTCACATGGAAGTTTAAAATGCAAATGCATCTGATACAATAAGATTTGTGGGATGTAATCGAGAAACCTGTTCCTGCTGAACAAACTGAAGCATACCGCAAAAGGTACCAGAAAGCTAGAGCTGCGATTGCCATGTGCATAGAAAACTCGCAGATTCATTTCGTAAGAAATGTGGGTTCTGCTCAAGAAATGTGGTTTAAATTACACAAGGTCCATGAACGTAAAACCATGACATCAAAATTACATCTGTTGGGAAAATTATACGATAAAAGTATGGAAGAACATTTGGATTCGTTAAACGTAATGAGGGCTCAATTGCTTGATAGAGGAGAAGAAATTAAAGACAGTTCGATGGTAGCTATAATGTTAAATAGTTTACCAAAAACTTTTTCTGCCTTGGTTACATCATTTGAAGGACAGCCAGAACAAACTATTTTATTGGAATACGTAATGGAGAAGTTGCTCGACGAAACAGAAAGGCGTGGTGAAAATCATGGTGAGGATTTCGGTAACAATGCTTTAAAAGGTCAGCAAATAAGAAAGAAGAAGCCTATTAAATGCTTTCATTGTAAAAAATTGGGTCATTTGAAAAAGGACTGTTACAAGTGGAAGAAGCAGCATCAAAATGCTCATATTTCAGAGGTTGGTACTGTTGGTGGCGAAATATGTCTTCAGTTAGGCAATGGTCGTAGTTGGGTCATAGACTCTGGTGAGTCAATTCATATGACCAGCAATCGTCAATTCTTCAATAAATTGGAAAAATATTTCAGCAAGGTCTTCATTGCTGATGGTAAAGGTTTGGATGCACTAGGCATTGGTAGTGGTTATATAAATGGTAAATATAATAAAATATTTTTACAAAATGTTCTATATGTCCCTGAATTGAATGGAAGCCTATTATCGGTGAAAGTAATGACAAAGAAAGGCATGATTATTAAATTTCAAGATTCTAAATGTTTCATTAAAGATCAAAATAAAATCATAGCTGATGGAACTTGACATATATGTGTTTTGTTCTTGCACTAAATTTGGACGACATAATAATTTTGATGCAGCTTTGGTTATCTTCGTGCATTGGTATAGGCATGGTTATTGAAATGTTCAAATCTTTTAACAATTTGCAAACAACTGTTCCTTATTGCCCAGAACAAAATGGCGTGGCTGAACGAAGGAATCGGTCATTAGTTGAAATGGTACGTGCAATGTTAAATGAAGCAAATCTTCCCAAGAATTTGTGGGCGGAATGTGTGTTAGCAGCTAACTACATACAAAATCGTCTCCCTTGTAAATCCCTAAGTACAACTTCATTCGAACTTTGGCATAATAGAAAGCCTGATTTGAGACATTGAAAAATGTATGGAAGTAAAGCTTTTGTTCATATGCCAAAATGTAAGCGTGCCAAGCTTGATAATGTTTCAGTAGAAGGTATTTTAGTTGGTTATGAAGAAAATACCAAAGGCTATAGAATTCTGTCAAAAGGATCTAATCAAATTTTAATAAGTAAAGACGTTAAATTTAATAAAGAATTTTCAGAAGTAAAAGAAATTACTTGTAGTCCCATAGAAAAAGAAGTACAAATTGATATTACTAAAGAGGAAGAAAAATACACTGAAATTGAACAATCTGAATACGATTATGAATCAGCAAATAAAGAAACAAGAGAGGTACCAGGAGAAGATGAACCAGAACAGCAAAATGAGGAAGTCGAACAACAAGAAGATAATCCACAACAACAAAGTTCTACTAGTGATGAAGGTAATGTACGTAAATCTGATAGGTTGAAAACAAAACCAATAATAAATTGGGCAGAAAAATTGGAACAAATTTATTTGGTAAATTATAAGAATTTGTTTAATAATGATAATATAGTACCAAATACATGGAATGAGATGCTAACTTTAGATAAAAATGAACGAGATTTATGGTTGAAAGCTGCTCAAGAAGAATATAAATCCCTTCTAAAGAATAAAACCTGGATATTAACAGACTTACCAAGCGGAAAGAAAGTTGTAGGATGTAAGTGGCTCTTTCAGTTGAAAAGTGACACCATGAATAAACCTAAATACAAAGCACGGTTAGTAGCTAAAGGATACACTCAATCGTTCGGTGAAGATTTTGAAGAAATTTTACTTGGTGGTAAAATCATCAAATCCTGGTCATCTAAAAAGCAATCAACAATAGCATTATCATCAACCGAGGCTGAATTTATAGCAACATCTTATGCAGGTCAAGAACTATCTTGGGTAATCCAATTGTTAAAAGATATGAACATTTCAATAACCATGCCTATACCAATGCACAAAGATAACCAAAGCTGCATCAAAATTATTATGTCGTCCAAATTTAGTGCAAGAACAAAACACATAGATGTCAAGTTCGATCACATTAAGGATTTATATGATAATAAAATTATAGATCTAAAGTATTGCCCTTCAGACCAACAACTCGCTGATTTCCTCACCAAACCTTTACCACAGCCAGCTTTCAGAAAACAAATTGAGAATATATTTCGTTTCGAGGGGGTGTTGGATATCAACAAAATATTCACTTTGTTTAAAATACATTAAAAGGAAAACATTCTGTTTTAATTAAATAGACTTTGTTTTATAAATAATAATTAGAAGAAAATTTTCAATAGAATTAAAAAGAACTTTTTGAACCTTTTTACAAAATAAAACAATTTTGCGCTTTTTGATTGGATAGGGATCCAATAAAGCCCTTCATCCCTTTCCACAGAAAGCAACACGTTAATTGATAGTAAGAATTTCCTCCGTATTGCTTCTCTTAAAAAAAAAAACATGTAGGACGTTACAATGCCACGTTACGACTCGTTTACGTTACATTTACGTTCCAGTTAACGAGACCTTAACCACCATCTATTTGTGAATACGCATTGCTAGATTTGTAGTATTTCAATCATTTTTCTATCATTTTAATAATTTTTAATAAGCGATTTTTATAATTAAAAAATTTTGGTACCCTTGTATACAGAGCAGAAAGAAGCCTTGGCTTTAACAGTATTTTACTTAACGGATCCGATCAAATATTAATTCAAGAAGCACATATTTATATAAATATAAAAGGTTTGAATTTTGCTAACGAAATATCAATGAAATATAGAATTTTTTTTGTAACTTAAATACTGTTAAGACGAATATATCCCTGCTTGTTGTTGTTAAAGTGGGGAAATTCATTACTTCTATTAGTTCTATCTTGCGCTGTGCTTGGAAACTTATCGTTTTAATACTCAGGACTGGAGTCTAGCAATCTTTTCTCGGGTGTAAGATCTCCTTTTCGTAAAATCCTACTGTTTGCACTGCAGTCAGTATGGTGCGTGTGATGATGCCCACCACCCGATGATTTTGAAGTTCCATTGCTATTGTTCTGAATACTACTGCCATTGGATAAAACTATCACGTTGCCATCATTGCCACCAGATGCGATTGGAAACATGCTAGATGTTGAGCCAATTTGTTGACAGCGACAGCCTCGCCTCGCAAATTTTCCATAGCATTTTTCACACAGTGTCACGCAGCCTCGCATCGGCCAATAACACCATAGGCAGGGCAGAACGAGGGATAGGGCGCCAAGCCAACCCCATCTTTGCGTTCGTTTGTAGGGACCACACGAACATGGATTATCGACACAAGGCGTACCAGAACCATCGTCACAGTCCATATCGTTATCGCGGGCACAATGATAGAAGAGAGCTTTAGCACAACACAGACATGAGGCATAGTCGATGATAGATTCGGCGCTGCATAGACATGTCTTATTGCACACCCACGTTTGCGGAAGCGGACGCGGACTCTGACATTGCTCACAACGGCAGCGATTACAGCGAGGGCAGGTTATTGGATTGAGTGATGATGGTGCGTCGCCGCTGCCGATGACAATCGGCGTACTCATGGGACTAGCTCCGTTGACGGCGGACACCATGCCGTGAGGCGTAGGTATGCCAGTTGCAATGTTATGTATATCAAGCAGTTCATCGAGCGCAGGTAGTTCCTTTGCAAATTTGCAAGTGCCATCGTTGTTTGACAAGGGGGGTTGTTTAGTTATCGGCCGGTTGATTGGCTGTATGCCCGGCGCAGCAAAACCGCTCATTTCTAGCGTGGGTGATAATTTGCCCGTCACCGGCACAGCCTGCGTCGACGCTTTGGGATTGTGGGGCTGGAGATGAAGGTGGCTTTGTTGCTGATGGTGGTGATTGTGGTGCAGATGCGAATGTAGAAGGCCGTCTGATCCATCGATACCCATCGCTGCGCTCGCTGAACCAGCAGTTCCCGCAGGTCGATGTAAGTGTTGATGGCTTTGGTGCTGTTGTTGTTGTTGTCGAAGTTCTCGCTGCGGCAGCAGCAACAGATGATGCGTTGTTGTTTGGCCGTTGTCATTTTGACCGGCCGGATGTTGCATACGCGTCGCATTTTGCAGCTGTTGCGCAGTTCGCAATGGAGTGTCGACATACTCATTGGCGAGCCGTTCGGACTCGGGTCTCGGTTGCGCCAGTGTGACTGGAGATGTAGGTACCGGCTCTGCACTATGGAAATGATTAAGGAAATTATTGTTGCTGCCACCGCTAATAGTAAGGAGTGGAACTGCTGAACCTGTAGTGCCAGCAGGTATCGGCGGTTGTGGTCGGCGTCGCGTGAAACTATTCGTGACTGAAGACGACGATGATGAACTAACGTGACTGCTATTACGGCTCAGATTGCAGGATCTTTGCGGTAGGAAAGTTAAATGATGAATTTGATAATCGTCAAATTGACCGGATTGCTGCGTTATAACATCAATGTTCCCAATGTGATTGTTGTTATAGCTCACTCTATTGTATCTAATATTGTTTGTACCTATCGGAGCAGATGCTGCTCCCGCTGCTGTTATCGGCGTTGAAGTTGTTGGAATTGTTGTCGACGTGTTATTAATACTAATATGATGTGTCTGATTTAAGTTATTATTTCTACTTAAACCCGATTGATTTGTACATTGAGGTGTGTTGTTTACTACTGTTGATGCTGTTGCTACTGCTGTTGCTATTGGTGTTGTCAAAGTTGTTTGAGATGCTGCGCTCATCATCTCCGGCTCGGGAGCTCTAGGACGATGGACTCTGGGTAACAATTTAGGGGGCCGGGGAGGCGCCAAGGGATCGCCGCCATTTCTGCGATCCATGTAGCGTTTAAGTTATAATTGTTAAAACCTCAATCCCCTCGATTTCCTGACCGGGGGCTATCAATTTTCCTCATCCTCTTTCATAAAACACAGTCAGTTACTTCAAAACGACTATTATATTTCGCTTAGAACCACCAAACAGAGTAGGTATATTAGACGATTGCTTTCTGCAATAGAAATAGAAAACATAATAAGTTATTTATATGTATAACTGCATTGAAGAAGTATCTTAATTATGTTCTAAATGTTAAAAATAAAAAAATTTAGATAACTACGAGTAGGAATCTAAAATACATCATTCATAGGTTGATGATGATGATGATCATCATCATAACTGTTGTGAATTGTATTAGCTGCAGCCACTTGCCACAGTTAGAATTTACCATTCTTTATTCCAGTTTGGATGAAATCTTAAAATACGAATTTATCCAATATATTGAAACATTTTCATACGCAGAGAAGACAAATACACTGAGACAAACTAGAAATAAATTAAATCTAGCATATTACCAAATTTATGCAAACAATCACTTAAATCCGATTTGACATGTGAGAGTTTTTTAAAGCCTCAAGATTAAAAATTCTATTAAATTCATTTAAAGCCCGAATAATGGGCATAATTATTTTAATCAGACTTTGAAAGAAACACAGTCTTGTTTTAGTTTTAAAAAATCTATTTAACAATCGGATAAAATTTCTTTTCCACTCACAAATATGTACCCAATATCCAAAAATATAACCAAAGGCTTGATTGCATTATAAAATTTTCGACATGTTTTCGTTAGCATGCAAAAAGTAAAGGCTATTTCGAGATAATTTATCCGCAAATCGTATAATCCCAGCAAAACCTTTTATCACCTGGTAATGAGTTTTGTAAGGTGAAATAAAGGTATTTAAACCCTTATTTTTCTATTAATACAAAGCCTATTATTTTAACAAGGGCATGTCCATGGAGGTAACTCCTTACCTAGTAACATGTTATCCTTAACTAATTAGTATCTCTAGTTTAGAAGTAAACTTAAAGTGATGAGTTTTTTTTCTTACAATTTGCATTTGTTTTACACTGAGCATTTATTTTATGTTTACAAATGAAATTTTTTATTAGTTTTGGTTACAAAAACAAACTTTTTGTTTCCTATTACATTCAAACAGAGCTTTGAAGAATTAATTCCTTAATTCGATTTTTCAATTCTGAATTAAAAATCACAAAGTTTTCGTTCGATTTATTTTGTTACGAATTAATTCAATTGCTATAGTTCTTTTTATTAAATCAAATGAATTAATTCACTGGTAAGTATTAGAGAAACCCGATGATTAAAAAATAAAGCCTTTTACTATTAAAAATAAAAACTTTACAGATATAGATGAATTTGGAAAAAATATAACTATTAAGTTTTCAAACTTATGCTTCCCAGTAAAATGCAGATGGTTCACTAGGACGTATTTCATTTATACGTTTTTACAATACAATGTTTTCTTCTACTGAACGGCAGAAAACAGGCTTTTAATTCAGCATACGTAATTTTTGTTTTTCAATTAAGTGAACGTAATTTTTTTTTTCAATTCAGTAAACGTATTTTTTTCTTTTTTAATTCACTGAACGTAATTTAATTTTGTTTTAATTCACTGAATGTAATTTTATTTTTTTTTTAATTCACTGAATGTAATTTTATTTTTTTTAATTCACTGAACGAAAATGAAATTGAATGAATTCAGTGGTGAATTAATTCAGTAAGGAATTAATTCACTTTTTTCCGTTCGATTTATAAAATTGAACGCGTTCACCAGTGAATTAATTCATTTGATTTAATAAAGAGAACTATTGCAATGGAATTAATTCTTTGAATTTATTGTTTAATGAACACGTTCAGTTGAACGAATTCAGTGAATTACTTAAGGAAAGGAATTCATTCAATTCTAAAGAAAATTGAATTCGATTGGTAGTGAATTCATTCAAAAAAGAATTAATTCTTCAAAGCTCTGCATTCAAACCATATTATTTTCACAAGGGCATGCTCATTGATGTTACTGCTTACCTAGTAACATGTTATTCTTAACTTGTAGTTAAGGAGTTTAAAAAAACATTTTATTTAAGGGCCTGTTTATGTATTACGAAAATGGTCTAAACGATAGAAATTGACAATTACGTGAATGATTTCGAAGTAATGCTCGGGTAAGAGATGTACTGTATTAACAGGTAATTGTAATACCCACATATGTATTACCAATGTTTTGCTGGGAGGTTAACATGTCTTAAGATGGATGTGTAGGTAAAATGTATAAAAAGTGCGAAACCATTTTTGACAACAGCTAGTTTACTGTGGTAGAAGACAAAATTTTGGGAGCTGCCCACGTTATTTTATATAAATATAATTTGCATATTGATAATTTCTTGTTTACAATCTTATTTTGTTGTGTTTTTATTGATAAATCGTTAATATTAATGATAATTTATGCTAATATGAATATCATTCATAATGTTATTTTTCTATTAACCCTCTATATTCAAAGATATAAGACAAATCTCAGAAACTGATTAACAAAGAATTATTGAAAATATGATATTTTCTAATTAATAACCGAATATTATTCCCAATCTCAAGCAATTAGTATAATGGGGGGTTTTTGTATTTCTACACATTGACAGAGACATATTAAATTTACTACGACGGTTGGAAACTATTTTATATTTTGAGGTTAGAATGAAACAAATATTATATACACAAAATATTATATAGCAAATATAATGGATAACTCAAAAAACACGTTACATAAAACCCTACGAGATTTAATTATTTTTTGGCAGTTGTCACTTTTGTCCGGGTCTGTTTAGTATGTGATTATAGCGTGTGAAATATTCCTTCAACGAAACTCGGAAAAAATCTGTTTAGAAATCAATACAAATTGCAATATAAAAATAATTATAAAAAAATAACGGTATGGTTTATACAAAAACTTATTTTTGTGAGAGAAAGGCAGATTAGTATATATATTCTTTTAAGTTAAAATTTAAATTCGGACAACAATTGCAACCCTTTCGGCCATTTCATTGTATAGCTCTTTTTTGAAAGCAAAATCGGGTGCCATTGCACAGCCATGAGCAATCTTCTAAAAATAAAAAGACATTTCATACAGGCGAATAAATTCTTAAGTCCCTGACATGGCTGAATTTTAAAATTTTTGATTTGCATAAAAGCAGTACGGAGGAAAACCCAAAAATTAAAAAAAAACACAAAAAACAAATAATTTTTTGAAATAGAAAGTTGGCACAAATTTGTGTCTCTACATCAAGACTGGTCGAAAATCGGTCCACCTGTTTAAGCTTCGCTGTGGCAACCGATTTTCAATATGTTGTTTTGAAAAAACTCCATTTGAAGTTTAAAGTGAAGTTTACTACTAAAAAACGAAAACAAAACTGTTAACATTGTTAGGGTAAAAATGTTCCCTACACTAATAGAAAAAAGTCTGTAAAAAATTTAGTTACAACTACTAAAAATAAGTTAAAAACGATGCTGCAGAAAAAAACTGCTAAAATTAGTAGATTATTTTTGCTATATATTAGGAATTTAGGAACAGCTAAAATAAAACTGCTAACTGAATTTTAGAATTTTAGTTATAATTGAGTTAAATTTTTGTTAATGGAAAACAGCAAATTAACCTACCCAGCAAAATCTCAGTAATGGGTGCTCATTACTAATATCTAAATAATAAGCAGTAGAATTAGGGTCTACTGCTTATAATTCGGTGTCAAAACTCATTATTTTTGTTCGACAAGGTCATTTCTGTAAGTAGTTGTCCATATTGGCTGCATGAAAAAACGCACAAAATTTGTGCACCCGCTTACCCGCTGCATTACAAAAGTATATAAAATAAGTAGTTACCAAAATAAGTCGTTATTCGTGTGCTTATACGCAGTTAAAACCCTACGGGAAATTTTAACAAACTGTCACCGAACTGGCCCCTTTATATGAAATAGACTGGTCACTTTTACATGGCGTTGTCATAGGAGGGGGAAATTGACCCCTTGTGACATGTCACAAGACAAATCCTAGGACAGTTCCCTGAACTTTGTTTTTTATGCGAATTCAGTAACCTGTCCTAGGATTTGTCTTTTGACATGTCACAAAGGGTCAATTTCCACCTCCTATGACAACGCCATGTAAAAGTGACCAGTCTATTTCATATAAAGGGGTCAGTTCGGTGAGAGTTTGTTAAAATTTCCCGTAGGGAAAATAAGTGGTTACAAGTTGCTAAATAATACGACTTACATACATATATACTTACTAGTGGTTAAAAAATAAGTAGTTACCGTTAGCTAGACTGCTTATAAAAACGGCTTCGCCTAACAAAAATAACTAGTACTGACGCCGAATTATAAGTAGTAAAATATTTTAGTTTTGCTGGATACTAAAATTAGGAAAAAATGTTGCTAGGGTACTAAAATGAGGAAAATGTAGCCTAAAAAATCACAAAAAAATTTAAATTTTCCGAGTTTTTTTCGATTTTTTTTAAATGCAAATAAAAATCGAGCCTTTTGAAAATAGCAGCTTACAATTTTTTTAGCAAATATTTCTGCTCACTGCTATTTGCATTCAACGAAATTTAGCTTATAGCAAAAATTTTGTAGATATAACAGTTTATTTTCCAAATAAGTAGTGATATACCTCTATATCGGTAACTCATTATTTCATACCTCCCACATAAGTATTGATGTATCAAAATATTAGTAACGTATTACTTTAGGTTTCTAAGTAAAACCAAGGGTAAAGGGGTACGCATTGCCAGGCAATGCATGAAAAAGGTCCAACCCATTATCAAGGTTTTGCTGGGATGTTTTTGGTTTTAACAGGTTTTCAGGAGAGCGAAAAAACTGATTTATATTATCCTTTTAATATATTTTATTGACATCATATGCCCTAATGATTCACGACCTTATTTATTACAATCATTATTAAGGCATATGATGTCAATGAAATATATTAAAAAAATATTATAACCTGTTAAAGAACACATAACACTACTTGCAGGCAAGCCGACGATATTGTTATATAAAAAATAAATTAAAAAATATTTTTTGGTATCTACCCAGGTAGAAAAATACAAACGGCACAATGTCGGCCCGGTATTGGAGACGGTAGTACATGTACTGGCAATGCGTCGGATTTTCAACTTTCACTGTACTGGCATGTTGTGGAAATGATAACACCAATAAACGCTTGGCCGTAGTTATTTCTCAACGTTGGCGCATGCTTGGGATTTAATTTTTTTGGTATTATCCCAGTACATTTAATAACAAATTTAGTAGTTTGCTGGTACTTTACTGTCCTTTTAGTGTACATCACAGATTTTTAATGTATTCCTTCGAAACTTCACAAGAAAAGAATGGCTATGTCTCTCTTACATAAATAATTTTGTAATAGGTGCAAAAACACATAAAACTTATAAATTAATTTTAATAAATTAAAAAAAGCTCGTTAATTTTCAGAAAACAGTACTGGCGAAGCACGTTTTAAGTAGTAGTACCGGCATTTCGTAGAAAAAAGTGCTCTCCCAGTACAATTTTTGTTGCAACGTCGGCAATTTCTACCTGGGTATTTATATATAAAATTTTGAACGGTTTTATCAATAATAGTTATTTCCCAACGTTGGCGCAGGCTTGGGATTTTATTTTTTTTGGTATTATCCCAGTACATTTAATAACAAATTTAGTAGTTTGCTAGAACTTTACTGTCCTTTTAGTGTTCATCACAGATTTTTCATTTTTATTTTTTTTTTGGTAATGTCTTGAGACTTAGATGGAATTTCTTCAAATGTATTCTTCCGAAACTTCACAAGAAAAGAATGGCGATGTCTCTCTTACATAAATAATTGTGTAATAGATGTAAAAATACGTAAAATTTATAAAATTGTTAATTTTAATAAATTAAAAAAAGCTCGTTAATTTTCAGAAAATAGTACTGGCAAAGCACGTTTTAAGTAGTACCGACATTTCGTAAAAAACAGTGCTCTCTCAGTACAACTTTTGTTGTAACGTCGGCAATTTCTACCTGGGAAAATTTCTAAAAAAATTTCTAATATATCATCATATAGAAACATATAAGGTCGCACACAATATTTTATATTATCATATATTTTAATATTAAAAAATATATGTTATATATACTCTTTTTTACTGGGGTGTATAAAATCATAAATGCCCAGGTGAAAATGTTCATATATGGTCATATATAGGAACATATATGGGTTCGTATATGGGTTCGGATTCGAAATTTGGGGGTATATGGCCATATATGGAGATATATGAATGTTCATATATGGTCATATATTATTAGATTTCCTACATGCTCGTATATTAAAAAACTTTTTTTTAAATTAAAATATTGCGTTTTTGTTCAAATTAAATGTTAATAACATATTATTATTCTATTCATACATACGTTACTGATGAAATTGTACGTTTGAATGAAATTGAGAAATTATGAAAGTTTTAATGGACATAAACATTTTACATCAAATTTAGAAATTATTTTATGACTGTTCTTTGATTATTTATAAACTAATAGAATTTAGTTAAAGCTACTAAAAATTAGTTAAAAATTACCTTGCAAGAAAAACTGCTGAATTGGCAGATTATTTTTGCTAAATATTAAAAAGATAGGAACAGCAAAAATAAAACTGTTAAATATACAAAATTTTAGTTATAATTGAGCTAAATTTCAGTGAATAGAAAATTAAATAAAATTGTAGTAGTAGACATTAGTAGACATCACATAAAATTTAAAATTTTCAAAGTTCCTTTCTCTTTTTTTGTTTTTTAACGGAAATACAAATCTAGCATTCTGAAGTCAACAGCTTAATATTTAAAGCAAATATTTTTGTTGATTCTAGCAGCCTAAATTGCTGTATGCATTGAACTAAACTTAACAAAAATTTTTTGTATACAACAGTTCGTTTTTGCCATTTTTAGTTTACTAATATTTTGCGAAATTTTCTGCAGATTTTGCGGTATAATTTCTCATTTTAAATTAACAAAAAGTTAACTTCAATATAACTGAAATTTTCTAATTTAGCAGTTTTATTTTTGCTGTTTTTATCTTACTGCACCATTTTCAATTGTATTTCAGAAATTATCATTTTATTTCAGAAGTTAGCAATTGTTTTTCATATTTATTAATTGTATATCAATATAATATAACCAATTGAATTTCAGTTTTATCAATTGTATTTCAGAAATTGTGAATTGTTTTTCAGATTTACCAATTGTATTTCAGAAATAATCAATTTATTTGCAGCTTTATAATTTCATTTCAGAAATTATCAATTCAATTAATTCAGAAATTATCAATCAATAAAAACGTTTTAAATCATAAAAACCCGTTTCTTTTTCAACTCATTTTCTTCTGTCATCGTCATAAAGTTGAAAAGTATGAAATCTATTTTCATTTATTAATTATAAAAATTGCAATCGATCTTTTTAAATTTTTATTTCAGTTTTTATTATATAAAAAAGTTATAAAAAAAGCTTTCATTTATATTTTTTATGACGGAGGGATGTTATGTAATTCTATTCGAAAAGTAAATGCTTTAAAACAGATTTTCACATTGAAAATTAAGAAAAAGAAAACAGTTGCTAATGGGGGAAAATGTTGAAAACGTGTAGGCAATAGTCTAAAGTGAAAAGTAAAAAAAAGTTTGATTTCAAGAGCCGATATGTTTTTACAAGAGTTTTAAAATTTCCGAATTCGAATAATATTTTTCGAATCCGCTCACGTAATTACCCTGTTGATAAAAAAAATTAAAACATTACCCATGTATGGAATAATATATGAATTCATATATGAAGATATATGAAATATATGAACCAATATATGGACCAATATATACATTATATTATCATATATGGATTCATATATGTTCATATATGATCATACATGAAACCATATAAGATAATATATGAACATTTTTATTCATTTGAATATTTATTCACTGGAAATTCTAGAAGAATCCACTTAGTAGTAACTGAGATATTTCGCTTATAAAGCCTTAGGTTTCGGATGAATGCAAAAATTTCAATTCCATTTTTAATAAAATTCGTTAAATTTATTTAAAAAACAAAATCCGTAAAACGAAATCTGTAAATTTCTACTAAAAATAAGTAAAAAATGTGCAAAGTAAAATTTTGTTTACGAATTTTTTTTCTGAGTGTAATAAGGAACATTTTTAATAACCTCAGGGAAGCTATTCTAAAATTGCACATAAATGCGTCAAATGTATATTTTTTAATCACTGAAGCAATTCGGATGGAAATCAAAATTCCCTAAATCTTTTTAGATGAAATCTTTTGTATGCATTCTACGGTTTGGAAGCGGGAACTAGATAAAGTACTAAAGTTCACCAAAAACTTCAGGATATCATAAGAAGAAAATTCAGATGGATTGGTCACACACTCAGATCCGAAAATACAATTGCCAAATTAGCTCCTACTTATAACCCACAAGCTTCCCGTCGTCGTGGACGCCCAAACACTACCTGGCGTACATCGATGTTAAAACAACTAGCATCATCACAATTCACATGGACCGAAGCTGTAAGCAGAGCTCCCGATAGAATCCTATGTAAATCTCTAATTGAGGCCGTTAGTTCACAAGCTGGAGAATAGCGGAACATCAACAAAAACTTTTGATAATAAACTCTAAGCTAAATTGAAGATTTAACTTTTACAATAAGTCCTTGCTTTGGTCCAAGGACACACAGGGTTCTATCAGGATACCTTTAAAGGACATCGTCTTAGCAGAAAGAATTATACATACTTAGTATTGATAGCAAAGTGTTTTAGTTTGAACATTATATATTAAAAAATTATTTTAATTTTTGCATTAAAAAATACAAAAATAGTTTTATCGGACTTTCTATATTTTCATATATTTAGTTGGAATATTCGTCGAACTCAAGTCCAAATTCTAATATGATATTGTCATATAAGATTTTATTTGTTGTTTCAAAAAGGTTGATCATTTTCATGATAGACAATACAATTGTTTCGTGGGCATCATCCCAACACTTTAATTGTCCGCAATATAAAATGCTTACTTGAATACACAAACTGAGACATTCCACAGGGTACAAAAATTCAACGGGACGAGAATTTTGTACTTTTGTATATGAACTGTCTGATTTGGTAAAACCAGCCATAAATCAACTCTTTTTGAAAGCAACAATTACAGAATTGTATTGTCTATCATGACGGAGACTCACAATCAGTATCAGTAAATAAAACTGTATTTTTACTAATTACTTACTTAAATTTAGATTTGTTAAATTTAACAAAAAATGTTTCAAAAAAAAACAAATTTTATTTTAAGCCAGAAAACAGGAATAAATTTTCTTAAAGTATGTTCAGCCAAAAGACTTATTATTTAGAGTGTAGAGTTATATCTTGGTTAGAGGAATAAGTTAACCTTTAACCTACTAATATTTATACACTCATAAAAAAAGCCCGTACAAATAGTTCAAAATTCTGCTAAAATAACAGGAAATAGTACCTGAATTTGCGCCAGAAGAATCTTCAATGAAGTTAAAAATCATGGTCTGCTAAATTTAGGTAAGCTAAATAATACATACTGCTAAATAAATATACGGACAATTTTAGTTAAATTAGCTAGGAAATTTGAGCTGAATTCAGCAGAAATTTTACCTGATTTAACTACAGATTTCTGTTAAAATGTCGCTTAAAATTCCGACTTCCGGGATCTGACCCTAGACGGGCCCATATTTATTATTGGGAGTAAAGGTATCTGATAAGGGTTATTTTATAGGCACAGAGTGTCGAATTTTTGTCCATTTTGCTCTATCTCGTTTAGCTTCCGAGATACAAATTATTTTACAATTTATAATCAAAAAAATTAAAATATAGCGCCATCTCTATGTGACATTGATAGCAGAGACACAAAAATATAATAATTAGAAAATAATCATGGTTTAAATTAGCTGAAAAATTTGTAAAGTTAAGAAACACAAATTACTAAAAATTAGCATGCAAAGTTAGTTCAAATACGGCCGAAAGTGTTGTAATGCTAAATTAAATTTACAAAAACTATTAGTTCAATCCTAAATTTTAAGACAAAATAACAGGAAAATTAGTTCAATAGAATCAGAACGCGTTTAACAGACTTTTGTACTAACTTTTTTTAATGAGTATACTTAAAATAATATGTCTGATGGCTGAACAAAAAAATATGTTACTTTAACAAAATTTATTCATGTTTTTTGGCTTAAAATAAAATTTATTGATTTTAACACAGTTTTTGTTAATTTAACAGATCTAAATTTAAGAAACAAATTAGGAAAAATACAGTTTTATTTGCAATTATACTGAGCCGTAAAATTTGTTTAAATTTAGGATCTCGGGATCCTCCCCAGGCCTAGTTTAATATTTAAGCAATCGAGAAAAGCTGTCGAAAGGAAAATTTAATCAAAAAAAAAAAAAATATATATATATTTTTTTTGCAGTGTAGAAATATTTCTCTTGTAGCTTTCATATATACATAGATACATACAAAACAAGAAATTTCTGAATGAAATTATATTACACAAAGTATTAATTGAGAAGAGGAATTTATTAATGAATACGATTTGAACATTTTATTTGGCACCCATACGTATATATTTTAGTGTATTTTGTTGGTTTTCTTTCAATTGAAATTGTTTAATTTTGGCAGAAGATGAAAAAGAAGAACACCAAGGTCAATAGTTTACAAAATCAGCAGAAAAAAAGATAAAAGACGAATAAAAAATATTAGGGTAATAGGAGGCTGAGCTGGGTTAAAGAAATGCACTATGAACCTTATGTTGGAGTGGACATAAAATTAGTACACTTATTTTTTCAGGTGTGCAATCTTAAGTTTAGGAATTGAGAAATGAACTCAAAAATTACCCAATTTTTGGTTTCTTAAATTTATATTTCATAAATTGGTTACCAAACAACAGGTTTTTGGAAGACGCATCAGTCGGTGTATAAACTAGTGTTTCCAATTCGGTTAATCGATTAACCGATTCCTCGATTAATCGCCTCTATTTCGGTTAATGTCGAAACAAATAATTATTCGACCCGAATAATCGGCTAAAATAGGTCGATTAACCGGTTACATTTTTAATATGGAATTTTTATTTTATTTTTTTCCAAAACTTCATAATGTTCTTAGCCTTGGCTAAAAAATTGCAAGAAGAGCTTAGAAAAACAAATACTAACTAAAATTCCACCAAATTCTTTCAAAATCGAGTAAAAGAGGTCCTTAAGCCTTTAGGTACCTTTTTTTTGGAGGAACTCCAAACAAGCTGACATTGCAATAATTTAACAAAATTTGTTTTCAAATATTTTAACAAAATACTAAAGATTTAAAAAAACATCGCGAGGGGCCAAAATAAAGGTGTTTTTAAAACTTTTCAAAAAACACATCATTCCTGTTTTAATTATTTTAAAATTTAAAATTATACTCGAATTTCCATGTCCTTTAAGACAAATTGCATTTGTTTTAAAACTGTGTTTAACAATTGACATTATAATTCCGTAAGAACTCTAATTTTTCTTACTTCTCTCAAGAAAGTGTGAATAATCGATCCACTAGAATACCATGGAACCCGAACCCGTTTCACGAAATTAACATTTTTATTCGAATTAAAATAAATAACCTAAAGTTAACACAATATGAAAATTAAAAAATGTTAATTATTATAGAACTTGATATCTGTAACAGCACACTGATAGATTTGTCTACATGCTATTTATGAATTTTTGCATTGATCCAATGAAGATTCGTTGGAATTCGTCCATTGAAACATTTCATTGAATTGATGCAGTCTTTGATAAAATTCTATGATTTAATAATTTCATACTCTTTATTAAAAATTTCATACACCCGAAAAAAGTTTTATTAAAAAGAGTTTCATAAAAATAATGCTTTTTCATTAAATTTAATAAATTTTTTTACTGAAAATTTTCATTAAAACTCGTCTGAAAAAATTCTCTCTGCACAAATTCGCTCAAGGTTAGGTTAGGTTGAATGGGAGCCCGCCAGAACGGCGAGTTCACTCGGAAGCCATAAGGCCCATTGCGATTCCCTTAAATCTCCCCCTCATCCACATGGAAAGAAATACCACGACCCGAATAAATCTAAAACCATCCCGATCCCCTCAAAAAGTCCGCAAGACTAGACAGGGAAACATCGCGTAGACTGTCCAGGTCGTCGAAGAACCTGCATCCCAGATATCTGAGTCGCCGATCCTTCAGTCCCGGACATTCACAAAGCAGATGGTGCACTGTCTCCTCCTCCTCGTCCCTACAGCCCCTGCAGTAGTCCGCCTGGGTGTAACCCCAACGCACAGCCATTCGGCCCATAGCGCAGTGTCCCGTTAGGACTTGTCCCGATCGTCCGCTTGCCAAAACCAAGAAGAATCTTTGTCCTCCCCGGATCAGGCAGTGGCCATAGGGTCCGAGATATCCTACAATTGGTCAAGGTTGTCCACCTTGCCCTCGTCTCCCTATCCGATATATTCTCTATTACACCGAATAGCCCCACCAGAGGAACCAGGACCTCAGTCTGTATAGGGTCCTCAACCGCCTCGGAGCCATTCCTCGCACACACGTCAGCCAGCTCGTTGCCCACGATCCCAGCATGTCCTGGGACCCACGCCAGCCTGACCGAGTGCCGACGAATACGGTTGAGGGATTCAATACAGTGCCGCACACACCCCGATCTGACAGTATCGGATTCCAGGGCTTTCAAAGCAGCAAGACTGTCCGCAAAGATGCTAATGGATGATGGATCCAGATCCCGTTTCCATTATCCTCCTTGCGGCCACGTCAAGGAGGTCTAGTTCGCCGGAATAAACTCCCGACCCTGTCCCCATGTCCATCTTCGAGCCGTCCGTGTACACTGAGATATCACCACTCTGAATAACGGAGTCGGCTGCCCAGTCTTCCCTGGTCGGTACAATCACCTCAAAAATCCTCTGGAAATTCGTGACCGGTAAGATATAGTCCGTCTTACGATCCAGTAGCGCACCACCAATCACATGCAGAATGGTACTGTGCCCCCAAGTGCGTTGCCTCAGCTCTTGCATCTCCCTGAGTCTGAGAGCTGCCTTTGCCGCCGTGCCCCTGATATAAATATCCAGTGGTGGGATGCCAAGCATCACCTCCAAACTTGCCTTGGGTGTAGAACGCTCAAAGTTTAGGTTATTTTTATTTTCAATGGCCCTTAGAAAACGAAAATGAGACTGAGAAAATCAGCAAAATTTTATCCTGATTTTTGCAGCGTAAATTGGCGTTTTCATTAACTGAAATTCAACTCTCAAATAGAACTTAATTTTTCTATGTCGATGGCTCAATGTAAAAAGCATCTAACTCGTTATTTCTTCAGGGGAGAAGGAAGAATCTTAATAAATTCTGCAAAACTTTAGATTGTAATATTTTTTTAAATGCAATATTAAATTTTATTGTGCCAGTACTGATTAAAAATTACTTTCAAGGAAATTTTGTATCTAAAGTTTTTCAGATTTTTAAAATTTGTTCCTAACGAAATAAAAAATCTACATTGAGTTATTGACATGTAACAGTTTTAGGTTCGCTGTTCCTAACTTACTAATATTTGGCAAAACAAAAATCTGCCACTTTCAATAAAATTTTAGTAGGTTTAGCAAACTTTTTACAGACCTTTTTCTATTAGTATAAGAAAAGTTTTAATTTAAAAAATTTCAGATTCCGAAACTTTTCAGTCATCGAATATGATTTTTTAAATATATCGAGTTTATATGTCACGTTGATATTTAACATAAACAGGCAGCTCTTTGTATTTTTATTGATAAAAAAATTAAGGAAATACATTAATTTTGCAATAAACGATTAATCGATTAATCGCCAATTTTGTCGATTAACGACTCGGTTAACCGCCTACGTCGAATAATTGGAAACACTAGACATTACAGTTGATTTGAGTTCAACTTGATACGACTTCTTTCCACAATGAGTTTTTTCCCTATATTTTAAGTATTTCAAATAAGTGGCAACTCTGTGTTCAAGACACAACCAATATGGGTATCAAAATGTTTCGAGGACTTTAAATCTGTGTATAAAGAAATCTAAATTTAATTAACTTCAGACATATTTTAATACAAAGACGGTACCATTATTAACCCCACTTTTAACCCTTAAGCATGCGACTGCGCAGCTTAGAAGAAAATACATGTCTTTTAATTATTAGCATCTATAACAAATCAGAATTTGACTAGAATCTGCAGGTTACACCACTATATGGTTGCATTATACAATTGTGTAATGCAATTGCAAAACATGCATAAATAAGTTATATAAGATAATATTTTTGGGAACACAATTTTATACGTTACTCACTTTTTCGCTTAATTTTGTAAGGACGTATAATAAATTTTAAACGTTATAAACACAACAAACCTTCTTTTTGAAACCTAGCAGTTTTTTACCGCAATTTCATGCAATAGTTATCGTTAGTTTTACTCGCATAGTTGTTTGTTTTACATAAATAGCTCATTGTGATCAGTTAAGTGGTTATCTGTAAGATATAACTCACAAGAAAGTCTGCATCATATTTGAGAATTTTTCATTGGCATTGAAGTTTAATTGGCATTGCTTGATGACAATGGACTAGATTTGTGAAGTAATTGCTTAAAAAACCCTGTATTTCCCTCTATTAGTAATATCTATTTTTTATTCATATGAGCCAATACCAATGACAACAAATTTATTTACAATTCAATGTCAATAAAGCTTTTTTAATTGACATTGTATATTAAAACCACACAAATTTTGCCTTTTTTAGACTGGGAAAAAAAATTAATTTAGTTTTTCCATACATTTTCATATAAACTGAAAACCAGATTCTACCTGGTTTTGCCAAAGCCGAAGTAAAAATAAATGAAATGTGCGTTAAACACTCGCTGCCCTTTATTATTAATTTTTGAAACACCCCGTTACAACGAATATAGAATTAAAGAAAGTTTCAATTTTTTTCAATTTCAAATTCCAGATACTAAGCTTTAAATTCAATGTTGGTAGTTTCAGTAATTGAAATCATTATCTATAAATTTTTTTTTGATAAAAAGAAGTCAAGATAAAAAACTTGAAAATTATGCATTTTTTATACAAATTAATAAATACCGGTAAAATATCGGCAACTACCCATAAAAATAACGGTATCGGTAACGATAACGGTATTTGTAAAAATTTTTAGAGGTATTCAATTTGAAACGGTAATTTAGCGGTAACGGTATTTTAATGATAACGGTAACCAACCTTCCTTTTTTTAATTTTATTTTCGAAAATGTATTTCCAGACCACCTACTTATAGGTTTTGCCAGCAATTAGCCAACGTTAAAGATTTTGTATTAAGGGAATTAAATGTGCTAAAAAAATTTTTTCCCCGGTGCTTTTCCGGTACTTTTTAAACACCTCGCCCTTTTGTCTAATGATGTTATTATTTTGGAAATGGGAAAGCACTTTTTACTAGTACTTGTACCACCTGTTAAAGTGCCTTGCCATCACTTTCCCATTTGTAATTTTCTGGCTGGGTATGTTCACAATTCATTCAAATCGGAGTGAGCCACACCACAAACGCACACATTCTCCAAATAGTAATCAAATATTTTATCTTTTGCTTTCTTTACTATGTTCATTAATTTTTTTTAGTGTATGTGAATGTACATATGTGTTTCTTTGCTATTGTGTGTTTTTATATTTGATTTTGAGTGCCGGATATGACGTCAATAAGTGGGCGTAGATTGTGTTAATTATTTATTTTTCTTTATGTTTGCTTATATAGTTGTTGTTGTTTTTAGTTTTACATTCCAATCGTATCTACTAAGTAGTGTGTCTGTGCGTTTTTTTTTTTTATTTAAAAACTATCATTTAACGTGTCATTGGCTTGCGCAGTAAAAAACTTGTCCTCAAATTTTGGAATTCTTTGAGAAGTTATGCTAAATTATGAAAGAAAAAGTTTCTTAAAACTTAACGGTTAGTTTTATAGGCAGAACTAAGAACGATTTTTGTCTAAAATATTTCTTAAGTTAGAAATATAGTTTGAATTTAGACAAAATTCGTTCTAAATTTTGACTAGAAAACTGACCCTAAAGAAAAATAAGAAAATAAACTTATCCTAAAATCAATACTGAAATCCCTATTTTGAAATCTATAACTAACACCCTTATTCTAAACTTTATAACAATGACAAAATTGTGACAACACAGACCATTCACCACAGTGTTGTCACAATTTTGTCAATGTTATAAAGTTTAGAATAAGGGTGTAAATTTGAAATGCAAACACGTGTTTTTCTCTTAACTTGTAGAAATATTTACTTCGGAAAACCATTTAATAAAATTTTTAATTTTTACAGAAACATAAAATTTGTATTAACTTTACAATCAGGGAAAAAGTTTACCACCGAAAAATAGCTAATAAAATTGTTACCCAGCAAAACCTTTTATTACCAGGTAAAGGGAAATGGAATAAGAAACCAAAAATTGTAAGTACTTACACTTTGGTCACATAACACATTATTTTAACATGGGGGTGTCATTGGAGGTAAATGGTTGCCTAAATCTTACGTATAGGCTCAAATAAGTGATAACTAAGAAAGTATTGAAATAAGATGTTACTTGTAATATTAAATTCGCCAGTTAGCAATATGGGCTAAAATACGTACGTACTTGTATGAAGTGAAATAAGTTGTTACATATTAGTACATACTTCAATGGTTACATATAGGGAATGAAATAACAAGTTACCAGTAATGGCTTTAAAAATTAAAAATAAGAACTTACGTTAATGAATGTTATTTTAAATTGACTATAGATCATAAATTAATATCACTTTCTTACGTAACTTACGAACTTACGTAATTGCTTATCAACAATATCATAATATTGCAATAACATTGCAATTAAGTGTCCTCATTTGATATCGTTTTATTTCATGTCGTTTTATTTTATGTTTACATGTACAGCGATCCGAGCAATGTAATTAGATTATAAATTTTATTAAATCGTACTTCTGCGTAATAAGTAGTTATATACCAGAGCTTTAAAGAATTAATTCCTTTTTGGAATGAATTCTCAAAAATTTAATTCAATTCTTTATTTCAAGGAATGAATTCATTAATAAGACATAATTAATATTATAGAATGAATATTATGAAAATAAATATATAGAATTAATTCAAATTTATAGAATGAATTCCCTGACCAAAGCATTAAGCATTAAAATTAAATAATTCATTCAACACGAGTTAATTCATTTTTAAGTCAAGGAGTTCATTTAACTCTAGTTCATTAAAATTTTAGTCAAGGAATTAATTCCTTGTAGATTTAATTCCCTAAAGGAATTAACTTTTCCGTTTAATTCCCTGAAGGAATTAACTTTTCCGTTTAATTCCCTAAGGAATTAAATTTTTTTTTAATTCCCTAAGGAATTAAATTTTTTTTTTAATTCCCTAAGGAATTAACTTTTTCGTTTAATTCCCCGAATTTAAGTTTTCACTTAATGCCCATCGCTTAATGCTACATACGTATATCTATATATATACAGGCCATTTTGTAAAACGGCGATTTTTTTTAAATGGCCCGTATCTCGCGATAGAGCTCCTATGAAATAATAACACACCCCAATAATACAAATAAATCAGGTCTTGTAACGCTTTCGACTGATCCATTTCTATAAAACAGTGGGTCACCGTGACTGTTTCATAAAAATGAATAACAGGAGCGTGAACATTAGAGCGTACCACCTTACAGGCAAAAAAAAAAGTACGCCGTACACCCTCCAATTTGAAGTATTTTTGCAAGGTTTCAAAAAAAAATTTTTATTTTTTTTTGCCGAACGTAGGGGTCGCCATTTTACATTTTTCGTTATATCTTTGGCATTTACAGTCGGATCTTAAAGTATGATACATCGATGTTTTTCTCTTGAGGAGACCAGTGTTTTGCTCCAACGGCATTTTGAGCTCAAGTATCCCGTTCTAGTAGTTACCCACCAGATATCAGTTGCTACCACCCTAATGTCAGCTCGCAAAAAATCATTAAACTTTTGCTAAGGAAGTTTTTCGCTAAACCCAGTAGAATTTTTTTTCATATATTGGTTGCCGAACGTAGGGGTCGTCTTTTTAAATTTTTTTTAATTGGATTTTTACTATATAGCAACACACTGGTCTCCTCGAGGCAAAAAAATCGATATATCACACTTTAAAATCCGATTTTAAATGCCAAAGCTATAACAAAAAATTAAAAAAGGCGACCCCTACGTTCGGCAAAAAAAAATACTTCATTTTAAAGGGTGTACGGCTAACTTTTTTTTTTTGAGGTACGGTCTAGTGTACATAGTTCCAAAACTTGCAAAAATTTTGTCCGTTTTGCGTTATCTCGCTTAGTTTTCAAGATACAGGCCATTTTGTAAAATGTAAAATGGCGATTTTTGTAAAATGGCCCGTATCTCGAAAACTAACCGAGATAGAGCAAAACGGATAAAATTTTTGCTCCACAGGTGTATTGACATACTCCGATAATACAAATAGGCTAGGTACAGGAGAGATCCCGAGGGATCCATTTTTATGAAACAGTCACGGTGACCCACGTGACTGTTTTATAGAAATGGATCAATCGGAAGCGTTACAAGACCTGGGCCATGATCCGCTAACTTTAAAAAAAGATAGTTGTCAGTTTTTGGTTGCTTCATGTAAGCATATCACTATAGTATCGTTTCGAACATGTTTTCGAAAAAGATAGTGAAACATATGTCATTTTTTATTTTTTTCTTATTACGCTTTGTTATCCATTTCCTAAAAACACTGGAAATAAAGTACTTAATGAATTTTATTGAATATAATGGTTGAATAAAAAATATTTTATCGGTTCTAGTTATTTTTTATAAAGTGTAAGTGCCTTTTTAGCTTTTAATTAAATAATGTTCATATATGTACCCTACTGGAGAATATGCAGCCAAAGTCGAACAAGGGATCAATTAGACTTTTAACACACAGTCCCGATTTTTGTTTTTATACTCGTATCTTACTAGAAAGTGAGGGTTTTGTACTGAGTATAACAATCAGCCCCTAAAGTATGAATATTGATTGCGACATATTTTCTTAATTTGTTATCAGATCGGTTCAAAAAGCATATCAATAGAAAGGTTAAAACCTCTTTCATAAGAAACAAATTAAAAAAAATTTTTAACCCCTTTTTAATAAATAAGGTCTGTAATAATAGTCGTTATATTAAAGCCAAGAAATCAAACTTCCAACAACGAGGGATAAACTTAAACTACTAACATATTGATTGTGGTATCAAAAATTTTCAAAAGTAGGAGTTGCCTTTCATAGCGGATCAGGACCCTGGCTTATTTGTATTATTGGGGTGTGTGATTACTTCATAGGAGCTCTATCTCGCTTAGTTTTCCAGATACGGGCCATTTAAAAAAAATCACCATTTTACAAAATGGCCTGCATATATATACTTAGATATAGCATTAAGAGATGGACATTAAGTGAAAGCTTAAGTTCAGGGAATTAAACGAAAAAGTTAATTCCTTAGGGAATTAAAAGATAAATTTAATTCCTTAGGGAATTAAATGAAAATTTTAATTCCTTAGGGAATTAAACGAAAAAGTTAATTCCTTCAGGGAATTAAATGTTCAAGGGAATGAATTCCTTGACTAAAAGTTGAATTAACTAGAATTGAGTGAATTCCCAGGGAATGAATTCCTTGACCGAAAGTTGAATTAACTAGAATTGAATGAATTTCTTGGTTAACGAATGCATTAAATTTTATGACTGATTTAGAAAAAAATTAATGAATTCCTTTAAGATAAACCGAATGAAAAAAAGGAATTCATTCAATTCCTTAAGTTTGGTCAGGGCATTCATTCCCAAAATATAAATTCAGCTCAAAAAAAGGGAATTAGGGAATTAATTCTTCGAAGCTCTGTTATATACATAATGCAACACCAATAACGTGTCATTTTTACCCTTATTCATAAGTTATTATATAACACAATATCAGTAGTATATTATTTTAAAGCCTCCAAATAAGAAGTGATATATCTCTATATCAGTAACTTATTACTTCATAACTCCCACATAAGTATGGGTGTATCACACTATAAGTAACGTATTAATTTAGGTTTATAAGTATGTAAAACCAAAGGTAAAGGGGTACCCATTGCCAGGCAAGGCGTGAAAAAGGTCCAACCCATTAGCAAGGTTTTGCTGGGTAACTCTGTTATTTAATATTTTTGTACTAAAATGTCAAAACATGCTGTCATATTAACCAAGAATTATACCACACTGAAAGAATTATCCTTCATGAAATTAATGATATAATTTCATACAATTTTTTTCGTAGAACCAATGAAGAATTTTATTATGTATATAATATTTAATTAATATTATGAAATTTTTCATAACTTTTCTTTCATAAAATTTCATAATTTCATTAAAAAAATTCATTGAATTTCAGAAATTAGATCTCCATAAATTTAATGAAAATGTTCTTTATATATATGAAATTGTTCAAAAGTTTTTACTTTTTTTAATTTTTTTTTTTATAAAGTTCGTCATTTCCTGAGAAATATATAATAATTTTTAATTATTAATTTTGGACTATGAAATTTTTTTATAAATCATATTAATTTTTTCGAAACTCTTTTTTTTATGAAACTTTTTAATTTAATGAATTCTTTCTTTTGATATATTTCGTACATCCGTAAAATATGCTAAATATGCTATTTATTCATTGGCTGAATGATTTATTCATTGGACGAGTAGCCTATTAATTTTATGAAGAGTTTCTAAACTATGAAGAAATTCATTACTGAAGTGAAGATAATTCTCTCAGTGCACGGAATACTGTGAAATCCGACAATAACGGACATCCAAATATCCAAGTGTTGGAAGCATCCCAAGTATCGAATTATTTGGACTGTAATCACAAAAAATCCGGTTTAATGTTTGCATTTAAAGAAAAATAATGTCTGCAAAAAGATGAAAACCTTATTTGAATTAATGGCACTAAAACAACAACAGCAGTAACAACATTTATATTGGATTAAAATACCGAGCGCTCTTATCGCCAAAGAGCGGAAGTTTAATAAACAAGTGAAAACATTAAAAAATACACACAAATAGTATTAAAATGTTTACAATTTATGGATCTATGTCAGGGGTTCCCAGCAATTTTTGCTCCACAGCCACCTTGAGACATTTATACTGTCTTGTGGCCGCCCATATACAAACAAATATAGTGAAACCTCCGAATAATGGATCATTTTAACAGAGTGGATCACAATACTTACAATACGTTAAAGTGATTATGAATTTATCAATAATGAAATTAATAGTCTTTTTTCTTCAACAAAAATTTGAAGGAAGAAAGTATACGGTACAAAGTATTGAAATGGTTTCACCTTTCAATTGGCAGAATTTTTTCAGTATTATATGAATGCTTCAGTTGCCAAATCGATTAATTCCCTAAAGAAAAATTAATGAGTCTCAATGAGAAAAATGAGAAAATAGTATTTATTGTTTTTTCCAATTCTTGTTAAATTATAAATTTTGTCATTTAGTAGTGTTAATATTTATTATCAGAGAAATTTGTTTTAAATATTATACAGTTAAGGGTCGATAAAGTTTTTTGAAGTTAAAGTTTTATAAAATTCAGAAAGTGTAGTTGATCGATTTGGCATTCATATTGGAAGAATTCATATGTACATTCTAGTAATAGAAGAAAATCTTGTGTGAAATGTTTCTATCTTCATATGAAATGACTTCATATATTTATATTATTTTTAAACAAGTTTTTAACTAAAGTTTTAGTTTAGAGTAACTTAAATATATGTATGTTCAATAAATATAAAGAAATATATTTTTATTTTTTATAATCAGTGTGTTCGTTTACTTGAATTTCTTACTACTTTTACTACAATTGGAAAGTTTTGTTTACTTTTTGTATTGAATTTTTCCAGCTGTAGTAAATGTAGTAAGTAAACGAACAAGCTTAATATTTTGTATTTTGAGCACTTTCCACTGGAAGAAATATTTCTGCTGGGGGGTTGCACACACATACATAGCTATAAATTTAGGTCAACTCAATACAAAATTAATTTGATGTTTATTAGTCAACGATTTTGAAAGAATGAAAATATTTTAAATTTTTATAAAAAAAACATCCCAGCTAGCAAACGAGCTAAAACTTAATTTTTGCGTGAAAGTGGTTTATCCAAAAGAGCCTTCTTTTTGATTAAAAAATCACTCAAAAAAATATTTTAAAAAATTCTTAAGCTTAAGAATTAATCTTTTTTTTGAGTCATTTTTAAACTTTTGTGAACAGTTTCAAGTTTATTTACATTGCTGAATCATCTTTTGGATTTAATAATTTGCCCGAAATTTGTATGCCTTTTGTGATTTATTTTATAAGACTCATATTTTTGTCCAAAAAATGAACAATTCTTGACAATTTTTTTTTTATTAAAAAATATGTGTTTTTTAAATAATTTTTGACTCACAGAATGAGAATCCTCAAGAAAATATCCTTACTTCGCTGGCTGGGATCCCAACCAACAATATTCGGCACCCTCAAAACTATATCTGCTAAATGACTCACAAAAAAGATTATTTTGGGAACCCTCTAACTTTCTGAAATTTCAAAGTTTTTTCTTCAAAAAACACTATATTCCTATAAAGATGCAAAAATAAGCCATCTAAAAACATACCTAACATAAGACTCTCAACTACTGTTAAATTTCTTCAAATCTCCGCCGAGACCGAGAAGAGTGTGGTTAACAATGGTTGTGTATGTTGCAATCTCCTGAGATTCTATGCTCGATTGAGATTCGTTGCTATAACCTTCTATGAAAATTTCTGAAAATGTACCACCGAGCCTTTTAACAGAGCTTGAAATGTAGGCATACTCTTAACAGACAGATGTATTTCCCATATGTGAAAAATTTTACATATAAGAAGTAAAGTGGAGAGTCAGATAGAAACTAAAATATCCATATATTTTTTATTAATATATTCTTCGCTATCTAGACTTTTGAAATTTCGATTCGTATCTGTGTGTAATCTATGGTACTTTGTTTCGACTAAAGAAAATCGTAAGGTAGGTAGGTTATACATATACAGGGTGGCGAAAAAGTAATGTCATAATGTGAATTGCCTACCATTTTGTTAGAAATGAAAAAAAAAAAAATGAGTTCTGTTTTCACGAACTCATTAAAAATTTAAATTAAATTAAGTTGAAAAAATTATATCGGTCAAATGACCACCCCCCGAGTTGAAGCACATATGTGCTCGTTTGACGTCATTTTGCATTGTTGCTCGCAAAACATCAACAAACAATCACTTTGAGGGGATGCAATGGGTCTTGCATTTCATGTGGGTTCTCTCTGTGCCCCAGAAACGCTTATTTTGTTTCTTAACATAGCCATTTAAGTGGAAATGGGCTTCGTTGCTCATTATGGTTTTTGCGTTAAAATAAGAGACCAAAAATTGGTCAAATAAGGAGTAACAATAATTCTACGTTCTTCAGGTGTGTATCGCTCCATGGCTTGTTGTCAAATAATTCTCTATCTGTCTACAACATAGATGTCAAAGCACAATGACATTTGCCGCCATTTGCAAAAATTAAAGCACATTCACATTATGACATTACTTTTGCGCCACCCTGTATTTGAAATAACTACAGTGTTGTACGGGAGATTATTCCTTTATACCCATACATTTCGACTAAATGGGGTACATTCATAGAAACATAATGAGTGTGTATCACTAAAAGTGATCGACCTTTAAAAGTACAATAAGATATCTTGGACTACATAGATTTTACATCTGTTACGTATACAAACGCACACATTAGCATGTCCCGTATTTCAAAAATCTAAAGTATAAGAGCTCAAGCGATGCATATTAATGACGGAAAAATGACAAAAAAAAGTGGTCGGGTATTACTTTTAGGATCTTATGCTGCCCATACATTAAGGAACATTGAGTAGGGAACAAAAAATATCAAAAAATTTTGTAAACACGAATTGCACGATATCAACACGCACACACTCACAAACACACTCACACATTCACAAAAAAATGGGATTTTTTCACGAATGTTCCTTAATGTGTGGGCCGCTTTAAGCTAGAATTATGCATTAAACACATAGACGACTGCAGCTACATGACTACATGACTACAAATGCTGCTGGCTGCAATTGTAGTCGTGTAGTCAGCTACTTAATTTTTTTGAAAACGACAGCAACATAGTAAACAGATGATGCAAAAAATTTGACGTTTTGATAAAGGTTAATTTTTTTTGGTTTGTGCTTCTAAAATAATGGCTGAGGAATATTTAATTTTTAATTTTTAAGATCCATTTTTTTTACAAAACATCACAATAAAATTAATTCCAAATATAAATTAATGAAACCTTCAAACAATTGTAAAATATAAACAGCTGTTTCTTTAGTGTTCCCATAACGGTGATTTTTTAGTCAGAACTAGCGATTTTATTTCGCCTCTAGCGGGAAAAATTGTCCTGTTTACATATTTTGTTATATTGTCAAAACTATTTTTGTTTTGTAGCCAACAAAAATAGAAATTATCCTAAGTTGACTACAGCGGCAAAAGTAGTCGTGTAGCCGTGTAGCTGTGTTGGTGTCAAAATAATCGTTTTCATATAAACGTGTGTATTTTATTTTTGACTGGCTGTAGTCGTGTAGCTGCAGTCGTCTATGTGTTTAATGCTTTAAACGTAAATGTATCGCGACGAATAAGCTGATTCACAGTGTTGCCATTTCAGTGCTTTTCGGGTATTTTTTGGTGCTTTTTTCCTTCCCATACCCGGTGATTTTTTACAAATACCCGTTTAAAAAAAGCGGGTATTTACAGTGCTTTTTACGATTTCTGGCAGTGCTTTTAGTGCTTTTTGTACAGCTTATATGTTTGGTATTTGTTCTCGCTTTTTTCAATTTTTCTTCAATTTTCTGTCAAAGTTGAAAAAATAATACGAACTCAACAAAAAATACATTTTTTCACAATGTTTATAGTACAATTTTAAATAGCAACTTCGATATATTTAAACTTCTAAATTTTTAAATATTAGTTTGGTGCTTTTTTACCCCTTTTTGGTTATTTTTTGAACTTTTTTTACACGATTTTACAAAGCTAAAATGTGTTTTTAAATTCTTGATTTAAATTTTTAAAAAAATTAATATCGTGCTTTTTTACCTCATTTTTGGTAAATTTTTACTCTTTTTACCCGTTTTCACAATGCTCACGGTGCTTTCCTGCCTTCACGAGTTGGCAACACTGCTGATTCAACCTATATGTTGAGAAATACATAATGCTGAGTACTTAACGTAAATGAGTCGTAAAGTGACGGACAATTTTGTTGAAAATATAATCTCTCTCTGGTTTCACGTGAGAGTGGAATAATACTGTTTTTAGTTGCATCAAAAAATAGAAAAACATATGGCACGGTACGTATTTTGAATAATACAATTCGACATTATAACTCGTTCAAATTCCATTTACTTTCGAATAAACAGACCTTAATCAGCATTTGAAGTTAGAGGATCATACAGTATTTTCGATTAAAGAAACCATAGACTGCTATTATTTCTAAAAATTTTAAGAAACAATTTTTTATATGGGACTCCCTAATAAGTTTTACTTTATTTACTTTTTATTCCTTTTTATATTTCTCTTCTGCTTTTATTTTCTTCAGGTAGCTGCTAGTACGAGTATAACTAATATAACAAACTCGAATTTGTCTTTGTCGTTGTTGTTGGTTTAGTACTATACATTTGATGCATTCCATGTCAACTAAACTAGGATTAACTAAATTTTACTGCACCTATTAGTAGACAGGCGCAGATACAAGGGGGGGGGGGCATGGGGATAGAGCCCCTGCTTGATGACCAAACCAAATATTTTTTATTCCAAATAATGCTAAAGGGTGGTTAAATTTTAAGGGCCGATGTTGAATGTGAACCACACCTAAACGCCAAGTTTTTTTCTGCATTTCATTTGACATTTCTCAATTTCAGACTAACTCAATTTGAACTATTGAATTTTCAATGATGTGAGAAGCATGGTCTGCTAAATTTAGATAAGCTAAATTTTACATAATGCTAAATATGCAGACAATTTTAGTTAAATTAGCTAAGAAATTTGAACTAAATTCAACAGCAACTTCATCTGATTTAACTGAAAATTTCTGCTAAATTGTCGCTTACAATCTGGGTTTTTGGAATCTCCGGATCTGTCCAAAGAAAGGCCCATATTTATTATTGGGAGTGTAATGAATTTTTCTCCATTTTGCTCTATTTCGTTTAGTTTTCGAGATACGTATAAGCCATTTTATGATTATAAAATAAAAAAATGTGAAAATATAGCGCTGTCTCTATGTGATACTAATATCAGAGACACTAAAATTTGTAAAATTAGGAGACACAAATTGCTTAAAATTAGCATGCGAAGTTAGTTAAAATACGGATGAAAAAATTGTTATTGCTAAATTGGATTAACAAAAAATATTAGTTCAATCCTAAATTTTAAGACAAAATAATAGAAAAATTAGTTCAATTGAGTCAGAGCGCGTTTAACTGGCTTTTGTACTAATTGTTTTTCATGATTATAAAAGAAAAAGAAAAATAGAAAGAGTTGATACTTAACATTCCCACTGTCAAAATTTGTGTGGGATTTTATAACACGTATAGGAAAAAACAAGCCTAATATTTAGCAATTTACAAAACGTAAAAAGGAAATAAAATTTGGCATAAATTACACATGTTTACAGGTAAAAATAGTTTTAATTTTTTTTTACAAGTTTTGTATTAAACATTAAAGTCGGTCGTGGCCATGTTTCTAGCTTTTCGAATGTTATTTGTTCCATAGCTTGAAAAAAGTAATTAATTTGAGTCATTTTATGAATTGGTGAATAATTATAATCAGTTTAAATCATGGATGGTAACCGAAACGAATGCGGTTATCGTTAGGGTAACGATATTTTAGGTTATTTCGGTAACGGCATTTTAAGGGTAACGCTATTTCATTTATTTCGGTATCGGTATTTTAAGGATAACGGTATTTGATTTATTTCGGTAACGGTATTTTAAGGATAACGATATTTGGGTTATTTCGGTAACGGTATTTTAAGGTTAACGGTATTTCAGTTATATCGGTAACGGTATTTTAAGGATAACGGTAGCCAGTTATTTCGGACATACCGCATATTTTTTTGCAAAAACCAAAATAAAGTAAAAACAAAACGAATTAATTGACTTAATTTATGTGAAATACTCAACAACCACGTGCAATGACCAAGAGTAGAGAATTAAAAATAACGGTAACGGTATTTTAAGGTTATCGATATATCATTTATTTTGGTATCGGTATTTTAAGGATAACGCTATTTCAGTTATTTATTTATTTATTTTTTATTTATTTATTAATATGCTGTTCCATACACAAGACTAAGAGTCTCATATTACAGTATAGAACTGAGTCTGTGGAAAAATAAAAATCGTTAAAATTAGAAATTTTTAACTCATAAACTAATTACAATTGATAAATAAAAACCGTTAATATTAGAAATTTTTAACTTAAAAACAAAAGGAAAATATATGTAACATATACATTAATTAATTAAACAATCATATTGAAAACTATTAAGAGCATCAAACTAATTAATTCCCTAGCATTTTGTAATCTAATCAATGTGTGAAAAAATGAATAATGTTTTCCTTAAACTGTTGTGCGTTACATAATAGTTGAGTGTCATGAGGAAGTGAGTTCCAGAGAGGAATGGCATGAATATAGAACTGCCATTTGGATAGAACTGCCATTTGGATTTCGGTAACGGTATTTTAAGGATAACGGTATTTCGGGTATTTCGGTAACGGTATTTTAGGGGTAACGGTAGTCAGTTGAAAGGGTTTTGAATCGATAACGGTATTTTAGCGGTATTGACTGCCAACCCTGGTTTAAATCAATGACTTGAAATTGAATACATTGAGATATGATTTATTTAAGTTTATATTGATTCGATTAAAAATTGGTTTTGTGGTCTGATCGTGTTCTATAAATAAAAACAACCACTTTTCGGTAAAATTGGTTTGTTAAAATTAAAGAAATTCGCTGGATTCAATGAAAAGAATCAACAACAAGATATTGATCGAATCAAATAGGAAATATGTAATTCAAGCAATAAAATGAATTTTGCAATCGATTCGTTCAAAATTAAATCGGATTTAAAAACTGAAATAAATTGCAAATAATGGTACTTTATAATGGGCCTATGGTGCTCTATATGTTTAGGGGCCTATTGACGATCAAGCATGCTATACAGCTTGCATTCAAAGCATTTACAAGGCATTACACGAACAAACGCTGTCCATGCACGCAAAGAAAAACTATAGTATTTTCATCTAAAATAAGCCTATAAGTTGCCTTAGTTGATTGTATACTATACAACAACAAAAGTTAAGAATATAACTTATAAAATCACTTAGGCAAATGTTCAAAAACAAATGTTCGTTGAAATGTCTATGTTCGTTGACAAAATTTACATCTTTTTTTCCAGGTTCAATAAACTATTTATTTTTTTATAAATAAAATGACTTCTGTTTTATTGGAAATTTATATTTTTATTAATATTTTAATTTAATATTGCATATTTGAATCACATTTATAAAAAAAAAAAAATTAAATACCGAAACAATGGCATTATTCCTCTTGCTTATTCTGTTGTGTGAAAAAAAGATGATGCATCCACATTTAAATACATATTGTCTGAATTATTTGGACGTATTACTTACATTTCTCACAATTTTTTATGTTTAATTTTGCATTTTATTCCACATTCCATTTTTTCTTACCCTTTAAAAAAATTTTAAAGTTTATATTTTTATATTTTTCTTCATATCAAAAAATAATCTTAGTTGTTATCTTGTTTTTTTGCAAGAACATACATACAGCTTGTTGTTTCGTCAAAATTCATCTACGATAATTTGCCTAAGTACTACCTCAATAAATTAACCCACAAAAAGATAATATACAACAAGAAATATTGGCTACTGCCTATTACACTAGAGTGCAACCCTATAAAATTACTACCAAATTAAAAACCCACGTTAAATTTACATGGCATGTTTTGTTAAAGTAACTATAGGTTTTTCTTTGCGTGTGTTATACAACATGCTTGACCGTCTATAGGCCGCTTTTCATAATACTGACAAACATATTTTGCATAGCGCATGCTACGGGGACATTTTTTCGATCTATAGTTTAGTATGGAGACATTTGGTTAGTTTGGGGACTGTCCTCAAACTCTTCCTAGATCTAGCGCATAGTATCAAGACATTTTTGACTCATATACAACATAGTTTGGGCACATTTTTAGATATGTCTCCGAACTATGCGCACCACATACATATAAACTTGTTAGCGTACTTTTCCAGTAAAAATTATACATACAGTAATGTAAGAATTACTGAGAAAGTATTCGATCTCAAGGAAAAAAATATTCAAAGCAGTTTCTGCTAAAAACAAAATTCGTTGGCGAAAACAACTACTCTATGGGTGTTGGTGTGGAATGCATCATATGTTGATCACGGTTTATAAATTTATATGAATATAAGAATATAATGATTTCCCTAAAGTAAAGAACAACAACAATAACAGCCACGAAATCATCAAGCTGCGTTCCCCTACATGTACGTGTGTATAATTTGAGTGGTACGATGCTAAGTATGGCACTTTGTCATCTTCTCTGGCCAATATTCTAAGTGAATGTACTTAAACATTCGTATGTTCCCAGCAAAATCTCATTAATAGGTGCTGATAAAGCCCCGTTTAGATTATCACACAAGTGTGTTATACATGTCAGAAATGTGTTGTATAACGAAAATGTATAATAGTGTGAACACTGTTCGTTACACACATGTCAAAATGGGTGCACACATTTTAAAAAACGGTCACACTTTTTTGACAAGATTTATTTTTTGAAATATTTCATAAAGTTACCACTTGTCTCAATACAAGTGTTGTGTTATTCACCAATAAATGTTAAACAAAGCCTAAAAACAACTAGTGGTGAAAAAAAGTAATAAAAGAAGAAAAAATTACTGTTTTCATTTATTTGTTGTGTGTGTCGATAACAGCCTGAACACTGAAAAGAGTTTCTTTTATACTATTCTGACAACCAGACAATTTCAGCACACTTTTTGTCAAACTTGTGTGAAGAAAAGTAGAAGCACTTGTGTGATAATGTGAACGGGGCTTTACTAATATCTAAATAATAACCAGTAGGCTAGAAGTATTATTTTTATGCGACATGGTCGTTGTTGTAGGCAGTTGTACGTACATATTCGCTGCATGAAAAATGCAAAAAATTTGTGCATCTGCTTACCCGCTGCATAACAAAAATAAAAAAACTATTTACGCAGTTAACAAAATAAGCAATTATTCGTATACTAATACACAGTTAAAAAATAAGTGGTTACTGGTTTTTTAATAATAAGGCTTACTCATGTGGCACTACTTTTGTAATTACGAGTATGCTTGTAAAAACGACTTGGTCTTACAAAAATAACTACCCAGCAAAACCACACATTACCAAATAATGTATAAAGCAATGTGTAGCCATAGGGGCGGATGCATTACTTTACACGTTGCTTCACTGATGAATTTTACAGGCGATGAGCCCCAAAGTAATGCATGGAAAGTTGTAATGTAAGTGCCCTACGGGAAATTTTAACAAACTGTCACCGAACTGGCCCCTTTATATGAAATAAACTGGTCACTTTTACATGGCGTTGTCATAGGAGGGGGAAATTGACCTCTTGTGACATATCACAAGACAAATCCCAGGACAGGTTCCTGAACTTTGTTTTTTATGAGAGTTCAGTAACCTGTCCTGGGATTTGTCTTGTGACAAAAAAGTAATGTGTGTAAAAATAGATTTTCATAAAAAAAATTTTTATTTCAATATTTTTTTTATTAATTAAATAAGTTTTAATTAAATTACTTTCCGTTTATAAATCATGCAATACGTAATCAGTAATTGGTAAGTCATTACTATTTGTTTTGAAATAATGCAGAAGGTAAAGAGCTATCATTACAAGGTAATGCGTGATTATATCGCACCCATTATCATAGTTTTGCTGGGTAGTACTGATGCCGTATTATAAGTAGTAACAAATTTTAGTTTCATTATATGACTACTTATTTGGTAGTGAAAGATTTTGCTGGGTTCGTTGTACGTATTTACAAGATTATAATGCACTCTTTAAGTACTACATACAGTTAGAAGCAAATAAATAGGTTCAATTAGTAAGCACTTATAAATTCATTCTAACAAAAAATAAAATAAAGACTAGAAAAAACATAGGTAGTACACAAGGGGTGTGCTATCTCTTGTATCGTCCTAACAAAAAACAGAGTTGTTAACATTTTTATTTGGCTTTAACAACGATTTCCTATTGAGTTTTCTATCTGTTAGCACACTTAAACATAGGACACTAAACATGGGTTAAAATTTTGTATTTTGCTCTTCTCAAATGTTGTATTGTTTTCAATTTAAATTTTAACAACTCTGTTTTTTGTTAGGACGATACAACGATACAACAAATAGCACACCCCTTGTGAACAACCTTCATATGTTAATGTATATTTTTGTATTAAAAAATATATTTTTATATATGAACTTTTTTACTCGGGTAGTAAGTGGGCCTAATTATTTGCTCGTAACTGTATATAATACGTGAGCACTTTTTTCTTAATAAATTGTTAATGTTGCTGTTATTGTTGTTGTGTGTGTATCTTATCAGCTAGACAAAATAGCAAAAACTATGAGATGAAATTGTGTCAAAAAGGAAGCAATTTAATACAGTTCATCATCGTACAGACAATAGTCTGTGGAAATTAGTACAAAATTACAAACATAATAAAACAATATCCAGCTACATATTCTGTTGCAAAGAACTGGTTGTAGGACAGTTTATTTTTACTTTCTACCACCTATGATTTCGGTTGGAATTTGTATATTTCGGGTCTAGAAATGAGATCTCACGAGCTGGACCGTTTTTAAAAATGGTATTTTTTATAGTTTTTGGCAGAATTTTGATATTTAGTTAGCTGAAGACAATATACACAATATTGGTATCATATGAATGGTTTTTTTGAGGCGCGTCTAGCGGTATGTATAACATGTAGGGTTTGGGGTTCGGGAATTCCCGGGAAATCCCGGGAAAAGTTTGCCGGGAATTCCCGGGAAAATAATATATTTTTCCCGGGAAAACGGGAAATTTTAAAAATATTAAATTTTTTTTGTTTCGAATAGGATTTTTTAATTTTAGTCATAAAAAACATTTTAAATACCAAAATAAAAATGTCATTGTTATAATCTTTTAAAAGGGAATACATTTATTTGACACACAAATAAAATCTTTGCCAAGTAATTAGGAGCATTTCAACTAATAAAGATTTTTCGCATAACTTATTCAAAATTTAGGTAGTAAAACCTAAAAACTTGGTAAAATGTTTAAAAGAAATATGAAAAAAAGCTTTGTTTCTTACAACAAATCGCCCTTACTATCTAAATTTTTCAAATGTATAATTTAGGTAAAGTCGACATTAGTTAAAATATTGGGTGGCAGTATACCTTGACTTGGTTTATTTTTGGAGCATTATGATTGGTTAATTTATTTTCAACCAATCAAAATATTTGAAAATATAAATATTTTTGTAAGGTTTTCATACACAAAATGAACAAAACCGCTTGATTAAAAATAAAGTCGGCTTTAAATTTAAAATACTCTTTTATATTAAGGGTCAATAATTTTATAAGGAACGTTTTCATTAATAAATGTGAAAAGAAAAGACTAATGGTTAACGGTGGTATCTAAATTTGGTTATCCGACATCTAAATTTGGTTCACAAAAAAAAAATTGATGGTCATGCAACTTCTCTTGAAGAAAACAACAACAAGAACAACGTTTCAGCTAAAATTAGCAAAGTACCCGAAGAAAAAAGTGTAAGCTGCCTATTCAGCTTACACTTTTTTCTTATGGTAATGCAAAATTTCCTGAAATGGTACGCAAATTAGCCGCAGTCAATCCGCACCATGACTAGATCTTCGTTTATTCGAGAAAGTTTTCATAATAAAAACTGACATTGCAAAAAAATTAAACCGACGTAAAGAACATTATATTAAATTACTACAATCATGTAAAAGATATCATGATGAAAGAAATATCGAGCAATATTTCTAACAATAGGAGATTTACTTTAATCTTAGATGAATGGGCAAGAATATCACAAAAGAGATATTTGAACATATGTACAAATGGAAATAATTCATTTATAACCTGGGGTTGGTTTATATATCAGCTGATGATTCTTCTGATGAAATAAGAAGAATTGTAGAAATAAGACTAGAAGAGTTTTATTTGTCTTTAGAAAATAACATTGTGGCCACCATATCTAATGGGCCAACTGTGATGAAACGGTTTATTTCCGAAAGTCCAGTAGTAGGTGCTTTCTGCTGGAATCATGCAATTCATTTGGCAGTGCTGCGAGTAATTTATGTGAAATCAAATATTCAACATTCTGATATTTTTTACTTTGAATTCTCACTACACAGACTGCATTTGTACTAAAATAGTTTTTTTTTTTTAACAAAAATTACTTATATAGGTGGTTTTCATTAACAATTCAGTTCAAAAATATTTCCCGGGATTCCCGGGAATCCCGGGAATCAAATTTTTTCATTCCCGTTTCCCGGGAAATAAAAAAGTCCGAGAAATCCCAAACCCTAATAACATGTTTAATCGTTCCTAGAAATGTCCTATTTGCAAGGATATTATACAAAAAAACAAATTTTTGACTCTTTTGTATGAAGAATTTTGTGATTTAAATGTCAATCTTACATATCTTAATCTCTAGTCAATTTAAGTGAACACGTGTTTCAGGTTTTTTTGAAATTCGCGATTGTTCGCGTTTTATCAGAAATTCAATATGGTGGAGAAAATATGTTTAAAATAGGGCAATATGGATATAAAAACTTTCCTTTTGATAAGTAAATAATCGCTAAGTGGATATAGTTTAGAATTTTGATAATTTAATATATTTTTCACGGTGCTCTGGACCAAATTTTGATATAATTAGGAGTCACCCCAATTCAATAAAAAAAATTTATGAAAAAATCTAAATATATGCTGACTCTAAATAAAATTTTATAATAATTTTTTTTCGCGAAAAAAAGATATTCCGCCAAAAAAGAGCGTGTTGGGTTTTTTTCTGTTAAGTTGCATTTTTATCCTTACATCTACTAAAAACTGAACTAAAATTATTATTAAAATTTTATAAAAATTTTTTTCGCGAAAAAAAGATATTCCGCAAAAAAAAAAGCGCGTGCTGGATTTTTTTCTGTTAAGTTGCATTTTTATCTTACATCAACTAGATACTGAATTCAAATGCAGATTGCAGTAACTAGAAAATTTTAACAAAATTTGGTCCACAGCATCACGCAAAATATATAAAATTTGCAAAATTCCGAACTATATCCACTTTGCGATAATTTACTTATCAAAAGAAAAGTTTTGGTATCCATATTGCACTATTTAGAACTCATTTTTTCCTCCACATTGAATTTCTGATAAGACGCGAAAAATCGCGAATTTCAAAAAAATGTGAAACACGTGTTCACTTAAATCGACTACAGATTATGATATGTAAGTTTGACATTTCAATAACAAACATCTCCGTACAAAAGAGTCAAAAATTTGTTTTTTTTTTATAGATTATCCTTGAAAATAGGACATGCCTGGATACGCTTGAACATGTTATATATACCGCTGGACGTGGCTCAAAAAAACCTGTCATATGATACCCATATTGAATATGTTGTATATAGCTAAAATGCAAATTTCTTACAAAAACTAAAAAAAGACCTTTTTTAAAAATGGTCCAGCTCGTGAGATCTCGTTGCTAGATCCGAAATATTTTGGGAATCATCATAAAACAAACCAAGGTTTATTTTGAGGGGGGCACTTTTTTACTTTTTTCGTGAGTCGGTCTAATATACATATGTACATGGGGCATTCCATACCAAATCACCGAGTTTTTGGCCCGACTCACCTTATATGGATAGAAAACAAGTGCCGCCCTCAAAATATACTTTGATTTGTTTTATGATGATTCCTAAAATATTTGGGGTCTAGCAATGACATATACCGAGCTGTACCGTTCCTAAAAAGATGTTTTTTTTTTTTAATTTTTGGAAGAATTTTGTATTTTAACTAAATATACGTGTAACATACACAATATATGTGTTATTTGAGAGGTTTTTTCAAGATGCGTACAACTGTATCTATGGCATATTTAGCATGGCCAGACATGTCCCGTTTTAAGCGATATGAAGAGGAGCAGAAAGAACTTTAGCACGAAGACGCTGTTCGTAAATAAATTTTTCACATCTAAGTCCTTTGAAACACTTTGTTCTCAGTTCAAAATTAACATTTTTGTTATCACGCCAAATTCTGAACGCTTCCTCTCTGGATCTGACAGCGTTCCTGCAAGTCTGGTTAAACCAACATTGATCCTTTGGTTTAACCGAAACGGTTTTTGTTGGAATCAAGGATCTCATTCCAATCAATTAACAATTTCAACCGTTTTCGCAGTAGCATCAACATTGTCATTGAGGAAACATATTTTCCGGTTAAAGTGCCGAAAAAAGTCATTGAGCTCGACCCAACGTGCTTTTTCGTATACAAAAACTGAACGTTTCTTAGCCGACGTTGAAACTCTGTAAAGTTCGGAAAACGAAAAAGATGCGGAATTGGTACAATGATCCGAATTACCGAGAGGTGCAAATGTTCTCGATTCATACTTGTCGGGGTGTGAAAAAATCTGTTGTGAATAGATTTTCGTTGTGTATTTACGTTTGCTCTATATTGAATGCATAAGGATGAAACAAAAAGCACAACACATCTTCTGTTCTTATTTAACTTATTAATTCAGCTATGCAGAGATACGTTTACGTTTACGTCTGGCTAATCCAAGCTTAAGATATCGCATAAACAAGAAAATTTTACTTCTCAGATAATTATATTTAAACAAATTTTCAAAAAAATAAATATCTTTGCATTTTGCTGTCGGCTTTAGCCGAAAATTGGCTAAGCCGATTATTGTCGGCGGCTGAATCGGCTTGACAAAGGTGTCGGCTGGCTTGTATCTCTGCTTCGCAGTGCAGCGATACTCGCTGCTACGGGTTATTTTTAAGGGAAGAACCTACGGACATGCTAGACTTCTTGATTTCTTCTCTATAGACTATAGGCCCTTTCGGGTCAATTTCCCTCCTAGGAGTGAATGGGACAGTGGAGGGGGGGGGGGGGATCCAATGGAGGGATTCGACATCAGAGTGTACACCGACGGCTCAAAGAAGAGTTGTGGGGTGTGCTCTGGGGTGAGTACGACATACGGAGCTCCTGCAGGCTACCTGCTCATACTACACCATTTTCAGTTTTATTTCAGAAAATTCCAAATATATTTCAAAATTGTCCAAAAATGTTTTAAAATTATCCAAAAATGTTTTAAAATTGTCCAAATATATTTTAAAATTGTCTAAAAGTGTTTCAGAATTTTCTAAAATGTTTCAAAATTATCCAAAAATGTTTTAAAATTTTCCAAAAATGTTTTAAAATTGTCCAAAAATCATTCAAAATTGTCCAAAAATGTTTTATGTTGGCAAGGGCTGGTTCTGCCTTGAATGTCTCCACAGCGAGGAGGAGCATCTTCGGGCACTACCTCCAAAACACGAGAAGTAGATGGACTGGACACTTGTAGGACCGCGAGACTTACGTGGCCCGACTATGAAGTGGGGCGTATTAAATCTGTCCTCAGCAGGAGCAGGAGGCTTGTCGGCTGATGGCCGCGCTGATCGAACACTGGCTATTGGGTGTACAAAAATAAAAAAAAATAAAAATTTTACAGTGAAAACTACAAAAAATTATTAATTGTGTAAAAAAAGTTACAAAAAATTTTTTTAGACCTGGTAGGATTCGAACCCCAACCTTCTGATTTCTGTGCCAGCACGTTCTTATCTTATCACCCATGAAAATGAACTTCTGACTAGCATAAATTTATTGCGGCATTAGATGTTGTTTAAAACCCATTCCTAAGGGGGTAATACAAGCCACAAACATTTATAATCATTCTACCATACAGGTTATTCTGAGTTGGAATTGATGTTTGTACCCAGCAAAAACAGACATTACCGAGTAATTAAGCGAGTAAGTAGCACACAAAGGGTTTCACTACTTACCAGGCTATTTACTCGCAACATTACTTTTGTTCGCGATGTCCAAAAATTCATGGGTGGTCATTACCCTCTCGCTTACAAAAAAAGTGCGATCAATGAGTTACCCATAGTGAAAGAATAAGTAGTTACTCACAAAGCTAGAATAAGTGGTTACTCAGAAGTTAGGAAATAAGTGGTTACCTTACATTGTAAAATAGTTGTTCATATTGGCAAAAAATCTTTTTACTTTGGAAAATTTCCTATTTAGTTCAAAACAAATTTATAAATAAAATTTTAATATAAAAAAATACTTATTCAGTACTTATTTAATCAATTACCAGTAAGTGATTACTGTGCACAAATATATAAGTACTTCTATAACTTATTATCGGTAAGTCATTATTTTGTATTTTAAAGTAATGCAAAAGGTAATGACCTATCATTACTTGGTAATCCGTATGGTAATGACCTGTCATTACCATGTTTTTGCTGGGTAACTACCAAAAATAATGGACGTAGACTTTATAAATACTATTATACCGATTCACTTATTTCGGGCAAAAAAAATCCGGTCCACCTTTGACTCAGTTCCTTCCGGGTTTTTACAGCGTTTTAAAGGCCGAAAGTTCGGAAAATTAACCTTTGTGTCCATACGAAAATTTTACATTTTATTTAATACGAACATAATGCGAACAATGTCTACACTCAGGGACCTTCTGGATGTCGTTAGCTATTTGAGTAGTATTTCAGTTTTGTTATTTCAAATAAAAATTATATTCATTTGTACAAGAAATGTAAATTTTTACTACAATCGTAAGTAATTAAAAAAACAACATAAAATACTAACATTCATTTTATTCAGTCATTTTGTTATTTAAAAAAAAAATGTTTGTAAGTAATTTTTGTTAGTTGTTTTGACTAATTGTGTTCAGTGTGCACTAGTGCTGGTAAATTCGATTACTTTGCAATCCTCGATACTACTCGATATTTTTAATTTGGATACTCGATACTATTCGATACTTTTAAGGGTTTTTAAATTTGAAATTTTTTGAATTTTTTTATTAAAATTCTTTGGATTCAATATTTAAATTTATAAACATATTTTTAAACTTTTATAACAACTACCCGATTAAAAAAGATGTTATATAATCATATATCACCATATATAAACCCATATATATGTTCATATCTTATTTGATCCGAATATTGGAATATATAATTATATCAAACGAGATAAGCATGTTATCTAACCTGATACAATTTGATCCGAAAAATGGGTCTATCTAATTGCATTAAATTATATATAAATACATATAATTTTATAAAAATTTTCAAATAAAATTTTAGTAAATATTGTTGAGATCACTTATTTTCATTCATATTAAATACTAATGGCCGACAGAACAGTTTGGCTAACAAAGTGGGTATTGGTCGATCTTTGGTATTGATGGAAATGAGGATTGAATGCGATTTAGGACGTTTTTAGGACGCAAATTGTCCCTAAACTTAGAATAACGCAGTTTGTAACTGAATTTCAATAAAAAGCAAAATTCAAAACGAGAAAAAGTTGTTTAGAAAAATTTCTGCTAATAAACTTGGAAATAGCTAATATTTTGATATAAGATTGTTTTTAGAAGCTTATACGCCATTATATATAATTATATATAAACTATATCGCAGATCTCTTAATATATGGATGGAGACCAAATCGCGTATGATTATATATAACGTCATATCAAACATTATTTATAAAACCAAAGTGTTAATATAAATGTATATGGTTATATAAAGCCACGCATACAAACATTTATAATAATATCAAATCATATAAGATTATATGAAAACTTTTTTAGTCGGGTATTCATTATGATTTTCATAGTTTTTTAACATATACTTTTAAATATTTTATTTTTAATTTTTTCTTCTAGCAGAGTTGTAGTTTTGTGATAAATATTTTAGCGGAGTCACATTTTTATATATATTTTCCGTCAATAATGCAACTCTGAAAATATCGAGTAGTAGTTTTAAGTATCGAGTACCCAAAAAAGAGACAAATACTCGATACCCACTACTCATATTTTTACCAGCACTAGTGTGCACTACCAAAAAGATTTGACCCAGAGCAACTTTTTACTACAAATATTATTATATATCACTATATTTATTGCATCGTTAATTGAAATTCTCTTCCCGGAATTCGATCGGCTAGCCAAAATCGTGTACTGTGGTATCATATAGTCAGCATGTCCGACTTAACTTTTTTTTACTTGCTTTTGAATTGCGGAAGTTTCTTCTATCGAAAGCAACTGTGACCCGAAAGCAGTACATCCAGGCTATACCACACTGAGAAAATTATCTGCATGATATTAAAGAAAAACAAATGAAGTTTCACTGGAACTTGGCCATTGAAACTTTTCATTGAAATTATGGTAAATTTCATAAAATTTTATGAAAAACTTGGATTCATTAAATATACATATGGGGCTTTTACATCCCATTTAACGTTTACTTTGTAAAGAAAACATCATTAGTTTACTGAAAATTTTCATTAAAACTCGACCATCCGAATTCTCTCTGTGCAGTAAAATTCTCCCGGAACATAAATCTGCAATATTTTAAGACATTTAGTATCCGCAAAATATCGTCGAGAAGATAAATCCGCAAAATTTAAAGACATTTTTATCGCTAAGTTATCGCCGGGATCATAAATCGGCGATACTTTTCAATATTTATAATGACGATAAAAAGAAGACATTGCTGCAGTATTTTGCAGTATCTACTTGGCAACACATCTGTAAATGTAAATGTAAATGTTTGCAGGCTAAATTGTTTCTACAAAAAAGTGTATATGGAACGGAAACCCAAAAAAGCACCTGGTACTCAAATCCAAATCAAATATGGAAACGTTTATTGTGATGATCGCTCTTGAACGGACGTGCACATTATTTTCAAATAGATAAAATTCAAAAATAAACATAAAAAATATTAGGAAAAAAAACAACAAATGATTGTAACACATTCTGAATTAAAATTGAAAACACTTATACATATTCTGTTTATATAAATGGTTATTGTTGTTCATATAAAAGTATACATTATTAAACAAACATAGTACTTGGTGCTTAATATTTTTGCCTGAATAATTTTTAGTATTAACACACACACACACACGCACACACGGACATACTTATGTACAATTTTATTTAATTTCAACCGATTGCGATGAGGGGCAATTTTTTATTTTTACTTTGATTTGCTAAACGTTGTTTATGACCGGATATCCGCAACTATTTTTGTAAAAAAACAACAACAAGAAAAATACATAAAAAAATTATCGTAAATAATGAAATATGAATGTGTAGGTATTATATTTAATATGTACATAAACATCGACAAAATAGTATTTATCAATTTCCGCTTGAGGGTAAAATATAGCTAAAAGAAAATATCCATTCATATTTATTGAATTGTCAAAAAAGCAGGGTTGGCAAACAATTCATACGGAAGTTACTCGTATAATAATGGATAACGATATTCAAAAATAATTTCGGTAAGTTATCCGTATTTTATGTCATTAGTTGTTATTTTAGGTTTAACGGTGAGTTAAGTCAAGTTATTTTTCAGGATATTTTAAGGGTAACGGTAATTTAATTTATTTCGAGGTTTTTTAAGATTAACGATATTTTAAGTTATTTCGCTAGTGGCAATTTAAGGTTAACGAAAGTCATTGGAAAGGAGTTTATATGGATATTTTAATGTTAGTGCTTGCCAACCATGATAAAAGGTAAGTCGTGAGAAAGGGATATACCACTGCAATAAAGTTGTGGCAAAATATATCAAATCGTGAAAAATAAAAATTGGAAGGTAAAGAAAAATCTAAAAATAAAATGTCTGTATGTATGTGTCTGTGTTTGATCACTACTGACTAAAGAAAATAACAGAAAGCTGAATAGAAAAGAAAACAATGAATTAGTTACATTGCATTCAAGGCCTTCGCTGTAGTGCGACGATGGCTAACCTGTCGTCGCACTACAGCGAAATTTTTCTTACGGAAAACATTTTTCTTACCGAAATTTCCGATTGTTGGATTCTATAAATCCACTCTACGGATTTGATTAGGAAATTTCCGATCAGACTTAAATTGTTTTCTTAAAATAACAAATTTTGACAGCCAATTTTTAGCTTTATTTATTTGTTACACATATTCGTTTGATTTTGTGAAACATAAATATTTAAAAATTTTATTACGTCATTGTAATGCCATTTCCGTTAATTTTTATAAGCCCGTTTACAGAATCCAATCCGTTTCCAATCGAATTCCGGTGGGGATTTTATAAAGACCACGATAAAAAATTAACAATTTAATGGAAAATCACTGATGAAGCCTGTCCATACAAAAAGGCAGAAACTAGATCTAATCTGATTTAAAAATTAATGTTTATAATTTCTAGAGAAAAAGGTTTATTCTTCTTCTTCTTAACCTCAAACCTCCTAAATTAAAATTCATTTAACATTATCCATTTCCGCACTGCGATCGCAGATTTCGAAATCCGAAAATCCACCAAAATTATTTATACACAGAGGGAATTTTCTTGGATGAGTTTTAATGAAATTTTTCACTAAATTTATGAAGTTTTTTTCACAAAGTAAATGGAAATTTCTTAAATTTTATGAAAAAGCTTCATAGATTTTATGAAACTATTTTTAATGACGAAATTTTATTGGGTGTATTATACTTTTAGTAAATAATATGACTATTTTCAGAAAATTTTACAAAAATCTGCATTAGTTTAATGAAAAGTTTCAATGGACGAATTCCAGCGAAACTTCATTGAATTAATGTAGAAATTCATTATTAGCATGCAGATAATTCTCTCAGTGTATTTGTATTGTCTGTTTAGGGAATTTTTCCAAATTCATAAATTGTTCTATGGAGTGTTTTCACGACTTGATGTTAAAATCATTTAATACATTTAAAATTGCTAAGTTCTTATTTCTCTATGATCCGGATTTTCGAGAGTTCTAATTTGTAAATATTTGTACGTATTTACATTTGTACGTAATAGCATATACTGCAACTGTGTTACGTGGAGCAGCTATTATAAAGTTGCTTCTGTGGTACTTTTATGGTGCACTTAGAACTCAATGATTCATTTAAGAAGTACGCCATTAGTGGAGTGGTTTATTAGCTTACAATGGAGTATCAAAGAAAAGTACAAAAAAATTATTGGAACTACATATTCAAAATAGTCCATTGTAGAATTATAAAAAAATTGCAACAGAAATACACGTGACCAGGTAACGTGTTTTCATAATGGTCAATAAGGTCCTAATAGTTGAAAGAAAACCGAGAACGGGTAATGCAAAAGGATGTAGGAAGAAACCAAAGCCAAAAAGGTAGAGAAGCTTTTGAGGGCGATTCCAAACTTTTGTGGCCGCGAAGTGACACGTCGAGTGCATTGTTCGGAAATTTTTGTGCGCAGAGTTAAAGCGAACATTGCGCTTAAAACAGTGGTCAGAGAAATTAGTTTATCATTTTTAAATTTATATTTGTATATTAAGAACATGAATTAATGAAGAAATGTAATAATGAATGAATGCATGAATGAATTAAAGAAATAAAAAAAAATAATTTATAGTAATTTAATTTTTTTAAATAATTCATAATAAATTTTATTATACACATTATTTAAAAAATATTTTTTTGTATTTATTCTTAAAAAAGTATTCCATTAGTTAGAAAATTTTAATGAATTAAAGAAATAAAAAGAATTCATAATACATTTCCTGTTCTTGTAAAATTTTAAGAGTGTAATATTTTTCTAAAATTTCTTAAACAAAGCGACATCAACCTGCTTTGTTGAAAGCTACCATGCGACTGGATAAATTTTACGCTCTTAGTTGAGAGTTTTGTTGCCATTCGTGTTGTATACGCAGTGTTGGCACCAGTAAAACAATAAAATACACAGCTGAAGGTCAAATATTATCCAAAACTGTATAAAATTACACAAAAAATTAATATTCCTTTATTAGTTTCAAATTATCACTATTTCTGTAAAAAAAAATTTAATGCATGAATTTAGACTGCACAGTGGTCCAGATTCGAAAAAATTTGAAAACAATTCAGCCAACAACAATTCAGTTGGATGGCCATGAAATTTCACATTGTTGTAGAGCTTAACAAATATTCTGCTAAATTAAGGAATTGTGCGAATTTTTCAACGGAAAGACCCAAATTATATTTTTATACACTTTCTATTATTGCACGCACAGCTTTCTCTATCGGAGATATTAGCAACCAAATTCGAAATGTAAACCCCTAAATGGGTCAAGATTTTTTCAAAATTATATTTTTACTTTGTTCTCTCAATTAAAATCTACGTAAATAATCATAATTATCATATAATTTGGAGAAAATTGGTCAATATGTCAACACAGTTTACCAGCAAAGGTCATATAAATAGTCAATTATAGGGTGTCATTTATAATAAAAAGGGCCTTTGCATGTTAAATAAGGCGGAATTAATTATTTAAGAGATATTTGCCTCTGCCCCATTGTGCTGCTATAAGAAAATTTTTGCTTGATCAAAGCCCAGCAACTGTTATGAAATCTTTCAAAATTTGTAGTCTTTTTCAGTCATGAGAAAGTCGAAATCATAAAAAACCTAAATTTCTTTCGAAAGATAAAAATATTATTTTGCATGCAGTCAGACAAATATTTTCTCAAAAAATTAACAAAATATGGGGTTTATATACAAATAAAATATTAATCATTAATCAATATTTTTGAATTCCTCTAACTAAATTCGGTTGCGTGTTGCAAAAATTTACAAAAATAATACATCAGAGATTGGAAAAATGTGGTAGATGTTACACAAAGAAACTCATTTTATATACTGTCGGACTTCAAAGCATGGAATTTATTACATTTTTCAGTAAAATGTGAAATTACACAAAAACTACACAAAAATGTCATTATTCAAAAATTATCCAAGGAATGTGTAAACAGTCCCGTTTTTAAATAATTATTCAAAAAGTGGCAACACTGTGTGTACGTGTGAAAAGCCGATTATGATCGGCCACTGGTGGCTATGGGTGCCGACCACTGGCTTAAAACATTTAAAGTTCAGAAAGATCCGCACAGAAATGCTAAAAAGAACGATGATCCCAAAAATCGTGCAAAACTTCTTAAAAAAGATTTTTTTCAAAACTTTGAATACTGCATATTTGACGAAGAAACTTACGTTTTGGGCCAGAAAAATTTGTTTTTTGACCATACAAATTTTCAACTTTAAAATTACATGATTGATTGTCTAGAATGTTGTCAATTTCCTAAATTTTTCTCCGTTTCTAACGTTTTTTCTGTGTTTATAATGATTTTTAACAAATTTTAGCGATTTTCCTTTGGAACAAAGTGCACATTTTCTTTACAAATTGTATTTTTGACTCTCCCTAATATTTTCTCTTTCATTTCATTAATCCAATATCAAGTCAATACAAAAATAAGCAAGTGTCATACGGCCTTTCGAATCAAGAAAAACAAAGGTTTATAGTTGGTACTAGGGTATTCAATTAATCGGCTTTTTATTTTAATCGATTAATCGTGCAAATAATTATTCGGGTTTTTTTCTTAACCGGTTAATCGAACAAAATTTTAAAATTAATCGAAAAAATTTTCTGTAAAATAATATGCATACATTTGTTGGGTTTTTAATAATTTTATTTAAAAAAAGGAACAAAAGTAAATTCAGTAACTCTTCGGAAATTCATAAAAATAAAATAATTTAATAATTGAGATCAGATTTTGTCATTATTTTTATTTTTTCTGTCCCCTCTTTCACATATTAAAATTTTATCCAAATCGGGAGAACCACACCGCAATAAGTTGAAGAGTTAAAAAAGCATATAAAGCTGCCTACACACTAGGGAACATACTTAAAAAAAGAGAGCATTTTTTGTGAATGTGTGAGTGCGTTTGTGTGTGTGTGCGTGTTGAGAGCGTGCATTTCGTGTTTACAAAATTTTTTGATATTTTCTGTTCCCTCAACCATGTTCCCTAGTGTGTAGGCAGCTTAAGACCCCTTACATTAATTTGTATCTCTTTCGTATGCATTGAATACATAAAAAACGTAAATGTAGGGAGGAATTCTTTTGAGAATTGATTTTCCCTTTACGTTTCCGTACAACCATCCCTTTATTTTATTAATTCAGAGTGCTCACTAAACAAGCTTTATTATATTGAGCATTAATTATAATTAATAATTCTAATAATTATTAATTACAATAATTATTAATGCTTTCGTTTGATAGCAACGTTTAAAAAGTCGTATAAAATAATTAAAAATTTATTATACGTAAATAGATACCCACTACTTTACTAGATAAGTCACAACAACAGAGTAGTAATTTGGAAGGTGACAAAGCAAACTGTGATAATATTATGTTGTTTTTGTTTTTTCTTTGGGATTTAAGATGTTTATAAATGCTCCCACTTGAAAACATGAAATTCTTATTGAGTTGAAGCTAACAAATATTTCCAGAAATTCTAAAAGGTCGTCCCTTTATTTTTTTAGGCCAGAATGAAATCCGGGTAGGTACAAGCCTACAGCAAATTATTTATTACAATTTTTTAAAAAAGTTTTGAGATTTTAGCACATTTACTTTAATCAAAAATTTATATTTTTTAAACATTTTTGTAATTTTCTACCAATATCGATTAATCGATTAATCGTATGAAATTATTCGAATTATTCGTTGTTCCATTAATCGAATAAAGATTAATCGATTGAATACCCTAGTTGGTACTCATTAACTTTAAGCATTTAATAAAGTTTGGAGTGAGAAAGTCATAATTTAATTATTAATTATTTAATTTTCAGCCATTAAAAATGATTTATTAAAGTCATCCTTTCCAACAAATTTAATCGATCAAACTGAAAAAAGTTACAAAAATTTATAAAAAAATTTAAAAATAAAAACAAAACATAGTGATTCCGATTACCGGGACAATCGTTAACTAAATAGTTATATTGTTTTGGAGAAGTACGAAAATAAAGAATAGTGTTGTCAGTATCAAATCGAACAATTAATTTGTAGTTAAAGTACGATTATGAATCAAGATTTTTAATAACTCTATATTAAACGAAATGTGTACTTTAACTATAGCAAGCTTCAAAGACCAAAAATATTTAAAAATTGATAAAGTTGTTTATATTTACAATAAATATCGTAAGTTTGACATTGACACAATATAGTTCTTTTTAGCTTACCAGTTGGAATGGGAGACGTTTAATGCGGCTTTTCACATTATTCAGGGGAAAGGCCCATGTATGGCTCACATACTGATACCAATACGTAAAATTATTCTTTATTTAAATCAATGCTGGTCCAACAGAAAAAATACGGGTTCTTAATGTACCTGAATTTCAACGAAATCATCGGAATTCCAACGATAACTTTGTGTAAAGCTGCCTACATACGAAGGAGCATTCGTCAGAACATACCCATTTTCTGACGAATGTTCCTTCGTGTGTATCAATGTATCGTGTTGAAATTCGTGTTATCAATTTTTTTTTGCTATTTTATGTTTCCAAACTCAATATTGCATCGTGTGTATCGACGTTTACTGTTTTTGCTGTGTTAGTTCATTGAGAGCAATTGTACTGTGAGGTTGTTTTGTAATTTGCGCATTAAAGAAAATAAAAGAGACGAAAGTGGCGACAATTACAAATAATGAAAACTAGATTAATCTTATATATGACTATAAAAATTTGCGAGAATTGTGGGACATAAAATGTGATGGCTACAAAAATAAAACTAAAAAAACAGTAGCATATGAAAAATTAACTAATTAATTAAATTTGATTTTCTTCCGCGCATGTTTGATGTGGTTAGTTCGAGAAACAAACGGAAATGATGTTTCGTTTGAGATTTTGTTGTGTGTGGCATCGTCTGTACTAAAACATGTAAAAAAAAAATTAAACACATGTTCTGACGAAAAAAATTTTTGGTACCTTCGAAGTTGAAAAAGTCCTACTTTTAATGATATTTAGTACCAAATTAAAATTCTTTTTATCATTCCCGACGTCGACGACGTATTCTGCTGCTAATATGTAGAATTGCTTTAAATTAAAACACTTTTGACGACATAGATTTATGGGATTTTTTTCGACGAAATACTTAAATTTTACTCGGTCGGTGTTGCCAGTTCAGGTTTTTTTACCCTAGATTTAGAGGATTTTTTTTCCTTGATTGGGTGATTTTTTAGGGAAAAAAAAATATTTAGGGTTGAATAAAGTAAATTTCTTGCAAAAAAAATAATAAATGAATATAGCAAACTTCATACATTTTTCACTTAAGGAGTGAGATCATAAAAATGTTAACACACATTTTTGCCTATAACTTTAAAAGCTTCTCATATTTTTTTTTTCGGCAGTTTACATTTTAAAAATATGTCAGTTAATAAATTAATTTACATCATGAGTTTTAGTATGCAATTTTTTACAGAATGGACGATAAAAGAAAATTGCGTTCAAAAATAATTAAATATTTTCAACAAAACCAAACATGGACATACAAAAAAATTGTCAAAGAAACTAATGTATTCCGCCAAACAGTTTCAAAAGTGATAAAAAGGTATCTGGAACACCTAACAATTGAAAGAAAGCCGGGAACAGGAACAACGACTGGTTATCGTAACATTGGTAAGGCATATAAAGTTAAAAGCATCCTTAAGAGAGCTCCTAACACATCTGGCAGAAAAACAGCTCGGTTAGCCCAATGCTCGGACTTTTTTGTATATAAAGTGAAACGTAAGGCAGGACTAAAGTCCTACAAAGTTAAAAAAATTCCCGATAGAAACGCTATTAAAAATTTGGAGGCCAAAACCAGAGCTCGAAAATTGAAATCAAATTTTATACAAAAATACAACTTTGGTGTAATGGACGACGAAACTTATGTCCTGGCTGATTTTTCGCAGCTCCCTGGTCAATAATTTTATGTTTCCGATGTTCGAGGAAATGTTGCGGAAAAATTTAGATCGAAAAAGCAAACGAAATTCCCTAAAAAATTCCTAGTATGGCAAGCCATATGTAGCTGCGGTCAAAGAAGCCAGTCATTTGTGACATCTGGCTCTATAAACAGCGAAATTTATATCAAGGAGTGTTTGCAGAAGAGACTTTTTTCCATTTTTGAGTCAGCACAATGTATTCACTTACTTTTGGCCCGATTTAGCATCTTGTCACTACATCAAGAAAGCGCTGGAGTGGTATAATGGTAATAATGTGGTTTTTGTACCAAGAGAGGCAAATCCACCAAACTGCCCTGAGCTCAAGCCAGTGGAGAGATATTGGGCTCTTGTTAAAAGAGAATTAAAGGGCATGAAAAGGGTCTCCCAGAACATGCAAGATTTCAGACGTAGATGGACCACCTGCTCTCAAAAGGTGACAGTAACTACCATAAAAGCCTTAATGGGAGGGTTTCTGGAAAAAGTGGATAACTTTGTTCATAATGATTAGAATTCCATGCGGTTTTTTTGTTGTTTGATTTTGTATTAAATTTCATTTAATAAAAATTTGGTTTGAAGTCTTAAAATTCAGTGGTTTGTTTTTTATTTAACTTTATGTGTGTTAACATTGTTATGATCTCACTCCTTATGTATTTAATATATTTTTTAATAAAAAATTTTGAAAAAATCTAATTTTAATTTTTCAATGAGTTAAACACTAAATTTAAAAAATAAAAATTTTTATTTATAATTTTCTTAGTAGACAATTAACTTTTTTAAATTTTTTTCTACAAATTATCGACTTGAATTTTTTATTTTTTTTGCAAGAAAAAAAACTAGGTTATTTTTATAAATCTAAGGAAATTTTCAAATAGTTTAGGAAAAATCTAAAAAATGACCTGGCAACACTGCTCGCAGTTATCGTCATGCCTAAGGATTTCCTTATAGTAGTGAACGAATGAGTATGAGTGGCACTACACAAGTATACACTGAGAGAATTATCTGCATGATATTTATGAATTTCTGCATAAAACTAATGAAGTTTCACTGGAACTCGTCCATTGAAACTTTTCGTTGAACTAATGGAATTTTTCACAAAATGTTGTGAAAACTTTCATTATATTTATTAAAATTTTCATACACTCAATGAAAAAGTTTCATTAAAACTAAGTTCATAAAATATATGTATGAAGCTGTTTATCAAATTTAAGAATATTTTAATTTACTTTGTGAAGAAAACTTGATTAGTTTACTGAAAAATTTCATTAAAACTCGTCCAGCAAAATTTTCTCTGTGTACTATACACGGAAAAAATAAAAAGTGTATAATTATCGAAGTACTTAGGTAAAATACGACTTCAAAAGTATATTTTGTAAGTTAGTAAAAAATACATGTAGATTTATCAATTTTTGGGTTTTGTCAACTTGCCTTAGTTTTTGACCTATTCCATTTACACGCACTTCAAAATATGTTAAGTTACCTAAGTTTTTTCTTTTATAAATTGTCTTAGAAAATTTTATATTTTAATTAAAGAATTGTGTAACTTAGGGTGCGTACAGAGTGGCCGCTTGTTGCCGAGCCGAGCTGACTGATGCTTATTGCGGGAACTTGTCATGCGAGAAACAAGTTTGAGTGTGCATAGTGGATGCGAGATTCAGCACTGATATTTTATCTATTATTTGTGTTTTATGTATGTTTGTATGCATTTGAGTTTGTTGTTCATTCTGACATTGAGTTTTAAAATTTTACTTATTAACGCATTTCTTCAATTATTCTTGAAATGTTTATTACATTTTTTTTTTAAATTTTGTTTATAAGTTTTTTTTAATTTTTTTATAATTGTTATAATTTTATTTAATTTTTATTATTTATTTGAATTTTTATTTTTTTGTTTAATTTTTATTTTATTAACATAACATAAACAATGTTTTCGGCGCTGAAAAACGCTTTGGAACTGTTTTCTCGCATTCAATCAGCTTTGCGCTCTGACCAGCTCGGCGCCCACTATGACCTGTTCGCGCTTATTTGTACTAATTTGTATAGTACCAGTTTTCTCGCATTGGTTCTCGCAATAAGCGTCAGTCGGCTCGGCTCGGCAACAAGCGGCCACTCTGTACGCACCCTTAGCAGAAAACTTTTGAAGTTGTATTTTACCGAAGTACTTCGGCAATTATACACTTTTTATTTTTTGCGTGTACAGATACACACATTAAATGTAAAATTTTTATTTTTGGATGTTTTCATTTTGGTAATTTGTTTGTTTTTGTTTTTCATATGTCTATTCGTTGTTGTTGTGGTTGTTTCTGCTAAGCTTAAAATAGATCTTAGGAAAATTTTAAAATTGACAACAATTTAAATATAGATTCAAATAAGATTTTGAAATTTTTATAAATTCAAATCACATGTTTGTGTTTGCTGATGCCAACAAAATCGTCAGCGCATTCATAAAAACAATATGCACGCGAATCCAACGCAATGCCCACAACAGGCCGACAGACGGACAGACACGAAGTGAGACAAATTCAACGACCGTCTGTTTAACTTACATACAGACAATGAGACCGAAAAGTTAAATTGTTTTGCTTTTATTTGTTTTTTCTTTTCAAAAGGCCGACAAGAAGATCAACGGAAAGAACAATTTTACACCAAATACATACATAAGTTTATAAAATGTGGACTGTGTACTTTTAAAAAAATACTACGACAACAAAAAAAACTGAAAAACAAATTAAATAATTAAGACTTGAACTGATAAAAAATTTAAATATTTTGAACGCCCCGACGATTTTAGCATCGAATTAGTTTGGAAGTATCGTTAAAGCCTGTATGACACTTGCTAGTTTCAGTATTAATAATCGAAAACAGAAGAGAGCACGAATTTCCTACGTAATCAATAATATGTGTGAGGAGTGCGAATAGGATTTTTTAATTTTAGTCATAAAAAACATTTTAAATACCAAAACAAAAATGTCATTGTTAAAATCTTTTAAAAGGGAATACATTTATTTGACACACAAATAAAATCTTTGCCAAGTAATAAGGAACATTTCAACTAATAAAGATTTTTTGCATAACTTATTCAAAATTTAAGTAGTAAAACCTAAAAACTTGGTAAAATGTTTAAAAGAAATATGAAAAAAAAGCTTTGTTTCTTACAAATAATTTTTCAAATGTATAATTTAGGTAAAGTCGACTTGAGTTAAAATATTGGGTGGCAGTATACCTTGACTTGGTTTATTTTTGGAGCATTCTGATTGGTTTATTTATTTTCAACCAATCAAAATATTTGAAAATATAAATATTTTTGTAAGGTTTTCATACACAAAATGAACAAAACCGTTTCATTAAAAATAAAGTCGACTTTAAATTTAAAATACGCCTTTATATTAAGGGTCAATAATTTTATAAGTAACGTTTTCATTAATAAATGTGAAAAGAAAAGACTAATGGTTAACGGTGGTATCTAAATTTGGTTATCCGACATCTAAATTTGGTTTACAAGAAAAAAAAATTATGGTCATGCAACTTCTCTTGAAGAAAACAACAACAAGAATAACGTTTCAGCTAAAATTAGCAAAGTACCCGAGGAAAAAAGTGTAAGCTGAATAGGCATTAAAGGTTTTATGGTAGGGCAAACATTTCCTGAAATGGTATCCAAATTAGCCGCAGTCAATCCGCACCATAACTAGATCTTCGTTTATTCCAGAAAGTTTTTATAACAAAAACCTGGCATTGCAAAAATATGAAACCGATGTAAAGAACATTATATTAAATTACTACAATCATGTAAAAGATATCATGATAAAAGAAATATCGAGCAATATTTCTAACAATAGGAGATTTACTATAATCTTAGATGAATGGACAAGAATATCACAAAAGAGATATTTGAACATATGTATAAAATAATAAATAATAATAAATAAATTATTCATTTTATAACCTGGGGTTGGTTTATATATCAGGAAGATGTAATGCTGATGAAATAAGAAGAATTGTAGAAATAAGACTAGAAGAGTTTTATTTGTCTTTGGAAAATAACATTGTAGCCACCATATCTAATGGGCCAAGTGTGGTGAAACGGTTTGTTTCCGACAGTCCAGTAGTAGGTGCCTGCTGGAATCATGCAATTCATTTGGCAGTCCTGCGAGTAATTTATGTGAAATCAAATGTTCAACATTCTGATATTTTTTACTTTGAAATCTCACTACACAGACTGCATTTGTACTGAAATAGTGTTTTTTTTAAACAAAAATTTCATTAACAATTTTGTTCAAAAATGTTTCCCGGGATTCCCGGGAATCAAATTTTTTCATTCCCGTTTCCCGGGAAATAAAAAAGTCCGGGAAATCCCAAACCCTAATCGCAACACATAATTTTTTTTTTTTTTTGTTTTATCTATCGTGTTTTTTGCGGCACAATATTTGTGAAAAGAAAAACAAATTAATTTACAAGAAATTTGATCAGCTGTTTAAAACTTGACCGTAGTTTTCTCGCGACTTGAAAGAAAAATTGATATCATTTTATATTTCAAGTGTATATTTTAAAAGCGTGAGTGTGTTAGTAAAAAAGTGTGAGTGTTTTCAAACTTGAAAGGCAAAAATTGAACGTGTAACCCCCATGTTAATGCAGTGCCCTTCATATGCTTTACATTGAGTGCGTTTACCAGATGCTCAACTGTTGCTAATCCGCTACTCAACAATCTGGTGAACGATTTGATTAGCTACCGCTAAGTCAACATGTTGTGGTAGCGCTACCTTGTTTTGGTAGCGTAAAAATTTTACGCTACTTGTGAGCAGTTAATGATTCATCAGCTGTCGTTTGTTTTTTTGTATATTTTTTTTAAAGAATAATAAACATATACAAATATAATTAATTTAATTATAATAAAGGAATAAAAAATTTAGAAAAAATCAATGAAACATCTACAAATATTTTTATTTTAAAACAAAAACAAAAGTAGCATCGTTCACCAGATTAAGGTAATCATAAAGCGCTACATATCAATTGTAGCGATAGCGGGTTTCTCTGGTAAACGTGCCGATTGATGACCCGAAAAACTGGAATCTAGAAAGTAGCAAGTGGCATATAGGATCCCAATAGACCAAAACGCTTTAGAAAAATATTATAATAAATCTTGCGAGAATAAGGGTGCGTACAGAGTGGCCGCTTGTTGCCGAGCCGAGCCGACTGACGCTTATTGCGAGAACCAATGCGAGAAAACTGGTACTATACAAATTAGTACAAATAAGCGCGAACAGGTCATAGTGGGCGCCGAGCTGGTCAGAGCGCAAAGCTGATTGAATGCGAGAAAAAAGTTCCAAAGCGTTTTTCAGCGCCGAAAACATTGTTTATGTTATGTTAATAAAATAAAAATTAAACAAAAAAATAAAAATTCAAATAAATAATAAAAATTAAATAAAATTATAACAATTATAAAAAAATTTAAAAAAAACTTATAAACAAAATTAAAAAAAAAAATTTAATAAAAATTTCAAGAATAATTGAAGAAATGCGTTAATAAGTAAAATTTTTTTTCACAAACACGAATGAACAACAAACCCAAATGCATACAAACATACATAAAACACGAATAATAGATAAAATATCAGCGCTGATTCTCGCATCCACTATGCACACCCAAACTTGTTGCTCGCATGAACAAGTTCTCGCAATAAGCGTCAGTCGGCTCGGCAACAAGCGGCCACTCTGTACTCACCCTAAGCCTTAAGCCATCCTTAGGGTGCGTACAGATTGGCCGCTTGTTGCCGAGCCGAGCTGACTGACGCTTATTGCGGGAAGTTGTTCATGCGAGAAACAAGTTTGAGTGTGCATAGTGGATACGAGAATCAGCACTGATATTTTATCTATTATTTGTGTTTTATGTATGTATGTTTGTATGCATTTGGGTTTGTTGTTCATTCTGACATTAAGTTTTAAAATTTTACTTATTAACGCATTTCTTCAATTATTCTTGAAATTTTTATTACATTTTTTTTTTTTTAATTTATATTATAAGTTTTTTTGAATTTTTTTATAATTTTACAATGAGTGTTATTTTTGTTCGGTTTAAGATCAAATATTACAAATTCTAAATAGAATTTACAATTTTTATTTTACAACCAATAGAGAAAAACTTATGAAAAAAAACTTTCCTAGAACCAATGGTTGACAATTAATGCATTTTCAAGTGACACCGCTCACTATCATCAGATTGTCTGTATGGGGTCCTCTCTAGTCTATAATGTAGATTTTAGTTTCTTGTATATGTATATATGTTCAATTTCAAAGAAATGCATTTTGAGAAGTAAATTCAAACATTTTTACTTATCCATTTTTCATTATTATAACTAACGAAAACCACATGTCTTTAACAAAGCTATTATTTTTCCCTATGTTGTAGTTTTTTATAATTGTTATAATTTTTACTATTTATTTGAATTTTTATTTTTTTGTTTAATTTTTATTTTATTAACATAACATAAACAATGTTTTCGGCGCTGAAATACGCTTTGAAACTGTTTTCTCGCATTCAATCAGCTTTGCGCTCTGACCAGCTCGGCGCCCACTATGATCTGTTCGCGCTTATTTGTACTAATTTGTATAGTACCAGTTTTCTCGCATTGGTTCTCGCAATAAGCGTCAGTCGGCTCGGCTCGGCAACAAGCGGCCACTCTGTACGAACCTTAAGCTTTAAAAAGACTTGAGTAACTATAGAAAAACGCTTTTAAATTACTGTAGAAAAATCAAAAAGGAAGACTCGTAAAAATATTACTTTTTGCAATTGTAGAATAAGCTTATGCCTTCAATTGTGGAATTAGCTTATGCTTGCAAATAACCAATTCACATTTTATTGTTTTACAATGTCAAATTGTCATGAAATTTTTATGCAGTATTGTTTTACATACACTCATAAAAAAAGTTAGTACAAAAGTCTGTTAAACGCGTTCTAATTCCATTGAACTAATTTTTCTATTATTTTGTCTTAAAATTTAGGATTGAACTAATATTTTTTGTAAATCTAATTTAGCATTACAATTACTTTCATCCGTATTTGAACTAACTTTGCATGCTAATTTTTAGTAATTTGTGTTTCTTAACTTTACAAAATTTTCATCTAATTTAATCCATAATAATTTCCTAATTGTTATATTTTTGTGTCTCTGCTATCAATATTACATAGAGATGCGTTACATTTTAATTTTTTTTATATTATAAAATCGTAAAATAGCTTCTATCTCGGAAACTAAGCGAGATAGAGCAAAATGCACAAAAATTCATCACTCTGTACCTATAAGTTAGTCGTTATCAGACACATATACTCCCAATAATAAATATGGGCCCGTCTAGGGTTAGATACTGGTGAAATTTTAAGCGACATTTTAACAGAAATTTGTTTTTAAATCAGGTAAAATTTCTGCTGAATTCATCTCAAATTTCCCAGCAATTTAACTAAAATTGTCCGTATATTCAGCAGCATGTAAAATTTAGCTTACCTAAATTTAGCAGACCATGATTTTTAACTTCATTGAAAATTCTGCTGGCGCAAGTACAGGTACGTTTTTCTGTTATTTTAACAGAATTTTTAACTATTTGTGGAAAGACAAAGTCCGTCTACAAGTTATTAAGCTGTATTACGAAAATCGGCGTTTCAGTTTGAGGCGCATTTTAGGATTCGTCTACACTCAAAATAATACGTCTGTTGGCTGGACAGAAAAATTTGTTACTTTAACAAAATTTATTCCTGTTTTTTGGCTTAAAATAAAATTAGTTGATTTTAACAAATTCTTTTGTTAAAATTAACAAATCTATATTTAAGTAAAAAATACTGAGTCATAGAATTTATCCAAATTTAGGGTCTCTGGACCCTCCCCGGGCCTAGTCCATATTATGTGAGGGTACATAAGGGCACTCCGGTGGAGCAATTATTTTGTTAGTTTTGCTCTATCTTGCTTAGTTTTCCAGATATGGGCCATTTTATGAAGTGGAAAATTTTTATTAAAAATTTTCAATGGTCCAAGGCCCCGCCAAGGTCCATTTTTGGATAGAGATTCCCCCTTTCGCTGGGGGTATTATACGGTTAGGAGTAGTCAAAATTTTCATCAATTTTGCTCTACCTCTCTTAGTTTTCGAGATATGGGCTATTTTAAAAAATCGGGAGGAAAAGAAATAGCGCCATCTTTAAAACTTTGGATACATTGGTGGCGCCATCTACCGGATAATAGCAGTAACATGGAAATGTTATATTTTAACAATAAATTTTGTAAAATTTATCGAATGAGTTCTTAAAAATTAGTTTTAAATAATTTTGAAAATTAACACTCAAAATTAGTTAAAGTACTGAGGATTTTTAGTATTGTGATTAATGAAGATAACTGAAATCTTTGCTTAAATCAGTGTTTAACTAAAAATTTTTTAAAAATTTGTCAAATCGATTTGAATCGATTATACACTTAAAATAATACGTCAGTATTATTTTAAGTGTATAAGCCAAACAGCCGAATTTCATTGCACATTTTATTGCATTTGTAGACACTAGATTAGAAACCAAGGTTGGTTACCGTTATCGTTATAATACCGTTATCGCTAAAATACCTTTTCAAATTGAATACCGTTACTCTTGAAATGTTTTATTTAAACAAATTGTGAAAAAAAAAGAATTAGTGCTATTTTGTTTGGTTGAAGATTAATTATCACAAATTCAAAATAGAATTTACAATCAGAAAAACTTTCCTAGAACCAATGGTTGACAATTAATGCACTTTCAAGTACTATCATCAGTTTGTGTTTATGGAGGTTCTCTCTAGGTTATAATGTAGATTAAGAAATCAGAAATATATTTTTGTTTTTTTGAAATAGAAAACATAAAAAATCTAATTTTAGAAAACTGCATATTTCAGAAAAGCCAAGCGATATTGGCGTTATACACCGTCAGTGGATTTTTTATTTTTGTTGCTGCATTTACAATCGAAAGTTCTACGGATGGGTGGATCGATCGCTGCTCGGTTTCTTATCAAAGCTATTCACAGGTGTTGTGTTGAAATTTTTTTTTGATTACGAACACAAATCGTTCATGGTAAAGATTTGAAGCAAAGTTCCAATACAAACAAATGTTGAAACTAAATTAGATAAGAGTTTTACTTTGTAGTAAATTAACTGACTGACTGACTGTCTGCGTTCATAAGTTAAATGTTTTATTTATTATTTTATTTATTTGTTTACATTTATCAACTGAATAAAAAAACCTAAGCAATTTTTTATTCTTATATTTGGAAAATTATAATTTTTATAAACTATGGCTCTAATGCATAAACTTTTCTCAATTATGCGTTAAGGAATACAATTGCTAAAGTATTAATTTTCCTTATTAAACGTTTAGTAAAAAGTGTCATGCATAATCGTTAAAATAACAGTTAGTTAATTTCTCGTTTTATTCTGGCAACACCCTTATTTAATGTGTCTCCGCTTTTAAATAAATTATTAGTAATTCATAAAGTTACTAAACGATTGACTCGTTCATCATAGGTGAATAATGTTGTTTTGAAGATTTTACCAATAAAAATAGTTTATAATAAATGAGAACATGATAAAAACAATTTGTATACATATCTTGGTTATGTAATAGTGTAAAATAATATTTTAAAGACAGTTTAACACTACGAATACCAAAAGTATTCGAATGACGAATATGTTTTGTTACATCAACATCACTATTTTGTTTAATTTATTTTTTTATTTTATTTGTACACCAATTTGAAAAAAAAAAATTATGAAAAAGGTTTAAATGGTGCAATTGTTCCAGGTTTTTTTTTTTAATTTGTTGGCTACAAAATGTTAGATTCTACATATTCTTGGGTGGATTACCATTGAAAAAGTCTGTAAATAAATGCAAACTCAATATTTTTGGTTTCAACAGAGATTTTTATTTTCCAAACTTTATGAAACGCTTATTTGAGAATTTATTCTACACTCAAAAAAATAAGTTAGTAGAAAAATAAGTAAAACGTCTTGTATATCAAGTGTACTAATTTTCAGCAATTTTTTTTGCTGAAATTCCGTTTTCAGCAAAAGTTTTAGTTATATTTTTATAGCACTAAACTAATTTTAAACTAATGTTTTACTAATATATTTTGTTACAAAAATTGTGGTGATAACCGCATTTATAGCATGTATGACAACCAGACAAGATTTAGATGTCGCAGCTTGTCTGGATGTAGTACAGATTAAAAAAAAACATCTCTACACAATTTCTATATTTAAATTTTCAGCAAACAAATTAACTAAAGTAAAATTTCGCTACAAGTTTTTTTAGTTTTTTTCAGTCGACTAATATTCAGCAAAAAGTTTAGTGATTTTAGCAAGGATTTTTTTCATTTGCAATCGACTAAGTGTTAGCAAAACTTTTGTTGAAGATTACTATTTTTTTTTGGCAAAAATCAGCTCGCTGATTTTCAGCAAACCTTTTGCTGAAATTACCAACTTTTTGCAAGCACGCTCCTGACTAAAAATTTGCTGACATAGCAACATTTTTTGCTGACTTTACTGACTTTTTTTGAGTGTACTTTAACAGATTGTTAAAATTTTCGTTATAACGTTACCGGAATAATCCAAATATCGTTATCTTTCAAATACCGTTACCTAAATAACTCAAATACCGTTATCCTTAAAATACCGATACCGAAATAAATGAAATAGCGTTACCCTTAAAATACCCTTACCAAAATAACCTAAAATATCGTTACCCTAACGATAACCGCATTAGTTTCGGTTACCATCCATGTAAATTGTTAAAACTTACAATTTCCAAACACACCTTACAAAAGACGAATTATAACTTTTTTCTAGAACATAACATTAAGTAGAAACAAAAAAGAGATAATAAAGTAGTTCACAAATTGTCGTAACATTTTAAAACAGTGGTAAAAACGTTGCCGGCGATTTCCATTACATAATAACAACAACACTTCAATGAAATTTCGATACAAATTTTGATTGGTTAAAGAGAAAACCCAACTAATAAATTTGCGCTCTTTTCGACTTGAAGAAAACAGACGTTTAAAATTTATCATTTTCAAGTCTACCGTTCAGTTTATGTTACTAGAGCGTTAGAACTTGGGATATTATGTACAATACATTATGAACTCTTTTAATCTTTACAAAAAACCGGTTGGACAACTACAACATTGTCAACTAAAATACAACCGATCGACACAGCAATAGTAAAAACAACAAAAACAACAACTTGATTTGTAATTTAACCACAAAAGAAACTACAACAAAAAGAAACTACAACAAAACACAATGCGATTTAACTAATCAAAATTGTTTATTGAAAAAAGAAACATAAATATAATTCTAAACAGTAAATAGAAACAACATACGCGTAAAAAAAATTAATGTTAAAAATAATGTAACTTATTAAAAAAAAAACCGTCACTTTATATGAATGGTTCAGTTGCCAAATCGATTAACTTCATAAAACGGAAAGTTGAGAAAATAGTATATTTTGTATTTTAAAATTCCTGTTAAAATATAAATTCAAAGAAATGATGTAGACTGTATTACTGCAGATGTATCTTTTATCTAACGACATATGGAAAGTATAAGAGATTAATCAGAACTGGGTCGACAACGACAACGACATGGTGCTTTTCCATATATTTTGTATGGGAAGCAAAATGACGCCATGTCGTCCGGCGATTTGTCGTCGTAATAGAATCTATTTTAATTTCATGACGACACACTAACACACGCTCAAAATATTTGTCAAATTGTTGCCATATTTTTAACTAGTTAATGGTTGCCATTAGAGCAGAGTTGTAGAAATTCGCATTAGAGTTGCAAAAATTCGTACTTTGTTTACAAAAAATTAATTTTTTGACAGAAAAAATATAATTGAAAATACATAATTCACCACAAAAAAGCAAAACTAAATACAATAAAATGTACAACAACAAGAATTAATGCAAAACCAATTGAATTGATGAAGAATTGTGGCGAAACAAATACAAATATATTCTTGTTTTGCTTTCCTTTTTTTTCTAAACGTCAACAAATGTCGACGGTCGATTGTCGCTGAACTTAAATTAATCGTGACGACTTTTGCCGTCGTCGGTCGACCATCGACCCAGTTGTGATTAAACTCTAAGATGGAACATATCGTTATTACACTGTACAACACAAAATAAAAGCTTCTGACAACTGATTCTTTACATAGGGGACCAAAAATTTAGGTATAGGGTGCTCAGCGAACTTACGTAAACCACGATGGGGAACATTTTTGTGGAACATTTCAACCCATAGTGTTTTCCCCTATGCCAGAATCAGTTGTCAGAAGCTTTTTTTCCGCAAAAATATTTGTCATAAAATTCTACCTTAAGTCGCTGAAGATATCAAAGTTAAAAATTTAACTTGAATGCCAGAAGTAAGTCAAAACTTAAAATGTGTTTAAGGGTTCATTTCGTACTTATTCAGAATCGGCGCTCAAATGTCCCATAAACATGGATTTTAGGAGGAAACCAAGTGAATATTCCATTTTAGTTATAGGATGTGTTCAGCGAACTTATATAAAACACTACGCGGAACATTTTTGTGAAACATTTTAACCCTCTAACTCATCAACCTATGGGTCTTTTTGATCCCCTTTTAAAAAGGGGCTAAAAAAGTCCGTTGCACTGAAGATAAAGAACAACTTCCTATTCAATAAATGCAGTGCTTTCTTTGCTGGGTTTATTCGTTTCGGTAACCAACCTTGCTTTATATCCCAGTGTAGAAAATCATTACCAGATATGTGGTTATGTAACTACATACTTGGTAATGGTAACTACTTACTTTTGTTATTACATTTCTTATTACCTTTATATGGGGATGTCGCGAAAAATAATGAGTTGTCGTTACACACCAGCATACGAAAAATTAAAAAATATATCGTTATCTATGTGCTTACAAAAATAATGAGTCTAAAAATAGATTTTCAAAAAAATAAATTATATAAAAAAAAATATTTTTTATTGTATTTTTTTTTTTTAAATAAAATTTGCTGGTGCGGGAATCGAACCTGGGTCTACAGATTGCCAGTCAACAGCTCTACCATCTGAGCTATATCGACATGTAATATTTAATAGATAAAAATATAATTGACCTGCTGCACACAAGTAAGCTTACTCGCCAACATACAAAAAATCAAAAAATATGTGGTTACATATATCCTTACCAGTGTTTAAAAAATAATGAGTCTAAAAATAGATTTCAAAAAATTTTCAAAAAAATCTAAAAAATTATTTTGTATTTGAAATAATGATAAAAATAAGTCATTATCCGTAACTCGTTATTATATGTTTTAAAATAATGCAGAAGGTAAGTGGGTGTCATTACTGGTACTCCAAAAAATAATGATATGTCATTACCGTTTCTACACTGGGATTGATACTAAAATTTTATTTTGCAAAAGGTCATAACACCGATTTCCATTGATGGGATTATTACCGAAAGTTTTTTGGTGCTAGAGATGTTTTATGGCGATCGCAATATATTTAGGCTCTAGAGATAACCGCCCGTGCGCATTAGAGCGTACCACCTTACAAGCAAAAAAAAAAAAAAAAAAGTGCGCCGTACACCCTCCAATATGAAGTATTTTTGCAAGGTTTCAAAAAAAAATTTTTTATTTTTTTTTGCCGAACGTAGGGGTCGCCATTTCACATTTTTCGTTATATCTTTGGTAAAAGTATGATACATCGATGTTTTGCTCTAAGGACATTTTGACCTCAAGTATCCCGTTCTAGTAGTTACCCACCAGATCTCAGTTGCTACCACCCTAATGTACCACCCTAATGTCAGAAAATTAAAGCTCGCAAAAAATCATTAAACTTTTGCTAAGGAAGTTTTTCGCTAAACCCAGTAGAAATTTTTTTTTATATATTGGTTGCCGAACGTAGGGGTCGCCTTTTTAAATTTTTTTTAATTGGATTTTTACTATATAGCAAAACACTCCTCGAGGCAAAAAAATCGATATATCAGACTTTAAAATCCGATTTTAAATGCCAAAGCTATAACAAAAAATTGAAAAAGGCGACCCCTACGGTCGGCAAAAAAAACTTTTGAAATCGCCTTCCAAAAATACATCATATTGGAGGGTGTACGGCGAACTTTTTTTTGGGGTACGGTCTAGTGCGCATCAAGGCTTATTTTTACGGGAGTGCATCATACCCTTTTATTTTTGAAGCACTCTAGATGCGTATGATTATTTTTTTTTTTAAGTTACGCATACGTCAGCCAGCGCCCTGCTCCAGTGGGAGTTAGAGGAATATATACGTCAAAAGTATATTTAAATTTTTTTATATTTCTATTGGACGAAATTCGTCTATTTGTTAGCACCCACCCCAAGCCAGAAAGCCCTGAATTGAATAGTGAAATACAATAGTTCCCTTTTTAATTTATTCACTATTTAAAAATTTAAACATAGCTAGTACATACTACGAGTAAATTGTTTTTCACGTGGAAAAATTTCACTCGAACTTTTAAGTCTCAAATTGCAAATTAAATTATAAAAATGAACAATGTTTCATTTAATAACAAAGACACAGTCACAATAGACACAAAATATCACTTTTTGACGAGAAAAATTATAGCCTTATATATTAAATTTGCGTGAAAACAAAGTCTTCACAATTTTCAAGTGAAACTGATCATGAAAAATCTTTTTTTTTATATATGCAGTAGGTATAATAGTTTTCTCATGTAGAATCGAATCACTGTACTTTAAAGTGGGTTTTACCAACGAGCATAGAATCTCAAGAGTATGCATGCGTCCTCTGTTAACTGGCTCTGGTCGCCATTTCAGGAATTTGTATTAGAAGGTGATAGGTTAAGTTTAATAAATATTAAAAATTGTTTCAATAAATATTAGGGCATTCAAATTACTCGGGTTTTGCTTTGTTCGAATAACCGAGTAACTCGATTTTGAGGTTTTGAAATTACTCGATTATTCGTTTAAGATTTTAAAATGACTCGAGTAACTCGATTAATCGTGTAAGATTATAAATTACTCGAGTAACAATTTTATTTCATTATTTTTTTGCAAAAATTATTAATTTTTTGTAGGTTCTATAGTTTATTAGTAACCCAGCGAAATTGTCGGATGCAAAGAAACGGTTGTAGAACAACTTGTACTTGCATGCAAGCTGTTCTACTTTATGTTCTATCATCGGTGATTGAGTTTGTCCCAAAAGCAACAGGTTCTTTTCCTCCAATCTAGAACAGGTTTCTTTGGAACCGGTTCTAGAACCTATTCTATGAAACCGGTGGTAAAAAAAACCTGTTCTAGAACAGATTCAGAGGTAACCAGTTCAAAAAAATTACTACCGTCAACTTTAAAATGACAAGAGAATACTGTCAATTAAAGTTCCAAATATTAAAATTTTGCTAAATGAACTCCTTCAACATAAGAATTTAACAAATCACGTATTGCAAATTATAGCATTGGAACTTAATGCATCGTTTAATGACAACGTTTATTTTCAGCTAAAGATAGTTGACTTGTCCTCCAACGGTTCTCGGATTCTTTAATGAATTTAAAACTCATAATTTCAATCATAGTTCTGCGGTTTGAGCAAATCTATAATGATGAAAAATTGAATCAGAGTAGGTGACATAGAACTTTCAGTTTATTAATCTTATTTAATTCAATATCGTATTTCAGAAATGGGTTAAAGGCTAAACATTAAAGGTTGTCTCTAAAATATGCTATTTCATACATTATAAAAGTACATCTATCACTTTTAAAAATGTATTATATTATATATTATAAAGAGTACTTCTAAATCACTCTAAAAATGCAAAGAAAGTGTACTTGTATTCATGTGATGAAAATGTATACCTAAAAACCATACTTTAATAACATTATGTAATCACTTTTAAATTACTAACAAAATGCTCAAATTGGACTACTGAGAACATGGGACATCACGTGTAATAAAATCAGTGTTAGAGCTAAATTGTAACTACTTCACAATCAGTTGATGCTATTCGGAATGCTTTTAAAATAACTTTGAAATGGCTTTTTTTTGCTAGGTTGTTCTCATTTTTCGGATATACATATAATATCAAAAGTCATAAATTTTTTTTTAGTAAGGTTGGGTTATTTTAGCTAAAAAACATAGGCTCCTTTATAAAAAAAAATCTGATACTTATAAAAAATAAAAGACACATAAAGATTGTCATAAGTTGACAACTCGTACCTAAAATTACCCAGCAAAAATATGTGTAAGTCATTCAAAACAAACAACTTTGAAATTGGTTACAATGGAGCGATAAGTGCTCTTTTTCTGTCTCGAATGTATGTGCTTTAAAACAACTTTCAAAAATGTATATATAATGTTGTTTTTTCTTTGTAAATGCATTTGTTTGTAAATTACGAATTTATTAAAGATTCCATTTTTTATCTCTAAAAAAAACAAAATAGTTAATTTTATTAACGTACTTATTAATTTACGATTATTTACATATTTTTTAATTATTCGTACATATTTTAAAAAATACTTCAATAACGGTTCCCATTGAAAAAGGGAAGGAAATAAAGAATTGGATTCCATTGAATCTCCTGGAATATGACCCAAATATGAATTCTTCTTTTCACTAAATCAACTTTAAAATGTCCATTAAAGTTCCAAATTTTAATAAAAGTTAAAATTTTGCTAAATGAACTTCTTCAACATAAGAATTTAACTAATCACGATTGCAAATTATAGCATTGGATTTTATTGCATCGTTTAATAAAAACGTTAATTTTAAGCTAACGATGGTTGACTTGCAAAATTCAAATGACGACATGGTATTAGCCTTCGAAATATGTCTGGGCAAACTGTCCTTCAACGGTTCTCGGATTCTTTAATGGATTTAAAAGTTCAATCATAGATCTGCGGCTTCAGCAAATTTATAATAATGGCCTTATTACTGTAGAGTTGTAAAATGTCGATGCTGTTCTTTCCTTTATTTGTTAAAAGAATCAGAGAGTTACATATAACTTTTAGGCCCAGCTTTTAGGATGTAGATTATCTTTAAACTTAGTTTAACGCAGTTTATAACTGGAATACTGTTTCTAAAATCTATTTTATTTTCTTTCAATGAAGACATAAATTCTAAATGAGAAAAAGTTGTTCGGGCAAATTGAAATGGCTGATATAATTCGTTTTCGGTTTAACTAAACCAAGTTTAACTGACATCCCAAAAACTCGATCTTAGTGTATTAATCTTATTTAATTCAATATCGTATCTTTTTTGAATTTAAAGACTGAAGTATACATGCTACAAACTTATTTAAAAAAAAAAAACTGTTGAACAAAAATTAAAAAAAATTTTGGTTTTGTCTGATTTTGACTTAATCGAATTGATTCAGATGCAAAAGAAGTGTTTCCTTATAGGGTGTTTTTTCATAAATTGAGTTTTTCATAAAAACACAAAAAATTGAAATTCAGAACTTGTTCTGAAAATTTAATTTTTTTTTTTTCATTCAGAAAATAGCACGTGAGAAACTCTATAGATTATGCTTTATTTTAGGCTCTTGACATACTTAAAATTTTTTAACAAATTGTTAACTAAAAACGCTTTTAAATTGTTTCAATATTTGACCACGCCTACCTAGCCCACTTTATAGAAAAGTAGAAAAACAAGTACGGATTCTGTTTCCCGCTATACAGACATACAGTATTGTTCCTAATAAAGTAATCAAAGTCCTACATATTCTTTTTAAATTGGTTTGTACAAAATAACACTTAATTTTTATTATGTTATGTGCCTACATTCTAATAATAACTAGAAAAATTTAATTCCATTTCCTTGCCAGTAAAAAAAAAACAAAAATGAAATTGACTCCATATTGTGCTGTTCGCAACTTAAGCAACTATTTTGTTGTTGTATTTTTTTGCAACAAATAAACAAAAATTTTGAAACGTTTATTTAATTCCCGTTCAGTTTGACAAAGAAAATTTAAATTTGTTTTGTTTCTGTAGATTTAGAATCAATTACTTAGAAGTGCAGCTATGGCGCGTACACGTTACGGAATCGATATTAAGCTCAAAAATTTTTAACTATTTAATAAGGGCCAATCGCAAGTCTCTATAGCTAACAAATTAAGCATTAACAAATCAATAGTTTCGCTACTAAATAAAAAGTACAAAGCTACTGGAATAGTAGAGAAAGCCAATACTAGAGGGCAACCTCGAAAAACTTCAAATCGATCAGATTGAAAATTGTGCGATTAATTAAGAAAAAACCCTTTATTTCTTCCAAAGATGTTGTGAGTGAGCTTAATCTCAATATTAGTTCGAGCAGTGTGAGAAAACGATCATTGGAAAATAATTTGAGAAGCTTCATGCCATCTAAGAAACCTATACTGACAAAGAAACATTTAAAAAAGAGGTTTGCCTAAATGATTTTGCAACGTATTCGTTAATTTTCATTAGTTTTATGAAATTTAAGGTTGGATTTTGCAAAAGCTCACGCAAATTGGACTGTGGGGAAATGGAAAATAGTTTTATTCAGCGACAAGTCTTAATTTAACCTGTTAAATTCAGATGAAGTATGCCGCGTTCGAAGACCGAAGGGAAAACGATTACGTCCGCGTTTTGTAAAGGAACAATAAAGCATGGGGGGCGGAAATGTAATTTTGTTGAAATACAAATAAAAATGGATCGCTTTGTTTATTTGGATATTTTAGCCAAACACATGCTTCAATATGCCGAATTGGAAATGCCACTTCGATGGGTGTTTCAGCGTAATAATGACCCAAACTCTCGTCAAAGTGGGTCAAAGAATGGTTACCTGTTAATGGGATTCAATTATTTGATTGGCCAGCTCAATCTTCAGACTTGACTCCCATAGAAAACCTATTCGGCATTTTGAAGCGCAGGGTCGGAACTCGCCGTTTTAGTAATAAGCAGGAGCTGATAAATGGCTTAAAATCAGAGGGGGAATCAATACCAACCACAACGCTATCAAATCTAATAGATTCTATGGCAAAACGATGTGCGGAGGTCATATGCAAGAAAGGGTATCATAGGAAGTACTGAAAGTTGCTTAAGTTTCGAACAGCAATACATATATGGAGTCAATTTCATTTTTGTTTTTTTTTTTACTGGCAAGGAAATGGAATTAAATTTTTCTTGTTATTATTAGAATGTAGGCACATAACATAATAAAAATTAAAAGTGTTATTGTGTATAAACCAATTTAAAAAGAATATGTAGGACTTTGATTACTTTATTAGGAAAAGTTGCTTAGGTTTCGAACAATAATGTATGGTATATTATACCGAAAATTTGACATTGATACGACATATGTTTTACAAGCTGGACATTTGGTGTGGAATGCCTCATATGCATGTAATTTTGCTAAAATAAAAACTATCTAGTACATATAAATCAGGGATGGAAAACATGGTACAATTGTACTTTTTTGTTACATTTTGACCTCCGTTGGTACCGCGGTACTACCGCGATCCATTTGGTACAATTTCAAAAATTTCCAAATTTAAAATTTTTGTATTAAATAAACTTGTACTTTAAAGCTGTCAACAAATATTCAAATCAGAGTAGGAAAATAAACTGTACACTGTAAACTGCGATTGTCTGATGAACGCAAACGCTACGATTATGTACTGTACTTTCAACACATATTCACACCCGTTGCGTACTGAATTCGGGTTGTGTGTGTTTTCTACGTAACCAATATGCTTGTGTACTGTGTTCGCGATGTGCGGTACGCAACCCTTAAAGTACCCCTACGGGAAATTTTAACAAACTGTCACCGAACTGGCCCCTTTACATGAAATAGACTGGTTACTTTTACATGGCGTTGTCATAGGAGGGGGAAATTAACCCCTTGTGACATGTCACAAGACACATCCTAGGACAGGTTACTGAACTCTCATAAAAAACAAAGTTCAGGGACCTGTCCTTGGATTTGTCTTGTGACATGTCACAAGGGATCAATTTCCCCCTCCTATGACAACGCCATGTAAAAGTGACCAGTCTATTTCATGTAAAGGTGCCAGTTCGGTGACAGTTTGTTAAAATTTCCCGTAGGGACGGTTCGTTAGAGTTTATTTTCCTACTCTGATGCAAATTGCAGACGTGAATTAAAATCATTCTAACAAAAACTTTTAACTGCCAACTTTTGGGCCCAATGTTGCAAAAAAATATATTGTTACTTTCCCGTAATCAGCTCATCAATACGCGCTAATTGAGTGCTGCTACTACATAAAATTTGAGAATTTTACCCGCCTCTTTCGTATATTTTCTTAAAAGTAAAAAAATACTACATTGTTTTCTTAGGACGGGTAACTTATCTAAAATATAACCAAAACAAAACATTAACAATATATATTTTCATATACATTTATTTGATATACCCAACTATTGGTTATATTAAGAAAAGTTAGCAGGTCTTTGTGTCGTATAGAATAGTATTTCCTCGACCTCCTCCTTGACCTCGATCGCACATACTTTTTATATCAAAAAAATTGGTGAGGGCTGCAATAGTACAATTTTTTAAGAAGAATATTTTCTGCAAGTTTGACATTGCTTAGAAAAATTTTCCATATTTGAAAAATTTTGGTACCGTGAGGGTTGAAAAAGAACAATTTTTTTATGTGGTTGGTACAAAATGTAAAAACTTATTTCCATCCCTGATATAAATGCATAGACTAATAAATTTAGACGTAACAAAAAAGTGAAAAGTGCTGATGTTGACTAAGAAAAAATATGGATCTGAAGAAACAAAAAAGTAATAAAATAAAAAAAAATAGCCCAGTGAGCAAAATAACAAACAAACAAAAAATGTCGAATGCAATAATTTCTCTAATTTACTGAATGAAGTCGAAATACATACACATGCACAACACCAAAGTTTTTTTGGCTGGCAATAAACAAAAACAAAAAACAAACGAAAAAAAAGTAGCAAAATAAATTGAATGCGAATATTGCAAACAGCATGTGACACGTTATTTTTTGATTGCATGACAATATAGATTTATTCATTATACATACTTACAAATATGTGCACTTATGTATGCATATAAATACTACCGACAGACATACATATTAGACTGGCTCGTTTTCCAACAACGAGCTCGGATCAACTGGAAAAATGTCAACATGGGTAAATACAAAGCTGCCTAGACACGAGGAACATTCGTCACAGAACAATTTATTTTTTAAGCTATCACATTTTATGTCCCATAATTCTCGCAAATATATTCATTTATAAAATTAATCCAGTTTTCATTATTTATAATTGTCGTCATTTTCATTTTCTCTAAATGCGTAATTACATAAAACCACCTCACAGCATGACTGCTCTCAATGAACTAACACAGCAAAAACAGTAACATCGACACACACAATGAAAAATTGAGTTTGGAAACATAAAATAGCAAAAAATTTTGATAACACGAATGTCAACACGATAGTCACACAAAGGAACATTCGTAAAAAAAACTGGAATTTTGTGACGAATGTTCCTTCGTGTATACTCCGCTTAAGAATTACACAAAAAATGCAACACTAGGAAAGATAATTTAAAAAAAAAGTTTTTATTGTTCCTTATTTCGTTTGAAATCCACTAAAAACAGCAAATTTTAATTAACAAAAAATATTGAATTTCAGCAAAAAAGTTTATGTATGCGAAAACTGATCATAAGTCTCTTTATTACAGTGTTGTGCCAACAAAAAGACAATCTATATAATTTAAAGAAAAAATAGACCGACTAAGAAGATTTCGTGATGTCCGTCCGAACCTCAAGGACGAAACCTATTGAAAATCGGTCCAATTTTTGACCTAGCAGCCATGGAATGGTTATATGAACTTAGTTGCCCCGGTTTATGTTCTAAAGCGTTTTGAAATCCGAAAAATTACGAGAATTGTACTGATTAGTTTGTAGTTGTAGTTTTCTCATTCTTTGGTATAAAGGTTTTGAATAAAAAGGGAAATTCGGAAAGTAGAACTCAGTCGCCTCACCCGTCTAGAAAGCCTAAATTTTGATGTATAAAATTTTTTAGCCTTCAAGATATCCAAATAGCCTGAAAAATTCATAATCGACATTTTGGATTTCCGACACTATTCTGCAGATAATTACGCAACGTACTAAAAGTGAAATACCTATATCTGACCTAATAGACATCATATAGCATGGAGCCCCGACTCGTTCCCATATTGAAGAAATTGGGATTTATTACAACTACTTTTATATATTTCGGTATATTAATTGCACCGTGATCTGAAGTTCACTTCGCTAACTTTGATCCGCTTCCCGAAAGAAAGGCTGAATCATCATACTGTGCTGTAGAGTATCATATAATCGGCATTTTCGACTTTAGTTTTTTACTTGTTTTAAGCCTAAACCGGATAATCGCTTTGTTTTGTCGATAAAACAGGTTTTTTTCTATTCTTTATTTGTCACAGTCGAGAAATTTGATAATTTCCAAATAAACAAGAGATGTCTTCGAACTAAATTCAATAAGAAATTCTTTAAAATATTGAATAGTTTTCGCGAAATTCACGAAAGCAGCTTGACAGAACTGCCACTATTGGTTTGGGATTTGTCAGTATCTGGTTTGGGATTTAACTTTACATTATTATAGGTTGGTAATATTCTAGGGAACTAATATTTCATGTCGGAACATATAGATTTAAATGAAATGAATGAAAAATTATTTAAAATGAAAAATTATTTAAAATATTTATTTTCATAAAATTAAATTTTTAATATGGTCGAATTTTGCTAAAATTTCAATATTTAGGCGCAAACTGCTAACAGAAGCCATTAACCAATTTGATTTTTTTTGCACAATTCTTGAATTTTTCCAAGCGTTTGCAGGCAATACCCTTTAAAAAACCCTTTCAGCTGACTACAGTAACCCTTAAATTACAGTTACCGAAAATACCATTATCCTTAAAATCAGGAATCCAAAATTAAAAGAGCTGCTCAAATTAAAAAAGCTCGTAAACAAAATAAAGAGATTATAAAAATGAAAAGGCTCGTAGACAAAACCGAACAGAGTTTTTTAAATCGAGCAGCTCGTAAAAAAATTTCATAGATTTTTTTATCGATCAGCTCTTTAACGAAATTTAATTGAGCTTTTTAGAATCTAGCAGCTAAAAAAGCTCGCTCCCATTAAAATAATTTAGTTATTATAAAAAACAGTATTATAGTCCCTAGATTTTGAATTTTGAAAAACCACCTGTAAAAAATTACAAAATAATGGCGGAATGTGCAAATAGGCTTTGTGGTTCAAAAAATGAATTAAAAGATGAATGTAAAAGAATAAGGAATGAGATCATAAAAATGTTAACACACATAAAATTAAATAAAAAACAAACCACTGAATTTTAAGACTTCAAACCAAATTTTTATTAAAAGAAATTTAATACGAAATCAAACAAAAAAAAACCGCATGGAATTCTAACCACTACGAGCAAAGTTATCCACTTTTTCCGGAAGGCTTTTATGGTAGTTTCTGTCACCTTTTTAGAGCAATTGGTCCATCTACGTTTGAAATCTTGAATGTCCTGGGAGACCTTTTTTGTGCCCTTTAATTCTCTTTTAACAAGAGCCCAATATCTCCACTGGCCTGAGCTCCGGGCAGTTTGGTGGATTTGCCTCTATTGGTACAAAAACCACACTATTATCATTATACAACTCCAGCGCTTTCTTGCTGTAGTGACAAGATGCTAAATCGAGCCAAAAGTAAGTGGAACCATTGTGCTGACTCAAAAATGGAAGAAGTCTCTTCTGCAAACACTCCTTGATATAAATTTCGCTGTTTATAGAGCCAGATGTCACAAATGACTGGCTTCTTTGGCCGCAGCTACATATGGCTTGCCATACTAGGAATTTTTAGAGAATTTCGACCTAAATTTTTCCGCAACATTTCCTCGAACATCGGAAACATAAAATTCTTGACCAGGGAGCTGCGAAAAATCAGCCAGGACATAAGTTTTGTCGTGCATTACAAAAAAGTTGTATTTTTGTATAAAATTTGATTTCAATTTTCGAGCTCTGGTTTTGGCCTCCAAATTTTTAGAAACGTTTCTATCGGGAATTTTTTGAACTTTGTAGGACTTTAGTCCTGCCTTACCTTTCACTTTACGTATAAAAAAGTCCGATGATTGATCTAACCGAGCTGTTTTACTGCCAGATGTGTTAAGAGCTCTCTTAAGGATGCTTTTAACTTTATATGCCTTACCAATGTTATGATAACCAGTCGTTGTTCTTGTTCCCGGCTTCCTTTCAATTGTTAGGTGTTCCAGATACCTTTTTACCACTTTTGAAACTGTTTGGCGGCATACATTAGTTTCTTAATTAATTATTTTTGAACGCACTTTTCTTTCATCGTCCATTCTGTAAAAAATTACAAACTAAAACTCATGATGTAAATTAATTTATTAACTGACATATTTTTAAAATGTAAACTACCGAAAAAAAAATATGAGAAGCTTTAAACCAAAGTTATAGGCAAATATGTGTGTTAACATTTTTATGATCTCAATCCTTATATTAATGAAAAAATTTTCCTTTTTGCAAAATTTGTTTTCGCATTTTTTTTTTTTTGTGTTTTGCAACTAACCGCCAAACTTTGTTGTGTGAAATGGGTGTTAAAGTCCCTAGATTACAAATTTTAAAAAACCACACTTAAAAAATTGCAAAATAATGCCGGAACGCCAAAAAAAGACTTGATGGTGCAAAAATTTAATTACAAAGCTTAATCAGCGAGTTGCATTCTGCAAAGAAATATATGATGCAAAAATTTTCCTTTTTACTAATTTTTTTCGCGATTTCTTTTTTTTTTTTGCAACTTACCTCCAAACTTTGTTTTACGAAATGAGTGTTATAGTCCCTAGATTATTAATTTTAAAAAATCGAACTTAAAAAATTTCAAAATAATGGCGGAACGCGAAAACAGCTTTATGATGCAAAAATTTAATTAAAAAACTTAATCAGCGATTTAGATTCTGCAAACAAATATATTGATGCAAAAATTTTCTCTTTTGGAAATTGTTTTTTCGCAACTTCTTTTTGTTTTTTTAAACTAGCCGCCAAAGTTTGTTTTACGAAATGGGTGTTAGATATAGTCCCTAGATTATAAATAAAAAAAAAATCCGAACTTAAAAAATTGCAAAATAATCACGGAATGCGAAAAAAGGCTTTGTGGCGCAGAAATTAAGTAAAAAACTTAAAACAGCGATTAACATTCTGCAAACGAATATAATGATGCAAAAATTTTAATGTTTGTAAGAATTTTTTTTGTTGCAAATAGCGACCAATTTTTGGTATAAGATATGGTTGTGAATTTCAAAAAACAGCACTTAAAAAATTCCAAAATAATGGCGAATGTGAAATAAGGTTTTGTGGTGCAGAAAATAATATAATAGAGTTAATTGTCGATTAACATTGTGCAAACGAATATGTTAATGCAAATGTTAATGTTTTCCTTATTGCAAAATTTTTTTTCCAAACTAACCACCATACTTATGTAGTTAACAATTTTTAAAATTTCTTTTGAAATTCTATGGGAAATGCTGTATTTAATATCTAACCCCTCAATTCATAAATGCTTTGTAAATTTATAGCAGGTTTACAAAACGTCATTTTCATACAAAATTTGTTCAATAAACCTCCTATAATTTTACAAAGCGTTTATGAATTTAGGGGTAAATATTTAATTTTAATTTTTTTTTTTGTAAACAAGCCAAAAGAGTTTTCAAATTAACTTGAAAAGAGCTTACGTTTTCATAATGCTCGATTTATTTTTTGGAAAAGAGCCTTTTTCTATGAAGCTCTTTTTCATCATTGAGCTCGCTTGTTTTAAAAAAGTGAGGAAGTTATATTTTTTTAGCTACTTACATTTTTATAGAAGAGCGACCTAACATTTTTTGGATCCTTTTAAAGAAGAGCTTTTTTTGGGCTCGCTCTTTTTTTAAAAAGAGCAAGAGCCCGAGCGAGAGAGCTTTTCATATGCTAAATTTTATTTCGCAATTAGAATGATTGGAGAACTTTGCTGGAAAACGACCCAGTCTAATACACATGCATGTACAGTAGACCGTACCTCAAAAAAAAAGTTCGCCGTACACCCTCCAATATGAAGAATTTTTGCAAGGCAATTTCAAAAAAAAAATTTTTTTGCCGAACGTACGGTTCGCCTTTTTCAATTTTTCGTTATAGCTTCGGCATTAAAAGTCGGATTTTATATATACATATATCGCTTTCTTTGCCTCGAGGAGACCAGTGTTTTGCTATAAAGGAAAAATCCAATGAAAAAAAATTTAAAAAGGCGACCTCTACGTTCGGCAACGAATATATAAAAAAAAATTCTAGTGGGTTTAGCAAAAGTTTAATGATTTTTCGCTAGCTTTAATTTTCTGACATTAGGGTGGTACATTAGGGTTGTTGCAACTGAGATCTGGTGGGTAACTACTAGAAGGGGATACTTGAGGTCAATGGCCTCAAAGAGCAAAACATGGATGTATCATACTTTAAGATCCGACTGTAAATGGCAAAGATATAACGAAAAATGTGAAATGGAAACCCCTACGTTCGGCGAAAATGTACAGTAGACCGTACCACCTTACAGGCAAAAAAAAAGTACGCCGTACACCCTCCAATATGAAGCATTTTTTCAAGGAGGTTTCAAAAATATTATTTTTTTTGCCGAACGTAGGAGTCGCAATTTTACATTTTTCGTTATATCTTTGGCATTTACAGTCGGATCTTAAAGTATGATACATCCATGTTTTTCTCTCGAGGAGACTAATGTTTTGCTATAAAAGAAGAATCCAATGAAAAAAAATTTAAAAAGGCGACCCTTTCGTTCGGCAACTGTACCTGTAAGGTGGTACGGTCTAATGTACAGTAAATATAATGTGTGTATGTGCCTGTCTGTATTTTGTAGTATTTACAGTGTCCACCAAAATATACTGAACAAAAACATGCCTTTGAAAGTTATTGTAAAACTAACCCTCTCATCTCGTTTATCGGTGAATGATATCCTACTCATACAATAATAAAATTCTCTGTTTTGGGAGAAAATAAAGAATAATAAGGATCTCAGATGGTGAGGTGACAAAACCTAGTATAACGAAGATACTATTTATTGAATCACTACAACTTTCCGTTTAAGAGAATAAGCACAATACAAACGGAAAAGGAATCTTAAATCGTGACGAAAAAAATGAACAAAATGGCAACGGAAACGGAATCTGAATTTTACAACAGAGAACACATAGAAAGCCAAGTTGTCTGTATTTTAGATCTTTCTTCTTGCCACATTCCAATATATTGTTGTTGTTTGACATTAGTGAGAATAAAAGGCTGTGAAAGTGTTATTGTGTTCTTGCTATTTTTTTATGTATTTTATAAATGTATAAAGTTAAATCCTTTGATATTAGTAATGCATGTGCATGACGAAATCAACCATGTAATCGTATTAAGCGGGCCATACATTTGCAATATTATGGTACAACTTTCCAAGTGGTGCAAGCATATTGACCGTGTATGTATTAAATTGAAGGTTGAGCAATATTATGCAGTGAATCAAAACACTTTTGATTTTTATTAGACAACTTGAAGTATTGGATAATCTATTGGCAACACTGTGCAATTTTAATTTTGCGCTGTTTATGCTTGTGTGCATTTTGAGGTTATGTTGAATTCATATATTGCATAAAATATTGTGGCGATCTTTTGTTACATACATATATGTTGCAATTTATTGTATGGTGTGTGGCAAAACGAGAAAAATACTGTGCCATTATATTGCACATAATATTGCAAATGTATGATGGGTGGGGGGGGGGGGAGGGGGGGTTTGAACTGTGATTGAAATCATATGTTTTGTGTTTACAAAATTGAAGTGATTGTGGGAAAATATGGCAGTATTAGTAAAATAATCTGAGAATAAGAAATTCCGTTGGAAAAATAAAATAAGTTTTATCTCTCACGGAAATCGGTGCACGATTTTAACTGTCAAATTGTATGGGAAAAATGGGGACCTTTGCATTGTGCTTATACTCTAAATTATTAAATTGTTCGCCGTATAGACAATAAATGATGTTCAATAGGTATATTTTGGAAACCTGTATTTCTATTAATATTATCCCGAAGAATATTTCATTTAATGTGAAGTTAAAATGTAAAGCAAAAATGTTGTGCCTAGACTGAATTAAATTTGCTTTTTGTATTAAGATGCAGAAATTATCTTTGAGATATTTAGTTAAGAAACAAAGGTTTTTGTTTTCTGACCGAATGGAAGAGAATTATGAACCACCTAAATTTATTTGAAAATTCGTTTAAAAATGTTATTTAAAATTACCTACTTCTAGAGCAACAGTAACTATGATATTTCAATTGAACGCAAAAAAATTAAAACTTCAAAAATTTCAGAAAAAATGTATTTAATGATTGAAATTATCTTTTATATGAAATATATAAAACCCCTCTTATGTTTTCTGAATGACTTTCTTAAAGGATAATGTAAAAAGGTTAATATTTCTTATATTTAAGGACTCAAATGCGAAATAAATAATTTTTTTAACATTATATCAATTTTATACCAATGGTATCCTCCTTATCTTAGTCCAGTTTGTTTTGTCACTTCACTATCTGATATTCTAATATTCTTTATTTTCCCAAATATTTAAAATGTGCAAAATTTTAATAATACAAAATATAAAGTACCGATCAGTGTTTACATAATGTGAATATGAGCGTCAGTTTTAAAATTACAATCAAAAGAATATATAAACGTTCAATAGGTTTTCACCGACACTGTATATGCAGGCATAATGCAATGAACATATTTCTACAAAAAAAAAAAAAAAAAAATAATAAAAATTGACTTCTACATTTAAAATGTAAGCAATTTTCTTGCTAAACCAAACTAAACTGAAAAAAAAGAACCAAACTATTTTTATCATACTTATTGAAATTTAGCTATTTTAAGATTATTGCGCGAAAAGTATTTCTGCCACCAGAAAGATGTCGTTTTACCGTCTCCACCTCCTCAAATTATGCACAAATCTATATGCTTTCTGTTTTTCTTTGTTAACGCGAACATACAACAGACGGGCAAATACGAGTAAACAGGCGGATGGATGGACGGGCCGTCGGACGGACGGAAAGACATACTGCATGCAAGTATTTTTGTCATTATACATATTTTATGAATTTATTTTCAAATGCGTTGCACATTGTAGACAAATATTGTACTCCTAATATACAAATTCGGTTATATGAATGTGGTGTTCTTATCAAAAACAACTATCTATCCACCCATTCAATACATACACTCTAGGGGGGACCGAAATTAAAAAAAACACTTTGTGCAAGTAAGTTATAACATCCACTTATGTGTAACAATACTCGTGTCTTGAGAATACTTCGTCCCAGGAAAAATATTTACAATCGGTTGCCAACCACACAAATTCTGAAACAGGAACTAGTTACAGAACTGATTCTAGGGCAACCGGTTCCACTTTGGAGCTATAGAACTTGCTGCTTTTGGGACAATTGCAAACAAAAATCATCGGTGTTACAATTGATAGTAGAAGGGGTTGTAAGGGAAAAGTAGCTATTCTACAACCGAATAGCCCAGCAAATTTTCCTGGGATGGAAAAGAAACTGTGGTATTCAACAAATTATGTTTTCGTTTAAAGCTTAAGCACACTCAAAAGAGTTTGTCAGTTTCTGTAGAAAATATTAGTATTGAATGTTACTTTTTATACTCTCCAAAGCACTGTGTGAGTTTAACATTCCGTTTCTAACACATAAAATACATACAGTGAGGAGCAAAAGTGTAATGGTATCGCCTTATTCAGATATACTGCTTAAAATGTTTAACTATAAAAGCAAATGAAATAATTGTTTGGACAACAATTAGTTATTTTTCTATGATACACGCAAAAAAAAAGTTAGTTGAAAAATTAGTAAAATCAAGTATACTAGTTTTCAGCCTACATTTTGCTGAAAAAGTGTTTTCAGCAAAAGTTATGTTTTTAGCGCCATTCTAATTTTGAACTAATGTTTTACTAATTTATTTTGCTACCAAAATTGTGCTGATTTTAAAGTGCGGACAACAACCAGACATACAAGATGTAGATGCCGCAGATTAGATATTTGATGTAGTGCGGACAAAGAAAATGATACTAAAACACAACTTTTCTAAGAGATATAAAAAATACAACCGTGAACGATTTTTGTATCTGTCTTTGATACATGAAACAAAAAGGCGCCAAAAGATTGCATATGTGTACATAAAAATGTAAAAAAACAAGATAAAATGTGATTTAAATTACAGACGGAATAAAATATTTAAATTTAGTGAAGATAAAGATGAAAAGTGAATGTAAAAACAAAATGTTTATTAATATTGATTACGTGAAATACAAGGACAGACTTTTTTCAGTAGTTTGTTTAATTTTTTGTGTTCCCTTTCGCTTTTTTTAACAAAAATATTTTTATAATATAAAAGCTATAGTTTATTTCATTTTTTGTTGTTTAGAATAGAAATCTGGACATTTAGAATGGAAATCTGGACATTTTTATATTTAAAGAAATTTCCTATATAATGAAAGATAAAAAAAAGGAATCACAAAACCACTTTTTAGGCATTTTTACCAAATAAATTAGCTAAAGTATAATTTCTCTACAAATTTTTTGAGTTTTTTTTGAGTCTACTTACTAATTTTAGCAAGGAATTGTTTCATTTGCAATCGACTAAGTGTTAGCAAAACTTTTGCTGAGATTACTATATTTTTTTCCGTAAAAATCTACTGGCAACAACATTTTTTGCTGACTTCACTGACTTTTTTTGAATGTAGCTAGTGAAATAAAAAAATTAAAAATTTTTCCAAATTTCTTTAGGTTATAGTGAAATTTTGAAGTTTTTTATTTTATTCGCATTTTAATATAATTTTTCAGTGCTCATAAATGACACAAAAATTAATAATAAATGATTTATAAATGGCTCAGAAAATTCTAAATTGTCCACTAATGCTCCTAATCATTTATGAGTCATAGAAGTGTTTTTATGAGTCTTTTCAAACTCCAATTGTAGGTACACTGTGTAGTTATATGAGGTTAAATAATCATTTTATATGGTCCCACATAAAAACATTTATAATTATGTCAGAAAAGATTTGGTTGTAATATCAGAACTTAATTCTTGATTTTTAGTTGGGACAGGATAGAAAGCTTTCATAGTTACAAATTTAAAGCAACATATGTGAACAATGTGCTCTGTTTTAATATTTACAAAATCTATCGCTGTCTGCCTGTCTTGCCCTGTTAAAATCATGATAACTCTTTAGATTTTCAGTTTAACTTCATGTTAACTCATTCCTATCCACTGTTACATATACATATATTCCTCTAACTCCCACTGGAGCATAGGGCGCCCTATGACATATACATGACGGGTAAAATTCGAGGGTAACTCAGATTAAAACTCAATTAAACCCAAATAAAAAGAAGTCTGGAATGCCGAATGTCTGATTCACTTCACCACAGTACAAATTTGGCCGTATTCCAGGAAACGGATCAAATTCCGCGAAGAGAACTTCAATTAATCGTGAAATAGATATGGCGAAATATAATAATAGCTGAATAAAAAGTGGGTGTGGGTCAAATATTTTTGTTAGGTTAGATATCCTAGTTTCCGAATTAGTACGTTGCATAAATATTGGCATGACAGTTTAGAAGAGAAATCCAAAATGGCATTGTGAATTTTTAGGACTTAGTTTTTTTTTTGAGCCGTATTGAAACGTTACAATTCAAAATGTTGGCTTTCTAGACGGGCAGGCGCTCAAAAGTTAGTCAGATTCAGTCTACAATTTTAGACCAAAGATTGAAAAAGCCACTAAAGCCCCGTTCACATTATCACACAAGTGCTTATACTTTTCTTCACACAAGTATGACAAAAAGTATGTTGAAATTGTCTGGTTGTCAAAAAAGTATAAAAGAAAGTCTTTTCAGTGTTCAGACTGTTATCGACACACACAACAAATAAATTAAAACAGTTATTGTTTCTTCTATTATTACTTTTTTTCACCACTACTTGTTTTTAATCTTTGTTTAATTAACATTTATTTGTGAATAACACAACACTTGGGTTGAGACAAGTGGTAACTTTAAGAAATATTTCAAAAAATAAATCTTGTCAAAAAAGTGTGACCGTATTTTAAAATGTATGCAACCATTTTGAGATGTGTGTAACGAACAGTGTTCACACTATTATACATCTTCGTTATACAACATATTTCTGACATGTATAACACACTTGTGTGATAATCTAAACGGGGCTTAAGGAGTACTATCATTTACGTAACTTCTCGAATATCTTGTTCTTTAAATCGTCCGGAGGAACAGAGCCAAAGTTTCAAGTCTGGCGACTATTTCTAGATAAAAATAATGCAGAAGTTAAGGAAATTTTGTAGGATTTCCAAAAATATACAGTTTGTATAGATCCGATCAGTACTCGCTAAATTTTACTCTGTAAGTTGATAACAGGTCGATATCGCTTCATTGAAAGCCACGCCCACTTAAAACAAGTGACAAAATAAAAAAACAGACATTATGTTAAAATTCTGCACAATATTCTAAACCACATATTTGCCTCCCGAAGCGAATTTAGCCACTATTTTGATTTTTAAAAATAAAGGCAACTAAAAAAAAATCAGAAAAAACTTGAATCGTTCCTATTAAATTTGCCGCCACTGTATATATCATTATTATATTTGCACTCCACAAACATAATAATGATAAAATAAAAATGCAAATATATTTTTGTTTAAGTGGGAAAATATGACTAACATTCAAAGATTACAGTGTTTGCCTGGAGACATACGTATTATAACGATAAAAATAAAATAATTGGAAACACACCTCAAACATAAGTATAGTAGTTTATAAACATATATATAATTGCCTGTAAATATATCCAACAATCTCTTTTTCCTGCGTGTATGACCCTTATAAATTTTAAAAATTAAAATTAACTGTTCCAACGTTATCATATATTGATTTAGAAAAAAACAGCCGAAACACCAAAAACGCGGTGTAAAATGCGGTGTAAAATGGATTCAAAAAATCTTAAAAAGCTATGACGGCAATAGTCGGCATACATATATGCATCATCGGCATTATAATAAACATTATTTTCATTATGCATTAAATGCATATTTCATTTTGATGGCAATACGAGTATAAACTTTTTTAGTTCGTACATTTGTTCTTTCATTTACATTATAGGTATATATAAGTATGTACATACAAGCATATAAAAAACTTTTTAGTGGATTCTTCTAGTGCCCCTGTTCTTCTATTTCCTTTTAATATTTTTGTTATTTTGTCGACGTCAATAAACCCCAATTGTTAATGGTTTCATATTTTACTTTGTTGTAAGTGAATTTGTTTATTTTTAACAGAAAAATTAAAATCATAAAGAGTATCTAGGGGAGCTTGGAATAATTTGGAAACAGTTTTAATCAGTCTCAAAATAAGTACCTACACTAGGGTGTCCCTTATAAAGTGTTTGGTCGATTTTCGTCACGCATTCCCCCTAATTTTTTACAAATGGTCCCAAATTAACAAAACCGATTTTTTTTGGAAAACGTTAACCCGTGCCGAGTTGCGGACGAAAATGGCCCATTTAGAAAAAAGGTGTATTATGTATTATTAAAAATTCCCAAAATTCGAAATTTTGAAAAATTTAGTATTTTGTTTCATTTATTCATTTAATATAGTCAAAATGATTCAGACTTGGAATTTTGACTTCATCGGATATCAATAACCCACTTTAGCCTGGAATCCAAAATGACCCAAGAATTTGATAAAAATGCAAAAACGTGTTTTTTTAAAATGCCTAATTTGGAGATATCGATTGCTAGTTGTACCACATAATAGTTGGTATTAAAGAAAAAAAAATAAATTGGAAAAATGATAATTCGAGTTTGTGTTTGGAGCGACTGCTTTCCAGGACATTTTACAAAAATTGCTTATTTTGTCAAAAATTTAAAAAAATTTGATTGTTTTCATCAAATTTTACATAGTTTTCGGAAAAATATCACTTAAATTTGGTTAGACTATAATTATCTTTATATTTTTTTAAAAAAATCTTAAACCCTTAGTGGCCTGGGGTCAGAAAAGACCAATGAAACTTAATATTAATTATGACTACGAGATTGTAAAGCCATTAAATTGATAAAAAAAATCATAACTGGATAAAAATAATTATTTTATGTAACCATGATTGAATAAAAAATAAAATTTGATTCATATAATTTAAAGCTTTTGGGAATTAAGCTATCGACTTAATTCCATAAGAATGCTATTATGGAATGAAATATAACTCAAATTACATTAATTTTTAAAAAGTGAATGAAAGAATTAAGCCTTTTAAACCTTTGCTCTTAACAGAGAACGGTTTGAGTGCATTCGTTTTTATTGTACATTCATACCACCCTAGTAAAATGATTTTTATATAATCAGATATGATTTTTATATAATCATTTCTGATTTTATACAATTATAACTTGTCGAGTATTGTGAAACATATATTTTTATATGATTATATCAAAAGGTATTTAATTATATAAAATTATATTAACCAGATCCACCATTTTCCGGATCAAATCATGTATGGATTAATATAATTATATAAAAAATATATTATTTGATCCGAAAAATGGTAGATCTGGTTAATATAATTTTATATAATTAAATATCTTTTGATATAATCATATAAAAATATATGTTTCACAATACTCGACAAGTTATAATTGTATAAAATCATAAATGATTGTATAAAAATCATATATGAATATATAAAAATCATTTTTACTAGGGCATTCATTGCTTTTGCCATGTATTCATTCTACAACAATAACTTTTCGTCATACTCACTTTTTTCAATTGGGTCTGTATTGCTTAACTGAAATGATGTGTATTGACAACAATACCCGAGTAAAAAAGTTCATATATAACAATATATTTTTTAATACAAAAATACACATTAACATATAGTAATATAAAATGGCTTTGCATCCGTATGTATTCATATATTATAATATCCCGGTGAAAAATTCTCATATACGCTCAAACATGTTCATATATGGTTTATGTATGGACACATATGAACAAATATGGATTTTTTATGAACATATATGGATTTTATATGAACATAGTATATGAAGGATATGTGATTCCATATATTGAAAAAATTTCATATACAGACATATATGGAAGCATCTGTTATTTCATATATGGAAATGGCACTCATATATGGACAAATATGAAAGTATATGTTATTCAATTTATGCAAAAGGGACTTGTATATGAACATATTTCGAAGAATACATTTTTCCATATATGTAAAAGGAACTCATATTTGGATAAATATGGAATTATATTTAATGCCATGAATAAAAAAAGGAACATGTAGCGCCTAATTTGAATGTCATACATAAATTTATATCTATCGTACAACCTTATAATAAAGGACAGCAACGTTCGCATGTATTCGCATATATTTAATAAATGTATATGTTCATATATGTCCATATATGAACATATACTTAGGTGTTACCTCATTTTTCGGATCCATACATATATGGTTGAACCATAAATGTTCATATATGGACAATTTTCACCGGGATCTTTCAAATATTTCCCGAAATTTTCTTATGTATAACAATATAAAATCATATACCAAAAAATGTGTTAATGTTAATGATACACATAACTATATATAATCAGATAGGGTTGTTCCCATAAATTGAGGTTTAATATACAATAAGATATATAAGCCCAAATCGAAGAAATTTTCTAAGTCATTTTATATATAATTTAAATAATATAAACCTTTATCAAAAAAATTTCTAAGTTGTTTTACATATAACTTTATATGATAAATTATCAAAAATACCCGAGTAAAAAAGTGTATATAAAATTATATGTGAATGGATATATTTGCAATATGTAACTGGATATAATTCCATCCGAAAAATGGTCATATTAAATTGTATCATATTGGATATAATTGTGTTTACAAGGATACAAAGTTATATCAAATGATAAACTTATATCCGAATTTTGTCTCGATCAAATTGGATATAAGTTAATACAATACGATATGATTAAATTTAAATGATAAAAAAACTTTGAATTGGAGGGCAGTAGGATTTCGGGTCCTACACACTCAGGGGTGTGATGAAAATCAAAAAAGAATAGTTTTTCAATCTAGAATAATTTGTTTCGCGAAAATCAAATTGGCTTCGTTTTATTTGACACCGAACATCTAAATTAGGAAATAAAAAATAATTGGTATTGTACAGATCCATCATCACATGCCTGACTGTCAGCCGAGGGCTATTGTTGATAATGAGTAACTATTAAAGACGTTAATGTATAAATCTGTTATTCTTTAAAAACTAGATAATTTTTTATCAAATATGGGAATTTTCTTTGGACTTAGAAATTTTTTTTTAAATATGTTCAGCTTTTTTTTATTTTAAATAAAATTTTAATGGTTAGCCCGGCAATGCACTTCTTTTTTGTTGGAGGCTCATAGTTCCCGATTTATGGAGCTGAAGATGATCTACAACAATATTCAATGGCTTATTTCTCCACTCAAAACTTATCGGACCAGAACAAAATATATATATATCGTTGGAAAGGTACTTGAAATACCTTTCCAATGATATGCAACATGCCTAGACTTATTAACCCATTACCAGCCGTTTAAATTGGATTTTTTAAATTAAAAAAACTTAGAAGTAAAAAAGCTCAGAAAATATTAATTTAATGAAAAAATTGAGTAATACATATAAAAAATTGTTTTTGATCAAATATTACATTAATCTCGAATATATTAGTTAATCTCGAACTTGGGTCTGATATTAACTAATATGTCGTCGGCTTGCCTGCAAGTGCTATGTTTTTGGTTTGAACAGGTTTTTAGGAGAGCGAAAAAACTGATTTAATATAAAGATTTAAGATATTTTATTGACATCATCTGCCCTAATGATTCACGACCTTATTTATTACAATCATTATTAAAGCATATGATGACAATGAAATATGTATATTGAAAACATACCAGTGTAGAAAATCATTACCAGATATGTGGTTATGTAAATACATACTTGGTAATGTTAACTAGTTACTTTTGTTATTACATTTCTTATTACATTTATATGGCGATGTCGCGAAAAATAATGAGTTGTCGTTACACACCAGCATACGAAAAATCAAAAAATATATCGTTACCTATGTGCTTACCAGTACTGACAAAAATAATGAGTCTAAAAATAGATTTTCTAAAAAATAAATTACATAAAAAAAATATTTTTTATTGTATTTTTTTTAAAATAAAATTTTCTGGTGCGGGAATCGAACCTGGGTCTACAGATTGCCAGTCAACAGCTCTACCATCTGAGCTATATCGACATGTAATATTTAATAGATAAAAACACAATTGACCTGCTGCACACAAGTAAGCTTACTCGCCAACATACAAAAAATCAAAAAATATGTGGTTACATATATCCTTACCAGTGTTTAAAAAATATTGAGTCTAAAAATAGATTTCAAAAAATTAAAAAAAAAATCTAAAAAATTATTTTCTATTTGAAATAATGATAAAAATATTCATTATCAGTAACTCATTATTATATGTTTTAAAATAATACAGAAGGTAAGTGGGTGTCATTACTGGTAGTCCAAAAAATAATGATATGTCATTACCGTTTCTACACTGGGATATTAAAACCTGTTAAAGAACACATAACACTACTTTGAGGCAAGCCGACGATATTGTTATATAAAAAATAAAATTAAAAATATTTTTCGTATCTATGTATATATAAAATTTTTAACGGTTTTATCAATAATATATTCCTATATATACAATTTGCAATAAAGCAAATACTGATATATGATTTAATATGATTACATATGAGAAAATTTCTAATATATCATCATATAAAAACATATAAGGTCGCACACAATATTTTATATTATCATATATTTTAATATTAAAAAATATATGTTATATATACTCTTTTTTAAAACTTTATATAATCTAGATTCCAGAACATTTCCTAACCCGAGTAAAAACAGTTACATATAGTCGTATAAAATTCGATTAAGTTATATCTGTATAAATATACTGTTTCATCCGAAAAATGGCCCGATGTAATTGTATCAGTTGTTTATCAGTTTTTATCTAATTGTATTAGTTTAGATCTCAACAAATAAAACTATACATTAATCAGATGAAATTATATCCAATTTTTAACCTGATACAATTTTAACGTTTTAAATCTAATGGTATCTGTTTAGATCGTAGTTGATACAATTTTATATAAATAAAATATATTTGTAGCCGACATTTGCCTTACATAATTGTATCAAAGTTTTAAAGCAGATATAATTGCATCAGGTCAAAATTCAGATATAACTATATAAGTTTGTATAGAAATGTATCTATTTGGATCTAAACTAATACCATGCGACATATATATTTGTTCCTTTTACTCCTGCAAGGAGCATAGGGCCGCCATGCGACATAAACCCATAAAATTGTATCAGGTCAAAAATCAGATAAAATTTTATCTGATTTAAAATATATAATCTAATCAGTTAAGATCTAAACTGATGCAATTAGATAAAAAGTGATAACCAACTGACACAATTATATCGGGCCATTTTTCGGATGAAATGGTATATGGATCACATTAAATTATATATTACCATATAAAGCTCCATATTAATTTTTTTTAATAGGGAAGTCATTTTATATATAAATTTAGATAAATCTTAATTTAAAATATTTTCTGAGTCAATTTTTGATAATTATTTAAAATCAGAAAAAATTTCGAAAGGAAAATATTTTTTATGTCAGTTTTACAATTCAAACATATTTCAAAACCCAACATATTTTGGGTATAAATCTAGAAATCCAATTGTATTAAAGAGTATATAACAGATTAGATATAATACGATTAGATATAATACGATTCAATTAGATGTGCCCAATTTTGGGATGCAATTGCATCAGAGCATATGCAATTGTATAATATTAGATTAAATTGTATCTAAAATAATACAATCTGATATAATTTTATAGACCCATTTTGCGGATCAGATTATATAAACACTTATATGATTATTTTATATTCTTTTATATAAGATATATAAACTTTTTTACTCGGGTATGCTCATTTTTGTGATTGCATTCAAAAGCATAAAATAAGGCACTCAAACCGTTCTCTGGCTCCTACCTGTATATTGTTCAATACAAATTTCTCTGAGAATGAATATTAACACTACTAACTGACAAAATTTATAATTTAGCAGGAATTTAAAAAAACAATATATACTATTTTCTCATTTTTCTGATTGAGTCTCATTTATTTTTCTGTATGGAGTTAATCGATTTGGCAACTGAAGCATTCAATTAACGGTCAAAATCAATGAAAACAATAGATTCTTCGTTTCCCTTTAGAAAAACGTGTAAGTCCACACAATGTAATCGATTTCGCGTACTTATGATATGGGATCTTTTGTATAGCAATTGTATATAAACTCTAACTTACATGCCACTATAAGCCAGCTTTTGTGTAGAGTTTGAAAGCACCTGGGGATTCTAGTAAGTACATACAAGTCCATTGTGTGGATTTACACGTTTTTCTAAGGGCTTATTTTAATACTCAATATAAAGAACTGTTTGTTTTTAAAAGAAAAGTCTGAAAGTTTAAATATTTTAACTAAATGAACATAAAGTCCGTATTTTTGTGGATTTTATTTATTGAATGACTGATAAAAAAGAAGTTAAAAATGTATTTAATTCTTTGAAAATATATATAGCATAGAGTGTTTCGTGTTCTAAATTTCTGCATTATTGGCAAAAATTTATTTTTTCTTTTTGATGAATGCTTTGGTGCCTTTTTTTAACAGGACATTTTTGGGGTAATTTTTCAAACATTAATGTTTTTATTAGGTATTTGGGATGTTAACGTTGATTTTTACGTGACGTGATGAATCCGTAAGGCTTAAAAAATATTCAACCGGCAGTCTGTGAATACATCAGCAAGTTCATCTTAAATCCGCTATAAAATGTCTTCTTTATTTTACTTTCTTTCATTTATTGAATTTAGGCTAAGCAAAAACTACATAGTTTTCGCTTGTATTTTATATGAAATGAATTTAAGTAATAAAATAATTTTCAATGAATTATTTATAGGGGATATACATATAAACATTATCTTTTCTTATGAAAAGTACGTCAAGAAATTTATTTAAATAAAAACTCCACATCTCAAAATAGGATATATAATTTAATATATATTCTATTAAATAACATAATCTTCATAAAGAAAAACTTATTCTAACTTCATGATTTTCAAATTACTTTTAAATGAACTTCAATTTGGTGACAATAATTAATTTATTGCACTGATGTCAAGTCCTATTCATTCAATAATCTTAATTAATATCCTTCACACGGAATTTAATTCGGTAGAATATGGATCAAGTAAAAAAAATTAAAAAATGTGTATGCCTCCATATATGGACTTACGTGCCATATACATATCATATTTGGAACAAAACACGAATTCAAATATGAAGATGTATGGCATATATGGGATGCAATGCATTATCATATATGATGTCAATAAATATCATTTATTATTACGGATTTTGTAGTTCATTTTTTGAAAGTTAAAAAAACGAAATAAATGAAAAAGCATTATTTAAATTACATTTTCAGTTAATTTAAACTACAAACTATTTTGAGTGTAGTATTTTAACAAGGGCATGCCCATGAATGTAACTCCACAGATTTTAAACAAAAAATGGATATCTAAAATTTTATAGAAAATAAAACATACCAATAATACCGATAAAACATCCAAACATATGAATTTGGTATTACAAGTAATGCTAGGGTAAGGTGTAAGGGCCCAAAGTAATTTAGGGGTAAGCGGTTTGATATATTACCAGGTAATATGCACAGTAATACCCACATATTATCAAGGTTTTGCTGGGTAGGTTAGGTTTCAGTGGCAGCCGCCATATGGCCAGCTCATGTGGGCCCTGCCAATTCGTGTTCCCGTTGTGATACCTGTGGAGCCATTAGGCGACCACATCAGGGTCCGAACCAAACCAGTTAGACCCCCTTGATGAATAGTTCATTCAGAACCGAATAACCAAAGAGAACAGTCAGACACTGGCACAGCCGATGGAACCGAGTCTCCTCCTCTTCTCATCTTGACAGCTCCTGCAGAATACATTATAGGGAAGTCTCATCCTGCGCATGTACGCCAAAAGCGCTGGGTAATTAATGACCATGTTCTTCTTCAAAATGATTTATTTCGGATTAAAATCAAATTATTAAAAATAAGGAATCTAAGGAAATATGTACATATATGCATGCAACATCCAAAAGGAAATTATTTTGTTACTTGTTTTCATTTTTGTTGAAATTAAACTGAACCAGTTATTCAGGGTTTCTGATTTATTTTCATACATGATTATTAGAATTCACTTAAAATTTTTATTTAAAAATTAAAAAAAAAAAAAAAAAAAACTCACATTGTTTTCAAAAAGCGATCCAAAAATCCAATTATACATACATATATAAAGTGTTAGTGTAATCCTTTTTGTATATTGAATGAATCTGCTAAATCCAAAATAGGTTTATATCAAATCGAAACGAATCGAACTGAACCGACAAAACGTTGGCTCATATAATCATTTATTTAGTTTTCAACTTGTAATAATCCACACAAATCCAGACAGGAAATGACAGATGGTTGAATATGCCGCTGTAGTTTTTGTTGTTTTCTTCTTTCTAAGATATATACACATACAGTGTTATACATATGTTGTTGTTGTTTTTGTAATTTGTACAGATATTAATATACATTCACATAAATGTATTTTGTTGTTGTTGTTTTTTTCTTTTTTATTTATACATGTATGTAGGTATAATTGAAAACGATAATAATGATGATTAAAATGATAATGATTATAAGTATGTATGTATGTTTATTATAATTTAAACAAATTTGAGTTAAAAATATTATTTTTTAAACCATTTTTTGTTTTTTTTTTTCAATTTATTTATTTGATTTGTATTTTACATATTTATTTTCTTTAATTCATTCATAAATTTCTTTTTCAATATCTATACAATTTATAGATGGAGACGTTGGTTGATTGGTTGTATGTATTTGTATACGTGTATGTACAATATATTCTTATTTTTTTTTCATTTTCTTCACACAATTTTATTTGAATATTTTTTCTTTTCCTTCTCTTCTTTTTCTTCTTCTTTTATAATACTTTTCTTTTATTTATTTTGTAGAAATTTTATTTTATATTTTTAGGCACTAAATGAACTTTTTCATTAATATATTTAACGCTTCGTTTTAATAGATTTTCATTTAAAAATTATTAATTTTATTGTGATCGTTGTTATTTGCACGATATTTCGTTTGGAATTTTGTAGTATTAGCAGGATATTAAACAACGATTATTTCATAAGAAAAAATGTTTCGCTGCGTAAGGAGATACACTTGCACACGTTTCAGTAACGTTCTTATTACTACGGTACGGATCGTTGGCGGTGGTACCACGCGTGGACGTTGTAGTACGTTTGCGTTAAAATGTTAGAAACGCTTTCAAGCGAAATTAATCCAAGTGGCTGTGTATCGCGCTAAATATCTCGAACTAATGTCAAACGTGGTGATTGGTTGCATGCGTGCCACACTCGAGCCACGGTGCCTGAAGTTGAACCAAGAAGTCAAATCGGGCGATTTCGTCGTGTTTCGAGCGACGGAGAATCAATGCTTACCACACAGACACTACTAAAAGAGAAAAGTATCGGAGAAAGGGAGAATGTCATTTCATGGATTAATTCGCCGTACGGTAAACTTTTTGTTTGTGTTGGTAAAATTTGCTTAAGAGAGCGAGTGAGGGCAACAAGGTAAAGATCACTGTTTTTTTTTTAAACAGATATTCAACTTTTTGTTTGTCTGTTCACTTTTTTCGCCGTGTTTATCGATGACGTCGATCTTTTAGCCGTTTATTAATTTTGTTGTTGTTTCTTATTAATTATATTCAATATTTTTATCGTAATTCATAACCAATGATATTTCTAACATACAGACATGTTAAATATTAACATATTTTTATTTTTTTTTTCAACATTAATTCACTTTTTTTAGGTATAATTATATGATTCTTCAAATACCGTAGATTTATAAACATTTTCTTTTGATAATTGTTTAATAAAAGTTGTAAACATTTTTATATACCCATGATGTACATATATGTATATTTATCCAACTTTACAAAAATAGCTTTACAATTTAAATGTATGTATGTATATATGTATATACATATTCATACTATCGTATATATTTTTTATTCATTGAGTTTTATTTTTCTAAATGCGGCGAATTTATTGATAATTGTGAAAACAGCAAGAACGAAATTTTTTCAATGAATGAATGAATTTTAAACGTTCTGCACACAGAGTGATAAGGTCGTTCTTATACATATGTATATGTATGTATGGATGTACAAACGTGTCTGCCGATTGTTAACTTTTTACTAAAACAAATGTCTTAATGAATATTGTTTCGATATACATATATGCATATGTATGTATATATATTTTTGTTTTCCTTTTTGCTCAGTTGTTCCGCTTAAGAAGAAGTGTACGCGAACCGTTGTCGTTTGCAGCGAAACTTTTGTAAAGATTTTGTAGGAAATTCAAAAAGGTAAAATTACAATGTGTTATTGTGTGGAATAAGAAAAGTAAAACAACAACAAAAAAAATCCAAACGTACGCCAATACGCACTTTTTGTACCGTCCGCTTTGGAGGAATAATGAAAAACGACTGAATCGCACACACAATGGTTCTCTGCGAACTGTAATACAAGCAATAAGCCATTGTATGAATGGGTGGTTTTAGAGTGGATGTAAGGCGAATTGAAATAATTATATATAACCCAGCAAACCAAAATAATGATATAGCATTATTACTTTAGTCTTCATAAAACACTTGGACGTGATATCTTGCTATAATTGGATATCGTCGTTGCTCCTACAAAATTAGCTATTTGTTTTTGACTAAGTTTTCAGAAAAGAAAAAAACAAACTGTTTAATTTGCGATATTTTTAAAATGTTATCCCGAGTAAAACTAGGTATATTGGAAATTATATAATTTAATATGGACTAATATGTTTATACAGCTATGGACATAGAAATAGGACACTTCATACAAAATTATCTTCATGCATTTCTCTTAATAATTATAAAGCAATAATTATATTTCTTTTCTACTATAGTAAACTGTAATCAAGTAGTCTCAGATTATATATAAAACTTTGCAATATTTAAAACATGCAAATATTTACAACAAAATTACTTTACTTTGTTCATATTTGACTTGGACATAAAAATAGGACACTCGCAATAATTGTCAAAATTTTACTCGATGCACTTAGTAATAATTTTCTTTTCATAATTTGCGTTTGAAATAAGTAAATTCTTTTCTAATTGTACCAATATGGGACATGGAAAACATTGTAGTCCAGAAAAACGAAAACTTATATCTCAATTCCACAACAAGATGAAATCTCCAATTGAAATTGATAAAATACTAAAGTGTTCGCGAAATATGGTATACAATGCTATTCGTCTATGTGCTGCCGACAAGAAATATCATACGCAAAATAAAGAACCTAAGCCAATCCGTCGTAAAACTACAACTTATATGGACAGGACTATAGTACGCAAAAGCAAACTCAACCCTTTTATATCCTCCCGTCAAATAAATAATGAAATCAGGGAAAAATTCAACGTTCAAGTGTCAGACAGGTTAGTAAGAAGAAGACTGAATGAAACAAACTTATTTGGACGAATAAGTAGAAAGAAGCCCATCTTCTTTCAAGAAAAAATATTAACAAACGTATTGATTTTGCCAAAACCCACAAAGGAAATGAGTTGTCCTTTTGGAAAAATGTGCTTTGGGGCGATGAAACGAAGGTAAATCGTGTCGGACCAGATGGTAGAACATTTGTACACCGGCTTTAAACATTAAGTACACTCAGAAGACCTTGAAACACGGTGGGGGTAATATTATGGTATGGGGGGCTTTTTCCTGGGGTGGTGTTGGGCCTATCGTAAATGTAGAGGACAAAGTGGACAGGCTTCAATATATGAGCATTCTTAAGAATGTTATGGAGCCATTTGCCTATGAAAATATGCCAGTTAAGTGGACATTTAATCAAGACAATGATCCTAAGCATTCGACGAACATACCGAAGGATTGGTTTTTACAAGAACAAATTAAGGTTTTGGACTGGCCAGCCCAAAGTCTGGAGTCCGGACTCCGGACCTTAATCTAATAGAATATCTATGAAATGATGGAAAACAATTACAAAAATTTGGGCTGGTATTCAAGAAGCCTGGTATTCTATACCAAATGAAAGATGCCAGAGATTAGTTGAGAGTATGCAAAGAAGATGCGAAGCGGTTATTGATAATAATAGATACAGCACAATATATTAGTGTAATATTAACGCTAAAAAAATAATAATTGTTTTAAAAACCCAAAAAATGTACGGTTTTTTGTAAGAATATATGTACCCGGTGAAAAATGTTCATATACGCTCAAACATGTTAATATATGGTTTATGTATGGACACATATGAACAAATATGGATTTTTTATGAACATATATGGATTTTATATGAACATATATGGAAGTATATGTGATTCCATATACCCGAGTAAAAAAGTTTTGATATAATCATATATTATTTTATGTAATTGCATATAGTAACTTATAGTTACATATGGCCACATATGCTTTTAAATTCAAGCAGATATACTTTTATATAGTCATATGTTAGATATTTTTTCCTCAAAGGTTTTAATATGGAGACATATGTGATTTTATATTATTACATATTGGCCTACATATATATATATGTGCTATATATAAGTATATAAAGTAACATATAAAAGACATAATTACATGTACGTTTATATATAATTTAGTATGACACTATACATAATAATATAAAACTATGTGGATCCATATAAGAAATCTTTTATAATTTGTGTTAGTTATGATTATATATTGACGAATATGAACCCATATATAACTTATAACGTTCTTTATAAAATCATCTATAATTATATATCATCCCACATAGGCAATTTTTTCAAAGTGATTTTATATAAAAATATATAAGGTCCATATAAAACCGTATTGTATTATATTTGGTTCCATGTTATCAATGATTTTGAACTAGTTTTATATTTAGTAATTACTAGGGATTGGCGCGTGACACGAAATGTTCGTGAGTCACGTTATTCACACGTGATCGTGAGTAATAATTACTATACTTAAGTGATTCGTGCGTGAGCGTGAGTAAGAATAACCCGTGATTGATTCGTGTGTGAGTTTATTTTTTGCATCATATGTTTTTAGTAATTTTTACTGTTTTGCGTGAGAATTTTCTGATTGTAAGTTTAATAAGTAAGTTAATATGTGCTGAGTAAAAAACGAAATGCTCGTGCGTGAGTAATTTGTTTTTTTTTTGGTTTTTTTTTTTTTTGAGCATGAGTCAAAAATGGCTTACGCACCGCACCCATAACATTAACAACACTGAAGCTTTAATACGAAATTCTTATACTATAACGTACACTTGACTGATTTCTTATATCTTTGTTGTATATCATAATCCTATTAACTTTAAAATTTCAGTGTTGTTAACTTTATTTTAAAATTACTAAATTAAAAGAAATTTTTTTTCATGTTTATTGTACTGTCATGATAAATCTGGATAAAAGTAATGGAAGATTTATCGAAATTATAAGATCTCCAGCAGGCCTGGGGTTAATCATTACATTTTGTAATTAATTACACATGCAATTACATAATTACATGTAATTGTAATTGAAAAAAAACTCATTTATAATTACATATTCGGCCTTATTACGAGTGTCGTAGTCGTAGTCGAAACTACTCACTGAAAACTCACTAAAAACGCAACTTTTGAAAAATTTTTCAATTGGATTTACCATATATAGCACTCAGATTTAAAAAAATCCACCATGAGAGTTTCATTTCTTTATAATTTTCCATGGAGTCGAAAATTTCGACTACAAATTCGACACTCGTAATCAGGCCGATTATTTGTAATTGCAATTCAAAAAAGAACAATTACAATTATAAGTAATTGAAAATTTTTTTTTATTTAAAAAAATTATTTTTGTATGTATATTGTTAGATATGGTCCTATATAATATGATAAAAAGTATAAGGTTAATATTTAGATATAATTGTATCAAACTATGTCCACTTTTATAACATTTTATATAATTTTATACAAAAAGATATAATTTGATGTAATTGGATGAGGAAAATTCGGATACAATTGTATCGAATTGCATAAAATTGTATCAAATTGTACCAAATTGTATACAATTGTATACAATTCGATACAATATGATACAATAAGACGTTCTCATTTTTCGGATATAATTATATCTAATTACATAAAAGATTATATATAATTAAATATAACTTCATATGGCTCCATATCATTTTTCTTTACTTGGGTATTGAAAAAATTTCATATACAGACATATATGGAAGCATCTGTTATTTCATATATGGAAATGGCACTCATATATGGACAAATATAAAAGTATATGTTATTCAATTTATGCAAAAGGGACTTGTATATGAACATATTTCGAAGAATACATTTTTCCATATATGTAAAAGGAACTCATATTTGGATAAATATGGAATTATATTTAATGCCATGAATAAAAAAAGGAACATATGTAGCGCCTAATTTGAATGTCATACATAAATTTATATCTATCGTACAACCTTATAATAAAGGACAGCAACGTTCGCATGTATTCGCATATATTTAATAAATGTATATGTTCATATATGTCCATATATGAACATATACTTAGGTGTTACCTCATTTTTCGGATCCATACATATATGGTTGAACCATAAATATTCATATATGGACATTTTTCACCGGGTATATAAAATAGGTGAAGGATTTTTATTTAAATAAAGAATGAATTACAATCGTCAATAAAAACACTTCCCGTATATGAAATAAAAAATTTTATTTTTGTTTTATTTTTCAAAATAAATAATTATGTTTCTTAACACATAAAAGTGTCCTATTTCCATGTCCATAGCTGTATATAGTCAAGTGTGATACTATATCTGTGCGGATATAATTACGTATAACTTTGAGTTTTTCGAAAATTTCTTACATGATGTCCCCTTATATATAAATATGTACCATATCTAGTTACATAGGCTATGCCAATTTTAATGCAGCGTCATATATAATTCAAAATGGCTTTATCGGAAAACATATAATGTTTTATATAGCTCAATGTTATATTTTTTTCTAAGTTGTGTTAGATATATTTAAGTATACCGCAATGTAAAAAAATTCTAGTGGTATTCATATAAACTCGTATTCTACTCGTAAACGTGTAAACGTGGTATGTTTATGAGTTTAATGTCAAACTCCATACAGAAATAATATGGTTTGTATTTATACAAGGTTTACAAGGAATTTACGAGTTTATATGAAAACCCCTTCTATGTTGTTTTGAGATATATTTATGTATGATTTCAAAATATAAAAGGCGTACTCATTATAACTCGTAAATTCCTTGTAAACCTTGTATAAATACAAGCTGTATTTTTTATGTATGAAATTTGACATTAACACTCTAATGCGGTCTTCAGATATTAAATAGTTTTTCGCTAAATAACATTTTTTTATTAAGTAAGTTATATTATATCAATAGAAAACATAATAAGGAACGATTTTCAAGCGAGAAGCATGTAAAGTGAATATTTTGTAAATTTGAAAAAATTAACTTTTTAAAACCGTAAAAAATATTTGAAAAATCGTCAAAAATACATTTACGATCTGGCATACATTATCGACAATACCGAAGCTAGCTTAGAGTCTCTACTTATAAAATCAGCTACAAATTTTGTTCCAGGACTCACAGTATAACGTCAGGATACATCTTACGAATATATCTCTAACTCAAAAACTAGCTGAAATTAAACACAGATTACATACTCAGAGCTAGTGTATGATTTCATTATAACTCCTAAATTCCTTTTAAACCTTGTATAAATACAAGCCATACTTTTTATGTATGGAATTTGACATTAAACTCATAAACATACCAGGTTTACACAGTGTACGGGTAGAATACAAGTTTATATGAGAAGGCTTAAAATGCTTGGTTACAAATATGTACAACTTCTAAATTCTTAAATTTTTATTTAAGTTTTGAATTCTTAACTTAAGGGTGTTATTTTTCAGTACTTTTAAATAGTTTTTGTTTTGATCCCGAAATATAAAGCGTTTTTAAGGCAATAAAATAAAATATAAAAAATTTTATAAACATACCAGTTTTACGGGTAGAATACAAGTTTATATGAGAAGTCTTAAAATGCTTGGTTACAATTGTGTACAACTTCTTCTAAATACTTAAATTTTTATTTAACGATTCTACTGCGTTGACAAAGTTAAAAAGATCTTCGTGTGTTGCGTCGACAAAACACAACAAAGACGTATGTATACATACGTCTTACGCAATGTGGGAAGTACAGAAATGTTTTTAAACAAAATAGTAGAAAAAATAATGAAATTTTTTGAATTAAACACATTTTTATGAATTTTAATTTACTAATGTTGTAAACAATTGATTTATTAACTTTGTAATTATATAAAGATAACTTAATCATGTTTTTCTGATGATAATTACTAGGGCAAGGAATTTCATGTAAATGCATGTTTTTTCTCGATACTCCAAAACTAATATGGACTAAATATTTATCCGAATCATCAAATTTAAAACAAAATGGCATCGATTTGTAGTTGCATATTTTTGCATATTTTGACTTTAAATGCATATTTGTTGCCTTTTTAATGTATATTTTGTGCTTTTTAATGCATATTTGTGCATATTTTTCATTTTTGTACAAAAATATAAAAAATTTATACGTTTTCATAATTTGATTCAATCAAAATAAACATTCTTAAAAATCTTATTGACCCATGGAAAATCTTCGAGTTCTGTGTCTGTTTGCAAAATAACTAACTTAAATGTATTTTTAAGTTTTAAAGTGCATTATTTTTGCAAAAATAATAGTTTTAGTGTATATTTCTTATATATTTAATGCATATTTTTCTTTTTTAGCTGCATATTTTAGGCGCATATTTTAAATTTTTAAGTGCATGAAATTCCTTGCCCTAATAATTACTAACTGAAGTATTCAATAATATCTTATATTTTCATATCAAAAATTAAAAGCTTATTCAAAATAGTTAAACAAATCCATTATTTTGTGTGATATTCCTCGAAACAATGCACAACGCAGAGAGAAACCTCACATTTTGATCACCAAAACCGAGTCTCTTTTCGAATATTTTTTTTGGAGCATATACCACATTTTCGTGCAAGATTTTTTTCTCACCCGTCTTTGATATATAATTTGGAAAGTAGTTTCCAATAAGACGGGATGGGTTGGCAGTTTTATATAAACATATATACGTATTACGCAACAGAATAAATGATAATAAGATTTATTATCATTTTTATCAAATCCTTACGCTGCTTCTCAAATAAAAAATTTGTTGTATAAATATAGAAAATAGCTAAATAATTTAGACTCATTCATTTTGTTTTAAAAAAAAATATTTTTGGCAGCCAAAAGTACGGTTGCAATTTGGACGTACACTCGTGCTCACGGAATTAAGTCAATTCAAGTTTTTTTAAATTTTATTGTTGTTGCCTTTATTTTTAAAGATCAAAATAGTGGCTAAATTCGTCACGAAAGGCAAGGAGATGGTTCAGAAAATTATACAGTATTTTAACGTAATGTTAAGTGGGCGTGGCTTTTAACGAAAAATTAGCGATATCAACCTTTTATCAAATTACATAGTAAAATTTAGGCAGTACTGATCGGTTCTGTACAAACTGTATATTTTTGGAAATCCTATAAAATTTCCGTAAGTCTTGCATTATTCTTATCTACAAATAGTCACCAGACTTAAAATTGCAGCACTTTAAACATGACCAAGTTTTTCTTCGTTTTTAGCGATTTTAAAAGAAAGTTAACAACACTGAAATTTTAACATGAAATGCTTTTTACTATAACATAAAAAAAAATCTTGACTAATTTGTTATATTGTGGTAAAAAAAGCATAAAACTAAAATTTCAGTGCTGTTAACTTTATTAAAAATCGCTAAAAACAAGGAAAAATTTGGTCATGTTTAAGGTGCTGCAATTTTAAGTCTGGCGACTATTTGTACTATACTATAGAGTTACAAAAAAACGTATATATACGTATTACGCAGCAGAAGGGTTAAAAAAGCCCGCAAAGGGCATTATAAAAAGTGTTTGTTTTTAAATTTTATTTTTGTATTTTATATTTATAGCAAGGTTGGTTACCGTTATCGTTAAAATACCGTTATCGCTAAAATACCGTTTCAAATTGAATACCGTTACCGTTACCGATACCTCTAAAAAAATTTCCCAATACCGTTGTCGTTACCGATACCGTTATTTTTATGGGCAGTTACCGGTATTTTACCGGTATTTATTAATTTATATAAAAAATTACAATTTTTTAACTTTTTTATTTTATAATCTTGAGTTATTTTTGCAACAAAATTTATAGAAAATAATTTTAATTACTAAAGCCTGGAACAGCCAGACGTAAACGTAAACGTATCTCTGCTTAGCTGAATTAATAAGCTAAATAAGAACAGGAGATGTGTTGTGTTTTTTGTTTCATTCTTATGCATTCAATATAGAGCAAACATAAATACACAACGAAAATCTGTTGTGAATAGATTTTCGTTGAGTATTTACGTTTGCTCTATATTGAATGCATAAGAATGAAACAAAAAACACAACACATCTTCTGTTCTTATTTAGCTTTTTAAGCTTTGTAGTTTTTAATCTGGCTAATCCAGGCTTAAAACTACCAGCATTGAATTTATAGGTTAAAATCTGTATTTTTAAGACTTAAAAGCAAGAATATGCTATGTTTTTACTTGTTTTTATATGTTTTTAACGTAATTTTTAATACCGGTACGTACCGATATTGCTGTTTCGGTATACCGTTACCGAATCAATCTTAAATACCGTTACCTCTACCGTTACCCAAACAAAAGAAATTCGATACCGTTACCCTTATCCTTACCGCTATTCGTTTCGGTAACCAACCTTGATTTTTAGTTTTTTTAACTATTTGTGTAGTGAACATTTAAGTCGTATATGTCGACCCTATTGATAGCAACTGACATCGAGATTTCTTCACATTTTTACAACCCGGTAACCCCGTGACTGTCAAATCAATTTAAACATTTTACTAACAATCCAGATAAATTTAGCAATCGATTTCGATAATTTCGTTGTCGTAAACTCTGGTTTGAAATATGTAATATAAAACAAACAAAAGAACTTAGATATAAACGAAGTTTACAATTGTCCAGTTTTTCTTGTCGTGGATCTACAAAACCTCGTTTTTATAGATTCAAATTGTTTGCTGGGTACATTTGTTTGTTTAAATTTCTTTTTATTCAATTTATAGATATGTCAAAATATTTTAAATTCAAATTTAATTCATACAATTTTCAAATCGGTTGTGGTGTAGATGTCTGGAATATTAGAAATAGACAAAATTTCACTTTATGAGGGTCGTGGTTCAAATCTCTATTACAGCCCAAATTTTTTTATTTTTTATATAACTACCTATGTATGTACATTAGACCGTACCTCAAAAAAAAAAGTTCGCCGTACACCCTCTAATATGAAGTATTTTTGCAGAACGTAGGGGTTGCCTTTTTTAATTTTTTGTTATAGCTTTGGCATTTAAAATCGGATTTTAAAGTTTGATATATCAATTTTTTGCCTCGAGGAGACCAGTGTTTTGCTATATAGTAAAAATCCAATTAAAAAAAAATTAAAAAGGCGACACCTACGTTCTGCAACCAATATATTAAAAAAATTTCTACTGGGTTTAGCGAAAAACTTCCTTAGCAAAAGTTTAATGATTTTTTGCGAGCATTAATTTTCTGACATTAGGGTGGTACATTAGGGTGGTAGCAACTGAGATCTGGTGGGTAACTACTAGAACGGGATACTTGAGGTGAAAATGCCTTTAGAGACACTGGTCTCCTCGAGGGAAAAACATCGATGTATCATACTTTAAGATCCGACTGTAAATGCTAAAGATATAACGAAAAATGTAAAATGGCGACCCCTACGTTCGGCAAAAAAAAATAAAAATTTTTTTTTGAAACCTTGCATAAATACTTCATATTGGAGGGTGTACGGCGCACTTTTTTTTTTTGCCTGTAAGGTGGTACGCTCTAATGTACATATATTCTTTTTTACTTTTATTAGGTAAACTACGTTTTTAACATATTAATCGCGTAATTTTTTGATTAAAATTAATATCGAAAAATTTCAATATTTAGACTTGAAAAAGATTGGAAAACGAACCAAACTTGCGAATAATAAAAAATACAGTAAATTGAGAAATTACGATATGATAAAGTGTCGAAATCGTTTAAATTATCGATTAAAAAATGTTTTCAAGATACCTTAAAATGACGACTCTATTTCATATTGATTTCTATTAATTTTTTCGAAAAAACTTCGATTAGCTTCGAAATGATGAACCGCTTCGAAACTGTGCATACTGGGTAGAGCCTCAGGAACTATAATTGCTGAAGCCAAAATAAATTTTTAATCAAATGATGTTAATATGTCGTAAACACAGAGCTGTATCAAGACGAATTCGTTTGGTTGACGGTTTCACAGATTTTTTATTTTTTTTTTTAAACGATATTTGAAAAAATCATTTCGTTTGGTGGGCAAACGACTGAATATTATTTGAGAGCACGATTTCTCTTCATTTGCAAGAGCAAACAACAATTTCATTGATAAATAAGGCGAATATAACTCAATTTAATTTGAAATACGGTATTCGGAAATATTCGTTATTTCAATATGTATTATTTTTTGTTTGGCAAATTTAATCAATTGCAGCCTTAAATCAAAGATTGCGAACAAAAATTTCATTGATAAATAACAAGGAAATTTTATTTTGCACTTTATTAATATGTAGCCACTCATACAGAGTATGTATGTAGGCCAGCGGTATTTCACCCTTTACCCTCTATGTTCACGTAGACAAATATACGTATGACTGTTGGACAGACGGACTGGCGTTGTTGTACGAGTATCTACATTCTACATACATGCATGGTTTTCGTTATTTTCAAAATTTTTGCTTGCCTTTGTCTAAAATAAATAACAAAAAACAACAAAAAGCAAACGGAAATTGAAAATGTGCCAACTTGTGGGCGCGCGCTCACTACTCAATTAAATGCGGGACGAACAAGGTAGGAGGTGAACATGAACAGAATACGGCGAAATCATGCCAGTTTTGCTTCATTCATTTAAATGTAAATCTATCAAGTAAGATTCCCTTGTCTCCTCACTCTTGCAGTCCAATGAATATTTCTTATTGAAACGAGCCAGGGAGTACTTTAAATAGAGAAGTAAAGCCTCTCTCATTAAACTCAATCATGTTAAGGACAGGGCTGCCAGAATTGCCGATTTTTCGGCATTTTGCCGATTTTTTATTGAAAAATATGCAAAAAGCCGAGTTTTAGTCCAAAAATGCCGATTTTTTTTTTAATTCAAAAACACGCGAATTTAATTTTTAGTGATTTATTATGCATATTACTAAATAAGAATATAATTCTATCTTTGAAATTCTTAAAGAATTTTCTATTTTACTAAATGAATCCGAAATTAAATAATTAAAAACTTAAGGTGCACCAGGAAATATTCTTGTGCAACTTTTGATATTGTGCAAAAATTCATTTGATTGTATGTCAAATTGCAATTTTTGTATTATAAACTTATTGCAATATGAAAGCAAGAGGACTATATATTGGTAATAATATTAGGCAGACTTTTAAAAACATAATTTCTTAATTCTATTCGCATCATTTAATCATTTTATTGATTAAATTATATCATACTTTATTCTATTAATATCTTATGAAAAAGTCAGTTAAATTTTCGTTGACTCATATTATAGCATCAAGCAAATTAATTTAATTTTAACAAATCATTTCAAGTAAAAATGGCTAATTTGATTTATACAAATTATTCAATCGAATCAAAATTAAATCAATATAAATCATACTAAATCATTACCTTAATTTATTCAATATCGAATCATTGATTTAAAGTAATTATAAATTAATCACTGATACATAAAAACAAAACTTTTTTATGCGATTTGACTTAAAATAGAATTAGCTTTTTCAATCTCTGGTTACCCATACACCAGAGTTCAGAAAAAAATATCTTTAAAAATTGTGTAACTTATTTATGTAGTATTGACATACATAAGTATCTCAAAAACCGTTATTTTAAGGGGGGTATCGACTCTAGGACAAATTTTGTTTTCGAATTTTTTTTATATTTTATTTGAATAGAGTATACTCTTTAGTATATGTTCAGAAAATATCAATAAAAAATTCGAAGAAATAAAATTTCGATATGTTTTTTTGTAAAATATAAAATGAATTGCCTTATAAATTCTCTGCCATCGTTTTTAAGAATATTTGGGTTAATATATAAAATACTCTTTATCCAATTCTTCCCAAATTTGGTGTATATATAGAAAACTACGAGATATAAATTTTGTTCATACACGGTTTTTTGAAATTTTGCTGTTTTCTTAGCGTAAAATTAATTTTAAACTTTAAACGCGTTTTCCCACAACCATGAGTTCAAAGTCGGCTGCCACTGTGCAGCCAAAGCGGGTAAACCGATATCGATGTGTTTTTTTTCTTTCGTAGTCAACAAAAATCTGTAGTCTTATCGTGGCCCCTTTTTTGAATTTCAGTCAAATAAATTTTATATTCACAAGCAAATTTGTTTTTTCTTGCCTTTTTTGAAATTTTTAAGTTTATGTGGCAACTTTGTTAAAAAAAAATTTTAAAAAAATCGGGCCACGATAAGGACTAGAGAATTTATCTGGGATTAAGAATCACTTTTCATTTTTATTTTCCGATAAATAATGAAGTCTGCACAGTGGCAGCCGATTTCGCTTTTTTTAAAAAAGGCCAGTAATGAAGTGGCAACTCTGGCTATTTTGGCTAGGGAAATATAAAACTGATATTTTTTAAAAATACTACAATAACATGATTTTTAAATGCAGAAATAAAATGTTAAAAATATTGTTAATTGAATTTTTTACAATCGTTCAAATATGGCCTTTAAAATGCTGTTGTTACAGTATTTACCCCCCTTAATTTGTTTAATCATTTAATTAATTTCAGTGTAAATAATTTTATTTTACACTGAAATGTGCTTTTTATATATATTTTTTTAAGAAAAGTAAATTAAATATTACTTAGTATTAACATTTTTTTCTAATGTTGGTAACTTTTTAAAAAGGTTTACGTAGACCAATTAGTTTGTAAATAAATACCGTACAACATCTTTATGTACCATCTAAATAATGAACATCTTTAGTAATTTGCACATAATAAAAATACCAATTGGAATTATGAAAATATTTGGGGGAAATTTTAATAATAGGACATAATATTGGATTCTGTACGAATTGTTTGTTAGAATCGGTCATAATTTTGATCTTTATTTGACCAAAAAATGTGTTTAACAATAATTTTTTTAATTCTGCCGTTTTTAATAACAAATAATTTTCTGGAAAAATATGAGCTATATAAAGATTAAGACATTCTTCACGTGCTCCTGCAATATCTTAAATTGCAGTTAATGAGTATAGTTTTTTATTAAATTTTTTATTTTGCTTATTTATTGAACCAATTTTTACTATTAAATAAAATTTAACCATAAAACTTAATCTACCACATTCTATTAAAAATTGTTGAAATGTCGGCCAGGGTCAGTTCACAGAGGTTAAGATTTATGCATACTGTTAAGATTCTATGGTAGTTGTTTAGACCAGTTAAATATTTCCTGCAGTACAATTTTTATGTACGCCATATATTTTTTCCTCCGACGAATAGTTTTGGATTCATCTTTTATTTTCCACAAAATTAGAAAATTCTAATTTTTTCAATTGACACAAAATTTCACAGACTCTTCAGAAGATTTTTGCTTTTTACACAAAATTGTTGGAAGATATCTTAAAAATAGAATCAAGAAAATCAAGCGTTTAAGTTTCGCGGTTTGTAAAAATATACTGCTTTGGGAGATGTCACTGTAATTTGATCCAGATATATTTACCTAAACGAATAACAAATAATATAGAGGCATAGTTATTTTACTTTTCCTTTGAACCTAGTTTTCTAATAAATGCTGATTTTAAAATTTGTCTTGAATGTATCGAAAACATCAAAAATCATCTTGTCCTTCATAAATATTCCTTAATAACACCTTCCTGGACTAAAAACAAATTTATAATTATACACACTTACCCAATGAAAAAAATAAAATATGCATGTAGCATGCAAAAAGAAACTTCCTATTTGAGGCACTTAGCGATTGATGATTTTTAAAACAACAATTTGGTCATCAATTTTATAATTTTATGACCTTGTATCATGCGAAAAATTCATTAAAAAGCTCTTATTTCGCGAGTTTCCAAACTTTTTTTATTTTCTTTTATTTCTTATTCGTATTGTCAAATGAAAATATCTAAAATTAACAAATCATTGATTAAATTTTTGTAAGTTACCGATATTATTTTAAGTAAGTTTAAGGGCTAATCAATGATTTCTAAATCAATGATTAAAGTAAACTAAGCATTGAAGATAAGATACCAGCCCTTACTCATTTAAGTAAACTTAATTTTTATTTGTGCCGATTTTTTTAAGTCAAAATGCCGAAAATGCCGATTTTTTGGGAAAAAGTGCCGACTTCTCATAAAAATTATCTGGCAGCCCTGGTTAAGGACCGCTTCAAATGATCCTGTTAAACTAGAATTAAGCTCAAGTTAGTTTGGAAGTTGTTGATAGTATACACAACTACTTAGTTTGAAAGTAGATTTGAGGTAAGAAAATCTATTGAAAATAGATTTTTACCTCAAGATACGTACTTTTACCACACTTTACTATGCTTAAACCGAAACATGTAACTTGAATATTTTTTATAAAAATGAAGTCCGAAAATAATTTGATGAGAGCCCAATAAGCACATAGGTTTTAAAAATTCAAGTGCTTTAAATTTTGCTTGAAGTAAAGTATATTTCAAACTCTAGCACTTGTTTTTTTAACAAAAATATTTCAAACTTGAATTTTTGTTTCCCTTTTGCTGGAGTATACTATTGAAATAAAATGTAATAAAAGTTGAATTCAAGCCTTGAAACTGGAAAACAGGGCTGGAATTGAACTTGATTTCAACTTGAATTCCAGTGAAAATGTTTATAGGGGAGGTATTGAACTAATTAAAAATTATATCTGAGGAATTCATTATACCCTACACCACTACGTGGACAAGGTATAATAAGTTTGCGCTGATGTTTGTGACACCAAAAACTATTGGACCTAGACCCACCTTTTAGTATCGATCGACTCAGAATCACTTTTTCGATTTAACGAAGATATTTTGATGAAATTTGCTATGCTGATTTATGTGGGCATGGGGACGAAGCGAATTATTTTGGATAAATCGGTGAATGTTTAGGCCTAGTGCCCATATAAGGGTGCCTCCAAAATTGGCTTGTTTGTACGCCACAGGTCGCAAATATCAAGATATTGTGATGAAGTTTCTTTCACCAACTTATATCGGCCCAAGGATCAAGCCTGTTAATTATAATTAAAATCGGTCCATGGTTAGACCTAGTGCCCATATAAAGGTGACTACAATTTGATACGCTCGCTCATATCGGTTCAAGAAAAAAGACTATTGATTCTAGACAGGATCGGTTCATATGGACTATATTTCCGATTTTCTCTTAAATACACTCAACATTAGGTTAAAGCCAAATTTCTGACAATTTTTCTAATTTCTCATCATTCGAATTTCAGATTTTCAACCAGACTGGTGTGATCATATGAATGCTTCACTTGCCAAATCGATTAACTCCAATTTTTTAATTTTTTTAAATTTTAATATCAAAGCATTCTATTAACTCCCAACTGTATAATATTCAAAACAAATTTCTTTGATAATAAGTATTAACACTACTAAATGACAATTTTTTTTTATCCATTGAATATTAAATAATTTAATTTAGAAGCCAATCTGATTAACGCCATACTCTAATGTAAATCATAATAAAAATTTAGTTAAATCACTTTATACAACGCAATTGCCTGCTTCTAATATATACATAATACTTCGCTTTTTAATGCAATGACGTTTTATGACATAACGGTAAATTGTTAAATGTTGGTGTCTCATCCAGTGTTGCCGTTTTGGTTATTTTTAACCAAAATTGGTTATTTTCTTTTCCAGTGTGGAGATGTGAACTTTTTTTTTCATTTTGGTAACTTTTTTGGCAATCAAGTATATAATTTTTTTTTTTGTGGTTTTAGATTTATGTTCTGCTTATGCTTGTAGGAAGCTTCCCATACAAATTGAAATTCTTTGTAGGAACATTTGTAACTTTTTTGCGCATAGTTCGAAACGTATTCTTGAATTTAAAGTATTTCGAGATTATTGCAGTGTAGAGCCACATAAAATATTAGGTATTTCTGGTAATGTAATCAATCGTATAACTGCTTTGCATTTATATTTTATATCGTTTGACTTCGAAGTAAACGGAAAAACTAGGTTAACTAGTGGGCGATACTAGCTTTAAGCTTAAATAAAAATTGAAATCGGAAAAATGCATTAATTGAAATTAAATTTTAAATTAGTTTTGAGCAATTTCACCAAAAGTAATTACGTTAAAAGATTAATTTTATTAAAAACGGTTAATTTATTTGATGAAATTAATTGATGTAATTAATTAAATGTAGAAAATATTTTTATTGGCCGTAAGGCTGAACTATGTTTGAATGAAAGTAACTTGTCCAACTTAAAAAAATACGAAATTAAAAAAAATATACAAACTTTATATATAGAACTTTTAAAAGAAATCTCAAAATGCTATGAATTTTTGAGAAAAGATTTAAAACATCTTGCCATAATAACACCAAATCAAGTTTTAAATTTTTTTCTTTATCAAACTTAACAAGTGGTAATGAAGAAAAAATTTTAACCCAATGGAAATTATTAAGATTTTCGAACATTACAGAATTAAACAGTGACATGGATATAGTTGAATTTTGGAATGAAGAATCCAAATTCAAAAATGGAATGGTTGAAAAATATTTTGAATAATAATTTATTTTGATCAAAATTCACTGACATTGTCACACAGTTCAGCTGCTACCGAAAGAAAATTTCCACAGCTTATTTTACTAAAAACAAAGTTTCGAAATAACCATGATTTTAAAACTCTTAATAATAATATAATGAAATTAAAAGAATTGTGCAAAAAAAACAAAATCATTCCCACTATGTGTGGTCTGTCAAAGAGATGTTTTAACCTTAGAATAATTTTTTTTATACCTCAAACAACACAGTGATGAATTTTACATAAAACTAATTTGTTGACCTCTATTTGGAATGAAATTAAATTTAAGTTTTTTAGTTATTAACGGTGGGTCTCATACTGAAGGTTTTAGAGTTAACTAATAGTTAAGTCAAAAATTTGTTGTTGTTTCGAATACAATTTTTTGAGATTTTCTTTAATTTAATTTTTAAGTTAAAGTTAAACCTACAGTTTGAGACCCACCGTAGTAAGTATTTAATATGTTAAAGAATTTTATTTTTGTTTTTTTGTTAACTCTAAAATACAAATTTTGTTAACAATTAAATTTAAATAATAAATATTTTAATATATTTAAATAAAAACTAAAAAACTTTAAATTTTGGTTATTTTTTTCTCATTTGGTAACTTTTTTTAAATATTTTGGTTACAAAAAATTTTTGTTCGTGGCAACACTGGTCGCATCCCAAAAAAAGAAAAATTATTAATTAGTTGTATTCCAATTGCCACAGAAACAAGTATTGATAAATTAAATTTCAGTGTAAGTTGTGTTTTTTTTAATAAACCGTTATTTAAGATGGATAAGATTAATAACACTGTACAACAAAATCAAATTTTTTCAAAAACAACAACGTTCTGACAACTTATTCTGGCAGAGTCGACCAAAGAAAAATATACGTATATCGGCGTTTTAAAAGTTCACATCTGGCCCAATGTTTTTGGGGGATTAAAGTTTCCCCCCTTTTGGAAATGTTTATTATGAATCGGCATGGGAAACCATGTGAACCTTCCATTTTAGGTATAGGATGTGTTCAACAAACTTATGTAAAACACTACGAGGAACATTTTAACTCTCTAGCTCTTCAATGTAAGGGACTTTTTTGGCCCATTTTTAAAAATAGACCCGTAGGTTGAAGAATTAGAGGGTTAAATTGTTTCACAAAAATGTTCCGCGTAGTGTTTTACATAAGTTCGCTGAACACATCCTATAATTAAAACCCATGTTTCTGGAACATTTGAGCGCCAATTCTGAATAAGTACGAAATTAACCCTTAAACACATTTTTAATTTTGACTTATTTCTGGCATTGAAGTTAAATTTTCAACTTTGATATCTTCAGAGACTTACAGTAGAATTTCATGACAAATATTTTTACGGAACATTTTAACCCTCCAACTCTTCAACCTACGGGTCCTTTTTTTACCTTTTTAAAAAGGGGTCAAAAAGTCCCTTTAATTGAAGATTTAGAGGGTTGAAATATTCCACAAAAATGTTTCCCATAGTGTTTTACGTAAGTTCGCTGAACACATCCTATACCTAAATTTTTGGTCCGCTATGCCAGAACATACTTGAGAATTTTTCATTGGCATTGAAATTGAATTGGCATTACACTGAACCAAAAACAGCTGTGAAATAAACTAAAATCCATATTAAATTGATGAATGGATGATCACTATACAACTAACAAAACCTGACCATCAATTTAACGCATTGTTTAGTAGATTTATATTTTGACGTTTAACTATTTTATGTAGTATTATTTTGACAAAATATCGTCATATGTATTAACAAAAATTAGTTGTCTTAACAATTATATTTAATTAAATTGCACAATGATTTTGTTGTTTTACCAATGCATTTTATTAAATTCAACAATGCATTTTATTTAATTAATTAATTTTTTATCGATTTATTATAAATTTTAAACTTATATTTCATTATTTTTTATATTTCACCAATTTCAAGTTTTTTTAATACAATGTCTTTTTTAAGGCACATTTACACGCGAGAGGAAACTGATAGAGATAGAGCAAAAAACACCTTTAAATAGCTTAAATCATTCACAATAGACCTAATTAGAGGTGCTTTTTGGTCTATCTCTAGAAGTTTTCTCTCTCGTGTAGATGTGCCTTTATAATGAATTTGATAAAATAAAAAAATAAAAAAAATGAAATATAAAATTGAAATTATAATATAGCATATGTATACTAAAAACTCTTTATTTAAAACACATGTACCATTTTATATACAAAAAATATAACTTTATTTGAATTATTCAAATACATTATATAACATTCATTAATAGTTTGCCTTAAACAAAATAACAAAAAGATAGATAATATAAAAATTAATGACAGAAATTTTAATATACGATTTAATTGAGAACGTTCAAAATTATATAAATTTATTTAAATTAAAAAATCTTCAATTAGCAATTCACTTTAATGACGCGACAAAACTAACCTCACTAAACTTTTTTCCACAGATTTAATACTCTTTTTTCAAATTGAAGAAAAATTATATCAAATATTCGTTGCAGCCTTTTTACAAAATTTTTTAGAGTTAACAAATTAAATTTTGTTAAAAAATGGACAAAAAATGATCAAAACAACAATTTTTTTGTAGAGAATTATTGACGGAAATAAGTATGTTCATTTAAAAAAAAAAGTAGTTGAGTTAAAAAAAACACACATTAATTTGAATAAAAATTATATTGTTTTAACAATTCGTTTCATCAATGGCCTTGCAACTCTCTTAATATTTTTTATTTGAAAAAATATTATGCAACTTGGAACAGGAACGAACTCCGACTGGTTAATCAGGGATGGAAAAGGCTCACTGCATCGGGCTCTTATACCAAAAAATGTTAGATCGCTCTTATATATTTAAAAATGTAAGTAACTAAAAAATAGCTTCCTCTTTGGCTCGTTAAAAAAAATTAAAATTAAATATTTAGATATTAGCAAATATTAGCACAAATTGCAAAAAAAAAAAACATTTGCAAAAAGCGAAATTTTTGCAACAATATATTCGTTTGCAGAATGTCGATCGCTGATTAACTCTTTTAATTCATTTTCTGAACCATAAAGCCTCTTTCGAATTCCCCCGTTATTTTGCAACTTTTTAAGTGCGGTTTTTTTTAAATATATAACCTAGGGATTAAATTTTTGTACCATAAAGTCTTTTTTGAAATTCCGCTATTATTTTGCAATTCTTTACGTGCGTTTTTTTTATATTTTATAATCTAGGGGCAAAAAAAATCGCGAAAAATAAAATTTGCAAAAAGGAAAATTTTTGCATCAATATATTTGTTTGCAGAATCTAAATCGCTGATTACGTTTCCTAATTAATTTTTTGTACCACAAAGTCTTTTTTCGCGTTCCGCTTTTATTTTGCAATTTTTTAAGTACGTTTCTTTTTAATTTATAATCTAGGGACTATAATACACATTTCCTACAACAAAGTTTGATGGCTAGTTGCAAAAAAAATCGCGAAAAACAAAATTTGCAAAAAGGAAAAATTTTTTCATTAATATTTGCAGAATGTAAATCGCTGATTAAGTTTTTTATTTAATTTTTTGTACCATAAAGCCTTTTTTCGCTTTCCGCGATTATTTTGCAATTTTTTAAGTGTGGTTTTTTTAAATTTATAATCTAGGGTCTATAGTACCAATTTTATACACAAAAGTTTGGTGCTTCGTTTGCAAAAAAAAAAAAAAAAATAAATAAATCGCGAAAAAAATATTTGCAAAAAGGAAAATTTTGCGTCATTGTATTCATTTGCAGATTGTTAATCGCTGATTGAGTTTTTTAATTATTTTTTTCTACCACAAAGTCTTTTCGCGTTCCTCTTCTATTTTGCAATTTTTTAAGTGCGGTTTTTTAAATTTATAATCTACGGAGTATAATGCCCATTTCATAAAACAACCGCAAACAAACCGTTTGCAGAATGTAAATCTTTTAATTAATTTTTTGAACCCCAAAGCCTTTTTTCGCATTCCGATATTATTTTGCAATTTTTTACGTATGGTTTTTTAAAATTCATAATCTAGGGCTATAATACTGTTGGAATAGTATAATTCCATAGTATAGTTTCATTCTTTATTTTGATAACTAAATTATTATTTTCCATCCCTGATAACAATCGATGTTTGAGTCATACAAAGAGCGCACAAACATTTAAAAGATACCTTCCAAGAAGATATTAAAGCGATATCTTCTATTTGTCATTTGAATGAAAATAATCAAGTAGTATTTACTTTGAAATTGTCTTCCTTTTACCACTTGGAAGATAATTCGGCGATATTTGGAAAAAAAAATAATTCAAAAATTTTATCTTTTGTCATAACTTTTTATGGCAATATTGCGGCAATATCACCTTTGTATCATTTGACAGATAAAGCAAATTTGTTTGAAATCTTTTATCAATTTGGAAAAAATTAAAACTCAATTTGTACAAAAACAATCAAAAGATATATAGGAAATAAACTCGTGAAAAGTCAAGATTAATTGCGCGGAAAAAATCTGCTAAGATGAAATCAAGATAATTTATAAGTTGGTCAATGGATTATTTATGCAGATATTGTTTTTCAGGCTTAAATTTAATAATGAAAAAATTAAATCGTTTTTCTATTGTACCGGGAGTTTATTTAGCGATATCCCTCTTATCTTCCATATGAGTTATTGCTTTCATATTGCCTGGAAGTATTGTTTTAGTGTAACAGTTGTTTCCAACGGAGGAAACTTCCGGAATACGAAATTAATATTGCCGGCAATAAATGTTTTCTTCCTAGCGATATGTTCGGAGAATCTTCTTCGTATTGCCATGTTTGCTGGTTGATATTGGTTTGAGTATGTTCCTGTTCCAGGGCACATAATAGAACAAATGCTTTCTCAGTGATAGAGAGTCCCCCAATCTCTTTATTATGTATACTCTTTGGTTTCATCGAAAAGTAACAAAATTTTTATGTTGATTTCACTTACGACTTTTGGTTCAGTGTACTTGATCTCAATGGCAATGCCAAAAAATTTCATTACCATTCAATGCCAATGAAATTTTTTTCAATTGTCATTGATTAAAACAATGGTAATGAAATGTACACCCAATGGTAATGAAATGTAATATAATTGAATAAAAAAGCATTTGTATACAAAAAAATTGTTTTATAAAAAAGGAAATTAAGACTAGAAATGAAAAATTTCAGAGCTATAAACATTATAAAAATTCGCTATTTTTCAAGTTGTATCAATTATACTGCTGTTCACTCTTCTTTTAACACTGGTTGGTCTAGATCAGGAGTCGGCAAACATATACAACGTTATTTTGTACTTGTATGAGTGAGTTGCAGCCTCTCTCTCTCAATGCACTGACAAAGAACGTTTGTATAATAATTTAAAAATTTTAAATGTTTATAATGGGAATATAAAATAAAAATTTAAAAGCAAACAACAACTACAAAAACAAATAGCAAAAAACAACAACACAAAAAAAATAAAAACAATTGAACTTAAAAATAAATTACCAAAAAAAATTATCAATAAACATTATGCAGAGTGTAAAAAGTCTGGCAAACAAGCGATCTGACAACCTACTTCATTGAATGTTTATTTGCGACTGAGTTATTTTTTTGTTCTATGTGTGAGCTTATGTAGGTGTGAAGGAGCGCCCATGGGCATAGGTGTTGCCGACGTCTGGTCTAGATGGATCAGCTTCTAGTATAGTAAACTTGACGAAATAGCGAATATAAGATAAGAAATACCCGAATTTTTATTTTTTTTTTCTTGATTTGTTCTTTTATCAAAACATGGAAATAAATGGTTTTTTCACCAATTATAATTGAGCATTTAGGCATTGAACAATGCCAATTGAAAAAAATTTAATTGGCATTGATCAATTGTAATGCCAAAAAATTTCATTGGCATTGGTCAATTGTAATGCCAATGAAATCATCAATTAATTAATTAATTGGTCCATTCAATTAACTAGTCCCAAGTATGTGCCAGAATAACCTTGTTATTTTTTTTTGTGTTGTACAGTGTAATAATAACGATATATTTTATCTTAAGCGGAGTATACACGAAGGAACATTCGTGAAAAAATTTCCATTTTTTTACGAATGTTCATTTGTGTATGTCAATGTGTCGTGTTGACATTCGTGTTATCAACATTTTTTGATATTTTTTGTTTCCAAACTCAATCTTCCATGAGATTTTGTTGTTGTATGGCATCGTCTGTATAAAAAATGAAAAAAAAAATAGAAACAATTGTTCTGTGACGAACGTTCCTCGTGTGTAGGCAGCTTTATACTTTCAATATGTCGTTAGATAAAATATACATCTGAAGTAATACAGTCTAAATCATTAATTTGAATTTATAATTTAACAGGAATTTTAAAAACAAAATATACTATTTTCTCATTTTTCTCTACTTTCTTTTTTATGGAGTTAATCGATTGGCAACTGAAGCATCCATATACAAGTCGGCATGCCCGTCTTAAAATTTTTTAGTCGTTGCAAATTGGATTTACCTACTGCTAGCGGTACAATATCAGCTAGGTACCGGGGCATTACACCAACGGGATTCATTGGAATCAAATTAGGTTCATGCTACAATTGATTCTGAGTGTAGAAGTCTTCTAAAGTTTTGTAAAATATATGAAAACAGCTAATTCTAGAAACAGTGAGGCATCATGGTTTGTTTATGTTCTTTGAGCGAATTTAGTTTGCAAATAAACTTTTCCTCTTTATTTTAAACACTCTTTGGACGAGCTACTAAACAAAATAAAAGCACGTCGTCATTTATGTTTGCATGGAGATATGTACATACATAGATAGTTAGTTCTTCGTGTGAGGAGGAGATACTTTTTATTCATAAAGAGTGCCACTAAATCGACTATGTCAGAATATTAAAAATATATGTATGTTTTGTGTATGTTTGTACGTACATATATTATTGTTTGTCGAAAACATGTTGTTAATCGTTGTTCGTTGGGTTTATAATGTTAGCAGTGTTGCCAGACACTTTCGTTCCAAATATGCTAAATCATCGAAAAAATATGCTAAATTCGGCCAAATCGTGAAGAATGCCAAACAAGAAATTAAAAAATGTTGAAATATTCATTATGCTAAAAATTTGCTAAATTACCACATACAAAAATATGCTAATAATCTGCCGCGTAAAAAATTTTACAATTTTTACTCTACTAGCCGCGTTTTTGTTATAGGCCGTAGAGACGATCAAGCATGCTGTACAGCTTGGCTTGATGGTTCCGTGTATTTGTTTTTGTAATTTTTATCAAACTAGGCATTACACGATCAAATGCTGTACATGTTGTACAGCATGCTTGACCGTATATAGGCCGCTTAAAGTTTCGTATTATGTAGATAAATACTTTTCACAGTTTGTTTTAACGCATACGCGTTTAGTCATTTAAATAGCAGTGTAATCATGGTTGAAAAAAATAATAAAAACTGAATCTTGTGTGGACTTAACCCTCTAACCGGCAAGCCCGCCTCCAGGCGGGGTATATTAAATTGACCAGAAATTCGCCAAAGGGGTATTTTATAATAAGAATTTATACTTTTTCAATAGAAAACAAAATTTTTAAAATTTTTTGTGAAGAATTTTTTTGTATACAATGCACGGTTTGGAAGCGAGAAAGTGTCAAAGATAAAATTTCAAAAATTAAATATTGTAAAACAACCAAAAGTTTAAAAAATCTTAAAATCATATATAAATTGACTAAAACAATTGATAGTGACCATGAAGTAAGATTGGAGCTTAAGCTATTCAAAAAGTTCCTTACTTTGGACCAAGGACGCACAGGATTCCATAAGGATACCTTTAAAGGACATCGCCTTAACTTCAAAACGAATGGACCGATTTTTTTGAAATTTGGTAAAAAGAATATATTTGGTATAGCTTATAAGTTTGAATAATATATATTGAAGTTTTGGTGCGTTTTCGCTCAATTTCGCATTTTTCGAAAAACGAAAATCGCTACATCCTCTTAAGTAACAGCACAAAAAATTTAATTTTTTGATTGCAATTATTTCTTGGTAAGAGAAATAATTTGTGCCTAAACCTAGTAATTTTTATGCGCTAGTTTTCAAGATTCACCCTTAAACTACTTTACAAAAGGAAAAGGAATCTTAAATCGTGACGGAAAAAAAATGAACATAATAGCAACGGAAACGGAATCTTACTTTTACAACACAGAACACATAGAAAGTCAAGTTGGTTATATTTTATATTTTTCTTCTTGCCACATTCCAACGAATTGTTACTGTTTGACATTAGTTAGAATAAAAGGCTGTGAAGATTTTATTGTGTTACTAGTGTTTTTTATATATTTTCTAAATGTATAACGTTAAATCCTTTGATATTACTAATGCGTGTGCATGACAAAATCAACCATGTAATCGTACTATACTTGCACTGTGATTGAAATTGTCTGAAAATCTGGCAACATTAGTAAAATAATCTGAGAGTTAAAACAGGAGAATTAGAAATTCCGTTGAGAAAATAAAATAAGTTTTATCTCTCACGGAAATCGTTGCACGATTTTAATTGTCAAATTGTATGGAAAAAACCGGGGACCTTTGCATTGTGCTTATACTCTAAAGTAGGCAACGAAAAAAAAATTTGTGGAAGAATTTATTGTTTATTTTTCGTGAGGAACACATGGTATAAATTTCATTGCAAAAAAGCTTAGGCCGGTTAGAGGGTTAAATATGCTAAAAATCTGCTTTTGTCAAACAAAATATGTTAAAAAGCATTTAGCATATTTTTCTAAAAAAAATATGCAATTTACGAACTCAATCTGCTAAATCTAGCAGAAAATATGCAAAAATGGCAACACTGAATGTTAGTAGAAAGGTAGTTTAAATTCATATAATAATAAGGGGACTCACGATGGGTATTGCAAACGATACAAACGTTGCAAATGATAACAAAAAAACAACGATTGCATCAACACAACAACAAAATGTATGTATTTGCAATTTGCTTTATTTTTCTTCATTTGCAATAAAAAAACCTTTAGCAAAAATCACTTTGCATATAAGCTAAGTTGCAAACAAAATATCTGCTTTTAACATATCAGCCGCCATATTATGATTTATAAAATAAGATATTATATAAAAAAATTGTTTGTGATTTTTTATTAACATAATATTTTTTTTATTTATTATTTTATTATTACATATTTTTATGATGCACAAATTTTCTCAAAAATACGATTTATTTTTACTTTTGACGTAAACAAAATCACTGTTGCCAATTTAGCTATTTTCTCGTCAAATCTAGCGATATTTTACCATTTTCAGCTATTTTCTAGTGATTTTTTAGTTTGATTTAGCGATATTTTTAGGAAAAAAGTTAGCAGCAGTGAACAAAATAGCTCATAAAGCAAATATGCAATTGATCTTAAAAAAGACGCTCACGATATGTTACAATTTACATAGCAAATTAGAAAATTGCAAATATGCACATGTACCATCGTGAATACCCTTAATAAAATAATTTCCATCGAGGCTGTTTAGATTTTATAAAACAGTGTTGCCAAACCAATTTAAAAATACGAGATAAAATTAAAGAAATAACTGAGAAGGCGAGAGCATAATGTTTTTAGTTTTGTAATATGGTGGGTTGATTGTTGATTATATTGTGGGGGTTAGCTGCGCGGGGGTTAACTAGGTTTTACATCCATTTATTTAAAAAATGTATGTATATCGTAGATAGTTGGATGTATGATGTGAAACACATACATAGTATGTACGTACATTCATACATACATATATATATTTATTTCTCTTTCTTGTTTCTGTAATATGAAGCGAATTTATTTGGTGAGTCAATCAATGTGACAGTCCAACTGACGGTTGGGCTGCATTTTTCTTCTTTTTTGTAGCGGATGTCGAACAAGTTTTCTACGAATGGGTGTGGATAGCAAAACGTATATGTAATAATTTTTAGTTGCTGTTTTAGGTTGTGTTTCTTCATTGGGTTTTTTTATTGTTGTGTTTGTTTTCGATTTTCCTGCAAAAAAAAGTGCACCGTACACCCTCCAATATGAAGTATTTTTGCAAGGCAATTTCAAAAAATTTTTTTTGCCGAACGTAGGGGTCGCCATTTTACATATTTCGTTATATCTTTGGCATTTACAGTCGGATCTTAAAGTATGATACATCGATGTTTTTTCTCTCGAGGAGACCAGTGTTTTGCTCTTACGGCCATTGACCTCAAGTATCCCGTTCTAGTAGTTACCCACCAGATCTCAGTTTCTACTCCCTATTGTACAATCCTAATGTCAGAAAATTAAAGCTCGCAAAAAATCAATAAACTTTTGCTAAGGAAGTTTTTCGATAAACCCAGTAGAAATTTTTTTATTTTTTTGGTTGCCGAACGTAGGAGTCGCCTTTTTAAATTTTTTTTCATTGGATTTTACCTTTATAGCAAAACACTGATCTCTTCGAGGCAAAAAAATTGATATATCGCACTTTAAAATTTGACTTTAAATGCCGAAGCTACAGCGAAAAATTAAAAAAGGCCCTACGTCCGGCAAAAAAGAATTTTTTTTAAATTGCCTTGCAAAAATACTTCATATTGGAGGGTGTACGGCGAACTTTTTTTGCGGTATGGTCTAATGTACACACATACATATGTGAGGCGGTCCATAACAAAACGCAATAAGTCCACCAGAACAATTTTTTGGATAAAGGAATAAATTTAATTGAAGCCAGGAGGATATATATTTTTTAAAAAACAGTTGTTGTGGTATAATAGTTTTCCAGGAACAATACAAATCATATATAAATTAATTTTTATGGCAGTTAATTTTTAAGTCATTTTGATAACAAGTTTGGAAATGTTGTGTTTTGGTCCGTTACATAGTATTTATTTCATTTTGTTATGAACCCTATGGAGATGTTGCTTTTTGATAGGAACTAAGTTTGGAATTATGGCACTGTGCTTTGAATAAAATTGTAATTATGTATATCTTTTTGATATGAACTGCATAAGTTTTATAAGAAAACGACCTCTTTTAAGATAGCTGGTAAATTTTTCTTTGCCTTCAACATTGCAAGTTTCAAAAGTTTTGACTACACATTGTTTTTGAGGTATTGGTAACGGTAACGGTATTCAATTTGAAACGGTATTTTAGCGATAACGGTATTATAAATATAACGGTAACCAACCTTGGTTTTTGCTGATTTGTGGAGAGTTTAAAATAAATTCTTGTCATACTCTGTATGCTTAAGGTTCAAATTCTTTCCTTCTTTAACAAAAATAGTAGAAGGAAGAAGAAGTTTTTTCGCAAATCTTGATCAGCTGGCAAAAAGCTATGACCTCGGACAGCTGTTTTGGTGCACTGTTTCACATCCAATGCATTAAGGCATGTATGATATGCGTATTTATATTTTGCCCACCACAACCGTCGCAATCGTAAGGGTGCGTACAGAGTGGCCGCTTGTTGCCGAGCCGTGCCGACTGAGGCTTATTGCGAGAACCAATGCGAGAAAACTGGTACTATACAAATTAGTACAAATAAGCGCGAACAGGTCATAGTGGGCGCCGAGCTGGTCAGAGCGAAAAGCTGATTGAATGCGAGAAAACAGTTCCAAAGCGTATTTCAGCGCCGAAAACATTGTTTTTGTTATGTTAATAAAATAAAAATTAAACAAAAAAATAAAAATTCAAATAAATAATAAAAATTAAATAAAATTAAAACAATTATAAAAAAATTAAAAAAAAAACTTATAAATAAAATTTAAAAAAAAAATGTAATAAAAATTTTAAGAATAATTGAAGAAATGCGTTAATAAGTAAAATTTTAAAACTCAATGTCACGAAAACACGAATGAACAACAAACCCAAATGCATACAAACATACATACATAAAACACAAATAAAAGATAAAATATCAGCGCTGATTTTCGCATCCACTATGCACACCCAAACTTGTTTCTCGCATGAACAAGTTCTCGCGATAAGCGTTAGTCGGCTCGGCTCGGCAACAAGCGGCCTATCTGTAAGGTATCCACAACTAACAGACCGTTAACGTTTTATAGTTATTTTCGAGCTACCGTAACAATAAAATTAATTTTTCCATTTACTTTTCACTAATATCTCTAAGTTGTTTATTGCGTAGATATGGAAATGTTTCATTTTGGTCTGAACCATTATTTTTGGTATTGAATTACAGTATTTTATTGATCTGTGTTATGTTTTTTAACAATGGTTATATAGATATTAATATGTAGAATTGGATTCAGTCATAAAATCTAAAATCTTAAAAAGTGGAATTATTGCGTTTTTTTATGGACCTCCTCATGTGCGTTTCTTAGGCCAAATCGTTCATCTGTTTTTGATTTTTTTCTGCTGTTCTACCAAAAAGAGCAGCAATTTACAGTGAGTTTAACAACGCTAGCGTTTTTCAAATCAGCGCCTACCGTTTCATTCCGAACATGACGTATCATAAGAGATCTGAGATGACTCGAAAAGTCATTGCAAAATTAGGGAATAAGCACAATGCAATTTGACATTTAATTCTTTGCACCGATTTCCGTGAGAGATAAAACTTATTTTCTCCACGAAGTTTCTTACTCTCTCATTTTTAGATTCACAAGGAAAGATTCCCAACGCGGACCGGCAAATCTTAATGAGCTACGGTTATATTGTAGAGGAAAAAAATTCAAACGACACGTATTTTTTTAGCTACCCAAACTCATATTTAAGGGTTAAAAATGTCCAATTTTGGGTTTTTAGTTTCATTTCATATTTCGTCCAAAGTAACTACAGGAAAATTTGGCGTCAAACGAAAGGTATTTGAGAGGCATTTTTATCGGTGTATAAAACATGCTAAAGCATGCTTATTTGGGGTATAACTTTTTTTGGGGTGCAAGCTCCCAAGGCAAAACCTAATAGATAATATTGTCCTGATAATAAAAACAGTTTTTTAAATCAATTTGTGTTGAAAAATCTCCCGCACCGAAAGCGATTTCTGAAATGCTTCAGATTTTCAAATATTACATTAGTATCGCGATTTGGTAAAATTTTCTTGTCAAAATGCTGGGAAATGATTTTTAGAATTGTTTGTATTAGAAAATTAAAAAAAGGCTAACTAATTTGGAGTGAAATATTAATTTTTTTTAAATAAAAACAAAATTTCATTTATATAAAATTTCAATGCGTTTGGTGCGGGAACGATCGCGAAAAAGCAAAATCGTAGTTCTTAATATTTTTCCATGCTCTAATTGATTTTGCCTTGCCCTAATACTGATTTTGTTTATGCCATAATACAAAACATCAAAATTTTAGTTGGTTTTATATGGGGATGTACATATACAGACTTAATGTCAAATTCACATATGTTAATCCATATCATATTTAAGTGAGGGGGGTTTTGGCTTTTTTCGATATTCGGCCTACTTCGAGTTTGAGACGAATTTTTCCGGGTCTATATTTTTAAAGATTTGGGAATCTCTGACTACTTAACGTATGCAATATGGGTATCAAACTATTTCTTTTTGAGAGTAAATTCCGGTTATGAAAAATAATTTTAAATTTCATAAATTTCAGACATGTCGCCTTACAAAAAAGTGTAAAAAATGGAGTTTTTACCAAATATCTTTTTTGGTTGTTATACAATATGCCATATGCCGCATCAGCTAATTTAGTTTTCAATAAGCTTTCCAGCGATATACATATAATAAATATAATACTATGCACATATGTATAATAAACACATACATATTCGTAAAAATATATCTTCGGATTACTTTCTTCCAAAAATTATAAAAAATCTAATTCAATTACAATAATATTTTTCAAGTTTAAGTGCTCGGTATTTCATAACCGTTACCCAGATTTCGATGATCAATACCTCATTTGAAAGGTAATACGAGTTTGTTCTCTTTTGAGAAAACAATTTAAATCAAATATTTTTAATTTGTCGTTTTGAATATATTTCACAATATTATGTTGTTCTTAGTTTAATAAATTTTTTATTAATGTCAAAAATTAGAGTATAAAATTTCCTATAAAATGATAGATAATGACTTATATACTAATTGTAAAAAATTAAATGCATTTTTTAACAGCTTAATTAAGGAAAAAAATATGAAAAAAATATAACAAGCAAACAAAAGATATACAGACGGACGGACTGAAAGACGAACGGACGTACATGGCTCAATCAAATCAAAAAGTGATTCTAAGTGTATCGATATACCAATAGTTGGGCCTAGGTCCAATATTTTTTGGTACAATAAACATCATCATAAACTCAATGTATCCTGTCCACTAGACCGTACCACCTTACAGGGCAAAAAAAGTGCGCGGTATACCTTCATATATAAAGTATTTTTGCAAGGCAATTTCGATTTTTTTTTTGTCGAACGTAGGGGTCGCTTTTTTAATTTTTCGTTATAGCTTCGTCATTTACAGTCGGATTTAAAAGTGTGATATATCGATTTTTTTGCCTTGAGGAGGGAGACCAGTGTTTTGCTATAAAGGAAAAATCCAATGAAAAAAATTTTAAAAGGCAACCTCTACGTTCGGCAATAAAAAAAAATTATCGAAGATCTTCCTTTGCAAAAGTTTTGTGATTTTTTGCAAGCTTTAATTATCTGACATTACGGTGGTAGCAAATGAAATCTGGTGGGTAGATACTAGAACGGGATACTTGAGATCAATGGCCCTTAGAGCAAAACATTGGTCCCCTCAAGACAAAAACATCGATGTATCATACTTTAAGATCGGGCTGTAAATGCCAAAGATATAACGAACAATGTTAAAAGACGAACCCTACGTTCGGAAAAAAATTTTTTTTTGAAACCTCCTTGCAAAAATAATTTAGATTCGTCAGTGTACTGCGAACTTTTTTTTGCGCTACGGTCTACTTTTCTCGTAGTTATGTTCAGTCAGATAAAAAAGTTAGTAAAAAATTTGTTAATAGTTTTCAATCGCACTTTACTATTTTGCTATTGATTTTTCGTACAATTTTTTTAGTAATAATTTTTGTTATTCTCCTATTACAAATTACGGATTTTTTTTACTAATTTTCGTTGCTGATTTCAGCAAAACATTTTACTAATTTTTCAAAACCGAGTGCTAAATTTAACATAAAATATACTAATTTAACAACAAGTGGATACTTTAAGGAAATTTTATTTACAAGAATTCATTGATTTTTTACAATTCTTGTTTAGTTTATATTTGTTATACAGTAGACGCTCGCAAATTAGACCCGCTTTGTTTTTGAGGCAATTCTAATTTCTGAATTATTCTAATTTCTGGAAATTTTTTTTCGAAAAAAAATTGAGTAAATTTACTTCCAAAAACTTAAATAAAATTCTTTTTAATATTTTTTATTCAATTTTATTTGATAAAAACAAGAAAACAAAACACAACAATTCAGTCCAATACATCAAATGTATTTTTTTAAATTAAAAATATGAATATAAAAGAAAAAACGAATGGCAACAAAACATAGCAATGCAGTCCAATTACATCACATGTATTTTTTTTAATTAAAAACTAAAAAACTGTATTTAAAAAAAATTAAACAATTAAAATTAAACAATGGCCAAGTTAACAAAATAATCTTTGTTTGACATATAATCAGTTATATTTGTTTGTTTTTTTGGTTACCTTAAATCCGAAATATCATTACGGAGAGCCAAAAGATTACTTATGTGCTTAGTTGAAAACTATTCACTGTTATTGCACCCTTTTATTAAATTATTTACGCTTTCAATGGCTGTAGTATTAGAGACAACTGATGATACTGCAACAACGTCGTCTTCGCTGCTATCTGAAGACTCACCATCGCTACTGAGAACATAAACAGATCCGTCATCAAACATATCTTCATTCCATCTGTCGATGTCTTCTATACCGATGCAATCGTTGGGAGCTATTTCTTTTAAAAGAGCTTGAGTTATCTGAATAACTTCGTTGCATTCCTGATCTATTTGCAACAATTGTGCTATTGGCACGTTATCGTCGCTGTCGTATTGGTTAGAGTCCCAATTGGACAACTTTGACCAAGATTTCTTCATAACACTTTGTGGTACCGCATCCCAAGCTTGTTTCAGTAATAATATAGCATTGCGGATCGAATGGGATTTCAAATGATTCTTCAGTTCACCACCTTCAGCAATAAACTGAGAAAGAAACATACTTCTGTAATTGAGCTTTGTTAACTTAATAGGGTTTTGATCCATTGGTTGTAAAGCTGCTGTCACATTTGGTGGAAAGAATAATGCAACTATGTTTCCATCGTCACTTTTAAGTTTCTCAATGGGTGTATGAGCGGAGCAATTATCTATAAGCAAAATGGCTTTCGGAGGCAAATTATTTTCCTGAGAAAAGCGGATCACCTGTGAATTGAAAAAAATTTTAAAATTATGTACTGAACTTGAAATCAATATTTTTGTTTACCTCTTTAATAAATATTCCGTGAAACCATTCGTGAAAAATCCGAGAAGTCATCCAAGCATTTTTTGAAAAGTTGTAATGCAGAGGATTATTGAAATTTTTAAAATACCTGGGTTTTTTTGCTTTTCCAATTACCAATGGAACTAATTTGTGTGATCTATCAGAGTTTGCACCAAGTAGGACTGAAATTCTGTCTTTTTGAATTTTATGTCCAGGGGCGTTTTTTTCAAAAGTAGAGACATAGGTTCTGTCTGGTAGGCAACGAAAAAATAATCCGGTTTCGTCGACATTATGTATTTGTGACTCCATTAAACCCATCTCAGCGATCTTTGCACGATATCGATGAATAAAAGGAGTGACTGAAGCAACATCACTGGAAAGAATCTCGCCACAAATTTTTAAAAAACGGATACCGTGTCGCTTCTTAAATTTGGTAAACCATCCATCACTTGCCCGGAATGCATTTTCATCTTTATCGGGATATTCCTCTCTAAATATTTGTTTCGCTTTCTCTTTTAATATTGGCCCAGTCAATGTACACTTTTTTTCTCGTTGATTTAAAAACCACTCATACAGACGACTTTCCATTTTTGGATATTCAGCGCTGTGCAAAGATTTATTGTTTGCCTCCTGATATGTGTTTGAAACAGCATTTAATATTGCTGTTCTATGTGATTTGATGTAGCTGATTGAAGATGTTGTCACATTAAAATCTAGGGCTAACCGGTTCCCTTGAACGCCTTTGTCAAGCTTTTCTAATATTTTGACTTTAGTTTCCAATGATAAAGTGTTTTTTTTTACGTTTATTTAACATTTTAAATGATACACTTTCACTATTTAATAGAGACTGCCAAATAATATGTACACGCGTAGCAAATTTCACAAATAAACTAGCCAAAAATGTACATAAATGCGACAAAAAAAAAACAAATAGGGAAAAACATATATAATTTGGTGATTCCCCTTTTTAGTTTTACTTTATTCAAACAGAATAAAAATAAATTGGGGATTTCCTGTGTATTCAAATAACCAAAAAAAAAAACGCTCAGAAATTAGAATTTTAATTTCGAATTTCAGAGCGTTTAATGTATTGCAAACATTGATTCTAATTTCTGGACGTTCGAATTACTGAAAGCTCTAATTTGCGAGCGTCTACTGTAATTGATATATTCTTACCCCTAAATTCATAAACGCTTTGTAAATTTATAGGAGGTTTATTGAACTAATTTTGTAAGAAAATGACGTTTTGTAAACCTGCTATAATTTTACAAAGCATTTATGAATTGAGGGGTTAGTTTTTAAATAAAACTCAGAAAATTTTATTGTATCTCCAATGCATAAAAAGATAATAACTGGAGAACCGTTTGCTATTTTTTTGTTAAAATATAATTTTAAATAAATATAAATTGTGTAATATTCTTAATTTTATTTCAGAAATTATCGATTGAGTTGTAAGCGGCATCTATACGACCAATCGTGCTGTACGGCATAGCTGGAAATGTTGCTACATTGAGGTAAGTTTATGGTTTTATTACAGTCAGTGTTGCCGTTTTGCTTATTTTTAACCAAAATTGGTTTTTTTTTCCAATGTGGAGATGTGAACTTTTTTTTCATTTTGGCAATCAAGTATATAATTTTTTTTTTGCTGTGCTTTTAGATTTACGTTCTGCTTATGCTTGTAAGAAGCTTCCCGTACAAATTGAAATTCGTTGTAGGAACATTTGTACACTAATAGAAAAAAGTCCGTAGAAAATTTAGTAAAAACTACTAAAAATTAGTTAAAAATGATGCTGCAGAAAAAAACTGCTAAATTAGCAGATTATTTTTGCTATATATTAGTAATATAGGAACAGCAAAACTAAAACTGTTAAATATACAGAATTTTAGTTATATATGAGCTAAATTTTTGTAAATGGAGATTAGCAAATTAACCTGCTAAAATCAGCAAAAAATTTTGCTAAATAATTAGTAGCCTAAAAAATCACCAAAAAATTTAAAATTTTCGAAGTTTTTTTTTCGATTTTTTTTTTAAATGCAAATAAAAATCGAGCCTTTTGAAAACAGCAATTTACAATTTTTTAGCAAATATTTCTGCTGATTTTAGCAGAATAGACTGCTATTTGCATTCAACTAAATTTAGCTTAAAAATAGCAAAAATTTTGTAGATTTAACAGTTTATTTTTGCTATTTTTAGTCTACAAATATTTAGCAAAATTTTCTGCAGATTTTACAGTACAATTTGCTATTTTCAATTAACTAAAAGTTAGCCTAAATATAACTAAAATTCTGTAAATTTAGCAGTTTTAATTTTGCTGTTCTCATTTTACTAGTATTTAGTAAAAAAATCTGCTAATTTTAGCAGTTTTTTCTGCAGCATCATTTTTAACTAATTTTTAGTAACTTTTTCTGCTATTTTTACGGATTTATTTCTATGAGTGTAACTTTTTTGCGCATAGTTCGAAACGTATTCTTGAATTTCAAGATTATTGCAGTGTAGAGCCACATAAAATATTAGGTATTTCTGGTACCAGGTGACTGGTACTATGTAATGTAATCAATCGTATAACTGAGCAGTGGCCTGTTTTGCATTTATATTTTATATCGGTCGACTTGGAAGTAAACGGTAAAAGGTTGTGAATTGGGTTAACTAGTGGGCGATACTAGCTTTAAGGTTTATTTTTTATTTCTCTCATATATTCTTAATATAATAAATAACTTAAATAAAGAAATTCAATCGGAAAAATGCGTCTTCCATATGTTTATGGCATATTCAAATTAAATTTTAATTTAGTTTTGAGCAATTTTACCAAAAGTAATTACGTTAAAAGTTTAATTTCATTAAAAACGCCCAGTGTAGAAACGATAATGACATATCATTATTTTTTGGGCTACCAGTAATGACACCGACTTACTTTCTGCATTATTTTAAAAGATATAATAATGAGTTACTAATAAATACTTACTTTTTTCATTATTTCAAAATAAAAAATAAAGTATTACCAATAATTACTTATTTTGATCATTATTTCAAAAATAAAGTAATGTTCTAGATTTTTTTTGTAAATTTTTTTGAAATCTATTTTTACAACACTGGTAATGATATATGTAACCACATATTTTTTGATTTTTTGTATGTTGGCGAGTAAGCAGACTTGTGTGCCGCAAGTCAATTATGTTTTTATCTATCAAATATTACATGTCCAGATAGCTCAGATGGTACAGCTATAGACTGGTAGTCTTTAGTCCCAGGTTCGATTCCCGCACCACGAGAGAATTTTATTTAAAAAATTTTTACATTAAAAAAATATTTTTTTTTGTATAAAACTTATTTTTTGAAAATCTATTTTTAAAATCATTATTTAAGTTAATACTGCACAGAAAAAACAGTAGGCACCAACAATGGGAATTTGTAAAAGCAATCACATTTTCTTTTAAGTTGAAATTTTATTCCCAACAATTTTTTTGTTTGAAATATTTGTAACTCGTCTGTAAATTGTTATCTTTCATATAAAAATTGTTTAAAAATAAAAATTCAAAGTTACAAAAAATAAAAGAAATTTTTTTTTGGATTTACAAATTTCTTTGTTGGTGCCTTTTTAAAAAGTTTTTTTTTTGTATTTACAAATTTGGTATGAGAAAGGTGTTTAAAAATTTAATTAGAATTTTGTAAATTCGTTCTGTGTGGTGAGCACATAGGAAACGACATATTTTTTAAGTTTCGTTGCTGGTAATAAGAATATGTATAAGAAATGTAATAATAAAAGTAACTAGTTACCATTACCAGGTATGTAGTTAAATAACCACATATCTGGTAATTATTTTCTACACTGGGCGGTTAATTTATTTGATGATATTAATTGATGTAATTAATTAAATGTAGAAAATATTTTTATTGGCCGTAAAGCTGAAATATGTTTGAATGAAAGTAACTTGTTCAACTTTAAAAAATATGAAATTAAAAAAAAAAATATACAATCGTTTTATATAGAACTTTTAAAAGAAAACTCAAAATGCTATGAATTTTCGAGAAAAAATTTAAAACATCTTGCCATAATAACACCAAATCATGTTTTAAATAATTTGGAAATACCTTTGGAGCCTTTATTGTCATCTTTCAAAAACAAGCGGTATGAAGAAAAAAATTTAACCCAATGGAAATTATTAAGATTTTCGAACATTACAGAATTAAACAGTGACATGGATATAGTTGAATTTTGGGATGAAGAATCCAAATACAAAAATGGAATGGTTAAAAAATGTTTTGAAAAACTAATTTATTTTAATCATAATTTACTGACATTGCCACATAGTTCAGCTGCTGCCGAAAAAAATTTTCACATGTAAGTCAGCGGACCAATTTTGGGGGGTACCCTTATATTGGCACTAGGTCTAAACATGGACCGATTTAAACCAAAATCAATAGGCTCCGTTCTTGGGCCGACATAGGTCTATGTACCAAATTTCATTGAAATATCTTCGTATTTGCGATCTGCAGCGTTTAAAAAAACAATTTGGGGGGGGGGCGGTACCCTTATATGGGCACTAGGTCTAAACATAGACTGATTTCAACCAAAATCAATAGGCGTCGTCCTTGGGCCGACGTAAGTCGGTGTACCAAATTTCGTCAAAATATCTTAATATTTGCGACCTGGACCCTACACCACTACGTGGAGAGGGTATTATAAGTTTGTGCTGATGTTTGTAACACCAAAAAATATTGGTCCTAGACCCACCTTATAGTATACCGATCGGCTCAAAATTTTTTTATTTCGATTTAACGATGTCAGTCTGCCCGTCTGTGCGCCCGTCCGTCTGTCTGTCCATGCATTCTTTTGCGGCCCAAGGACGACGCCTATTGATTTTGGTCCATGTTTAGACCTAGTGCCCATATAAGGGTACCCCCCAAAATTGTCTTTTTACACGCTGCAGGTCGCAAATACGAAGATATTTCAATGAAATTTGGTTCGCTGATTTACATGGTCCCAAGGAAAAAGCATATTGATTCTAGATAGGATCGGTCCATTTTTGGACCTATCGCCTATATGGGCTATATTTTCGATTTTCTCTTTTATGATTTTATAGAAAATTTTGACACAAGTCCGTTTTAACCCATTCAAATTTCGGATCCAAACATTAGTTGGCTTTAAGTCAGACTGGTGTAGGGTATTATATTGTCGGCATGCCCGACTTTAACCTTTTTACTCGTTTCAAAATAAAGTCGCCCAAAAAAGTCGTTTTTCAAAAAAAAGTGGCACACTTTTTTTTTTAACATTTTTTATTTCAACAAAACACATCCAACGAAAATAAATGAACAATTTAGCCCTGGTTTATGTATTACGAAAATACTCTAGACGAAAGCAAAGTAACGAAAATTTGTTTTTGTTTCCCATGTATATTTAACGAAAGTAATTGTCAATTTCTGTCGTTTAGACTATTTTCGTAATAGATAAACAGGCCCTCAAACAAAAAAAAAAACAAAAATAAGAAATCCATCGAAAAATTTATTGTTTTGAAAATTTGTTTGTGTTTTTGTACAAGTTCAGTAAAGGGAACTCAGTCTTCTATTTCAGTATCTAGCAAATTCGGAGTTGATAGCATCGAGTCACAGGTTTTGACTTTTAACTTATTGGTTAATTTAATTTTCATTAATCCCAATTTAGAAAAAATTGTTTCCGCACACGCGCTGCTGTGAGGTTACCTACACTTAAAACAAATTAGTACAAAAGTCTGTTTAAATGCATTCTTATTCCATTGAACTAATTTTTATGTTATTTTGTCTTAAAATTTAGGATTAAAATAATATTTTTTATAATTCCAATTTTGCATAACTACCCAGCAAAAATATTAAGGAGTACTTCAAAAAGAATGACTATTTTATCTACATCCAATAAAATAATATACAAAAATAAAATAAAACAAATACAACAACACATAGCGACATGACGCACAAGCATAGTTTTCGACTGAAAAATTGTTAAATTTACAGCAGTATCGGATCTTTCCTATGACACGCACGTGTTAAATTCATTGATGGAAATGCCAAATTTTGAACTATTAACAGCTCCAGAAAGAACACAACACAAAAATAAAAGTAATTCAAATCGCTATGTGTTGTTGTATTTGTTTTATTTTATTTTTGCATTATCTTATTTTGAATGTAGAGAAAAAAGTCATGCATTTAAAAGTGGATGTTCTCTTTTTGCAGGGTATTAATTTCATTCGTATTTGAACTAATTTTGAAAGCTAATTTTTAGTGATTTATGTTTCTTAATTTTAAAATTTTGCCAGTTAATTTAAATCACATTTGTTTTTAAATCATTGATGGAACTCACAGTGCGCACTATCCCAGCAAAAAAAAGAGATGCCGAAGCAGTAGAAAAAGCACTACAATTGATGATCTAGATGTACTTCTTTTTAACATAAACACTAATGGTTTTAACATTGAGTTGTCATAGGAGAGGAGTACTTCCTCTTCAACATTTTTTCAGTACTTTTTGAACGAGTGCAAAGGAAGCTCCTTTTCACCAATTTAAAATTAAAAAAAATTCTTCACAAAAAAAATTTTATTTTTTTTATTTTACAAAAGTTTTTTTATTGCTGCCACCGGGTATCGAACTTGCAACTTCACGATTGCTAGTGTAGCGCTCTACCACTGAGCTATTCCTTGATATGTAAGTTGACTGGCATAAAAACACACACTTTGTCAATGCGAGATATTGTGGTTAATTCTCTTCAATAAAAGTACTTTAACAAGTGAATAGCTGAGATGCAAAACTCGTTCGTTACACATTAACTAAATTTTGGGAAGAAGCACAAAACTTCTTGCGACTAATTAAATTAACCAAATTAGTTGAATGCTTTTAATTCTTAAATGTTATGCCATTCTTGATTAAAAACCAAGGTTGGTTACCGAAACGAATAACGGTAAGGGTAACGGTATCGAAATTTGTTTGTTTCGATAACGATAAAGGTAACGGTATTTAGGAAACAGCAATGCCGGTACGTACCGGTATAATAAATTACATAGAAAACATATAAAAACAAGCACAAATTTAGCCTATTTTTTAATTTTACTGATTATTAACTATAAATTCGATGCTGGTAGTTTTAGTAAGTAAAATTATTATCTATAAATTTTTTTGTAAAAAAATTCAAGATTATAAAATAAAAAAGTTAAAAATTGTAATTTTTTATATAAAGTAATAAATACCGGTAACTACCCAAAAAAATAACGGTAACGATAAGAGGTATTGGTAATGGTAACGGTATTCAATTTGAAACGGTATTTTAGTGATAACGGTATTATAACGATAACGGTAACCAACCTTGTCAAAAACTCAACAGTTGAAAAATCGAAACTTACTGAAATATAGAAAAATAATGTATTCAAATTTGGAACGAACGAGTTTTGTTACCAATTTTTGAAACAAACGAGTTTTGCTACATTCCGTATGGGATCAAAATAGTTTTGTAGGACACTATAGCCCACCAGTAAAATTAATCATTCAACTTCACTTTATTTTAAAAATTATATTTATTTATTAAAATTATGGAAACTAATAGAAAAGGAATTAAAAGCTTATATTAAAAAGTTTAAGTCACAAATATGAATTTTGAAACAGATAAAGAAAAAACTTAATTTTCAGTGTACTCCTCATTGTTGTCCAAGACCGAAACATAAAATTGCAAGTCATTATTATGTTTTCAATTTTCCCCAAAGTGGTGTTATATAAGGGATCCAAAATCTTTTTTCTTTTCAGGTTTAATCGCCACATTAATGGGAAGTAGTTCTGGAATAAAGTCATTGATTTTCTTTCCTCGTTTCAAGAATGGTTTAGGGTTTGAAAAATTGGTTCTGTAATTAATCTCTCCTTGCAGTGTCATCCTTCCTTTCCCTATTTTTTCTATAATCATTCGCTTTGAAAGTTGAAATTGGAAATTTAGTTGACCTGGTACTTTCAGCACAGGAACTGCAGCAGTTTTCCAGTCATATATAGGAACTTCGCTCCTAACTTTCCGTAATGTACACCGTATCACCGTTCTCGGTGATTTTGTTTAATTTGCATAACGAATAGATATTTTTGCGTTCTTACAGATATTTTTATAAAATTTTCTTACTATTAACTTCTCTCTCTCTTTTTACTATTAACTTCGGAAAATTGTAAAAGGGACAGCTGGTGCAATGATAAACAAATAACACCATTGTGAAAATTTTAAATTTTAATTAAGCAAAGAAATAGACAAAATCTATATATAAAAATTAACTGAACAAAGTCAAAAAAACTTTTAAATACAAAAAATATGTGTATCTGTACGATTTTTTAGACTAAAACTATACGCTTTTTAATTTTTTTTTTTTAATAAAGTTTAGAAAAGTGATTTTGTGCGTTTCCGTACTTTTGGGCAGTTTTGTCATTTAGATGGAGGATTTTGTGCTTACTCTCATTTTACTGAACCTTTTTTTTACTGAAAGTAAAGGAACACACTTAAAATAGCGAGTTTTTTTAAAGGTTATAAATTTGTTTCTGTGTACATATTTTATAAGCTTCACCAGTAAACAAAAAAAAAAAAAAAACGGGAAAAACTAAAGAAAATTTTTTTTGAAATTGAAGGATTTAGTAATGAAATAGATAATGTGTTTTTGCCAAAGTTTATACTTTTTTTTAAAATAATATTACCTTAATTTTTTCAAAAAAAATTATACCATTTTATTAAAATCTAAGAAAGTTGGAAACTTTTTCTTAATCCATAAAAGATGAAATTGAAAAACAATTTTTTTTATAGTTAAATTAAGAAATTGGTTCTTTTCCTTATTTTTTTTATACAAAATTATAAGTGCATGTCAAAAAATTTAAAAATCAATTAACATAATTTTTTTAAAGTTCCATTTAACTTTTGATATTTTAAGGCTACCAACAAAAATATTGTAAAAATTCAAAGATTAATTTGATATGTTAATTGCAGATTTGTTTACAATTTTATTATCTTTTATTGATTCAAATATATTCAAATATATAAAAAAAGAAAAAAATTTTAAAGATACCTCTAAAAATTAATTTTTACCATTTTTTTTTGTAAGATCCAAAAAATTCAGCGACTTTAGTGACCTTTAGTGTAGACAGAATGAGTTATACCAGAAAGGATAATATTTACAAGATAAAGTAATTTTATTATATATACCCGGTTAAAAATCTTAATATGAAGTTATATATAATTATATCTTATCTGATAAGTCCCCATATACAACGACATACAACTTGATCCGAAAAATGGGTCATCTACATGTGTCTAATTATATAAAATTAGATATAATTTGATACAGTTCGATCCGAGATTTGTCCATATCCAGGACATCATATTATATCTAATTCGATATAAAAATATCTGATTTTATACAATTTTGTCTGATAGTAGGTATACTTTTTATGCATACCAGCTATAAAATTGATATTGAAATTTGCATAGTTTGAACAATTTTAAAGGCCCAAATTTTACAACATAAAATAAAAATTTAGTTGAATTCGTTGAAAAAATAATATCAGATGTAGTTGTATATTATTTATTTCTTAAAGTCTATAGAATAACGTTTATTGCAGACTATGAATATCTTAAGTGGTTACATGACATTCGCGGCAGAGAAAACAGACTTTTTTAAAAATTCATAACTCAGTCAAAAACAAACATTTTTCCAAAAAAAAAAATATATTTTTCACTCCAACATGGTTTTATAGAGCTCCAAACTGGCCGCAGAGAAAAAAAAACGGGGCCTCGTGGTTGCGGCGCTGGGAGTCGCAAAAATTGTCCAATGTGGAAAAAAATGACTTTTTTAAATCTTAACAAAATTGGTTATCGTATGAATAACCAATCGAATAATAATAATTTTTTTTCAATTTTTGGTGATGTTCCAAATTTGAAAATGTGTTTTTTCTAAAAAAAATATTGACTTTAAAAATTCATAAAAAATCGAAAAAAATTTTATTTTTTCTTGTAATTTGTTAATATAAAGAAGTTTCATTAAAATCCGTTATTATATGTTATATAAATATGTTTAAGAAAAATTAAAAACGCCTAAAATTTGGTGTATTTATATTTTGCCCTAATTTTCAGGACTGAAGTATTTGATCTTGTGTTGTTATATTCCGGCCAAAATTATTTGAAATTAAAAGAAGAAAAAAGAAAAACTTGCCTAAAAGCTAAATAAATGCCAAGAATCGCCGTTTTCTCGAAATCCGTTAAAATAAAATCTCTGCCCCAGCCAAATAAAAAAAGGAATTCCTACAATTTTTGTAGTTTTTAATCTACAATATATTCTTAATAAAACCTTAAAGTTCAAACGTTGATTTTTTAAAATTTCTTTAAAAAAATTTAAAAAATGTAAAATTGTAGATTTGAAAACAGTGTTTAAGAATTCCGACTTTTTTGGCACTAATTTAAAACGAGTTTGCAAAGCACATGATAAAAAATACTTTTTAATTAAGTACCTTGGAGTTAATAAAATAAGAAAATGTTTTTGCATTACATTATTTCTACAAATTTCAAAATTTGGACTCGAACTTCTTGATTAAGCGTTCTGTGACACATTAGTTGCCGGGGGCAATTGTAATAACTTGGTTTTTTTTCAACCGATTTTAGTTTTTATTGCCTTATTAGAAAGATAATTTACTGTTTATTACGATTTTTTAATCCTTTTAATTCAAAATTAATTTAAAATATTAAAAATTTTAACAAATTAAAAAAAAAGTCATATTTTTCCCATGTATACCGTTTTTCAAACTTCAGGGCACGTTGAGGCACGATTTTAGTTTTTATTGCCTTATTAGAAAGATAATTTACTGTTTATTACGATTTTTTAATCCTTTTAATTCAAAATTAATTTAAAATATTAAAAATTTTAACAAATTAAAAAAAAAAGTCATATTTTTCCCATGTATACCGTTTTTCAAACTTCAGGGCACGTTGAGGCACGTGTTCCTCTTATCCGATTGTCCTAATTTTTTGGGAGACGTTGTTTTACAGCCAAATACATATTTTAAGGGGGGGGGGCCCAGTCAATAACTTACATTTTTTTTTGCTCCATACAAAGTTGGAGACCCTAATAATCATGTACTCGTATGTAATTCTCCGCGGATATTTTGAGAATATTTATTTTAGAATATCTCTAAAAATGTGATATTTTAGAAATTGGCCTTTTAATGTCAGTACATATTAGCCGCTATTGCCCACCTAATATTTTCGACTGAAAAAGTTATACCACTAATGCACATGCTTGGTTGTTTGTCGGCAGCTGTAATTTTTTATACTGATACGATTATGTTTTCATTTTATTGTAGATATACGATGACAACAACAGCGGACGATGAACGCTGTGTTTTTATGAATGAAGCATGGTCATTATAATGAATGGAGGCCTTTGGGTGATACCATTGAAGTGGTTTTTGCTATTATTTCTGATTTTTTCAGTTTCGGTCTTCTCTCATTGTCTTGTGATCAAGGTTCGGAAATTTTCTGGCTATATCTTGAAATTTTTTGATCCAGCTATAAAAAATTGGTTAGATTGCTTCAAGCCGGACAATTCTTCTTGGTAACATATATTCCAAATGTTTCCAGGAATAAGTTACCAAGAACAATATCTTCTTTTTATCGTCATAATAAATTTGTAAAAGTGTCGCGAATTTAGTTCCCGCCCATAATTTGACAACGAAAATGTCTTAAAATGTCGCAGATTAGTCTTCGCAGCGATTATTGGCAATCTTCCAGTGACATTGCTTTCGTATTGCCTGGACATATTGATTTTTGGCTTGAAATGTTTTCCTTCAAGCGATATGGTGATGCAATCTTCTTTGTTTTGCCAGGATTGCTGGAATGTCGAATAACTGTAAATATCCCAGCAAAACCAGACATTACCAAATTTAAAGTAATGTGTAGCCATAGGGGCTACAGGCGATGAGCCTCAAAGTATTGTATGGGGAGGAGGTGATAAAGTAAGTGGTTACTTATTTGTTTACGGGAGTGGGAAAACTAATGTGTCTGAAAATAGATTTCCATAAAAAAAATATTTAAAAAAAAAATTAATACAAATATTTTTTTATTAAATATATAGACGTGGTCATGCTGGGATTCGAACCTAGGATCCCTGCTTGTTAGCCGAGAACTACACTCATAAAAAAAAGTTAGTACAAAAGTCTGTTAAACGCCTTCTGATTCTATTGAACTAATTTTCCTGTTATTTTGTCTTAAAATTTAGGATTGAACTAATATTTTTTGTAAATTTAATTTAGCATTACAACTACTTTCAGCCGTATTTGAACTAACTTTGCATGCTAATTTTTAGTAATTTGTTTTTCTTAACTTTACAAATTTTTCAGCTAATTTAAACCACGATTATTTTCTAATTATTATATTTTTGTGTCTCTGCTATCAATATCACATAGAGATGGCGCTATATTTTAATTTTTTTTTTATTATGAGATCGTAAAATAGTTTGTATCTCGGAAACTAAGCGAGATAGAGCAAAATGGACAAAAATTCGTCACTCTGTACCTATAAAGTAACCCTTATCAGACACATATACTCCCAATAATAAATATGGGACCGTCTAGGGTCAGATCCCGGAAGTCGAAATTTTAAGCGACATTTTAACAGAAATTTGTAGTTAAACCTGGTAAAATTTCTGCTGAATTCAGCTCAAATTTCCCATATAATTTAACTAAAATTCTTTGTCGTATATTTAGCAGTATGTAAAATTTAGCTTACCCAAATTTAGCAGACCATGATTTTTAACTTCATTGGAAATTCTGCTGGCTGAAATTCAGGCACTATTTCCTGTTATTTTAGCAGAATTTTGAACTATTTGTACGGGCTTTTTTTATGAGTGTATAAACCCTGAGCTATTGACACATATAACTTTTGATTGCTTTAAAAGCAAATGAATTGTTGTGCGTCGTATTTTCATTCATGATCTCGAATATAATACTCCCATGCTTACAAAAAAAAAACACAATGTAATGCGTCCAAAAATGGATTTTCGAAAATGTTTGAATCATTACTTTGCGTTTATAACTCATACAATACGTAATCAATGATCGGTAAGTAATTAATTTTTGCTTTAAAATAATGCAAAAGGTAACAAGTCATCATTACAAGGTAATGCGTGAGTATATCGCACCTATTACCAAAGTTTTGCTGGGATAGGAGAGTTGGAAGCATACTCCAAAAATATGTTAGTAGTCTGTACAGTTATTAAAAGGTCTAACACAAAACCACATGATTTTTGAAGTTTAACCCATGGAAAGTTGTTAAATTTACGATAAACACTACTTAAAATTGTACGAACTATGAACTCCATCATTATATTTATGTGCAAAGATATTGAAAATGTGTCTTTTTCCTGCTAATAACTTAAACGGAAGTCATAACGTATAAAACCTTTACGTTTTTTCTTGAGAATTTAGCGATTTTTATTTTTAAATCTAGCAATTTTTTGTTTGGTAGAGTTGTCAACCTTGCTTGTCACACATTAGTAGTGTAGGTATTTGAGAATAAAACATCAGTTGGGTTGTGTGTGCACGTTGTGATAAAATATTGTGAAAACCCTCCCACTCCTCATCCGTCTACATTTGTGTGGGTATATTAATCAGTCAGTCAGTCAGTATCTCTATTAAATGTTAATGCAAAACTTGACTGTGTATCAAGGAAATGTATGATAAAGCATATATGTATGTAAACATACCAGATCTTGATATTCATCCCCGAATTCGGAGTTTTTAGGGGTATCCAATATGCGAAAGAATCGATAACACAGGGGGTCAAAAAAGTTTGTTGTTGGTTTGTCTATTATAGATATCGATGTGCGTCTTCTGAATTTCTGTTCTGATTTTTCCATCGTGCTTACCAATGAGACTTTTTTGAGCAGTTTTGATTGTCGATTAGGGTTTGGGATTTCCCGGACTTTTTTATTTCCCGGGAAACGGGAATGAAAAAATTAATTTCCCGGGGTTCCCGGGAATCCCGGGAAATGTGTTTGAACAAAATTGTTAATGAAAACCACCTATATAAATAATTTTTGTTAAAAAAAACACTATTTTAGTACAAATGCAGTCTGTGTAGTGAGATTTCAAAGTAAAAATATCAGAATGTTGAACATTTGATTTCACATAAATTAATCGCAGCACTGCCAAATGAATTGCATGATTCCAGCAGAAAGCACCTACTACTGGACTGTCGGAAACAAACCGTTTCATCACACTTGGCCCATTAGATATGGTGGCCATAATGTTATTTTCCAAAGGCAATTAAAACTCTTCTAGTCTTATTTCTACAATTTTTCTTATTTCATCAGCATTACATCTTCCTGATATATAAACCAACCCCAGGTTATAAAATTATTTATTTATGTTTATACTTATGTTCAAATATCTCTTTTGTGATATTCTTGTCCATTCATCTAAGATTATAGTAAATCTCCTATTGTTAGAAATATTGCTCAATATTTCTTTTCTCATGATATCTTTTACATGATTGTAGTAATTTAATATAATGTTCTTTACATCGGTTTCTTTTTTTGCAATGCCAGGTTTTTATTATAAAAACTTTCTCGAATAAACGAAGATCTAGTTATGGTGCGGATTGACTGCGGCTAATTTGGATACCATTTTAGGAAATGTTTGCCCTACCATAAAACCTTTAATGCCTATTCAGCTTACACTTTGTTCTTCGGGTACTTTGCTAATTTTAGCTTGTTGTTGTTTTCTTCAAGAGAAGTTGCATGACCATAAATTTATTTTTTTTTTTTGTGAACCAAATTTAGATGTCGGATAACCAAATTTAGATACCACCGGTAACCATTAGTCTTTTCTTTTCACATTTATTAATGAAAACGTTACTTATAAAATTATTGACCCTTAATATAAAGGAGTATTTTAAATTTAAAGTCGACTTTGTTTTTAATCAAATTTTAACTAAAGTCGACTTTACCTAAATTATACATTTGAAAAATTTAGATAGTAAGAGCGATTATTTGTAAAAAACAAAGCTTTTTTTTCATATTTCTTTTAAACATTTTACCAAGTTTTTAGGCTTTACTACTTAAATTTTGAATAAGTTATGCGAAAAATCTTTATTAGTTGAAATGCTCCTTATTACTTGGCAAAGATTTTATTTGTGTGCCAAATAAATGTATTCCCTTTTAAAAGATTTTAACAATGAAATTTTTGTTTTGGTATTTGAAATGTTTTTTATGACTAAAATTAAAAAATCCTATTCGAAACAAAAACAATTTAAAAAATTTAATATTTTTAAAATTTCCCGTTTTCCCGGGAAAAATATATTATTTTCCCGGGATTTCCCCAAACCCTATTGTCGATATATTTATACCCTATGATCGCTAGCTCCGTCGCACGGTGGTACATATTTAGAGAAGGCCTATGGAGACAAAAAATCAAGTCCAAATTTTTACTATTTCACAGTGAAAAGGGTGATCCAAAATACCCTTATTCTGTTTTTAGTTTTTTTCCACAGTTCAAATGTTCATATTTTTTTTGTTTTCGGAGATATTAACTTCGGGTAAATTTTGTTTAATTATCCGTTAAATGAGTTGTTAGCAGGTGTACATTTTTTTATTCTACATCCCAGTGTAGAAACGGTAATGACATATCATTATTTTTTGGACTACCAGTAATAACACCCACTTACCTTCTGTATTATTTTAAAACATATAATAATGAGTTACTGATAATGACTTATTTTTATCATTATTTCAAATAGAAAATAATTTTTTAGATTTTTTTTTAAATTTTTTGAAATCTATTTTTAGACTCAATATTTTTTAAACACTGGTAAGGATATATGTAACCACATATTTTTTGATTTTTTGTATGTTGGCGAGTAAGCTTACTTGTGTGCAGCAGGTCAATTATATTTTTATCTATTAAATATTACATGTCGATATAGCTCAGATGGTAGAGCTGTTGACTGGCAATCTGAAGACCCAGGTTCGATTCCCGCACCAGCAAATTTTATTTAAAAAAAAAATACAATAAAAGATATCTTTTTTATGTAATTTATTTTTTAGAAAATCTATTTTTAGACTCATTATTTTTGTCAGTAATGGTAAGCACATAGGTAACGATATATTCTTTGATTTTTCGTATGCTGGTGTGTAACGACAACACATTATTTTTCGCGACATCGCCATATAAAGATAATAAGAAATGTAATAACAAAAGTAACTAGTTACCATTACCAAGTATGTAGTTACATAACCACATATCTGGTAATGATTTTCTACACTGGGCAGTTTTATTGGAAATGATCCCAAATGGAAGAAATTGGTTTTGTTTTTTTTAAGGTTAACCCGTGCCAAAAGTTGGACGAAAATGGCCCATGTTGGAGAAAAAGTGTATTATTATTAAAAATTCCGAAAATTCGATATTTCAAAAAAAAAATTATTTTTTATTTCAGTTATTCATTTAATATAGTTAAAATTATTCAGATATGGAATTCTGACTTTATCGGATATCATTAACCCATTTTAGCCTGGAATCCAAAAATGCAGAAACGTGTTTTTTTAAAATTAATTTTAAAGATTTTTTAAAATGCCTAATTTGGAGATGTCGGTTGCCATTTGTATAATAGTTTATTATATATACTGCTTATTTTGTCACAAATTTAACAAAGCTTTAATGTTTTCATCAAAGTTTGCATAATTATTAGAAAAAATATCACTTAAATTTGATATGATATACAGCTATGGACATATAATTGGCACAAATTTAAATTGCGCATAAATTTAAGTATTTTCCAACTAAATATATTTAAAAATGCAAGTTTTATATTTACTGATTGTTGTTGAAAAAGATGTTTGTCTTAATAGTGCTCAAATGTTCCATTATGTTTTGTTTATTATTTACCGTTATCAGTTTTGCGTTAACAATGCTGATTTAAAGTGGACATATAAATGGCACAATTTACTTAAAACAGGCAGTAGTCGTGTAGATTTAATTCAAAGCAATACATATTTTTCGTAGTTCAAAAACAAATATAAGAAGTTAAAAAAATTTTAAAATGGGATCAGGAAAACATACCACAGGTGAAGAAAGGCGGATCATATGGAAAATGTATGAAGATGGAAAAAAAGTAGCGGAAATTGCTGAGATAATGCAAATTTCTCGCAAAAAAGTCTACAATGCAATTAATTCTTGTGTTGAGGATCCTGATATATTGACAAGGCCACGAAAAACAGATGAGCGTACGGATGTAGCTATAGTACGTGAAAATTGATCCATTCAAGTCATCAAGGCAGATAGCATCGGATATTAATGAAAATTTTAACATGGAAATATCAAGCAGAGTTATCAGAAGAAGACTAAACGAGGCAAATTTGTTTGGGCGCATTTCCAAAAAAAAACTCCTACTCTCAAAAAAAAAAAAATATTCCAAAACGACTAACCTTCGCCAGAACCCATAAGGAAAATCCCATTAGTTTTTGGAAAAACGTGTTATGGAGTGACGAAATAAAAATTAACAGGATAGCACCAGATGGCAGAATCTTTGTGCGTCGTCCTGAAGGCCAAGAGTATAATCCTCGGTTCACTCAGAAGACGGTAAAACGTGGAGGTGGCAGTATTATGGTTTGGGGTTAATTTTCTTGGCATGGCGTAGGTCCGCTTATAAAAATCAACAGAAAAGTGGACAAGTTTCAGTATTTAGATATTTTAAAAAACCATATGGAGCCATATGCCTTCAACTACATGCCATAAAAATGGAAATTCATGCAAGATAATGACCCCAAAGACTCCTCCAAACTAGTAAAAAAAATGGTTTTGTGCGGAGAAGATTGATGTTTTGGATTGGCCAGCCCAGAGCCCTGACTTAAATCCAATAGAGAACCTGTGGAATGACGTCAAGGTTGAAATCGCCAAGATAAATTACAAAAATATGGACGAACTGTGGTCGGCCGCACAGGAAGCTTGGTACGCCATCCCCAAAACAAAATGCCAAAAACTAGTGGAATGGGTCGCAGGTGCGAAGCTGTCATCAGAAACAAAGGCCACAGCACTAAATATTAACGGTAAAATATTTGTACATACTAGGGATGCCGAACGGGACTGGTTTTTACAAATCCCGGGATTCGGGATTTTGAAAATTGAAATCCCGGGATCCCGGGATTTTTCGGGATCCCGGGATTTATCGGGATCCCGGGATTTTTCGGGATTTCGGGATTTTTCGGGGTTTCGGGATTTTCCTGTTTCATTATAAATAGCTGAAATAAACCCTACAAATTAAAATAATTCATTACAAATCTACTTATTTATTTCTTGTAGTATAAAAAAATAAACAAATTAATCCGGATTCACAATGCTGGAGTGTTCAACGCCGCAGAGTGGAGTAGACTAAAGTACAGATGGCATGATACAAAAAATATAGATGTGCGAAAAAGAAAGAAACAAAATCAGCTCAGAGTGGAGTACTACAGCATTGTGAATCAGGCTTTAAACGAAAGTACACCCATAGAAATAAGTACGTAAAAATAGCAGCAAAAGTTACTAGTAATTAGCAAAAAAGTTTCGTCATAAAAACTACCGAAATCAGCAGAACGTGTTTGCTAAATAATTGTTAAATTTCCGAAATATAAGTAATATACTTGTAAGGTTAATTCAATTAATTACAAATTACAATTTATCTCTGAAACTTCTGAGAAAAAACTTTTTAATTAAAAGTAGCAAAAAACACTGCTATGTCTACAAATTTTTAGTTATATTTGTCTAAAATTAATTGAATGCCCATACAAACCTCTCTGCTGAAATCATCAAAAATATTAAGTGATATATTGGATTCATTAAGTGTACTAATATAAAATATTGAGCACATATCTCTGCTGATTTCAGAAAGGTAGATGGTTAGGTTTTACTAAATACTTTAACAAAAATTTTCTGTTTTTGGTACACTAATATTTGGCAAAATTATTTTGCATGAAGTTAAGATTTCAGTAAATCATCAGTAAAATAAATAAAAACATGTCCGTTAAAAGATTGAATAAATCCGAATTACGGTTTTTAATAGTTTTAAAGCTGAATAAAATTTTTTAAATTATTTAGGTTTATATTCAGATCTATTTAATGTGTGACAAGGTTTTCTCGCCAAGAATCGGACTATACTTTCCCAAAGGTTTTAGACATGCTGAATCCGATTATGAAAAAAATAAATTTCTGGAAGTTATAGGACCTCAAATATACCCAAAAAAACGTGTTTTTGCACTTCTAGGTCAGATTCGGATTCAGCACGTCTAAAGCCGTCGGAAAAGTAAGTCTGATTCTTGGTTAGAAAATTTCATCAAATTTTGTCGGCCTGTGTTATTTACGAATAGTAGAAATTAGTTTTTTTTTAAATAAAATTTAATAAGATATTAGATTTTTAAGTGATTTAGGTCGAATATAACAATAAAAATAAATACAAAAAGTGATAAAATATGCCAAATAATGAAATCGGAAATCCCGGGATTTTTTCAAGAACAATCCCGGGATTTCGGGATTCGTAAATCCCGAAAATCCCGGGATTTTCGGGATCGGGATTTCGGGATCGGTATCCCTAGTACATACCAAAAAATTTAACAAATGCAATATTAAAACCATTTCTTCTCTTTTTTTAAGATTGTGCCATTTATGTGTCCAGCATATTTCAATGGGTTTTTTTTTTTTTTCATAAGGATAATTTTTTTATTTACATTAATGAATTTCAATTAAAGTTTATAGCAATATTAAATGTGCATAATAAACATTTGGAAAAAACAAAAACTTTTGGTTGTTAATAGTATTTGCAATATAGTAGCATAAGAAAGAATTCATGGTAAAATGTGCCATTTATATGTCCATAGCTGTAATTATCTCAATTTTATTTTAAAAAAAATTAACCCTTAGTGGCCTGGGGACAAAACAGACCCATGAAACTTAATATTAATTATGACTACAAGATGGTACAGCTTTTGAATTGATAAAAAACAAATATTTACACTTGATAAAAATAATTATTTTATATAACATGATCCATATAGGGTTAATTTTTACACTTTTGGATAAAAACGACCCACTAGGAAATTTACAGAATAACACCTTTTGTAATTTTCGGAAAAATATCACCTCAAGTGGATAAAAAAATTTTTTACACTTGATAAAAACTATTATTTTGTGTAACTTGATCCATATGGGGTTAATGTTTTCACTTTTCGGCAAAAAATACCCACTTGGAAATTTACAGAATAACGTCTTTTCACACAGAAAGCAATAAATGGAAAATAACTAAATCTTTTAACTAGAATCTAATACGATTACACAACCAAAATTACTATTCACATACGGACACTTTTGACACCACCTTTTTAACCCTTAAAATAAGATTGGGACTATAAAGCATTGCGCTTGTTCGGTAGTTTTGTACCCTCTATCACATATCCCAATTTAATAGAAATCTGATAGATTTTATTCTGTAAATTTTCTAGTGGGTCTTTTTTTAGTGAAAAGTGAAAATATTAACCCTATATGGATTAAGTTACACAAAATTATAATTTTTATCAAGTGAAAAAAAAAATTTTTTTATTCATTTAAAGTGATATTTTTCCGAAAAATTTTTCCGAAAACAACTAATGACAAAAAGCACAAGTTAGGGAACATGACGTATTCTTTTTATACTTATCCATGCCTATCCAACCTATCCAGTCAGTTTTTTCTACAAAATTTTAACAAAAAACACTTTTTAATTCTAAATGTAATTGAAATTTGAAATCAATTTCAATTACAATTACTTGTAATTTGTAATTGAAAATTTTCAATTACAGTTACATGAAATGTAATTGATTTTATTTTTAATTTCAATTACATTTATTTGTAATTGTAATTGAAAATTTTCAATTACAAATTACAATAATTGTAATTGAAATCCCTCAGGTCTGATCTCAAGATATTGTATATATTTTTTTATTTAAAAAATAATTTTTTATATTGTTAGATATGGTCATATATAATATGATAAAAAATATAATGTCAATATTTAGATATAATTGTATCAAACTATGTCCACTTTAATAACATTTTATATAATTTTATACAAAATGATATAATTTGATGTAAATGGATGAGGACAAAATTCGGATCCAATTGTATCGAATTGCATAAAATTGTATAAAATTGTACCAAATTATATACAATTGTATACAATTCGATACAATATGATACAATAAGACGTTCTCATTTTTCGGATGTAATTATATCTAGTTACATAAAAGATTATATATAATTAAATATAACTTCATATGGCTCCATATCATTTTTTTTTACTTGGGTTTAAAGATTATTTAAACAAATTTAAGGGTAATAAATCTAAAAAAAATTAATAAAAAGTCGGCTGTATTTATATTTTTTTTGGTGTTTTATTATTTAAAAACACGATTTCAGCAAAAAAAAAAATTAATTTTACTAATTTTTAACTTATTTTTTTGAGTGTATGAATGGAAAATATAGAAAAACGATAGTGTTCTACTGTTTCTACTTTTAAGATAAGTTACCAGCCCATAGTTTTTCAAAAATTTTAGTATTGCACTAAAATTTTGCAAAAACAGGTGTTACATAGTTTAACCCATAATATATAATTTTGTTTACTACTCGATTTTTACGACCGATATCTTCAGTTAAAGCTAAAGGTTTCCTCTCTCCAAGGAAAAATACTGCGTTGAAATGCGTCAACTACTTCAAAAGTTATGGATTTTTGAACGCCTTCTCTGAAAATGTACCACTGTGCGTCGGTCCGTCAGTTCTTTCGTCTCACAGTGAGAGAAATTCCAATTTGGGAGTCCCGGAAAATTGGAAAATTGGGGAAAAACTAAGTGTTTTTTCTATGGATTTTTGTATGAACTCAAGACCATAACTGACGACGTTAGAGCCATACTGATCTACTGATTCTGAGAAACCTATGGGGTTTTTATTATTACATAATTACATATTACATAATTACAATTACATAAGTGTGGCAGGAAGAATTATGAGTTTTCTAAGCCATTGTGTAATAATATCATTTTTGATAAAAATGTCGCTTAGATCAGTCTGGCTCCAACGTCGTCAACTCACGATTCGAACGATGGATATGCATAATTCTTTTTTGTTTTGTTCATTATGGTCCTGAAAAAGATCTCAATTCGGACAATTTGAAAAAAAAAAAATGGAACGGAACGGGGAACGAGTGGAATCGGAACACTAAAATTGTGAAAACGAAAGGTAATTGTGCGGGTATCGCGCTTCTAAGTTATCTGTAGTTGATGAAGTGGTTAAAGAAACTGAAGCAGTTAACTTTACAACAGACTTTTTAACCCCACATAAATTGCAGTTAAATAAATTTTAAGACACGCATTTTTGTGAAAAAATTTTGTAAATTAAATTTCTTATTAATTTTGGTTATAAAAATAAACTTTTTATAATAAAGTGGTAAGTTTCCAGTATATAATCTCATTACCACATATATATATATATATAAGGGCGGGTCAAATTGTATGGATAAAAATTTTTTGATATTGCGTCATCGATTTTTCGAAAGCTTTTAGCATGGGGAAAAAAGTTCCACTACGACATATCAAAAAAATCATTTTCGAGGCTCCCAAATTTAAATTTTTTGCAATTTTTTAATAAATGCTAGATTAGCGCCATCTTGAGGTGGCTTTTTGAAACAACTAATAAAGTTGTAAACAATATAACATTACAACCTTTCCAGAAAGGTATTACTTATGAAAATCGGATAAAAAATGTGGCAACTAGAGGTGAAAGTATATAAGTAAAATTATTTTCTCCTTGTTGTCATCAACATCATTATCATCATTTCTCATCATTATCATCATTTCATCATCAAGCAGAAAATAATTTTACTTATATACTTTTACCTCTAGTTGCCACATGTAAAAAAGTGAAATATGCTTCCATCAATTTTAAAGGGTTTACTCTTTTTAGATATTTTATTATTTTTGAAGTTTTTTTTTTACATATTTTAATTAATTAAATTCTTTTCTATAAGTTTTGATGACAAATTCAATGAATTAAAAAGTTTCATCGCGTCAAAGAAACTCTTAATGCGATTTTTTATTTCATTTTATTGCAATATACATAATGGACAATCTTACGTAATATCACTCATGCGTATTAACTAGTGTTTCCAATTCGGTTAATCGATTAACCGATTCCTCGATTTATCGACTCTTTATCGGTAAATGTCGAAACAAATAATTTAAAACGCAAATAATTATTCGACCTGAATAATCGGTTAAAATAGGTCGATTAACCGGTTACATTTATAATATGTAATTTTTCGCTTTATTTTTTCCCAAATACTTCATAATTTTCTCACTTTGGCTAAAAAATTGTAAGAAACGCTTAGAAAAAAAACAAATACTAAATAAAATACGACCAAATTGTTTTAAAATCGATTGAAAGAGAAGCCTTTAGATACCATTTTTTGAGCAACTGCAAGCAAGTCGACATTGAACCAGCGAGACACGTCATGGGTTTTAAGAGACTCTGAAAACGATTTGTTTTACATTATCGCAATTAATTTTTAATAAAATTTTTTTGAATTTTTTAACAAGATAACAAAGGTAGCATTCGGCAGAGAAACCTTAAAATGATACCGATGACTTGTAGCGCTTTGTGATTACTTACTCTGCTGAACGATGTTTTCTTTGTTTTGTTTTTAAATACATTTTTTCTATATTTTCCTTTGATTTTATAAATTTTTTGTTTTTGAATTATATTTGTATGTTTTTATTTGTCAATCATACAAAACAAAAATTTTTTAAAATCAACAACAACAAATGTATCACTATTTGATCAAAAGTGGTAAACATTTTTTACGCTACCAAAATATGACAGCGCTCAGACTGCGAGGTTAGTGATCAGATCGTTCAGCAGATGTTGCACAACTGTTGACTGTCAAATTGTATCTGCCGAACGCACCCAAAGTTTCTATTTGTAAAAAAAATTCTTTAACACTATGTGTCTGGCTGGAGAAGGCTTTAGGATATACAATAGAAAATTTTTCATTTCTGTTTTAATTCTTTTAAAATGTAAAATTTATTTTCAAAAGTTTGGGCAGTTTTTCAGCCTCTATTCGATGATTTTATTCATATTTATTTTAACAAAAACAGTGCGTATTAATTTTGAAAATTTAGTTATTGCAAACATAGAATTTTGGAAGGCTGAAAAACTGCTTTCACTTTCGAAAATCCGTGATAAATTTCGAATAAACAAATTAGTTTGGGATTTGACATCTGTTACTGCATACTGAGGGAACTGTGTACATGCTTTTTATGAATTTTTATACTGATTCAATGAAATTTCGCTGGAATTCGTTCATTGAAACACGGAGGAGATTGGAAGATATACAAAAATTTTAAAATAGAATGTTTGTCTGCGTTGATCACTTCTCAGTAAAAACAATAACAGAAAGCTGAATAGGAAAGAAAACAAAAAAATTAGTTACATTGCACTCAAGGCCTTACTTGGGTGAGATGGTGAAGCTATCGCACTTTAGTATAGTTACGTTTGTAATGTGGGAGCATGTGTTCGATTCCATACAAAAAAAATGCAGAAACTGGGTCTAGTCTGATTTGAAAATTATAATGTGCTTATAATTTTTACAGAAAAAGGTTTATTCTTCTTCTTAATTACAAACCTATTAATTAAAATTGATAAAATTGCATATTATCATTAAAATTTCTTGCTTCCTTAACATTTTTTAAATATATTGATGGCTCAATGCAAAAGGCTCTTTTAATTTTTAATATTAAAAAAAGTCAGCTCTTTGTATTTTTATTGATAAAGAGTTAAGAAGATACGTTAATGTTGCATTAAACGATTAATCGCCAATTTTCTCGATTAACCGGTTAATTAATTTAAGTGATTTTTCGAATAATATATTAACCGGTTAACCGCCTATGTCGAATAATTGGAAACACTAAAAATACGAACCAAATTTATTAAACTCATAAACATACCAGGTTTACACCGTTTACGAGTAGAAGAAGAGTTTCTTTGAAAACCCCTAATATAAAATTATTCTTAAATAAATAATAATAAAAAATATGAAATTTATAAAAAAATATGTTCAAGCTGTTTGAACAATAATGGATAAAATATAATTAATATTGATCTCAACTCCAAAAAATGTTGTCAATATTATTTGGTAATTAGTAGTGTTAAAAACATACACATAGAAAAAAGATTGGTTGTTATTCGGTCATCCCAAGTAAACATCAAAACGGTCCCTAGAATTTGTACTGCAGTTCTTAATTATTTAAAATTATAAAATATTTTATCGTAGATTTTAGTTGTTCTGAAGATTGTTGGAATATGTGTTATTTTTGTTCGGTTTTAAGATCAAATATGACAAATTCCAAATAGAGTTCACAATTTATTTTACAACGAAAAGAGAAAAACTTATGAAAAAAACTTTCCTAGAACCCAATGGGGTTTTCTCTAGGTTATAATGTAGATTTTATTTTTTGTATATACATATGAGCCTGTGGAGCATGCGTCCCGAAAAAGTTGTACCCCTAATGAACATATGTATGGAGTAATAAAATTTTCACCAACTGACAAATTCCATATTTTAACAACTGATCAGCATTCATTATTCAATTCGTTGCTTCACTCACATTCATTCATTGAGTACTTAAAATATTGTTGTACAAAACTACATACAAGTATGTAGAATACGTGCCTACGTATATCCGGTGGTCTCATATTTCGCAAGCAAAACAGAATGCCTCTATTAAACGTGTCTGCTTACCGTCGCTACACAAATGCCACGAATTTACTCAAGTGTTGCCAGAAAAAAAAAATTAACCCCATATCCACATTCAGAAAGTTAAAATCTCCAATGAAAAAATTAATAATTGACCACGCAGTGGTTGAATGAACTTTAATTTTAATTTATTTAAAAGGCTTAGAATTCCGAAAAAAATCTTTTCATTTAATGAAATATTAAGGGAACTTTAGAAAAGTGTTTAAATTATTTCCATGTTACATCATGTTACATAAAATAATTATTTTTATCCAGTTGAGATTTTTTTTTTATCAATTTAATGGCTTTACAATCTCGTTGTCATAATTAGCATTAAGTTTCATGGGTCTTTTCTGATCCCAGGGCACCAAGAGTTAAATATTTTTTAAACAAATTTAAAGATAATAATAGTCTAACCAAATTTAAGTGATATTTTTCCGAAAAATATGTAAAATTTGATGAAAACATTAAAATTTTGTTAAATTTTTGACAAAATAAGCAATTTTTTTTAAAATGTCCTGGAAAGCAGTCGCTCAAACAAACTCGAATTATCATTTTTCCAATTTATTTTTTTTTTTCTTTAATATCAACTATTATTTGATACAAATAGCAATCGACATCTCCAAATTAGTCATTTCAAAAAATCTTTAAAATTAATTAAAAAAAAAAAACACGTTTTTGCATTTTTGACAAATTCATGGGTCATTTTGGATTCCAGGCTAAAGTGGGTTAATGATATCCGATGAAGTTAAAATTCCATATCTGAATCGTTTTGACTATATTAAATGAATAAATGAAATAAAAATTAATTTTTTATCGAAATTTCGAATTTTGGGAATTTTTAATAATAATACACTTTTTTCCAAAATAGGCCATTTTCGTCTAACTTTCGGCACGGGTTAACGTTTCATTTGGGACCATTTCCAATAAAACTGGGGGGTGTAATGACAAATCTATTTTTCAGGGACACTCTAATGTATATATTAGAGTTCGTCAGAAATATTAAAATTTATTTGATTTTGGGATATCAAAATTTTTTTAAAGTTTTTGCATCGAAAAAAAGAATGGCGTTTTTTTATTTCAACTCCTTCCACTGGCGCAAGTCGGCCAAAAACGTTGATTTGGAGACCCATTTTCGGCAGAGCAAAAACGGCTGCATTTCTGGGAAATCTGACTTTACCATTCGATTCCACAGCAAAAATTAATATAAAAAACATTTTTTTGCGTTTTCTGAATACAGCAGATAATCATTAGAGTCGTTTAAAAATCCACTTTTCAAAAATTTCAAAAAAGGTACTTTTTTATTACACACAATGAAAATGTATTCCCTGCTGAGAACATTGGTACAAAAATGGTTGATATACCGCGATCCGTTAAAAAGATATTTAGTAATCAAATCTGTTTAATAAAAAAAATCTTTGTAATAAACATTACAAAAATTACAATTTACTTTGTCTTTACTGAAAAATATATTTATAATGTGGCACTGAGTTTTGAAAGCTGCATTTTAATTAGCTCAAATACTTTTTCATTGAATTAAAAAAAACTTCAAATTTGATTAGCTAATAACTTTTTAACGGTTCGCGGTATATCCAAAATTTTTGTACCCATGTACTCCGCCAGAAATACATACATTTTCATTGTGTGTAATAAAAAAATTATTTTTAGAAGTTTTTGAAAAAAGCGGATTTTCAAACCACTCTAAGGCTATCTGGTGTATTTTGAAAATGTAGAAAAGAAAAAATAAAAAAATACTGTTTGAAGTCTTTTTTGCTTTCAAGTCTGGTTTTCACTGAGCCATGGGCGATTATTAAATCGACCCGCCCTAATGTATATGTGTCAGCGCATAGAGAAAGGGACCTAAGGGTAAAAAAATCAATTTTTTTTTTTTTTTGATGTGGACAACATCTGAGCATCGAATGAAACCGATCCCATGCCCTTTTTTTACCCTTAGGTCCCTTTCTATTTTGCGCGTCACATATGTATATTAGAGCGACTCACCTTATATAGACAGAAAAAAAGTAAAAAAAGTGCGCCCTCAAAATAAACCTTGGTTTGTTTTATGACGATTTCCAAAATATTTCGGGTCTAACAGTGAGATCTCACGAGCTACACCATTTTTAAAAAATGTATTTTTTTAGTTTTTTAAAGAAATTTGCATCTTAGCTGAAGAAAACATACTCAGTATGGGTATCATATGAAAGGATTTTTAGAGGCGCGTCCAGCGGTATATATGTATAACATGTTCAAGCATATCCTATTTTCAAGGATATTCTATTAAAAAACAAATTTTTTACTCTTTGGTACGAATATATTTTTGATTGAAATGTCAAACTTACATAGACGTTTTAAGTGAACACGTGTTTCAGAGTTTTTTTTCAAATTCGCCATTTTGTAGCTTTATTATTAAATAAAATATTTTATCGAAATACGCGTGTCTGTAATTATTTTAAGAAAAGTCTAAATATATGTACATAGGTTGACCCTAAATAAAATTTTATAATATCCCTAGTAAAAATGATTTTTATATAATCAGATATGACTTTTATATAATCATTTATGATTTTATACAATTATAACTTGTCGAGTATTGTGAAACATATATTTTTATATGATTATATCAAAAGATATTTAATTATATAAAATTATATTAACCAGATCCACCATTTTCCGGATCAAACCATGTATGTGTTAATATAATTATATAAAAAATATATTATTTGATCCGAAAAATGGTGGATCTGGTTAATATAATTTTATATAATTAAATATCTTTTGATATAATCATATAAAAATATGTTTCACAATACTCGACAAGTTATAATTGTATAAAATCATAAATGATTATATAAAAATCATATATGAATATAGAGCAATTCCATATGAAAGCGATCACCTTTTGGACGACCCCTCTCCGATTCTAAAATAAATAGTCTCAATCGATTGCCCAGCAAAAAATAATGTACCTACATATTTTTTTTTTTTTATAGTGACTGGTTTAGTGGTGGTGTACACCACTGTCATGTGACAAAATTGAAGAATTCTTCATAAGGGACCTCATTGAAAGTTGTTTTAAAAAAAAAACACTAAAGCGATCGCAACGAGTGATAGCTCGTTGGAAAGGTATTGAATCAGGCTTTAATTGAAAAATAAAATTTTCCTAATTTTTCTCAGAAATTTACCTTTTTTCCCATGAAAATTAAATTTTCCCATGAAAATTAAATTTTCCGATTTTCCACAGAAGCTCCTAAATTTTCCGGCTAATTTTTTTTTTTGGATTCCTCATAATTTTTGTTTTAAGAATCAGCAATAAAAAAATGGGCCCCGACTCCTTGTTTGGACAGGAGAGGAGCATTTAAGAGACCACCATGTTCTCATTGTTTTTATATTTTTTATAATTGAATTATTTGTAATTATTTAACATTGTTTTATTTTATTATTAAAAATACATTTTAAAAATTATTTTACAGTTAAAAATACATTTATGAAGAAAAAATCTTTCTTATTTTGCTGCTTATACTTAATTACAATATTTATTAAAAATTTCAATTGTCTTGGCATCATTATAAAATTAAAGTAACTTTAAATTTAGCACGTCGGCAGACGAAGAGTACCGCTTTACATTAATTGACATATCAGAAATATTTGGTATGAAGCAATGAAACTTTTGCGTTCCAGTTATAGTTTTGACATTATTATATCTGTTTTGAATTCGTCGCTCCATGGCATCGTGTTCTTTTTGAGTGCATAAAACTGTGTTAATGGCAATTTCCTTGCTTTGAATCCACGAAAACAAATGTTGTACATTTAAGATCTGGTCAGTATATGGCCTTTGCAAACTTGCCTTAGTCGCCATGCGTTTTAGGGTTCCCCCTAACGCATCGCATGGGCCCTTACCGTGGGACGTCGCAAAAAAGTGCCACTCGACCTTGCAGTTTTGTTCTTCTTCAATTATGCAAAGATTGTAAAAATTTTTTTTATTCTTGTACTGAGAAGCCGCGCCGTCTGAGAAAAACGTTACTTTGTCGATTGCATCGAATTTTGATCTTAAGAATTCAAACAGTTTCATTTGAAATAAATAAACGGACACATAATTATGAGCTAAACTCTCCGCGACAACAACAAGGCTTACGGTCTGTAGTTCGTTATCTTCGTTTTTGAAATAAATGCAAAAAGGATGCACCGTGCACTGGTCGTTTGCCCAGTGATAAGCCTGAATTTCATCCTGAACGAGAAAAGTGTAATTCTCGGCAAAGTCGCTTATCACAATGAATTCATTTTGGGCTAATTTCTCCTTACTTTCCTTTAGAAATTTCGATAGCATCTCGGATATGAAATGGTGCGCCTTCAGTTCATTCAACTTGAATCCGAATTCCTCGATGAATTCCGGAATCTGCTTTACCACGGTCTCAAGGGAACATCTGCCGCTGCTAATTATCCACTGTTTGAAATGCACCTCCTGAATTAATAGCTGTTCAAACTTTTCCGCCAAATATTGCTCTAGCTCGTCAATCTTCGGACAATTGTCGCATTTGGACAGATGACAATTTTCCGTGGGGTATGCGCACAACGACTTCGACAGGAGGTCCCTATATGTTTCAATTTCACCGTGAAATACTTTCAATTTCTTGCATGGAAAGAACATTAATTTGATGTTTTGATGAAACATGCAAACGCAGACTGAATGCGTTCCGTGCCTGTCTAATGCCAGCACGCATTCTTTTGGTCGTAGGATGGCAAACTTAGAAAATCCCACTTTTTCTGCTGGGTATTTCTCTTTGAACTGATGGTATGCTTCGGATAGATTACATAATAATAATCTGCGCTGCTTGTGTACTTTTTCTCCATCTTCACGTGTGATAACATAGTCACGTGTACCTGGGCAGGCGCGGCTGTTGTCATCAATGCAGTAAAAATCTTGAATCAATTTCACCGTTGCTTCGCTGAGGGTTCTTGAGCCAAATTTCTTGGTGGGAGTCGCCAATATGCCCTTCTGTCGAACTAATTCTTTGCTTCTTCTCGCGATGTAAAAAGATGTTTGAAACTGTTCAGAAATCTTGCGTATAGACCATGATTGAGGCAGCACAGATAAAATGAGATATTTCTCCGGAAAAGTGGTCGCTAAATTGAATTTTCTTTTCAACTGCTCAATCATTTGTTTGCCGTCATCAACGTCATCTGCTTGACTGCATTCGTTATCAGAGCCTTCATCAAATATTGTCGCGATTGCACTCATAACCTTGCCTTTTTTCTCTTTCCTGTATTTTTCACTTCGCAACTTTCTTTTTGTAATAGGCGATTCACCTAAAGTGGTAATAGCCTCATTCAAAGGACTCAAAGACATATTGACCATCGGAATGTCTGCCTCACTATCAGATGAAACATTTTGTTCAATTGTCATTTCACTCTCGGATTGTGGTTACATTTGTTTCAATGCATTTGCTTGTTGAGACAAATCGATTTTACACTTGGGGCAAATGAATTCTGCTTCTTCACCGTATTGTATATTTAATTCATTCATGTATCGCTTCGAAACACCAGTTAATTTTAATACTTTTATCTTTTTCGAACGATGTCCACTCTTGTTAAACGGATTGCAGCAAAATTTATTCATTTTACTTTAAATTGTCTTTACAGCTTCACTCTTTACTTTACAAAAAAAAAACACTTTAACACTTTCACGTTTAGTATTTAACTAAAATTTGACTCAGAGTGTGTGAAGTATTTATATTTATTTTTTGGTAAAAAATAGGTAAAAAAAATAAGCGATATTTGCTTTTCTTTAATAGGAAAATTTGCGTGAACTACTGGTCGTAAAATGTTTTTTAAAGAGGGACTTAATTGGTTACTGCCAATAAGCCGACCACAGGTCATAAAATGTTTTGTAAATTTTTTAAATTACCAGGTAATAAATATTTCGCCATATTTATGGAAAATCCGTGTTTTATGACTTTTTTCTGCACGTGTCATTTTAGGCGAAATATTTATTACCTGGTAATTTAAAAAATTTACAAAACATTTTATGACCTGTAGCCTCAGTCGGGTTTGGTGTGCCATTACATGCCACTGCTGCTATTATCCATGGAGATATGGCCGATCTTGTGAAGGCAGGCAGACCATATTCACTACACACTCAACTTGGGGCTCTTAAAAAAAATTGATTTTTTCTTCATAAATGTATTTTTAACTGTAAAATAATTTTTAAAATGTATTTTTAATAATAAAATAAAATAATGTTAAACAATTACAAATAATTCAATTATAAAAAATATAAAAACAATGAGAACAAGGTGGTCTCTTAAATGCTCCTCTCCTGTCCAAACAAGGAGTCGGGGCCCATTTTTTTGTTGCTGATTCTTAAAGCAAAAATTATGAGAAATCCAAAAAAAAAAAATTAGTCGGAAAATTTAGGAGCTTCTGTGGAAAATCGGAAAATTTAATTTTCATGGGAAAAAAGGTAAATTTCTGAGAAAAATTAGGAAAATTTTATTTTTCAATTAAAGCCTGATTCAATACCTTTCCAACGAGCTATCACTCGTTGCGATCGCTTTAGTAGTTTTTTTTAAAACAACTTTCAATGAGGTCCCTTATGAAGAATTCTTCAATTTTGTCACATGACAGTGGTGTACACCACCACTAAACCAGTCACTATAAAAAAAAAAAAATATGTAGGTACATTATTTTTTGCTGGGCAATCGATTGAGACTATTTATTTTAAAATCGGAGAGGGGTCGTGCAAAAATTTGCCAATTTTGATCGTTTTCATATGGAATTGCTCTATATAAAAATCATTTTTAGTAAAGATGTTTTCTTCGCGAAAAAAAAATAAATTCCGCCAAAAAAGCGCGTGCTTGTTGGGTTTTTTATGTTAAGTTGCATTTTAATCCTTACATCTACTAGAAACTGAATTTAAATAATTATTAAAATTTTATAAATTTTTTTTCGCGAAAAAAGTTAATCCGCCAAGAAAAAGCGTGATGGATTTTTTTCTGTTTTCAAATGCAAATTGCACTAACTCAAAAATTTTAACAAAATTTGGTCCAGAGCATCGTGCGAAATGAACGAAATTTGCAAAATTCCAAACTATATCCACTTAGCGATGGTTTATTTGTCAAAAGAAAAGTTTTGGTATCCATATTGCTCTATTTAGAACATATTGTTTCCACTATATTGAATTTCTGATAAAACGCGGAAAATCGCGAATTTCAAAAAAACCTGAAACACGTGTTCACTTAAATCGTCTATAGATTATGATATGTAAGTTTGACATTTCAACGCGCCAATAAAAACCTTTCATATGATTCCCATATTGAGTATGTTGTCCAAAATATTTTGGGAATCATCATACAAGAAACGAAGGTTTATTTTGCGGGTGGCATTTTTTTTACTTTTTTTTGTGAGTCGGTCTAATATATATGTATACTAGAGTGTCCCTTAAAAATAGATTTGTCATTACCCCCCCCCCCCCCCCCCCCAGTTTTATTGGCAATGGTCCCAAATGGAAGAAATCGATTTTTTTTTTTGGAAAACGTTAACCCGTGCCAAAGTTGGACGAAAATTACCCCTTTTGGAAAAAAAGTGTATTGCTATTAAAAATTCCCAAAATTCGAAATTTCGGAAAAATTATTTTTTATTCCATTTATTCATTTAATATAGTCAAAATGATTCATACATGGAATTTTGACTTCATCGGATATCATTAACCCACTTTAGCCAGGAATCCAAAATGACCCACGAATTTGATAAAAATGCAAAAACATAATTTTTTTAAAATTAATTTTAAAGATTTTTTAAAATGCCTAATATGGAGTTGTCGATTGCTATTTGTACCACATAATAGTTGATATTAAAGAAAAAAAATAAATTGGAAAAATGATAATTCGAGTTTGTGTTTGGAGCGACTGCTTTTCAGGACATTCCACAAATCGCTATTTTAAGGGACAGTCTAATATATACATTTAAATTTAACGGTTCGTTGTCGTTCATAAACCTGTGTTATCATACACAGAGTTGAATAGAACCAGCTGTGATACTTTAAGAATTACAATTCAAAGCAAAAACAGTAATAACAAAGGATAAAAATAGCATTGTTAGATTTCGTTGATGTTAGTCTAGTGTAGTTGTTAACATGTTATATTTGTTTTCAACTTAGCATTAGTAGACCATTATCAATAATTAACCCATCAAGGCAAACGACACTGACGATGGCTTTGCAACGAAAGTCGAAAATACGTATTCTGTCCTGCTGGCCCTAACGAATTCTTTCAAAAAAATTTTATTCTTTGTAATTTACTTGTGAAAATTGTATCATCTTTCTATAATTTGAAAAATAATTTAAACAGAAAGAGATATTAATACATATATGTATATGATCTAAAATCAAACTAAAAACAATTATTTACCAAATAAAAAGATTAACTATACATGCCCCTCATTAAAAAAAAAGTTTAAATCATGGATGGTAACCGAAATGATGCGGTTATCGGTAAGGGTAACGCTATTTTAGATTATTTCGGTAACGGTATTTTAAGGGTAACGCTATTTCATTCATTTCGGTATCGGTATTTTAAGGATAACGGTTTTTTAGTTATTTTGGTAAAGGTATTTTAAATATAACAGTTTTTTGATTATTACGATAATGGTATTTTAAGGTTAACGGCATTTCAGTTATTTCGGTAACGGTATTTTAAGGATAATTGTAGTCAGTTATTTCGGTGCATCCTGCAATTTTTTTTACAAAAAACACACGATAATAAAAACAGCCAATTTACGAACTTAATGTACGAAAAATACTGAATAACCACCCAGTCAGAAAAATACAAACGGGAAAGCGATAGAAAAGCACTTTAACAGGTGGTACAAGTACTGGCAAAAAGTACTTTCCCATTCCCAAAATGATAACATCATTAGAAAAAAGGACCGGATATTCAAAAACCCAGCAAAACTTTCTATTACCTGGTAATAAGGTTTGTAAGAAGAAATTAAGGTACATATGTAACCTCTTACTTTGCTATTCCAATAGCTATTATTTTAACAAGGGCATGTCATTGGAGGTATGTACTTTCCAAAGGAGGGCTAGGTAACAACATAAGAACATGTTACTTTAATGTTACATGTTAGGAGTTACGTAACCACTTACATAACCGATACTGAGCACAATACTACTTACATAACAGCTTAAAGTAAGGCCAAAAAATGTGTTACAAACAGGTCTGAAATAACACCTTAAAATTATGCGCTTACTTACTGTATAAAAATATATACTTACTTCTTACAAATAAAATTAAAATAAGATGTTATCGTGTTGGTTTTTTATAAATGCTAAAACGAAGCATATTCATAATTAATATTTACTCAGATAAATATAAAGTTAACAAAAAACATAAAAAATATTTCAGTCAATATGTATAAAACATATAAATTATTTGTATCGAATATTTTAAATAGAAAATAACACTCATGTATCGCATTACAAATAACTCCTTATTTTGAGGTATTTGAATACACCATCGGTAATAAGTGGCTATATCTATTAAGTGAAAAGTAACTCCTTATTTTACGGTTTTAAAATATCCCATCTGTAATAAGTTGCTGCTATTATTTAAAACTCATGATGTGTATTACAAGTAACTCTTTTCTTTGAGGTGTTTAAATATATCATTGGTAATAAGTTGCTATTACTACCCAGTAGTTATGCAGCACATTATACGTAAGACATTACATTTTAGTTATGAAATAATGCAATGGTAAGGGGTATGGTATTACCAGGTAATGTGTTCTGTAATACCAACATATTACCAAGGTTTTGCTGGGAAGCGCCGGAGAAGCACTGCAGAAACAAAATTTTTGGACGATGGCAAAACGCTGGCAATAAATAGGTGGTCTGGAAATATATTTTCCAAAATAAAATTTAAAAAAAGTTCATATGTATTTTTTTTTGGTCCTGCCGTGATTTGAACCCAGGCCGTAAGATTGGCAGACGATTGCTTTACCCACTGAGCTAACGAGACATATAATATTTGATAGCTAAACACATAAATAAGTGATAATCGCTGGACAACTACTGGAAAAAGCTAGCACTGGCAAACAGTTTTTTTGGAATTAATATGCCAGCGTTGGGAGAGCAAAAAAAGGTTGGTCTTAAAGGAGCTTTTCCACAAACAAAAAAATTGGTTTTATAGGACAAAAAAAATTTTAAATTAAAAAAAATCCAAAAAAAATTTTTTTACTTGCAACCGTATTTGAACTCGGAACCTCCTGACTACAAACCTTTTTTAACGAAGCGTCAGCATTTTTATAAAATCATTGCTCTACCAGTGAATTGGTTTTTGTACCACTGGTATTATTGGCTAGGTAGCACTGGATAACCACTGGTTGCAAACTTTGGCATAGACCATTCTTTGCCAGTGGTTTTTTTTATAAACCACCGAAATTTTTGTAAAACAAATGCTGGAAAAACGCTTTTTGCAAGCGCTGGCAAAGCGTCCCAAATGAGTGCTCTCCCAGTTATTTATTTTCAACACCTTGGTTACCCAGTGGTATGCCAGTGCTTGATTTTTTGTACCACTGGCGATTTCTGATAGGGTTGTCTACAAAAAAAAAATTGATTTTATAGAACCAAAAATTTTTTAAATTAAAAGAAATCAAAAAAAACATTTTTGCTTTCAACCGGATTTCAACTCGGAACCTTCTGACTATAAACCTTTTTTAACGAAGCGTCAGCATTTTTATAAAATTATTGCTCTACCAGTTAATTAGTTTTCGTACCACTGGTAGCATTGACATTGCCCAACCCTGGTTTAAATCAGGGTTGGCAGGCACTACCTCCAAAATACCGTTATCGATTTAAAACCCTTTCAACTGACTACCGTTACCCCTAAAATACCGCTGCTGAAATAACCGAAATACCGTTATCCTTAAAATAACGCTACCGAAATAACTGAAATACCGTTATCCTTAAAATATCTATACCGAAATAAATGAAATATCGATACCCCGAAAATACCGTTACCGAAACAACCGAAATACCGTTATCCCTAAAATACCGTAAGCGGTATATTTAGTTTTCTGGTTTTGGTAAATGCACGTGATTATTTATTATTTTTCGCACATTAAGGTGTTAACTTAGTTCTGTTTTTAGTGTCGTTTGTTTTTTGTAAAAAAATTGCGGGATGCATCGAAAGTGCTGACTACCGTTATCTTTAAAATACCGTTACCGAAATAATCTAAAATAGCGTTACACTTACCGATAACCGCATCGTTTTGGTTACCATCCATGGTTTAAATCGATTTTGTTTTCACTTAAGATTATGACCTTCAAGATTTCTACATAAATTTTGAATCACAATTTTATATACTTTAGGAATATGAAATAAACTCTATTAAATTGTTAACTGTTTTTCGGGAAAAAAGAAACAAATATTATAATTTGTAATTTTTGAGCCGGTCCGCACGAAAAAAAAAATATTTTAATAGATAAATTTAATTGTCTTTCTTAATGCTATAATTCAAAATTAATTTTAACACCATTGCTGGAAGGATAACGTTATGCTGACAATTTTTCATAAAATAAGTTTTTTTGTCTTTTTTAATAACTTTTAAGATATTGGTAAAATTTTTATATTTAAACTTTTATTAAGAACTAGATAACAGTTTTTGGGAGAATGAAAATTGCCCAGTGAAATAGTTCCGTAATACTAGAAGCTAAACTGAAAAAATTTAAAAAAAAAATATTTCAATTGGAAAAATTTAATCAGAGATATGGAGAAACCCGTTCCTCTATTTGCAATTTAGACTTCATACTCGTATTCGTAATAATCGCCAAAATATTTAATAGATTTGAAGTAGCTCGTTCTATGGTATTAAATTTATTTTTTTTTTTTTTTAATTTTACATTTTTGTTCACCTTTATAAATTTATTGCGATTAAGATGAAGACTTCTTCAACTTTTTTTGATTTCATATACTTTTAAAAGATAGTAACATTGATGGGGCCTTGATGAGCTGGAAAATTCGAAAGTCTTGCAATTTGAAGGGTCCTAATGTATATGCTATAACATTTTTTATTATTCAACGAATTTTTCTCAAACTGTACTGAACTTTGTCGAAATACCGGTACTACTCGAAACTTGCTGTTTTCTATATAAGAAAACTTGCGTTTTTATACCCTACACCACTACGTGGAGAGGGTATAATAAGTTTGTGCTGATGTTTGTACCACCAAAAAATATTGGACTTAGGCCCACCTTATAGTATACCGATCGACTCAGAATCAATTTTTAATTCGATTTAACGATGTCCTTTTATCTGTCTGTCTGTCCATGCATTCTTGTGTGCACTGAACAGGTCGCAAATATTAAGATATTTTGATGAAATTTGGTACACCTACTTATATCGGCCGAAGGATTGATTTTGGTTAAAATCGGTCCATGTTTAGACCTAGTGCCCATATAAGTCCCCCCCCCAAATTTGGTTACACGCTGCAGGTCGCAAATACGAAGATATTTCAATGAAATTTGGTACCTATTCGCAAGGCTTCGTCCTTGGGCCGACGTAAGTAGGTGTGCCAAACTTCATCAAAATATCTTAATATTTGCGACCTGTAGAGAGCGCACAAGAATGCATGGACAGACAGACGGATGGACGGACGGACAGACGGACATCGTTAAATCGAAATAAAAAGCGATTCTGAGTCTATCGCATTGGCGTACCTAGACCATTTTTCTGGGGTGGGCAAGCGACCCATTAATTTTCTGCTGTTTATTTGCCCATTCTCACACTCTTAATCCTAAAAAACACTTTCGGCATTAATTTTCAAAATTAAATAATCCTGGTAGCTTATCCTATCAAAATCGCCATGTTTTTGTACAAAACTCTGAATAGTGCATTTATTTTTCTGAAGAAAACCTCGTACAAGGATTGTATTCCAAGCTATATTCTCAGATTATTATGAAATTTAGATATTTAATAGAGAAAAGAAACCTAAGATCAACCTGTCTAATTCGTCCACCTCGGACGAACCCTATCTAACCCCATATTCTGACCACTTAAATTACCGAGCTGGACAAAAATAATGAGATGTTCATCTTACAATTTTTGTTTCTACAAAATATTGAAATTTCATTGAAATAACATATTAGTGTTTAGTTTGAAGTAACTTCCTTGTTAGATATAAACTAATTATTCGTTTAGAAAACTATGAAATCTAAGATAGTTAACTCACCAAAAAGATTCTGCGTTATTTTTCTATTATTGAACAACTTTGCGGTTCTAATAATTTTTTTTAAAGAAAAACTCTTATAGTCAATTTTATAATCAGAACTAAGATAGATTTGTTTCTTAAATATTTCTTATTTAAGAAATATTTAAAACAAAAATCGATCTTAGAACTGACCTTAGATTTCAACAAATTGATATTAAAAAAAAGTAATATTGTGATACTTTACGCCATCAAAATCATAGATAAAAGAATTCTAGGTAGATTTTTTAAAAATTCTGGGGTGGGCAAAAATCAGTCTAGGGTGGGCTTAGCCGTTAACTCAGAAAAAACTCAAAGTACACAGAATAGTTTTTGAGACGAAAACTATCACATTACTTTTCCTATGCACGTTAACTTTCAAGGCGGCTAATTATCAACGTTGAAGTCTCAACGTTTATAGATTTTCACATCCAAAATAACTTCTTCGTGTTACTTTCTAAAAAGTTTTGCTGTCATACTTTCGATTAGGTATACCGCATTAAGGTATATATAACATTAGGTTTTTAAAATTATTTTATACTTAATGCGGTTAAACGTATATTTGCTCTAAATACTTAACGTTGATAAGTATGACCGAAAATACAGCTTATAATTTTTTTTTTTTTCAAAGTATCAAAAAATGTATTTTTGTAATTTCAACTTTTGTAGGTTACGAAAAAGCTTCCAACTTTCTTAGGTTTTAATAAAATAGTATAATTTTTTTTCCAATTTTGACCTTATATTGTTTTAAAAAATGGTATAAACTTAGGCAAAACCACATTATCTATTTCATTAATAACCCGATCAAAAAAATTTATATGTAGTCTTATATAGTAATATCTTGTTTTATCTTATAATATGTGAGTATATATGTTGTCACGAATAGCCATATATAATTATATGTTTCTTATGTGGTACCTTATATAACCATATATTTTTATATATTGTCTTTTATAAAATTAGATATCAACCATATATGCTATACATAATGAGATATGACAGATCTGTTGTCATATATAATTATGAATGATCATATATAACATAATATATGATCACATATGGCGGCATTTAAGCCATATATTTTGAGATATAGTAATATATGCCCTCTTATAAAAAATTTTTGGTTGTATGATGTAAGATATTTTTATATATGATTATATATTACATTAAATGCTATAAGATATGATTATATATGTTTAAGTAGTTATAAAAATGCAGGCAAGTTTTGAAAATTCTTGGCTTTTCTTTTTATGTTAAAATGTAATCGACAATATTTGTCATAAAAATATTTGAAATTTTTGTATTTTTAATTTGATAAGATATTAAAAAGCAACAAATGCCAACAAATGAATTATGTGTTTGTTTGTAAAGGTAGAGAGGGGAACTCAATGTAATTGCTCTATTTTGCGTTCCGTCGAAATCCATATACGAAAACAACTTTCGTAAAAAGTCGGCCCCAATGTTAAAATTTCATTTGTTTACAAAAAAATAAAGCAAAAGTCAGATAAGTAGGCAGGCACATAGCTAGGATTTTTTTACACAGCGCAACAAAATATTTCATGCCAAATGATTTCAACGCGAAATGGAAGTAAAATCCAAGAGGGTTTTGCAAAGTTAGCTCGGATTTTTATTTTATGACCTCTTCAAGTATCACTCTGTTTTAATAGTAGCGACGCAAAAAAGGTTGTTAATTTTTAGAGCTGGGCACGAATTATCTTTTCGGATTTTCCTTTATTTAAACCTGTAAGAATAGCAAAAAAGCTTCTAAAAATTGGTTAAAGGGGCATTTTAGAAAAGAGTCCCGAAATTAGTAGATTCCCAGCCAGAAATTAACAAATATAAAAGTGTTCTGAAAGCCCTTTATATGGTGGTTGAAGCGTTATCAAAGCAACATATTTTTGGGTTTTATAGTGTTCTCAGAACACTAAAATGATAACCATGATTTACGGTCTCATGTTTGTATTTAATATATTTTAGAAACGTTGCAAAAGTAAAAATAAATGATTTTAAAGCGTTAGGATTTTTGTTTATAGAACGTTTTCAAAACATCAGAAAAACTAAAAATAAAGTGATTTTTTTGTCGAAAGTTGCTCAGGCACAAAAATTTGAGCCAAATTATTAAATCCAAAAGATGGTTCAGAAATGACTCAGAAATGTAAACAAATTTGAATATTTTGTGAACAATTCAAAAAAGTCTCAAAAAATTGATTAATTTATGGGCCTTTCGAATGTTTCTAAATCTTTTTTTTGAGTCATTTATGAATCAAAAAAGAAGGCTCTTTTGGATGAACCACCTTCATACAAAAATTTAAATTTTAAATAATATTTTTTGAGCTTTTTTTGATTCATTTTTGGCTTGTTTGCTGGCTGGGTAGGTTGAAAAATTATAGGATATAAAGAAAAATGTAGATGTGTTCATGTATAGGGTTCTGACGACCTTTTTCTGCAGTCAACCAAGACTAGTTTTTGATAATATAGGTAAGATTGGGAGCCCGCGGGTTCCCGCGGTAACGTAAAGGAACGGGCCTAATGTAATAAATTTAGATGAAAACAACACTGAAATAGGTATACATATGGTGGAAGCTAAATGCATTCATACAACATTTTGTAATGACTCCATTGCTATTCCTCTTTTACATAAATAATTGTAAAAAAAAAAACATCCCAGTCTGCAAACAAGCCCAAAACTGAATAAAAAAACTCAAAATATATTATTAAAAGTCCAAATTTTTGTATGACAGTGGTTCATCCAAAAGAGCCTTCCTTTTTGATTCAAAAATGACTCAAAAAAATGACTTAAAAATTAATCTTTTTTTGAGCCTTTTTTGAATTGTTCACAAAATATTAAAATTTATTTACATTTCTGAGTCATTTCTGAACCATCTTTGGGATTTAATAATTCGGCTCTATTTTAGAAGGCACAATTTTTGATGAAAATTTCAAAAAAATGGGTTTTATTTGACTAATTTTTGACTCATAAAACAAGAACCCTCAAAAAATATCCAAATTTTGCTGGCTGGGATTTCAAAAGTAATAAAAATTATTTTCTTTCAGTAAATGAATGTTATTTTTAGTTTGACTCAAGATCATAAATTAATATCACTTTCTGTTTAAATTATTTTCAAATCAAAGAAAGATGATACAATTTTTACAAGTAAATTACAAAGAATAAAAATTATTGAAAAAATTCGATAATACCAGCAAGGCAGAATGCGCATTTTCGGCTTTCGCTACAAAGCCATCATCAGTGCCTTTCGCCTTTGAGTCAAACTAAAAATAACATTAATTTACTTAAAAATAACAGATCAACTAAAAACATTTCCCCCATTCATTATTTTCTTTCTTTTAATCAACAGTTGTAAAATTAGTTAAAAAACCTTATCAAAGCATTTTAAAGATAATATTTTCCAAACGTCCTCAAAACGTTTAATTTTTGGTATAGACAATGCTTTGAGAGTACTTAGGTTTTTGTACCATCATCAATTTCTGGCCGGGTTCTTTCAGCAAAAATATAATTGCTATATAACTCAGTAACACGAACGATGTTGTCTCACATAGTCAGTCATTTTGTATAGTAGCGACTACAACTCTAGAAATCTGTGTTCGAATCCTGCTGACGGCTTTTGATGATGATTTTGATGAAATAAAAATTTTTTAAATAATAAATTTTTATAAAATTTTTTGTGTTATTTTTTAAATTTTATTAAAATTTAAATAATTCCAAATATATCATAGTATAAATTTTGATCTTGAAATATCCAATTCGATCTGCCAAAATTAGCTTATCCCTTTGTATCTAGTTGGATCAAAATTAATCCCATGGGATATTTTGGGATCTATCAGGATCTCAATTTCATATTACTGGATATTATTGGATCTCCCAATTTTGAGATCTATTTGGATCTAATTTAATCCTGTAATATATTTGAGGGATCTTATTGGATATTACTGGATACCCCAATTTTGAGATGAACTTGTATAAGATCATATGTCGATCTATATCAAATGAAATATGACTACATATGTATGCTAGATATAATGTTTTTTTGATCATCCCGAGTAAAAATAGTTATATAGGAATTTATATAATTTAATATGGACTAATATGTTTATATATAGTCAAGTATAACACTATATCTTTGCGGATATAATTATGTATAGCTTTGAGTTTTTCAAAAATTTCTTATATGATGTCATATAAAGATCAGTGTAAATATACATGTCCCCATATATATTTGTATGTGCAATAAATATTTACATATGCTATGACAATTTTAATACATCGTCATATATAATTAAAAATGGTTTTATCGGAAAATGTATAAAGTTTTATATAGCTCAATGTTAAATTTTTTTCTAAGTTGTTTTAGATATGTTTAAGTATTACATATACTTTTCCATTAAAAAAGTTTTGATATAATCATATATTATTTTATGTAATTGCATATAGTAACTTATAGTTCCATATGGCCACATATGCTTTTAAATTCAAGCATATATACTTTTATATAGTCATATATTAGGTATTTTTTCCTCAAAGGTTGTAATATGGAGACATATGTGATTTTATATTATTACATACTGGCCTACATATATATGTTGTGCTATATATAATTACATAAAGTAACATATAAAAGATATAATTACATATACGTTTATATATAATTTAGTATGACACTATACATAATAATATAAAACTATGTGGATCCATATAAGAAATATTTTATAATTTGTGTTAGTTATGATTATATATATTTATATATTGACGAATATGAACCCACATATAACTTATAACGTTCTTTATAAAATCATCTATAATTATATATCATCCCACATAGACAATTTTTTCAAAGTGATTTTATATAAAAATATATAAGGTCCATATAAAACCTTATTATATTATATTTGGTTCCATGTTATCAATGATTTTGAACTAGTTTTAGATTTAGTAATTACTAGGGATTGGCGCGTGACACGAAATGTTCGTGAGTCACGTTATTCACACGTGATCGTGAGTAATAATTACTACACTTAAGTGATTCGTGCGTGAGCGTCAGTAAGAATAACCCGTGCATGATTCGTGTGTGAGTTTATTTTTTGCATCATATGTTTTTAGTAAGTTTTACTGTTTTGCGTGAGAATTTTCTGATTGTAAGTTTTTAATATACTCATGTGTGCTGAGTAAGAAACGAAATGGTCGTGCGTGAGTAATTTGTTTTTGTTTAGGAGCATGAGTCAAAAATGCCTTACGCACCCATAACATTAGCAACACTGAAGCTTTAATACGAAATTCTCTATACTATAACGTACACTTGACTGATTTCTTATATCTTGGTTGTATATCATAATCCTATTAACTTTAAAATTTCAGTGTTGTTAACTTTATTTTAAAATTACTAAATTAAAAGAAATTTTTTTTCATGTTTATTGCACTGTCATGATAAATCTGGATAAAAGTAATGGAAGATTTATCGAAATTATAAGATCTCCAGCAGGCCTGGGGTTAATCATTACATTTTGTATTTAATTACACATGCAATTACACAATTACATGTAATTGTAATTGAAAAAAACTCATCTACAATTACATATTATTTGTAATTGCAATTCAAAAAAGAACAATTACAATTACCAGTAATTGAAATTTTTTTTTTATTTAAAAAAATAATTTTTGTATATTGTTAGATATGGTCCTATATAATATGATAAAAAGTATAAGGTTAATATTTAGATATAATTGTATCAAACTATGTCCACTTTTATAACACTTTTATAAATTTTATACAAAAAGATATAATTTGATGTAATTGGATGAGGACAAAATTCGGATACAATTGTATCGAATTGCATAAAATGGTATCAAATTGTACCGAATTGTATACAATTGTATACAATTCGATACAATATGCAACAATAAGACGTTCTCATTTTTCGGATATAATTATATCTAATTACATAAAAGATTATATATAATTAAATATAACTTCATATTGCTCCATACCATTTTTTTTTACTTGGGTTACTATCTTTTTCTTTTAGTTTAGCTTTGGCTGACATTAGCTTATGTTTTGACTTATTAGATTCAAACTTTACCACCAAAGTATGCTTTTTACTTGACGGATCGCTATTTTTAATGGCATACACTCAAAAAAAAGTCAGTAAAGTCAGCAAAAAATGTTGCTGTGTCAGCAAATTTTTAGTCGGGAGCGTGCTTGCAAAAAAGTTGGTAATTTCAGCAAAATGTTTGCTGAAAATCAGCGAGCTGATTTCTACCAAAAAAATAGTAATCTTCAGCAAAAGTTTTGCTAACACTTAGTCGATAGCAAATGAAAAAAGTCCTTGCTAAAATCATTAAACTTTTTGCTGAATATTAGTAGACAGAAAAAAACTCAAAAAACTTGTAGCGAAATTTTGCTTTAGTTAATTTATTTGCTGAAAATTTAAATATAGAAATAATGTTTCTTTTTTATCATTTCCGTTGTCTGTACTACATCCATACAAGCTGCGACATCTACATCTTGTCTATCTGGTTATCGTCCACGCTATAAATGTGGTTTCCATCACAATTTTTGTAGCAAAATAAATTAGTAAAACATTAGTTCAAAATTAGTTTAGTGCTAAAAAAATATAACTAAAACTTTAGCTGAAAACGGAATTTCAGCAAAAAATGCCTGAAAACAACTACACAAAGGAAAAAAAATTGCCAACCGAATTGCTAAGCTTATTTTGGTTGCTACAACCAATAAATTCGGTTGGTGAAGCCTTAGTGGAATGTGATTCCTAAATATTGTGGGTACACTTTCTATACAAGACGTTTTACTAATTTTTCTGCTAACTTATTTTTTTGAGTGTACGCATCTTCAACATAATCTTCATTCAGATTTACTCCAACGTCCTTGGATATTTCTATTAAAGCATTAACCGCTGTTACATCCTCTTTCATGACCACACCTCTAATTAAGGAACTGATCTTCACACGTTTATCATTTCTTAATTTAACAGACTCTTTTAATGATTTAAACCTTAAATGCATGGTGTAGTTATTTGGCAACATACCGGTTTTTTAATAAAAAAACCCACTTGATGCACAAAACTGCATTTTTGGGATTTAGGGGCCCCTTCTGTACATAGTGTTCCTATAGTCAGAGACTATTAATTATAGAGATAGGAAATCAAAACTTACACTACTCACCGATAGAGGGCGCTGAAATTTATTATTACCTGAGCAACTATTAAGTATCAGTTTAGTATCAGCTGAGCCTATATTTAAAAACTCAAAAACTGCTCAAAATAAAGAAAAAATAAACGCGAAATATATTCAAATAATAAAATTTTAAATATTTCTTTGTATTTTTACTTTAGCTGTATTTTGGCTCATGCCTATGAACGTTAAGTATTTAAAGCAAATATATGTTAAACCGGTTGTAGTATACAAAAATTTTGAAAAGGTTATGTTTATAATTGTTCCATTATAATCCAACGCACGTCAGCAAAAGTTTTTAGGGAGTAACGCGAATAAGTTACGTTAGATGTGAAAACATATAAACGTTGAGTTTTCAACGTTGATAATTATCCGTGTTGAAAGTTAACGTGCATACGAAAAGTAATGTGTTAGTTTTCGTCCTAAACGCGTTTTTCTGCACTTTCAGGTTTTTTATGAGTTAACGGATATAGTTAAGTCGAAAACACGGCTTTTGTTGTTTGTTATTATTTAAATTTAAATAAAAAAAAAGAAAATTGTCAATTTTTTTTACAAAATGCCATCTAGTGATAACGATTTTTTTATAACCCCTGCCTATAGTAGAGTAAAAATCTTCATAGAAAAAACAGTAGGCACCAACAATGGGAATTTGTAAAAGCAATCACATTTTCTTTTAAATTGAAATTTTATTCCCAACAATTTTTTTGTTCTGAATATTTGTAACTCGTTTATAAATTGTTATCTTTCATATAAAAATTATTTAAAAATAAAAATTCAAAGTTACAAAAAAAAAGAATTTTTTTTTTTTTAATTTACAAATTTTTTTGTTGGTGCCTTTTTAAAAAGTTTTTTTTTGTATTTACAAATTTGGTATGAGAAAGGTATTTAAAAATTTAATTAGAATTTTGTAAATTCTTTCTGTGTTGGTTTTGCTCCGTATATTTGTGAAAAATCTAAAACGCGTTTTTCTTACAAAAAGTGTAATATTCAGAAATATTTGTTTAAATATTTAAAGTGGTATTCTCGCAATAAAATTAATTTTTCGACAATAAACGTATAAATTATAGTTTATAGTGTTTTTTTGTTTTTTATACACGTTAAAATAATCACAATTTAGCTATTTGAAAAAAAAACATTTTTCAATAAAAATCACCTTTTTTAAAATTACTTCTTTTGGTATTTGGTATAAATCATATATAAAAAAATGGTTAAAATCGAAGAGATCATGCATTTAAGGGTTAACTTAATTTTTTACTAATCAATTACAATCTACAGAAATATTTGCTAAAAAATAGTAGACTGCTCTTAGCAGTGTCGATTTTTATTCGCATTAAAAAAATTTTAAATATAATATGAAGTCCTATTTTAAATATTAAAGCCACTTTGGAAAGAAAAAAGTCCAAAATTTGTATATACGAGTATGTCATATTGCATAAACAAATTATGTGCACTTTAGACCCTTTTCTAATTAAATTTAGACTAAAAAAGAAAACAAAAAAATATTCGACTGTACTACAAATCTACTGTACTACTACTGAATTCTTTTTTTTCTAAAAACATCAAATTTTATTCACTACCCGGCTAAAAATCGGCATATATGGATTCATACAGGTTTAATGTATGCTCGTGCTTGCTCATATACCTGCATGATTTTCCATTCATGGATACAAAAATCTCGATAAATGCATTGATATATCTTCACATATGTGCATTAACGAAATTTGAGGTAATATCTGCATGTAAGTTTATGTATGAACACTCATGAACATGCATGAAAATGTATGATCATACATGCAGATATTACCTCAAATTTCGTTAATGCACATGTATGAACATATATGGATGCACGTATAGTGATTTATGTATCCATGAATGGACATACAAGCATGTTTATGAGCATGTACGTACATACAGTAAACCTGTATGGATCCATATATGAAGATTTTTACCTGGGTATTAATTTTTTTTACGAAATTATTGTGATTTTCAAAGTTTTTATTTAAATCATAAACTTTGAAAATCATAATAATTTCGCAAAAAAATCAATAGTGAATGAAATCTGATGTTTTTAGAATAAAACGAGTAAAAAGGTTAAAGGCGTGCATGCCGACTATACAATACCCTACACTAGTCTGGTTAAAAGCCAACTAATGTTTGGATCCGAAATTCGAATAGGTTAAAATGGGACTTGTGTCAAAATTTTCTATAATGTGAGTCAGCAAACCAAATTTCATTAAAATATCTTAATATTTGCGACCAATAGGCTTCAAAAATCAATAGGCTTCGTCCTTGGGCTGATATAGGTCGGTGTACCAAATTTCATCAAAATATCTTAATATTTTCGACCTGCAGCGTATAAACAATATAATTTTGGGGGGACCCTTATATGGGCACTAGGTCTGAGCATGGACCGATGTTCACCTAAATCAATAGGCTTCGTCCTTGGGCCAACATAGATCTGTGTACCAAATTTCATCAAAATATCTTAATATTTCCGACCTGCAGCGTATAAACAATATAATTTTGGTGGGACCCTTATATGGGCACTAGGTCTAAACATGGACCGATTTTAAACAAAATCAATAGGCTTTGTCCTTGGGCCGACATAAGTCGGTGTACCAAGCTTCATCAAAATATCTTAATATTTGCGACCTGTAGAGTGCGCACAAGAACGCATGGACAGACAGACAGACGGACGGACGGAGGGACGGACGAAGGGACGGACGGACGGACAGACAGACAGACATCGTTAAATCGAAATAAAAAAAATTCTGAGCCGATCGGTATACTATAAGGTGGGTCTAGGACCAATATTTTTTGGTGTTACAAACATCAGCACAAACTTATAATATCCTGACCACGTAGTGGTGTAGGGTATAATAATTCAGTAATAGTACAGTAAATTTCTAGTACAGTAGAATATTTTTATAAGTCTAAATTTAATTACAGAAGGCTCTAAAGTGCATATAATTTGTTTACGCAATATCAAATGTATACAAATCGCGAATTGTGCAAAATCTAGAGCCAATTTGAACAAACCGGTTGCAGATTCGAAATCATTATCCTAAATCCACTGTAATATTATTCACTTTTTTGTAGAGCAGTGCTATCTATTGTATTTCAGAAAATACAAATTGTATTTCAGATATTATCAATTGTATTTCAGAAAATATCAACTGTATTTCAGAAATTATCAAATGAATTTCTGAAATTATTCAATATTAACTATGGAATACAATCAATAAATTATGAAATACATTTGATTATTTCTGAAACACAAAGCTCAAATTAGTTTGGAAGTAAAGTGCGGCGAAATGAGGTATCGTGAACAAGAAATCTATTTTCAATAGATTTTCTTACCTCAAATGTACTTGCAAACTAAGTAGTTGTGTACACTGTCATTAACTTAAAGTAAACAGCTGACACGATACTTTACGATACTACTAGACTAATAATTTGTGAAATACATTTGATAATTTCTGAAATACAATTAATAATTTCTGAATTAGAGTTGATAGTTTCTAAAATACAAATAATATTTTCTGAAATACTATTAATAATTTGTGAAATACATTTGATAATTTCTGAAATGCAATTGATAATTTCTCAAATACATTTTATAATTTCTGAAATATAATTGCTAATTTCTGAAATACAATTGATAAATATGAATATGAATTGATAATTTCCGAAATACTATTGGTAAACCTGAAAATCAATTGTTTATTTCTGAAATACAATTGACAAATCTGAAAAACAGTTGACAATTCCTGAAATATAATTGATAAAACTGAAAATAAATTGATAATTTCCAAAACACAATTGATAAATCTGAAATACAATTGATAACTTCTGAAAAACAATTGAATATGGTGTAGTAAAAAGTTCGTTCTGTGCGATTTATATGTACCTTAGGGTGTTGTAAATAAATGTTGGTTTTTAATTTTTATTCAAAAAAATAAAAATTGTTTTTGTATTGTAAATATTTTTGTTTTGGTGTAGTAAATATTTTGTTTTTGAGTTATTAAAATTACGTTCCCCAAAAAATTAAAGTAATCGGATATCGAAAGGCCGTGCCGCATCGGCCCTGAGGTTTGAAAAACGGTTTACAAGGGGAAAATATGACTTTTTTACATTTTCTCAAAAACATTGACATTTTAAAACTAATTGGAATTAAAAACATTAAACGATCGTGGTTCGGAGTGAATTGTCTTTGTAACAAAGCAATAAAAACTGAAATCGGTTAAACATCAGCCGAGTTATTATAATTTCCCTCGGCAAGTGATGTGTCGTAGACCACTTAATCAAGAAATTGGGGTCCACAATACTCTACTACTGAAAACTTTTCTATTCTTCGGTTTAAATGAATGCCAAAAAGGTTTCGGTTAAAATGAATGCCAAAAAGGTCAGAATTTTGAAACACTGACTTCAAATCTCCAATTTTGAATTTTCAAAATTTGTTTTAAAGAAATTTCAAAACATCAACGATTTGACTATAAGGTCGTATTAAGGACATAATAGGGATTAAAGACTCCAAAAATTGTATGAATTCGTTTTTTAATTTGGCTAGAGTAGAGATTTGATTTCCGCGGATTTCGATAAAACGACGATTTTTTTTAAAGAAGCAACACTCAGAAAATGTTTCCTATTAATTAACGTGTTACTTTCTTTGAAAAGGTATAGAGGTGAAAGATGAAGGGCTTCAAATATGGCAACACTGTAATTGCGCGAGATATTGAATGTTAGAACAGTTGTTGCACACCATCTGATGGAGAGTTGGCGAACTTCGATGAAGCTGTTTAGGTCATATCCCTGTTATATTATTTTACTTTGGTGGGGTTAAGATAGAAGAATCATTCCAAATTGAAGTTGCGGTCGATGGGGATCGAACCCGCAATCTTATGTGTAACAGTCCAACGCGCTAACCTTTACACCGCAGCGCCCACAAATTAATATTAATATAATAGATATTCCTGAGCGGATATTGATGATACTTCCTGATATTATTTTTCTGTAATTACACTGCATGACACAGAAAAAATTAATGGAGATCTGACCATCAGTTTTATATATTTCGGATATGCTGATTACAATGGCGTACTTTATTTTTCGATCTAAGGTACAGATTTTCCGCAAAATCTCTTTAAAGTTTAGTGGTTTCCATTTAGCTTTGTATATAGAAATTTCAAATGCAATGAGTATCAATTTTTTGTGGTGAAATGTAGGTACAGGACCTACATCCATATTTAGGGTTAATATCTGATGCACAAAACTTGATATTGAAACCACTGTTCGCATTTTATATGGATTTTTGCAGTTTTTTATGATTTTAACCAACTGATGTTAAACCGAATTTGATAAATGTTATGCCTTAGAACAGAAGCAATTAAAAGGAAAATATTTTTAAAAAAATGTATTCTTGTATAGCGACATATACATTAGGGTTATGACTTTTTGATTTTTTTTGCAAATATCAAATTTTACATGCCCTAATCGAAAAGCCCATAAAAAAATATTAAGAAACGCAATGTTACTTTTTCGCTACTGTCAAAAAAGTTCCCGCACCAAAAGGGTTGAAATTTGCTCTATATGGTTTTAGTTTAATTAAAATATTTCTCCGAAGTTTTAAACATATGAGACTCAAACGATGCTTATTAAAAGCTATTTACGGTAAAAATTACTAAACCTTTTTGGAGGGACTTTTGGATACATTTTTTGTCGTTTACAATAATTTTTGTAATAATTCGTTATGTAAGTTAAACAAAATCCCCGAACAAAAATTATTTTTAGAAAATGCATTTGGTGCGGAAGGTTTTTTTGCCGAAATGATCCGCAAATACGATTTTTAATATTAATTTAGTATTGCCTATCACGTGGTGATAGGTAAAATTTTTGATAAAAATGAGTCATAACCTTAATATACATACTATGTATGTTAAAATCGCAATTTTTCGAAAATTTTATATAGCTTTCCGAGTTGTCCCCAAAGTCCAACTTTTAGTATAGTATGGGGTAACCTTAGAGTTGTCAAGTATTCTATGTATTTGAAAAACCGGTTTTCGGTTTTTTTAATTCAAAACCGGTTCGAATAACCGGTTTTTGTAAATAATCATTTTATATTGCTACACTTAAAATAATACGCCAGTAGAAAAATCTGTCAAACCGGTTGCAAATCGATTTGACTAATTTTTAGTTGAAACACTGATTTAAGCAAAGATTTTAGTTATCTTCATTTAACACAATACTAAAAATCCTCAGTACTTTAACTAATTTTGAGTGTTAATTTTCAAAATTATTTAAAACTAATTGTTAAGAACCCATTCGTTAAATTTTATATTAAATATTTTAAAAGAACCTGTCATAGGGTCCGGCAGCATGTTAACGTTCGAACTTTAATTCCCAATATCTCCGCTAGGGGCTGCTGCAAAGCTATAAAAATAATAAAAATCTTTCTTTGGCATAGATCTATATTTCCACGAAGTTTGGCCGGAAAATTCTCTGCTATTACAATTCAGGCATGTAAGGGTTAATCGATCAAAATAAAAATCCAAATAATTGACATCTCTAATATTTGTACCACTGGTTCAGTCCCATTTACACCTGTCTCGGGACAGGTACTTTCAGACCGGTACTCTTTTCACCAGTCACATGACCGGTACTTTCAGACCAGTTGCGTTTTCACCGGCTACGGGACAGGTCACCGGGTAGGTACTTTCAGACCTGTCCTGTTTTCACTAGTCATGGGACAGGTCCATGCAGACCGGTCCTGTTTTCACCCGTCACGAGACGGGTCACAGGGCAGGTTCCTTCAGACCGGTCCTGTTTTCACCGGGACAGGTACTCTCACTACAACTGACCCCTGTTTTCCCATGGGGTAGTTTTGAAAATTAACACTCAAAACTATGTAGTTAAAGTACTGAGGATTTTTAGTATAGTGTTAAATGAAGATAACTAAAATTTTGGTTTAAATCAGTGTTTCAACAAAAAATTTGTTAAAAATTAGTCAAATCGATTTAAAACCGGTTTGACAGATTTTTCTACTGACGTATTATTTTAAGTGTATAATTCTTTTATTCTTACCTTTGCTTAATTGCAGATTATCGTTAGTTCATTTGTGTACATATTTATATTATGCAGAATAAAATTGCACATTTTTTGATTTGAACAAAATGTCATAAAATAAGTTCAAATTTTTAATATATATATAAACTATTATAATATTTTATACCTTAATTAACGTTAAACAATACATAGTATAATTTTTTTTAATACTTTTGTTTATGCCCGCAGTTGTAGTTAACAATTTTTTTACAATATTAATTGTAACTTTTAGATTTTATTGATTATGTATGTATGTAATTGATTGACATTTATATTTTTTTTTATATTTTGAAAAGTTTAGCAATTCAATTCGAATAAACATAAATAACGACAGTCAACTTGTTCAAGACTTATACTGCAACTAAAAGTTGCAACCAAATTATACAAACGACAATGCAAGAAAACAAAAACAGAAATACCAAATTGCGACGAATCTTATACTTCGTAGTTTCGTTTATCCTTTCGTTACATACGATGGGATAAACCCGAGTTACCAATCGTTATGTGGATTCCTTCTCATTTAGGAAAAACTAACGAAAATCTTCGGCAGATAAAAAATCTTTTGTACGGCGGTGTAGTCGGTTATATTAAAAAACAAACAACCGAAAAACTTAAGTTAACCTCAATTTATGAATGGAAATTAATTAATTTTTTTATTTTATTATTTATTTAATAGCTGGTACTTTAGAAAGCACACAAATGCTGTATTGTAAATAATTATAAACATTACCCACAAAACATTAAAACACTAAGGTACATACATACATGTCAAAGCATATTTGGAAACTAAAATTTCTTATTGTTATTTTGTAGTTCAAAACTACCACGCAGGAGGATTGATGCGAATGACAAAAAGAGCATTTTAATGGAAAAAGGACGAAGGAACGAACGGACAGATAGAAAGACAGACAAACACACAATCAAATATTAGAGGTAGTTGGGTTGCTGTGTAGGTACGTGTAGTATAGTGTTCAGTACAGTGGGGTTATTTGTACACCTACTCTCCTTGACAATGAATGCATTACGAAGGCCACCAATGAGATTTTCATGTTCAAGGTCATTTTTTTATATAGATTTTATATGTATGAGTGGCGGCCATTTTTAAGTTTTATTAACTCAAGTTGTATGTATTTGCACTTACACTACCGTATCCTCTTATTGAAGTTTGGGTTGGACTGATAACTTTCTATTCGAGCAACTTAGGGCGTGTCTTCGACATTGACACCGCCACAGCAAAAAGTAGTAACAACAATATTGGCAAGAATGAGATTAAATGTGGGCCCTGCATTAAATTTCCTCTTACATTGCATTATATGTCCATATTTAGAATTTATTTTCAAAGATTTTCAAATATGTTTATTATTTATAGTGTCCTACCGATTAATCGGCTTCGGCATTGGTCAAAAATTCACAATCGGCCAATAATCGGTAATCGGCTATTGTGTGGCCGATTATCGATTATTACCTAAAACAATCCGAAACAGCACAAACAAAAATAATTTTCACACAATTTTCAATACTGAAACGCTTTTAGGCTGTTTTGAGTTACCAGGATAAACAGGTAACCCAAAAGCGTTCCCGAATTCAAAAGTGTGTCTATTAGGGTGGGTAAATTTTTTTGGTCAACAAGCGTATAGCAAAAACGTAATCCCCGAAGAATTCTAAAGGCTCATCTATACGAGAGATAAAACTGCTAGAGATATATCAAAAAACACCTCTAAATAGCTTAAATCATTCACAATAGATCTGATTAGAGGTGTTTTTTGCTCTATCTCTAGCAGTTTTCTCTCTCGTGTAGATGTGCCTTAAGCTCCTTGCAGGAGTAAAAGGAACAAATATATATATATATTGAATTAATTTTTGTTAATTTACCGTACCAACAACAAGTTTGTATGAAACAACAAAAACGTACAAAAGAGAAACGGCCGTTGCAAATTCCATTCCGAAAATATTATATTTATATTCATTGTACTTTCCTTGGATCAAATGGCAAATAAATAGAAAAGGCAAAAAATTTGTAATTTTTGACCCCAGTTTTAACCCCCTAAATGCCCGAGGTGGCCGATAATCTCAGACACCCCAACTTTAGAATTTTTTCTCTACAAAATATTCGAATTTCATTAAGATCGGAGACCATCACATGAAACACTTTCCTTGCGAGTAAAAAATTTCACATATGTCCTCATAAATTAACAACTAGCGTCTAACCCAACAGTTGTATTTACATTTTTGCAGAAGCAAGGTTGGAAGTAGAGTCACTTGATGCTGTTCCCATGTGACGCTCATTATTTGGTATTATAGTTATGCTAAGTTCGAAGAAAATATTCATGAACCTTGTATTCATAAATATCAAGTTTTTACATCTACTAATGGATGATATGATTCAGATGAGGAAAGTGCGTTGGAATGATCGCCAGGTTCCTATTTTTCGATTTCGCTAATAATTCCCCAATTTTTAGTAATAATTTTTATAACACACTACTCATATAAGGTTTGCAAACAAAAACCATTTACCTAATCCATAGCATAGCTTTTAATGAGATAAAGTGACCAACAAAACAACAACAAAAAGCCATCAGCAAGTTTTTAAGAGTCAATAATATGATTTATGAATAAATATATAAATTATTCAATACCTAAATAAAATATGTATTTTTCTTTTTATTATTTGTTCCTGTTGTTCCTATAAGGAACATAGGGGCTTATGTGTATACAATATATTACAATGTCAGACAAATGGGGTCAGTGATCGGGAAGGGTTCAAACTACCGGGGAAAGTTATATCGGTAAAAAAGAAGTTATACGTGTCCCGGTGTTTCGCTGGGTCACCCCTAGGAATCGAGATATATCGATTTGACCTTTGGTGGTCTTTTTTTTTGACATAACTCGAGAACCACTAGTCCGATTTTGCTCAAACAATTTTAAAAAAATTAAAAATTACAATTCCTTTAATCTGTTTATATAACGTTTTTCTATATACTCAACAGTTTTGCCGGTAAACATAAATGTATGAAGAAAAAAATATTTTTTGCCTAAAATATTAAAAAAAAGTAATAAACAAAAGGTTATTGATTTTTATGGTAGCGGTAACAAACATTTATTTTTTTAAAATTGTTTGAGCAAAATCGGACTAGTGGTTCTCGAGTTATGTCAAAAAAAAGATATATCTCGAGTCCTAGGGGTGACCCAGCGAAACGCCGGGACACGTATAACTTGTTTTTGACCGATATAACATTTCCCGTTGGTTTCATCCCATCCCGATTTTGACTGTCGCATAGTGTTATAGCCTGCAGCATATGTGACGCGCAAAATAGAAAGGGACCTAAGGGTAAAAACCGGTTTTGTTCAGGAGAGCCATTTTAAAGATTTAAATACGTGTATCTTTGGTGTACCATCACCAGTGTTGCCATATAGCCAGTTTTAACTGTTTTTTACAGTTTTTTGGGATGCCTAACAGTTTTCCAATTTTTTCATGTAAAAAACAGTTTTTTTAAATTCATGGATTTTTTTTACAGTTTTTTCATATTAAATCGGTACATTTGTTTCAGTTACAATTTTTTTTTAGCTAAAATTTAAGAATTAAAATATAAAAGTGCTTTTGCCTAATAATTTGAAAACTTTATAACACGGTTTAAAATGAATTTTGTATAAAATATTTGTTTTATAAGCCATTTATAAACTTAGAAAGTGGTTATTACGACCCAAAAACTACAATAAAACTTTCATATTGTCAAAAATTAGGTACAAGTCTGACAAGTCATAGACCCGACGGACAGTTTTTAGCCGAACTTTTAAGATCATTTCTAAATAAAGGATGATTTAGAAATTTATATTTTTTGAAAAAATTAAAACAATGTCTCATCAAAAGAGGCCAATTCTGGATAACAAATTACTACTATTTTTCAATTGTGATCAAGGACAACTCCAGAAAACTTAATTTTTTCAAACAAACAATTCCCGACATAACAATACTCAATCAAATGAAAGTCAATTTTATGTGGAAAGCAAATCAATAAAGAATATTTTGAAGTACTAAATTGATCAGTAAAGTATTCTATCCTAAGTCAGGGGTTAATCTCGGAATTCGATGAATTTTTTTTTACTTTCGGGCCTGGGAGACCAAAATTCTTTATAAAAAAGTTTTATTAGGAGGCTATGCAAAAAGTCGATTACTATCAATGCCAAAGGCAATTTAATTATCAAATCTCGATATTTTGAAAATTGATACCCGGGGATAATATTTTAGTCCTAGGAAATTTTTTCGAAAAACAGTTTTTCTATAAAGAAAGAGTTTTTATTTACAGTTTTTCTAAAAAAATATATGGTAACACTGACCATCACTGAGCGTGTTGGTATTGGTCTCATTTGAAAGCGACACATCTCATGACTTCAGGAACGTGTTGGGTCAACCTTGAAAACGCGCGTAGATCGTCCCTACCTCTTGTTTTGTGTAGTTGGTTTTTACTGTTTTCTACCTAGCGCGCTGTTTCCATGAGTTTGATATCAATTTTGCTCGCGGTTTTTCGAATCCAGCTTTATTTTCTGAAATTATTAATTGTGAATTATAATAAATACTCATTTATAATTCTTTTAAATCGTGAATATCACTCTGTTAGTACGAAAATTTTTTCACATAACCTTATTATGTTATTCGCGAAAATAATTTAAAACTGATAACATTCTTACTGTTTGTTTTAGGATGAAATGGTGGACGAATTCGAAGAAGTAGATTTACTTTATCGTCGACTTCACTTTCATAAAACGCGCATATCTCTGGGAGGGAACACTTTTGGGGTATGGGAACGGTCTCATTCGATGCTCAGATGTTGTCCACATCAAAAAAAAAAAAAAATTGATTTTTTTACCCTTAGGTCCCTTTCTCTATGCGCTGTCACATATAGTTAATTTTAGCAGTTTTGATGGGTTTTTTCCTTGAGCAATGTATAAGGTTTTAAAAATTCTGAATTAAAAGTAAGTCTGAAAAATTATCAAAACTATTTTTTAAATTGAGAATAATATTGGTGATATTTCCCAATAAAAAAAATTTTAATTATCTATAATTTTTACACAACAGAGGACTTGAAAAATTGATTTTTTTTAGTTTTAAGCCCTTTTGTAATCAATCGTTGTGAATTAATTAATGTTTGCTTTTCTCGATTTTTATTCTTTTTTTCTTTTTTGGTTTTCAGAACTCTGCCACTTAATTAAACAAAAAAAAATCAAAAAATGTTTCTCCATTTTAGAAAAAAATTTCATAAAATTTTATAGCATCAAAGCTTAAAAATATGTATATTTTCCGGAAAATGGGAATTTTTAAGATCTTTCTCTTAGGTTCACGGAGTTTTGACTGCGATATTCAGACTCAGAACCCTCTAAAATATAAAAGCCAACTGCAATTTCACGTTTGTCTCGTGGGCGAAAAATCGCACTTTTTAGCCATTGTTCTTTGGCCCAAAAACTTATCACATTTTTTGATTTCACCCATATGAACTTTTTAAATTTTATTTGGGAAAATCTATTTCCAGACCACCTATTAATTTGTTGATATTTTGCTTTACCTGTGCAATTCCGGCACTTTTGAACAGACGGTCCGTTTATATAATGTCGTTATAATTTTGGGAATGGGAAAGCTTTTTTTGCCAGTACCATCTGATAAAGTGCTTTGCCATCGCTTTCCCATTTATATTTTTCTGACTGGGTACGATCCTTTTATAACAATGCAAAATTCTTAAATTCGGACACACTACTAACCAGAGTAGGAAAATAAACTGTACACAACATGTAGGGTAGGGTAGGGCTAAGGAACACATACCGTATCTATCGTTTTAGCGGTTGTGTGTTTGTACACAAACCGAATGCGGTACACTACGATTGTCTGATGAACGCAAACGCTACGAATATATACTGTACTTTCAACACATATTCACACCCCGTAGCGTACCGAATTCGGGTTGTGTGTATAAACACAAACACTAATTGGAGAGAATAGCGTATGTGTTTTATACGCAACCAATATGCTTGTGTACTGTGTTCGTGATGTGCGGTACGCAACCCTAAAAGTACGGTTCGTTAAGAGTTTATTTTGCTACTCTGCTACTAACAATGGGTTCAAAAACTTTTTTTTTAGCCATTAGTAACTTCTAATACAATTCAGACCTCGGGCAACGGAAGTTTTTGTCTTCTAGAATTTATAAATGAAATTATTAAAAAGTGATTCCTATTTGTGTTTAGAGCAGAGATGATAAAGTTGGTACTATAGTACTTTTTTTGGTACTATTGGAACATCCTCTGACTCATTTGGTACTATTTACACATTTTTCGATTTTTAAATTTTTTGTGCTTTTTTAATTTTCAGAGATATTATTGTGTTTATAGCGAACACATCAAATATCGGAGTTTTAAATAAAAAATTTTGAAAATATTTAAAATATTAGATGTTACTATGGAAAATTCAAGTTAAACACATAAAAAATGCTCTTTCGCAATTTTTTTATTAAAATACATGCGTACATATTAGGGTTCGTCAAAAAAAATTTTTTTTCTTTGATTTTCGGATATCATTACTTTTTTTAAAGTTTTTGCATAGAAAAAAAGAATGGCGTTTTTTTTTCTTTTTTATTTCAACTCCTTTTACTTTTAGAAATTTTTTAAAAAAGCTGATTTTCGAACCACTCTAATGGGTATCTGGTGTATTTTGAAAATGCAAAAAAAAGTTTTGTGTATTACATTTTGTTGTAGAATCGAATGGTAAAATCAGATTTCCTATAAATGCAGCTGTTTTTGCTCTGCATGAAAATGGTTTTAAAATTAGCGTTTTTGGCCGACTTGCGCCAGTGGAAGGAGTTGAAATAAAAAAGAAAGAAAAAACGCCATTCGTTTTTTCTATGCAAAAACTTTAAAAAAGTGATGATATCCGAAGATCAAATTTTTATGACGAACTCTACACCTTTTCCAATTGTATTTCAGAAGTTATCAATTGCATTTCAGATTTATCAATTGTATTTCAGAAATTATCAATTGATTTTCAGTTTTATCAATTGTATTTCAGAACTTATCAATTGTTTTTCAGATTTATCATTTGTATTTCAGAAATTATCAATTGAATTTCAGTTTTATCAATTGTATTTCAGAAATTATCAATTGTATTTCAGAACTCGTCAATTGTATTTCAGAAATTATCAATTGTATTTCAGAAATCGTTAATTATATTTCAGAAATTATCAAATGTATTTTAGAAATTATCAATTGTATTTCAGAAATTATCAATTGTATTTCAGAAATTATAAATTGTATTTCAGAAATTATCAATTGTATTTCAGAAATAATCAAATGTATTTTAGAATTTATTGATTGTATTTAATAGTTAATTTCTGAAATACATTTGATAATTTCTGAAATACAATTGATAATTTCTGAAATACAATTGATAATTTCTGAAATACAATTGATAATTTCTGAAATACATTTGATAATTTCTAAAATACAATTTACAATTTCTGAAATACAATTGATAATTTCTGAAATACAATTGTTAATTTCTGAAATAAAATGATAATTTCTGAAATACAATTGGAAAAGGTGTAGTACATATGTATACAAAAAAAAATATTAAAAATTAGAAGAATTAAGAAATCTAAAAATTTTTGTATTTTTTTAAACGAGCAAAATGTTTTTCCCCATCAGAGCTCCTAAAGAATTCACTTATTAAATTTTTAAATCTGATAACTTTACTATAAAAATAAATTACAGATTTTGAAATAATACGTAACCTAAAATTTAAAATGAATTTACTATACGATTTAAGAAAAAATCCGCCTAAATTTTTGTTTTAAAAAGAAGACACTGGTTTCATTCTGGCTTTAACTGTGTTCCTTCCATTTTCCGGTCGAAATTTCAAATTTTGTTACTAGAGCACAATAAAGGGACTTCAATTTTAACAACAGGCGAAAAGACTGTTAAAAATAACTGAAAAATAGAATGCCAGCTGTTTTAAAATTGTTGTAGTAAAAATTTGACAATTAATTTAACGACATTGATAGTTAATTTTAGTGCATTTGTTGGTTATTTTTCACCAGTTAAAAATAACTTAATTTTTAGTTATTTTAAACGTTAATGCTTTCGTTGCCTTTTTAACTGCATATACCTTTGTCTTTATTGTAATTTTCAGTAGATTCTACCCACAAAGTTTTTTGAATACATTCGTTGTCGTTAGACTGATAACAACATAAACTAAATATTTTTTCTTATTTAGTAGGTTTGAGGTTAAGAAGAAGAATAAACCTTCCTCAAAAGTTATAAACACATTAAATTTGCAAATCAGACTAGATCTAGTTTCTGCCTTTTAATGGACAGGCTTCATCAGTGATCTTCCATTAAATTGTATTATTGTTTATATTTTTATTGTCAGATTGTCTCTATATGAATAATTTCAGAAGAGATCAAACAGACATATACAAACATTCTACTTCATATTTTACTTTATATACATTTGTTATAAATTGTATATAGATTTACTATATTAAAATTTATTAATACAGTTTTTTAAATAATTCAAGTTTTTATAATCTAAAAATATTTGATGATTATTTTTCTGTAATTGGAGACGAAATGAATGAAATTCATAATAGGAAAATTATAAATATGAATGTATTATATACAGAGAAAAAATTTATCAGTTGGTATATCTGAATACATTTGAATTTTGTTTGCAATTCCCAAAATATTCAGAAATAATACAGTCAGAAAAATACAAACGGGAAAGCGATGGCAAAGCACTTTAACATGTGGTACAAGTACTGGCAAAAAGTGCTATCCCATTCCCAAAATGATAACATCATTAGAAAAAATGACCGGCTGTTCAAAAAGCGCCGGAAAAGCACTGGAGAAACAAAATTTTTTAACGTTGGCAAAACGCTGGAAAAAACTCTGAACTTTCTGACTACAAACCTTTTTTAATGAAGCGTCAGCATTTTTATAAAATCATTGCTCTACCAGTGAATTGACGTTTGTACTGCTGGCAATTTCTGACTATGTAGCACTGGATAAACCCTGGTTGCAAACCTGGGCATAGCACTCTTAGCCCATCTTTGCCAGTGGATTTTTTTTTATAAACTACCGAAATTTTTGTAAAACAAATACTGGAAAAGCGCGTTTTGCAAACGCTGGCAAAGCGTCCCAAATGAGTGTTCTTCCAGGCATTTATTTTTAACACAGTGGTTACCCAGTGGTATGCCAGTCCTTGATTTTTTGTACAACTGGCGATTTCTGACTGGGAATGTTTGAATGTGTTTCTGTTTAACGAATTTATTGGTTGGCAATTAATTTTCCTGTGTGGAACTTTCCGAGAGCTCTAAACATAATTTTCATTATTTAAACAATTTTTTTAGGTAAAAAGAGACTGAAATTTGGTTTTTATAATATAGCATGTTCATAACACACGATTATAAATGCATTAACCCTCTAATGCCCATGGCCGTCTTCAGATTTTAAATAGTTTTTGGCTAAATAACAATATTTTATTAAACAAGTTGCATTATATCCATAGAAAACTTAACTACCTACTTTTTTTGCCTTCAAAATTTTTTTTTGTATAAGGAACGGTTTTGAAGCGAGAAGCATGTAAAGTGAAAATTTAGAAAATTTAAAAGAATTAACTTTTTAAAACAGATAAAAATATTTGAAAAATTACCAAAAATAAATTTACAATCTGGTGTACTTTACCGATAATAACAAAGCTAGTTTAGAGCCTCTAATTGTAAAATTAGTTAAAAATTTTTCTCTAGGACTCACAGGATAACACTGGGATACGTTTTACAAATATCTCTCTAACTCAAAAACTGGCCAACAGAAATTAAACACAGATTATATACTCAGAAGTAGTAATAAGCAGAACTAATTTCGTCAAAATTTATTGATGTTTAGTGCCAAATTCGCCAAATTTCATAATTTTCAAAAAGCGAAAATCGCCATAACTTTTGAAATAACAACAACTGATCAACAATTTTTGCTACGTAGTTTTATTTTATTGATAATAGCTGTATTTTGTCTCATGCCTATCACCGTTAAGTAAATAAAGCAAATATACGCTAAACCGATTGTAGTATAAAATTTTTTAAAAAGGTTATGTTTATAATTTTTCCGTTATAATCGAATGTACGTTAGCAAAAGTTTTTAGGACATAACGCGAATAAGTTACGTTAGATGTGAAAATGTATAAACGTTGAGTTTTCAACGTTGATAATTATCCGTATTGAAAGTTAACGTGCATACAAAAATGTATAAACGTTCAGTTTTCAACATTGATAATTATCCGTGTTGAAAGTTAGCGAGCATACAAAAAGTAATGTGTTAGTTTTCGTCTGAAATGCGTTTTTATGCACTTTGAGTTTTTTTATGAGTTAAGGAATATAGTTAAGTCGAAAACACAGCTAGTGCTATTTACAGCAAAAACCGAAGTTACCCAGTGTAGAAAATCATTACCAGATATGTGGTTATGTAACTACATACTTGGTAATGGTAACTAGTTACTTTTGCTATTACATTTCTTATTACCTTTATATGGCGATGTCGCGAAAAATAATGAGTTATGGTTACACACCAGCATACGAAAAATCAAAAAATATATCGTTACCTATGTGCTTACCAGTACTGACAAAAATAATGAGTCTAAAAATAGATTTTCAAAACATAAATTGTATAAAAAAAATATTTTTTATTGTATTTTTTAAATAAAATTTGCTGGTGCGGGAATCTGAGCTCTACCATCTGATCTATTTTGACATGTAATATTTAATAGATAAAAACATAATTGACCTGCTGCACACAAGTAAGCTTACTCGCCAACATACAAAAAAATCCAAAAATATGTGGTTATATATATTCTTACCAGTGTTTAAAAAATATTGAGTCTAAAAATAGATTTCAAAAAATTTTCAAAAAAATCTAGAAAATTATTTTCTATTTGAAATAAGTAATGATAAAAATAAGTCATTATCAGTAACTCATTATTATATGTTTTAAAAGAATGCAGAAGGTAAGTGGGTGTCATTACTGGTAGTCCAAAAAATATTGATATGCCATTACCGTTTCTACACTGGGTTGTTAAGTATTGGCAAATCTAGCACGGTTTTTTGAAATATGTTTTTATAAAAAAATTTCAGATGTGTTTCTGTCTATTCAGAAAGTTTTAGAGTGTTATTCTTCTTCGATTTGGAGAGAATACTCCTTGAGTATAATATGACGCAAATATTCAACAATAATTCAAATACCCAGTCAGAAAAATACAAACGGGAAAGTTTATGGCAAGGCACTTTAACAGGTGGTACAATTACTGACAAAAAGTGCTTTCTCATTCTCAAAATGATAACATCATTAGACAAAAGGATGGCCTGTTCGCACTGGGGAAACAAAATTGGCAAAACCAATAAATAGGTGGTCGGAAAATTGATATTCCAAAATATAATTTAGGAAAAGTTCATTTGTATTTTTCTTGGTCCTGCCGTGATTTGAACCCAGACCGTCAGAGTGTGATACGACAGCTCTACCTACTGCGCTACCGAGACATATAATACTTGGTGGCTAAAAACATAAATGAATGATGACAGCTGAATAACTACTGGTTGTGCAAAAATGCTAGCACTGGCAAAAAGGTTGGTGGAACGAACATGCCAACGTTGGAAAAACGAAAAAAGTTTGGTGTTAAAGGAGCTTTTCCACAAACAAACATCAATTTTAAGAAACATAAATTTTATTTTAATTAAAAAAATTTTAAAAAAAATTTTTTTCCATGTAACCGGATTTGAACTCGGATCCTTTTGATTAGAAACCATGGATGGTAACCGAAACGAATGCGGTATCGGTATTTTAAGGATAACGGTATTTGAGTTATTTCGGTAACGGTATTTTAAAGATAACGATATTTGGGTTATTTCGGTAGCGGTATTTTAAGGTTAACGGTATTTCAGTTATATCGGTAACGGGTTTTTAAGGGTAACAGTACTCAGTTATTTCGATGCATCCCGCAATTTTTTTACGAAAAACAAACGGGATTAAAAACAGAACCAATTTATCAACTTAATGTTCAAAAAGTACTCAATAACCACGTGAAATTATCAAAAGCAAAAAATTAAAAATACCGGTAACGGTATTTTAGGGATAGCGGTATTTCATTTGTTTCGGTAACGGTATTTTAGGGGTATTGATATTTCATTTATTTCGGTATCGGTATTTTAAGAATAACGGTATTTCAGTTATTTCGGTAACGGTATTTTAAGAATTACGGTATTCCGGGTATTTCGGTAACGGTATTTTAGAGGTAACGGTAGTCAGTTGAAAGGCTTTTGAATCGATAACGGTATTTTAGCGGTATTGCCTGGCAATCCTGCTAGAAACTTTTTTAAAAAAGCGTCATCAATTTCTGACTGTATAGCACTGAATAATCACGCCTTGCAAACGGTGGCATATCACTCTATTCCAATTTTTTTACAGTGATTGTTTTTATAAACCACAGAAATTTTTGTAAGACAAATACAGCAGTGCTGGTAGAAATATGAGTACTGGGTATCGAGTATTTGTCTGTTTTTTTTTGGGTACTTGATATTTTCAAAGTTGCATTTTCGATATAAAGATTGAAATAACCAAAATCGAACAATTTTTGATCTTAGCTACCCAGTGTAGAAACGGTAATGACATATCATTATTTTTCGGACTACCAGTAATGACACCCACTTACCTTCTGCATTATTTTAAAACATATAATAATGAATTACTGATAATGACTTATTTTTATCATTATTTCAAATAGAAAATAATTTTCTATATATTTTTTTAAATTTTTTGAAATCTATTTTTGGACTCAATATTTTTTAAACACTGGTAAGGATATATGTAACCACATATTTTTTGATTTTTTGTTTGTTGGCCAGTAAGATTACTTGCGTGCAGCAGGTCAATTATGTTTGTATCTATTAAATATTACATGTCGATATAGCTCAGATGGTAGAGCTATTGACTGGCAATCTGTAGGCCCAGGTTCGATTCCCGCACCAGCAAATTTTATTTTAAAAAAAATATAATAAAAAATATTTTTTTTTATATAATTTATTTTTTTCAAAATCTATTTTTAGACTCATTATTTTTGTCAGTAATGGTAAGCACATAGGTAACGATATATTTTTTGATTTTTCGTATGCTGGTGTGTAACGATAACTCATTATTTTTCGCGACATCGCCATATAAAGGTAATAAGAAATTTAATAACAAAAATAACTAGTTACCATTACCAAGTATGTAGTTACATAAACACATATCTAGTAATGATTTTCTACACTGGGTATATTAAAAAGTGCTTGACTAATTAAAACAAGATTTACGATTTAAGTACGCTATTATCTTTTTTTTACTACTCGATATTTTCAGAGTTGAATTTCCGATGTAAAAAATATATAAGGGTTGACATAACCTAAACTGTTTGATTAATTAAAATAAGATTTATGATTTAACTAGGCTTTTATCATTTTATGTCAATAAATGGATTTCTAATATTTTACTCAGTTTTGTGAAAAATCGCTTTGAAGCTTAAACGTATTTTGCATTTTGGAGCTGAAACTCATTTTGCACGAATATAATAAAAATAAAAGTGTTTCCATACGATTTATGGCAAAAATAAGTTAAACGAGTAAAAAGGTTAAAGTCGGGCATGCCGACTATACAATACCCTACACCAGTCTGGTTAAAAGTCAACTAATGTTTGGATCCGAAATTCGAATGGGTTAAAATGGGACTTGTGTCAAAATTTTCTACAGTGTGAGTCAGCGAACCAAATTTCATTAAAATATCTTAATATTTGCGACCTGCAGTTTGTAACCAAGCCAATTTTGGGGGGACCCTTATATGGGCACTAGGTCTAAACATGGACCGGTGTTAACCAAAATCAATAGGCTTCGTCCTTGGGCTGACATAGGTTTGTGTACCAAATTTCATCAAAATATCTTAATATTTACGACCTGCACCGTATAAACAATATAATTTTGGGGGGATCCTTATATGGGCACTAGGTCTAAAAATGGACCGATGTTCACCAAAATCAATAGGAGTCGTCCTTGGGCCAACATAGGTCTGTGTACCAAATTTCATCAAAATATTTTAATATTTGCGACCTGCAACGTATAAACAATATAATTTTGGGGGGACCCTTATGTGGGCACTAGGTCTAAACATGGACCGTTGTTAACCAAAATCAATAGGCTTCGTCCTTGGGCTGACATAGGTCGGTGTACCAAATTTCATCAGAATATCTTAATATTTACGACCTGCAGCGTATAAACAATATAATTTTGGGGGACCCTTATATGGGCACTAGGTCTAAAAATAGACCGATGTTCACCAAAATCAATAGGCGTCGTCCTTGGGCCAACATAGGTCTGTGTACCAAATTTCATTAAAATATCTTAATATTTGCGACCTGCAGCGTATAAACAATATAATTTTGGGGGGACCCTTATATGGGCACTAGGTCTAAACATGGGCCGATTTTAACCAAAATCAATAGGGTTCGTCCTTGGGCCGACATAAGTCAGTGTACCAAGTTTCATCAAAATATCTTAATATTTACGACCTGTAGTGTGCGCACAAGAATGCATGGACAGGCGGACAGACGGACATCGTTAAATCGAAATAAAACAAAAATTCTGAGCCGATCGGTATAATATAAGGTGGGTCTAGGACTAATATTTTTTTGTGTTACAAACATCAGCAGAAACTTTTAATACCCTGACCACGTAGTGGTTTAGGGTATAATTACCATAGTCCGTGGTTAGAAAAGTGATAAAAAAAACTTTAATGAACGTTTGTCTTTTACCGTGATGATTCTCGCGATCATTGAAAAAAGAAAATCAAGTCCATAATTTCCCAAAAAGTATCTGGGTTAGCAATTTATTCATCTTTTGATATTTGTAACACCAAAAAATATTGGACCTCGACCCAAAAAATAGTATACCGATCGACTAAGAATCACTTTTTATTTCGATTTAACGATGTCCGTCTGTCTGCCCATGCATTCTTGTGCGCACTCTACAGGTCGCAAATATTAAGATATTTTGCTGAAATTTGGTACACAGACCTATGACGGCCCGAGGACGAAGCCTATTGATTTTGGTTAAAATCGGTCCATGTTTAGACCTAGTGCCCATATAAAGGTCCCCCAAAATTGTATTGTTTACACTGTGCAGGTTGCAAATACGAGGATATTTCAATGAAATTTGGTACACAGACCTATGTCGACCCAAGGACGAAGCCTATTGATTTTCGTTAAAATCGGTCCATGTTTAGACCTAGAGCCCATATAAGGGTCCTCCCAAAATTGGCTTGTTTACACGCTGCAGGTTGCAAATACGAGGATAATCAATAAAATTTGGTACACAAACCTATGTCGGCCCAAGGACGAAGCCTATTGATTTTGGTTAAAATCAGTCCATGTTTAGACCTAGTGCTTATATAAGGGCCCTCCCAAAATTGGCTTGGTTACACGCTGCAGGTCACAAATACGAAGATATTTCAATGAAATTTGGTTCGCTGACTCACATGTTCCCAAGGACAAAGCCTATTGATTCTAGATACAATCGGTACATATTTGGACCTATCGCCCATATCGTCTATATTTTCAATTTTTTCTTTTATCATTTTATAGAAAATTTTGATTGCGTTTTAACCCATTCGAATTTCCCATCTGATTTTCAGCAAACTACTTTTGTTGAAATTACCATCTTTTTTGCAAGTACGCTCCTGACTAAAAATTTGCTGACACAGCAACATTTTTTGATGACTTTACTGACTTTTTTTATCGAGTATTGAAAAATAACCGATTTTACCAGCATTAAAATACAGGAAAAATGCGTTTTACAATCACTATCAAAGCGGCCCAAATGAGTGTTCTTCCATTCCTTTATTTTTAACCCCACTATTATCCAGTGGTATGTCAGAGCTTGAGTTTTCGTTATACAAACCGTTCGTACCTGTGAGTATACTGAACATAATATAAGCATACACTAAAATGTAGTACAAAACGAGTAAAAAGGTTAAAGTCGGGCATGCCGACTATACAATACCCTAAACCAGTCTGGTGTATTGTTTGGATCCGAAATTCGAATGGGTTACAATGGGGCTTATGTCAAAATTTTCTATAATGTGAGTCAGCGCACCAAATTTCATTAAAATATCTTAATATTTGCGACCTGCAGTTTGTAACCAAGCCAATTTTGGGGGGACCCTTATATGGGCACTAGTTCTAAACATGGACCGATGTTCACCAAAATCAATAGGCTTCGTCCTTGGGCCAACATAGGTCTATGTACCAAATTTCATCAAAATATCTTAATATTTGCGACCTGCAGCGTATAAACAATATAATTTTGGGGGACCCTTATATGGGCACTAGTTCTAAACATGGACCGATGTTCGCCAAAATCAATAGGCTTCGTCCTTGGGCCAACATAGGTCTATGTACCAAATTTCATCAAAATATCTTAATATTAATACCTGCAGCGTATAAACAGTATAATTTTGGTAGGACCCTTATATGGGCACTAGCTCTAAACATGGACCGATGTTCACCAAAATCAATAGGCTGCGTTATTGGGCCAATGTAGGTCTGTGTACCAAATTTCATCAAAATATCTTAATATTTACGACCTGCAGCGTATAAACAGTATAATTTTGGTAGGACCCTTATATGGGCACTAGGTCTAAACATGGACCGGTGTTAACCAAAATCAATAGGCTTCATCCTTGGGCTGACATAAGTCGGTGTACCAAATTGCATCAAAATATCTTAATATTTGCGACCTGCAGCGTATAAACAGTATAATTTTGGTAGGACCCTTATATGGGGACTAGGTGTAAACATGGACCCATGTTCACCAAAATCAATAGGCTCCGTTATTTGGCCAACATAGGTCTGTGTACCAAATTTCATCAAAATATCTGAATATTTGCGACCTGCAGCGTATAAACAATATAATTTTGGTAGGACCCTTATATGGGCACTAGGTCTAAACATGGACCGATATTCACCAAAATCAATAGGCTGCGTTATTGGGCCAATATAGGTCTGTGTACCAAATTTCATCAAAATATCTTAATATTTGCGACCTGCAGCGTATAAACAGTATAATTTTGCTAGGACCCTTATATGGGCACTAGGTCTAAACATGGACCGATGTTCACCAAAATCAATAGGCTGCGTTATTGGGCCAATATAGGTCTGTGTACCAAATTTCATCAAAATATCTTAATATTTACGACCTGCAGCGTATAAACAGTATAATTTTGGTAAGACCCTTATATGGGCACTAGGTCTAAACATGGACCGATGTTCACCAAAATCAATAGGCTGCGTTATTGGGCCAATGTAGGGCTGTGTACCAAATTTCATCAAAATATCTTAATATTTACGACCTGCAGCGTATAAACAGTATAATTTTGGTAGGACCCTTATATGGGCACTAGGTCTAAACATGGACCGATGTTCACCAAAATCAATTGGCTGCGTTATTGGGCTAATATAGGTCTGTGTACCAAATTTCGTCAAAATATCTTAATATTTACGACCTGCAGCGTATAAACAATATAATTTTGGTAGGAACCTTATATGGGCACTAGGTCTAAACATGGACCGATGTTCAAAAAAATCAAACTTGTTCGTCCTTGGGCCAACATAGGTCTGCGTGCCAAATTTCATCAAAATATCTTAATAGCTGCGACCTGTAGAGTGCGCACAAGATTGCATGGACAGACAGACAGACGGACGGACGGACGGACAGACGGACATCGTTAAATCGAAATAAAAAAAATTCTGAACCGATCGGTATACTATAAGGTGGGTCTACGACCAATATTTTTTGGTGTTACAAACATCAGCACAAATTTATAATACCCTGACCACATAGTGGTGTAGGTTATAAATATTAATTCTTGCGTAAATTTGCGATGCACAGTTATAAATTTTTCAAAAATTTGTTGTTTTTGCACTCATCGTTTATGAAACTCTATTGACATTAGGGATACCGATCCCGAAATCCCGATCCCGAAAATCCCGGGATTTTCGGGATTTACGAATCCCGAAATCCCGGGATTGTTCTTGAAAAAATCCCGGGATTTCCGATTTCATTATTTGGCATATTTTATCACTTTTGTATTTATTTTTATTGTTATATTCGACCTAAATCACTTAAAAGTCTAATATCTTATTAAATTTTATTAAAAAAAACTAATTTCTACTATTCGTAAATAACACAGGCCGACAAAATTTGATGAAATTTTCTAACCAAGAATGAGACTTACTTTTCCGACGGCTTTAGACGTGCTGAATCCGAATCTGACCTAGAAGTGCAAAAACACGTTTTTTGGGTACATTTGAGGTCCTATAACTTCCAGAAATTTATTTTTTTCATAATCGGATTCAGCATGTCTAAAACCTTTGGGAAAGTATAGTCCGATTCTTGGCTAGAAAACCTTGTCACACATTAAATAGATCTGAATATAAACCTAAATAATTTAAAAATTTTATTCATCTTCAAAACTATTAAAAACCGTAATTCGGATTTATTCAATCTTTTAACGGACATGTTTTTATTAATTTTATTGATGATTTACTGAAATCTTAACTTCATGCAAAATAATTTTGCCAAATATTAGTGTACCAAAAACAGAAAATTTTTGTTAAAGTATTTAGTAAAACCTAACCATCTACCTTTCTGAAATCAGCAGAGATATGTGCTCAATATTTTATATTAGTACACTTAAAGAATCCAATATAATATCACTTAATATTTTTGATGATTTCAGCAGAGAGGTTTGTATGGGCATTCAATTAGTTTTAGACAAATATAACTAAAAATTTGTAGACATAGCACTGTTTTTGCTACTTTTAATTAAAAAGTTTTTTCTCAGAAGTTTCAGAGATAAATTGTAATTTGTAATTAATTGAATTAACCTTATAAGTATATTACTTATATTTCGGAAATTTAACAATTATTTAGCAAACACGTTCTGCAGATTTCGGTTTTTATGTTTTTATGGCGAAACTTTTTTGCTAATTACTAGTAGCTTTTTCTGCTATTTTTACGTACTTATTTCTATGGGTGTACTTTCGTTTAAAGCCTGATTCACAATGCTGTAGTACTCCACTCTAAGCTGATTTTGTTTCTTTCTTTTTCGCACATCTATATTTTTTGTATCATGCCATCCGTACTTTAGTCTACTCCACTCTGCGGCGTTGAACACTCCAGCATTGTGAATCCGGATTAATTTGTTTATTTTTTTATACTACAAGAAATAAATAAGTAGATTTGTAATGAATTATTTTAATTTGTAGGGTTTATTTCAGCTATTTATTTTTAAAATTAAAAATATAATGAAACAGGAAAATCCCGAAACCCCGAAAAATCCCGAAATCCCGAAAAATCCCGGGATCCCGATAAATCCCGGGATCCCGAAAAATCCCGGGATCCCGGGATTTCAATTTTCAAAATCCCGAATCCCGGGATTTGTAAAAACCAGTCCCGTTCGGCATCCCTAATTGACATACAGTGCGTTCATAAATGATAACACATTTGGTAATCTGTGAATCAATGTTCTATAAAATTTTAACTATTCATGCTATGTATAATTATCATCTCTTTGTGGAACTTGTACTAATATGTTCTCTTTCCTAAAATAAATTTATATTACAAAAAACTCCCGTTAATTAGAAATACCGTCATTAAAATCTCTCACAATACCTAGCACCAGTGTTGCCACTTTTTGAATAATTATTCAAAAACGAGACTGTTTACTCATTCATTGGATAATTTTTGAATAAGGATATTTTTGTGTAGTTTTTGTGTAATTTCACTTTTTACAGAAATTTCCGTAAATTTTTATAAGTTCCGTAAATTTTTGAAAGTTAATAAAAATTAGTCGATATAGACGAAACGAGATTGTCTGTGAACTATTTACCACAAATCTCCAGTTTCTGTTGAATGATTTCATAAATTTTTTCAACGCTAAACCGAGTTTAGAAGAAATCAAAAATGGTGCTATGTATTTTTGTGTTTTGTTTAAAGCTCCGTCTTTATGTTCCAACATGTTCCAGATTTCAACAGAATCGTACAAAATTTTTGAAAAAAAATATCGGTAATTTTTTGTGAAATTGTTATATTTTTATTTATGCCCAGCCAGCAATTTCGGAGCGCTCATAAATAAGATTCTTAAATGGCTCATAGAAATGATTATTGTTTTTTTGAAAACACTTTTTTTTTTGGTAGAAGATATGAACCTTCAGAAAACAATCTAAAAAGTTGTCTCTACAATCTAAAAAGCTGTCTCAAAATGAGGGTTAATTTTTCAGACTCAAAGAAGATTCCAAAATTATTTAAATTTATGACGAAAATTTCGATTTTATACGTTCTTTTTTCTGAGTCATTTCTGAGTACACAGGGGGCTCTTTTGGACGGACCACTTTTATAGGAAAAAGTGGAAAAATGTTTATGTTTTTGGAGCTCATTTCTGAGTCATTAATGATCATCTTTTTTGCTGGGTGATTAAAATTTGAGGGGTATGGGAGAGAATAACTAGCAAGTAAGTTATATTTTTGCATGTAACGCATCTGAATGAAGTACCCTTTCTGAAAAAACATAAATACTTTTTTCTGAAAGCAGCTTTAATATGGATAAAATACCATTTTATTAATATTCAAATTTAAAAGCACGCCATTTTAAGCCTGAAAAGATATTGCATTGAAATTCCCTTTAGTTAATAGAATAATTTGATATATTTTTCAGGGAAATTGGCCTGGATTTGCTTTTGCAGAAGGCAAAAACTCAGACCAGGTTATTGCAAAAATGCAAAATTTTAAAATTAAATTCGAACTGAATTAATAAATTTCTAATTAATCAATTAAAAAGGTCAAAAAAACAATTTTTATTTTTTAAGTAAAAATTAAAAACCAACACTTTGCAAAATTTTAGTTTTAAAATGCAAATAACTTTTGCACATTGCAGATGAAAAAATGCTAAGTCTTTATAAATCGGTTTATAAATAGAAAAAAATGCAAAACTTTGTTAAGAAATGGCGAAATTTTTTACAAAATATTTTTTTTTTCTTCCCTACTGTGCTCAGGAGAGTTTATTTTGAAAAACTTTTGTGTAATTTAATACGGTTTTGGATAATTTTTGACCTACAGCTGTATAATTTTTTCTTTTACTGGTGGCAACACTGCCTAGCACATTTTGGCGTTCAAATTGTATAGCACAAATGCAAAAAAAAACTTTGTTTGGTAAAAAGTACACTTTTAATTCAACATATACTATTTAATTTTATTAAAAACATTAGTAATACGCAAAATACCAGGGGGAAATGTACTAGTGAATTTGAAAAAGGTCAAGTTTTAACATTGTCAGAAAATGGTGCATCAAAAGTGGAAATTGCAATTCAAATCAGCAGAAGTTGAAAGGTTGTTTATAATTATTTGAAAAATTATGGTAAAATAAAACCAGTGGTAGAAGAAAAAAAGTTGAGTAAACGCGAGCGCCGACTAATTTCGAATAGAACAAGCAACAAAGCTAAAGGCTGTGCCCAACTTGCTGGATGCGTTTCAAACAAAGTGTGTAGAATGACCACTTGAATGTTCTTAGCTCTTCCAAATATATTCGAAGACAAAGAATGAAAAAAATTCCTGGTCTTTTAAAACGTCATATTAATGCACGTTCGGACATTTGCAAAAATAATATGTGTACAAATTGGTCAAATGTAAGCTGTTTCATGTTGTGTTTGAAAATAATTATTTGAAAATTATTTGAAAAAATAATTTTTTTGATGAAAAAAATGATGTTGATGTTTTGGAATGGCCTGCTTGCTCTCCTGATATTAACCCAATAGAAAACATATGGAGAATTCTCGTCAGGAAAATTTAAGCCAAAACTCGTCAATTCCTGAATGTGAATGCGCTAAAAAATTTAATTTTCAAAGAATGGGAAGCACTTAATCGAGGTCTTATGAAAAGAATAATAAGTTCTATGCAAAATAGAATTTTTGATTGCATTAAAGCAAACGGTGGTAATACGAATTATTAAGATGATATTGTTTTTGTTATATTTATTAAATAAATTAAGGAATGGGTTTTTATTTTTGCCAAACAAAGACTCATTTGCATTTGTGTTATACAATTTGAACGCTTTAATATACTGCGATGTAAGAAATTTTAATAACTGTATTTCTAATTAATGGGTGTTTTTTGTAATACAAGTTTTTTTTTGGAAACATAACATATTAATACAAGTTCCACAAAGAGATGATAATTATAGAATGCATAGTTGAAATTTTATAGAACATCGATTCACTGATTAGCAAATGTGCTATCATTTATGAACGCACTGTAGTAAAATTTCCAGCACTTTCCGAATTCCATTAAACTATAATAAAAAGTTAATTCAAAGAACTTGCTTAATTTGTCAATACTTTTATTTAACCACGCATATTGTATTCGTATCATATGGGACAATAAATACTTTAATTGATCCGACATAATTTTTACTGTAGCGGGACAGTTGGTATGGAAAGCCTCGTATAATAGTATATACATATTTATATAATAGTATGTGTGTAATTCTCAGTCACATTATGCATGACAACAGCATATTGTGCTGACCTAGTTCCACACATTTTTTTTGTGAATGAATTTTCATTGAATTTCCACACATTATGTGGAATGTAATTTTGTCAATGCATTTTCTTTTTGTGGCGTCATCATGTTGTATATGAGCTGATACCAATTGAAATCAAAAATATTTAATGGTAAGATTTTCTACCGCGATACCTACCAATTTGTACAATAGTTAGTATTTTGTCAATATTGATTAGAAAGGCCAATATTTTGGATAATGTGACAGTGTATTTGATAATATATTATATTTTCTAATCATAATTAAATATAACTTTTCTGATGATGAGAAATTGTTGATTTATGACTGGAGTTTTCCAAGTCCGATAGTTCATACACAAAACGTTATGTAATGTTTCGGTTGGTGTTTTCCCATCACCATTTCTTATTGTAGACAACTGATGAATGGGGATGCCCATTCGTTGTTTTTCAAACGGCAAATAAAATCGAATATGACAATATCATATTAGATTTTGGACTTAAGGTAGAACAATATTCTAACATAATATATTTAATATATTTAAACTTTATAAAAGTAAAAAGATAAAAATCAATTCTTATAGTACTTTTTACGGCCTTTGCAATGGTTATTTGAAAAGGATAATGAACTTTAAGGTCAAAAAATATAAATGAATATATCTTAAAACGAGTTGTTTTTTTTTTATTTTTTAATCTAGACATTTGTTTCAATAATCGCAAAAATTAGGGAGCCCACTTTTGTAGTTTAAAAGTAAACGAATTAAAAAACAAGACCTACAAAGAAAGTTTAAGTATAATTTTAAACAATTTAAAAATGGTGTTTTTTACTTTATACTTTAAGTGTGGAACAGTCCATATTCGGTACGTCCGAGTTTAGTTTTTCCATTGGGCAAACGCTATTGAAAATGGTTACTCTCGATCCATGTTTTGACTTAGTCGCCATAGAAAGGTTTTATCCAGGGGTATGGCATCAAAAAAAAAATGAGTTTTTAAAATATCGTTGTCACTAGATGGCACTTTGTTAAAAAAATTTACAATTTTCTTTTTTTATTTAAATTTAAATAATAACAAACAACAAACCAAAAAAACAAACGGATATTTAAAATTTTATTATTTGACTATATTCCGCGCTTGTTTTTTCCTTATTTTGAGCAGTTTTCAGCAGTTTTTGCATTTTAAAATATAGGCTCAGCTGATACTAAATAGGTGCTCAGGTAATACTAAATTTCAGCGCCCTCTACCAGTGAATAGTGTAAGTTTTGATTTCCTATCTCTATAATAGTCTCTGGTTTTATCTGAGCTTAAACCGAAGCGATTTTTTGTATTGGATCTAAATATCGCACTTGATCAACAAGAGGGTTTTAACTCAAAATTTTTAAAATTTCACTTTTTGCAAGAAATCAATCAACAACATCAATATCTATCTACTGTAAAAATTTCAACGTATTCCGATTACTCTTTCATCTCGAAAACCACATTTGAAACCATTTTCGTAATAGTGTGTGGCTACCTTTATATCAACAAAAAGTATCAGAAAAAGGTATTAATAAATTTTTTTTGCAATAATTGCAGAAATGTAAAAGGAAAACAAATATGTAAGTATATTTTCAAATGGAATTTGTTTTCTATGATGTATTCGGATTTTCAAATTCTCTTCAAATGTAACCACAAACAGTTTTTCACCTCTACTGACAATTTTAAAATTTTGAGTTAATACCCTGTTGTTGATCAAGTGCTATATATAACTTTATTCAGTAATCAAATAACATAGTATTGTATAGCAAAAGATCTTTCTCAATTCTTTTGCGCTAAAAAATTGTGGAATAAATCGTACCAATTAGGAAAGTAGAACTCTAGGCCTAACTAAAAGATCAATTTTTGTACGCCAGACCAAAAGTTTGAGGTTTAAAGTTTTAAGACCCCTAAAAACTAAAAAATTTGCGATCGGCATTTTGGATTTGTATCGGAAAATGACGAGACGATATTTACCTGCGCAACGTAGCAATTCGGATTAGAAGAGCTGGACTAACATGTGCATGTCCACCGAAACTTCAATCCGATCCAACATTAAATCCATTTTTACAAAATTATACCCTACACTAAGTGGTATTAGCCTATAACTACTTTGTGCTGCTGTTTATTACTACCAAAAATATTCACAATTTTATTACATCTAATTGTATATTTCACTATATTTTTGTACCATTAATTGAAATTCTCTTCCCGGAATTCGATCCGCTTCTCGAAATATAACTGAAATCGTACTGTGATGTAGGATTTCGTATAGGTGACATGCCCGACCCTAACTTTTTTACTTGTTTTTATTAAATTTATTTAGTTTTTAACTGCTATTTATAACCGAAGGTAAAATTCTATTTTTCTGATGAACAAAATTTGCGTCATTCATACCAAGGATTTATTCTTGTATAAAATTATACATATCACAAGCTACACAAAACAAAAATAAATGTACGCAAATGTAGTCCTTTAGAGATACGACAAGGTTCATTGCCTTTTCTTGTCAAAGTTGACCCAAATAAGAGCTTGCTGGCTGGCTGACTGGTTAGTTGGTTGGCTTGCTGGTTTGGCAACAAGGCAACGAAATTCATTCAATAATGCAGTAAATACGACAGTCATTGAGTCTTCTTCTAACAATACGTGTACCACGAACAAACACACATTCACACTCTCTGCACACTTTCCATTCATTTTTATTTCCATTGATTTATGCATTTTACCATCCTTGGCAAGGTTGGTTGGTGCAGCTGGGTTCATTCACATTTTAACATACTTTTTATGAATGAAAGCATGCGCATGTTATTTTTCATTCTTAGCCTTGTTAAATAAAACAAAAAAATAAAAAAAAGATGAAAAAAGGCATCCATTCATACATATTGACTGTTGTATTACACATAACTTCATACATATGTATAAGCATTCATTCATCTAGGTCAATATCCTTGTTCGTTTCTTCTATGTATACCGGCTATAGGGTCTTGTGTTATATTGCACCAGAAAAACCTTCATTTATCATGAATGACGTCATCTATATCAATGATATTGTTAACAATATTAAATATGGATGTAAATGCAAAATTTGATTGAATTCGGAGTAATTAGAAAAATCGTTATATCAGTTAATTTTTGTTTTTGTAAAAATTTAATTGAAAATTTTTCAATTAAAGTTTCAATCATTTCAATTAAAAATTTAATCAAAAATCGTCAAAAATTTTAAATTAAATTGTGGCACTTTTATTAAATTTTTGCTTTCAAAATATTCTACACCTTCAGGAATGAAAAAACGATCGTTTTGGAGACTTTCCAGTTCCCCATCATGACTTTTCTTTTGAAAATGGTGGCATTACTGCATTTATTAATTATACCCTACACTCTAAAAATGCATGTAAAATAACTACTTTAAATCGTGTAGTTTTTCATGTACAAATACAGAAAATGCGCGAATTTAAGCACAAAATGTTTGAAAAATTAATTTAAATGTTTTTGTCTACAAAATTACATACAAAATATAGTATTTTGTATGTTGATAAACATGTTTTTAAGGCAATAAACACTTTCTTTGTATAGTTACATACGAAACATAGTAAATTCTAATTGTATCAGAGTTTTACATAAATTGTGCCTAATCATACTCCTTTAGGTATGTAATTAAAAAATGTCAAAAAAAAAATATTTACTGAAAATATAAAAGAAACAAACAGCCATTTTTTGTTCGAAAATATTAAAAATTCCAAAAATAATACGCTAAATCTAGATGGCTGTTCGGGAGCTGATACTGTACATTGGTTACAAATGAAGCTGGACAATGTAAAAAAAGTGGAGGTAACTACGGAGATATTCTTTAAAATTAGCGCAATATGATTCTTACGTATGGTTTAATATTTCTAGGTCCTTTTTTTTGGGATTATAATTTTAAAATCAGCATCTTTAATAAAGCAGATACTGTTTAAAACACCCAAGTGAGGCTTCCCAAATAAAAATTGGTTCATGTGACTGCAATAAAGAAATCAAATTATTTTTTCACGGGTTGCTCTTTGTTAAGAGATCACGTAAGGCTTTTTAAACCATCGGTATCATAATATTTTGTGAAATTATGTAACTTTTTTTTAAACTTAATTATTATAGCAATAAAAGTACCATTAAAATAAATAAGCATATTTTTAGCTTTTTAAATGCTCATTTTGCAGGGGCGTTTTAAGCATATTCAATGCAAACTAACACGCCAATAGTAGTAAAATAGGATGTTGCTAAACATTTCTTAGGCATTTAAACATGTATTTTTACATACAATATGTCTATTCAATTTACACACAATGTATGTAAATATTTCATTTTACATACAAAATGTATTCTTACCGTAATTATAGTAGGAGAAAAGATACCTACTATAAATAGAGTAATCTTACATGAAAATTTATTAGAGTGTACACCACTATGTGGTCATTATACCCTACACCACTATGTGGTCAGGGTATTATAAGTTTGTGCTGATGTTTGTAACACCAAAAAATATTGGTCGTAGACCCACCTTATAGTATACCGATCGGCTCAGAATTTTTTTTATTTCGATTTAATGATGTCCGTCTGTCCGTCCGTCCATCCGTCTGTCTGTCTGTCCATGCAATCTTGTGCGCACTCTACAGGTCGCAAATATTAAGATATTTTGATGAAATTTGGTACACAGACCTATGTTGGCCCAATAACGCAGCCTATTGATTTTGGTGAACATCGGTCCATGTTTAGACCTAGTGCCCATATAAGGGTCCCACCAAAATTATATTGTTTATACGCTGCAGGTCGCAAATATTAAGATCTTTTGATGAAATTTGGTACATAGACCTATGTTGGCCCAAGGACGAAGCCTATTGATTTTGGTGAACATCGGTCCATGTTTAGAACTAGTGCCCATATAAGGGTCCCCCCAAAATTGGCTTGGTTACAAACTGCAGGTCGCAAATATTAAGATATTTTAATGAAATTTGGTGCGCTACTCACATTATAGAAAATTTTGACACAAGCCCCATTTTAACCCATTCGAATTTCGGATCCAAACAATACACCAGACTGGTGTAGGGTATTGTATAGTCGGCATGCCCGACTTTAACCTTTTTACTCGTTTTCTTATGTTTTTGAGTGATTTGAGACACACTTTTTTAATTTTTTTATCTGCAATAAAAGTCAAAATATGAATAATAAAAAATAATAGTTGTATGATTTTACGGAAAGCATATTAAGAGTTTTTTTTTAATACGATTTGTTGTCTATAGTTCTTATGGTAAACTAAAATTTTTTACGAAACCATACTCATTTTGATTTAAAAATTTAATTGATATGATTGAACTTTTGACTGAAGATAAATTTGAAATCAAACAAAATTTTGATTGAAATTTTATAGGCAATAATTTTTTCTGTGTATCCCATATGATAGTCTCCGATTTTTATGAAATTCGGATTTGTGATAGAATCGACTTGTTTTTGTACTTTTTTGTTCGGTAGCATGACAGAGACTCTCAAAATTCGATATAAAAAGAAGTTTATAAAGTCAATGGCCTTGCAACACTCTCAATATATTCTATGGGAATAAGTATTATGTGCCTTCGAACAGGAACGAACTCCGACTGGTTAATCAGGAATAGAAAAGGCTCACTCAATCGGGCTCTTATACCAAAAAATGTTAGCTCGCTCTTACATATGTAAAAATGTAAGTTGCTAAAGAATAGCTTCTTCTTTGGCTCGTCAAAAAAATTAATTTTTAGCAAATTAGATATTAGCAAATTGACCATTGACTTTATAAATACAGTAGTCGCTCGGTTATATGAACTAATTCAAACAGAGCCTGTTCACTAAATGGAGAAGTTCACATAACCGAGAGAATGTAAAATAAGTAATTCAAATGATTTTTATTACATTAAGTTTTTATTTTTAATAAGTTTTTTAATAATTAATGTACATGAAAGTAGTCGGTTATATTTTTTTGTACTTTTTTGCTTCAAGGGATTTCTGTAGTGCCTTGTCCCTGCATTTTCGCAATGCCAAAATATTATTAATATCAGATATATTATTTTCACTCCAAGCAATAACTTTATTGCAAGGTTGGTTACCGAAACGAATAACGGTAAGGATAACGGTAACGGTATCGAATTTCGTTTGTTTCGGTAACGGTAAAGGTAACGGTATTTAAGATTGATTCGGTAACGGTATACCGTTATCGAAACAGCAATACCGGTACGTACCGGTATTAAAAATTACGTTAAAAACATATAAAAACAAGTAAAAACATAGCATATTCTTGCGTTTAAGTATTAAAAATACAGATTTTAACCTATAAATTCAATGCTGGTAGTTTTAGTAATTAAAATTATTTTCTATAAATTTTGTTGCAAAAATAACTCAAGATTATAAAATACAAAAGTTAAAAAATTGTAATTTTTTATATAAAATAATAAATACCGGTAAAATACCGGTAACTGCCCATAAAAATAACGGTATCGGTAACGGTAACGGTATTCAATTTGAAACGGTATTTTAGCGATAACGATATTTTAACGATAACGGTAACCAACCTTGCTTTATTGAATGCTTCGATTGCCTCCGTTGTGCTAATTTCAGCTGTTGTTACGATGCACTGCTCTTGATCATCATCTTCAAATTCGCTATCTATATCTTCGCTACCAATGTCTTGATTCCACGTCTGAATCTCTTCCCGTGAAAGCTATTCACATAATAGAGATAGGCTGTGTTCACTCTTTAGAACCTCCTGTGTTTAAATTTTGTTGTTCACTATTCTGGAAGTTTACATAACTGGATATTCATATAACCGAGCGGCTACTTTATTAGCAAACATTGCGAAGAAAAAAACATTTGGAAAATAAAACATTTGCCAAAAGGGAAATTTTTGCAACAATATATTCGTTTGCAGAATGTCAATCGCTGATTAGCTCTTTTAATTCATTTTCTGCACCATAAAGCCTTTTTCGAATTCCCCCGTTATTTTGAAACTTTTTAAGTGCGGTTTTTTAAATATATAACCTAGGGGCTATAATACCCATTTATACAATAAAGTTTGCTGGTTGACTGCAAAAAAAAGACGCGAAAAAAATTGCAAAATGGAAATTTTTTGCATCAATGTACTTGTTTACCGAATGTAAATCGCTGATTAAGTTTTTAAATTAAATATTTGTACCATAAAGTCTTTTTTTCCCATTTCGCTATTATTTTGCAATTCTTTACGTGCGTTTTTTTATATTTATAATCTAGGGACTTTAATACACATTTCATACAACAAAGTTTGGTGGCTAGTTGCAAAAAAATCGCGAAAAATAAAAACTTTTGCATCAATATATTTGTTTGCAGAATGTAAATCGCTGATTAAGTTTTTTAATTAATTTTTTGTATCATAAAGCCTTTTTCGCTTTCCGCGATTATTTTGCAATTTTTTAAGTGTGGTTTTTTAAAATTCATAATCTAGGGACTATAGTACCAATTTTATACACTAAAGTTTGATGCTTAGTTTGCAAATAAAATAAAAAAAATATATTTGCAAAAAGGAAAATTTTTGTATCATTATATTCATTTACAGATTGTTAATCGCTGATTGAGTTTTTAAATTATTTTTTTCTACCACAAAGTCTTTTTTCGCGTTCCGCTATTGTTTTGCAATTTTGGTGGTTAGTTGAAAAAAATTTGCGAAAAAGAAAATTTTGGCATCGATATACTCGTTTGCAAAATGTAAATCGCTTATTAAGTCTTTTAGTTCATTTTTTGAACCCCAAAGCCTTTTTTCGCATTCCGCCATTATTTTGCAATTTTTTACGTATGGTTTTTTAAAATTCATAACCTAGGGCTATAATACTGTTGGAATAATATAATTAAGGTTCCATTCTTGATTTTTATAATAACTAAATTATTATTTTCCATCCCTGGTTACAATCGATGTTTTAAGTCGTACAAAAAGCGCACATAATGACCCTGCAAACATTTGGAAGATATCTTCCAAGAAGATATTAAAGCGATATCTTCTAATTGTCATTTGAATGAAAATATTCAAGTAGTATTTACTTTGAAATTGTGTTCCTTCTATCATTTGGAAGATAATTTGGCGATACTTGGAAAAAAAAATAATTCAAAAGTTTTACCTTTTGTCATAATTTTTTATAATAATATTGCGGCAATATCACCTTTGTATCATCTGGAAGATAAAGCAAATTTGTTTGAAATCTTTTGTCAAATTAAAACTAAATTTGTACAAAAACAATCAAAAGATATATAGGAAATAAACTCGTGAAAAATCAAAATTAATTGCTCTGGAAAAATCGGCTAGGATGAAATCAAGATAATTTGTAAGTTGGTCAATGGATTATGTATGCAGATATTCTTTTTCAGGCTTAAATTTAATAATGAAAAATGTAAATCGTTTATTTTCTACCCGGGAGTTTATTTTGCGATATCACCCTTTTATCTTCCATATGGGTTATTGCTTTCGTATTGCCTGGAAGCATTGTTTTCGGGTAACAGTTGTTTCTGACGGAGGAAACTTCCAGAATACGAAATTGATATCGCCAGCAATAAATGTTTTCTTTCTGGCGATATGATCGGAGAATCTTCTTCGTATTGCCATGCTTGGTGGGTGGTGTTTGATATAATACATTTAGTATTGGTTTGAGTATGTTCCTGTTCCAAGGCACATTATAGAACAAATGCTTTCTCAGTGATAGAGAGTCCCCCAATCTCTTTATTCTGTATACTCTTTGATAAAGTCCAAGTCTAAGTTGCATAGGGTGTTTTATATATTAATTGTTGCAAAAAAATAAATATTCTTTTTACTTTCAGCAACTTTTTCTACACGAAATAAAAAAAAATAATTCGAATGTGGATCACAGAATTGTAAAAAATTCAGAACGTTTCACTTTAAAACTTTTTTATATATTGTAGATTCGGAACTCAGAACAGAGCCTATAAGAAGTTATCCTAAAATGTGTTTCTAAATTCCAAAATTTGTTCGAAATAGCAATTTTTCGAAATTTTTAATTCCTTGTGATTTTACAAATTCATGTTAATGGAAATGTTCCGGAACTCAGAACAGTGTTATAAGGTTTTTAAGTTATTATGCATATGCACTTTAATATTTTGTTTTAAATTTTTAGAAAAAAAATTTCAATAATTTCGCTGTTTTCGGTTTTGAAACATACAATTCAAATAATTTCGATTTATAAAGGGTGTTTTCTGAACCCGATGGTACTTTAAATTGTAAAAAATAACACAAAAAATTAAATTTAATCCAAAATTTTTTTTATTCCAAAGATCAATACATGGCATTAACATTTGAAAATGATTTCGGGCATATGGTCACCGCGGCTGTTCTTGACGAAGCGGATTGTGGACGTCCAATTTTGGGCCACTTTTTCGAGCATTGCTGGCCGTATGTCACGAATAACACGAACAATTTTGGCCTCCAAGGCGTCAATTGTTACTGGTTTATCAGCATAAACCAGTGACTTCAAGTGTCCCCACTGGAAATAATCGAGAGGTGTCAAATCGCACGACCTTGGAGGCCAATTGAAAAGTCCATTTCTCGAAATCAACTTATTGCTAAATTTTGATTTCAATAAGTCGATGTTTGCGGTCGCCGTATGGCACCTAGCGCCATCCTGTTGAAACGACATCGCGCCTTTATCAGTGTCATGCATATTTTCAAACAAAAAATCATTGATTATGATGTGGTAACGATCTCCATTGACCGTAACGCGAGCTCCGGCTTCATTTTTGAAGGAATAAGGTCCAATGATGCCACCAGCGTGTAAACCGCACCAAACGGTACATTTTTATGGATCTAATTTAGTTTGTAGGTTCTGTTGTGGATTGGTTTCACTCCATATGCGGCAATTTTGTTTATCAACAAACCCGTTAAGCCGAAAATGAGTCTCACCCGCTGAACACAATTTTGCGTCTATAAGTTGCGCGAACTGATGACAGATTTTCAAAGTAAATCTGGATATTTTGGTGGTAGCGTTGTTCTAGCGTCAATCTATTCATTATGATTTAGCAAAATTAAAAATGCCAAAAGTGAGCGCAGTATGAGAGTTCGTTTGACAGTTAACTATTTCGTAAGTTATATCGGTCTTAAAAAAACACCCTTTATAATGAAAAATTAGTAGTCATCGTTTTAATTGTGTATTCAATTAATTTAATATGTGTTTTAGGTTGTTCTCAACTAAATAATATTGTGAGTGTATAACAAAAATTTTATAGATATACATTAGGGCGGGTCAAATTGTATGGATAAAAATGTTTTGATATTGCGTACTCGATTTTTCGAAAGCTTTTAGCATGGGGGGAAAAAAGTTCCACTACGACATATCAAAAAAATCATTTTCGAGGCTCCCAAATTTAAATTTTTTGCAATTTTCTAATAAATCTAGATTAGCGCCATCTTGAGCTGGCTTTTTGAAACAACTAATAAAGTTGTAAACAATATAACATTACAACCTTTCCAGAAAGGTATTACTTATGAAAATCGGATAAAAAATGTGGCAACTAGAGGTAAAAGTATATAAGTAAAATTATTTTCTCCTTGTTGTCATCAACATCATTATCATCATTTCTCAACATTATCATCATTTCATCATCAAGCAGAAAATAATTTTACTTATATACTTTTACCTCTAGTTGCCACATTTTTTATCCGATTTTCATAAGTAATACCTTTCTGGAAAGGTTGTAATGTTATATTGTTTACAACTTTATTAGTTGTTTCAAAAAGCCACCTCAAGATGGCGCTAATCTAGCATTTATTAGAAAATTGCAAAAAATTTAAATTTGGGATCCTCGAAAATGATTTTTATACCCTACACCACTATGTGGTCAGGGTATTATAAGTTTGTGCTGATGTCTGTAACACCAAAAAATATTGGTCGTAGACCCACCTTATAGTATACCGACCGGTACAGAATTTTTATACCCTACACCACTATGTGGTCAGGGTATTATAAGTTTGTGCTGATGTTTGTAACACCAAAAAATATTGGTCGTAGACCCACCTTATAGTATACCGATCGGTTCACAATTTTTTTTTATTTCGATTTAACGATGTCCGTCTGTCCGTCCGTCCGTCTGTCTGTCTGTCCATGCAATCTTGTGCACACTCTACAGGTCGCAACTATTAAGATATTTTGATGAAATTTGGTACGCAGACCTATGTTGGCCCAAGGACGAACAAGTTTGATTTTTTTGAACATCGGTCCATGTTTAGACCTAGTGCCCATATAAGGGTCCTACCAAAATTATATTGTTTATACGCTGCAGGTCGTAAATATTAAGATATTTTGACGAAATTTGGTACACAGACCTATGTTAGCCCAATAACGCAGCCTATTGATTTTGGTGAACATCGGTCCATGTTTAGACCTAGTGCCCATATAAGGGTCCTACCAAAATTATACTGTTTATACGCTGCAGGTCGTAAATATTAAGATATTTTGATGAAATTTGGTACACAGCCCTACATTGGCCCAATAACGCAGCCTGTAGATTTTGGTGAACATCGGTCCATGTTTAGACCTAGTGCCCATATAAGCGTCCTACCAAAATTATACTGTTTATACGCTGCAGGTCGTAAATATTAAGATATTTTGATGAAATTTGGTACACAGACCTATATTGGCCCAATAACGCAGCCTATTGATTTTGGTGAACATCCGTCCATGTTTAGACCTAGTGCCCATATAAGGGTCCTACCAAAATTATACTGTTTATACGCTGCAGGTCGTAAATATTAAGATATTTTGACGAAATTTGGTACACAGACCTACATTGGCCCAATAACGCAGCCTATTGATTTTGGTGAACATCGGTCCATGTTTAGACCTAGTGCCCATATAAGGGTCCTACCAAAATTATAATGTTTATACGCTGCAGGTCGCAAATATTAAGATATTTTGATGAAATTTGGTACACAGACCTATATTGGCCCAATAACGCAGCCTATTGATTTTGGTGAACATCGGTCTATGTTTAGACCTAGTGCCCATATAAGGGTCCTACCAAAATTATACTGTTTATACGCTGCAGGTATTAATATTAAGATATTTTGATGAAATTTGGTGCATAGACCTATGTTGGCCCAAGGACGAAGCCTATTGATTTTGGCGAACATCGGTCCATGTTTAGAACTAGTGCCCATATAAGGGTCCCCCCAAAATTATGTTGTTTATACGCTGCAGGTCGCAAATATTAAGATATTTTGATGAAATTTGGTACATAGACCTATGTTGGCCCAAGGACGAAGCCTATTGATTTTGGTGAACATCGGTCCATGTTTAGAACTAGTGCCCATATAAGGGTCCCCCCAAAATTGGCTTGGTTACAAACTGCAGGTCGCAAATATTAAGATATTTTAATGAAATTTGGTGCGCTGACTCACATTATAGAAAATTTTGACATAAGCCCCATTTTAACCCATTCGAATTTCGGATCCAAACAATACACCAGACTGGTGTAGGGTATTGTATAGTCGGCATGCCCGACTTTAACCTTTTTACTCGTTTTTTATTTCGATTTAACGATGTCCGTCCGTCCGTCCGTCTGTCTGTCTGTCCATGCAATCTTGTGCGCACTCTACAGGTCACAAATATTAAGATATTTTGATGAAATTTGGTACGCAGACCTATGTTGGCCCAAGGACGAACAAGTTTGATTTTGGTGAACATCGGTCCATGTTTAGACCTAGTGCCCATATAAGGGTCCTACCAAAATTATACTGTTTATACGCTGCAGGTCGTAAATATTAAGATATTTTGATGAAATTTGTTACACAGACCTACATTGGCCCAATAACGCAGCCTATTGATTTTGGTGAACATCGGTCCACGTTTAGACCTAGTGCCCATATAAGGGCCCTACCAAAATTATACTGTTTATACGCTGCAGGTCGCAAATATTAAGATATTTTGATGAAATTTGGTACACAGACCTATATTGGCCCGATAACGCAGCCTATTGATTTTGGTGAACATCGGTCTATGTTTAGACCTAGTGCCCATATAAGGGTCCTACCAAAATTATACTGTTTATACGCTGCAGGTCGCAAATATTAAGATATTTTGATGAAATTTGGTACATAGACCTATGTTGGCCCAAGGACGAAGCCTATTGATTTTGGTGAACATCGGTCCATGTTTAGAACTATTGCCCATATAAGGGTCCCCCCAAAATTATATTGTTTATACGCTGCAGGTCGCAAATATTAAGATATTTTGATGAAATTTGGTACATAGACCTATGTTGGCCCAAGGACGAAGCCTATTGATTTTGGTGAACATCGGTCCATGTTTAGAACTAGTGCCCATATAAGGGTCCCCCCAAAATTGGCTTGGTTACAAACTGCAGGTCGCAAATATTAAGATATTTTAATGAAATTTGGTGCGCTGACTCACATTATAGAAAATTTTGACATAAGCCCCATTTTAACCCATTCGAATTTCGGATCCAAACAATACACCAGACTGGTGTAGGGTATTGTATAGTCGGCATGCCCGACTTTAACCTTTTTACTCGTTTTCAGTCTACTATCATTCAGCAGAAAGTTTAGTGATTTTAGCAAGGATTTTTTTCATTTGCAATCGACTAAGTGTTAGCAAAACTTTTGTTAAGATTACTATTTTTTGTGTTAAAAATCAGCTCGCTGATTTTCAGCAAACACTTTTGCTGAAATTACCAACTTTTTTTACAAGCACGCTCCTGACTAAAAATTTGCTGACACAGCAACATTTTTTGCCGACTTGACTGAATTTTTTTTTTTTGAGTGTAGGTCTAAACATGGGCCGATTTTAACCAAAATCAATAGGGTTCGTCCTAGGGCCGACGTAAGTCTGTGTACCAAATTTCATTGAAATATGTTCGTATTTGCGACCTGCAGCATGTAAACAAGCCAATTTTGGGGGACATCCTTATATGGGCACTAGGTCTAAACATGGACCCATTTCAACCAAAAATGGGTCCATGGGCGTCGTCGTGTAGAGTGTTCACAAGAATGCACCGACAGACAGACAGACGGACGGACGGACAGATGGACATCGTTAAATCGAAATAAAAAAAATTCTTAGCCGATCGGTATACTATAAGGTGGGTCTAGGACTAATATTTTTTGGTGTTACAATCATCAGCACAAACTTATAATACCCTCTCCACGTAGTGGTGCAGGGTATAAATACCATTTATAATCCCTGACAAATACGTATTTTCGGGTTTCGCTACAAACCCATCATCAATATCCATACCTTTATGCGTTTAATAACTGATGACGATCTGGTTTTGATGAAATTCAACTCTTATTGTTGAAGCTTTATTATAAATGCATATTCGAACAGCGTAATTCGTAAACTTATACAATAGTCTTATTGCAGGATTTTAAGGTAATTTGTGAAAAACAGTATTCATATTTGCTTAATAACGAAAAAAATAATAAGGGTTTATAGTTCGTACTCATTAACTGTTTTAAGCCTTTAATAAAGTTTGGAGTGAGGAGGTCACTATTTAATTTTAAATTATTTCGTTTTCAGACATTAAAGCTAATGACCTTTTTCGAAAAAATTTCAAAAAAAAAGTTTAAAAGAAAAACGAAACTTAGTAATGTACAAAACATAGTAAAAGATCGCCTTTTTAAATTCATTTGATTTTTGCTTTATAGCAAAATATTGGTCTCCGACTTTAAATGCCAAAGCTATAACGAAAAATGTAAAATGGCGACCCCTACGTTCGGCAAAATAAAAAATAATTTTTTGAAACTGCCTTGCAAAAATACTTTATATTAGAGGGTGTACGCGCACTTTTTTGTTTTCCCTGCAAGGTGGTAGGGCCTACGGTCCACCAAAAATGAACATGCTTGCAAACTACAATTCGTAAATATGAAGTTATTTTAATGAAATTTGGTACTTTGGCCCACGTAGTCCCAAAGACAAAGAAATAATTTCATTAAGACTGTGCTAAAATGAAAAATATTTATGCAAATATTTCATACAAGTAATGAATTTATTTCATTAAACACATAAAACTTTCACAACGTTTACCTCAAAACTAATGAAAGAAATTTCATACATTCTAAGAAATTTTCATTAGTTTAATAGTGCCTTTCATTAAAATTGATTTAATAAAACATGTTTTCATTGATTCAATGAAACCGTTCTTTGGGGACTTTTCAATGAAAAAATTCATTGTATTAATGAACAAATTCATTAATACAATGCACAAAATTTTATCAGTGGAGTTCTCTAATTTAAGAAAATACATTTTCACTTCCGATTACCTTATCAATCGTTTACTAAATTTGTACATCACTTACGCCTTATGTGGAAAAGAAAGAAAATAAACAATAGTGTTGCCAGTATTACATCGAAAAATTCATTTTTTATATTTCTAATAACTCTTTATTAAACGAAATGTGTACTTTAACTACAGGAAGCTTCAAAGGCCAAATACATTTTTTTATGAATTAGCACATAAAAATTTTTCATGTGCAAACTTGTTTTAAAAATTGCAATATTTATTTTCTTTCAGAATCATAAAAACCGCGTATGTGTCGAAAAGAGTTAGCAATTCCAAAAGTTTTATTTCATATTCGTAAATTATATAAAATTGTGATTCAGAATTTAATCTTACAGAAATTTTGAAGGACATCATTTGAAGTTTACACAAATTGGACTAAAACTTTTTTAATTTGTATGAAAATTGGCATACAAAAGGTTAATTTGCAATTTTTAGGGACATTAAATTTCTCTGAAATTTGTCGCAGACCACAACGAACCAGCTTTTAGGAGACAAAAGCTGACTATGTCCTGTTTTTCTATAGGGTTTTGAAGTGACTTAATAAACATATTTTAAGTAGAATAAATTGTAACGATTTTATACAGTTTTATTCAACGGTAAATTTGTTGTTTGGCTCTCCTAAAAAAATTGTATTGTATTGTACACTCAAAAAAAAAGTCAGTAAAGTCAGCAAAAAATGTTGCTGTGTCAGCAAATTTTTAGTCAGGAGCGTGCTTGCAAAAAAGTTGGTAATTTCAGCACAAGTTTTGCTGAAAATAAGCGAGCTGATTTTTACCAAAAAAATAGTAATCTTCAGCAAAAGTTTTGCTAGCACTTAGTCGACTGCAAATAAAAAAAATTCTTGCTAAAATCACTAAACTTTTTGCTGAATATTAGTAGACTGAAAAATACTCAAAAAACTTGTAGCGAAATTTTACTTTAGTTAATTTATTTGCTGAAAATTTAAATATTGAATATGTGTAGTGTTGTTTTTCTTTTTTTGTCATTTCCGTTTCCAGACAAGCTTCGACATCGACATCTTGTCTATCTGGTTGTCGTCCACGCTATGAATGCGGTTATCAGCACAATTTTTGTAGCAAAATAAATAAGTAAAACATTAGTTCAAATGTAGTTTAGAGCTAAAAGAATATAACTAAAATTTTTGCTGAAAACGGAATTTCAGCAAAAAAATTGCTGAAAACTAGTACACTTGATATACAAGACGTTTTACTAATTTTTCTACTAACTTATTTTTTTGAGTGTACATATGTACATGGGAATTTTTCATTACAATTGAATTTTCATTACCATTAGTTCATACCAATGACAATGAAAAAAATTCCATAACCATTTAATGGTAATGAAATATTTTTCATTTGAAAAATCATTACTAATGGTAATGAAATTACACTAATGTATAAAAAAACTAATTACAATTGATTAAAAACCATTTGTTTACAAAAAATTCAGCCAAATGAAAACGAACAACTGGTTTGGCCAGGGAAGTTATAAAACATAATTTATTAAGGATGATCCATTTAATTATGTTAAACTTTACCTGGATACAAATAACAACGGAATGGAAAGTAATATTTAATTTCAAATGAGCATGATCCTGAATGAGCATATTCCATCTTCGATTTCAGCGAATTTTACTCCATTTTTACGTTTTTCTGTCGATGGCAATTATTTTTTTTAATTTATTCATTATCAATGGTAATGAAATTTAAAATCATTGTCATTAATCAATGAAATTAAATTTTAGAATCATTACCATTAATTAAAAAAATGGTAATGAAAATAATTTCATTACAATTGATATCAATGTAATGGTAATGAAATCATCAATTAATTAGTCCACCTAATTAATTAGTCCCATGTATGGTATTGTATTTGCGTCCAAAGTTACGCTACGGAGTGTATCATCTTAAAAATTCTTATATCAGAATTTTCAATTATTGATCTGTGAAAAAACGTTTAAAAAACAAAGGAACGTGTTTAAAAAATATGTCAACATTTTGGGTTTCTAAATAAAAAGTAAAAGTTGTCGTAATCTAAGAATATTTTCATAAATGAAAGATTCAAATTTAGATTTTATTGTTATTTGAACCCAATTTCCTTATGACATTCTATTTTAATAATATTTTGCAAAATATTTTAACTCCTGAATTCCTTAAATTTTGTTTAGGTACTCAGATTTTCTCTAAAAATTATATTTTTCCAATTTTTGTATCAAAATACATATTTATGTACTTTAGTAGATCGATTTTTATACCCTACACCACTACGTGGAGAGGGTATTATAAGTTTGTGCTTATGTTTGTAACACCAAAAAATATTGGTCCTAGACCCACCTTATAGTATACCGATCGGCTCAGAATTTTTTTTATTTCGATTTAACGATGTCCGTCTGTCCGTCCGTCCGTCTGTCTGTCTGTCCATGCATTCTTGTGAACACTATACAGGTCGCAAATATTAAGATATTTTGATGAACTTTGGTACACCGAGTTACGTTGGCCCAAGGACGACGCCTATTGATTTTGGTGAACATCGGTCCATGTTTAGACCTAGTGCCCATATAAGGGTCCTACCAAAATTATACTGTTTATACGCTGCAGGTCGCAAATATTAAGATATTTTGATGAAATTTGGTACACAGACCTATATTGGCCCAATAACGCAGCCTGTTGATTTTGGTTGAAATCGGTCCATGTTTAGACCTAGTGCCGATATAAGGGTACCCCTCAAAATTGTCTTTTTTACACGATGCAGGTCGCAAATACAAAGATATTTCAATGAAATTTGGTACACAGATCTATGTCGGGCCAAGAACGTTGCCTATTGATTTTGGTTGAAATCGGTCCATGTTTAGACCAAGTGCTCATATAAGGGTACCCCCAAAATTTTCTTTTTTACACGCTGCAGTTCGCAAATACGAAGGTATTTCAATGCAATTTGGTACACAAACCTATGTCGGCCCAAGGACGACGCCCATTGATTTTGGTTGAAATCGGTCCATGTTTAGACCTAGTGCCCATATAAGGGTACCCCCCAAAATTTTCGTTTTTACACTCTGCAAGTCACAAATACGAAGATATTTCAATGAAATTTGGTACACAGAACTCTGTCGGCCCAAGGACGACGCCTATTCATTTTGGTTGAAATCGGTCCATTTTTAGACCTAGTGCCCATATAAGGGTACCCCTCAAAATTGTCTTTTTTACACGTTGCAGGTCGCAAATACGAAGATATTTCAATGAAATTTGGTACACAGAACTCTGTCGGCCCAAGGACGTTGGCTATTGATTTTGGTTGAAATCGGTCCATGTTTAGACCAAGTGCTCATATAAGGGTACCCCCCAAAATTTTGTTTTTTACACGCTGCAGTTCGCAAATACGAAGGTATTTCAATGAAATTTGGTACACAAACCCATGTCGGCCCAAGGACGACGCCCATTGATTTTGGTTGAAATCGGTCCATGTTTAGACCTAGTGCCCATATAAGGGTACCCCCTAAAATTTTCGTTTTTACACTCTGCAAGTCACAAATACGAAGATATTTCAATGAAATTTGGTACACAGACCTATGTCGGCCCAGAAACGAAGCCTATTGATTTTGGTTGAAATCGGTCCATATTTAGACCAAGTGCCCATATAAGGGTACCCCCCAAAATTTTCTTTTTTACACGCTGCAGTTCGCAAATACGAAGGTATTTCAATGAAATTTGGTACACAAACCTATGTCGGCCCAAGGACGACGCCCATTGATTTTGGTTGAAATCGGACCTAGTGCCCATATAAGGGTACCCCCCAAAATTTTCGTTTTTACACTCTGCAAGTCACAAATACGAAGATATTTCAATGAAATTTGGTACACAGATCTATGTCGGCCCAAGAACGAAGCCTATTGATTTTGGTTGAAATCGATCCATGTTTAGACCTAGTGCCCATATAAGAGTTCCCCCCAAAATTTTCTTTTTTACACGCTGCAGGTTGCAAATACGAAGGTATTTCAATGAAATTTGGTACACAGACCAACGTCGGCACAAGAACGGAGCCTATTAATTTTGGTTGCAATATGTCCATGTTTAGACCCAGTGCCCATATAAGGGTACCCCGCAAAATTGGCTTGTTTACACGCTGCAGGTCGCAAATACGGAGATATTTCAATGAAATTTGGTTCGTTGACTCACATGGTCCCAAGGAAAAAGCCTATTGATTCTGCATAGGATCGGTTCATATTTGGACCTATCGCCCATATGGGCTATATTTTCGATTTTCTCTTTTATGATTTTATAGAAAATTTTAACACAAGTCTGTTTTAACCCATTCAAATTTCCGGATCCAAACATTAGTTGCCTTTAAATCAGACTGGTGTAGGGTATTATATACTCGGTATGCCCGACTTTAACTTTTTTACTCGTTTAATTTTACACTGATAGAATATTCGTTCATAGTATTAATGACTCAAATTCATTAAAATGGATTAAACGAGCTCGTATTAGCAGATGTTTTTTATATTGAAATTGTTCTCAAAACGTCGGGACTTACAAATTAGTTCGTATTAAACGAGAATTTGTCTTATCCGAGTTCGTATTAAACGAGTTTTACTGTATTAATGTTTTGTTGAACTACTGTGTTGTTCTTTAGAACACTTTGTTTACCCTATTTTTTTTATCAAGCATGGATTCAAGCTGCAGAAAAAAACTGCTAAATTAGCAGATTATTTTTGCTATACATATATTAGTATATAGGAACAGCAAAAATAAAACTGTTAAATATACAGAATTTTAGTTATATTTGAGCTAAATTTTTGTAAATGGAGAATAGCAAATTAACCTGCTAAAATCAGCAAATTTTACTAAATAACTAGTAGCCTAAAAAATTACCAAAAAATTTATAATTTTCTAATTTTTTTTCGATTTATTTAAAAAATGCATTTAAAAAAAAATGCAAATAAAAATGGAGCCTTTTGAAAACAGCAGTTTTTTAGCAAACATTTCTGCTGATTATAGCAGAATAAACTGCTATTTGCATTCAACTAAATTTAGCTTAAAAATAGCAAAAATTTTCTAGATATAATAGTTTATTTTTGCTATTTTTAGTCTAAAAATATTTCGCAAAATTTTATTCAGATTTTACAGTACAATTTGCTATTTTCAATTAACTAAAAGTTAGCCTAAATATAACTTAAATTATGTAAATTTAAACAATTTTAATTTAACTAATTTTTAGTAACTTTTTCTGCTATTTTTAGATTTATTTCTATGAGTGTACAAACCATTCAAATTTCCGTTGATATTTTTTCGAAATAAAGACACCATGTTTTTATTTAATGCATTCCTTTATTATGCCAAAGCTAACTGCATTTTAAACAATATTTGGAAACAATAATAAAGAATATAAAAAAAATAAAAAAAGTTAACCTAAATAATAATATTATGCTCACAGCAAAATACTAAAGTCCATACATCAATAAATAAATTATAAAATCTGAAATAGTTTCTTCAACTCAACCATTAGAGCCCAGTCAGCCTTAATCAAATCATCACGGAAATAGTCCTTACATGCGTCAATACTTTGTCGTGAAATCTGAAATTAAACCGAAAGAAAAGAATTTTTTTAAATATAAAAAATAAAGGACATTTAAGCTGTTTTATGTAGGTTATAATGAAAAATTCAAAAATTATTTTATGAAATATTGACCAGGGTAAGTTTTTTTTGGCATTTGTCATCAAATTGGGGTGACCATTTTTTTCTGACTTCAAACCAGTACAAATTTTAAAAAATATCATCAAAAAAAAAAATGATTATGCAGCCAACTAATTTGTTGTCAACCGATTGGTTTGGTTGAGGCAAAAACATTTTTCGGTTAACCATCCTAAAAAAACCTTACACATTTATCCCTATAGATACCCCAAGACAAAAATATTTTTTTCCCATGAAAAAATACAGTTTTTTAAGTACAGGAAACGGACCCATGATCCATTATTTAGAAATTTCAATGATCTGTTACCATTCCTTTCCTAATTTTTTTTTTTGTAACGAAGTGATGAAATATAGCTATGCTACGAATGGAGTCAAATATGACCCCAGGATAGTATGAACGTTAATTCTTCCGAATTTTTATTTAAGCCAACGAATTTCTGTTGTCACGAGCAAATTGCATTGTCTAAATTAATTTGCTGTAGATACAAACTAACCAATCGATTGGCTACAAATTTAGCTGTCAGATCAAATCTTTTTTCTCTTTGATAATTTCTGCATGATTTCTGAAATAAAAACTTCACATTTTGGCTACGTTTTTCTACAAAAACACGTAACGTTTTTATAAATGAAAATTTTAAGGGTTTGTGTACTTTTTCCTATTGAATATCCCACAGATTCGAAAATGTTTCCATAGAAATACCCACATATCGTCATATGAAATAAAAAAAGCCGTAAGTTACAAAAAAATCAAAATCGACTTTTTTTCTTGCAAAATTTTACACTCCTACGACTAAACACGACGATTTTATTACCAAAACTCTAAACAGCCCCAAGTGTAAGCGCAAACAATTTTAAAAAGTTTTTTGCTTCCCCTGTAAAATTTTTTAAATGTAACTTACGGCTCTTGATTTCATATGACGATATATTTCTTCAGATTTTATGAATTTTTGTACGGAAAAATCTTCAGCTTTTGATGTCGTTTCCTACAATTAAAAAACAGAATCATTGACAACCGGATAATTAAAATATTTTTATCACAGTCAAATAACTGTTTTATCAACTGATTTTCTATTATCGCAATGGAACCATTTAATAAATTCGGTTGTCACCACGAATCTTCTCTGTGTATGAAGCGACATATTAGATTAAGACATTTACATGTAGAAAAATCATTTTGAATGCTTTCTAGTAGAGCAAACCTCTCACATTCACAAAAATTTATCCTGCATTTTGGCTTTTTTTCTAAAAAAATTTAATATTTTTTGAATGCCAAAAATCAGTACAATCAGTACAAATTTTAAAAAATCAGTACAAATCAGTACAAGACTTTTTCATCAGTACACGTGACCTAAAATCAATACATGTAGGTACTGATCAAATCAATTCAAATGGTTACCCTACATTAAATGCCATTTTCAAACAGTTTTTTTTTTTATTAAAAATGCAATTTTTTGGAGAAAATTCCAAAAAAAAATTTTTTTAATGTTGGTAAAAATGAAATTCCATTTTGTTTACATCAACGAAATCTGAAAAACTTAAAAGTAATTTATTACCCCGATTGCACTTTAGCTGTTCAACTGTGAATTCCTTATTATTGTTATTGTTAAAAATATTTATAATTTTATTTATTACCCAGCAAAAATAATAAGGAGTACTTCAAAAAGAATGACTATTTTATCTACATCCAATAAAATAATATACAAAAATAAAATAAAACGAGTAAAAAGGTTAAAGTCGGGCATGCCGACTATACAATACCCTACACCAGTCTGGTGTATTGTTTGGATCCGAAATTCGAATGGGTTAAAATGGGGCTTGTGTCAAAATTTTCTATAATGTGAGTCAGCGCACCAAATTTCATTAAAATATCTTAATATTTGCGACCTGCAGTTTGAAACCAAGCCAATTTTGGGGGGAGCCTTATATGGGCACTAGTTCTAAACATGGACCGATGTTCACCAAAATCAATAGGCTGCGTTACTGGGCCAATATAGGTCTGTGTACCAAATTTCATCAAAATATCTTAATATTTACGTCCTTGGGCCAACATAGGTCTTTGTACCAAATTTCATCAAAATATCTTAATATTTGCGACCTGCAGCGTATAAACAGTATAATTTTGGTAGGACCCTTATATGGGCACTAGGTCTAAACATGGACCGATGTTCACCAAAATCAATAGGCTGCGTTACTGGGCCAATATAGGTCTGTGTACCAAATTTCATCAAAATATCTTAATATTTACGTCCTTGGGCCAACATAGGTCTATGTACCAAATTTCATCAAAATATCTTAATATTTGCGACCTGCAGCGTATAAACAGTATAATTTTGGTAGGACCCTTATATGGGCCCTAGGTCTAAACATGGACCGATGTTCACCAAAATCAATAGGCTGCGTTATTGGGCTAACATAGGTCTGTGCACCAAATTTCGCCAAAATATCTTAATATTTACGACCTGCAGCGTATAAACAATATAATTTTGGTAGGACCCTTATATGGGCACTAGGTCTAAACATGGACCGATGTTCATGCATTTCCATTAATGAATTTAACAATTGCGTGGCATAGGAAAGATCCGATACTGCTGTAAATTTAACAATTTTTCAGTAGAAAACTATGCTTGTGCGTCATGTCGCTATGTGTCGTTGTATTTGTTTTATTTTATTTTTGCATTATCTTATTTTGAATGTAGAGAAAAAAGTCATGCTTTAAAAAGTGGATGTTCTCTTTTTGCAGGGTAACTAGTATTTTAAAAAATTTTTAGAATAAGCATGCCATTTTTCGTGCCAATTTGCATGTTTTTTCATGCCATTTTGTGGGCCAATTTCAACTTTTTTTGTGGCATTTTAAACTTGCCCTGGATATGACGCATATTCAGTCGTAGAGCATAAGGACATGTTTGTGTTTGTCCGTTTTAAAATCTTTCTGTTTTTATTTCTTCATACACACAAAACGAAGAATAACATTCACTTATGTACATTTTGTAGGTCATGTTTGTAACTATAAATAGATTCTGTATTTAAAAAACCTTTTGGTACGATATGAGCACATAAAATAAGTGGGTCAATGTGTAAATTTAAAATATTTTTTAATACAATACTATAAAAGAAGTGTATACTTACTACCAAAAGTCAATGCCCATTAATACTGTTGCAACCAGAAGGTAAATGATGACGTCAACAATGTTGTGAAAAAAAACAAACATTTTGCAAACGTTCATTTAATGCTTACACGTAGTATTGCAAAATATACATATAACATACATGGTATATGTACACTAGACCGTACCTCAAAAAAAAAGTTCGCCGTACACCCTCCAATATGATGTAATTTTGGAAGGCGATTTCAAAAAAAAATTTATTTTTTTTTTGCCGACCTTTGCCTTTTTTAATTTTTTGTTATAGCTTTGGCATTTAAAATCGGATTTTAAATAGTGATATATCGATTTTTTTGCCTCGAGGAGACCAGAGTTTTGCTATATAGTAAAAATCCAATTAAAAAAAAATTTAAAAAGGCGACCGCTACGTTCGGCAACCAATATATAAAAAAATTTCTACTGGGTTTAGCGAAAAACTTCCTTAGTAAAAGTTTAATGATTTTTTGTGAGCTTTAATTTTCTGATATTAGAGTGGTACTTTAGGGTGGTAGCAACTGAGATCTGGTGGGTAACTACTAGAACGGGATACTTGAGGTCAAAATGTCGTTAGAGCAAAACACTGGTCTCCTCGAGAGAAAAACATCGATGTATCATACTTTAAGATCCGACTGTAAATACCAAAGATATAACGAAAAATGTAAAGTGGCGACCCCTACGTTCGGGAAAAAAAAATAAAAATTTTTTTGAAACCTTGCAAAAATACTTCATATTGGATGGTGTACGGCGCACTTTTTTTTTTTGCCTGTAAGGTGGTACGCTCTAATGTACACATACCCAGGTAGAAATTGCCGACGGTACAAATAACAAAGCACTGGCAAAGCGTTGCTTTATAATGGTACAAAAAAAAAGCATTGCAAAAGCACTAATTTAGAACGCTTTGCCAACCTTTGGAAAGAGTGCTTTCCCAATACTTGTTTTACAAAGTTTACCACTGTTTATGAAAAAAACCACCGGTAAAACATCGGCTCAAAACGATTTGCCAACGTTAGGTAAAAGGACTTTGCCAGTAGGTACTTGTTTCACAAAATTTACGACTGTACATGAAAAAATACCACTGGCAAAACATTGGATTGCAGCGCTTTGCCAACATTTGCAAAAAGGATTTTGCCAGTACTTGTTTTACGAAACTTATGACTGTATGTAAAAAATACACAAACTGATCACTTAATGTTCACCCTATTTAAGTACCAGTTTTCAAGTCTATTGATAAAACTGGAAAATTGTTCTTATGGTAAAATTTGTGTGAAAATCTATTGAATTTGTAGTTTTAAGCAGAGATGTATTCGCTTATTAGATACAGTGCTGCTATACTAAAATATACTTTTCTCTTTTTTTCGGTATTTGGGATTTTACAGATTTTTTCACGAAGAATTGAATAAAAAACCGTTGATCTAAAATACCGATTGGCAGAGCACTTATTTTACTATTGTTACCAACGTTTTGCCAACGTTCGGAAAGATAAACGGCCAACCGAAGATCGACGTTATCATTTCAAGGTTGACCCAGTACTTTAATTTTCGAAAAACGGACGCTCTGCCAGCGCTTGTACCACCATATACAGTGATTTTCCAACGTTTTGCCGTTTGTATTTTTCTACCTGGGTAGTTACAAAAGTATACATACGGGAAACAAATTTCTGTTTTCTTGAAATATGATTTTACTTTCTTTTTACTTGCATTTTTTATTTAAAGTAACCATCGTGTTGAAAATAAATGACTGGGAGACCACTCATTTGGGACGCTTTGCCAGCGCTTGCAAAAAGCGTTTTTCCAGCATTTGTTTTACAAAAATTTCAGTGGTTTATAAAATAACCACTGGCAAAGAATGGTCTAAGAGTAATATGCCAAGGTTTGCAACCAGTGGTTATCCAGTGCTACTTAAGCCCCGTTTAGATTATCACACAAGTGTGTTATACATGACAGAAATGTGTTGTATAACGAAAATGTATAATAGTGTGAACACTGTTCGTTACACACATGTCAAAATGGGTGCATACATTTTAAAATACGGTCACACTTTTTTGACAAGATTTATTTTTTGAAATATTTTATAAAGTTACCACTTGTCTCAACACAAGTGTTGTGTTATTCACAAATAAATGTTAAACAAAGATTAAAAACAACTAGTGGTGAAAAAAAGTAATAATAGAGGAAAAAAATAACTGTTTTAATTTATTTGTTGTGTGTGTAGATAACAGTCTGAACACTGAAAAGATTTTCTTTTATACTTTTTTGACAACCAGACAATTTCAGCATACTTTTTTTCATACTTGTGTGAAGAAAAGTATAAGCACTTGTGTGATAATGTGAACGGGGCTTTAGCCAATGCTACCAGGCGTATAAAAATCAATTCACTGGTAGACCAATGATTTTATAAAAATGCTGACGCTTCGTTAAAAAATGTTTGTAGTCAGAAGGTTCCGAGTTCAAATCCGGTTGCAAGCAAAAATTTTTTTTAATTAAAAATTTGTTTTTGTTTTATAAAATCAATTTTTTTTGTGGGAAAGCTCCTTCAAGACCAACTTTTTTTTGCCCTCCCAACACTGGCATACTAGTTACAAAAAATTGTTTGCCAGTACTAGCATTTTGGCACAACCAGTAGTTGTCCAGCTCATCACTCATTTATGTGTTTAGCCATCAAATATTATACGTCTCGTTAGCTCAGTGGGTAGAGCAATCGTCTGCCAATCTGATGGCCTGGGTTCAAATCACGGCAGGACCAAAAAATATACATATGAACTTTTTTTAAATTTTATTTTGGAAAATATATTTCCAGACCACCTACTTATTGGTTTTGCCAGCGTTTTGCCAACGTTTAAAAATTTTGTACCTCCAGTGCTTTTCCGGCGCTTTTTGAACAGCCGGTCCTTTTGTCTAAAGATGTTATCATTTTGGGGATGGGAAAGCACTTTTTGCCAGTACATGTACCACCTGCTAAAGTGCTTTGCCATCGTTTTCCCATTTGTATTTTTCTGACTGGGCATTTTTATCATATTCTAGAAAACTTTTGTTGTTTTTGTTAGCAAATAACTACAAAAAACATATAATTTGTCATTTTTTAAAGTTACATAAGTATTAGAGTCGTCCAAAAAAACATGAAAGTTGGAATTCGCGATCTCCACAATGTTGCCTCTATTCCTTAATGTCTAAAAACTCTCTGTGCCAAGTTTCAGCTAAATCCGCTTTTATTTAGGGGTAGCACAAAAAGTTGTCTTTTAAGAATTAGTAATTTATCTCTAGAGTAATTTATACAAAAAGTAGGGTTGACTTTAAATTTAATTATTTCTTAACCTGTACGCTATTATTTAACAATTTTTTTTAAAATCTGGTCTTAATTATTGTCAACAAATGGAATTTGAAATCAAAACTTAAAAAAAATGAAGTAACTTTTAAGCAATTCGCGGTTTTTTTTAGATTTGTACAAAAATATACATATTTTAGTGAAATTTTCCAAATTTTCCGAAAAGATGTAATTAAAAATTCAACTTGTTTTTGCCTTGTATGCGCAAATTTCTCAAATCTGATCTTTATTTTAACGACGATTATGAATCAACAATCGAAATTTCTTTGCCTTTGCCCATTTTGCTCCACTACTGACACGTTACGATTTTTATTTTCCAAATATGATCACTTTTTGTGAAAGTACAAGCTCTACTAATGAATTGAACCATATCATCATAAAATTTATAGCGGCACTTGTAACGATACATAATTTTTTAATGGGGGGGGGGGGGGGGGGGTATGTATTCTTATGTAACTTTAAAAAATTACAAATTATTAGTTATTTGCTAACAAAAACAACAAAAGTTTTCTAGAACATGGTAAAAATGGTTTATGTTTTACTTTAAATAAAAAATGCAAGTAAAAAGAAAGTAAAATCATATTTTCTTCAAGAAAACAGAAATTTGTTTCCTGTATGTATTTGTAACTATGTGTATGTGTATAGACTGAAAATATATTTTGGAATGCTTAAATTGCACAGAACATGCGACAAAATTTCCAAAATATTTTCGCATTGGAGGTGATTAGGGTGATCGATTAATCGACATTTTTGGAAACCCTTTTTCGGTAGGAAACCCCGGTTTCAGTTTTTTAAATTTGAACATTAAAAAAATTAAAAATTACCCAGAAAGCACAGATGATATTTTTTGGTTCAATAAAAGTGTCCAAACACGAATAAGCCTCCATTAGTCTGGTAGTATACCATAAAGCATCGTGTCGGCTGTTTACTTTAAGTTAATGACAATATACACAACTACTTAGTTTGGAAGTACATTTGAGGTAAGAAAATCTATTGAAAATAGAAGTCTACTTCACGATACCTCATTTCGCCGCACTTTACTTACAAACTAATTTTAGCTATAGTTTTTCACTTTTTCCTATAAAGGTTATTCATTAACAAATGATTCGGAGAAAACGTATGTGTACTAGACCGACTCACGAAAAAAAGTAAAAAAGTGCCCCCCTAAAAATGAACTTTCCCAGCAGAAATTACTGCTTGCTTAGAAGCAGTTTTGTCAGGGAAAGTTGAGCAGTGAAGCGATTGCATTATTGATGATATCATGGCTTCTCGGAAGTGCATATTATAAAGCTTTCCAACTATTTAAAATCATGCCTTCTCAAAAGCACAATATTCCGGAATATTTTTCCGTGAAGAGAAAATCCTCTGTTTTAGTAAAACCTCTTATTTTTATTAAAATAACTTAAAAAATTTTGATAAAAGAACCGCAAAAATATTTAAGCAATCAAAATGTATTGCTCATTTCATGCCTTTTTGAAAGGTTTTTTAGAGGCGCGTCCAGCGGTATATATAACATGTTCAAGCATATGCTGACATGTCTTATTTTCAAGGATATTCAATAAACAAACAAATTTTAAACTCTTTTGTACAGAGATATTTGTGATTGAAATGTCAAACTTACATATCATAATCTATGAACGATTTAAGTGAACACGTGTTTCAGATTTTTTTGAAATTCACGATTTTTCGCGTTTTATCAGAAATTCAATGTGGAGGAAACAATATGTTCTAAAGCCTGGATCAGCCAGACGTAAACGTAAACGTATCTGTGCATAGCTGAATTAATAAGTTAAATAAGAACAGAAGATGTGCTGTATTTTTTGTTTCATTCTTATGCATTCAATATAGAGCAGACTTAAATACACAACAAAAATCTGTTGTGAATAGATTTTCGTTGAATATTTACGTTTGCTCTATATTGCATGCATAAGAATGAAACAAAAAACACAACACATCTCCTGTTCTTATTTAACTTATTAATTCAGCTATGCAGAGATACGTTTACGTTTACGTCTGGCTGATCCAGGCTTAAATAGGGCAATATGGATACACTCAAAAAAAAGTCAGTAAAGCCAGCAAAAAATGTTGCTGTGTCAGCAAATTTTTAGTCAGGAGCGTGCTTGCAAAAAAGTTGGTAATTTCAGCATAAGGTTTGCTGAAAATCAGCGAGCTGATTTTTACCAAAAAATAGTAATCTTCAGCAAAAGTTTTGCTAACACTTAGTCGACTGCAAATGAAAAAAATCCTTGCTAAAATCACTAAACTTTTTGCTGAATATTAGTAGACTAAAAAAAACTCAAAAAACTTGTAGCGAAATTTAATTTTAGTTAATTTATTTGCTGAAAATTTAAATATAGAATATGTGTAGAGTTGTTTTTCTTTTTTTGTCATTTCCGTTTCCAGACAAGCTGCGACATCTACATCTTGTCTATCTGGTTGTCGTCCACGCTATGAATGCGGTTATCAGCACAATTTTTGTAGCAAAATAAATTAGTAAAACATTAGTTCAAAATTAGTTTAGTGCTAAAAAAATATAACTAAAATTTTTGCTGAAAACGGAATTTCAACAAAAAAATTGCTGAGAACTAGTACACATGATATAAAAGACGTTTTACTAATTTTTCTACTAATTTATTTTTTTGAGTGTACCAAAACTTTTCTTTTGAAAAGTAAATCATCGCTGTGTGGATATAGTTTAGAATTTTACAAATTCAATACATTTTTCACGGTGCTCTGGACCAAATTTTGATAAAAAATTTAGAGCTATCCCAATTAAATAAAAAAAATTTATGAAATTTTTTCTAGGTTTATTATTAAATAAAATATTTTATCGATATACGCGTGTCTTTTTTAGGCTGACCCTAAATAAAATTAGGCTGACCCTAAATAAAATTTTGTAATACGTTTTTTCGCAAAAAAAAAAAGGAATTCCGCCAAAAAAAAGCCCGTGTTGGGTTTTTTCTGTTAAATTGCATTTTTATCCTTAGATCTTCTAGAAGCTAAATTTAAATTATTATTAAAAAAATTTTTCGCGAAAAAAGTTAAACCGCCAAAAAATGCGTGATCGATTTTTTTCTGTTAAATTGCATTTTTATCTTACATCAACTACATACTGAATTCAAATGCAAATTGCAGTATGAAACATCTTTTTGGACTGCTGAGACAACTTTTTGGATGGTTTTCAAAAAGTAATAATTTCATAAATCAGTCGAGATGTCAAGTATTCGACACATTTAAAAAAAAACGGGTTTCGAATACTTCTAAAAACCGACTTTTTGAAAAACTTTTTTCTAATTACGATATTCTTTAATATCATCCTCAGTATTCTCCCAGTGATTTCAGTTTACATTCCAGTGAAGTTTACATAAAAACAAAACTTAAAATTATGTTTAGTTGTTTATACATCGTCGTCTATTACTTCACGTTAGTGTTTCCAATTAATCGACGTAGGCGGATAACAGGTTAAAGCAGTATTCGAAAAATCACTTAAATCGATTAATCGTTTAGTGCAAAATTAATGTAACATATTTTCTTGATTTTTATCAATAAAAACACAAAGAGCTGCCTTTTTTGTAAAATATCAACGTGATATATAAACCCGATGTATTTAAAAAAGTTTTCATATTATAAGGTTGCCAAATATTAGTAAGTTAAGAACTGCAAACCTAAAACTGTTAAGGCTTCATTAGTCTAATCGTAAAGTAAAAAAACGTATCTGTAATCAATTCAATGTGTTAAAATAATATAGAAATATACTTTTATCTTTTTTCTATGCATTGAAACTGTTGTCAAGTAAAATCGTAAAAAAGTTCTGTTGAAAATAGAAATTTTCTATTTTATTACTTGACATTTAATTCTATGCACAAGAAAAAGATAAACGAGTAAAAAGGTTAAAGTCGGGCATGCCGACTATACCATACCCTACACCAGTCTGGTGTATTGTTTGGATCCGAAATTCGAATGGGTTAAAATGGGGCTTGTGTCAAAATTTTCTATAATGTGAGTCAGCGCACCAAATTTCATTAAAATATCTTAATATTTGCGACCTGCAGTTTGTAACCAAGCCAATTTTGGGGGGACCCTTATATGGGCACTAGTTCTAAACATGGACCGATGTTCACCAAAATCAATAGGCTTCGTCCTTGGGCCAACATAGGTCTATGTACCAAATTTCGTCAAAATATCTTAATATTTGCGACCTGCAGCGTATAAACAGTATAATTTTGGTAGGACCCTTATATGGGCACTAGGTCTAAACATGGACCGATGTTCACCAAAATCAATAGGCTGCGTTATTGGGCCAATGTAGGTCTGTGTACCAAATTTCATCAAAATATCTTAATATTTACGACCTGCAGCGTATAAACAGTATAATTTTGGTAGGACCCTTATATGGGCACTAGGTCTAAACATGGACCGATGTTCACCAAAATCAATAGGCTGCGTTATTGGGCTAACATAGGTCTGTGTACCAAATTTCATCAAAATATCTTAATATTTACGACCTGCAGCGTATAAACAATATAATTTTGGTGGGACCCTTATATGGGCACTAGGTCTAAACATGGACCGATGTTCACCAAAATCAATAGGCTGCGTTATTGGGCCAATGTAGGTCTGTGTACCAAATTTCATCAAAATATCTTAATATTTACGACCTGCAGCGTATAAACAATATAATTTTGGTGGGACCCTTATATGGGCACAAGGTCTAAACATCGACCGATCTTCACCAAAATCAAACTTGTTCGTCCTTGGGCCAACATAGGTCTGTGTACCAAATTTCATCAAAATATCTTAATAGTTGCGACCTGTAGAGTGCGCACAAGATTGCATGGACAGACAGACAGACGGACGGACGGACAGACGGACATCGTTAAATCGAAATAAAAAAAAATTCTGAACCGATCGGTATACTAGAAGGTGGGTCTACGACCAATATTTTTTGGTGTTACAAACATCAGCACAAACTTATAATACCCTGACCACATAGTGGTGTAGGGTATAATGACCACATAGTGGTGTAGGGTATAAAAATACAATATTTTTATTTTGTATACTCTTTTTATTCATTATGAGAATGATACGTTACTTTTTTTACGATACTTTCAAACTAATTTGGGCTTTACACATCGATAACGTAATGTAGATTTTTATACCCTACACCACTATGTGGTCAGGGTATTATAAGTTTGTGCTGATGTTTGTAACACCAAAAAATATTGGTCCTAGATCCACCTTATAGTATAAAGATCGGCTTAGAATTTTTTTTATTTCGTTTTAACGATGTCCGTCCGTCCGTCTGTCTGTCTGTCTGTCCATGCATTCTTTTGCGCACTCTACAGGTCGCAAATATTAAGATATTTTGATGAAACTTGGTACATCGACTTATGTCGGCCCAAGGACGACGCCTATTGATTTTGGTAAACATCGGTCCATGTTTAGACCTAGTGCCCATATAAGGGTCCTACAAAAATTATATTGTTTATACGCTGCAGGTCGTAAATATTAAGATATTTTGATGAAATTTGGTACACAGACCTATGTTAGCCCAGTAACGCAGCCTATTGATTTTGGTGAACATCGGTCCATGTTTAGACCTAGTGCCCATATAAGGGTCCTACCAAAATTATACTGTTTATACGCTGCAGGTCGCAAATATTAAGATATATTGATGAAATTTGGTACACAGACCTATGTGGGCCCAATAACGGAGCCTATTGATTTTGGTGAACACCGGTCCATGTTTAGACCTAGTGCCCATATAAGGGTCCCACCAAAAGTATATTGTTTATACGCTGCAGGTCGTAAATATTAAGATATTTTGATGAAATTTGGTACACAGACCTATGTTAGCCCAATAACGCAGCCTATTGATTTTGGTGAACATCGGTCCATGTTTAGACCTAGTGCCCATATAAGGGTCCTACCAAAATTATACTGTTTATACGCTGCAGGTCGCAAATATTAAGATATATTGATGAAATTTGGTACACAGACCTATGTTGGCCCAATAACGGAGCCTATTGATTTTGGTGAACATCGGTCTATGTGTAGACCTAGTGCCCATATAAGGGTCCTACCAAAATTATATTGTTTATACGCTGCAGGTCGCAAATATTCAGATATTTTGATGAAATTTGGTACACAGACCTATGTTGGCCCATTAACGGAGCCTATTGATTTTGGTGAACATCGGTCCATGTTTAGACCTAGTGCCCATATAAGGGTCCTAGCAAAATTATACTGTTTATACGCTGCAGGTCGCAAATATTAAGATATTTTGATGAAATTTGGTACACAGACCTATATTGGCCCAATAACGCAGCCTATTGATTTTGGTGAACATCGGTCCATGTTTAGACCTAGTGCCCATATAAGGGTCCTACCAAAATTATATTGTTTATACGCTGCAGGTCGCAAATATTCAGATATTTTGATGAAATTTGGTACACAGACCTATGTTGGCCAAATAACGGAGCCTATTGATTTTGGTGACATGGGTCCATGTTTAGACCTAGTCCCCATATAAGGGTCCTACCAAAATTATACTGTTTATACGCTGCAGGTCGCAAATATTAAGATATTTTGATGCAATTTGGTACACCGACTTATGTCAGCCCAAGGATGAAGCCTATTGATTTTGGTTAACACCGGTCCATGTTTAGACCTAGTGCCCATATAAGGGTCCCACCAAAATTATATTGTTTATACGCTGCAGGTCGGAAATATTAAGATATTTTGATAAAATTTGGTACACAGACCTATGTTGGCCCAAGGACGAAGCCTATTGATTTTGGTGAACATCCGTACATGTTTAGACCTAGTGCCCATATAAGGGTCACCCCTAAAATTGGCTTGGTTACAAACTGCAAGTCGCAAATATTAAGATATTTTAATGAAATTTGGTGCGCTGACTTACATTATAGAAAATTTTGACTTTTGACACAAGCCCCATTTTAACCCATTCGAATTTCGGATCCAAACATTAGTTGGCTTTTACCCAGACTGGTATAGGGTATTGTATAGTCGGCATGCCCGACTTTAACTTTTTTACTCGTTTATTTCTGTTTTTAAAAATCTGCAAAACTTAACAAAATTTCTTTGAATTTTTAATCAGTACTGCCATAATAAAATTTAATATTGCATTAAAAACAATGTTTATCTAAAGTTTTGAAGACATTATTCATTCTCCCTTCAAGAAATAAATAACGAGTTAGAGCCTTTTTACACTGAGCCGTATAAATCGATATAAATTTGTTTGGATCTATTTGAGTTGAATTTCATTTAGTTGAAATTGAAAATACTAATTTACGGTACAAAAATCAGCATGAAATTTTGCTGATTTTCCCAGTCTCTTTTCCGTGGTTTAAGGACCATTAACAATAAAAAAACGAGTAAAAGAGTATAGTCGGGCATACCGACTATATAATACCCTACACCAGTCTGGTTAAAAGCCAACAAATGTTTGGATCCGAAATTCGAATAGGTGAAAATGGACTTATGTCGAAACTTTCTATAAAATGATAAAAGAGAAAATCGAAAATATAACCCATATGGGCGATAGGTCCAAATATGGACCGATCCTATCCAGAATCAATAGGCTTTGTCCTTGGGACCATGTGAGTCAGCGAACCAAATTTCATTGAAGTATCTTCGTATTTGCGACCTGCAGCTGCAGCCAATTTTGGGGGGACCCTTATATGGGCACTAGTTCTCAACATGGACCGATTTTAACCAAAATCAATTTATTAATTTCTTAAAATATGCAAAAATTCAAAGCTTGGCCTTGGCAAGGAATAGGTTAACGTTTATCGATTTATTCCAAATTTTTAGCATGGAAGATCTGCACATTTGTCTATTATATTTTAAGCATATACTTCTAAAAATTCAACAGTACCCAATCAGAAATCGCCAGTGGTACAAAAAAATCAAGCACTGGCGTACCACTGGGTAACCATGGTGTTGAAAATAAATGACTGGGAGAGCACTCATTTGGGAGGCTTTGCCAGCGCTTGCAAAAAGCGTTTTTCCAGCATTTGTTTTACAAAAATTTCGGTGGTTTATAAAAAAAACCATTGGCAAAGAATGGTCTAAGAGTGATATGCCTAGGTTTGCAACCAGTGGTTATCCACTGCTACCTAGCCAATGCTACCAGTGGTACAAAAACCAATTCACTGGTAGAGCAATGATTTTATAAAAATGCTAACGCTTCGTTAAAAAAGGTTTGTTGTTAGGAGGTTCCGAGTTCGAATCCGGTTGCAAGGAAAATTTTTTTTTTTCCATTTTTTTTAATTTAAAATTTTTTTTGTTCTATAAAATCAATATTTTTGTTTGTGGAAAAGCTCCTTTAAGACCAACTTTTGTTTTGCTCTCCCAACGCTGGCATATTAGTTCCAAAAAATTGTTTGCTAGTGCTAGCTTTTTCACACAGCCAGTAGTTGTCCAGCGATTTTCACTTATTTATGTGTTTAGCTATCAAATATATGTCTCGTTAGCTCAGTGGGTAGAGCAATCGTTTGCCAATCTAAAGGCCTGGGTTCAAATCACGGCAGGACCAAAAAAAATACATATGGACTTTTTTAAAATTTTATTTTGGAAAATATATTTCCAGACAACCTATTTATTGGTTTTGCCAGCGTTTTGCCAGCGTTTTGCCAACGTTCAAAAATTTTGTTTCTCCAGTGCTTTTCCGTCGCTTTTTAAACAGCCGGTCCTTTTGTCTAATGATGTTATCATTTTGGGAATGGGGAAGCACTTTTTGCCAGTACTTGTACCTCCTGTTAAAGTGCTTTGTCACCGCTTTCCCGTTTGTATTTTTCTGAATGGGTAATTACAAAATATTTGCGTTTTTTTTTTAATAAATTGTCCATTATTAGCTTGGGGTCATATGTGTCCAAAAGCATTAGTTAGGTAATATTTTAGTCCAAACCGCTGAGCTATTAAGATCAAATATAACGTTTAAAAGTAAAAAATTGATTCATTTTTGATACAAAGTACTTAAAAAAAGAGTAATTTTACTTAATTTTTTATAAAAATCACACTTTTCTCGAAATCCACAAAAAATAAGAGCTTGTCACCGACAGTGGTGGAAAATTTAATAGGAACGACTCAACTTTTTTTTAATTTTATTCTTGTTGGCTTTAGTTTTAAAGATCAAAATATTGGCTAAATTCGCCCGAAAGGCAAATATGTGGTCTATAATATTATGCAGAATTTTAACGTAATATCTGTTTTTTTTATTTTGTCACTTGTTTTAAGTGGGCGTGGCTTTCAATGAAAAATTAGCGACATCGACATATTATCAAATTACATAGTAAAATTTAGCGATTACTGATCGGATCTATACAAACTGTATATTTTTGGAAATTGTACAAAATTTCCTTAAGTCTTGCATTATTTTTATCCAGAAATGGTCGCCAGACTTAAAATGACAGTGTCTTAAACATGAAAAAAATTTCTTTTTTTTAGCAATTTTAAAATAAAGTTAACAACACTGAAATTTTAAAGCGAATAGTTATACCCTACACCACTATGTGGTCAGGGTATTATAAGTTTGTGCTGATGTTTGTAACACCAAAAAATATTGGTCCTAGATCCACCTTATAGTATACCGATCGGCTTAGAATTTTTTTTTATTTCGATTTAACGATGTCCGTCTGTCCGTCCGTCCGTCTGTCCATGCATTCTTGTGCGCACTATACAGTTCGCAAATATTAAGATATTTTGATGAAACTTGGAACACCGACTATACCCAAGGACCCTATTGATTTTGGTGAACATCGGTCCATGTTTAGACCTAGTGCCCATATAAGGGTCCTACCAAAATTATATTGTTTATACGCTGCAGGTCGCAAATATTAAGATATTTTGATAAAATTTGATACACCGACTTATGTCGGCCCAAGGACGAAGCTTATTGATTTTGGTGAACATCGGTCCATGTTTAGACCTAGTGCCCATATAAGGGTACCCCCAAAATTTTCTTTTTTACACGCTGCAGGTCGCAAATACGAAGATATTTCAATGAAATTTGGTACATAGACCTATGTCGGCGCAATGACGACGCCTATTGATTTTGGTTGAAATCGGTCCATGTTTAGACCTAGTGCCCATATAAGGGTACCCCCGAAAATTTTCTTTTTTACATGCTGTAGGTCGCAAATACGAAGGTATTTCAATGAAATTTGGTACACACACCTATATCGGCCCAAGAACGCAGCCTATTGATTTTGGTTAAAATCGGTCGATGTTTAGACCTAGTGCCCATATAAGGGTCCCCCCAAAATTGGTTTGGTTACACGCTGCATGTCGCAAATATGAAGATATTTTAATGAAATTTGGTTCGTTGACTCACATGGTCTCAAGGAAAAAGCCTATTGATTCTAAATAGCATCGGTCCATATTTGGACCTATCGCCCACATGAGCTATATTTTCGATTTTCTCTTCTTTTATGATTTTTTTATATACAATTTTGACACAAGGCGGACTACTGCAGGGGCTGTGTGGATTCTGCTTTGCGAATGTCCGGGACTGAAGGAGCGGCGACTCAGATATCTGGGATGCAGGTTCTTCGACAACCTGGACAGTCTACGCGATGTTTCCCTGTCTGGTCTTGCGAATTTTTTGAGGGGATCGGGATGGTTTTAGATTTCTTCGGGTCGTGGTATTTCTCTCCATGTGGATGAGGGGGAGTTTAAGGGAATCTCAATGGGCCTTATGGCCTCCGAGTGCACTCGCCGTTCTGGCGGGCTCCCATTCAACCTAACCTAACCTTGACACAAGTCTGTTTTAACTAGGGATGCCGAACGGGACTGGTTTTTACAAATCCCGGGATTCGGGATTTTGAAAATTGAAATCCCGGGATCCCGGGATTTTTCGGGATCCCGGGATTTATCGGGATCCCGGGATTTTTCGGGATTTTTCGGGGTTTCGGGATTTTCTTGTTTCAACATATTTTTAATTTTAAAACCAAATAGCTCAAATAAATCCTACAAATTAAAATAATTCATTATAAATCTACTTATTATTTTTTGTAGTATGAAGAAATAAACAAATTAAGCCGGATTCACAATGCTGGAGTACTCCTCGCTGCATAGTGGAGTATATAAAATAGAGATAGCATGATACAAAAAATATGGAGTACTACAGCATTGTGAATCTGGCTTTAAACAGAAACTCCATTCATAGAAATAAGTATGTAAATATAGCAGAGAAAGCTACTTAAAATTAGTAAAAAAGGTTCCGCGATTAAATCTACTGAAATCAGCAGAACTTGTTTGCTAAACAATTGTTAAATTTCCGAAATATAAGTAATATACTTATGAGTTAAATTTAAGTAAATTTCAAATTACAATTTACTTCTGAAGAAACTTTTTAACTAGCCGAAACACTGCTTATCTACAAATTTTTAGTTATATTTGTAAAAAATTTATTGAATGCAAATACAAACTACTCTGCCGAAATCATCAGAAATATTTAGTGACTATTAGTTTTTTTTTAATCAACTAACATTAAATACTATATTAAACACATACCTCTGCTGATTTCAGAAAGGCAGTTTGTGAGATTTTTATAATTTAACAAAAACTTGCTGTTTTTAGTCGGCAAAATTATTTTGAATGAAGTTATGATTTTAGCAAATCATCAATAAAATAAATAAAAACATATCCGTTTATAGATTAAATAAAGCTGAATTATGATTTTTAAAAGTTTCACGGCTAATTAAAAGTTTTTAAATTATTAAGGTTTTTATTCAGATTTATTCAATATGTAATCTATTTGAATCTATTACTTACACTCATAAAAAAATTACGTACAAATGCATAGGTCAAAATTGTGCTGGCGCAAATACATGTACTATTTCCTGTTATTTTAGCAGAATTTTGACCTATTTCTACAGACTTTTTTAGAGAAAATAACAGAAAAATTAGTTCAATTTAATAAGAACGCGTTTAGCTTTTGACTTTTGTACTAACTTTTTTTTATAAGTGTATGAATAGGAAAAATTAGTTTTTTAATAACATTTAATAAGATATTAGATTTATGTGATTTTGGTCGACTATAACAATAAAAACAAATACAAAAAGAGGTAAAATATGCCAAATAATGAAATCGGAAATCCCGGGATTTTTTCAAGTGCAATCCCGGGATTTCGGGATTTCTAAATCCCGAAAATCCCGGGATTTTCGGGATCGGGATTTCGGGATCGGCATCCCTAGTTTTAACACATTCAAATTTCGGATCCAAACATTAGTTGGCTTTAAATCAGACTGATGTAGGGTATTATATAGTCGGCATGCCCGACTTTAACTTTTTTACTCGTTTGTAAAGTATTTCCATACTCCTGACATTTTATTCTTTAATATAAAATAATATATTAGTTTGCAAGCAGGTGTAATTAAATAAAGTAAACTTACTTGAAAATATCACAATTATTAATGAAAACGTTACTTATAAATTTATCGGCCCTTAATATGAAGGAGTATTTTAAATTTAAAGTCGACGTTATTTTTAATCGTACGGTTGTGTCATTTTGTGTATGAAAACCCTACAAAAATATTTATATTTTCAAACATTTTGATTGGTTGAAAATAAATTAACTAATCAGAATGCTCCAAATATAAACCAAGTCAAGGTATACTGCCACCCAATATTTTAACTATTTAAAGTCGACTTTAACTAAAATATACATTTGAAAAATTAAGATAGTAAGGGCAATTATTTGTTTTTAGGGTTTACTACTTAAATTTTGAATAAGTTATGCGAAAAATCTTTATTAATTGAAATGCTCCTAATTACTTGGCAGCGATTTTTTTGTGTGTCAAAGAAATTGATTCCCTTTTAAAAGATTTTAACAATAACATTTTTGTTTTGGTATTTAAAATGTTTTTTATGACTAAAATTAAAAAATCCTACACACAGGAAAAAAAATTGCCAACCGAATTGCTAAGCCTATTTTGGTTGCTACAACCAATAAATTCGGTTGGAATGTGATTCCTAAATACTTTGGGTATTGCAACTAAAATTCAGTTGTATAAACCGAATTTTGTTGTGATAACCAATATTCAGTTGCACCAACCTATTTTAGTAGATGTAACCGAATTTCAGTTGGAAAATGGCATATTTTTTCTCTGTGTGTATTCTAAACAAAAACAATTTAAACAATTTAATATTTTTAAAAATTCCCGTTTTCCCGGCAAAAATATATTATTTTCCCGGGAATTCCCGAACCCCAAACCCTAGTAACTACACTAAAGCCATTTTTAGATGTACAACCAATAACGCCACAAAAATTAATACATCCACGTTATGATAGTAAATGTTTCAAGCTTTTTTTAATAAAAATACTTGTTTACATTTTAATTTATTTTTTTTTTTAATTTTTTATATTTTATTAAAAAAAGAAAAAGGATTTGTGTTATTCATTTTTAAACTAAAAAACACATGTATTTTTAATACAGATATTTGAGTAATTTTAAAAGAAAAAAAAAAAAAAAAAAAAAAATTAAAAATAAAATTTCCACATTACGGGTAATTACCCAAATCGCAGGTAATTTTTGCCCTCGTGGGTATAACGCGGGTAATTGCTGTCATGTGTAATTTTTGGGTAATCGGATAAATTACACAATTAAAAAATTCAATTCAATTCAAAATCCAATTCAATGCATGAATTGGATAATTGATATTTTCAGATTTTTTAGTTAATTTAATAAAGTAAAATTAACTCCGACAGTTAGAATTCAAATAAAGTAAATTTGATTTTTCAGATAATTTATTTAAAAAAAGTTCAAAGTTCTGCTGTAATTTCCCTACGGGAAATTTTAACAAACTCTCACCGAACTGGCTCCTTTATATGAAATAGACTAGTCACTTTTACATGGCGTTGTCATAGGAGGGAGAAATTGACCGACCCCTTGTGACATGTCACAAGACAAATCCTAGAGAGGTTCTTGAACTTTGTTTTTTACGAGAGTTCAGTAACCTGTCCTAGGACTTGTCTTGTGACATGTCACAAGTCCTAGAGAGGTTCTTGAACTTTGTTTTTTATGAGAGTTCAGTAACCTGTCCCAGGATTTGTCTTGTGACATGTAACAAGGGGTCAATTTCCCCCTGCTATGACAACACCATGTAAAAGTGACCAGTCTATTTCATATAAAGGGGCCAGTTCGGTGACAGTTTGTTAAAATTTCCCGTAGGGTTATTACAGTCCTTTAGTGTTTTCTAAAATTTGTGAAAACTTCTGCCAATCTCCACATAAATTAATTGATTTTCAAATGTGTTGTTTTGTAGGAAGGGGAAACAATTTTATTGAAAAATTTAACAGACTCAGGGGAAATAGCGGATTTTTTTTTGGATGTAGTGAACAAGATAATAGGCTTAAATCAGTAAAATATATGTAAGCGCGCATAAATTATTATATAACTTTTATATCGTACACGTTTTGAAATCATAATTTTTTTTTTTTTTTTTTTTTTTTTTTATAAAAGAGAAGCAACACTCAGAAAATTTTTCCTATTAATTAACTTGTTGCTTCCTTTGGAAAGGGGATAGAGAAGAAGTGAAAGGTGGTGAAAGATGAAGGGCTTCAAATATGGCAACACTGTAATTGCGCGAGATGTTGAATTTTAGAACAGTTGTTGCGCGCCATGTGATGGTGAGTTGGCGGACTTTGTTGAAGCTTTTTAGTTCTTAGCCCTGATATATTATTTTTACTTCGGTGGGGTTAAGTGCTATGGGAACACGGAAGGAGAACGCTGCGATATGTATGAGGGATAGAAAAAACTCATACATATTATTATTTTTCATAAATTGATGTTGCCTTGGTTGGGGCTCGAACCCGCAACCTCATGTGTAACAGTCCAACGCGCTAACCATTACACCATCTTATTAGAGAACTTTTTAAGTTCCAAAACTATTCTTTCTCAAAAATTTATCATTAACACCTCTAATTTAGCCCCGATAAATGGGAGTGGTAATAGCCAAAAAAGTTCTTTTTAGTAAGATGATGATTTGGGTTCTAACTCTTTAGGAGTGAGATCATAAAAATGTTAACACACATTTTTGCCTATAACTTTGGTTTAAAGCTTCTCATATTTTTTTTTTCGACAATTTACATTTTGAAAATATGTCAGTTAATAAATTAATTTACATCATGAGTTTTAATTTGCAATTTTTTATACAATGAACGATGAAAGAAAAGTACGTTAAAAAATAATTAAATATTTTTAACAAATCCAAACATGGACATACAAAAAAATTGCCAAAGAGACTAATGTATTGAAAGGAAGCCGGGAACAGGAACAACGACTGGTTATCGTAACATCGGTAGGGCATATAAAGTTAAAAGCATCCTTAAGAGAGCTCCTAACACATCTGGCAGAAAAACAGCTCGGTTAGCCCAATTCTCAGACTTTTTGTACGTAAAGTGAAACGTAAGGCAGAACTAAAGTCCTACAAAGTTCAAAAAGTTCCCGACAGAAACGCTTTAAAAATTTGGAGGCCAAAACCAGAGCTTGAAATCTGAAATCAAACTTTATACAAAAATACAACTGTTGTGTAATGGACGACGAAACTTATGTCCTGGCTGATTTTTCGCAGCTCCCTGGTCAAGAATTTTATGTTTCCGATGTTCGAGGAAATGTTGCGGAAAAATTTAGGTCGAAAAAGCAAACGAAATTCCATAAAAAATTCCTAGTATGGCAAGCCATATGTAGCTTGCGGCCAAAGAAGCCAGTCATTTGTGACATCTGGCTCTATAAACAGGGAAATTTATATCAAGGAGTATTTGCAGAAGAGACTTCTTCCATTTTTGAGTCAGCACAATGTATCCACTTACTTTTGGCCTGATTTACCATCTTGTCACTACAGCAAGAAAGCGCTGGAGTGGTATAATGGTAATAATGTGGTTTTTGTACCAAGAGAGGCAAATCCACCAAACTGCCCGGAGCTCAGGCCAGTGGAGAGGTATTGGGCTCTTATTAAAAGAGAATTAAAGGGCACAAAAAAGGTCTCCCAGGACATGCAAAAAAGTGACAGAAACTACCATAAAAGCCTTAATGGGATGGTTTTCGTAAAAAGTGGATAACTTTGTTCGTAGTGGTTAGAATTATATGCGGTTTTTTTTTCTTTGATTTTGTATTAAATTTCATTTAATAAAATTTGCTTTGAAGTCTTAAATTCAGTGGTTTGTTATACCCTACACCACTATGTGGTCAGGGTATTATAAGTTTGTGCTGATGTTTGTAACACCAAAAAATATTGGTCGTAGACCCACCTTATAGTATACCGATCGGTTCAGAATTTTTTTTTATTTCGATTTAACGATGTCCGTCTGTCCGTCCGTCCGTCTGTCTGTCTGTCCATGCAATCTTGTGCGCACTCTACAGGTCGCAGCTATTAAGATATTTTGATGAAATTTGGTACGTTGGCCAAGTATGTTGGCCCAAGGACGAACAAGTTTGATTTTTTTGAACATCGGTCCATGTTTAGACCTAGTGCCCATATAAGGGTCCTACCAAAATTATACTGTTTATACGCTGCAGGTCGTAAATATTAAGATATTTTGATGAAATTTGGTACACAGACCTACATTGGCCCAATAACGCAGCCTATTGATTTTGGTGAACATCGGTCTATGTTTAGACCTAGTGCCCATATAAGGGTCCTACCAAAATTATACTGTTTATACGCTGCAGGTATTAATATTAAGATATTTTGATGAAATTTGGTACATAGACCTATGTTGGCCCAAGGACGAAGCCTATTGATTTTGGCGAACATCGGTCCATGTTTAGAACTAGTGCCCATATAAGGGTCCCCCCAAAATTATATTGTTTATACGCTGCAGGTCGCAAATATTAAGATATTTTAATGAAATTTGGTGCGCTGACTCACATTATAGAAAATTTTGACACAAGCCCCATTTCAACCCATTCGAATTTCGGATCCAAACAATACACCAGAGTGGTGTAGGGTATTGTATAGTCGGCATGCCCGACTTTAACCTTTTTACTCGTTTTTTATTTAACTTTATGTGTGTTAACATTTTTATGATCTCACTCCTTAAAATTAAAAAAAAAAAAATAAGAAAAACTCTATAAAAGGGCCCCTGCGGAAGAAACTGCTAAAACTCGCAGAATTGGTGCGCAAAATATTAGCAAGACAAAAACAGCAAGACTAAATTTTTGCTATGTTTTAGTTAATTGCAAATAATAATTCACCCTGCTAAAATCAGCAACAAATTTTGCTTAATTTTAGTCGACTAAAAACATCATAAATTTTTTTATTTTTCATAGCATATCGTCGACCGTCCTGCAAAATGTCACATGTGTTTTTAATAGATTTTCAGGAAAGCGAAAAATCTGTTACAAAATCTACTTTTAAGATATTTTATTGGCATCATATGCCTTAATGATTCACGACCTCATTTAGTAAAATCATCATTTAATAGATTTTTTCTTGCTGTTTTTTCTTATTGCGTTTTCTTTTCTGAAAAAAATTTTGCCTTTTTTTGCACTTTGCTTTTGAATTGCCTTTTTTGTGTTCTTTTCTAAATTAAGGGTAACATTCTAAGAGGGTTAGGTGTTCTTTTCTAAAAATGTTGCTTAAATAAAGGGCAAATGTGCAACATTTTTCGCCCTCAAAAAATTTACGGGGTAGAGTGTTACCCTGTTTTTTTCTTTATGTCAACGCCATGTGTATATACTGTAATGTTTTTTGGTAGCTAACTCGCAACTTGGTGCCCTAGGGGGTACTATCATGGCTTCTGATGCAGTAGGTCGCAGGTTCAAACCCCGGTTGGAGCACAATATTTTTTTTTTGTTTTTATAAAATTTTAATTAGATTTTTATTATTTTGCTGTTATTTAGTATTTAACAATTTTTTAGGCCAAAAATAAATAAAAAATTATACAATTTGTTTTAAATATGAAAAAAAAATTTTAATTGAAAAAAGAATATACATAAAAAAATTTATTTTTTACTTTGGCTGGAATTTGAACCCGTCCAGCCTATGTCATAGGCAGGCATCACAACTACTAGGCTACAATTAGTAATAGTTTGCGTAAACAATATTGCATACGAGTATACAATACACATACATATGTTCAGAAAAATGCAACAGTGATTTTATTATGTTCTATTCTCATTGAAAAAATGTAACATTTTAACGGGCCATTACTTTTAAGTAACGCCATTACTTATATTTAGTCTTTTTTTATTTGTACAGGTTTATTTCTATAAGTGTGGGTAATTTAATCATTTTTGGGTAATTTTGTCTAAACTTGCGGGTAATTTTGAATTCGCTTTGTGGCAACGCTGGCAAGCTCACACAATATGTTTTTCATACAAGAGTGGAGTTACGTCTTTTTGCATTAAGAAATACATGCACTTGTACACTGATAGAATTTTCATTCATACTATTAATGAATCGATTTCATTAATCTGAATTCATTGATTTAATGAACAATTTCCATTGAATTAATGAAAAATTCATTAATTTAATGATTTTTTTCATTATAAATTTTCAACTAACCCGTAAGATATGCTATAATTTTTATAAGGGTTTTGAATTTGCTAATTACTAAAATAGATATATGTTCCAGTAATGAACGCTAGGGTTGCAAACTGAAATTATTTAAATATAAAAGTCCATGGTATCTTGGGTCTGGAGTAGAGATGAGCGATATTTTCATACCGGTGATTTAATCACAGTTATTGATAAATCACTGGTAACGGCAGTGATCAAATATTTCAAGTCGCAGTTACTCGGAATGTCGTTCTTTTAAAATTTTTTTTGCTATTCTTTCTTGCAAACTTCATTGTGCACAGTAATACATGTTTTTTTTTTATCAATAACAGTGAATTGCTTTCACACTCTTCTGAATAAAATGTCTCCTTCTATCATGTCTTTGCAACTATTCTTCTTTTAAGGCCCAGTTTTTAGGAAGTGGATTATCTTTAAACTTAGTGTAACGCAGTTTGTAACTGGAATACTGCTTTTAAAATGTGGTTAATTTTGTTTTATTTCAATAAAAAAATAAATTATACTCGAGAAAAAGATTTTCCGGTAAATTTTTATTAATAAACTTCGAAATGGCTGACAAAATTCGTTTTCGGTTTAACTAAGCCAAGTTTAACTGACATCTTAAAAACTCGCCATAAATATTATTTCGTTTATTTATCAGAAAATCGCAGTCTTTTCCATAGAAAAACCGTGATCACGATCACAGTTTAAAAGAACAACGATTTGCAAATCACATTCACTGAGAACAATGTTACTGAAAATTCGCCGGATCGCCCATCTCTATTACAAACCCGTGAACACGGTCACTGTTTAAAAGAACGGCGATTTGAAAATCACGATCACTGGTAGCAGCGTTATTCAAAAATCACCGGATCGCTCATCTCTAGTCTGGAGACAATCGTCTCTTTTAGGGACACACATATGATGGTGTATATTTGTATATGATAAGGAGGAAAGAGTCAAATGTATGCTCTCACTGTAATATGGTTGACAACGCGGAGCATTTAGTTTTCCATTGCACGGAATACAGCGATGTTCGTTTAAGGCATGATATGTTTAGAGAGTTTTCAAACCTTTTTGACGTACTTAATTCTCACAACCTTGAAAATTTCATCAAGTTGGTTGACTTTATTAAAGAAGCCAACATTTCGGATTTAATATAATCCTACCACTAGTTTTGTTTTTCGAATTAACATTGGAAGTAGGCATTTTTCAATGCCCAACTTTAACACAGGACAAGTTCTAGTATTTTACATTCTACGAATGTATACTTTCTGCGAGAACGTCTTTTGAAAGTTTAGCCGGTGAATTTCAACACAAGCCAATATCGTACGCCGGACAGTGCCATCTCTGTGAAGGCAGGGGTTTCCAGTTTTTTGCGTGCAGCTGTTTCACATTCTTTATCGGAAACGACTATTTACATCACTCGAAATTGTTTTATTTCTGTACCTTAATCTACCTCCACTGTGAAGGCAGTGGTTGATATGAGTTTTGTAGTACAGTTCGTCGATTATAATCATTTTCCTTGTTGAATACCCTGTCGCTGTGGCTAGGAGTCACTAATTGCCATTCACCGCAGTATATCGTTGAATATACGCAACAGAACCCAAAAAAAAAAAATATATATATAAAAGTCCAAATAATGACATCATTTTGTTTTGGCTATTTAGATCAATCGGTAACGCGGTAATGTTTTTATTCTGGTGATTGCGGGTTCAAGTCGAGTTCAGAGAGATGTCAAAAACGTTATAAAAACAAAAAAGAAATATATGTAAAAATTAATAAAATAAAAATAAATAAAAAAAGTAACGGAAAAAAATATATTTTTTTCAATTAGTTTTCAGTTAAAGAATACGTTTCATTGATTTAATGAACGCGTTCTTTGGGGAGTTTTCAATGAAAAAATCATTGGATTAATGAACAAATTCATTAATACTATGCACAAAAGTCTATCAGTGTAGTTACGTCCGCTTGAATTTCCTTAATAAAGTCGCCGTTTTTGATCGTAGGAGTCTAAAATTTGGCGTGAACATGTAGTTTGATAAAATGAAACATAATCAATAAAAACCTCGATTTCGAATTTTTGTGCAGTTACGTCCGTTTGTATTTAAGGTGACGATATGTAGCTTTTTCATCTAATTTGATAAATTTTTCATTTATTTTGTGAAGAAAACTTCATTAGTTTACTGAAAAATTCCGTTAAAACTCGTCCAGCAAAATTCCCTCTGTGTAAATAGTAACATGTTATTCCTCCAGGTAAGGAGTTTTCAAAAACATTTTAATTCAATTTCAATTTTTTAAACCGACTAATAATTTGAAATTCACGAATTAGAAAAACGAATTGTTTATACACTTAAAATAATACGTCAGTAGAAAAATCTGTCAAACCGGTTTCAAATCGATTTGACTATTTTTTAACAAATTTTTAGTTAAAACACTGATTTAAGCAAAGATTTTAGTTATCTTCATTTAACACAATACTAAAAATCCTCAGTAATTTGACTAATTTTGAGTGTTAATTTCCAAAACTATTGATAACTAATTTTTAAGAACCCATTCGTTAAATTTATCAAAATTTATTGTAAAATATAATATTTTCATGTTACTGTTAACCCGGTAGATGGCGCCACCAATTTATGAGAAGTTTTATAGATGGTGCTATTTCTTTTCCTCCCGATTTTGTAAGGTTCCCAAGTAATGCAATGGTAAGGGGTTTGATATACATATTAACAGGTAATATGCATTGAAATTCCTACATATTACCAAAGTTTTGTTGGGGCAGAGCCACTGAATGTATACGTACCTTGCTAATAAGAAAGTCATCTGCTTCAAAGTGCCTGCCATACATTTTAGGTGATTCGCCGGGTATAGGTTCAATCTTTATACATATTTCCTGACCTTTTCGTGCACTTTCAATTTGTTTATGGTTTGATTCAATCGAAGTAACAATACCAATGTCGACAAACTACAAAATAAAATGAAAAAAAACATGTTGCATGAGTTAATAGAGCTGTTAATTATCAGAGATGGGCTAAAATCATTACTATTACTTGATGTAATGGTAATGGAGCTTTTTTATCATTGCCATTTTTTAACGCAAAAAAAAATTCTTTTTTATATTATACGGTAGTCATATCTATAGATATTTTGTGAACTAGAAGTAGATTTTTTAATACATGTTTTAGCATGGGTTTGCAAAGTTCTTTAAAGAAGTACCAAAAAAACTGGTTCGGGAAAATGTTTAGTTAGTTTTTTTTAATAAAAATCTGCTTCATGAGTGCTGTCCTCCATCTTAGTCAACAGTTTTCTCAATATATCTAACTTAAGGCAACTGTCGGTTAGGTAAACATAAATCTTATTCTGTAATTTCTTTATAAGAAGCAGCAAGAGAATTAATTTGAGTTTAAGTTGTTTTGAAAATGTACGGGTTAAACAAAAAATTTTTAACATCAACTTAGAAGAATTTTCTATTGGAATAACTTAACGATATATTTTTCTATATTCAACAAATTTTTTCGTAAACTATCAAATTTCGTCATAAATAAGATACGAATCGAATCCGAACACTTTTTAAGAGAAAATATCGTTAAATTTACAAACGTTTTACTGAAATAATCACAAGATTTTAACGTTCTGTTTTGTAAAAACATTTTGAAATTAAATAATTTCATAGGAAACACAATGAAGATTCTGATATAAACAAAAATCTCAGAATATGACAACAATAGGAATATGCCTTAAATAGTAAACATTTTTTTTGCAATGTCTGTGAGTATTTTATAAGAAATATTACTCCAAATCCTACAACTTTCATATCCAACCTGGAATATAAAAAAAAGTTCCAATGTGAAAGAGTTTTGCGAACACAACAATGTTTCCTAATCTAATAGGTTTAATATAGAAGATGTGCTTAAGGGGCAGTTTTATAGTCAGAACTACCATCTTAGAAAATTTCTTATTTAAGAAGAAAATCTATCAGAGCACAAAATTTCTTACTTAAAAATTATCGTATATAAGAAAAAATCAATATTTGTTCTGACTATAAAACTGGCCCTAGTTTTTACAACTTTTAAATAAGAAAACAATTTTACAAGAAGAATGTCCTAAAATTTGAATGGTTTTCAATACGCAAATTTAAAAAAAAAACTCTAAATTTAACGAGTAAAAAGGTTAAAGTTGGGCATGCCGACTATACAATTCCCTACACCAGTCTGGTTAAAAGCCAACTAATGTTTGGATCCGAAATTCGAATGGGTTAAAATGGGACTTGTGTCAAAATTCTCTATAATGTGAGTCAGCGAACCAAATCTCATTAAAATATCTTAATATTTGCGACCTGCAGTTTGTATCCAAGCCAATTTTGGGGGGACCCTTATATGGGCACTAGGCCTAAACATGGACCGATGTTCACCAAAATCAACAGCCTTCGTCCTTGGACCAACATAGGTCTGTGTACCAAATTTCACCAAAATATCTTAATATTTGCGACCTGCAGCGTATAAACAATATAATTTGGGGGAACCCTTATATGGGCACTAGGTCTAAACATGGACCGATTTTAAACAAAATCAATGGGATTGGGCCGACATAAGTCGGTGTACCAAGTTGCATCAAAATATCTTAATATTTGCGACCTGTAGAGTGCGCACAAGAATGCATGGACAGACAGACGGACGGAGGGACGGACGGGCATCGTTAAATCGAAATAAAAAATTCTGAGCCGATCGGTATACTATAAGGTGGGTCTAGGACCAATATTTTTTGGTGTTACAAACATCAGCACAAACTTATAATACCCTGACCACATAGTGGTGTAGGGTATAAAAAACTAAACATGATAAGTTTAATGAGTGTAAAGATGAACTCTTATCTGAATTCAATAAGAGTTTTAACTTAATTAACTGAAAGAGTTCAACATTTAGAAACAGTCGCGGTAAGCATTAAAAGTATGCAAGATGAAATTAAATTATTAAAAACTAAAATAAGCCGTCAAGAAAACAAAAATGTGTCTTGTGAATTACGTATAAATGAAATTCCTTTTAATATAAACGAGAATTTGTTTGAAATTTTTGAAAAAATTTGCTACACTATTAAAATATCTGTTCCTGCAATTAAAACAATTTATCGATTACAAAATCAAAACAATAAAAATAAATCGAATTCTAAAGATGCGGTGATTATTGTTAAAATGTGGTCCCCATATGACAAAAACTTTTTATTGAAATCATTCGCCAATTTGCGAAAAATAAATAAAGGTTTTTGTTTTCGCCTAAGTCATATAGGAGAAAATTCCGATAATAAATTTTTCGTAAATGAAAACCTCACTGCAACAAACTTCAATATTTTGCGTGCCGCAATACGTCTAAAAAAGGATAATCGAATCCACAGTGCATTCAGTATGCGTGGATTGGTTTACGTAAAAAGGAATGCCAATGACAACCCTCTGCAAATTGATGAATTAAAGGAACTGAACGAGTTATTTCATGCACCATTTTCCGATGTCGTTGAGGAACATGCCCATGCTTCTTAATGTAACTTTTATACGCATCTTTAAATTACGTTTATTTTTCACATTTTTAAAAATTTTACGTTTATTTTTCACATTTTTTAAAATTTTATTTTTCAAATTTATTTTTTTTATATTTTATGCAACATGTAAAATCATTGTCGTTTTTAAAATATTACAGAAATTAATTGTTTTAATACTTAACTTTTTATCGATTTTATTTACTATTGATTGGTGCGTTACATTTATATATTTAATTGTTTTTTTTAATGACCAATAACAATAGAATTCGTTCTAGAGATGGAATTGCTAGTATGGTTAATATCTTGGCTTTAACATTTAGTGTTAAATGCACCTCCAAAGATGCTGATAGTTTGGAGGAATCACTTCCGCAAAACTTTGTAGAGTACCTTTTTATTGAGATTAATAGTTTAGGAAAGAAATTACTTGTGGGAAGCGTATATAGGCCAAATAGAAATATACCGACTAATCGCTTCATAACAATTCTGGAGACTTTTACGGTTTTATATGAAGATGTCATAATAGCGGGTGATTTTAATTCTAATTTATTGGTAGATAGTGGTCTTTCTGATAACATGGTTTCACTCGGACTTTTTATACCAAATACAACTATACCTACGCACTTTACTGCGACAAATAGTACACTATTGGATCTGTTTTTGGTTAGTAATCAGTCAAATATCCAACTTTATGACCAACTTTCAGCTTCATGCTTTTCAAGACACGATCTTATTTTCATGACATATAAATTTGAATTGTTGGCAACTGAACAATTTATCACTTACCGTGACTTTAAGAATATCGACTTCGTGGCCTTGGAAGAGGAGTTTTTTAAAATAGACTGGGATTATTTAAACCACATTATCGCAGTGGATGATCAGCTTTTATTTCTAGAGGAGAACATAAGTTATCTGTTTAATCAAACAGTACCTTTAAAAACTAAAATTGTTAGCGAAAAGAAAAAACCCTGATTTTCTTCCACCATTAAAGAATCAATGTATCGAAGAGATTTTGCATTTTCTAGGTGGAAACGTTTTAAAACTACACAGCTACAAGAAGAATATCGTACTGCTAAAAAAGAAACAAATAAGCTGATAAAAAAGGCCAAATCTGAATTCTATGCCGAAAAATTCTCGAATGCTTTAGGATCCAAGAAGACATGGCAGACGATTCGCGAAATTGGAATTGGCAAATCTGGTACGCAAGATCCTTGTCCAATTGATGCCGACACTGCAAATAAAACTTTTTTAAATATACCAATGGTAGAAGCTGATTGTAACTATTATAGAAACATACACCCAATTTATGTTTCAGAAAACAATAGGTTCTTCTTTACTGGCATAACTGAGTGTGACGTTTTATCAAGTTTCTTATCGATAAAATCTAATGCCGTTGGAGTTGATGGAATTCATCCGAAATTTCTAAAAATACTATTACCTCAACTACTTCCTCGTATAACATTCTTCTTTAATAAAATATTTACAACTGGTTGCTTTCCTACTAATTGGAAAAATGCGAAAATCGTACCAATACCTAAATCAGGCACTGATTACAGACCCATAGCTATTTTACCGTTTCTGTCTAAAGTCTTCGAAAGGCTGATGCACAATCAAATGATTACCTTCTTAGATAATAATAATTTGCTTTCATCTCGTCAATATGGGTTTCGAAGGAAACACAGCTGCATAACAGCGCTAGTTGATGTTGCGGAGGAGATAAGAAAAGAAGTTGATGATGGTAAAGTAACTTTTTTAATTCTATTAGATCATTCGAAAGCTTTTGATACTGTTGACCACGGCATCTTATGCTAAAAATTACAAAATATGTTCAATTTTTCTTCAACTGCAACACGTCTTTTGTCGTCTTATCTTAGTAACAGATATCAGTACGTTGAAACCTCAACCGGAAAATCTGTGTCACTAGCTGTTACAAGAGGCATTCCGCAAGGATCTATATTAGGCCCGCTCTTGTTTTCATTATACTCTAATGATCTCCCGGATATTCTAACATACTGTAAAGTTAGAATGTATGCTGATGATGTTCAACTTTACATTAGTTGCAATGAAACCTTGCTTGATCAGTGTGTAAGAACTTTGAATTTGGAACTTGATCGCATTCATGTGTGGGCAACGGCTAATGGTCTGGGGATTAACCCTAAAAAATCTAAGTGTCTTATTATACAAAAACGATTAGCGAAGAAAATAATTATTCCCAACATTTCAATAAATAATCAACGTATTGAAATTGTAAGTACCGCTAAGAATCTAGGAATCTTTTTTAATAATACCCTTACCTGGTCTGATCATATTATATACGCATGTGGTCGAACTTTCTCCATGATGAGAACACTCTGGCGAACCCAACACTGTACACCATTAAAAATTAGAATACTGCTTGCTAAAACTTACCTTATTCCAATTTTGTTGTACGGGTGTGAACTCTTTGCCAGTTGTGACTCAATAAGTGAAAATAAATTAAACGTCGTTTTCAATAATATCGTTCGCTATGTATATGGTTTAAAAAGACGTGCACGAGTATCTGCGTTTTCCAAAAAATTATATGGCCTCAGTCTCAACGATTTACTGAAAACTCGAATTTTGACTTTCTTACATAAAATCATTTATTTGCATCAACCTGTACATCTTTATGAGAAACTAATTTTTTCAGACCCTATTTGTAGGGGTAAAAGACTGAAAGCATTTAAATATAAAAGTCTTATATCAACTTGGCAATTCTATATCAATGCCATCCATCTCTGGAACTCAATTCCTTATTGTTATCAAATCTTAAGTAACGCACTGCGGTTCAAAAAAACCATAATTACCTATTTTTCAAACGTATTTGATTAAATTAAATTATTTTCTTTTGTATTATGTTTATAATTTTTCAAATTGTTAGTTTTTAATTGTAAGTCAAAAAACAAAAAAAAATTATTATTTTATTTTCATTTTTTTTTATTCTTATTATTATTATTTGTGCCTTTGCTATTATAAACATAGACAACTTTTTGAACTTATAAATGGCTTATAAATCGAATGTTTCATTTTAAAAACGTGTTACAAGGTTTTGAAATTATTATGCATAGGTACCATATTATATATATGTATGTTTGATTACTTTATTTTTTTTCTTCATAATTAGTTCTTAAGTTATTAAATTATAAAAAGTTTATTTAACGAATAATCAGTTCTTCACTGCAATATAAGACTTTAAGTCTTGTGTGTGGAACAACAAAATAAATAAATAAATAAATAAATAACGAGGAAACTAGCTAAATGGGTTCCTTCCGATCTTAGTGAAATGCGGATATGTTATAAAGCTCTGCGGAAAAAAATCACATAAGAATTTTTAAAAATTGATAAAAAATATGTTTTATGAAACTTTTTCATTTATTGTATGATACTTTTAATAAATAAAATGAAATTTTTTACAACATTTTATGAAAAATTCCATTAATTTAACGAAAAGTTTCAATGACGAGTTCCAAACTCCTGCAAATATTTCTCCCAGTGTAGGTTAAAAGTAATGAATTTTTTTTTTCAATATAAATATTTTTTTATATTACGTATTAAATTAAAATTAACATATTTTTAATACTAAATTTACACTTAACTGAAAACTAGTAGTTTTTGAAAACTACATGCATTTACTTGTCAAATTTAACCCAAGTTTTTTTTCGAGAACTTAAAGTTTTTAAAAACGCCAGTTTTTTTCGAATAAAAACAAATTTTAAAAAACTAGAAAACATGCAAGAATATTCAATTTGTCTACAATTTCTTTGAAACTACGAAAAAACACTAAAATATTTTAAATGGGGTAATTTTTTCCTAGATGTGTGATTTTTTTTTTATAAAAATATGACTCCAAATCTATTTTTTAATGTCTTAACCCTTAAATGCATGATCTCTTCGATTTTGACCATTTTTTTTTCATATGATTTCAAAAAAAAAAAAAATATTAAAAATATTTATTTTTAAAAAAGGTGATTTTTATTGAGAAATATGGTTTTTTGCCAAATAGCTATATGTGACGCGCAAAATAGAAAGGGACCTAAGGATAGAAAGGGACCTAAGGTCAGGAGAGTATGGGATCGGTCTCATTCGATGCTCAGATGTTGTCCACAAAACAAAAAAAAATTGATTTTTGTACCCTTAGGTCCTTTCTCTATGCACTGTCACATATTGTGATTATTTTAACGAGTATGAAAAAAAAAAAACAAAAAAAACTCAAAAAAATATATAAACTATAATTTTTACATTTATTGTCGCCAAAATGAATTTTATTGCGAGTATACCACTTAAATATTTAAACAAATATTTTTGAATATTACACTTTGTAAAAAAACGCGTGTTTAATATTTTTCACAAATATACAGAGCAAAACCAAGATTTCTACTTTAATTGTTTAAAAATTCTGCGCTAAACTATGTGCAGAAGGGGCCCCTAATGCCCAAAAATGCAGTTTTGTGCATCAAGTGGGTTTTTTTTTATAAAAAAAACCGTTATGTTGCCAAATAGCTACACCATGCACCGTAAGTTGTTCAGTTTTCACGTGAAAAAACTGTTATACTCCATATAAAAAGTATTTTTTCATGATTATGTGCGGCCCTATGTTCCACTGGGAATTAAAGGATTAAATATATGTGTGTTTCACGTGAAAATTGTGTAGATTCTATTTTCACGCAAATTTAATGTACAAGACTATTATTTTTACTGGGAAAAAGTCAATCAAACAATTTTTGTAACTAGTATGCCATCGTTGGGAATGCAAAAAAAGTTGCTCTCGAATGAGCTTTCCCACAAACAAAAAAAATTGATTTTATAAAACAAAAAAAAATTTTAATTAAAAAAATCAAAAAAAAAATTTTTTTGCTTGTAACCGGATTTGAACTCGGAACCTTCTGACTACAAACTTTTTTAACGAAGCGTCAGCATTTTTATAAAATCATTGGTATACCAGTGAATTGATTTTTGTACCCCTGGTAGCATTGGCTAGGTAGCACTGGATAACCACTAGTTGCAAACCTTGGCATATCACTCAAAGCCAATTCTTTGCTAGTGGTTTTTTTTATAAACCACCGAAATTTTTGTAAAACAAATACTGGCAAAACGCTTTGCAAACGCTGTCAAAGCGTCCAAAATGAGTGTTCTGCCAGTCATTTATTTTTAACACCGTGGTTACCCAGTGGTATGCCAGTGCTTCATTTTTTGTAACACTGGCGATTTCTGACTGGGTAGTTGCAAAAAAAAACATCGCCAAAAAAAATTGCAAAAAGGAAAATTCTTGCATCAATATATTTGTTTGCAGAACATAAATAGCTGATTAAGTTTTTTAATTTAATTCTAGTACCATAGTCTTTTTTCGCGATCCGCGATTATTTTGCAATTTTGTAAGTGCGGTTTTTTTTTAATTTATAATCTAAGGACTATAATACTCATTTCGTACAACAAAGTTTAATGGCTAGTTGAAAAAAAAAATTGCAAAAACAAATCGCGAAAAAAAATTCAAAAAGGAAAATTTTTCCATTAATATATTTGTTTGCAGAATGTAGATCGCTGATTGTGTTTTACTTCAATTCTTTTACCACAAAGACTTTTTTTAAATTTATATTCTAGGGACTATAATACCCATTTTATACAACAAATTTTAGTGGCTAGTTGCAACAAAAATCGCGAAAAAAAAATATCCGGAAAAAAAAATTTAGAAAACCAAAAATTTTACATCAATACGTTTGTTTGCAGAATGTAAATCGTTGGTTAAGTTTTTTAATTAAATTTTTACACCGTAACGTCTTCTTTCGCGTTCCGCCATTATTTTGCAATTTTTGAAGTGCGATTTTTTTAAATTTATATTCTAGTGACTATAATACCCGTTTCATACAACAAAATTTGGGGACTAGTTTAAAAAAAAATCGCGAAAAAAAAATTAGCAAAAAGGAAATTTCTTACATCAATATATTTGTTTGCAGAAGTTTAATCGCTGATTAGGTTTTTTAATTCAGTTTTTGTACCATAAAGTCTTTTTTCGTGTTCCGATATTATTTTGTAATTATACCCTACACCACTACGTGGTCAGGGTATAATAAGTTTGTGCTGATGTTTGTAACACCAAAAAATATTGGACCTCGACCATCCTCATAGTATACCGATCGACTCAGAATCACGTTTTATTTCGATTTAACGATGTCCGTCCATCCGTCCGTCCGTCTGTCTCTGTCTGTCCATGCATTCTTGTGCGCACTCTACAGGTCGCAAATATTAAGATATGTTGATGAAATTTGGTACACCGACCCTTGTTAGCCCAAGGACGAAGCCTATTGATTTTGATTAAAATCGGTCCATGTTTAGACCTAGTGCCCATATAAGGGTCCCCCCAAAATTATATTGTTTATACGCTGCAGATCGCAAATATTAAGATACTTTGATGAAATTTGGTACAGAGACGAGGGACGTCCGGTAAAGTTTTTAATTGGGTGTTCTCCACAAATATTTGATAACAGTGCAAATCTATGGTCATAGGAAATTACACAAGTGCAAAAAGTACAACCATACTTGCATATCAGGTAAATCAATGATAACCGGTAAAAAAAATTAAAAAAATTTAACTTTAATGCTGCGTTCATTTCTATTTTTAAATCCCGAGATTTCAATGGAAATCTCTACCAGGTTTTTTAATTCAGTTTTTGTACCATAAAGTCTTTTTTCGTGTTCCGATATTATTTTGTAATTATACCCTACACCACTACGTGGTCAGGGTATTATAACTTTGTGCTGATGTTTGTAACACCAAAAAATATTGGTCCTAGACCCACCTTATAGTGTACCGATCGGCTCAGAATTTTTTTTATTTCAATTTATCGATGTCCATCTGTCCGTCCGTCCCTCCGTCCGTCTGTCTATCTGTCCGTGCATTCTTGTGCGCACTCTACAGGTCGCAAATATTAAGATATTTTGATGAAACTTGGTACACCGACCTATATCAGCCCAATGACGAAGCGTATTGATTTTGGTTAACACCGGTCCATGTTTCGACCTAGTGCCCATATAACGGTCCACCCAAAATTGGCTAGGTTACAAACTGCAGGTCGCAAATATTAAGATATTTTAATGAAATTTGGTGCGCTGACTAACATTATAGAAAATTTTGCCACAAGTCCCATTTTAACCCATTCGAATTTCGGATCCAAACATTAGTTGGCTTTTAACCAGACTGGTGTAGGGTATTGTATAGTCGGCATGCCCGACTTTAACATTTTTACTCGTTTTTTTGTAAATAAAGTACCTAGGGTTTGGGATTTCCCGGACTTTTTTATTTCCCGGGAAACGGGAATGAAAAAATTTGATTCCCGGGATTCCCGAACGAACGAACGAAAAAAGTTTTTTTTTTCCTTATTTATTTCTTTAAAATAATTTTTTAATAAATAGTATTTTGTCAAATATTGGAAAAATAGATGTTAATTTCAATTATAAACATTAATTTATGTACCCATGTGAAAATCGAAATATATATGAACATACATGATCATACATTGACTAGTATATGATCATGCATAGTCATACATGATCATATACGTCAATGCATAGTTCAATGTATGACCATACATTATCTCATATATTTCCATATATCATCGGATCCGAAATTTGAAGGTATATGGAGGTATATGGCCATATATGATCATATATGAGCATACATGAATCATATGTGAGCATATATGGTCATATATGAACATGTATGGTCATATACCCTCAAATTTCGGATCCGAAGATATATGGAAATATATGAGATAATATATGGTCATACATTGAACTATGCATTGACGTATATGATCATGTGTGACTGTGCATGATCATATACTAGTCAATGTATGATCATGTATGTTCATATATATTTCGATTTTCACATGGGTATACGTCAAAGTGCAAAATTCAAAACCAGATCCACAATTTCTAAGTTTTTTTCTTAATTTTTATAGTGCAATTAAACTTTGTATAATTAGATATCATTTCATATATAATTATATATAAAATTAATACAATTTTCTATTAACTTTGTTATATATTTTCATACAAGGTTGTTTATAGAAGCTTATACGTCATTATATATAGTTATATATAAACTATATCGCAGATCTCTTAATATATGGCTGGAGACCTAATCCCATATGATTATATATAACGTTATATCAAACATATTTATAAAACCAAAGTGCTAATATAAATGTATATGGTTATATGAAGCCACGCATATAAACATTTATAATTATATCAAATCATATAAGATTATATGAAAACTTTTTTAGTCGGGTTGTTTTTATATGTTTTTAACACAATTTTTAATACCGGTACGTACCGGTATTGCTGTTTCGATAACGGTATTCCGTTACCGAAACACTCTTAAATACCGTTACCTTTACCGTTACCTAAACAAACGAAATCCGATACCGTTACCCTTACCGTTATTCGTTTCGGTAACCAACCTTGGTTTCCTCCAATACCAATACCAGATCGTTAAAGATGGGGTGCCGTTTTTTTGTTCTTCTTTTAATTTATTTTTATTGTTTTGTTTTATTTTTTACCTTCCATTTTTTATGCTTTTTAATTAATTATTTTTAAATTGTCATTATCTATTTCTTTTTACATTACAAAAAGTACGATTTTTAATGAAATTTTTAAAATTCAAAACCTGAAATTCATAAAATTCAAAAGCTACCGTTTGAAATTCAAGAAATATCAAATAAAATTGAAGGTAAAAACTACCAAATAAAGCAAAAAAAAATTCCAATTGACATTAAAAAAAAATCTAAATAAAAAAGCTCAAAAAATACCAAATTAATTCAGTTTACATTTATTTAATTTCAATTGATATTTTTTTATTTCATTTTGTATGTTTTGAATTTAAATTTATATTTTTTAATTTATTTGGTATTTTTCAATTTCGTTTGGTTTTTTGCTTTTTAATTGATATATTTTTTTTAATTTCAATTGGTATTTTTTTAATAGCAAATGGTGTTTTTTGATTTCGAATTGATATTTTTTTAATATTAAACGGTATGGGTATTTTTTTATTTCATTTAAAATTTTGTGAATAGCAATTTGTATTTTTTGAATTTCATTTATGTTTTTTTATTCCGTATTTTTTTTAATTTCAAATGGTGTTTTTTGAATTTGAAATAATATTTTTTAATTTCAATTTGGTATTTTTTGAACTTCAAAAGACATTTTTTCATTTAAAATTGCTAGTTACAAAATATAAAAGCTGCCCAATCAGAAAGAATAGGCTTAGAGTGATATGCCAAGGTTTGCAACCAGTGGTTATCCAGTGCTACCTAGCCAATGCTACCAGGCGTACAAAAATCAATTCACTGGAAAACCAATGATTTTATAAGAATGCTGACGCTTCGTTAAAAAATGTTTGTAGTCGGAAGGTTCCGAGTTCAAATCCGGTTGCAAGCAAAAATATTTTTTTGGATTTTTTTTAATTTAAAATTTTTTTTTGTTTTATAAAATCAATTTTTTTGTTTGTGGGAAAGCTCCTTCAAGACCAACTTTTTTTTGCCCTCCCAACACTGGCATACTGGTTACTAAAAATTGTTTGACAGTATGTACTAGCATTTTGGCACAGCCAGTAGTTGTCCAGCTATTAGCACTCATTTATGTGTTTAGCCATCAAATATTATATGTCTCGTTAGCTCAGTGGGTAGAGCAATCGTCTGCCAATCTGACGGCCTGGGTTCAAATCACGGCAGGACCAAAAAAATACATATGAACATTTTTTAATTTTATTTTGGAAAATATATTTCCAGACCACCTATTTATTGGTTTTGCCAGCGTTTTATCAACGTTTAAAAATTTTGTTCCTCCAGTGCTTTTCCGGGGCTTTTTGAACAGCCGGTCCTTTTGTCTAATGATGTTATCATTTTGAATGGGAAAGCACTTTTTCCAGTACTTGTACCACCTGTTAAAGTGCTTTGCCACCGCTTTCCCGTTTGTATTTTTCTGACTGGGTGTTCTTTGGTTATAATGTATATTTTATTAATTTCAAATAAAGCTTTAAAAAGAAATTGCAATTTTATAATTTGCAGAAAGAATCATTTGAGTTTGATTTCCATTTTGAAATTAATTGTTATTTTTTGGATAACAAGTAGTGTATTATTTTTAGGTTTTTTCAGTTACAATAGAACAGAGATGAAAAATTAGGAAGTTAATTTTTGTTTCAGTGTTTGTTGTTAACTTTCTTTTAAAATCGCTAAAAACAAAGAAAAATTTTGTCATGTTTAAAGTGCTGCAATTTTAAGTCTGGCGACTATTTGTAGATAAAAATAATGCAAGACTTAAGGAAATTTTATGGGATTTCCAAAAATATACAGTGAGTACAGAACCGATCAGTACTGCCTAAATTTTACTATGAAATTTGATAAAAGGTTGATATCGCCAATTTTTCGTTAAAAGCCACGCCCACTTAAAACAAGTGACAAAATGAAAAAACAAACATTACGTTAAAATTCTGTACAATTTTCTGAACCATGTCCTTGCCTTTCGTGGCGAATTTAGCCACTTTTTGATCTTTAAAAATAAAGGCAACAACAATAAAATAAAAATAAAAAACTTGAATGTCCTTAAATTCGTGGCCACCACTCTATATGTATTTTAGAAATGTGCTGTCAAAAATGTCGAACCAAACAACAAAAAAAAAAAAACACACACAATGTTGCAGCCAAAAACATATTGTGCGAAGAAAAAAACTGAAAAAAACGACCTAGTGCCATATAAGGGTCCCCCAAAATTATATTGTTTATACACTGCATATCGCAAATATTAAGATATTTTAATGAAATTTGGTTCGCCGACTTACATGATCCCGAGAACAAAGCCGATAGATTCTAGATAGAATCGGTCCATATTTGGACCTATCGCCCATATGGGCTATATTTACGATTTTCTCTTCTTTTATAATTTTATATAAAATTTTGACACAAGTACCATTTTAACCCATTCGAATTTCGGATCCAAACATTAGTTGGCTTTTAACCAGACTGGTGTAAGGTATTATATAGTCGGCATGACCGACTTTAACTTTTTTACTCGTTTTAAACTCACTCCGTGTCACGGTGCCGAAATCCTTGTGGAAAAAACTAAAATTGACGAAATTTTACTTTTCTAATTACAATTAACTTTTTCCGCCGTTTTTGCATTCTATGTAATCAGAATAAAAATTAAAAAAAAACCGGTCAACTGTCAGAAAAACACCCGTTTGAAAAAACCGTTAACCGTTTTGAAGCTAATAGTTAGCCACTAATTTCTGGTTGTTTTCATATTAACTTCCGGACCTAACTACAAGCAAGCAATATTTTCTTACCTATTACTTTTTAAAGTAAGCCCCTTTTTATTCCTCTTAATCAACGTACGTCCAATAACAACACGGACACTTATTTAAATTTGCTTATTAATGGAAATAATAATAAAAATAATATACAAATATGTATTTGTGACAAAGACAATAAAAACATAAGTACGTACAAAATGCACACAACTGCAAACATTTTCATTTTTAAATCTGATATATGAATTTATGCTCATGTAGCCAACCGGAAGTTACCGGAAGAAACAATTAAACTAAGCCGTTTCGGATGTATGTACGTTCATACATATGTATGTCGGTTATACTTCAGCTGCACAGAAAAGACAAACGATAGGTTATTTTTGAAGTACATGTGCACAAATTGTAAATATTAGAAGCGGATGTAAGTGACTGACTGACTGGCTGACAAAAAAAATGTTTTAAGATAATAAACACAAAAACAATAACAAAGAAAAGTTACTTTTAAAGACAAACCGAAACATTACATAACGTACAAAAATTCAACGGGAAGAGAATTTGGTACTTTTGTATATTAACTGTCTGATTTTTAAAATACAGTCATAAATCAACACTTTTTGAAAAGGAACAATTTTACATAAAAGTACCCTTTGAGTACCAATATACAGTTACGGACAAAAAAATAGGGTCACTGATATTTTTCATACATTTCTTTATATTTTGGGGAATTTGTTAGTAAGGATGCGAATATACTATTTTGGCGAAAATTATTGTTAATATATCGCGTTTTAAAAATGCTGATTTTCCAACACTTCGAAAATATATTGAATTCGGTACATTCCCTTAATTGTAAAAAGTTGTGAATATTTTGACAAAACAATATGAGTCAATGGTAGCATTCGGCAGAGAAACCTCAAACTGATACCGATGACTTGTAGCGCTTTGTGATTACTTATTCTGCTGAACTGAATAATACTGACGTATTATTTTAAGTGTAGATAACCATATACAACTGGTATCTAGTCGAGACACTTTCAAGTCTGCTGCGGCAATTGAAACAGAATTGGGAGTCGAAATTTCTGCTAGAACTGTAAAAAGGCGGCTAGTACAACAAAATATATATTCGGAATATCTTCAAGGAAAGTGCCAGGGCTAACAAAAAGACATTGTCGAAATCGACTAATATTCGCAAAAGTTCATGAGGATTCGGGTGGCACTGTTCATGGAAAAAATTGGCACAATGTGCTTTGGTCGGACGAATCTAAAATCAATTTAATTGGAAACGATGGTAAAACATGGGTTAGGCGTCCAAAAAATGCAGAATTGCACCCACGTTACACTACTAAAACATTTAAGCATAGAGGAGGTAGCATAATGGTGTGGTGATTAGACCGTACCACCTTACAGGGGGGAAAAAGTGAGTCTAAACCCTCAATGGCAATTTCAAAAAAAAAAAAATTTCCCGAACGTAGGGGTCGCCATTTTACATTTTTCGTTATATCTTTGGCATTTACAGTCGGATCTTAAAGTATGATACATCGATATTTTTCTCTCGAGGAGACCAGTGTTTTGCTCTAAGGGCCATTGACCTCAAGTATCCCGTTCTAGTAGTTACCCACCAGATCTCAGTTGTTACCAACCTAAAGTCAGAAAATTAAAGCTCGCAAAAAATCATTAAACTTTTGCTAAGGAAGTTTTTCGATAAACCCAGTAGAAATTTTTTATATTTTTTTGGTTGAGGGTCGCCTTTTTAAATTTTTTTTCATTGGATTTTACCTTTATAGCAAAACACTGGTCTCCTCGAGGCAAAAAAATTGATATATCACACTTTAAAATCTGACTTTAAACGCCGAAGTTATAACGAAAAATTAAAAAAGGCGACCCCTACGTTCGGCAAAAAAAGGCATGGCATGCAATTCCAAACCAGATTTGTCGACACTTGGTGGATTCAATGCCAAAACGAGGTGAGGCTATGCTTTCCAATAAAGAACATGCAACCAAATGTTAGGATTAAAGTATATTTTTTAAAACGTTTTTGTAATTTTTTCTAAATGACCCAATTTTATTGTCCACTAAAAATCATAGATCTAAATGAAAACTTTTAATTTTTTTTTTATTAAATTTAGAGAATCTTTTTAAGTTTTTGTTAAAAATAGTAGCAACGAATTTTGCAAAGAATATAATAAAAAAATTAGTTTGTGCTATATATACTTTTTTTTATCTAATCGAAACTTGTAACAAGTGACCCTATTATTTTGTCCGTAACTGTATTTTGAGAAATAATTTCTCCTGGTAACTCAAAACAGCCTAAAAGAATTGATGTACTAAAAATTGTGTGAAAATTATTGTTTGGGCTGTTTTGGATTGTTATGGAAAATAATCGTTAATCGGCCAAATTGTAGCCGATTACCGAATTTTGGCCGATTGTCAATTTTTGGCCGAAGCCGATTAACCGGTCGGACACTATTAGTTTGATCAATTACTTTTAAATTATTATTTTCTATTCATTTTTATTATTAAAAAATTATATTTTCAGCTTTAATAATCAAGATATTAGTGTTTCCAATTCGGTAATCCTCCGTGTCACCTTTTCACAAATATTGCCACATTGACGTATGGTTTGTACGTACAAGTGCAGGCAATTTGTGTATATTGGAGACGGACAGCCAACAGGGCATTGTTTATTTTTTATAGTATAGTGTTGTTTTTTCAAACGCGTCGTATAGACCAAATACAATTAATATTGTCATTAATATGTATTTTTATTAATTCTAATTTAGTAGGTTTGGGGTTAAGAAGAAGAATAAACCTTCCTCAAAAGTTATAAACACATTAAATTTGCAAATCAGACTAGATCTAGTTTCTGCCTTTTTATGGACAGGCTTCATCAGTGATCTTCCATTAAATTGTATTATTGTTTCTATTTGTACCCAGCAAAAATATTTGTAAGTCATTCAAAACAAACAACTTTTAAATTGGTTACAATGGAGCTATAAGTGCTCCGTTTCTGTTTCGAATGTATGTGCTTTAAAACAACTTTCAAAAATGTATATATAATGTGTTTTATTAGAGATCCCATTTTTTATCTCTAAAAAAATAAAATAGTTATTTTATTAACGACTTCATTAATTTACGATTATTTACATATTTTTCAATTATTCGTACATATTTTAAAAAATACTTCAATTACAGTTCCCATTGAAAAAGGGAAGGAATAAAGAATTGGATTCCATTGAACCTCCTGGAGTATGACCCAAATATGAATTCTTCTTTTCCCTAAATGCAAATACATAAAAGTTACCAATTAAAATGTATTGTTTATGTTCTATGAAGTCGCTCGCGTGCTTTTGCACCGTGCACCAAAGAAATATGTTAATAAAATTTGTTGTAATGTTAACACATTTTTACGTTTAAAACAGACCAATCAAGAGATTCGTTAACAGAGGTTGTTCCTTAACATTTGCTTATACATTAAAACTGCTATAAATGTCACCTGCTTTAAATGTCGATATGCTTTAATTGTTATTACACCTTAAAGTAGTAAAATCAAGCTAAATAAATAATTCTATAGTGACGAAAAATATATTATTTCTTCAACTCAAAAATAGATTTAAAAAATAACTGCCGTCAACTTTAAAATGTCCATTAAAGTTCCAAATTTTAATTAAAGTTAAAATTTTGCAAAATGAACTTCTTCAACATAAGAATTTAACTAATCACGATTGCAAATTATAGCATTGGAACTTAATGCATCGTTTAATGAAAACGTTGATTTTAAGCTGACGATGGTTGACTTGCAAAATTCAAATGACGACATGGTATTCGCCTTCGAAATATGTCTGGGGAAAAACTGTCCTTCAACGGTTCTCGGATTTTTTAATGAATTTAAAGCTAAAATTTCAATCATAGATCTGCGGCTTAAGCAAATTTATATGATGGCCTTATTACTGTAGAGTTGTAAAATGAAAAAATAGTTTCCTAGTACGCTTTAATATTCTCAAAATTCCTTGAGTAATGTTTTTAAAATGATTAATCAGAGGGTTACATATAACTTTTAGGCCCAGCTTTTAGGATGTAGATTATACTTAAACTTAGTTTAACGCAGTTTATAACTGGAATACTGCTTCTAAAATCTATTTTATTTTTCGTTTTCGGTTTAACTAAACCAAGTTTAACTGACATCCCAAAAACTCAGTCTTAATGTATTAATCCTATTTGATTCAATATCGTATCTTTTTCGAATTTAAAGACTGAAGTAAACATGTTACAAACTTATTAAAAAAAACTGTTGAACAAAAATTAAAAAAATTTTGGTTTTGTCTGATTTTGACTTAATCGAATTGATTCAGATGCAAAAGAAGTGTCCTTAATATTGCCCTACAAATAATAATAAATTGAAGCTTTTGTTACACAATAGGTTCAGAAATGGGCTCTGTAAAGCTAAACATTAAAATTGCCTCTAAAATATGCTATTTCAGACATATAAAAAGCACATATAAATCACTTTGAAAAATGTATTATATTATATATTATAAAGAGTACTTCTAAATCACTCTAAAAATGCAAACAAAATGTACTCGTATTGATGTGATGAAAATGTATACCTAAAAACCATACTTTTATTAACATCATGTAATCAGTTGAAAATTACTAACAAAATGCTTAAATTGAACTACTGACAACATGGGACATCACGTGTAAAATAAATCAGTGTTAGAGCTAAATTGTAACTACTTCACAATCAGTTGATGCTATTCGGAGTGCTTTTAAAATAACTTTTTTGTAATGACTTTTTTTGCTGGGTAATTAAAAAAACATCGCGAAAGGCCAAAATGTAGGTGGTTTTAAAACTTCACAAAACAAACAACGTGTCTGGCTGGAGCAGGCTTTAGGAAATGCAATAGACAATTTTTCATTTCTGTTTTCATTCTTTTAAAAATTAAAACTAATATTTCCATCTCCTTCAGGACAAGGTTGCATTTGTTTTAAAACTGCTTAAAACAACTGTCAGTTGACATGTTAGTTCTGTAAGAACTTTACCTTTTCTTAAGTCTCCCAAGAAAGTATGGATAATCGGTTCAAAATCCCATCAATTCTACAACATGTTCCACTAGAATACCATGAACCCCGAACCCATTTCACTGATTTTAAAATTTTATTCGATTAAGAAAAAAAATAACCTAAAGTTAAGACAAAATGAAAGTTACAGAACTAAAATCTATATGGAATTTGACATCTGTAACTGCACATTGCGAGGAATTTTTAGAATTCAAAACTTCATTGATTAATAATATAGAATTTTATAAAAATTCATATTATTTTTTTCGTCTTTTCATTCCTGAAAGTTTTGAGGTTTTTCAAAGCAAAAACTCTGTGAAGAGAGTATCCTGATGAAGAAAAATAGCATTTTTTGTAAAAAAGTACTTATTATGTTAATTCATTATAAGGAAATTGGCCTTGAACTAAATTAATAAATTTCTAATAAATCATGAAGTTTTTTCATAAAATTTAAGAAATTTTTCATTCACTTTGTGAAGAAACTTCATTAGTTTATTGAAAATTTTCACTAAAACTCGTCCGATAAAATTCTCTCTACGTAAGTTAGCTCTAACTTTATGTTATTTTTTTAAGCTGATTTACAGGAAGAAGAAGAAAACATTTTTACTAAAACATACAACAGACACAAAGGAATCATTAGGCTGCCGCAATTTCGTCTCACCCAAAATAATTTTAATTGTTATGTTGTCTCTATATGATAAATTTTTTTTATGGTGTATGTCATGACCGGGGATCGAACCGGCAGCCCTCTACGCAGGCTATGACTCGTAGCATCACTTCCTAACGAGATACACCACAGTCAGCACATCGATGACTGGGGCTAATTGAGATTATTTCGTTTATTGTTAATGGCCCTTCAAAAACCAAAAAGATACTTAGAAAATCAGAACAATTTTTTGTTCATTTTTGCAGAGTAAATTCATATCTCCGATTGAGTGAAATTTAATTCGAATGGAACTAAAATTTTTTATATCGATATCTCAATGTAAAAAGGCTCTAAACCGTTTTTTATTTCTTCAGAGGAGAAGGAAGAATCTTAATAAAATCTTAAGAACTTTCATATTTAATTGTTGGCAGTATTGATTAAAAATTTCTACAAAAAAAGTTAAAAGTTTTTTTGATTTTTTTAAATTTGAAAGAAATAAAAATATACAAAAATATACATTAAATTATCGATACGTAACAGTTTTAGATTTGCAGTTCTTAACTTACTAATAAAGGTTTTTTTAACAGGGACGCTACAAAAGTAGAAAGGCAGGGACAGCAAACGACATCATATTTCTTGCCGCTCTTTTGACATTTCTCTTCAGTAAGGTTTGCCTTTTCATGATGGAAAGATATACGAGCCAACAACGAGTCGAAATTATTAAAATTTACTACCAAAATTCGGAGTCAGTGGCCTCAACGTTAAGAGCGCTACGTCCAATTTATGGTCGTCATAATCGTCCTAGCAGATCAACAATTGAGCGTCTAGTGGAAAAATTTGAATCCACAGGCACAGTACAAAATGTTCCCGTGCCAGTGAGACAAAGAAGTGCCCGTAGTGTCGAGAATATTGCTGCCGCTGAGGCTTCAGTTGAAGAAAGCCCAAATGTGTCTCTCACACGTCGTTCTCAAGCGTTGGGCATCTCTGTGACGTCGTTGTGGCGAATTTTGCGAAAAGGTCTTGGCCTACATCCTTGAAAAAAAAACATAACTATATAACTAGTTTGAAAAATTAATAGTTATATTTTTTTCCAAATTTATCTATATCTGTAAAGTTTTTATTTTTAATAGTAAAAGGCTTTATTTTTGAATCATGTAGGTTGATAAACAGCATCCGGTTTCTAATTTGTTACTAGCACACGCTGTAAAATTGCTTATTTAAAACTTTTATTTGTACATTATTGTTTTCTTCTACTGAACGGCAGAAAACAGGCTTTGAATTCAATGAACTTATTGTATTTTTTTTTAATTCAGTGAACTTATTTTATTTTTTTTTCAATTCAGTGAACTTATTATTTTTTTTTTAATTCACTGAATGTAATTTTATTTTTTTTTAATTCACTGAATGAAAATGAAATTGAATGAATTCAGTGGTGAATTAATTCAGTAAGGAATTAATTCACTTTTTTTCCGTTCGATTTATAAAATTGAACGCGTTCACCGGTGAATTAATTTATTTGATTTAATAAAAAGAACAATTGCAATTGAATTAATTCTTTGAATTTGTTGTTTGATGAACGCATTCAGTTGAATGAATTCAGTGAATTACTTAAGAAAAGGAATTCATTCAATTCTAGAGAAAATTGAATTCGATTGGTAGTGAATTCATTCAAAAAGGAATTAATTCTTCAAAGCTCTGAGTATAAGAAATGTTTCAATTTAAAAAATGATTGAATAAAAATAAAACGATTAATCGCCAATTTTGTCGATTAACCGACCGGAATAACCGGTTAATCAATTTTAATGATTTTTCGAATAATGCATTAAGCGGTTAACCGGAAACACTACAAGATATACAAATATATTTATGCAACAACAAATCCATGTCATTTTGTTCTAATTTTGATGATTCCGATAAATGTTTATTTAATACGTTTTAGTTTCGGATTATCGAGAAAAAACATGCATTTACATGGAATTCCTTGCCCTAGTAGTCACCAAATTTTCGTTATATGAAAAGGATGTATTTCGAAAATTACCGTTAATTCCAAAAAAATAACTTTTGGTTATTACAAAACCGATGTGGCTCAAACAACATATTTAATAAATGTTGTTGGAGCCAACAATTATTATTATTACCTACAGAGAAATGATTTAACGTTGGTACCCAGCAAAATATTGGTAATGACACCTCATTACTATCTGCATTACCAAAAATGACATATCATTACCTTTTGCATTATTTTATAATACAAAATAATGACTTCCTAATAACGGCCTATTCTATTCATTGTTTCTAAATATAAAATAATGACTTACTCTATTATATGTAATATATGTTCTATGTTTAAATTTTTATGGCGAGTCCTAAAATTCCACACTAGAGAAAACTTAAATTTTTCTGAATGTATTTCCTTAGGCTAATAGTATTTGCCTAACTCCTTATTTTTAAGAATCAAGTAAGCAATCGGATAACCACTTATAATTAAACTTTTTGTAAGCATGTGTGTAACCACTTATTATTCAAAATCTTATAACTACTTATTTCTCATTTTTTCGTAAGCGAGCGGGTAAGCGTGACTACTTATAAAAACGACCACGCCAAACAAAAATAATGAGTTTAGACGCCAAAAAATAAGTTGTGCGGAGCTATGAATTTCTATTATATAACCACTTATTTGGTAATGAACGATTTTGCTGGGTATTATTAAACATCTTTCACACATTTCCAATTTTTTGTATTTTTATTCATTATAAGAGTGCTACGTTACTTTTTTACGATACTTCCAAACTAATTTGGGCTTTAACCATAAACACAATTGTCACTTGTACTCAGTGAAGATAAGAATTTCTAAAAAAAAAAAATATCGCTCAAAACGCAATCGCCAGGGATTGTATAAGTGGTAAATAATATAAAATCTTTATGTATTTATGTTACTCGTATGTTAGTGGTTAATCTAAGTAACCCTTGTTGTTTTATATTGACTGCTTTTAGGGTAGTGCAAATAAGTGATTTTAGGGAAATATTTATTAGTTCTTGTTTAAGTGCCAGCGTACTGTGAGAAAGGAAGTTTATTGTGGTAAAACGTTGTGGTACCTTAACTAAACTGCAAAAAAAATAAAATATATAAAAACCTATTAACAATAAAGCATTGTTTAAATTTAATGGAAATACAATAAAATCCGGTCAAGGCGCACTGCAAGAGACCAGACAAATTAGTCGTATTAACCGCAGTAAAATTTTGTTAATATTTTTACTATGTTGTCAATAGGGTATTCAATTAATCGATTTTTTATTTTAATCGATTAATCGCCCAAATAATTATAAAATTTTCGATTAATCGAACAAAATATTGTAAAAACTAATACATAATTTTTTTTTGCATTTTTACTCCTTTTATTGAAAACAGTAACAAAAATAATTTCAGTAACTCTTTAAAAATTCAATAGCTCAAAAAATGTGTTTGTAAATTAAGATTATATTTAAAAACATTTTTATTGTTTCTGACCCCTCTTACATACCCCGCGACCCTCTTCCTTTTACACTTTTAAAGTTAATCCTGGATTAGTCAGACGTAAACTCTGCGCTCGTTAATACATTCAAAGAGCTAAATGAAAAGAACATCTCGAGTTTTGATTTTTTGTCTCTACGTTCCTCCCACCCTTTTCTAGTTTTGTTAAAATTGCACAAGCAATTTTGCAAAATCCTTGTGATAAAAATTGTTAAAACTTTCTTAAATAGCGTAAAACTCAATTGGCTTCTGAAGAGGCCATATGTACGAAAAGGTATTCGATCCTCATTAAAGATCAATATTCTATAAACTTGTTATTAATCCAACATTTTAGTAACTGTCATTAAAATCTACACTGTATCAATTTTAAAACTCAATGATCTTATTATAGCAGTGTTGCCACTTTTTGAATAATTATTCAAAAACGGGACTGTTTACACATTCCTTGGATAATTTTTGAATAATGACATTTTTGTGTAGTTTTCCTGTAATTTCACTCTTTAGAGAAATTTTCGTAAATTTCCTAAAAATCAATCGATATTTAAAGTAGACTAAATGAGTTTGTCTGTGAAACATTTACAATATCATTTGCAAATGTAGCGTAAGATTGAAATTTGGGTTTGTTATGATTGTGATTTTTTAATGACTAAATAGAAACTAGTAATAATAGTAGACAAAGATTTTTTAAATATAAAACAGTGTGGCAGAATGAAAATATATTGAGATAATTCAGCAACTCAGACATTTAAGCTACAGTTCAGTGCATTATATTAGCTCTGTTCCACGTACGTTACCGCGGGTACCCGCGGGAACCCAATCTTACCAAAAAGCGTTTCTATTGTTAAAAATTGGATAAATGAGAGCGTTGATGAGAGAAAAATTTGTTTCTCTTTTTACCAGAAGTTACCCGTACTTTTTTTGCGGGTAAAATGGTAAAACCGTCAAATCACTAGTTGTTTGTAAATCAGCTGTTTTAAATTTGTAAAAATAATTTAAATATTAACAAAACTTGTAAACAATAATTAATATCGTTAACAAATACCACGTTCTAACATTTTTTCTTTATTCCCTTCGATATTTTATTCTTAAAAATAGCTTTTGTTTATATGAATAACTTTGACGTTAATTTTTGGGCTTGAAATGTGGTTTTGTGCGTTCCAGGTATTGTGAGCAATTTTACCATTTTTTGAGATTATTATTTGTTTACTCTCATTTTACCAGACTTTACCCAGAATTACGTGGAACAAACCTATTGTAGTTAATTTTAATATATCTTATCTTATCATTATTAATTTATAAATTCAAAAACATTTACATATGATTAAAAAAAACCTTAATTCCTAATTACAACAATTTTATATTTTTGAAATCGGTTCATAAATAAAAAATGGCAAGTTTTTAAAATTTCTACATGCCAGAGTTCTGCTTTAGAGTCGAACGCCACAGTTCCCAGCGAATCTGTGGACTCGACCGTTAGAAATTATGTTCGAAATTACTTTAGCTCCGACAGAGTGAAATGTAATAGTAATCCAACCAGGTGGTAAGAAATGATCAAAGGAACTAATATTTGTATATACCTGTTAAATAATCATTAATGCCCAAATATATTTAAAAAGTTGAATTAAGGGAAAGATCGATAACATGAAAATACACTAAAGCACCCATATTTAGCTTAAGTTAATTTTAGAACAGTTCCATCTCTATTGATTTGGTTAATTTTCAATCGAAACTCATCGTACCGAACTTAATCGATTTAAAAACATTTTAATAAATGAAAAAATAAAATACACAAAAAACCATAAAATGACATCGCAACTAGTGAAAATTTAAAAATTTCGGTAGGCCAAATATAGGCGCTCTTTCATTTGAGTAAAAATTCAGGCAAATTTTGAGCAAACTTAATTGTGATTTCAGCTTAAGTCAATTATGGTTACTTCTTTATTTTGAAGTAATATTAAAAAATTACAATTTTTTTGTGTAATTTCATACGGTTTTGGATAATTTTTTATTTTACTGGTGGCAACACTGTATTATAGTCTTAAGTTTTTTTTCTTTTATTATTGTAATAATTTTAAGTTTATACACAAAGAGAAAAAAATTTTAATTATATATTTTTACATCTTGTTGCCACATTTTTTATCCGATTTTCATAATAATATCTTTTTGGAAAGGCTTCATCAGTTGTTTCAAAATGCCGCCGCAAGATGGCGCTAATCAAGCATTTGTTACAAAATTGTAAAAATTTGCCATTATTTGAATTTTTTCGAGGTTGATATGTTTACAAAAAATAAAGAATGAACCTTTCTAGACAAAATGTTAGAACATTGTAAGATCATATTTTGAGGTTTGGGGCGTCCAATTGGCGATTTTCTTCAGCACCTGAAAAATATCGGCAAATTTTTGGATAGGCCAAATATGAAAAAATCTTAGAACAACTATTGTTTTTGAGGACGCAAAGAACCATTTTCAATAATAAAAAAAGTTCTTTTTCGCGAAAAGTATATTTTGACATACTGCTAAATATAGTAGAGATTTATTGATTAAAAAGAATCACATATCTTATAGAACTTATTCTAAATTATTAATTTCAGTCATTAAAAGATTGACTTTGCTGTATTAACAAATTTTTTTGTTGAAATTGTATCTAGCTCTTTTGGTGAATATTCCCCAAGTTTGTGGGAGTTACGCCGATTTGAGTTACTTTGAAAATCATTAAAAAAAATAATAGAAAATATGGAAATAATTAGAATAAAAATCAAAAAAAAAATTAAAGTCAAAATGAAAGTAACTTTTAAAAAATAATTAGGGGTTAAGATATAACAGTGCTTTACAAAAAAAAAGTGGCGAAGGATCCCCCTCTACCCTACATGTTTTCTAATCAATTTCAACAAAATTTTAGTTAATTCAAGTGTGAATTCCTAAAAATTAACGATTTTAAAATATGCTTGTTTTTATTTCAGTTTGAATTTTCTAAAAAAATTTTATGTAAAAGCTATCATTATTTTGATAAAACTACATACGAAGGCGGATCAATAAGTCCATGACTTTTCGAACTTCCCTCATAGTTACATTAAATGAAACACTGCTCCGGCCAAGTACCATCTGTTAATAGACAGAGCTTTGAAGAATTAAATCTTTAATTCCGTTTTTGAATTAAAACTTCAATAAATTAATTCACGAAAGACTATATATTGAATGGAATTAATACATCCCAGCAAAATATTGGTAATGACACCTCATTGCTGTCTGCATTACCAATAATGATATATCATTACCTTTTGCATTATTTTGTATTATAAAGTAATGACTTCCTAATAACGGCCCATTGTATTCATTGTTTCTAAATATAAAATAATGACTTACACGTAATAGTTTAAATAAGTACTTTTTACACAGTTAAATTTTATTAATTTTTATTTATTATATGTAAATATGTTTTATGTTAAAATTTTTATAACGAGTCTTAAATTACACACTAGAGAAAACTTAAATTTTTCTGAATGTACTTCCTTAAGCTAATAGTATTTGCTTAACTCTTAAGAATCAAGTAAGCCATCGGATAACCACTTATAATTCAACTTTTTGTAAGCATGTGTGTAACCACTTATTATTCAAAGTCTCATAACTACTTATTTCTCATTTTTTTGTAAGCGAGCGGGTAAGCGTGACTACTTATAAAAACGACCACGCCAAACTAAAATAATGAGTTTAGACGCCAAAAAATAAGTTGTGCGGAGCTATGAATTTCTATTATATAACCACTTATTTGGTAATGAAAGATTTTGCTGGGATATTTGTTTTCGTTCGATTTCTTTTGTTACGAACTAATTCAACTGATATAGTTCTTTTTATTCAATCAAATGAAAAAAGTGAATTTCGGAAGCTCACTAAACATATTTTTTTGCAAAAAAAAACCGTCACTGAAACCAAGGAAAAGCTTGCCAAGAAGAAAGTTATGTTTTTGCACAAATAATCGTAAGGATATCTTACACTAGAGTTTGCTAAAAACCGAAAAATTTGAAACCGCGGTTTCGGTTTTTCAAAATTAAAAAAACCGCGGTTTCGGTTATTTTCGGTTTTCTTGTGATATTAACAGAATTGTTTTAAAATAATTTAATATGTATAGAAATTAAATATACATTCAAGATATTTATTAAAATTCGATTGAATTCGAGTGAGAAATAAGGGCAATAACGCCGGGGAAAAAACGCGGAAACCGTTATAAATTAAAATTTTTTATTCTTGTTTCGGCAAATAAAGCTGTATTTAAAGAGTTTAAATTTGAATGTTTAAAACAATATAAAGTAAAAATGTTATACAATAAATTTCGCGGACTACGAAATAAAGCTTTTTGAAAAATAAGCGGTGAAAATTTGAATTGAATACGTGAAACTCAATATCTCTTAAAGTACATAACTTTTTGGTGCACTTTTTTTTCTAAAATTATAATCGTCAGCTTATATTATCTGTAGTAATAAAAATAAAAAATCTTTAAAGTAATATTTAATGGAGAAATTGTTCATTACAATTAAGTAAAGAATTTTGTAAAATAGGACTGAGCCCTTTTTGAAATTCAAGAATCAATAATATATAATTCAATTAATTATTTTAATTGTTTTAAGTATTTGTTAAAAACCGACTTATTTTTGTCGGTTTTCGGTTTCAGTTTTGAGGCTTGAAAACACACGGTTTCGGTTTCGATCAAAACCGAACAGCAAACTCTATCTTACACCCTTCGCTTAATCTAAATAAATTGATACGGTTCTTAAAGCTCAAGGTCCATAATTTTAAACCATACCAAAAATGATCCACATAATAATTCAATAAATTTCATTATGAAGCAGTATTTTTTTTTACGAAATTTCCTCCATTTTTGTAATTTGGAACACTTTTTCGATCATAAATAAAATCATAAATATCTTAAAATGTATAAAAATTATTAAAATTTTTATTGTTTGCAATCTAAAACAATACCAACACTAATATTTCTGCATTTAAAGAATTTTCGCATCTATCTTAATCTTAGAGATACTGAAACCGAATTTTCAAGAGTACCAAGATTCACGACATTGAAAATTGGAATTCTAGAATTTTTTGCACAGCATTGTTGTACTCTTAAAAATACGAATTTTTAACGCTATGTTTTATGTTTTTTCGGAAATCTGCGGAAACTTTAACGGGGCTGTTCTGGGAATCCACATAAAATCGTTCGATTTCACACAAAATTACGTGTTGTTGTTAAAATTAAATGATGTGAATTCTTTTTTTTTTTTTTTATTTATTTTACAATTTCAAACCCAGCCTATAGGGCCAAATATGGCTCACATACAACTCACTAAAAAATACTACTAAATAAAGTATATTAATTAACAACAAAGTAAAATTAATTAATTTACAAAAAATAAAAAAACATTTATGTATTTAAAAATAAAAAAAAAGATACAAATGTGTATAGAATTCTTTCCCTAATGATTGTAGATTATTACGTTCAAATTCAACAATAAAACGTCAAATAATTATTAAATTAATTTAAAGATTGTTACAGTAGGCATATTCTTTTAGTTTGGCTTTAAATACATTTGACCGAAATGTCAAAACTTCTAAGTATTAAAGGTAAAGAATTCCAAATTCTAGCTACCCTATACTGAAATGATCGCTGAAGAATCGATGTGTTATGAACAGGATAATTTAATTGAAGTTTCCTTAAAGATCTTGAAAGTATAAAATATTCTAGTAAATATTCCGGACATTTGGCCCTGAAAACTTTATAAAAATGTGTTAATAACCGCATGTGTATAAAACTTTTAAAATTGCTTCCTGAATGAATTTTGTTAAGAACACCCTCGTAAATTTGACTATAGGTCTTGTCCAAAAATTTTATCGCAAAAAAATCAGTTTGATTGAAGCTCGATATTTTTGTATGAAAAAAAAAAACACTAAAATGTACAAAATTGTAGATTCATATTGCGAAAAAACGTAGCATGCACTGAAAAAAATACAGGATTAAAATCACAGTCTTCGAAATTTATAGATTTGATGGCCCTTAGTCTTTTCATTTTTTTTCGTAACATACCGTGTAATAAAAAAATTATATTTTTTTTATTGTAGATTTTTATATATATGTGATTATATATAATTATATATTAAACACATAGAAAATATTACTGACGTGGGACCATATATAATCATATCTAAAATTATATTGTTAATCTTGCACCATATATGGAATCATATTTAATCATATCTTAAATCATTTAATGTAATATATAATCATATATAAAAATATCTTACATCATACAACCAAAAAATTTTTATAACAGGGCATATATTACTATATCTCAAAATATATGGCTTATATGCCACCATATGTGATCATATATTATGTTATATATGATCATTTATAATTATATATGACAACAGATCTGTCATATTTCATTATGTATAGCATATATGGTTGATATCTAATTTTATAAAAGACAATATATAAAAATATATGGTTATATAAGGTACCACATAAGAAACATAATTATATATGGCTTTTCATGACAACATATATACTCACATATTATAAGATAAAACAAGATATTACTATATACGACTATATATAAATTTTTTTGATCGGGTTTGTCTAATCACATGTCAAATTAGTTCACACTAATCTTATGAAGTAAAAAACTATTACAGGCGAAAATTGCAAATATTTATTGAGAATAATGTTGCTACTGCTGAAAAGGAAATTAAAACATTTATGAGGAAGGAGAACAAGTTCAAATTAAAAATAAAAACATGACCAACGAACGGGTTTAATGGTTTTTGTCCTATAGCAGCAACCAACAAACAGCCAGCATCAATTTCAATTCGTACTACACACAACTCGTTCTTCTTCCGTAAATTTAGACAAATTTTAGTTCAATGACAAACCAATTTATTTTTATACCACTATAGGCAGAATTACTTTATATATTTTATGGGAATCCAATTTTCTTTGCAGATTCACAATGAAGAAGGAAATTATCAAAATACATACATCCATATAGATACACTGAGAGAATTACCTGCATGATATCAATGAATTTTTGCATAAAAATAACGAAGTTGCCCTGGAACTCGCCCATTGAAACTTTTCATTGAATAAATGGAATTTTTCATAAAAGGTTTAAAAAACTCCATTTCATTTATTAAAACTTTCATACACTCAATGAAAAAGTTTCATTAAAACTAGATTCATAAAATATATGACGCTTTTTCATCATATTTATGAAATTTTTGATTTACTTTGTGAAGAACACTTCATTACTTTACTGAAAAATTTCATTAAAACTCGTCCAGCAAAATTCTCTCTGTGTATATACATATATAATATGAAAGAAGAAAAAAAAGTGTTTCAAATCAAACTTAAAACATACCAAATCAAACTTAACCATCCACATCACACCGGCCGGCCAGCCAGGCAACGATATTCAATAAGCCAGAAAGGGAAAAACAATGAATGAAACTTAATTTCTTTAAAGTACAAAAGCCACATTCCATGTACATTCATTGAATGTATGTAGAAGTACTATGTACCGGACGGGAAATATACTCTTGGGTAATTGAGGAAGTTATAATTATCAATGAATGATTTTGACGTATGATACGAACGAAAGGCAGCAGTAAAAGTATCAGAGTTGTAAAATAAAATACACTTAAAATAATACGTCAGTAGAAAAATCTGTCAAACGGATTTCAAATCGATTTGACTAATTTTTAGCAAATTTTTAGTTGAAACAATGATTTAAACAAAGATTTTAATTATCTTCTTTTAACACAATATTAAAAATTTTCAGTGATTTAACTAATTTTGAGTGTTAATTGCAAGTTTATTTATAACTAATTTTTAAGAACCCATTCGTTAAATTTTACACAATTTATTGTTAAAATATAATATTTTCATGTTTCTGTTATTACCCGGTTGATGGCTCCACCGGCGTATGCGAAGTTTTACACATGTCGCAATTTCTAAGAGAAATAGAGCAAAATTGGCGAACATTTCGACGCAAAATATCTGAAAAATGTGAACCCTGTTACACTTTTGCTTCTCAGTGTATACGGTGTACGAAACATGGATGGTAACCGAAACGATGCGGTTATCGGTAAGGGTAACGCTATTTTAGATTATTTCGGTAACGGTATTTTAAGGGTAACGCTATTTCATTTATTTCGGTATCGGTATTTTAAGGATAACGGTTTTTTAGTTCTTTCGGTAACGGTATTTTAAGGATAACGGTATTTTGATTATTTCGGTAACGGTATTTTAAGGTTAGCGATATTTCAGTTATTTCGGTAACGGTAAGTTATTTAGGGGTAACGGTAGTCAGTTAAAAGGGTTTTGAATCGATAACGGTATTTTAGCGGTATCGCCTGCCAACCCTGGTACGAAACAAATAACGGGTGATTACAAAGGCATGATCGTGCTGCCATTTAAACAATTCTTAACCCTCTAATGCCCAAGACCGCCTTTTGGCGGTCTTCAGATTTTAAATAGTTTTTGGCTATAACAATATTTTATTAAACAAGTTGTATTATATCCATAGAAAACTTAACTGTCTACTTTTTTTGCCTTCAAACTTTTTTTTTTTTTTTGTATAAGGAACGGTTTTCAAGCGAGAAGCATGTAAAGTGAAAATTTAGAAAATTTGAAAGAATTAACTTTTTAACAGAAAAAAATATTTTAAAAATTGCCAAAAATACATTTACGATCTGGCGTAAATTACCGATAATAACAAAGCTAGTTTAGAGTCTCTACTTGTAAAATCAGTTAAAAATTTTTCTCCAGGACTCACAGGATAACGCCAGGATACGTTTTACAAATATCTCTCTAACTCAAAAACTAGCCAACAGATATTCTTGAAATTAAACACAGATTATATACTTAGAGGCAGTGGTGAGCAGAACTAACTTCGTCCAAATTTATTGATGTTTAGTGCCAAATTCGCCAAATTTCGTAATTTTCAAAAAGCGAAAATCGCCATAACTTTTGAAATAACAACAATTGATCAACAATTTTCGGTACGTAATTTTATTTTATTGATAGTGTTATTTACAGCAAAAACCGAATTTATTTCACTACTGGGTTTCAAGATACGTCTTCAACCTTTGTTGTGCTATATCGCCTAAATAAAGCGATAAATTAAAGTTTTAATATTTGTTCTATAGCAGATTTTCAACGCCAAATATATGGTTTAAATATTATTGTAATCAGAAGAAACACCATTAGAGGGTTAATCAATTGGTTTACATCTGAAAATAATATTTAGAATCCCTACTTCATAAGATGCAAAAACTAAGTTACGAAAAAATATATAACATTTTTCTTTTTGGAAATTTCAATGCAAAAACGAGTAAAAGAGTTATAGTCCAGCATGCCGATTATATGATTCCAACTTATGTTTGTAAAATATTTGAAAATCAGTAAAATATTTTTATTTTGTCTAATGTTAGGTGTATTTAAAAATGTTTTCTCATTTGCAAATTTGACAAGTTTACGAGATTTTCACATACCAATCCGCTCATTATAACAAATCAATTACATATTTAATAAAATTGAAATGCGTATTTATGTTACAAACTTGACAATTTCAAAGACATATGGTATTTTAACGAACACACACCTGAGTCAATATTTAAGAATAATATTCTTATAATTTGTTAAATAAAAAACGACATGGAGTCTTACTCTTACACCACAAAGAAATTCATTGATTTTAAGGTTGTAGTCAATGTTGCCAGTTTTGACGATTTATCTATCGTCATTTTGACGATTTTTACAATCGAAAATAGCCAAATGACGATTTGACGAGTTTGCTCTTCAAATTGACGATTTTTTTCAATACGAAATATAGCAACAATTGTTCAAAAATACATTATTTTTCCATTATCTAAATCAATAAATCTGAAAATTTATTCAGGTAATTTATAAATATTTATCATAAAATTTTTATTTAAGGTAGTCATTTTAGAATTTGATGGTTTTTTGTAGGAAAAATAACACAGAATCTGGTAATTATTTTTATTTGAAATAGTTTTTCCTAAATCTCTAATAAATGTAACGTGTTTTTCGAAGGGATGTATGTATATCTCATATCGGACTCTTTTTTCATGTTAATTCTTTAGTAGGGACCTATGAAATATCTCTAGACTAAGTACATTAAAATCTAAAGTTTTTCCGATACGATTTTGATTTAAATGAACTTTTTCTTTTGAACAATTAATTTCAGTATATGGTAACTTTTTAATACATATATAAAGTTGTTTGAAATTTGGAGATACGAGTATTAAAGGATTATTTTCTAAAACACTTCGGTGAAGTGTTGCGTTATTTCTATAGAAATTCTTTTTGTTACAAAATCAATTTACATTGAAAGTTTACTTCACTTCAGCCAATCAAATAAAAAACTAAAGTTTTAGAAGTTTTCTTAAATTACAGCTGATACCGAAAACCGGGTGATTTTTAAAATTTTATATTATGATTTTAGGGTTATAATAATAAAAAATATTTGATTATTAAAGTTCTGACGATTTTTAACAATATTTTGACGATATTTCAAAACCTAATGACGATTGTGACGATTTTGTACCCAATTAACCTGGCAACACTGGTTGTAGTCTGTTGTAGGAAATAAAAAAGCGAACATGTACTCACCTCCTTGCTCGGCACACAAATTGGAGTTCCGACTTTGACAATACCATTTTCGACCATAACACCCATAACTATGGGATCGCGACTGTTGAATATGAATTGTGGCAGTATCTGCAATTAAGAAAATAAAACTGAATGTCAGACCTGTTGGTTAATCATTACATTTTGCAAGTAATCACACACGCAATTACACAATTACTTGTAATTGAAAAAAAAACTCAATTACAATTGTACAATAGACCGACTCACGAAAAAAAGAAAAAAGTGCCCCACTCAAAATAAACTTTGGTTTGTTTTATGATGATTCCCAAAATATTTCGGGTCTAGCAATGACATCTCACGAGCTGGACCATTTTTAAAAAAAGGTATTTTTTTTAGTTTTTGTACGAATTTTGCATTTTAGCTGAAGACAACTTAAGGAGTGAGATCATAAAAATGTTAACACACATAAAGTTAAATAAAAAACAAACCACCCGAGTAAAAATAGTTATATAGGAAGTTATATAATTTAATATGGACTAATATGTTTATATATAGTCAAGTGTGATACCATATCTTTGCGGATATAATTATGTATAGCTTTGAGTTTTTCAAAATTTTTTTATATGATGTCATATAGAGATCAGTATATATTCACAAGTAAGCTTACTCGCCAACATACAAAAATCAATAAATATGTGGTTACATATATCCTTACCAGTATTTAAAAAATATTGCGTCTAATAATAGATTTAAAAAAATTTTCAAAAAAATCCAGAAAATTATTTTCTATTTGAAATAATGATAAAAATAAGTGATTATTAGTAACTTATTATTATATGTTTTCAAATAATGCAGAAGGTAAGTGGGTGTCATTACAGGTAGTCCAAAAAATAATGATATGTCATTACCGTTTCTACACTGGGATAGCGCAATGTAAAATAAAATTCTATGTTTTTTTGAGATATACACTTAAGTCTTTTTTTATGCGGTAGATGCGTTCCTAAAAAAACGCATAAAATAAATGCGCATAAAAAGAACTCTACTTCCATACAAAAATGGGAGATGCGTTCAGAATATTTCAAAAACCGCATTACTTTAAAAAAATCTATAGAATAAAAAAAAAATTATTCATTTATTTTTACTTTTAACACAAAATAACACTTGTATTCATACAGTACATACCAAAAAAAAAGTAAAGATCAATAAAAAATAATACCCTGCTAAAAAAATACATATATCGATTCATACAGTTATAATGTATGTTCGTGCATGATCATAAACATGAATGCTTTTCCATACATGGATACATACATAAATCTTCATACAAGCATCCACATATGTCCGTGCATTAATGAGAATACGATCGTATTCCCAAGAATTCGATAACAATGTTAAACTCAGTTGTGAGCTAAAAATAACAGATTTTCTTGTCTGAGACTCATTCAGATTCTCCAGGTTTAAAAGATTTTCCAATAGATGCATATCTTTCACCATTTTCTATGCGATCAAAAATTATCATTTTTGTTTCTAACGAAATTGCTGTCTTTTTTTCTTGGTTTTATCCATTTCTTTTAAGAAAACCTTTAAAAAATAAGACAAATTTTGTATTTTCTTTTAAATTAAATAAAAAGTATTATAAAAGTTGTAAAAAAACAGAACGCAAGTCGATTTTAAAACCGCATAACTTCTAATCCGCATAAAAAAACCGCATAAAAAGAAATTTAAGTGTATTTATGTATGATTTCAAAATATAAAAGGTGTACTCATTATAACTCTTAAATTCCTTGTAAACCTTGTACAAATACAAGCCATATTTTTTATGTATGGAATTTAACATTAAACTCATAAACATACCACGTTTACACAGTTTACGGGTAGAATACAAGTTTATATCAGAAGGCTTAAAATACTTGGTTACAATTCTGTACAACTTCTTCTAAATACTAACCCCTCAATTCATAAATACTTTGTAAAGTTTTAGGAGGTTTACAAAACGTAACTTTCATACAAAATTTGTTCAATAAGCCTCCTATAATTTTACAAAGCGTTTATAAATTAAGGGGTTAATTTTTTTTTCCTTTTTGGAATTCTTAACTTAAGGGTGTTATTTAATAGTTTTTGTTTTGAGCCTGAAATATAATCCGTTATATAATTATGTCTTTCTACATCAAATTAGATATGATTACATCGGGTCAAAATCCGGATAAGATTCTATATGATTTAATATATTTAGATCTTATCCGATATAATTTTTTCCACCATTTTTCGGATCATAGCATATCTCCAATTACATTAAATTAGATCTCATTACATATGACATCATATTATTTTTTTTACTCGGGCACTGAATTTTAACCACTACGAACTAAGTTATCCACTTTTTCCGGAAACCCTCCCATTAAGGCTTTTATGGTAGTTTCTGTCACCATTTTAGAGCAGGTGGTCCATCTGAAATCTTGCATGTCCTGGGAGACCTTTTTTGTGCCCTTTAATTCTCTTTTAACAAGAGCCCAATATCTCTCCACTGGCCTGAGCTCCGGGCAGTTTGGTGGATTTGCCTCTCTTGGTGCAAAAACCACATTAATATCATTATACCACTCCAGCGCTTTCTTGCTGTAGTGACAAGATGCTAAATCGGGCCAAAAGTAAGTGGATACATTGTGCTGACTCAAAAATGGAAGAAGTCTCTTCTGCAAACACTCCTTGATATAAATTTCGCTGTTTATAGAGCCAGATGTCACAAATGACTGGCTTCTTTGGCCGCAACTACATATGGCTTGCCATACTAGGAATTTTTTAGGGAATTTCGTTTGCTTTTTCGACCTAAATTTTTACGCAACATTTCCTCGAACATCGGAAACATAAAATTCTTGACCAGGGAGCTGCGAAAAATCAGCCAGGACATAAATTTCATCGTCCATTACAAAACAGTTGTATTTTTGTATAAAGTTTGATTTAAATTTTCGAGCTCTGGTTTTGGCCTCCAAATTTTTAAAAGCGTTTATATCGGGAACTTTTTGAACTTTGTAGGACTTTAGTACTGCCTTACGTTTCACTTTACGTAGAAAAAAGTCCGAGCATTGGGCTAACCGAGCTGTTTTTCTGCCAGATGTGTTAGGAGCTCTCTTACGGATGCTTTTAACTTTATATGCCTTACCAATGTTACGATAACCAGTCGTTGTTCCTGTTCCCGGCTTCCTTCCAATTGTTAGGTGTTTCAGATACCTTTTTACCACTTTTGAAACTGTTTAGCGGCATACATTAGTTTCTTTGGCAAATTTTTTGTATGTCTATATTTGGTTTTGTTGAAAATATTTAATTATTTTTGAACGCACTTTTCTTTCATCGTCGATTCTGTAAAAAATTGCTAATTAAATCTCATGCTGTAAATCAATTTATTAATTGACATATTTTTAAAATGTAAACTGCCGGAAAAAAAAATATGTGAAGCTTTAAACTAAAGTTATAGGCAAAAATGTGTGTTAACATTTTTATGATCTCACTCCTTACTCAGTATGGGTATCATAGGAAAGTTATTTTTTGGGGCGCATCCGGCGGTATATCGTCACCTAAAATGCATAAGGGCGTAACAAGAAAAAAAAAAAAATCAAAATCGAGTTTTTTATTTATTATAATGCACTAGGCTAAATTACATATTCTACTTATATGTATATACAAATAAGTCTGTAGTCGTTTTGTACAAAAGAGAAGAAATATTCTTTAAATCTAAAATATCTTTAATTCTACAATGTTTTTTTGCTTCTCCTGTAAAAACTAAAAGTGTTGTTATGCCCTTTTGCATTTTAGGTGACAATTAGGGTTTTGGGGTTCGGGAATTTCCGGGAAATCCCGGGAAAAGTTTGCCGGGAATTCCCGGGAAAATAAAATAATATTAAATTTTTTAAATTGTTTTTGTTTCGAATTGGATTTTTTAATTTTAGGCATAAAAAACATTTTAAATACCAAAACAAAAATGTCATTGTTAAAATCTTTTAAAAGGGAATACATTTATTTGACACACAAATAAAATCTTTGCCAAGTAATAAGGAGCATTTCAACTAATAAAGATTTTTCGCATAACTTATTCAAAATTTAAGTAGTAAAACCTAAAAACTTGGTAAAATGTTTAAAAGAAATATGAAAAAAAAGCTTTGTTTCTTACAAATAATCGCCCTTACTATCTAAATTTTTCAAATGTATAATTTAGGTAAAGTCGACTTTAGTTAAAATATTGGGTGGCAGTATACCTTGACTTGGTTTATTTTTGGAGCATTCTGATTGGTTAATTTATTTTCAACCAATCAAAATATTTGAAAATATAAATATTTTTGTAAGGTTTTCATCAGGCACCCGATATTAATACTTTTAAAACGTTTTATTTTGTTTTTTCCTCAATAAAAAAAAATCACTTGTGTACAAATGAATTTATTTTTCTTGATGGATATTTTGTTTTCATCAATTTTTTTATTTTTTGTTTTCTTTTCGAAAACAAAATTTAAAAAATATCCGTACTGATATTTTCAGGAAAGTTGAGAATTATTTTTATTTTGTACTGAGGAAAAAACAAAAAAAAACGTTTTTTTTGTATTGAGGAAAAAACAAAATAAAACGTTTTAAAACGTTTTTTTTAGTTTTTTCTGATTTTGTAAAAATTCATAAAACAACATTCATATAGACACATTTCTGCATCCAATAGTTATTAAAAAGTAATAAAAATTTCAGCCGAAAAGACTTCTACAAAGCATGATAGGCTGAATAATTTTGTGCAAAAGACAAACTGTGGTCATTAAAACAATAGGATTTGTGAGCAACTAACCACAAAAACTGCACTTAAAAAATTGAAAAATAATGGCGGAATGCGAAAAAAGGCTTTATGGTACAAAATTTTAATTTTGATATTTAATCAGCAATTAACATTCTGCAAGCAAATATATTGATGCAAAACTATTCCTTTTTGCAAAAATTTTTGTCGTGATTTTTTGTTTTTGCAATCTAACTAGCTAATTTTGGTATAGGATATATGTCTTATAGTCCCTAGATTATGGATTTTAAAGAACCCCACTTAAAAAATTGCAAACTAATATCGGAACGCGAAAAAAAACTTTATGGTACAACAAATGAATTAAAAATTCTTATCAGAAATTTACATTCTGCAAACAAATACACTGATGCAAAAAATTTTCTTTTCGCAAAATTTTTTTCGCGAATTTTTTTTTTGCAAACTAACCACCAAACTTTGATATGAGAATATTGGTATTATAGTCCCAAGATTATGAATTTTAAAAATCCGCACTTAAAAAATGGCAAAAAAATCGCGGAACGCGAAAAAAAGCTTTTTGGTACAAAAAATAAATTAAAAAACTCAGTCAGCGATTTACATTCTGCAAACGAATATGTTGATGCAGAAATTTTCCTTTTTGCAAAATTTATTTTTCGCGAAATTTTTTGCGTAAGAACTACCAAACTTTGGCATAAGATATGGGTATCATAGTCCCAAATTTATGAATTTTAAAAAACCGCACCCAAAATTTTTTAAACTTAATTAGCGATTAACATTCTGCTATACATATGTTACATACATATACATATGTATATTGATGCAACACTATTCCTTTTTGGAAAAATTTTTTTCCCAATTTTTTTTGTTTTTGCAATCTACCCAGATAATTTTGGTATAGGATATAGGATATCCCTAGGTTGTGAGTTAAAAAAAAACTGCGCTTAAAAATTTGTAAAATAATGGCGGAACTCGAAAAAAAGCTTTATGGTACAAAAAATAAATTAAAAAACTCAGTCAGCGATTTACATTCTTCAAATGAATATGTTGATGGAAAAATTTTCCTTTTTGCTAAATTTTTTTCGCGAAACTTTTTGCAAACTAACCACCAAACTTCGGCATAAGATATGGGAATTATTGTCCTAAGGTTAAAAATTTTAAAAAACCGCACTCAAAAAATTGCAAAATATTGGCGGAATGCGAAAAAAGCCTTTATGATACAAAAAAATAGTTAAGAAACCTAATCAGCAATTTATATTCTGCAAGAGAATACATTAATGGAAAAAAAATTTTTTTTGCAAATTTTTTTTGGCAATTTTTTTTTGCGAACTAATTACCAAACTTTGGTATGAGATATGGGTATTATGGTCCCTAGGTTATAAATTTTAAAAATCTGCACTTAAAAAATTGCGAATTAATGGCGGAATGCGAAAAAGGTTTCATGGAGCAAAAATTTAATTAGAAAACTTATACAGCGATTTCATTCCGAAAATGAATAATATTAGTGCAAAATGTTGGTCAATTGGCAAACATTTTAGCAAAAAAAAATATTTGCAATATATGTTTGTATGTATATACCACTCAACAGTTCTCTCCAGGGTATTATATGATTTTCTACAGATTTGAAACCAAAAACCAGAATAGTATCTCCACCATAAAAATAAAACAAAAATTTTAAAATTCTATTCATATTTTTGTACTTAGTACAAAGATGAAAAAAAAAAAACGTTTTTTAAAACGTTTTAAAAAGTTTTATTTTTTTATCAATTTTTTTATCTTTGATATTTATACCTAAAGATATTTTTCGAATTTCAACTTGAGGGATATTTTTGTTTTAAAGTACATTTGAAATTTTTTGTTTTCGATTGAGAAATAAAAACATTTTGAACTTTAGTGATATTTATTTTTGATAAAAACAAAAAAAAAAAAACGTTTTCTGGTGCCTGGTTTTCATACACAAAATGAACAAAACCGTTTGATTAAAAATAAAGTCGACTTTAAATTTAAAATACTCCTTTATTTATACTCAATAATTTTATAAGTAACATTTTCATTAATAAATGTGAAAAGAAAAGACTAATGGTTAACGGTGGTATCTAAATTTGGTTAGCCGACATCTAAATTTGGTTCACAAAAAAAAAAAAGAAAAATGATGGTCATGCAACTTCTCTTGAAGAAAACAACAACAAGAATAACGTTTCAGCTAAAATTAGCAAAGTACCTGAAGAAAAAAGTGTAAGCAGAATAGGCATTAAAGGTTTTATGGTAGGGCAAACATTTCCTGAAATGGTATTCAAATTATCCGCAGTCAATCCGCCCCATAACTAGATCTTCGTTTATTCGAGAAAGTTTTTATAATAAAAACCTGGCATTGCAAAAAAATGAAACCGATGTAAAGAACATTATATTAAATTACTACAATCATGTAAAAGATATCATGATAAAAGAAATATCGAGCAACATTTCTAACAATAGGAGATTTACTATAATCTAAGATGAATGGACAAGAATATCACAAAAGAGATATTTGAACATATGTATAAACGGAAATAATTCATTTTATAACCTGGGGTTGGTTTATATATTAGGAAGATGTAATGCTGATGAAATAAGAAGAATTGTAGAAATAAGACTAGAAGAGTTTTATTTGTCTTTGGAAAATAACATTGTGGCCACCATATCTAATGGGCCAAGTGTGATGAAACGGTTTGTTTCCGACAGTCCAGTAGTACGTGCTTTCTGCTGGAATCATGCAATTCATTTGGCAGTGCTGCGAGTAATTTATGTGAAATCAAATGTTCAACATTCTGATATTTTTTACTTTGAATTCTCACTACACAGACTGCATTTGTACTGAAATAGTGTTTTTTTTAACAAAAATTACTTATACAGTTGGTTTTCATTAACAATTTTGTTCAAAAATCAAATATCTTCATTCCCGTTTCCCGGGAAATAAAAAAGTCCGGGAAATCCCAAACCCTAGTGACAATATATAACATGTTAAAGCATATCCTGACATGACTTATTTTCAAGGATATTCTACAAAAAAAAAATATTTTTAACTCTTTTGTACGGAGACGTTTGTAATTGAAAAGTCAAACTTACATATCATATCCCGAGTAAAAAAGTTTATATAAAATTCTATTGGATATATTTCCAATATGTAACTGGATATAATTTCATCCGAAAAATGGTTATATTAAATTGTATCAAATCGGATATAATTATATTTACAAGGATACAAAGTTATATCAAATGATTAACTTATATCCGAGTTTTGTCCCGATCAAATTGGATATAAGTTAATACAATACGATATGATTAAATTTAAATGATAAAAAAAACTTTGTATTGGAGGGCAGCAAGATTTCACGTCCTACACACTACCAGCCGCAGGCTACTGTTGATAATGGATAATTATTAAAGACGTTATTGTATAAATCCGTTATTGTTGAATTCTTTAAAGATTAGCCCCCGTATACAAAATCAAAAAGCATATTCCCCTTATGGGAATTTGCGTGTAAAAAAGTTAGCAGCAAGTTAGCATACACTTTTTCATTTTGAATACGGGTGTAGATCATTTCTTTTCAAATATGGGAATTTTCTTTGTACTTAGAAATTTTTTTTAAATATGTTAAGTTTTTTTTATTTTAAATAATATTTTAATGATTACGATTTAATATTTTTAAAAATTTCTTTTTGAGTTTGTTTAAAAACAGCTCTTGTTTATATAGAAACTTTTCTAATTTCTTGGCAGTGACAAATAGAGAAGATACAGAAACTGCTTTATCGACAAAACGTCGCACTGCGGTCGACACTGATTTTATGTGGTTTAGGCTTTAGGCTAAAAAATTGAGTAAAACATATAAAAAATTGTTTTTGATTAAATGAGTTTCGAACTTGTGTCTGAGATTAACTAATATATTGTAATATATAAAATAAAATCAAAAATATTTTTCAAATCTCTTTATATATAAAATTTTGAACGGTTTTATCAATTATATATTCCTATATAAACAATTTGCAATAAAGCAAATACTGATATATGATTTAATATGATTATATATGAGAAAATTTCTCAAAATGTTTCTAATATATCATCATATAAAAACATATAAAGTCGCATACAATATTTGATAATATCATATATTTCAATATTAAAAAATATATGTTATATATACTCTTTTTTATTTGGGATCCTATAGTAAATTTTTGAAATTCGCGATTTTTCGCGTTTTATCAGAAGTTTCATTGTGGTGGAAACAATATATTCTAAATAGGGCAATATGGATACCAAAACTTTTCTTTTGCCAAGTAAATAATCGCTAAGTGGATACAGTTTGGAAATTTGCAAATTTCATACATTTTGCACGGTGCTCTGGTCCAAATTTTTTTTTTTAATTTTGAGTTACTGTAATCTGCATTTGAATTCAGTATCTAGTTGATGTAAGATAAAAATGCAACTTAACAGAAAAAAATCCAGCACGAGCTTTTTTGGCGGAAAAACTTTTATCGCGGAAAAAGATTAAAAATATGTGTGTAGGATCTTTTAACACATATCCTACAAATTGTCATGTTTTATAATTCATTGCTTCTATACCAGCTGACTGTATTTTTGTTTTATGAAAGAAAAGTATCTAACAATAATTTTGGCAGATTCCCCCATTTTTATAACTTTTGTTTATTATTTTTATTATTATTATTAGTGCTTTATTCAAAAAAAATATACATATTACATATTGCGCGTATGCGCCTTATTAACTTCTGTAGAGGCTAGTTGGAAAAATAACAACAATTCTTATTTAAGTTTCAAAATATTTACATATATCTACAGCTATGGACATGGAAACAGGACACTTTTATGTGTTAAGAAACATAATTATTTATTTTGAAAAATAAAACAAAAATAAAATTTTTTAATTCATATACGGGAAGTGTTATTATTGATGATTGTAATTCATTCTTTATTTAAATAAAAACCCTTCAAATATTTTATATATATTGGTAAATATGTATAAACTAATAAAAATACCTGGACTTCTAAATAGGACACATTTTATATTTTTACAAGAAACCGTACATTTTTTGGGTTTTTAAAACAATTATTATTTTTTTTTAGCGTTAATATTACACTAATATTTTGTGCTGTATCCATTATTATCAATAACTGCTTCGCATCTTCTTTTCATACTCTGAACTAATCTCTGGCATCTTTCTTTTGGTATAGAATAACAGGCTTCTTGCATACCAGCCCAAAGTTCGGTGGAATTTTTGTAATTGTTTTGCGAAACTTTTGTTTTTATATCATTCCATAGATTTTCTATTGGATTAAGGTCCGGACTTTGGGCTGGCCAGTCCAAAACCTTAATTTGTTCTTGTAAAAACCAATCCTTCACTATGTTTGACGAATGCTTCGGATCATTGTCTTGCATAAATGTCCACTTAACTGGCATATTTTGATAGGTAAATGGCTCCATAATATTCTTAAGAATGCTCAAATATTGAAACCTGTCCATTTTGTCCTCTACTTTTCCGATAGGCCCAACACCACGCCAGGAAAAATCCCCCCATACCATAATATTACCCCCACCGTGTTTCAGGGTCTTCTGAGTGTACTTAATGTTTAAAGCCTGGTTTTTTGGGCGATGTACAAATGTTCTACCATCTGGTCCGACACGATTTACCTTCGTTTCATCGCTCCAAAGCACATTTTTCCAAAAGGACAACTCATTTTCTTTGTGCGTTTTGGCAAAATCAATACGTTTCTTAATATTTTTTCTTGAAAGAAGAGTCTTCTTTCTATTTATTCGTCCATATAAGTTTGCTTCATTCAGTCTTCTTCTTACTAACCTGTCTGACACTTGAACGTTGAATTTTTCCCTGATTTCTTTATTTATTTGACGGGAGGACATAAAAGGGTTGAGTTTGCTTTTGCGTACTATAGTCCTGTCCATATGTGACCTTCTCCGAGAAAAGGCTCCTAGTGTGTCAAAAAACGGGTTTCGATAAAAATGAGAAAAACATTAAAATTTTATTTTTAATTTAACTTTAAATGCGTTCTTCTCAAAACTTCATTTTCACACACTAGGTCCCTTTTCTCGGAGAAGGTCACATATAAGTTGTAGTTTTACGACGGATTGGCTTACGTTCTTTATTTTGCGTATGATATTTCTTGTCGGTAGCACATAGACGAATAGCATTGTATAGCATATTTCGCGAACACTTTAGTATTTTAGCAATTTTAGTTGGAGATTTCATCTCGTTGTGGAATTGAGATATATAAGTCTTCGTTTTTCTGGATTACAATTTTTTACACGTCCCATATTGGTACAATTAGAAAAGAATTTACTTATCTCAAACGCAAATTATGAAAAGAAAATTATTACCAAGTGCATCGAGTAAAATTTTGACAATTATTGCAAGTGTCCTATTTTTATGTCCAAGTCAAATTTGAACAAAGTAAAGTAATTTTGTTGTAAATATTTGCATGTTTGAAATATTGCAAAGTTTTATATATAATCTAAGATTACTTGATTACAGTTTACTATAATAGAAAAGAAATATAATTATTGCTTTATAATTATTAAGAGAAATGCATGAAGATAATTTTGTATGAAGTGTCCTATTTCCATGTCCATAGCTGTATATTAGGGTGTCCCTTCAAAATAGTTTTATTGGAAATGGTCCCAAATGGAAGAAATCAATTTTTTTTTTAGAAAACTTTAACCCGTGCCGAAAGTTGGACAAAATGGCCCATTTTGGAAAAAAGTGTATTATTGTTAAAAATTCCCAAAATTCGAAATTTTGAAAAAAATTATCTTTTATTTCATTTATTCATTTAATATAGTCAAAATGATTCAGATATGGAATTTTGACTTCATCGGATATCATAACCCCACTTTAGCCTGGAATCCAAAATGACTCACGAATTTTATAAAAATTTTGTAAATCTGTAAATTTCCAAGTGGGTATTTTCTGCCGAAAAGTGAAAACATTAACCCTATATGGATCAAGTTACACAAAATAATAATTTTTATCAAGTGGAAAAAAGATGTTTTTGATCCATTTGTAGATATTTTTTTTCGAAAATTATGAAAGGTGTTATTCTGTAAATTTCCTAGAGGGTCGTTTTTGTCCGAAATTAACCTACATGGATCATGTTACATAAAATAATTATTTTTTCCAGTTGAGATTTTTTTTTTGTCAAATTTAAAGGCTTTACAATCTCGTAGTCATAATTAATATTAAGTTTCATGGGTCTTTTCTGACCCCAGGCCACTAAGGGTTAACGATTATTTAAAACATATGTACAGATAACTATAGTCTTAACAAATTTAAGTGATACTTTTCCGAAAACTATATAAACGTTGATGAAAACATTAAAATTTTGTTAAATTTTTGACAAAATGAGCAATTTTTGTAAAATGTCCTGAAAAGCAGTCGCTCCAACACAAACTCGAATTATCATTTTTCCAATTTATTTTTTTTCTTTAATATCAACTATTATGTGGTACAAATAGGAATCGACATTTCCAAATTAGGCATTTTAAAAAATCTTTAAAATTAATTAAAAAACAACACGTTTTTGCATTTTTATCAAATTCGTGGGTCATTTTGGATTCCAGGCTAAAGTGGGTTAATAATATCCGATAAAGTCAAAATTCAATGTCTGAATCATTTTGACTATATTAAATGAATAAATGAAATACAAAATAATTTTTTTTCGAAATTTCGAATTTTGGGAATTTTTAATAGTAATACACTTTTTTTCCAAAATGGGCCATTTTCGCTTAACTTTCGGCACGGCCCAGTGTAGAAAATCATTACCAGATATGTGGTTATGTAACTACATACTTGGTAATGGTAACTAGTTACTTTTGTTATTACATTTCTTATTACCTTTATATGGCGATGTCGCGAAAAATAATGAGTTGTCCTTACACACCAGCATACGAAAAATCAAAAAATATATCGTTACCTATGTGTTTACCAGTACTGACAAAAATAATGAGTCTAAAAATAGATTTTCTAAAAAATAAAAAAATAAAAATTTTTTATTGTATTTTTTTTTTTAATAAAATTTGCTGGTGCGGGAATCGAACCTGGGTCTACAGATTGCCAGTCAACAGCTCTACCATCTGAGCTATGTCGACATGTTAATAGATAAAAACATGATTGACCTGCTGCACACAAGTAAGCTTACTCGCCAACATACAAAAAATCAAAAAATATGTGGTTACATATATCCTTACCAGTGTTTGAAAAATATTGAGTCTAAAAATAGATTTCAAAAAATTTTCAAAAAAATCTAAAAAATTATTTTCTACTTGAAATAATGATAAAAATAAGTAATTATCAGTAACTCATTATTATATGTTTTAAAATAATGCAGAAGGTAAGTGGGTGTCATTACTGGTAGTCCAAAAAATAATGATATGTCATTACCGTTTCTACACTGGGGGGTTAACGTTTTCCAAAAAAAAAACAAAATCTATTTCTTCCATTTGGGGCCATTTCCAATAAAACTGGGGGTGTAATGAACGGAAATCGACAAGTCGCTATTTTAAGGGACAGTCTAATCTATATATATTTAATCTTAATTATATATTTATAAGTGTTTCTTAAGTTTCAAGCAGGAGTTTTTTTTATAAATGTTTTAAAAATTTAAATTCTATTATTTTTTAATATTCTGCGGTAAACAATTGTATTCATTAGGTCCAGAAAATTCAACTCTCTGTTTGGTTAATTCTAATCTGCACCTCACAGGTTTTATGTCTTTGACGTGTATTTACAATACATGAAATAGCGTTATTCTTAAAATACCGTTACCGTTACTTTTAATTCTCTGCTCTTGGTCATTGCACGTGGTTATTGAGTATTTCATATAAATTAAGTCAATTTATTCGTTTTTTTACTTTAGTTTGGTTTTTGCAAAAAAGAAAGCGGTATGCACCGAAAAACTGAAACTGAATACCTCTGCCTTTAATATACGTTACCGATATAACTGAAATACCGTTACCGAAATATCCCAAATATTGTTATCTATAAAATACCGTTACCAAAATAACTCAAATACCGTTATCCTTAAAATACCGATACCGAATAAACGAAATAGCGTTACCCTTAAAATACCGTTACCGAAATAACCTGAAATATCATTACCCTAACGATAACCGCATTCGTTTTGGTTACCATCCATGCTCTTATCACACAAGTGTGTTATACATGTCAGAAATGTGTTGTATAAAGAAAATGTATAATAGTTAGAGTGTCCAAAACCGTAACCGAAAACCGGTTACCCGGTTTTTTAAATTTCCAAAAACCGTTCGGTTTCAAATAATTTCTAAATTCGAATAAACCGAAAACCGGTTATTATTTGTCGGTTAACCGGTTTTTTAAACATGTTTTTAAGAAAACTATTTTGAAGCTAATCTTTCGAAAATTCTATATTTCGACTGCATTTTGTTTTTAAAGTATTATTTTAACAAACGAAACTGCAGTTTTGTTCTCTTTTATATAAAAGATAATATCTTTTCACATGTATTCGAATAAATGAGATTCGAAAATCCTTTGTAATCGTTTGGAATATTTTTTGAATACAGAGTGACGGATGAATGTTGCTACAAAAAACCTAATTACTTTTTCTGTCTAATTAATCTGTTCCATTTAAGAAAAATGTACGATTAGGATGATGAAACAAGAACTGCTAAATTTTTATTTTTTTATAAAGAGAAGCAACACTCAGGGAATTATTCCTATTAATTAACGTATTGCTTCCTTTGGAAAGGGGATAGAGAAGAAGTGAAAGGTGGTGAAAGATGAAGAGCATCAAATATGGCAACACTGCAATTGCGGGAGATGTTGAATTTTAGAACAGTTGTTGCGCGCCATCTAATGGTGAGTTGGCGCACTTTGTTGAAGCTTTTTAGTTCTTAGCCCTGATATATTATTTTTACTTCGGTGGGGTTAAGTGCTATGGGAACACCGAAGGAGGACGCTGCGATATGTATTAGGGATAGAAAAAACTCATACATATTATTATTTCTCATAAATTGATGTTGCCTTGGTTGGGGTTCGAACCCGCCACCTCACGTGTAACAGTTCAACGCGCTAACCATTACACCACAGCGCCCACAATTTATAATTTAGTTATATTTAAATAAATTTTAATCCTGCTAAAATCAGTAGACGTTTTTGATGATTATAAGTAGACTTAAAATAGCGAAAATAAATAGTATTTCTGCAGTTTTCAGAAGAGAGATTGTCTTGTCTTCTCATTAAAAAATACATAAATTAAATTTTGGAAATGTAATTGTTTTTCTGTGATGTTATTAATTTACTTCTATACAGCATTTTTTCTGATTTCAGCAGTGTAAAATGTACTTTGCAATTAACTAAAATTAGAATTTTTGTCTAATTGCATCTGATCGTGCTATCTTTAGCGCTTTTGTATCACCCAAAACTCGCATTATTTTATAAAAAGCTGCTAGTTTGACGTTTTCTATTTTTTTATTTAGCGCTTTTAGCGCCGTTATGGTTAAACCTTTATTTAATTTAAATGTTTTGTTATTATTTTCATAATAATGTGATATTAAATTATATTTTACCATAATAACGATTTGTAGCGCTTTTTAAATGGTTGGTAGCATAAATTAGTTGAAAAGTACATATTTTGATCTTAAATTAATTGAAAAGTACCTCTGCTTTCAGTAGCTGTTTCTGGAGGGCACTTTTAACTAATTTTTATTAGCTTTTTTGCTATATGTACAGGTTTATTTTTATAACAAAAAAAAAAAACCGTAACCGAAACCGGTTTTTAAAAATAGTAATTCTCGAACAAACCGAAACGCGGTTTTCTTAAATGGCCGGTTTTTTGGACTCTCTAATAATAGTGTGAACACTGTTCGTTACACACATGTCAAAATGAGTGCACACATTTTAAAAAGCGGTCACACTTTTTTAACAAGATTTATTTTTTGAAATATTTCATAAAGTTATCTCTTGTCTCACCACAAGTGTTGTGTTATTCACAAATAAATGTAAACAAAGATTAAAAACAAATAATGGTGAAAAAAGTTATAATAGAAGAAAAAACAACTGTTTTAATTTATTTGTTGTGTGTGTCGATAACAGTCTGAACACTGAAAAGATTTTCTTTTATACTTTTTTGTCAACCAGACAATTTCAGCATACTTTTTGTCATACTTGTGTGAAGAAAAGTATAAGCACTTGTGTGATAATGTGAACTGGGCTTAAGTAATTAATTCAGTATACATTTAGGATTTCAGTGAAATTTATAGAGTCCGGAGGCTTCAGCCAAAAATTCACAATTGGTCAATAATCGGTAATCGGCTATAATTTGTTCTTAGTCTGACATAGAGATGGCGGTATAAACAGCAAAAAGCTTTGTATAATGGAAACTTCCAACCGTTATATGAACACATGATAAATTTCATTTCGATCTGTCGACTCATTCGTAACAGGTGTTCAAAAAAGGCGCTTCAGTGATTTTTTTGTAATGGAAAAATTAGAAATTCTAGGTGTGATTAAATATTTACATAAGAAAGGTTTATCGGGACAAGAAATTCATAATGATATGTAATGATATGGTGAATGTGTTAGGTGAAAGTGCTCCTTCATATGCATCAGTAAAAAATTGAGTTGCTGAATTTAAACGTGGTCATACAAGCGTTGAAGATGAACCACGAAGTGGACCTCCAAAAACTGCAACAATGCCAGAAATCATTGCTAAAGTCCATGGCATGGTATTAGACGATCGACGTGTGAAAGTGCGTTAAATAGGGAATGCCATAGGCATCTCAAATGATCGAGTACATTTTATTTTGCATCAAGAATTATAGATGAAAAAGCTTTCTGCAAGATGGGTGCCGCATCTGTTAACAGTCTCATTTCTCTAATTTAGTTCCCTCTGACTTCTACCTGTTCCCAAATCTAAAAAATTCCTTGCTGGCAAACGTTTTACCTCGAATGAAGATGCAATGGCAGCTGTAAACGGTTATTTTGAGGAGCTTCAGGAAAATTATTTTAATCAAGATATAGAATTGCTAGAAAAACGTTGGACTAAGTGTATTGAAGTTTCAGGAGATTATATTGAAAAATAAAATAATTTTAAAAATCTAGCTCTTGTTTTTCATTGTTAGGCTAAGAACATTTCGAACTGCCCTCCTATTGCCCAAGACAATCCGAAACAGCCCAAACAATAAAGTTGTTCACAAGGGGTGTGCTATTTATTGTATCGTTCTAACAAAAAACAGAGTTGTTGAAATTAAAATGGCAAAAATACAACATTTGAGATTAGCACGATACAACATTTTTGCGTCAGTTCAGTGTACTACGTTTGAGTGTATTAACAGACAGAAAACCCCATAGAAAATCGTTGTTAAAGTCAAATAAAAATTTTAACGATTCTGTTTTTAGTTAGGACGATACAATGATACAGCAGATAGTACGCCCCTTGTGAACAACCTAAATAATTTTTAGTACGAAAAAACTTTTAGGCTGTTTTGAGCTACCAGGATAAATTATTGCTTATACTATGTATTTTGCCTGTACTTTACTTCGGTAACCCAAAAGCGTGCTCGTACCCAAAAGTGTGTGTACAATGCTTTTTGAGCCTAATATAAATAATAATCGGCATCGGCCCGAAAAAGTGAACCGGATACAAAAACATATGATTTTCTATATGTTTGTACCATTTCAGCTATTCAGCATTTTATACCACTATATAAAATCTGATCAAATTATATCGCGCCATTATTCGGATACATTCATATCTGATATTATCAAATTATAACTGAACTGATGCAAACTTTGTATGTAATTATATTGGCACATTGCCCGGATAAAATTGTATAAAGAAACATGTTAAATTACAGATGATTATATGTACAAAGCCTCATATCAATTTTTTTTAATCAGGAAAGAATTTTTACAACTGTACAACGCCTTAACGCTACGATGGATACATACCTTAAGTTTACAAGGGAAGACGGCGACTGATCGGAATTCTTCACGCTTCTTTTGTTTTAGTTCTTCGCGGTAAGCCATGAATTTGTCGAATAAGTGGTAAATAATATCGGCTTGGAATATTTTGACACCTAATGAATCCGCCATTTCTTGTGCTTCTTTTTCCACTTTAACATCAAATGCCAAAATTGTGGCATATCTGAAAAATTAAGATACAAAACTATCGTTAACGTTGAATTGGTTTTTGCACTATATTTACCCTACACCACTCTATAGAACAGGGTATATCGAGAAGTTTTCAATTAAAATTTCCAACTCTAATATAAAAAATAAGCTTCCTAACAGTATTTAATAACCCCATGAATATATTAAAAGAATAATGAAACTTCAAGGGCTTTTTCAGGAAATGAAAACTTTTAGCAAGTAAAAAAATAGATCCTGATTTAAATCCTGGTAAATATTTCAATAATATTTTGAGGACTTCTCAGCCTCCGGCGATGTTTTCCCTAAAATTAAATAAAAATTCTTGTTTTTATTGCTCCTATAGGAAAACGTTCTCAGTAAGAAGGATTACCTTAACTCCATTGATTAGAAGACTATACTTCAGGCTTCGCAGGCAATAACTGAAATAGCGTTATCCTTAAAATATCGTTATCATTAAAATTCCGTTACCGTTATTTTTGATTCTCTTATTTTACTAATTGTAGCTAGTTAATGAGTACTTTACAAGCAATAAGTTGATAAATTTATTTTGTTTTTATTTTCGTTTGTTTTCTGTAAAAAAAATTTGCAGTAGACATCGAAATAACTTCGAAAACGTATTTTATTGTTTGCTCCATTATCATTTTGTTGATGTACCAGATTACATTTAATATGAGATTTTGATGCTTCAAATTCCATTGCACTATTGCCACCACTTTCTAAAGAAAACTGAAGAAGGGGACCTGGAAAATCCCCGAAACGATCGTCTTTTCATTCCTGAAAAGTGTACAGGTTTTTGAAAGCAAAAACTCTGTGAAGAATTTGTTAGGAGAGTATCCTGATGAAGAAAAATAGCAGTTTTTGGAAAAAAGTACTTATTATGTTAATTCATAATAAGGAAATTGGCCTCGAACTGAATTAATAAATTTCTAATTAATATAAATGTTTCTTTAGAATTTTCACACACAAAATGAACAAAACCGTATTTTTAAAAATTAAGTCGACTTTAAAAGTACAATACTTTTTGATAGTAAGGGCCAAAAAGATTAAATTTTATTTTGAATTTTTTTAATTCAAATTGTACAACTGAATTTCTAATAAATTTTTGTAAATTTGAAATGGAAAATGCTAATCTTTTAGAATTTTCTCATTTCGAAATTAAAAATCGAAATTTCTATTCAAATTTCCTCAATTTTGTAAAAAAAAAAAATTGAGTGTTATTTTTGTTCGGTTTCAAGATCAAATATGACAAATTCCATATAGAATTCACAATAAATTTCACTTGAAATTCTCTAAATTTCATTCGGAAAGATATGGTGGAGTTATTTTTTAGTTTTCTCCAAAGGAACGTATTGAACTTATTCCAGTCAGTCTTTTGGAAATCCTGGGCATACATGTTCATATCGTAGAGTATACAGATATGTTCCTAAAATAATCTCTATTGAAATACTTTTCAATTTATGATTGCATGGGAGTAATTGACTAGCATTAAATCCTGTACTTCCTCTCAACCTGTAAAGTTTTTTGACTTTAAAAGACAGAGTGTTGGTGTAGCGTCAAACCAAAGTTGGCCAGTAATACCTTTTCTTAATAACGGCAGCTGGCCCCCGACTCCCACGGCTATATCAAAACCGATATGAAAATTTAATTATACTTTTTCCAGATGTTGATCACGAACCTCTGAGTCCGTAATTGCATCCTAGGAGGTTTGCGAAAAAAATATTTTATAAACAAGAAGTTTTTTATATAAGAAGTTTTTAGTAGTGTTTCCAATTCGGTTAATCGATTCCACGATTAATCGCCTCTATTTCGGTTAATGTCGAAACAAATAATTTAAAACTCAAATAATTATTCGACCCGAATAATCGGTTAAAATAGGTCGTTTAACCGGTTAGAGTTTTAATATGGAGTTTTTCCTTTATTTTTTCCCTTGCACTTCTCCATTTCGTGTACAAAATGTCAAGAAAAGCTTAAAACGCCAAGCACTAACAAAAATACGTCAAATACGTTAAAAAAAAAATTATTTTAAAAATTCAAATCAATGTAATTTACATTTCCCTGCCTTTGTTTTAAATCGATGTCAAACCACTGTCAATTGATGTGGTAAATTTGTGGGAATTCTACCTTTTCTTGCATCTCTCAAGAAATTTGTTACAATCGGTTTCAAACCAGAAACCTTTTCACTGAACTTAAATGTAATATACAATTAACCGTAACTAGTTTCATAAGTATTTCTGGAGTACCTGTTTTACTTTAAGGGGGGTAAATACTGTAACAACAGCATTTTAAAGGGCATATTTGAACGGTTGTCAAAAATTCAATTAGCAATATTTTCAAAATTTTATTTTTTTATTTAAAAATCATGTTATTGTAGTATTTTTAAAAAATAACAGTTTTATATTTCCCCAGCCAAGCCGCCAGAGTTGCCACTTCATTACTGGCCTTTTTTAAAAAACGCAAAATCGGCTGCCACTGTGCAGCCTTTATTAATTATCGGAAAATAAATATATAAAGTTCTTCTTGATCCGAGATAAATTCTCTAGTCCTTATCGTGACCCGATTTTTATTTTTAAAATTTTCTTTTAACAAAGTTGCCACACAAATTTAAAAATTCCAAAAAAGGCAAGAAAAAATACATTTGCTCGGGGATATAAAATTTATTTGACCAAAATTAAAAAAAAAACAGCCACGATAAGGACTAGAGTTTTTTGTTGCCTATGAAAGAAAAACGCCCGGATCGAAATCGGTTAACCCGCCTTGGCTGTACAGTGGCTTTTGAACTCAGGGTTTAAAGTTTAAAATTAATTTTGCGCTAAGAAAACAGCACTAGATTTAAACATGGACCGATTTTGCCCAACAAGCATTAGAGTCAATTTTTGGGGACCTTTATATGGACGCTGGGTCTAAAGTTGGACCAATTTTAACTAAAGGCAATACGCTTCGTCCTACGGCTGATATAAGTGGGTTAACCAAATTTTATTAAAATATCTTAATATTTTCGACCTGTAGGGTGCGAACAAGAATACATGGCCAGACAGACGGACGGACAGGAGGACATACATATGTAGCTATATCAACTCAAATATTTTTTTGTTGTTACAAATATCAGCACAAACACATTATACCTTGTCCTCGTTGAGGTTAGGGTATAATCATCGGTGCTAAATCCGACGATAGAACGGGTTGTAAAGAGAATAAAATTTAGCTGATTAAGATGGTGTTTCTAGTTAAAAATACAATACGAGTAACAAAATACAAAAACAATATAAATGTAGTCACTCATTCGACGAACGATGAACGTCTTGTAGAAATCCCCCGTAAAGCACCGTAATTTGTTTTTCACGTGGAAAAATTTCACTCGAACTATAAAGACCTCAAATTGCAATTTAATTTATAAAAATAAACAATTTTATAATTTTATAACAAAGACATAAGCACAATAAACCCAAAATGTCACTTTTTCCCAAGAAAATTGCGTGAAAACAAAATCTACACAATTTTCACGTGAAACTCATTATCGTGAAAAATAATTTTTTCTATATGGAGTATAACAGTTTTTCACGTGAAATCGAAACAACTTACGGTGCTTAAATTACAAAGTGCAATAACAAATTTCATTATCAATGCTTTCCAACATTTTGTTATACAACACCAACCAAAATTGTCAATTTTTGTTATATTTAGTATTAAAAATCGTCAAATATAAAATCAGCGCATGCAAGAGAATGTTTTGTAAAACATTCATTCAGCCCTTTAGATTCCACTTGAACTGAAGAAAACCATCAATCAAAACTTCCAAAGGGATTTTGGAAAGTTTGCTCGGATATTATTTATGGTCCCCTAGAATGTCTGTCTGTTATAATCGAAACTCATGCTAGTTATTATTTTTTACTCAGGTTGTTTGTTTTTCTTTTGAACAGGTTACAACAGTTTATCAAACAGAACTTTGAAGAATTCATTCAAAATAACATAAAGATAATTGGCGCGAAATATTTCTATATTTTTTGATTCGTGATTCAAATTATTTTGTTTTGATTCGCAAATTGATGTCAATTTTTAATTCGTTTAAAATACTCTATTACAATTTAGAACATTGATTTATTGGGAGTAAATTTAGGTTTGTGTTTAAAATGATTGTTAAATCATTTTAAATACAATAAAAGTTTATTTCTTTTTTATTTTTGTCATTAATATATTTATTTACAGATATATTAATGACAAAAATTGATTCGCGAGTCATAACAATGCAATTTTAATTCGCGAATCAAAAATAAAATAATAATTCGGGCGAATCAAATAAATCCAGACATAATTCGCGAATCAAAGATAAATTTTATTTATTCTTTTTTTTAGAAATTGAATTATTACTGTTGATGAAAAATTTTTTTTCGAACGTCTGTTATCAAAGTCAATTCCAAAATTGTTAGTAAAAATGGGAGGACATCACCAAAATCTCCATACATTTTAGCAAAGTACCAAAATACACCATCTTGAATGGATAATTTCGAGGTGTCTTCACATTTTTACTTAAAACTTCTGAACTTCGGTAATTTTTAACACTAAATTGCCGAAGAAAATATAAAACAGTGTGGTAAAAATGTGTCTTCGTACCGTGATCGACATTATGTATCGATTAGGGTTTGGGATTTCCCGGACTTTTTTATTTCCCGGGAAACGGGATAAAAAAAATTTGATTCCCGGGAGTTCCCGGGAAATATTTTTGAACAAAATTGTTAATGAAAACCACCTATATAAGTAATTTTTGTTTAAAAAAAAACACAATTTCAGTACAAATTCAATCTGTGTAATGAGAATTCAAAGTAAAAATATCACAATATTGAACATTTGATTTCACATAAATTACTCTAAGCACTGCCAAATGAATGCATGATTCCAGCAGAAAGCACCCACTACTGGACTGTCGGAAACAAACCGTTTCATCACATTTGGCCCATTAGATATGGTGGCCACAATGTTATTTTCCAAAGACAAATAAAACTCTTCTAGTCTTATTTCTACAATTCTTCTTATTTCATCAGCATTACATCTTCCTGATATCGTTTCCAAATAAATTAGTTTTTGCAAACGCCAACCTAGCCTTTAAATTTTTTCGTCTAAGCAAAGGGACTCTTCTGGCTATCCGTCCTGGTAAATGAGCTTCTTGTAGTCTACGACGAACCGTTCGCGATGAAATTACATTTCTAATATCTTCTGAAATCACTCATGAAGACACAAATGGGTCCTTCTTCGCAAGAGTTACAATACGGATATCTGTTGTTTTTGAAGTTTTTTTGGGTCTTCCGCGAGTTTCGACGGGATTTTTAGGCTTTAAAGCATTTTGTACCAAAAATGGCTACCGATTAATAGTTTCTGCTATAGAACGAAGACTTTGGCCACTTTCTCTTAGTCTTGAAACTATTTTTCTCTCCTCCGGAGAACAAAAACTTTTTCGACCCATCGCTGATTTTTTTTACTATATATTTCTTTATGAATAAAGATGAACAACAGTAAAATAACTAGCCTTTCCAAAAAACTAGAGCAGACTGCGAAAATATTAAAGAATTCAGCAATGGATTTATTATTTTCACCAAATACTGAAATCACACCTGTACAAAACTAACACACAATGACAACAAAGGGGAAGCCCCAGTTTTGTTTTTACTTTTAAAGGCATTGCCATATTAAAGTTATTGAAATAAAAAAGAATTGCCATGTTTACTTTCCGTTAAAGTAACTAAAATTAAACATAAAGAAAAAATAAGCAGGTGTAGTTATTATTTTTACCATATGTGTACATTAATTGCATTAAAGAAATTAAATGTGCTTAAATCCCAACGTATTTAACAAATTGTGAAAAATAATCTATTGAAAGAATGTCCCTATCCGGATTTCATTCTTGCGTATGTAAATCGTCAGGAGACGACGTTTTTAGAATTTCTAGAAATATTTGTTAAGTTAAATTACAAACTCAATGAGAATTTCTTGTTCTCGTCTAGGAGCGTTATTAAACATTTAAAATGTCAAAGAAAAAAAAAACCAACAACAAACATTTACAATAATTTGCTTTGTCATCTTCCGATATACTAATCTGTTGTTTCGACAGATCTAGCAATATATTTAGTGACATCCATTCATGTATAAACAACAATAGAAAACAATGTTTTCTAAAGTGTCAGTAACATTTAAATTTGCACAAGCACTTTCTATAGTATTATCCGTCACTGTATCTGAGAGTATAGCTTGGAATACATTCCCTGTATGTTTTCTTCAGAAGAATTCTTGCACTTTTCAGAGTTTTCTATAAAAATATGACGATTTGAATAGAATAAGCCACCAGTATTATTTCGTTTTGAAAATTATGAAAACTTTATCAGAGGAGAGGGAGTACTTTCGAAAGTTTTTTTTTCTTTTGTATGGAAAGTGTTTTTTAAGATTAAGAGTCCGAGAATTGGTAAATAAACAGCCCTCTTGCCCACCCCAGAAAAACGGTCTAGGTACGCCTATGAGTGGAATATTTTAATTGTTTCAAAATATGAATTGATGTGATAAAACTGAAAAGGCAGACTTTTTTAGGTTGTGAAACTGAAAAGGCAGACAGGTATCTAATGCAAAACCTTCTTCTTGTTTAAGATTAAGGCTCGCTTACTGAATGCCAGTTAGGCTCTAACTGGGACTTTAACTGACATATTTGTTGTTGTTTCCCATATACAATTTGAATTAAACTGTCGGCTAAATTTAAACTGTACATTCAGCAATCGGGGCTAAATGTAATAAAATGCAGTTGATACATTTTGGACTTACGTCAACAAAATTAGGATGAGCCCAGGCTGGCCAGACTTGGGGTTTTGTCCCCAAATTTGGGGATTTTTTGTTGGTCTTCGGGACAAACATTTCCATTTGGGGACAGGGGATTTTCTGGGGGATTTAAAAAATGTTTTGGGGATTTTTGGGGATATTTAAAATTTTGAAGTTTGTATTAACTTTGTGTAGTTTTCAGAAAACATCAGTCAAGTTTGTTCGCATAATTTCAAAAAAAGTAACAAATTCACCCTTTTATGGATTTTATATATTAATTTAAAGCTTTTTAACACAAATAAATCCTTTTTGCCTGAGACTTTTATATGATTAAAGTCCTAGAATCTTAAATATTGTTTATCATATCGATTATGGATGAAGGTACATTGCATTAAACAGATAAACTTGGAAAATTCAAATTTAAAAATTCTTTAAAAATGCCTTAAATTCTTGAAAATTTCAAAATAAAATATGTTTACGGTTCGATTGGTTTTTTTTAAATAATTTAATAAAAATTAACCGTTTTGTTCGTAAAAGCCCCCAAATTCTGAGAATTTTTCTACACATTTATACAAAAGCAATCCAAGAATTTTTAAAAACAGTTATTGTTAGTGCTATTTTTATATTTAATTGTAGTTTTTATGCGGATATGGTTCATTTTAAGCAAATTAAATAAGCTTTACTATCTTTTCAACATTTTTTGTAGTTGGGGATTTTTTGGGGATATTTTTAGATTTGTTTGGGGACAACGAAATAAGTATCTGGCAAGCCTGGATGAGCCTCATAAAAACAAAGGCCATGATCTTCAAATTTAAAGACATGTACATATGTACATTATATTTGTTATAAGTTGTATGTATCTAGTATGAATGAATGACTGCGTACGAGGGTAAAAAACTATGTTTGAGCGCGTAATGCGATCATCGATCGCACATTACACAGGAAACTACTCATTTTCGAAAAGACAAAATAATAACATAACAAATTCCAGAGTCTTGCATGTGGAGCAGAGCTTCGAAGAACTTAATTCAATTTGAGCTTAAAGCACGAAAAATTGAATTCAGAATTGAAAAATGTTCATATACCATTCCATTTAAACCATTTAACCATTCGTAGAGAATTCATTCATAAGCTTCATTCCCAAAGCTTTAATAAGTATTGAATGAATTTCCAACTTGAATCATTCAAATCGCATGTTTATTCACCATTTTACCAATTAAATGAAGAAATTTTATTATCCTTCACTTACCCAGCAAAACCTTTCATTACCATGTAATGAGTTTTAGGTATTGAAATCTTAAGTGTTCACTAGTTACCTTTTAATTACTAAACTACTTATTTTAACATGGTGATGTCATTGGAGGAAAGTCATTACACTGATGTTACCTGTAAGTAGTTTATCAGCTGTTCTATAAATAGATGTTAAATATAGATTTAAAAAAATATAAAAATTTAAAAACCAATAGGAGCTGACACGTATTGATCAGCGTACCCCACGATTGTCAGGCAAACACTCTAACATCACTATGATTTTTATTGCTTTAACTTATGTACACATTTATTGTGGCAACTGTTATACATGTCTATTTTTCACAAAACTTGTTGTTATTAAATACTGCTTAATGAACATCAACATTTCTATAAATAGATGTTTAATATAAATTACAAAAAAAAACAACAATGGAAGCTAACACGAGTTGAGCAGCGATCCTCATGTCTGTCAGGCAAAAACGATAACCACTAGGCTACGCCATAGTTATGGTTTTTAATGATTTAGAACATATATTATTGGTTTCAGCTATTGTGAAATAGTAATGTGTGGGGTATAATTATCGGTAACTCATTACATTCTGTTTAAAAGTAATTCAACGGGTAATGAGATATGAGATCTAAGTAATGCATGTAGTAATGACCAGTCATTACCAAGGTTTTGCTGGGTAGTGCAGTGTAGTTTGAAACAAACACATGATCAAAACACACAAGATATAACAAAGCATACAATACTAGTTAGTTATGTTACACGCAAAAAATTAGCGTATGTTATATTATACAAACATGCTTGGTAAAAACGTTTTCCTACAGAAAAAATAGTTTTCATTAGCTTAGTTTAAATCAAACCCTTAAATTTTTATATAAATTACCTAAAAACATAATTTTTTATTTGTACATTATAAATTCTTTTGTACATTATGTTAAATCACTTTCTTTTCTTATCTATTTAAAAAACTGTCAATATTTAGTTACATTATGGGAGAATGATAAAAAAAAATGTATATGTGACCTTCTCCGAGAAAAGGGACCTAGTGTGTGAAAATGAAGTTTTGAGAAGAACGCATTTAAAGTTGAAGTAAAAATAAAATTTTAATGTTTTTCTCATTTTTATCGAAACCCGTTTTTTGACACACTAGGAGCCTTTTCTCGGAGAAGGTCACATTTACAAGACCCAAAATAAACTTAGGAAGTTTTACAATATATTTATTTGCTGCCAGATGTTTGTACAATGTGTATAATTCCTAAAAATAGCATTAAAATTGCAAAAGTTGAAAATTGTTAAAAAAAAAAATAAAGAAGATAAAACAATATGGCGAAAAGTAGATGACAGAAGTGGAAAAGTTAGAAAAATGTAAAATAATATGGCATTAACTTGTTAAAAACTTAAACTGCAATGCAAATAATAATAAAAGTTATTAACTACAATATTTTAATTTGATTATATAATATATAAAGCGCTTTATATTCACATAAAACACAACTATCGGTGCGTTTACAAATTTATCGTCCACATTTTCATCAATTGGTTCACCTGAAACTTTTCGGTTAGTAAAACTATTATATAATCAAATTAAAATATTGTAGTTAATAACTTTTTTATTATTATTTGCATTGCAGTTTAAGTTTTTAACAAGTTGATGCCATCTGGAAATGGTTGGCTGATTATCCAGAATGTGCTGATTGTCATTTTTAATGGTTGCAGTCACAAGCTAGGGGTGATCAACATGTTTTAGACTTGAAGGCTGTTATTTATATGGCACAACGATTGAGACTGGAAAAGGAATTAGTCAATAGGACAGGCTGACAATGCTTTGTTTGGAATGGTAACAAATTAAAAAATTAGTTTTTATATTGTAATTAAATAGTTTTCCAAATTTAATATTTTAAGGCAAAAATTAAGATTATAATGCTTTAATTTACATCCAACTATTAATACCAGTAATAATTATAAAATAAATAATAAAATAAATTAATCAAATTGTTTTAATAAGGGAGAAGGAAAGAAAGAACTAATTAATTTAACGTAAATTAATACATAAAATATGGCTTAAGTTTAATAAATTAGTGCTAATAATTCCAAAAACAGAATAAGAAATATTTACCAAGTTTTTTTTGTATAGTAATTGTTAGTTTTTGTTTTCTTATTTTATACCAAGCATATTATATAAGTTATACCCAAAACTTGGGTAGCGCTATAATACATACTAAAACTAGGTAACTTATACCCTTATTTTATGTAATTTTCCCCTTTTTATTTTTTGCGTATAGATGAATTTTAAATGTCTTTCATTTATATTATGCTAATATTTCAGCATATAATTGCAAATTAAAATTTTTCATTTGACTAAGTGAATGAAAAAAAAATTTTTTTTTCATGTGAATGAAAAAAATTTTTTTTTTTCATTCACCTTTTAACTAAATGAATTCAGGTTATTTTGGTTTCATTCAATAAAACTAGAATTAAATTAAAAAAATAGAATTAATTCATATAATTTAAAGCTATAGGGAATTAAGCTATCGAATTAATTCCATAAGAATGCTATTACGGAATGAAATTTGACCCAAATTTCATTAATTTTTATAAAGTGAATTAAAGAATTAAGCCTTTTAAATCTTTAATGTGGAGTCAGTTGCCTGTCAAGTCATTCATTTACTCATGCATACAAACATTTACATATACATATCATGATACTGCAGTCAGTTCGTCATACAGTCAGTCAGTAAGTTATTCTTTCATATAAACTTCACCATTCAAACAATCAAGTTTTATAGGTTGTTGGGAATGATCATGATGTTCATAAGGAAGAGTTGATGATGTTAATGATATCTATTAATTTATTCAATATTGGATATTTAATACTATTTAAATCGTTTCTACAGCCGACGTTTTTCTTTTTTTTTTTTGTCAATGAGTGTATGGATACTTTCAATTGTGTGCGTTTGTGACCACTTATATACCCAGTTGGCAAATCATCATCGATAAAATGGTCTTCAACTTTTAACTTTTAGTATTAACATTGCTTAATACCAGAGCTTTGAAGAATTAATTCTTTTTTGAATGAATTCACTACCAATCGAATTCAATTTTCTCTAGAATTGAATGAATTCCTTTTCTTAAGTAATTCACTGAATTCGTTCAACTGAACGCGTTCATCAAATAATAAATTCAAAGAATTAATTCCTTTGCAATAGTTCTCTTTATTAAATCAAATGAATTAATTCAATGGTGAACGCGTTCAATTTTATAAATCGAACGAAAAAAAAAACTGAATTAATTCCTTACTGAATTAATTCACCACAGAATTTGTTCAATTTCATTTTCGTTCAGTGAATTAAAAAAAAAATAAAATTACGTTCAGTGAATTAAAAAAAAATAAATTACGTTCAGTGAATTAAAAAAGAAAAAAAATACGTTCACTGAATTGAAAAAAAAATTACGTTCATTTAATCGAAAAACAAAAATTACGTTCGCTGAATTCAAAGCCTGTTTTCTGCCATTCAGTAGAAGAAAACATTGTATTGTAAAAACGTATAAATGAAATACGTCATAGTCAAGCATCTACATTTTACTGGGAAGCATAAGTTTTCAAAATTAATAGTTATATTTTTTCCGAATTCATCTATAAAGTTTTTATTTTTAATAGTAAAAGGCTTTATTTTTTAATCATGTAGGTTGATAAAGTGCATCGGCTTTCTCTAGCACTTAATATATATATGTAATTTGTTTATTTTTACTAGCAAACGCTGTAAAATTGCTAAGTTGCAAATTTTATTTGTAAATAAATGTTTTCTTCTACTGAACGGCAGAAAACAGGCTTTAATTTACTGAAGGTAATTTTATTTTTTTTAATTCACTGAACGTAATTTTATTTTTTTTTAATTCACTGAACGTAATTTTATTTTTTTCAATTCACTGAACGAAAATGAAATTGAACGAATTCAGTGGTGAATTAATTCAGTAGGGAATTAATTCACTTTTTTTCCGTTCGATTTATAAAATTGAACGCGTTCACCAGTGAATTAATTCATTTGATTTAATAAAAAGAACTATAGCAATTGAATTAATTCGTAACAAAATAAATCGAACGAAAACAAATATGAATTAATTCCATTCAATATATGATGCTATGTGAATTAATTCATCGAATTTTTAATTCAGAATTGAAAAATTGAATTAAGGAATTAATTCTTCAAAGCTCTGCTTAATACAGGCTAAATAAAGCAATTTTTGAAATGTTTTTTGTTTAAATGAGTTAAATTATTTAAACAAAAATTAAAATTAACAGCAAATAATAAATATAATTTAAATTAAAAAAAAAAATGATTTTTACATATGCAAAAAAATTATAAAACATTTTTTGATCTGTTTATTTCACATTTAAGTAAATAAAAATATTAACTCGATGAGAAATTTTTTGTGTAAATTTGTTTGAAAAAATAATAAAGAAATCAGTGTTGTCAGTGACTTTCTAGGCGAAACTATCACCAGCAAGGTCGTTTACGTTAACATTGGGAATAATGTCGTCTATTTCATCGTCAACGACAAAGTAGGGCAAATTGTCGCCCAAAGTGTCACTCAGGTAGTCGTGTACGATTTTGCGGACATTCGTTTGAAAACGTCATCAACAATTTGTGTGGACTTTTTGATTTGTTTTTGCAAATATCAAATTTGACATACCCTAGCCAAAAAGGCCATAAAAAATATTAAGGAACGCAATCTTACTTTTTCGCTGCTGTCAAAAAAGTTCCCGCACCAAAAAGGTTGAAAGTTGGTCCATATTATTTTAGTTTAATTAAAATATTTCTCCGAAGTTTCAAACAAATGAGACTCAAACGATGCGTATTAAAAGCTGTTTACGGTAAAAATTACGAAACCTTTTTGGAGGGACTTTTGGATACATTTTTTGTCGTTTACAATAATTCTTGTAATAATTCGTTATAAAAATTAATAAAATCCCCGAGCAAAAATTTATTATTAGAAATTGCATTTGGTGCGGAAGGTTTTTTTGCCAAAATGACCCGCAAACACGATTTTTATTATTAATTTATTATTGCCTATCACGTGGTGATAGGTCAAATTTTTGTTAAAAATGAGAACACTAATGAACTGTCACTAGGGTTTTTCTTTTCCCGGGACATTTCCCGCTCGTTAAAAAATGAATATATCCGACGTATGTTGTACTTGAAAAACTCGATTTCTATTAAAATAACTTACGATAAAGTTCATCTCTTGGATGCAGTCATGAGAAAATCTACTTAATATGTTCTGAAATAAGGGCTTAATATAAAATATCCATATCTTCCACTTTTTTGGGATCAATTCGTTTAACAGTTTAAATAGCCGTCTCTTAGAAATACAATAATTAAATATTAATTTGCGGTTTAAACTGTTAAACGAATTGAATCATAAATTCTTTCAGGATATATTGGAATTGTTAATGGGTGCAAACTTGTATCGGACCAGGAGGGTAACCGCGTAACTCGATTCGAAAAAAAATTTCGAATTCGTAAATCTTGCAAATATTGTTAAAAATACAATTCTGTATAAAAATTCTACATTTTAATTTATTTTTATCCTAAACCTTGTACACTACCCATAAAAATTCAAAAAATAAGATTGTTGCTAAAACTTTTCTTTTTACGAAAGTTACAAAATTTACAAATTCGAACATTTTTTTTCGAATCGAGTTACGCGGTAACCCCCCAGCTTCAGTCAGAACTAAGATCGATTTTTTGCTTAAATATGGAATCCAAAAATTTCTATTTCTAGATATTTTGTTTCTATGCAGATTTTCAGAAGCATTCGTCTATTTTTATAAAAAAGTTTAAAAGTGAGTATTTTTAACACAAATTTTTAGGCAAATCGTCTAAATCTTTTTATAAAAATAGACACTAAATATTCCCAACAAACACCAGTTCAAGCCTTAGAGAAAATTTGAGATTCACATTTGATATCAAGCGTATATTTCAAATCTGTCTCAATAAATAAAATTGAGTCCATAAGTTTATATTGATTAATATTTGAAATCGATTTGAGAAATATACTTGTAAAAGCTTTGAAATTTCTATATAAACTTCTCTATTTTCCTCTAGTGTTTTTCTAGTTAAAAGCATAGGTTTGAGATTTATCATTTATATCAAATCATTTTCAAACTGAAAATAAGTTTTTTTAAATTTTTTAGAAAAATTATCTTCACATTAGAAAATTATATATATTTCAAGTATTTGTGGAGTATTTTTCTATATTCGATAATGATTTGAGATAATTTTGTATGTATAACGTATCTCAAATAACAAAACAAAAATGTCAATAAATAAAATATATATTGGAAAATTTTAGGAATAACGCGTAAATACGCCTTGAAATATCTTATTTTACAGAAAGAGGCAAAGCGTTTTTTATATGTTAAAAGGAGCTAAGAAGGTAAGTAATAAAATATGATAACAGTGAATATAAAAAATTAACTTATTTCATCAACATTTTACAGATCGTACTTTTTACAGCGAATGTTGCCATCAAGGTTGTGCTTTGCATTTTTCAGGTAAGTTATGATTTAAACTAAGCATTTTAAGCGCTCCTTTTTTCATTACGAAACCAATAAAAAAATCTTATACTACATTTATCCCTGATCAGAAACTACCTGGTTTTTTGGCTCTTCTAGTTTTTAGCTTGACAAAACGCATACAAAAAAACAAGCAAAAACTAGTTTTGTACAAAAACTAGGTGATTTTTGCTCAAGTATAAATGTAGTGTTATGGACATATTATTAAAATAACAGCCTGTATGCAGTTCTAAAGGTACATCTACACGAGAGAAAAAACTTCTAGAAATAGAGCAAAAAACACCTCTAATTAGCTCTATTGTGAATGATTTAAGCTATTTAGAAGTGTTTTTTGCTCTATCTCTAGCAGCTTTCCCTCTCGTGTAGATGTGCCTTAATAAATATGTTACATGGGCCAGTTTTATAGTCAGAACTATGGCAGATTTTTGTCCTAAATATTTTTCAAATTAGAAATTTTGTTTGAAAATTTCTGGCTTACGCAAAATTTTAGAAAAAAATCGTTCTCAGTTCTGACTATAAAACTGGCCCTGAAAATTTAATGTCTATAAGATTGTTTTAATTGTCTTTTAACATTTAAATAAACTAAAAAGCCAGTTTTATAGTCACAACTAAGAACTGATTTTTGTCTTAAATACTACTCAAGTTACAAAAAAAAAATCTCAACATTTTTTAATTAAGCAAAATTTTAGAAAAAAAATCGTTTTTATTTTTGACTATTAAACTGACCCTTAATCATTTTTGTATTTTAAGGTATCCAAATTTGAAGATAACTTTTTACCACCCGGGAGTTTAATTTTTAAGTGGCTTTTAAATATTTTATACTTTACTTTTTTAAATGTTTTTATCTTGTAACCATTCAATACAATTTTTTATTTTTTTAAGTGTAAAAAATAAATGGTAGTAAGATTTGAAAAGAGTTCATTATTTTCATTGGAGGCAGATTTGATATATAACATATTTCTCAAGTCTTTATAGACAGTATTTTTCTATTATATAATTAATATTGATAAAAATTGAATATTCAGGTTAAATGTTGATTTGAGAAACATTTGAATTTTTGTTACTTTCAAGTCTATATCTCGACTCTAAAAATATTTGAGAAATATGCTTGAGCTCTAACTGCCGTTTTTATAGAGAACGGCATGATTCTCAAATTGAGAATAAAAATTCTCAATGCTATTCTCAAAGGTAATGTTTGAGAAATAAACTTGTTATCAAATCTATATTTACTCTGTTTCAATAGTGATTGTTTGTTGGGTTATTAAATAGTTTTATAAGTTTAATTGGTATTTTTGAATAGAAATTTTTTATGCCACAACTACTTAAAAAAAATTATTTAATTTTCATATATAAAAAATAATTTGAAATAGCATCTGATGCATTATTTTAAAAATAATAGTAAGCTTTAAGAGCAACGAGAAGTTTTCAACTCAGTGACGTTCAAAAATATATTTTTTAATATAAATTTTAAATATCCTAGAGGATGATTTGCAATGCAAATCGAAATATCGGAAAAAAATTCAAAAATAAAATATTGAAAAATAAAATACTAAATATTTGGATTTTTTTTAAATTTATGACCTGAAGCCAAACAATACTACAAATATAAAGACACCAAAGGTCAACAATATTTAATCTAATAAATACATAAAGTTTAAAAATACAACTGAAATAAAGGAATAGCAATTGAAATTTAAATGAAATTATTTGAAGTACTGAAAACTCAAAACACATCAATTGAAAATACGAAAATATTACTACTTTTTTTTAATTTTAATGCCGAGTTTTTCTGGAGGAATTTGGAACTGAAATACTGATGTTGAAATGTTATATGTACTCGTATTGCTTTATTTGAGCAAAGATCATCAATAAAAAAAGTAAATTTCCGAGGTGCGAGTATTTTCGTTGGTATTTAAACTTGATAATGACTAATAAAATTTGTTTTCGGTTTAACTAAACCCAAAAAACTCGGCCTAAATAATATTTTTTTATACTTACTAATTCAGTTTATTAAATTTTAAAACGCATTTTTTAATTTTAAATATTTTTTGTTTAAATTATTTTTAAAACAATCAATGTTTTTAATATAAAAAGAGCTTCCAAAATTTTAATATACTAGCTAAAACCAATGGCCTTGCAACTCTCTCAATATTTTTTATTTGAAAAAATATTAGGCGGCTTGGAACAGGAACGAACTCCGACTGGTTAATCAGGGATGGAAAAATCTCACTTAATCGGGCTCTTATACCAAAAAATGTTAGATCGCTCTTACATATTTAAAAATGTAAGTAACTAAAAAATAGCTTCCTCTTTGGCTCGTTAAAAAACATAAAAATTAAATATTTAGATATTAGCCAATATTAGCACAAATTGCGAAAAAAAAACATTTGCAAAAAGCGAAATTTTTGCAACAATATATTCGCTTGCAGAATGTCGATCGCTGATTACCTCTTTTGATTCATTTTCTGTACCATAAAGCCTTTTTCGAATTCCGCCGTTATTTTGCAATTTTTAAGTGCGGTTTTTTTTTAAATATATAACCTAGGGATTAAATTTTTGTACCATAAAGTCTTTTTTCAAATTTCGCTATTATTTTGCAATTCTTTACGTGCGTTTTTTTTTAATTCATAATCTAGGGGCTATAATACACATTTCAGACAACAAAGTTTGGTGGCTAGTTGCAAAAAATATCGCGAAAAATAAAATTTGAAAAAAGCTAAATTTTTGCATCAATATATTTGTTTGCAGAATCTAAATCGCTGATTACGTTTCCTAATTAATTTTTTGTACCACAAAGTCTTTTTTCGCGTTCCACTTTTATTTTGCAATTTTTTAGGTACGTTTCTTTTTAATTTGTAATCTAGGGACTATAATACACATTTCATACAACAAAGTTTGGTGGCTAGTTGCAAAAAAAAATCGCGAAAAATAAAATTTGCGAAAAAGGAAAAATTTTTTCATCAATATATTTGTTTGCAGAATGTAAATCGCTGATTAAGTTTTTTAATTAATTTTTTGTACCATAAAGCCTTTTTTCGCTTTCCGCGATTAATTTGCAATTTTTAAGTGCGGTTTTTTTAAATTTATAATCGGTCTATAGTACCAATTTTATACACAAAAGTTTGGTGCTTAGTTTGCAAAAAAAAAAAAAAAAAATAAATCGCGAAAAAAATATTTGCAAAAAGGAAAATTTTTGCGTCATTGATTTCATTTGCAGATTGTTAATCGCTGATTGAGGTTTTTAATTATTTTTTTCTACCACAAAGCCTTTTTTCGCGTTCCTCTATTATTTTGCAATTTTTAAAGTGCGGTTTTTTAAATTTATAATCTACGGAGTATAATGCCCATTTCATAAAACAAAGTTTGGTGGTTAGTTGCAAAAAAAGAAAATTTTGGCATCGTTTGCAGAATGTAAATCTTTTAATTAATTTTTTGAACCCCAAAGCCTTTTTTCGCATTCCGATATTATTTTGCAATTTTTTACGTATGGTTTTTTAAAATTCATAATCTAGGGCTATAATACTGTTGGAATAGTATAATTCCATAGTATAGTTCCTCCATTCTTGATTTTTATAACTAAATTATTATTTTCCATCCCTGGTTACAATCGATGTTTTGAGTCATACAAAGAGCGCACATAATGACCCTGCAAACATTAAAAAGATACCTTCCAAGAAGATATTAAAGCGATATCTTCTATTTGTCATTTGAATGAAAATAATCAAGTAGTATTTACTTTGGAATTGTCTTCCTTTTATCACTTGGAAGATAATTCGATGATATTTGAAAAAAAATTATTCAAATATTTTATCTTTTGTCATAACTTTTTATGACAATATTTCGGCAATATTATCTTTGTATCATTTGGAAGATAAAGGAAATTTGTTTGAAATCTTTTATCAGTTTGGAAAAAATTAAAACTAAATTTGTACAAAAACAATCAAAAGATATATAGGAAATAAACTCGTGAAAAGTTAAGATTAATTGCGCGGGAAAAATCGGCTAAGATGAAATCAAAATAATTTATAAGTTGGTCAATTGATTATGTATGCAGATATTGTTTTTCAGGCTTAAATTTAATAATGAAAAAATTAAATCGTTTTTTTATTGTACTGGGAGTTTATTTAGCGATATCCCTTTTATCTTCCATATGAGTTATTGCTTTCATATTTCTTGGAAGTATTGTTTTAGTGTAACAGTTGTATCCGACGGAGGAAACTTCCGGAATACGAAATTGATATTGCCGGCAATAAATGTTTTCTTCCTGGCGATATGTTCGGAGAATCTTCTTCGTATTGCCATGTTTGCTGGGTGATATTGGTTTGAGTATGTTCCTGTTCCAAGGCACATAATAGAACAAATGCTTTCTCAGTGATAGAGAGTCCCCCAATCTCTTTATTATGTATACTCTTTGCTAAAACTTCTGTAAGAGTAAAAAAATCCCGGGAAACCCCGCATAAAATTCCCGGAATTGCGGGATTGAAAAAAGGGCGGGATAAACACTAACTGTCACCAATACGTCGTTTACGAATTTCTATGGTCGTGCACCCAGTGTCGACGTTGTTTTCAAGACAGAGCCAACTGGGTACATTTATGGCCAGCAGCGTTGCCAATTTAGCCATTTTATGGCTAGATTTAGCCATTTTTGAACACGTTTAGCCAGAAAAAAATGGATTTAGCATTAGCCATTATTTTAGCCATTTTTAGAAAATGTTTAGCCATTTTTTAGCCATTTTTCGTTTTTGTACAAAATATAATTTTTGAGCGTGAATTTATAGCTAAATTAATGAATTTTGTTCAATCTGCCAAATTAATTGTATTAAATATGCTAAAATTCTAAATCTTATTTAACAAATTGTGAAAAATAATCTGTAGAAAGCATTTCCTTATCCGGATTTAATTCATTCAAATAAAATTGAACATGTAATAAGTATTGATACAAATTTCAAACACCTACATTATTTTTAAAAATGAAGAAAAAACGTCTTTTTTAATTAAAAGGAAACCAAAATTTGTATTTAATTGCGTTAAAAATATCAGGACATGTCAGTAAAACAATCTGTCAAACGGGTTTCAAATCGATTTGACTAATTTTTAACAAATTTTGAAACACTGATTTAAGTAAAGATTTTAGTTATCTTCATTTACCACAATATTAAAACTCCTGAGTACTTTAACTTATTTTGAATGTTCATTTTCAAAATTATTTATAACTAATTTTTAAGAACCCATTCGTTAAATTTTCCACAATTTATTGTTAGAAAATATAATATTCCCAGCTAAAAATCGCCATATATGAATACATACAGGTTAAATGTATGTTCATGCATGCTCATAAACATGCATTCATGTCCATACATGGATACATAAATCTCCATACATGCATCATATATGTCCATATATGTGCATTAACGAAATTTGAGGTAATATCATGAACATGCATGATCATGCATGTAGATATTACCTCAAATTTCGTTAAAAAAGCTCATTTTTAAGTGTCCGCATTTGACTAAGAGATGATTCCTTACTTTTAGGTAATTCTTAACTCTACAATTTGCTATAAACAGACGCTGCTCAAAAATTGTCTGTTAAATGACTGTTGGAATGTATATTGTTGGTAGGTTTCTCTGTGTTCAATAAAGTTTTAAGGAAAATCGGGAGATTGTTCTTAAAAATTGGTCAGCCATTTTTTATCTTTATGTTAGCCATATTTTAGCCATTTTTTCCCAGAAATTTAGCCATTTTTGGCAACCAAGTTCTGGCAACACTGATGGCCAATGAAGCCAACTTGGTGATTTTGGCACTGTATATAGTGTTTTTCAATGTCAAAACGGAAAAAACACTAGTATAGTGCTTTTATAAATTTTATTTATGATCATGTTTTGCTTCTAATACTGAATATGTAAAGTGCTCAGAGAGGGTCAAATTGACGCATTTTTTGTTGTACTATTCAATACTCTTTGTATTTTTGCAGAAACAGAACAAAATGTAAGTAGAGTTTGCTAAAAACCGAAAAATTTGAAAAGCTCGGTTTCGGTTTTTCAAAATTATAAAAATCGCGGTTTCGGTTATTTTTCGGTTTTCTTGTGATATTAATAAAATTGTTCAACAATTATTTTAATTTTTGCATTAAAAAAAAAAAAATTGGTTTTTCGGACTTGCTATATTTTCATATATTTAGTTAGAATATTGTTCTACCTAAAGTCCAAATTCTAATATGATATTAGCTGTATTTTGTCTCATGCCTATCAACGTTAAGTATTTAAAGCAAATGTACGTTAAACCGATTGTAGTATAAAAAATTTTTAAGCAGATTATGTTTATAACTTTTCAGTCATAATCGAACATACGCCAGCAAAAGTTTTTAGAAAGTAACGCGAGTAAGTTACATTAGACGTGGAAATGTTAAAAGTTAACGTGCATACGAAAAGTAATTTGTTAGTTTTCGTCTTAAACGCATTTTTATGCACTTTGAGTTTTTTTATGAGTTAACAGCTATTGTCATATTAGATTTTATTTGTTGTTTCAAAAAGGTTGATAATTTTCATGATAGACAATACAATTGTTTCGTAAGCATCACCCCCCCCCCCCCCCCCGTCTCTTCAATAGTCCACAAAAAGAAAATGAAAAAATCGCGCGATTTTTCAAAAAAATTTTAATTTTTTGGTACATATGTAGCTTTATTTTGGTAAAAGTTGGTGTTTTTTTTTTGGAAAAAATTTAAATTTTATGAATGTTTGAGGGTTTTTTGTGTATTGTGGGACATAGCGTTTATTTGAGTACCCATACTTTATAATAAGTACATTAAGTGGCTATTTTAAACTCCCGGGGGGTCTTAAATGGATCTAGTTGGAGCCACACTTTATGGATCATGAAACCAAATGTATTTTTGAAATCGGGAGAAAATGTCCTTTAATTTGAGCCGTCGCACTTACCATTTTGGGTGTGTGTCGGTTTTTTGGACCTAGCGGGTTCCGCGGGCCCGGCCCCCTTAATCCCACATTGAAATTCCAGAGGGAGTCATACTTTTTTTTTTGTTTTGAGGGGTGCCCCATAAAGTGTACATCAGCCTCAGTTTCTATAAAACAGTAACGTGGGTCACCGCCAGTGTTGCCAATTTAGCATATTTAATGCTAGATTTAGCATATTTTTAAAGCTTTTAGCATGAAAAAAAATCATCTAGCATATAGCATTTTTTTTTTTAGCATTTTTCCAAAAAATTTTAGCATATTTTTAGCATATTTAAAACTTTTTTTGTTTTTTTTATATAATATTTTGCATTAATTTGGAATTTTATGCTATAAAAATATTATTACTGTTGCTTCCGATATAAAAACGTAACAAACATTGAATCAACAAACATTCACGACTCTTGTTTTATCAAATGAACTGGGCTTTTTAGAGTTTATAGTAAAATGCTAAAATTGGGTTAATAGTGGTACTTTTAATTAATTATTTTAGATTTTTTAAACGATTTTAATTAAATTTTATGTTTTCTTTGTGTTGTTTATTATATTCTGAATATGCATTAAAATATCACTACAGTTTCAAAATCCCAGTTGTCTATTACAATTTGGAGACCTTTTAAAAAGGGTTGAGTGCAGTAAATCCTCCTTATTCTAACCCTCATTGCTTGAATCATTAAACATCTTATTTTACGATTTAATTTTGTATGTAACCGAACATAAAACAATTTATTTTTTTATCTTCAAAAAACTTTTAGAATTGCAGTTAATGTGAATACCACCTACACTGAAAGAATTATCCTTTATGATATTAATGATATAATTTCATAGAATTTTTTTCGTAGAATCAATGAAGAATTTCATAATGTATATAATATTTAATTAATATTATAAAATTTTGCATATCTTTTCTTTCATAAAATTTCATAATTTCATTAAAAAAAAATTCATTGAATTTCATAAATTATATCTTCATAAATTTAATGAAAATGTTGTTTATATATATGAAATTGTTCAATGGTATTTCCTTTTTTTTAAATTTTTTTATAAAATATCGTCATTTTATTAATTTTTAAAAATTTTCATTCAATTACAATTTTATATTAAAAATTAATTCTCAAATACAATAGTTTTATATAACCATAAGAGTTTTAATGATATGCATTAATTTTCATACTGAGAGAATTATCTTATAATTTTTATTTATTTTTTTTTTTTATTAATTTTTTATTATTAATTTTGGACTATGAAATTTTTTTAAAAATCATATTAATTTTTTCGAAACATTGATAAGGCATTTCCAGCAATTTCGGAGCGCTCATAAATAAGATTTTTAAATAGATCATAGAAATGATTATTGTTTTTTTTGAAAACACTCTTTTTTTGGTAGAAAATATGAACCCTCAGAAAATAATCGAAAAAGTTGTCTCTACAATCTAAAAAGCTGTCTCAAAACGAGGGTTCATTTTTCGGACTCACATAAGATTCCAAAATTATTTAAATTTATGAAGAAAATTTCTATTTTATACGTTCTTTTTTCTGAGTCATTTCTGAGTACACAGGGGGCTCTTTCGGACGTACCACTTTCATAGGAAAAAGTGGAAAAATGTTTATGTTTTTGGAGCTCATTTCTGAGTCGTTAATGATCATCTTTGTTTGCTGGGAAGCTCTTCATTGGCTGAATAATTTATTCATTGGAGGAGTGGGATATTCATTTTATTAAGAGTTTCAGTAATTTTATGATATTTTCATAAAAATTGACTTTAATGAAACCTGTTTCATAGATTCTATGAAAAGTTTCAATGGACGAGTTCCAGTGACAATTTTCATTGAAACTATGAAGAAATTCGTTATTGAAGTGATGATATTTCTCTCAGTGTATCTCAGAAACTAGGGCTCGCTTGGGAAATATTTTTATACGTTCATATTATTTATTGATGTATGACATAAAATATGAAGTTTTGCGAATAATCGCAACAGTTACTTTTCAGTAAGACAGAAAATAAAATTGGCGTTTTCCTATCTCCGTGAAATTAGCGTTTTCCTATGTTTTAAGAATTTCAGTGAGTTCTAATTTTTTTTAAGTTTAACCCCTGTACATTTTTTCATTATATCATATCAAAAATCTAACAGTGTAAACCACCACCGCAAAAAGTATTAAACCTGACCGCGAAAATTATTTTTTAAAGTAAAAGATTCTGAAATTTCAAAACGGGATACAGAACATACAGAACTTTGGCAGAAAACTGAAAAAACATAATGGGTATTTCACATTACCAGCACTTCCTCGCAAAAAAGCAAATTTTTTGAACTGTTTTTAACAAAATTAATTGAAGGCATAATTGTAGAACTCTTGTTTTCAATTTAATTGTAAAAAGCTACTTTTACTTTGTTTTAACGAATTTAATAAAAAAAAAACATTTAGCATATTTTTTCTAGTATATTTTTTTACTTTTTAGCACTTTTTAGCATTTTTTTCAAAAAAATCTAGCATTTTTTCCCAAATAAGTTTTGGCAACACTGGTCACCGCGACTATTCATAAAAATTGATTCCTGGGAATCGCTCTCGGACCTACCTCATGTGCATAGTAGGTGCGTGTACATTACTCCAAAACTTGAAAAAATTTTGTCCGTTTTGCTCTATCTCGCTTAGTTTTCGAGATAGAGGCCATTTTGTATAATGGCGATTTTTTAAAATTGCCCGTATCTCGAAAACTAAGCGAGATAGAGCTACTATTTGTATTAATACTCCATAATAGCAAAAATTTCCGTTTTGCTCTATCTCGCCATTTTACAAAATGGCCTGTTTCTCGAAAACTAAGATAGAGCATTAAGAGATGGGCATTGAGTGAAAACTTAAGTTCAGAGAATTAAACTAAAAAAATTTAATTCCTAGGGAACTAAACGAAATAAATTTAATTCCTTGACTAAAAGTTGAATTAACTAGAATTAAATGAATTCCTTGACTAAAAGTTGAATTAACTAGAATTGAATGAATTCCTTGTTGAATGAATTAATTAAATTTTATGAAGGCATTAGAAAAAAATTAATGAATTCCTTTAAGATAAATCGAATGAGAAAAAAAAGGAATTCATTCAATTCCTTAAGTTTGGTCAGGGAATTCATTCCCAAAATATAAATTCAGTTCAAAAAAAGGGAATTAGGGAATTAATTCTTCGAAGCTCTGGGTATAAATAAATAAATAAATAAATAAATAAATAAATAAATAAATAAATAAATAAATAAATAAATAAATAAATAAATAAATAAATAAATAAATAAATAAATAAATAAATAAATAAATAAATAAATAAATAAATAAATAAATAAATAAATAAATAAATAAATAAATAAATAAATAAATAAATAAATAAATAAATAAATAAATAAATAAATAAATAAATAAATAAATAAATAAATAAATAAATAAATAAATAAATAAATAAATAAATAAATAAATAAATAAATAAATAAATAAATAAATAAATAAATTAATAAATAAATAAATAAATAAATAAATAAATAAATAAATAAATAAATAAATAAATAAATAAATAAATAAATAAATAAATAAATAAATAAATAAATAAATAAATAAATAAATAAATAAATAAATAAATAAATAAATAAATAAATAAATAAATAAATAAATAAATAAATAAATAAATAAATAAATAAATAAATAAATAAATAAATAAATAAATAAATAAATAAATAAATAAATAAATAAATAAATAAATAAATAAATAAATAAATAAATAAATAAATAAATAAATAAATAAATAAATAAATAAATAAATAAATAAATAAATAAATAAATAAATAAATAAATAAATAAATAAATAAATAAATAAATAAATAAATAAATAAATAAATAAATAAATAAATAAATAAATAAATAAATAAATAAATAAATAAATAAATAAATAAATAAATAAATAAATAAATAAATAAATAAATAAATAAATAAATAAATAAATAAATAAATAAATAAATAAATAAATAAATAAATAAATAAATAAATAAATAAATAAATAAATAAATAAATAAATAAATAAATAAATAAATAAATAAATAAATAAATAAATAAATAAATAAATAAATAAATAAATAAATAAATAAATAAATAAATAAATAAATAAATAAATAAATAAATAAATAAATAAATAAATAAATAAATAAATAAATAAATAAATAAATAAATAAATAAATAAATAAATAAATAAATAAATAAATAAATAAATAAATAAATAAATAAATAAATAAATAAATAAATAAATAAATAAATAAATAAATAAATAAATAAATAAATAAATAAATAAATAAATAAATAAATAAATAAATAAATAAATAAATAAATAAATAAATAAATAAATAAATAAATAAATAAATAAATAAATAAATAAATAAATAAATAAATAAATAAATAAATAAATAAATAAATAAATAAATAAATAAATAAATAAATAAATAAATAAATAAATAAATAAATAAATAAATAAATAAATAAATAAATAAATAAATAAATAAATAAATAAATAAATAAATAAATAAATAAATAAATAAATAAATAAATAAATAAATAAATAAATAAATAAATAAATAAATAAATAAATAAATAAATAAATAAATAAATAAATAAATAAATAAATAAATAAATAAATAAATAAATAAATAAATAAATAAATAAATAAATAAATAAATAAATAAATAAATAAATAAATAAATAAATAAATAAATAAATAAATAAATAAATAAATAAATAAATAAATAAATAAATAAATAAATAAATAAATAAATAAATAAATAAATAAATAAATAAATAAATAAATAAATAAATAAATAAATAAATAAATAAATAAATAAATAAATAAATAAATAAATAAATAAATAAATAAATAAATAAATAAATAAATAAATAAATAAATAAATAAATAAATAAATAAATAAATAAATAAATAAATAAATAAATAAATAAATAAATAAATAAATAAATAAATAAATAAATAAATAAATAAATAAATAAATAAATAAATAAATAAATAAATAAATAAATAAATAAATAAATAAATAAATAAATAAATAAATAAATAAATAAATAAATAAATAAATAAATAAATAAATAAATAAATAAATAAATAAATAAATAAATAAATAAATAAATAAATAAATAAATAAATAAATAAATAAATAAATAAATAAATAAATAAATAAATAAATAAATAAATAAATAAATAAATAAATAAATAAATAAATAAATAAATAAATAAATAAATAAATAAATAAATAAATAAATAAATAAATAAATAAATAAATAAATAAATAAATAAATAAATAAATAAATAAATAAATAAATAAATAAATAAATAAATAAATAAATAAATAAATAAATAAATAAATAAATAAATAAATAAATAAATAAATAAATAAATAAATAAATAAATAAATAAATAAATAAATAAATAAATAAATAAATAAATAAATAAATAAATAAATAAATAAATAAATAAATAAATAAATAAATAAATAAATAAATAAATAAATAAATAAATAAATAAATAAATAAATAAATAAATAAATAAATAAATAAATAAATAAATAAATAAATAAATAAATAAATAAATAAATAAATAAATAAATAAATAAATAAATAAATAAATAAATAAATAAATAAATAAATAAATAAATAAATAAATAAATAAATAAATAAATAAATAAATAAATAAATAAATAAATAAATAAATAAATAAATAAATAAATAAATAAATAAATAAATAAATAAATAAATAAATAAATAAATAAATAAATAAATAAATAAATAAATAAATAAATAAATAAATAAATAAATAAATAAATAAATAAATAAATAAATAAATAAATAAATAAATAAATAAATAAATAAATAAATAAATAAATAAATAAATAAATAAATAAATAAATAAATAAATAAATAAATAAATAAATAAATAAATAAATAAATAAATAAATAAATAAATAAATAAATAAATAAATAAATAAATAAATAAATAAATAAATAAATAAATAAATAAATAAATAAATAAATAAATAAATAAATAAATAAATAAATAAATAAATAAATAAATAAATAAATAAATAAATAAATAAATAAATAAATAAATAAATAAATAAATAAATAAATAAATAAATAAATAAATAAATAAATAAATAAATAAATAAATAAATAAATAAATAAATAAATAAATAAATAAATAAATAAATAAATAAATAAATAAATAAATAAATAAATAAATAAATAAATAAATAAATAAATAAATAAATAAATAAATAAATAAATAAATAAATAAATAAATAAATAAATAAATAAATAAATAAATAAATAAATAAATAAATAAATAAATAAATAAATAAATAAATAAATAAATAAATAAATAAATAAATAAATAAATAAATAAATAAATAAATAAATAAATAAATAAATAAATAAATAAATAAATAAATAAATAAATAAATAAATAAATAAATAAATAAATAAATAAATAAATAAATAAATAAATAAATAAATAAATAAATAAATAAATAAATAAATAAATAAATAAATAAATAAATAAATAAATAAATAAATAAATAAATAAATAAATAAATAAATAAATAAATAAATAAATAAATAAATAAATAAATAAATAAATAAATAAATAAATAAATAAATAAATAAATAAATAAATAAATAAATAAATAAATAAATAAATAAATAAATAAATAAATAAATAAATAGATAGATAGATAGATAAATAAATAAATAAATAAATAAATAAATAGTCGCGGAGAAGCTAGAATGCTTATAAAAACGGCTTCGCCTAACAAAAATAACTAGTACTGACGCCGAATTATAAGTAGTAAAAAAAAAGTTTCATTATATAACCACTAAGGTAATGAAAAATTTTGCTGGGAATAATTAGAGCTTATTTCGCCCAGTTTCTTTTTTTTTAATATCGAACGAATTTATTTTTAAACAAAGCAAATAACGACACACTACAAAAATACACGCTTCATTAATATTCGGTTTTTTTGTTTTACCATAAAATACAACCCTACAAATCTGCAAGTACACATAAATTATTTGCAAAATGGGGAATCCCAGGTTAATCAAGGTCAGGCAAATACATTAAGCTGAAGAAGCGTTGCCATTGTCAAGTTCGTTTTACATAAGTCGCAATGGAGCGTAAAGGAAAAAATACTTCGTTGGTACAAAGAAAATTAGTAATTATCCATCACAAAAAGCCGAAAAATATAATGGAGTCATTTTGTAAAACGAACTTTGCTTTCGTTTGAACGATTTTTCGTTTTAAATTTTTTTTAGATTTTGTAAAACTCAAAAATATTTTCTTTTTTTCAATCTGGCAATATTATAATCGAAGACAAACTCCTTAATAAAACGGTATTTTATAAGAAGTAAGTAAACGTTTGCAAACGAATATTATGCCATATTCAAACGAACAGAAATAGTTGTCGTTTCCTATTAAAAAGTTAAAGTTTTTGCATAAAAAGTTAGGTAATTGCAATTTTTGGAATAAAAATTGTATAAATATGGGTTTAAAAATATTAAGTAGTTAAATCTGATACTCCTATATTTTTTATTCTCAATAAAAAATAATTCTTTTAGGGTCATATGCATAATCTCTTTTTAAATTTATAAACGGCTTATAAAACAAATTTTTCACACAAAAATCGTTACACAAAATCAAATTATTATGCATAAGCACTTATATTTAAATTAGTGAAAATTTGGGCAATTTTAAAAATATCTGATTTTAGATGCGCTAAGACACAATTTAAAAAAATGTTTCTTTATATATAAACTTCTACGTTTGAGACCAAATGAAACAAACTGAGGGGTTTTAAAATAAAAACTAACAATTCAAAACTTAAGGGCCATCTTAACAAACCATACCTTGTACTCCTTTGCTATCCGCTAATGGAAGGTTCTTCTTATTTAGGTTGATTTTCTGTACAATATAAAATTTTTCTTAAATATATTTGTTTCATACTATTAGGAAAAAATATCCAAAAAATATCATAAAAAAAACTACTAATAAAAAAAAATTGCCCCACACAGGATTCGATACCTGGACCCTAAAAATATTATAACTAAAAATAACAACTCATTTACCAATCAGGCTAAACAGACTTGGAAAACTCTATGAACAAATTTTTATTTAAATAATTTGTAATTCCATGTCACAAATATTATTTTTTTTGTCTGGCAATAATAACTCGCAAATGGCAACAAACGCAAACTACTACCCGTTTTATAAAATACCAAATATTTTCGTTTACGTTTCAAACGAAAACGAAAAAACGTTTTTCATTCGAGTTACAAAATGACCCCATGAGTATATTGCCGAAACGCTAAATATGAAACATAATACAGTCGGTGACATTGTCCGAAGGTATAAAAACGAGGATCGAATCCACGCTTAAGTGCCCCTAAAATTGTTACTGAAGTTAAGGCAGAATTGGGAAAACTCGTTTCAGAAGCAACAATTCGTCGCACCATTAAAAACAAGGGTACAATGGCCGAGTTGCGCGAAAAAAGCCTTTCGTGAATGTAAAAAACAGGAATCGGCTAAAATTTGCTAAGCAGAATATTAGAGTGTCCAAAACCGTAACCGAAAACCGGTTAACCGGTTTTTTTAATTTTCAAAAGCCGTCCGGTTTCGAATAATTTCTAAATTCGAATAAACCGCAAACCGGTTATTATTTGTCGGTTAACCGGTTTTTTAGATATGTTTTTATAAAACTATTTTTAAACTAATCCGTTCGAAAATTCTATATTTCGACAGCATTTTGTTTTCAAAGTATTATTTTAACAAACGAAACTGCAGTTTTGTTCTCCTTTATATAAAAAATAATATCTTTTCACATGTACGAGTATTTCACATGTTTGGAATATTTTTTAAATACAGGGTGACTGATGAATGTTGCTACAAAAACCTAATTACTTTTTTTGTGTAATTAATCTGTTCCATTTAAGAAAAATGTACGATTGGGAAGATGAAACAAGAACTGCTAAATGTACAAAAACTTTAGTTATATTTAAATAAATTTTAGTTGGATTCAAATAACATTCTATCCTGCTAAAATAAGTATACGTTTTTGGTGAATATAAGTAGACTTCAAATAGCGAAAATAAATAGTATTTCTGCTGTTTTCAGAAGAGTAGATAGATTGTCTTCCCATTTAAAAAAATATATAAATTAAATTTTGGAAATGTAATTGTTTTTCTGTGATGTTTTTCTGATTTCAGCAGTGTAAAATGTCCTTTGCAATTGACTAAAATTTAAATTTTTGTCTAATTGCATCTGGTCGTGCTATCTTTAGCGCTTTTGTATCACCCAAAACTCGCATTATTTTCGGTTAGTGCTTTTTATAAAAAGCCGATAGTTGACGTTTTTCTATTTTTTACTTAGCGCTTTCAGCACCTTTATGGTAAAACCTTTAATTTGATACAATTTTATCTAATTTAAATGTTTTGTTATTATTTTTATAATAATGTGATATTAAATTATATTTTACCATAATAATGATTTTTAGCGCTTTTTAAATGTTTGGTCGCATAAATTAGTGGAAAAGTACCTATTTTAATCATAAATTAATTTCAGTTGCTGTTTCTGGAGGGCGCTTTTAACTAATTTGTGTTAGCTTTTTTGCTATTTGTACAGGTTTATTTTTATGTATAACAAAAAAACCGAAACCGGTTTTAACCGGTTTTTTGGAAGAAAACGTAACCGAAACCGGTTTTTTAAAATATTAATTTTCGAACAAACCGAAAACCGGTTTTCTGAAATGGCCGGACACTCTACAGCATATTCAGAAAGATGTAACTGGTGGAAAGACGTTATTTTCCTCGATGAAACTAAATTTAAGAAGCCGAATGAGCTGAAAAGAAAAAATATTACTCCTACAGTTAAGCACGGAGGAGGAAGTGTGATGGTGTCGGGTTGTATATCCGCGAAAGGGGTTGGAAAACTAGTGTTTATTGATGGCATTATGAACTAGGAGTATTATTATAAAATTTTCAAGGAAAATTTAAAACAATCTGCAGAAAAAAGGGAATTTCATCAAGTTTCAAATTGTATCAAGACAATGACCCCAAACATAAAGCCCACATTGTCCGTGAATGGTTGCTTTATAACTGCCCCAAAGTGATTAATACGCCTGCTCAATCCCCTGACATGAATCCCACAGAAATTTTATGGGACCATTTGGATCGCCGTGTCCGTAAAAATCCAGTTTCTTCGAAAGGTGAACTCAAAAAAGGCTTCAGGAAGAATGGGATAAAGTCGGAGTTGATTACTTACAAAAAATTATTCATAATATGCCAAATCGCCTTTCTGAAGTTATAAAAAGTAAGGGCTACCCAGCCAGCAAACAACAAAAATGAATAAAAAAAGCTCAAAAAATATTATTAACAATTAAAATTTTTGTATGAAAGTGGATCATCCAAAAGAGCCTTCTTTTTTTTATATTCAAAAATGACTCAAAAAAAGATTTAAAAAAAAAATTCGAAAGGCTCAAAAATTAATCATTTTTTGGACCCTTTTTTGAATTGTTCACAAAATATTCAAATTTGTTTACATTTCTGAGACAGTTGTGAACCATCTTTTGGATTTAACAATTTGGCTAAAATTTTTGTCTTTTATGATTCTAAAATACGAGCAATTTTTGACAAAAAATTTTAAAATTTCAAAAAAATGTGTTTTATTTGAGTAAGTTTTGACTCATAGAATAAGAACACTCAAAAAAGTATCCAAATTTTGCTGGCTGGGTATCCAAAGATATTAATTAGTTCTGTTAAAGTTTTTGTTTAAACAATAATTTTATATGTGCTGAAAAACCGAATATTAAGTTTTAATATATATTTTTAATTATTTAATTTTTAGGTTTTTGTTTATTTTTAGTATGTTTTGTTCAATATTCAGAATTAAAAAATAAGTTTTTTGATCTCAAAATGTATTTATTAAATAAAAAAAATCAAATGTGTCAGTTTTTTTTTATTATTTTCTATTAAAATTTTTACTTTTAATAACTTAAATAAAAAAATCTAATATTAATGACAGTCAGTGTATTTGCACGGATTTTTTTATGAGTGCACCAGCGTCAAACGCTTTAGAGGGCTTTACTACCCCCCAAAATAGTGTTTCACAGTGTAGTCATAAAATTAAATTTATCGAATAAAAAAAATATTTTTACTTACTGTGACTCATGCTCCAACATAGTAGATGCTTTCATGACATCACGTTTGACAACTGGCCCAATGCGAATAGCTGAGTACTACAAAAATAAATATCAAAGAAGAGGTAGTTTAAGATACGAAGTTAATATATATATTCTATATAAACTAAAGATAAGTTAAAGATGTAAAGCACAATTTAATAATTATCATAGCAATTTTATTCACCACAAGAAATATGAGAAGAAAAAAATCTAACGGACTGCTCAAAATACTTGCATACCGATTTGGAAGAAATCTGGATATCTGATATAAAACAATTTAAGTTTGACCTTTTTTCTTGACGTATCGGAGGCACATTTCTCTAACTTGTAAACGACAAAATTTAGTAAATGCACGAAGAAAATTTGAATAGTAAACTGCCAATTTCTGTCTGCAATTTAAGAGAACTATTCTAAGTCTTGCCTTAAAATAGAATTTGTTAAAGTTAACATTTTGTGTTAAAAATTAAAAGTCCCACAAATAATTTCTGCTCAATTACTGAATTTGTGGTAATATCTAAATAGTTCCACTAATTTTTAACACAAAATGTTGTTAATTTCAACAAAATTTATTTTAGACCAAAAATTATAAATAATTCTGTCTTATGTGAAAAGCTAAATGTTTCTGGGCATTAAACGAAAAATTTAAATTCAGGGAATTAAATACAAAAGTTAATTCCTTACGGAATTAAACGAAAAAGTTAATTCCTTGGGGAATTAAATACAGAAGTTAATTCCTTAGGGAATTAAACGAAAAGTTGATTACTTCCGGGAATTAAGTGCACAATTGAATGAATGCCCAGGGAATTCATTCCCTAAGAATGAATTCTTTACCAAATATTAAACTAAGTCGATATGAATGAATTCGTTTGTGAATGAATAATGTACACTAGAGCGTACCACCTTACAGGCAAAAAAAAAGTGCGCCGTACACCCTCCAATATGAAGTATTTTTGCAAGGAGGTTTCAAAAGAAATTTTTTTTATATATTGGTTGCCGAACGTAGGGGTCGTAACCAATTTTTCTATAACATGTATCCATTAAAGTTTACCACTGTATATAACATATGTATGTATATCGTCACCTTAAATGCAAACGGACGTAACTACACTTTTATTTTTTTTGCAGGAGAAGCAAAAAACGTTATAAAATTAATAATAATAAAGTATTTTTTGCAATTTTTTCAAATTTTCCTTATAGTATGGAGACTTGTTTATTTTTTAACAATTTTTGTTTTATTTTTATATATTTAAGTTTTTATGTTAGTTACGGACTTTTGATTTGTTTTTTTCTTAAATAAGAAGACGTAACTCACTAAAGCTATTCTTAGATATTCAACCAATAACGCCACAAAAATTAATGCATCCATGTTATGTTAGTAAATTTTTCAAGCTTTTTTAATAAAAATACTTGTTTACATTTTAATTTATTTATTTTTGTTTTATTTAAATTTTTATATTTTATTAAAAAAAGAAAATAGATTTATGTTATTCATTTTTAAACTAAAAAACGCACCTCTATACTACACCTCTATACTCAAACGTTTCAGATTCTGAAAAAATCACAAAATATTTAATCAATTACGAGAAAAAATATACAAATGACCAAATACTTAAGTAAATTTTTATTTCTGGCAAACTTTCATTTAGAAAAAAAAACTACAAATGAATACGTTTATGTAAATTTTCCTAAAGAACATTTGGGATATTTTTCGTTTGAGAACTCTTGTTATGAAAAGTTTGTCAAACTATAAAAAGATTTTTTTTAAGAATTAAATTTAATTAAAAATCAAATGTGATACGGTTTTTCGTAAGAATATTTTTTTTATATAAAATTATATAATAGTAAAGGGTAAAGGCTTTAAAAACTACATTTTTACAGTAACCTTAGGAATTTGTTCCCCTTTTCCCTTGAAAAAAATTCACTCGAACTTGAACTCTAAAGTCCTCAAATGGTTATTTAAATTGTGAATGAAAACATTTTGTATTTTATAGAAAAGATGTTGTTACAACAAACACAAAACGTTAATTTTTCACCATATAAATAATACTAAATTTGCTGAAAAACTACCCAGTAGCAAATGGTCGAACTAGTTCTCAAAACTACTGGTTTTTTGACTAGTAATTACAGAACCAGTTCTCACAATAATCATTTTGAACCAGTTGTGTACTAGTTAAATACGATTTATCTAGATACTATGGTTTTTTATATAAACTCCTTAATTCCTTGTAAACCTTGTATAAATACACAAATTTTTTATTTATGAAGTTGACATTAAACTCATAAACATTACACCGTTTACGAGTAGAATACCAGTTTATATGAAAACATCTACTGTAAAAAAAAATACCTAAATTAAAATATGAGATTTGAAATTTTTTTTTTTGCATTTATATTTAATACAAAAATCAGAGTTTGCAAATAAACACTTAAAATATTTTATTGTGAATTAAATTGAGGTGTAAATCAACTGCTACAATAATGGTGCCAAAGAGTCACTCCATAACTAGTTTAGTAAATTTCTTAAAAGTACCAGGATAGTTTCCTGTTTTTCTTCCTAAAAAAATAATCTTTAATAATTTGTGTACCTAATAGTTTCATTGAAACTATGCAGAGACTGTTTCCAAAAATTTATTTAAATACGAGTTTTGAAATACTAGTTTTGGTTACATTTGCTTTTTATACCCTACACCACTATGTGGTCAGGGTATTATAAGTTTGTGCTGATGTTTGTAAAACCAAAAAATATTGGTCCTAGACCCACCTTATAGTGTACCGATCGGCTCAGAATTTCTTTTATTTCAATTTATCGATATCCGTCTGTCCGTCCCTCCGTCCGTCTGTCTATCTGTCCATGCATTCTTGTGCGCACTCTACAGGTCGCAAATATTAAGATATTTTGATGAAACTTGGTACACCGAGTTATGTCGGCCCAAGGACGAAGCCTATTGATTTTGGTGAACATCGGTCCATGTTTAGACCTAGTGCCCATATAAGGGTCCTACCAAAATTATATTGTTTATACGCTGCGGATCGCAAATATTAAGATATTTTGATGAAATTTGGTACACCGACCTATGGCAGCCCAAGGACGAAGCCTATTGATTTTGGTTAACACCGGTCCATGTTTAGACCTAGTGCCCATATAAGGGTCCCCCAAAATTGGCTTGGTTACAAACTGCAGATCGCAAATATTAAGATATTTTATTGAAATCCGGTGCGCTGACTCACATTATAGAAAATTTTGACACAAGCCCGATTTTAACCCATTCGAATTTCGGATCCAAACATTAGTTGGCTTTCACACAGACTGGTGTAGGGTATTGTATAGTCGGCATGCCCGACTTTAACCTTTTTACTCGTTAATAATACATTCTGAGTTTGCAAATAAACAATAAAATATTTTATTGTCATTACCAGGGCAAGTCTAAAATGGCACAAAAAAAGTTGAAATTTGACAGGCAAAATAGCACGAAAAAATAGTAAAATTGGCACAAAAAACGCAAAAATTAAAATTTATTAAATATTACAAAAGTATCTTTTTTTTTGTAAATTTTTTACAAAAATTATTTACAAAGATTGAGTTTTTACTGAATTTTATAGCATTTTTTTAATGAAAAGTCTAAAAAAATAGACAAAATGGTTTTTTTTGGCAAGGGTTTGTAAAAATTGCATTTTCACAAAATAAGTGAAAAAATGGCATTTAATGGCAAATGCCAAAAAAAAACTTGCCCTGGTCATTACAAATCATAAACACAAAATATTTTAAATTTCAATGAATATAATTATCTCACTAAGAGGAAACTATCGGTCTAATCTGCGTTTTATCAAAGGAAAACCTTTGTTTTTATCTATATAACTCAGGTAGCAACCAACTGGTACAGTACTATTTCCAAAAAGTCACTTCGGAACTGGTTCCGCGAGTGTCATATTAGTACCAGTTTCGGTCCCTATTTTTCATCCTTAATTTGTAATTTCCAATCTAGTTCTACAACTAGTACCAAAGTGGCAGTTTGGCGACAATTGCCCCCATCCCTATGACATCTCCATGTTAAATTCTACAGTTGTTTGTATGGAGAGGCGGTAGAACTTGTACTAGTTGCCTGGTTCAAATAAACTAGTACATAACTGGTTCTAAACTAGTATTTTTTGCTACTGGGTAATGATACAGAATTTTCACACATAACACTTATCGTGAAAAACATTTAGCTTATATGAAAAATCCAAACAACTTACTGAGCTTAAAATAAGAAATTTTTAAAAATTTATTGAGGAAACGTCTTTGCAAATCAATTTTTTTCTTACTCCGCAGACTTTCTCTTTTGAAACTGTCGAATGTATATTAAAACTTCAAAATATGATAATAAATTTTAATTTTTTTCCTTCGGTATGCAATAATAGAATAGATAAATTTTTTAAATGAGAATTTGATTGAGATCTGAGGATTTTCTACACACAAGAAATTTAAATAAACTATATTTTCAAATTGGAAATTTATTTATTCTAGTTCGAGGCCAATTTCCTTGTTATGAATTAATATAAAGGCACATCTACACGCGAGAGAAAACTGCTAGAGATAGAGCAAAAAGCAACCCTAAATACCTTAAATCATTCACAATAGAGCTATTTAGAGGTGTGTTTTTCTCTATCTCTATCAGTTTTCTCTCGCGTGTAAATGTGCCTTAATAATCACTTTTTACAAAAACTGCTATTTGTCTTCATCAGGTTATTCTCCTGACAAATACTTCATAGAGTTTTTGCTTAAAAAAAGGACTTATTATGTTAATTCATAATAAGGAAATTGGCCTCGAACTACACCTTTTCCAATTGTATTTCAGAAATTATCATTTTATTTCAGAAATTATCAATTGTATATCAGAAATTATAAATTGTATTTCAGAAATTATCAAATGTATTTCAGAAATTATCAATTGTATTTCAGAAATTATCAATTGTATTTCGGAAATTATTAATTGTATTTCAGAAATTATCAAATGTATTTCAGAAATTAACAATTAAATACAATCAATAAATTCTGAAATACATTTGATTATTTCTGAAATACAATTGATAATTTCTGAAATAAATTGATAATTTCTGAAATACGATTGATAATTTCTGAAATACAATTGATAACACTGTGAAATACAATCAATAAATTCTGAAATACATTTGATTATTTCTGAAATACAATTGATAATTTCTGAAATAAATTGATAATTTCTGAAATACGATTGATAATTTCTGAAATACAATTGATAACACTGTGAGACAAATGGTAGGGGTCAGTGATCGGGAAGGGTTCAAACTACCGGGGAAAGTTATATCGGTAAAAAAGAAGTTATACGTGTCCCGGCGTTTCGCTGGGTCACCCCTGGGAATCGAGATATATCGATTTGACCTTTGGTGGTCTTTTTTTTGACATAACTCGAGAACCACTAGTCCGATTTTGCTCAAACAATTTTAAAAAAATTAAAAATTACAATTCCTTTAATCTGTTCATATAACGTTTTTCTATATACTCAACAGTTTTGCCGGTAAAAATAAATGTATGAAGAAAAAAATATTTTTTGCCTAAAATATTAAAAAAAAAAAAGTAATAAACAAAAGGTTATTGATTTTTATGGTAGCGGTAACAAACATTTATTTTTACCGGCAAAACTGTTGAGTATATAGAAAAACGTTATATGAACAGATTAAAGGAATTGTAATTTTTAATTTTTTTAAAATTGTTTGAGCAAAATCGGACTAGTGGTTCTCGAGTTATGTCAAAAAAAAAAGATATATCTCGATTCCTAGGGGTGACCCAGCGAAACGCCGGGACACGTATAACTTGTTTTTGACCGATATAACATTTCCCGTTGGTTTCATCCCATCCCGATTTTGACTGTCGCATAGTGTAATTTATGAAATACATTTGACAATTTCTGAAATACAATTGACGATTTCTGAAATACAATTGATAATTTCTGAAATACAATTGATAATTTCTGAAATACAATTGATAAAACTGAAATTCAATTGATAATTTCTGAAATACAATTGAAAAATCTGAAAAACAAATGATAAGTTCTGAAATACAATTGATAAAACTGAAAATCAATTGATAATTTCTGAAATACAATTGATAAATCTGAAATGCAATTGATAACTTTTAAAATACAATTGGAAAAGGTGTAGAATTAATAAATTTCCAATTTATCAATTAAAAAAGGTCGAAAAACAATTTTTATTTTTAAATAAAAATTGAAAACCAACATTTTAACTATTTTATCGCTAAAAACGCAATGAAGTAAAATTGAAATATAAAATGTTAAAAATCTACGGAGATTTAATTTTCATTTGAGTATAATAGTGTATTTTAATGTACCAAGATTTTACAGGAATAAAAAAATTGTAATTTTTTAGTTCAGTTATCATTTTTAAAATTTAAAATTTTACAAAACTAAATAATTTAATAAACAATATTTTCTATAAAAATTGCAAAACCATAAAAATGCCTCAAAATATTAAAAGAAATTTCAACCAAACTTTACATGAAAGTTAAAGTGTTTCTTAGATAAAAAACAGTGTTTCTTTTAACAGTTGAAACATTTTTTTCATATAAAAGAATCATTAAAATTTATGTTAAAATTTTAATTTGTTATTCAAATATTTTAGAGCATACCAATGTTTAGGTACACAATTTTAATACAAAATATTGTTCACTAAAGACAAAATATAAACCCATTGATTATTGCGAAAAATAATTTTCCTTTTATGGAGCGTAATAGTTGTTTCACATGAAACACGAACCACTTTCCAAAAAAAGAAAATTCTATATACAGTAACTCGACAATCTCAATGCCGTTAATCCGAACGTTATGTGCTTCAGACCTCTAATCAATTTCATGGTTCGAGAAGTTTTTCTCACGAATTGAAGTAAAAATTTCTTAAATTTTATTAAAAGGTACATGATTGTTATTAAATTCTTTTTAATGAAACTTTTTCATTGGGTGTATGATATTTTTAAGAAATAATATGAAATTGCTGTTAAAACTTTATGAAAAACTGCACTAAGACCTGCTAACTTATTTTAAAATAAACTGACTTTAGTTCTTAACCAAAGTTATGAATTTCAAATTTATATGGAAATATCTGTAGTTAATGTTTAATCTTGGTTATGTTGGAAATAAGTTTCTCGCCCTAAATCAATTAAAGATTTCAATGGACGAATTCCAGAGAAACTCCATTAATTAAATGTAGAAATTCATAGAGGATTTTTATATAGGAATATCTATTTTAAGAATCAGGAGGATTTCCTGTAGGGCAAAGTTCCCAGAATTAAACGAGTTCTGTAAAATAAATATCCTGGAAATCTAAGTGGTTTTCTACGGAAGAGTCCTCACTATTCGAGTAATATTTCTATAAAAGAGTCTTTTAAATGTTAGGGATGAATTTCTCAAAATCTTAAAGTTATCGTAATAAATTGCTGTTAGAATTCTAAAATTTTTTAAGAAATTGTAAGAGATTTCATTATGAAACAGTCCTCAGAATCTGAAATATTTTTCATAAAAGTAAATCCCCATAATCTAAGAATTACACACGTTATAAGATACTATTCGGCAAATGCTCTCCCAATATATATACTAAGAAAAATACACAGAGGGAAATTTTTCTGGACGAGTTTTTTTGTTTTTGAAATTTTGCAGTAAGCCAATGAAGTTTTATTCACAAAGTAATTGAAAAATTTCTTTAATTTATATATTTTATGAATCCCGATTTAAGGAAACTTTTTGATTGAGTGTATGAACCCAGGTAGAAAATTACAAAGGGGCCAGCACTGGCAAGCACCGAGTGATTGTTAACAGCGCTTTTCCAACGCCCAAATGATAACACCATTCCACGGTGGTGCCAATACTTTACCAAGCCCTGGGAAAGCACCCATAAACATAAAAATAAAATGCTTTGCCAACGCTCAAATAAAAAAATTAAAGTGCTTTCCTGACACCCAAATGATAACACCGATCTATTTAATGCTTTGCAAAGTATTGAGATAGCACCAAGAAACATAAAAATCAAGTGTTTTCCCTGCCACCAAATTATGAACCCTCATCACTGAAGAATTTTAAATTACTCTTAAAAATAGACGATTCTTGGAGTTATTGTATTGTGCAGTCAAAAATTATTTAAATATTCACTCTTTTGGAGTTTCTTTTTCAAAAACAAAATAATGTTATAGGAAAACAAGTGCTGGGAATTCACCCTTTTAAAGCGTTGGGAAGGCGTCCAAATTTAGTGCTTTGCCAGTACTTGTTTTTGTAAGACCGCGGTCTACTTGCGCTTTGCCAGTGCTTCTTTTTTGTTACCACAGATAATTTCCACCTGGGAAACTTATATTTGTCACAACATTTAATTCAATGAAAAGTTTCAAAGGTCGAGTTTCATTGGCTTTATGCACAAATTCATTAATATCATGCAGGTAATTCTCTTAGTGTAGTGCTGAAGGTTCAGAATAAATTTTAGGTTTTTCTTCAGATATGCTAACTTTTGCATTTTTTTTTATTTTTTTAAAGGGAAGAAAAACTCAAGAAATTTGTTACATTAATTAATATGCTACCTTCCTTGGAAAGAAGATAGAGGACATATAAAAGGTGGTGAGAGATGAAAAGCTTCCATTAGCAATATTACTACCTATTTAAAAAATAAAACCATAATTTTTTAACCCCATTCAGTAAAAGGAATATTTTGATCATAAGAACTAAAAACGATTTTTGTCTTAAATGCAACTTATATAAGAAATTTTGTTTAAATTTTTTTTTCTTAAGTCAAATTTTAGAAAAAATTAATTCTTAGTTTTCGCTCATAATAGTTTGTTCTAAAACAATTACAAAAGGTTTTCGTTACTTCCGAAAAATTACTCAATTTCTGTATGAACCAAATTTAGAATTTTGTAAAATGTAACATGAATTTTTTTCACACAAAAGTAGTCACAAAATTCTCGGTGGAACAATTAGTGGGCAAAAATGGGTTAACAGGTGGTTAATTATAAATGCTTCGACTGATATAGCAACCCTATGGATTATACGTGACGTATGAGTAATAAACAAAATTTTAAAATTCCCTCCCCCCCCCCCCCCAAATCGAAAGCTGGAACCGCCACTGCTTGTATATTTAATTCCCTGAAGGAATTAACTTTTTCCTTCAATTCCCTAAGGAATTGACTTTTTTTTTCAATTCCCTAAGGAATTAACTTTTTCATTTAATTCTCAAAGGAATTAACTTTTTCGTTTAATTCGCTAAGGAATTAACTTTTTCGTTCAATTCCCTGAAGAATTAACTTTTTCCTTTAATTCCCTGAATTTAGGCTTTCACTTAATGCCCACTTAAGGCCTTAAAGTGTTAACTTTTTTCTTTATTTTTCAGCTCTTCCGATAATTTGTATAATTGGTTTAACTAAATCCGTTTTCTAAACGGATTTTATGTATTTATACCTCCTTTACCTTTTAGTACGGAAACGCTTTTAGGCTGTTTTAAATTGCAGGATAAATTATTAGCATCCGACCGAACAATTCAGCAAAAAGTGACATTTAGTCGATTTTTTATTATTTGATAGCATTGTGGAAAAATTTTCATACTGCTTAAATGTTTGTTGAGCCGATTTAATTCGATTTTGAGTGTCAAGCTTAAGGAAAACTCCGTAGTTAAGCCGTAAAGTTAACTGTTCAGCCGCCGAACTTTTTTCGATTTGGCCGAACTTTCGGCGGCCGAACAGTGAATGGGCCAACAAACAATGTTCCATAAGCAAAATTTTTCCATAATGCTTCAACATACTAAATACCGACAAAATACATTTTCTGGCCGAACTGTTCGGTCGGACACTGTAAATTATTGATGAAAATATGTATTTTTCTGTACTTCGGCAACTTAAAAGCGTTGCCGTACTCAAGTGTGTGTATTGCGTTTTGGGCCTAATAAAAATAATCGGCTTCGGCATCGGCCCAAAAAGTGCCTTTGGTCGGACAATAGAAATATGTGAAATTTTAAGTTTTTGAGAATGAAATTTGAACACTAATTTTTGCCTATTTTTTATTTTGGATACTTTCTTATTTTTTTATACCCTACACCACTAGGTGGTCAGGGTATTATACATAAGTTTGTGCTGATGTTTGTAACACCAAAAAATATTGGTCCTAGACCCACCTTATAGTATACCGATCGGCTCAGAATTTTTTTTTTATTTCGATTTAACGATGTCCGTCTGTCCGTCCGACCGTCCGTCTGCCTGTCCATGCATTCTTGTGGGCACTCTACAGGTCGCAAATATTAAGATGTTTTGATGAAACTTGGTACACCGACTTATGTCGGCCCAAGGACGAAGCCTATTGATTTTGGTTATAATCGGTCCATGTTTAGACCTAGTGCCCATATAAGGGTTCCCCCAAAATTATATTGTTTATACGCTGCAGGTCGCAAATATTAAGATATTTTGATGAAATTTGGCACACCGACCTATATCAGCCCAAGAACGAAGCTTATTGATTTTGGTTAACACCGATCCATGTTTAGACCTAGTGCCCATATAAGGGTCCCCCCAAAATTGGCTTGGTTACAAACTGCACGTCGCAAATATTAAGATATTTTAATGAAATTTGGTTCGCTGACTCACATTATAGAAAATTTTGACACAAGTCTCATTTTAACCCATTCGAATTTCAGATCCAAACATTAGTTGGCTTTTAACCACACGGGTGTAGGGTATTGTATATTCGGCATGCCCGACTTTAACCTTTTTACTCGTCTTTTTTCTTAATTTTAATATTTTGTTTTTTTAACTTTTATTGTAATTTTTAGTTTCTGCTAATTTATCCAATTTTTCCTTATTTTTCGATCGACTGTCGGACAACGCCATAATTTTCTATCCGATGTCCGATACGATGTGCGATCCGATAGCGATTGTTGTATTTAAATCTACAACAATTTCGCCTTATGACGCACAGAGGAGTATTTGACCCGAAAAAGTGGCCAAAATTATTAACTCTTTACTACCCTTGTACACTACAGTGTACACATCTTTAAAAGAATATATAAAATTTAATAGTGCAAAAAAATGTATACTTTTTACAAATAAGTTTATTAGGATCTTGGACATCAAATAAAAATCATTATATGAATAAGCAGTTCAACATGGCAATATGGTCGCAATATTTGTTAATGAAGTCTAATTCTTATACCCTACACCACCACGTGGAGAGGGTATTATAAGTTTGTGCTGATGTTTGTAACACCAAAAAATATTGGTCGTAGACCCACCTTATAGTATACCGATCGGCTCAGATTTTTTTTATTTCGATTTAACGATGTCCGTCTGTCCGTCCGTCTGTCTGCCCATGCATTCTAGTGCGCACTCTACAGGTCGCAAATATTAACATATTTTGATGAAATTTGGTACACCGACCTATATCGGTCCAAGGACGACGCCTATTGATTTTGGTTAAAATCGGTCCATGTTTAGACCTAGTGCCCATATAAGGGTCCCCCAAAATTATATTGTTTATACGCTGCAGGTCGCAAATATTAAGATAATTTAATGAAATTTGGTTTGCTGACTCACATGGTCCCGAGAACAAAGCCAATAGATTCTAGATAGAATCGGTCCATATTTGGACCTATCGCCCATATGGGCTATATTTACGATTTTCTCTTCTTTTATAATTTTATAGAAAATTTTGACACAAGTCTCATTTTAACCCATTCGAATTTCGGATCCAAACATTAGTTGGCTCTTAACCAGACTGTTGTAGGGTATTGTATAGTCGGCATGCCCGACTTTAACCTTTTTACTCGTTTTAATATATCATAGTCTCCGTGAAAAGGGGGTTTTGGTGTTTCTCCTAAACTAATGAAGATAGATAATTGAAATTTGGCACATAGCTTCGTTTTATAACGAGAAGAAAACCAACCAAGCGATTTTTGGTTACTCGAATGTTTAAGGGGTAAAACGGGGCGCAGAAGTTTCAAAATATTGATTTTCGAACGTCATTTTTGGTGGGTAGGAGGGGGAGGGGGAAAATATGTTACATATTTTTTTCTAATTTGAGGACTCTTAACAATAATCTGAAGTCAAAATAACGATACATCCACAAACAAAATGTCGGTAGTGAAAGGGTTAAACGTGTTTTTTGAACTAAAACTCCGGGGTTTTTGATAGTTTTGTGTTTAATTTGATAAAAAGAATCCAGCGGCGAATTTTTAGTAATTTTTTTTTGTATTTTAATCCTTTTTCGACCAAAGTTTTAAGAAGCATGGATGCAACGCCCCTAGTGGAAATATTTGGAACTAAAGTTCAAACTTTGACATGCTGTATCTCCGGAACTAATCAAGGTTTTTCTAAAACTAAAATTTTGTATTTTTTTGTATTACAAATCTCTACATATTTTAAAGTTTTTATTTTAATATATTTAAATTTATTTTTGAGATTTATTAAAAAAAATTGTTTAAATAGGGAAAAAGGTGCATAGAGAGAGTTTTCTGCATAAATTTCAATGAACTTCCCCATCGCAATAATTCTTTAATATCATGTATATAACTCCCTCAATTTATCATTACAGACCCTACCGTACACCTAAGGGGCCTGGTGTACGGTAGGGACGATGCTTTTGATGGCCAGTTCCCTACTTGGGTCATCGACCATCTATGTTCCCCTAATAGTCCGCTAATACGGTAATCCTGCGGAAAGACTATTAAGGGGAAAAGAGCCCTAAAATATCAAACTTATCTGTTTTTCCACTCATCGCTACAACTAACCACCGCAAATGAAAACAAAACAACCCCCCCCCCCCCCCCAAAAAAAAAAGAAACTAAACCAGAAAACAAACACAGAATAACCAAACCCACCATCCATACAAAAACATAGCCGTGCAGGCACTTGGGAAATTCCTGAAGCACTTTCGTCCCCTGCCTAAGGGACTCATCACTAGAATTAACCTACTGGTTCCATAGAACCCCTCTGGGATGCATACCAACATGATCCCGAAAAATTACCAGAATAGTCAAACGTAACAAACCAATCTCAAATGATCACAAAACCATAAATTCAAAAAACACAGAACCATAAATTAAAAAAAAACAGAAAAAACTTGCCAAGTCCACTCCAGTATCACATACGAGATAAAATAACTGCTGCCCATAACATCCGCGCACCATACCACACACTCGCGAGAAAAAAACAATAACATTTATTCAACACACAAACACAATAATATACAATATTTAGTTCAAGAAATAAAATTAAAATGTCAGAAACCTAATCCCTAAAAAATGTAAGTCGTGTTTTCGACTTAACTAAAGGGTGAACACACCAAAATTGCGACACTTTGGAATGCTTATAACTTACTCACAAGAATTTATATATTTTAAAATTCAAATACCCTGAGTTTTCGAATTTGAATTTGACTTTTAGTTTCGTCAAAAATAACCACCGAGTTAGAAACGAGGCTAATTATTTTGCACGAATATATAAAAAATCCGGTTCTCAGTGCGCGTAAAATTGCGAAAAATGTAAAAGTACACCACTCGACAATTTCCAGGGTTTTAAATCGCTACAGAGAAGGTTTGGCAATTGCAAGAAAGCCTGGTAGCGGAGGTGAGCATGACCAAAGTGATACAAACAGTGCTCGGAAGGTTCACGTTCTGTTGCAAAATCTGTACGTAAATCGCAGTCTTTCGTACAAGAGGTAAAGCGGCAAGCTTCACTGAGAAGTTTTAAAGCTCAAACAGCACCAGATTGAGACGCAAAGCAGAATGTTACGGCGAAATCCCGCAGCCGCAAGTTGTACGAATCCTAAATCACGAAATATGAATGAATTGTCATGGACGACGAAACCTACTGCTTCCAAAATTTCAAATATATTGCTGGCCAAGATTTTTATACTGCTGCAAGTCGTAAAGATGCTCCTGAAAGCTGTAAATTGAAAATTAAGTACAAAAAAAAAATACATGGTTTGGCAAGCCATTTGCTCCTGTGGTCGTAAAAGCAGCCCTTTCATCACATCTGGAACAATGAACGCTCAAATTTATCGGGATGAGTGCCTCAAAAAGCCTCTTCTGCCATTTATTAAGAGTCACGTCACCAAACCACTGGCCGGAACTGGCAAGCTACCACTATGCCAAGGACACATTGCAGTGGTACAGCAAATAAAATCGATTTTGTACCTCGCGACTGCAATCCAATCATTAGCCCAGGGCTACGCCCTATTGAGGAATATTGGTCATTAGTGAAGGGAATATTGAAGAAGACAGGTGAAATGGTAAAAGATATTGCAGAATTCAAAACCAAGTGGTTGTCGGCGTCGCGAAAAGCCCATGATGCACTCGTGCAAAAGATGATGGCGCGTGTGCGACGAAAAGTTCGATCAGTTGCATATGGAACAAATAATAACTAATATTTTAATTTTTTTATTACCTCTAAACTTCAAAGTATTTGAATAAAAAAAGATTTATTTCAAAGCCATCTAGTTTTTTCTGGTATTAGTTTCTAAGTGTCGCAGTTTTCGTGTGTTCAACCTTTATATTCATTAACTCATAAAAAAACTCAAAGTGCATAAAACCGCGTTTAAGACGAAAACTAACATATTAATTTTCGTATGCACATTAACTTTCAATACGGATAATATAACGACGAATTAATTATAAACATAAACCTTTTTAAAAATTTTGTATACTACAATTGGTTTAACGTAGACTTGCTTTAAGGGGGGACATTACATTCGCGGCAGAGAAAACAGACCTTTTTTTTAAAATTCATAACTCAGTCAAAAAAAAAATTAAAAAAAATATATTTTTCACTCCAACATGGTTTTATAGAGCTCCAAACTGGCGGCAGAGAAAAAACGGGGCCTCGTAGTTGCAGCGCTGGGAGTCGCAAAAAATATCCGATCAGGAAAAAAAATGACTTTTTTAAATCTTAACAAAATTGGTTATCGTATGACACGAGCTTTTTTTTAATTTTTTTTCAATTTTTGGTGATGTTCCAAATTTGAAAGTGTGTTTTTTCTAAAAAAATATTGACTTTAAAAATTCATAAAAAATCGAAAAAAAATTAAAAAAAAGCTCGTGTCATACGATAGCGAATCAAGTTTAAAAAAATACAAAAAAAAAAATTCGTCAAAAAATGAACCCGCTAGTGCCGCAACCAGTACGAAAAATATGGTTTCGAGATAAACGCGTTCAATGTTTGTGAACAAAGAAAAAAAAGGTTACCTTCAATCTGCCATGCCTGCTTCGTACTGTATGTCTTCGTTATCTTGTGTTGTGCTGTTTCTTATACTTTTTTGCAATCGTTTAGCAATTCGGCAATTCAAAAACACAAAAAAAACTCACCCTTCAAGTAGGTACGAAATAACAACCACCAGCTGCCGTACGTAGGTAACGCGAATATTAAAAATGCGCTCTCACTAATCCGGCCGTAGGAATTTTTCCATGAAATTTTTTTTCTTAGAATCTTAAGAAAATTTACTAAAATACAAAATTATAAAAAAAGTCGCTTTCAAAAAACGGCCAATGTCATGTCCCCCCTTAAATACTTAACGTTGATAGGCATAAGACAACATACAGCTGTATACAAAAGCACACTAAAAAAACAATGAATAGACGTCACCAATAATTTGACAATATTCAAATATTCCCTAAGAACCCGTCAAGAAAACATGATCAACACATCCTCAGCACCTGAGAGAGATACCTAACGAACGGTGGACTTGTACATCAGCTTTATATAATCATTCGCCCAATAAAAGTTGGTCTTAAAGGAGCTTTTCCACAAACAAAAAAATTGATTTTATAGAACAAAAAAAATTTTATATTAAAAAAATCCAAAAAAAATTTTTTGCTTGCAACCGGATTTGAACTCGGAACCTCCTGACTACAAATATTTTTTAACGAAGCGTCAGCATTTTTATTAAATGATTGCTCTACCAGTGAATTGGTTTTTGTACCACTGGTAGCATTGGCTAGGTAGCACTGGATAACCACTGGTTGCAAGCCTTGGCATATCACTCTTAGACCATTCTTTGCCAGTGGTGTTTTTTATAAACCACCGAAATTTTTGTAAAACAAATGCTGGAAAAACGCTTTTTGCAAACGCTGGCAAAGCCAGTCATTTAGTTTTAACACCGTGGTTACCCAGTGGTATCCCAGTGCTTGATTTTTTGTACCACTGGCGATTTCTGATTGGGTGTTTTTTAAAACTTCACAAAACACACGAAAAACACAACTGGCTGGAGGATGCTTTATGAAATAAAATAGACAATTTTGCATTACTGTTTCAATTCTTTTAAAAATTTAAACTAATATAAATTATATCTCCATGTCCTTTAAGACAAGTCTGCATTTGTTTTAAAACTGTTACACAATAAACGTGTTAATTCTGTAAGAACTTTAACTTTTCTTATTTTTCCTAAGAAAGTGTACATACACATCGGTTCAAAACCACATCAATTCTAAAACATGTTCCACTAGAGCAGGGGTGGCAAGACTTTTTTCGCTGCGTGCCAGAAACGGACAATTTTTTTTGTAAAAATTTCTCGCGTGCCACCTTAATTTTAGTTGTCTTTTAAAAGTGCTTTTTTAAAAATTTTTAAAATTTGGAAAATTTCTCTTAAAAATATCATCGAAGATGTACATATTTATCAGCGCTACGGATAACCACCAAAGGGAAAAATTAAATAATATCCAAGAAATGACGTAAAGATGTTTGAGGGTTATTTAATTTTTGGGGGTTTATTTAATCTTTAAATATTGAGATTATTTCATTATGAAAAAATCCCCAATGAAATAAAATTAGAACAGTTTGGACATTATAGCCTTTTCATTTTTTTTGGGGGTTATCCCATTTTTGGTGGTTATTTCATTTTCTTAAAAAAAAGTAAAATTTTTGTGCGCCAGCAATTATTTAAGTACGTAAGAAACGAGTTGAAAAATTTGCTTCGAACAAAAATTTGATTTTGTTAAAATAAATCGCGAGATTTTTATCATCATAATAATGAATTAAAAGCGAATTTTATGGATATGAACAAAGAAATTTCTATTTCAGATGAAATGGCTCTGCGAAACATGATCAAAACCCAATTTCAAATTCCAACAAAAGGGGTTATTTCATTATGAAACTTATTTTCAGCCTTTATTTCATTGAGGATTATTTCGTAGAACCTATTTCCCTTTAAAAAAAAAATTAGTTGTCATATTAGATTTTTATTTGTTGTTTCCAAAAGGGGTTGATAATTTTCATTGTTTCGTAGACATCACTCTACTCTTCAGTTGTCCGCAATAAGAAAATGATAACTTTCTTACTCAAACCGAGACATTACATAAGGTACAAAAAATCAACGGGACGAGAATTTTGTACTTTCGCATATGAACTGTCTGATTTGGTAAAACCAGCTATAAATCAACTCCCAGCTATAAATTCTCCTTTGGAAGAATATTCTAACTAAATATATGAAAATATAGACAGTCCGAAAAAACAATTTTTGTATTTTTTAATGCAAAAATTAAGATAATTGTTAAAAAATTAGTTTTTTATATCCGATTTTATTTCAAGTTGTTTTCCATTTTTGTGCAATTTTCTGGTACTTTCTATTTCTCCGATTATGAGGCACTTTCTCATCGAAACTTTTAATCTTCCTTCAATCTAGAATTTTAGAATCTTTCCCAGAATTTTCTGATAACCTAATTTGCGAGTTCTGTATTAACCATATTTCTTTAAACAAAAAATGGTGACAATACAGAATTTTAATAATTTAAACCACGATTTACAAGCTCTATGAAAAATTTCACCATTATGGAGTTAAATCACACATTTTTGTAGCGAAATTTAACATTTAACTAAATTTTCTGCTGGTTTTCTAATAGTTAAATATTTTTGAAAATATCCAACAAAACGTCGCGTGCCACCTTAAATCCACTCGCGTGCCACTACTGACACGCGTGTCATAGTTTTGCCAGCCCTGCACTAGAGCAACATTGAACCCGAACCCTTTTCAAAGAATATAAATTCGAATTAAAACAAATAACCTAAAGTTAAAAAATTTTAATTTATATAGAATTTGACTTCTGTAACTGCACACTCAGTGAATTGTCTATATGCTATTGATGAATTTATACACTGCTTTAATTAAGTTTCGCTGGAATTCGTCTATTAACTTTTAATTGAATTGATGCAATTTTTCATAAAATTTTATGGAGAATTTCATATTATTTATTAAAAATGTCATACACCCAAAAAAGTTGTTTTAGAAAGAGATTCATAAAAATTGTGAAGCTTTTTCATAAAATTTAATAAATTTAGCTTTTACTTTTTGAAGAAAACTTCATTAGCTTATTGAAAATTTTGTTTACAGCTCGTCCGATAAAATTCTCTCAGAGTAAGTACGCTCAAACTTTAGGTTATTTTTTTACTGTTACCTTTAGTAACGAAAAAGATACTGAGAAACAAAGTAAATTGGTATTCTCAATTAACTGAAATTAATCTCAAAGAGAACTCAAATTTTTTCATCGATGACTTTAATGAAAATTTCGTAGCTGTAGGAAGAATCTTAATAAACTTTAAAAAACTTTAGGTATGCATTTCTTTAACCCTTTCAGACCCAGCATACACGTAAGTGAGATGTGATGTTTTCTCTTAGAATTACAAATATTTTCAATACTAATAGGTTTAGCTAGATAAAAATTTCAGTTATACTTTTAGCTAAATTATATTTCATAAAATATGAATTGACACCAGGAAATTTTAATAGTTTTAGTACCATTTTACCTTAAAGTTATAAAATGAATACATTTTTGCAAGCTAGTTGGGTCTGAAAAAGTTATATGCAATATTAAATTTTATAGTGTCAGTATTGATTAAAAATCACATTCAAAGAAATTTTGTATCTAAGCTTTTCAGATTTTTAAATTTTTTTCTAAATAAAAAATCTACGTTAAGTAATCGATATGTAACAGTTTTAGGTTTGCTGTTCTTAACTTATTAATATTTTGTTAGTTTCAGCAATTCTTTCTGCCATCTTCAACGAAATTTTAGTATATTTAGCAATATTTTTACAGACCTTTTTTTAAAAAAATCTCAGATCCCGAAACTTTTCAACCTTCGAATATGAAAACTTTTTTATTAAATACATCGTATTCGTATATGACGTTAATATTTAATGAAAAGAGTCAGCTTTTTGTGTTTTAATTAATAAAAAGTTAATGAAATACCTTAACTTAGCATTAAACGATTAATCGATTAACCGCCAATTTTATCGAATAACCGACCCGAATAACCGGTTAATCCATTTTAGTGATTTTTCGAATAATGCATTAACCGGTTAACCGCCTATGTCGAATAATTGCAAACACTAATAAAAACGGATGAAATTTTCTTAACTTTCCTGATTTCAACAGTGAGGGGAAATTGACCCCTTGTGACATGTCACAAGACAAATCCTAGGACAGGTTACTAAACTCTCATAAAAAAACAAAGTTCAGGGACCTGTCCTGGGATTTGTCTTGTGACATGTCACAAGGGGTCATGTAAAAGTGACCACTCTATTTCATATAAAGGGGCCAGTTCGGTGACAGTTTGTTAAAATTTCCTGTAGGGATTTTATTAAAACTAGTCCAAGAAAATTTTCTCTGTGCAGGGAAAATATGTACTTTATGGGTCAGTATTGCGGAAAGATATTTCAAAATATTTTTTATTTTTTATTGATATGAACTCCACATAAAATAACCTTTTATTTGAGTGTGCTCATGTCAAGAAATAATCTGGAGCATTTTATGGGCCACATAAGGATCTCCCAACTTGCCTTATTGGATTTTTTTTGTCTATTAAAACTTGTAAATCCTTAATAAATTAGTTCAGTCAGATAAAGTAAAAGAATAGGCACAGACAGGCAATTTTTTGGTTTTTTTTTTTTTTTGTCTACTAATATACAGCAGAATTTTTTTAAAGTTAACTCAAATGTAGCTAAAATTGTGCATTTATTTAGTTAGAATATTTTTTCTACCTCAAGTCCAAAATCTAATATGATATTGTCATATTAGATTTTATATGTTGGTTCAAAAAGGTTGACCCTTTTCATGATAGGCAATACAATTGTATCCTGGGCACAGACTTGGGGGATCTCAATTATAATTACTTGTAATTAAAAAATTTTCAATTAAAAAAAACTCAATTACGTTTACATGCAATTGTAGTAACAAACTTTCAATTACAAATTACATGTAAATGTAATTGAAAGTGATTTCCATTACGAATTTCAATTACATTTACACAGGGGAATTTTTCTGGACGAGTTTTAATGAAATTTTTCAATAAACTAATGAAGTTTTCTTCACAATGTAAATGAAAATTTTCTTATCTCTTAACTTTTTCATTGAGTGTTTAATAAATAAAATGAAATTTTTCACAACATTTTATGAAAAATTCCATTAATTCAATGAAAAGTTTCAATGGACGAGTTCCAGTGAAACTTCTTTGGTTTTACGCAAAAATTCATTAATATCATGCGGATAATTCTCTCAGTGTAGAATTAGAAAATGTTTTTTGTTAAAATTTTGCCAAAAAAAATTAGCTGGGATAGGTGGGAGTAGTAGGGATAAGTAGTCGCGCGTAAGCTAGACTGCTTATAAAAACAGCTTCGCCTAACAAAAATAACTAGTACTGACGCCGAATTATAAGTAGTAAAAAATTTTAGTTTCATTATATAACCACTTATTTGGTAATGAAAGATTTTGCTGGGAACTAAACTAATTATCAAAAACTATAACTTTTTTAGATCCCAGTGTACAAAATCATTACCAGATAAGTGACAACCAGTAACTACATACTGGTAATGGTAACTAGTTACTTTCATTATTACATTTCTTATTACTTTTGTATGGCGATGTCGAGAAAAATAATGAGTTATGGTTACACACCAGCATACGAAAAATCAAAAAATAGGTTATTGTAAAATTTTATTTTAAAAAAATAAAATTTGTCAGGTTGTCAGTCTATAGCTCTACCATCTGAGCTATCTCGACATGTTATATTTTGACCTACCCAAGTAAAAAAGTTGTGATATAGTCATATATTATCATATACAATTTTGTATAATTATATATTGGAACTAGGGTTTGGGGTTGGGGAATTCCAGGAAAAGTTTGCCGGGAATTTTAAAAATTTTAAAAATATTAAATTTTTTAAATTATTTTTGTTTGGAATAGGATTTTTTAATTTTAGTCATAAAAAACATTTTAAATACCAAAACAAAAATGTCATTGTTAAAATATTTTAAAAGGGAATCAATTTATTTGACACTCAAAAAAAATCTTTGCCAAGTAATTAAGAGCATTTCAACTAATAAAGATTTTTCGCACAAATTTTTCAAATGTATATTTTAGTTAAAGTCGACTTTAGTTAAAATACTGGGTGGCAGTTTACCTTGACTTGGTTTATTTTTGGAGCATTCTGATTGGTTAATTTATTTTCAACCAATAAAAATGTTTGAAAATATAAATATTTTTGTAAGGTTTTCATACACAAAATGAACAAAATCGTATCCCTACGGGAAATTTTAACAAACTGTCACCAAACTGGCCCCTTTATATGAAATAGACTGGTCACTTTTACATGGCGTTGTCATAGGAGGGGGAAATTGACCCCTTGTGACATGTCACAAGACAAATCCCAGGACGAGGTCCCTGAAATTCGTTTTTTATGAGAGTTCAGTAACCTGTCCTAGGATTTGTCTTGTGACATGTCACAAGGGGTCAATTTCCCCCTCCTATGACAACGCCATGTAAAAGTGACCAGTCTATTTCATATAAAGGGGCCAGTTCGGTGACACTTTGTTAAAATTTCCCGTAGGGTATGATTAAAAATAAAGTCGACTTTAAATTTAAAATACTCCTTTATATTAAGGGCCAATAATTTTCTAAGTAACGTTTTCATTAATAAATGTGATATACTTAATTTTAATACACCTGCTTTCAAACTAATACACTCAGAAAAGTTCTGCAGTTACTACATGACAGTTATTTATGTAGTAATGCGGTTGTAGTTATTTTAACTACAATTGTAGTTAATTTACTTAGAACAAAATTTTTCAATGTTTTTGACAGTTATTTTTTTAAACAAACTACAGAAATTACTACATTGTAGTAACATTTATTTTATGCAGTTATTTTGAATTTTATTTACAAATACTTAAATTTTCAAGTGTGTATGCACACACACGAAGCAAACAGAAGTATGTGTATGAATCACTTGTTTAGAAATTTCTAGTGAAAGAATATGAGTATAACATGTTTTCTCTTGTCTTAGTCATAAAACAACGCCAAAGAGTGAGCACGCGTAATACGGAAAAGGTTATATATTTTTTATTAAATTACTAAAATAATAAGGTAAGTTTTATAATATAAATTTATTTACGGGGAATGTTAAAAAAAATATTGTATTTATTTTCTTTCAGTTCTTTTATATTCTCATCCCTTTCTACCTGGAGAAAAAAAAGGAAGCCAAACAACAGCATATTTCATCCCTCACAGACGGACATGTACAACAATATCTTAATTGTGAAAAAAAAGTGACATTAAGTGTAAATTTTGATTTCTCAATTTTAAATTTTTTATAGAATAAAATTAAGTTAATAGTGTTTACATAAATTTGTTTTTTTTTATTAAATTAATAATTAAAAAAAAAATTTTATTTATGTTTTTTTAACTACATTTGCAAGTTGTTTGTACAGTTTTACAATAATTTGCATGTATGTTGTTTCAATTGCATTTGTAGTTGTTTTTACTACATTTGTCAGTTGATTTTTAACAGTTAAAAATTACTTCATATTGCAGTTAATTTAACTGCAAATGTAGTCTACACCTTTTTAAGTGCAAATGCAGTTATTTTAACTGTCATATGCAGTTGATTTTACCTACATAATTCCCTGAGTGTACATTCTTTTATATTAAAGAATAAAATGTCAGGAATATGGAAATACTTCACAAAAAAGGACAATACAGCGCAGTGCAATATTTGCACTAAAAGACCAATAGTTAACGGAGGTATCTAAATTTGGTTATCCGACATCTAAATTTGGTTAAAAAAAAAAAATTCTCTTGAAGAAAACAACAACAACAATAACGTTCCAGCTAAGATTAGCAAAGTACCCGAAGAAAAAAGTGTAAGCTGAAAAGGCATTGAACGTTTTTATGGTAGTGCAAACATTTCCTGAAATGGTATCCAAATTAGCCGCAGTCGCCGGAATATCAATCCGCACCATAACTAGATCTTCGTTTATTCGAGAAAGTTTTTATAATAAAAACCTGGCATTGCCAAAAAATGAAACCGATGTAAAGAACATTATATTAAATTACTACAATCATGTAAAAGATATCATGATAAAAGAAATATCGAGCAATATTTCTAACAATAGGAGATTTACTATAATCTTAGATGAATGGACAAGAATATCACAAAAGGGATATTTGAACATATGTATAAACGGAAATAATACATTTTATAACCTGGGGTTGGTTTATATATCACAAAGATGTAATGCTGATGAAATAGGAAGAATTGTAGAAAAAAAGACTAGAAGAGTTTTATTTGTCTTTGGAAAATAACATTGTGGCCACCATATCTAATGCGCCAAATGTGATGAAACGGTTTATTTCCGACAGTCCAGTAGTGGGTGCTTTCTGCTGGAATCATGAAATTCATTTGGCAGTGCTTAGAGTAATTTATGTGAAATCAAATGTTCAACATTCTGATATTTTTACTTTGAATTCTCACTACACAGACTGAATTTGTACTGAAATAGTGTTTTTTTACTTATATAGGTGGTTTTCATTAACAATTTCGTTCAAAAATATTTCCCGGGAATCAAATTTTTTTATTCCCGTTTCCCGGGAAATAAAAAAGTCCGGGAAATCCCAAACCCTAATTGGAACATATATACTAAGATATACTTATATACAATTTTACGAAATTATATCCTAAATATATAACTATATCTTGTTTATATTGCACAATATATAGCGCAACATATTATAATATCCAATTATATATAGACCTGTATATATTTATTTACTATACCTCATATAATTATGTATAATTGTATCGAATTATATACCATTACATCTAGTTGGATATGATTATATTATATTTGATACATTTGGATGAGGACAAAATCCGGATAAAATTGTATCAAACCATATCTTATTCCATGAAATTATATCTAATTGTGTCAAATTAGATCTAATATGACCATAATACGATTTAATTTGATACAATTATATGTTTTCATTTTTCGGATGTAATTATATATAATATCAAAACTCATATAATTTTTTTTAGTAGGGTATGTTCACAAGTGAGCTTACTCGCCAACATACAAAAAATCAAAAAATATGTGATTACAGATCGTCATATAAAATCAAAAAAGCCATAAGTTACATTTATAAAAATTTACAGGAGAAGAAAAAAACATAGCCGTGAAAAAAAATTTATTCGGTAGCATATCTTTTTTTATTTGCCATCATACTGAATTATATAAAATTTAATCCGGAAAATGGATTAATCAAATTGTATATAAATGAATAAAAAATATATTTGAATTGATATAATTTCATCCAATTTTATCGGAGTTTTGGTCTTATTCAATTGCATTTAATTTTTTTTTGTTTATATGAATATTTATAGTGTAGAAAAACGACCAATTAATAACTGAGAGAATTATCTGAATGATATTAATACATTTTTGCACATAACCGATGAAATTTCACTGGGCCCTCGTCTATTGAAACATTTTATTGAATTAATGGAATTTTTGATAAAATGTTGTGAAAATATTAATTTTATTTATTAAAAGTTTCATACACTTAATGAAAAAGTTTCATTAAAACTAAATTCATAAAATATATGAAGAATTTTCACCAAATTTAAGAAATTTTTCATTAACCTTTTCAAGAAAACTTTATTATTTTATTAAAAAATTTCATTAAAACTGGTCCAGCAAACTTCTCTCTATGCGGGTTATATAATCCAGTATCAGTCAGTAGTAACTACGCAGAAGAAAAAAATTTAAATCATACAGAAACACCGTTTATTAAGATAGAAATAGCTTTGAAATCACACAAATCTCAGGTTTTTTTCTTTTTATTGTAATTGTCTGCTTATTTTTAAAATCGAAAAACACATTAACTTAATTATGAAAAAGTTTAACTATAATTTACTTTAATAAGGATCAGTATTATAGCCACCAATTAGAAAATTTTGTTTCAAAGTTTCTTACTTAAATAAAATATCCTACTAACCCAGCAAAAACAAACATTACCGAGTAATTAACAGAGTAAGTAGCACACAAAGGGTTTCACTACTTACCAGGCTATTTACTCGCAACATCACTTTTGTTCGCGATGTCCAAAAATTCATGGGTGGTCATTACCCTCTCGCTTACAAAAAAAGTGCGAATAATGAGTTACCCATAGTGAAAGAATAAGTAGTTACTCACAAAGATAGAATAATTGGTTACTCAGAAGTTAGGAAATAAGTGGTTACCCTACATTGTAAAATAGTTGGTCATATTGGCAAAAAAACTTTTTACCTTGGAAAATTTCCTATTTAGTTCAAAACAAATTTATAAATAAAATTTTAATATAAAAAAATACTTAATCAGTACTTATTTAATCAATTACCAGTAAGTGATTACTTTGCACGTACATATAAGTACTTCTATAACTTATTATCGGTAAGTCATTATTTTGTATTTTAAAGTAATGCAAAAGGTAATGACCTATCATTACTTGGTAATCCGTATGGTAATTACCTGTCATTACCATGTTTTTGCTGGGAAGTAATGACAATAACACTAGCTCTAGTATTCATACTTTATTTACAAACCCGGTGAAAAATGTCCATATATGAACATTTATGGTTCAACCATATATGTATGGATCCGAAAAATGAGGTAACACCTAAGTATATGTTAATATATGGACATATATGAACATATACATTTATTAAATATATGCGAATACATGCGAACGTTGCTGTCCTTTATTATAAGGTTGTACGATAGATATAAATTTATGTATGACATTCAAATTAGGCGCTACATATGTTCCTTTTTTTATTCATGGCATTAAATATAATTCCATATTTATCCAAATATGAGTTCCTTTTACATATATGGAAAAATGTATTCTTCGAAATATGTTCATATACAAGTCCCTTTTGCATAAATTGAATAACATATATTTTCATATTTGTCCATATATGAGTGCCATTTCCACATATGAAATAACAGATGCTTCCATATATGTCTGTATATGAAATTTTTTCCATATATGGAATCACATATACTTCCATATATGTTCATATAAAATCCATATATGTTCATAAAAAATCCATATTGGTTCATATGTGTCCATACATAAACCATATATGAACATGTTTGAGCGTATATGAAACATTTTTCACCGGGAAGTGTTCGTAAAAAATCAAATGTTAATTAAAATCTGATATAGTAATTGATTTAACTATAATTTTTTCTCTGTGTAGTTACCTTTCTTATAATTTCTTTCATTCGATTTAATATTAGATATTGTAAAAGTGTGACATTGGTATCCCGGTGAAAAATGTCCATATATGAACATTTATGGTTCAACCATATATGTATGGATCCGAAAAATGAGGTAACACCTAAGTATATGTTCATATATGGACATATATGAACATATACATTTATTAAATATATGCGAATACATGCGAAAGTTGCTGTCCTTTATTATAAGGTTGTACGATAGATATAAATTTATGTATGACATTCAAATTAGGCGCTACATATGTTCCTTTTTTTATTCATGGCATTAATTTTATTTCCATATTTATCCAAATATGAGTTCCTTTTTCATATATGGAAAAATGTATTCTTCGAAATATGTTCATATACAAGTCCCTTTTGCATAAATTGAATAACATATACTTTCATATTTGTCCATATATGAGTGCCATTTCCATATATGAAATAACAGATGCTTCCATATATGTCTGTATATGAAATTTTTTCCATATATGGAATCACATATACTTCCATATATGTTCATATAAAATTCATATATGTTCATAAAAAATCCATATTTGTTCATATGTGTCCATACATAAACCATACATTTTTCACCGGGATGTCTCATTTATCCCAGAAATGAAAAAATCCTGGGTCATTAGACACCCTAGATACAACATAACAGATAAGCTCAGCTTTTTAATTTTGTATTGAATTATTAAGTATATAATTGTATTAAAATCAACATACATTTTGTTCGATTCGAGATAGTAAATAATTTTATCTAAAATTTTCTTGGGTCACATTTATGGCGTTTTATTTTCTGAAAAAAATGTTGCCTTTTTTTGCATTTTGCTTTTGAATTGCCTATTTTGTGTTCTTTTCTAAATTAAGGGTAACATTCTAAGAGGGCTAGGTGTTCTTTTCTAAAAATGTTGCCTAAATAAAGGGCAAAAGTGCAACATTTTTCGCCCTCAAAATATTTACGGGGTAGAGGGTTGCCCTGTTTTTTTCTTTATGTCAACGCCATGTGTATATACTGTAATGTTTTTTGCCAGCTAACTAGCAACTTGGTGGCCTAGGGGGTACTATCATGGCTTCTGATGCAGTAGGTCGCAGGTTCAAACCCCGGTTGGAGCACAATATTTTTTTTGGTTTTTTTTTTTTTGTTTTTATAAAATTTTAATTAGATTTTTATAGTTTTGCTGTTATTTAGTATTTAACAATTTTTTAGGCTAAAAAGAAATAAAAAATTATACAATTTGCTTTAAATATGAAAAAAAAAATTTTATTGAAAAAAGAAAATACATAAAAAAATTAATTTTTTACTTTGTCTGGAATTTGAACCCGTCCAGCCCACGTCAAAGGCAGGCATCACAACCACTAGGCTACAATTAGTAATAGTTTGCGTAAACAATTTTGCATACGAGTATACAATACACATACATATGTTTAGAAAAATGCAACAGTGATTTTATTGTGTTCTATTCTGATTGGAAAAATGTAACATTTTAATGGGGTGAGGGCAACATTTTTAAAATGTTGCCTTTTAACAAGGCAACATTTTTTTCCAGAAAAGAAAACGCCATTAGTTTTATAAAGTGTTGTTCGAAGCAATATAAAAATTTGTCTTCAACGAGATATAATTTGATCAAGTATATGTATTTGTATATGGCATATAAAATGATATAAGAGAAAAGATTTTTTAGGATATGATTATATAAGGCAACGAATAAGAAAATTTTGAAAATCGGAATCGCAGATAAACTCATATTTAATTTTATACGTTGTTATTCACTCTTTAATATGAATAGATACAATTGGATCAAACCTAACTTGATCAAATCTAATCGTTTTTTCACGGGAATAAAAGAAAAAATAAACCAAATTTTTTAAAAATTTTTTCAGGTTAAGCTTATTTTTGGCTATTGAATTAGTATCTGAAGAAAAAATTTTCCAATTTTTTAATTTTTACAGAGCTACGAAACTTACGCCTTTGAGGATTGGTTTTTTCTGAAACCGAAAAGGCGTAAGTCAAATAAAAAAAATGGTTTTAGTCATTTTTAGAAATATTTTCTTATTTTCTCCATTAATAGGCTAAATATAAATTAGTTTCACTATCCAACAAACTAAAAACCAGACCTGGGGGATTTCAATTACAATTACTTGTACATTAGAGTGGTCCAAAAAAACATAAAAGTTGGAATTCGCGATCTCCACAATGTTGCGCCTATTACTTAGTGTCTAGAAACTCTCTGTGCCAAGTTTCAGCTAAATCCGCTTTAGTATTTTATCTCTAGAGTAATTTATACAAAAAGTAGGGTTGACTTTAAATTTAATTATTTCTTAACCTGTACGCTATTATTTAACAATTTTTTTTAAATCTGGTCTTAATTAATGTAAACAAAAGGAATTTGAAATCAAAATTAAAAAAAATTAAGTAACTTTTAAGTAATTCGCGCTTTTTTAAAAATTATACAAAAAAATACATATTTTAGTTAAAATTTCCAAATTTTCCGAAAAGATGTAATTAAAAATTCAACTTGTTTTTGCCTTGTATGCGCAAATTTCTCAAATCTGAACATTATTTTAATTAAGATTATGAATCAGCAATCAAAATTTAAAAAATGTTTGTGGTTTATGAATTATTCGCGATTTTTGAAAATTAAAAAAAACTCAAGTTTTTTTAGGTATTTTCCTAATTACCTGTAAACGGTGTTATCGAAAAATCCAATTTGTTATACTTTTACAATTTACTTACCACGGGCCTTCATTACATATAACACTGATTTTAATTTTAAAAAGGATAACAGATATCCTTGCAAATTAACTTAAAACTTGACTTTTTTAATATTTCGCTATTATTTAGCTTGTTATAGTTTTATTGCTACCAAAAACCCTATCTCAAATAATAGGACATTCCACAGATATATATTAATGCAAAAAAGAAATGTTCATAGTGGTAAATATAAGAAAACATCCTGATCAAAGTTGAAAATTTTTTGTAAAAAATTTCAAATTTCGCGAAAACCGCGACTCCGATTTCAATTTTGATTTCATATTCGTAATCTACACCTAAAAATATATTAGATTTGATATGTCGCGATCGTAATAATTATATTTAATTTTTCTCATTTTTTCCATTATTTTTAATTAATTAAAAATAATAGAACAAGTACTACCTCGAAACTTCAATTGCGATGTGCTACCTCTAAACAAAACTTTTTTGATTATTTTTTTGATCAGACCACATTTTTTTTTTCAAAGTTTCATATTTTTAAGCTTGTGGAGCGTGAAAATTCCAACTTTTATTTTTTCGGACCAGTCTATTGTACATATTCAACTACAATTACTTGAAAATTTTCAATTACAATTACAAGAAAATTTAGTTGAAATTAGAAAAAAAAACTCAATTACATTTCCATTGTAATTGAAAATTTTCAATTACAAATTACATGTAATTGAAAGTAATTACATGTTATTGATTTAAATTGCAAATTTCAATTTTTTAGGAGTGTAAAATTTTGCAGGAATGTGTATTTTGATACGGTGAAGCATAATCAATCAAAAAATCGATTTAGATTTTTGGAACTTACGGCTTTTTTGATTTCATATGACGATATGTATATCGTTGCCAGTGTTGAAAAAATATTGAGTCTAAAAATAGATTTCAAAAAAAATTTACAAAAAAAAATCTAGAACATTACCAGTGAAATAATGATGAAAATAAGTCATTATTGGTAACCCGTGTAAAAAAGTTTAGATCTGACCAGATCTTTTTGGTTCTCAATAGATATGATTCAATCTAATTAGATCCTGTACCAGATCACATCAAATATGATCAGATATGGCATATGTGATAATACCTTAAGGCAAGATCTGATAAGATCTAGTGCCAAATTTGTTCAAATCTAAAGTGATCTGGACAAATGCGCAAGATATGCCTAGATCTGATCAGATCTAATTAGATCTCAAATTTGTCCCCAATTTTGAGATCTGATTAGATCTGGTAAGATCTACGAAGATCTGGCCAGATATGCCTAGATCTGATCAGATCTAATTAGATCTCAAATTTGTCCCCAATTTTGAGATCTAATTAGATCTGGTAAGATGTGCTGAGATCTGGCCAGATCTGATCTTTTTTACACGGGAATGCATTATTTTTTATTTTGAAATAATGTAAAAAGTAACCAGTTATTAGTAACTCATAATTATAACTTTTAAAATAATGCAGAAAGTAAGTCAAACCGATAGTCTAAAAAATAATGATATGTTATTACCGGTTCTACACTGGGAAAGAAAGAAAAACAGCTTCTTGAAAAAATTTTAGCATTTCTTGTTTCAAGAAATAAATTTCTCTAATGTACGCCACAAACTAAAAATTTAGGAATAAAGTTAAAATACGTTTTATACTCCCCAAATAATTTTTACTTGGGAATTTTTATCCGAAAAGAATAGTATATAATAACAACGGATATCCGCAGAGCATGTGTAAATGTTTTTTTTTTTTTTTGTTTTTAAATAAATCATCATTGTTTATAACTACATTATTACAAACGTACCTTCCTCAAACACTTTTTCACTGTGCAGTAGAATGTATTCACAGAAAAAGAAGGCAACAACATTAAAGAAGAACATGACGACGATCTTGATTAAGAATAAGAAAAGTGACTTCAACGTGCTAAACAACGTTTGCAGCGGAAGCAATCCTTCCTGTTAGTTTTTTTTTTCTCATTCTCTTTTATAATAGTAGGCACATACATATGTACATACAGTGGTGGAAAATATAATAGAAACGATTCAAGTTTTTTCTAATTTTATACTCGTTGCCTTTATTTTTAAAGATCAAAATAGTGGCTAAATTTGCCCCTAAAGGCAAGGAGATGGTTCAGAAAATTGTACAGAATTTTAACGTAATGTTTGTTTTTTTATTTTGTCACTTATTTTAAGTGGGCGTGGCTTTTAACGAAAAATTAGCCATATCGACCTTTTATCAAATTACATTGTAAAATTTAGAAAGTACTGCTCGGTTCTGTACAAACTGTATATTTTTGGAAATCTTATAAAATTTCCTTAAGTATTGCATTATTTTTATCTACAAATAAATAGTCGCATTAATGAGAGATGTGTTTTCTTGTAAGTAGTGAAAATGTATTGCAATTTATGATTTCTGTACCAAAATATGTTATGGATAAAGAAATTGACGCAATTATAAATAAAAGTGACGGCGATGATAAGTTACTCAGTGTAGAAAATCATTACCAGGTATGTGGTTATGTAACTACATACTTGGTAATGGTAACTAGATAGGATACTCTCCTAACAAATTTTACGCTACTTGTGAACAGTTATATTTTTTTTTAAAGAATAATAAAAATGTGCAAATATATATATATATATTATAAAGGAATAAAAAATTTTAAAAAATCAAAGAACCCCGTACAAATATTTATTTTAAAACAAAAACAAAAACAAAAGTAGCATCGTTCACCAGATTAAGATAATCATAAAGCGCTAAATATCAATTGTAGCGGTAGCGGGTTTCTATGGTCCAATGACTTCTTCACTGCATACAAACAAAAAACTATACATCAATACCTCAGTAAAAAAAATCTGTCAAACGGGTTTCAAATCGATTTGACTAAATTTTAACAAATTTTTAGTTAAAATACTGATTTAAACAACGATTTTAGTTATCTTTATTTAAAACAATACCAAAAAAACCTCAGTACTTTAACTAATTTTGTGTGTTAATTTTCTAATGTATTTATAACTAATTTTTAAGAACCCATTTGTTAAATTTTACACAATTTATTGTTAAAATTTAATATTTTCATATTTCCGTTATTGCCAGGTGATCGCGCACCAGTGTATTTGAAGTTTTAAAGATGGCCCTAGTTCTTACCCTCCCGATTATTTAAAATGGCCTATAACTAGAAAACAAAAAGAGATAGAGCAAAATGGACAAAAAATTTCGACTAACCCTAAATAAAGGGTTTTTCAATAAGAGCGCTACAAAAGTAAAAAAGTTTAAATAAAACAAAAACGGTTTTGGATATCAATGAAATTCTTTATTCCTGTGAAAGTACGTTCGATGCCGCTTGCAGTAGTCCAGACGCTGAACCCAATTTTCGACGGTTTTCAAGCATAAATCGGCCGATACTGCTGCAATTTCACGTTCGATATTCGTACGAAGTTCATCAATCGTCGCTGGCTTGTTGGCATAGACCATAGATTTGACGTAGCCCCACGCTCAATTGTTGATCTGCTAGGACGATTATCACGACCATAAATTGGACGTAGCGCTCTTAACGTTGAGGCCACTGACTCCGAATTTCGGTAGTAAATTTTAATAATTTCGACTCGTTGTTGGCTCGTATATCTTTCCATCATGAAATGGCAAACCTTACTGAAGAGAAATGTCAAAAGAGCGGCAAGAAATATGGCGTCGTTTGCTGTCCCTGTCTTTCTACTTTTGTAGCGTCCCTGTTGAACAACCCTTTATAAAACGTACCAATGAAAAGGTTATCTCTATCCAAATATGGACCTTGGGGGGCCTTGGACCCTCGGAAATTTTTAATAAAATTTTCCATTTCATAAAATGCCCCATATCTTGAAAACTAAGCAAGAAAGAGCAAAACGGGCAAAATGTTTGATCCATAGGAGTAGCCTAACAAAGCCTTAAATGATATGGACCAGGCCACAATTTGAATAAATTTTACGCTCAGTATAACAAAAAAAAATAAGTTTTATTAATTTTTTACTTGAATTTGGATTTGTTAAATTTAACAAAAAACGTTATAAAGCTGCCTATACACTAGGGAACATGGTTGAGGGAACAAAAAATATCAAAAAATTTTGTAAACACGAAATGCACGCTCTCAACACGCACACACACACAAACGCACTCACACATTCACAAAAAATGCTCTCTTTTTTTGAGTATGTTCCCTAGTGTGTAGGCAGCTTAAAATCAACAAATTTTATTTTAAGCCAAAAAAACAGGAATACATTTTTTTATGTAAGCTAATAGACATATTATTTTGAGTGTACTCATTCAATTATAATACATACGTTGAATAACAGCTGTAATTCATTCAAGATTTCGTAAATTTTATGAATGAAATAGATATGTGAGTATGTATTATGTACCTACGTACATATTTATATATATTTATAGTACTTATTGCGAAACGAAATATGCAGACAGTTGTTGTGTTTGTTGGCTTAGTATTCATTGCAGGGATGGGAAATGACATTTTTATGTCGGTATCAAAAAATTGTTTGAAGAGAACTAAAAATTTTTTTTAGCTCTTTTTAATTAATACAATAAGAAAAAATACATAAAACCCCGATTTACGCTTGTTAGCGCAATTTCGATATAACTCACAATTAAAAAAAAAAAAAAAAAAAAAAAGATTTGTATATTTTGCTTTTAAGTGCATGTTTTTGCATATTTGAATGCTTCACTTGCCAAATTGTTTAACTCCATAATGAAAAATGAATGAGTCTTAATGAGAAAAATGAGAAAATAGTAAATAATGTTCTTTTAAATTCTTATTAAATTATAAATTTTGTCATTTAGTAGTATTAGTATTATTGTCAGAGAAATTTGTTTTGAACATTTTACAGTTAGGGGTCAATAAAGTGTTCTGAAAATAAAGTTTTATAAAATTCTGAGAGTGGATTTAATCGATTTGGCAAGGGAAACATTCATTTAATGATTTTTTTTATGAAATATTTTTTTTATTATTTAAATTATGTTTTAAATAAAAATAAACTAAAGAAAGAATTTGTATAAATAAAAAGCATACTGTTGCAGCAACTTTATGTTGGATTTAAGTTTAAAGCGCCGCTTTCCGGTATTAAATTTCTTATTTACTTTTCAGCGCATATTTTTAGTACATATTTTTATATCTTTTATGTATAAAAGTCGCGGCCTTATTTATTTCTATTTCATTTTCGAATTACGAGTCATAAATTTTGATTAAACGCGGACTTATATTTTAAAATATTTCTATATTTGATCACTCCTATTAAACTGCATAAATTAAAAAATGAGTACACTAGTAAAAAAGGTTTTAATAAAATATTGTGTAATTTGATACAATTATATCTAATCAGGTGTGGTTAATGTGATATCATACATAATTGTGTATAATTGAATCAACATAAATAAATTTAGACAACTTAGATATAATAACATTGGGTCAATTTCCCTATTAAATTGTATATAAGTATATATAAATTGTTAGACCATATAAAATTTTATATAATTTGATAGGGAAAATGACCCAATGTTATTAGATCTAAGTTGTTTAATTTTGTTTAAATTAATGAAATTACATACAATTTTATATGATGTCACATTAATGATTGATTGATTAGATATGATTGTATCAAATTATATACTATTATATTAAAACTATTTTTAATAGGGTAGGTACTTAGGTGCTTTTTTACAGAATTGTGTACAAAAATGAATTCAAATAACAAAATTAATATATTTTTGGATTTTTTTTTTCAATAAAAATTGGAGCAAATGAGACAAAAAGTTACACAATATTAAGCCGAGCACACACGGTCAATATAATTGATCTTTTCATACACACTTTCAATATTATTAGAAAAATATAAATAAAATAAAATTGATCAATATTTTCTTTCCTATAAAAAATTGCAAAATTTAGCAGATATAAAAAAAGAACACGTTTGCAGTGATTATTTTCTTATTTTAGAATAATTTATATGCATTTTTAATTTTATTTATTTATTTAAACAAATTTAAAAAACTAATATTTTAATATTGGCCACACACTTTTCAATAATATGAAATAGAAAAACAAAAATCCAAATAATTTTGAATTTTTCAATTTTATTGAAACACTTTCAATTCTGGGTACAGACTTTCAATTAATTTTTTAAACAATCAAAAATTGATCAAAAATATTGAAAATCTATGGGGCACTTCAGAGCCGGTTGATTTTTTATAAACTGTTATTTTTTGTTTAATTTTTTCTTTAAATCGGAAAGATGTTTTACGTTTCCATTTATTTTCGTAGCAGAACAAATGTTTGAAAAATTTTCTATGATAAGTGGTAATCCCTACACTTATAAAAAATAGTTAGTACAAAAGTCTGTTAACTCTTTCACTACCCTTGTACACTACAGTGTACACATCCTTAAAAGAATATATAAAATTTAATAGTGCAAAAAAAACTTTATACTTTTTACAAATAAGTTTATTAGGATATTGGACTTCAAATAAAAATCATTATATGTATAAGCAGTTCATCATGGAAATATGGTCGCGATATTTGTTAATGCAGTCTAATTTTTTTAATTTATAATAATCTCCGTGAAAAGGGGGTTTTTGTGTATCTCCTAAACTAATGAAGATAGATAATTGAAATTTGGCAAATAGCTTCGTTTTATGACGAAAAGAAAACCAACCAAAGCATTTTTGGCTACTCGAATGTTTCAGGGATAAAACGGGGCTCAGAAGTTTAAAAAAATCGATTTTCGACAAAATATGTCACATATTTTTTTCTAATTTGAGGACTCTTAACAAGAATCTGAAATCAAAATAACGATACATCCGCAAACAAAAAGTCGGTATTGAAAGGGTTAAACGCGTTCTGGCGCAAATGAACTGATTTTTTCTGTTATTTCAATTTAGGATTGAACTAATATTTTTGTAAATCCCATTTAGCATAACAATTACTTTCATCCGTATTTGAACTAATTTTGCATTCTAATTTTTAGTTATTTATGTTTCCCATGAAAAAATGGTTATTAAATTTAATTCGTAAAATGGATTAATTTAATTTGATAAAACAAAGTCTAAATATATCAATTAATATATTTTTGAGTATAATTTGATACAATTGTGTCGGAATTTTGGTCTTATCTTATTGATATTTTTTATGCGTTTATATATAAGTTATTTCATTTAAATATGATCATATGCATTCACATGTTACACCATATAAGCAATATCTGAATATATAAAAAAAAGAGTATACCATTATAAAACTTTATCTAATTGAATAAATTTGATTAATTTTGAATAAAATTATTTTTCCACGGGTTCTTAATTTTAGAAATTTTTCAGCTAATTTAAACCCCAATTATTTTCCAAAGTTTATATATTTGTGTCTCTACTATCAATATCACATAAAGGTGGCGCTATATTTTCATAATTTTTTATTGTATAATCACAAAATGGCTTATATCTCGGAAACTAATTCGGACAAAAAATCGGTACTATGAACTTATCAATCTTTATAACCCGAGTAAAAAAAATTATATATAATCATATATTACAATATATAATTAGACAAGTCGTTATGTATATCCATATATAATTATATATGACGTCTTTTTCCAAAATGTTTCCTTATATTATGCCATATATAATTTCATCTAAATAGATATCGGCCTTTATAATATTAGATATGGTATATATGATTATATATTACATAGCATGGCTGATCTTATTGCATATATAGTTGTATATAGAGCTATATCTTAATATATATGGCGGCATTTTCGGAATATATCATTATATATGGTATCATTTAAACAATATATAACAAGGGTGGGCACGGATTTTTCACCGAGGGCCATATTGTGGTTTTTCATAAATTATAAATGGCCGCACTATACATTTAAAAAAGTAAAACTACAAATTTTTGCATTAAATGATAGCGGACGAAACTAATGTTTTATTTTAGTTTTCATGTAAGAAAAAAATCTGCTCTCCAATCCATTCCAAAACTGGTTCCACAAGAACTCATTGCAAACTCAACTTTTTTCAAATTCTGTTTTGATATTTTTTAATTACACAAGTAGAATTAAACATTTTTGGAACACTTTTTTCATATTTTTTTCATTAACCTGCGGTGTCGCGGAATCGGTCAACAAAAATTTGAAACTCAACGAATTATAAAAGACTGAATATTATTCCGAAAACAAAAACATGTATAAAAAATTATATCCTTGATTCGGGTTTTAATTTAATAATTTCGTTGCGCACGACGATTACAAACTTAAAGATTTAGTCAGTAACTTGAGTGCTTTTTGATGAATTAAAACGCAAACTTTTTCACACAGTTCTAAATTTAAGACCAATTCGGTGCAGTATTATAGTCAGCACAAAGTACGAATTTTAATAACACGAATTTTAATAACACTTTGGTAAGAAATTTTCAAACAAAGTTTCTACTAAAGTAAAATCTGAGTTTAAAGTCGTGCTTTGTGCTGACCCAACAAAAAAGTCTGAAATGGCTACTGAAAATGTTGATGTTATTACTGGAAATTTAACTACTTGGAGCTGGAAAAAATTAGTAAATTTTAGTAAAATTGTTTTAAACTGTAATCTAGAAATTATTGCTGAAAATACAAAAAAATTTTGCGGAATATAAGTACACTGATAGAAGTTTCGTTCATACTGTTAATGAATCGATTTCATTAATCTGAATTCATTATTTTCATTGAATTAATGAAAAATTCATTAATTACATGAATTTTTTCATTATATATTTTCAACAAACCCGTAAGATATGCTATAATTTTTATAAGGGTTCCAGTAATGAACGCTAGGTATGAAAACTGAAATTATTTAAATATAAAAGTCCAAATAATTACATCATTTTATTTTGGCTATTTAGATGAATCGGTAACGCGGTAATGTTTACATTCTGGTGATTGTGGGTTCAAGTCGAGTTCAGGGAGATGTCAAAAACGTTATAAAAACAAAAAAAACAAATAAATAAAAATAAACAATAAATAAAAAAGTAACGCAAAAAAAATATATTTTTTTCAATTAGTTTTCATTTAATGAATACGTTTCATTGATTTAATGAACGCGTTCTTTTGGGACTTTTCAATGAAAAAAATCATTGGATTAATGAACAAATTCATTAATACTATGCACAAAATTCTATCAGTGTATCACTCGAATAAAAACCCCCATCATATTTATAAAAAGCTTCATAAATTTGATGAAAAACAAAAATTAAACTTGAAAATGTGACAAAGTTTTTTTTTTAAATACAAAATTACATGTTTTTTAAATTTGTGACAAAGTAGTTGTCAATGTCGACAGTAGCGTAAAAAATGTTGAATTTATTTTGTAAAGAATTAATTGCCAGTTTCATGGTCAGAACTAAGATCGATTTTTGTCTTAAATACTTTTTAGGTAAGAAATTTCTAAATAAACTGGCCCAAAAAGTAATATCAATTGTTCCTTAAAATATCTCATAAGTAAGGAATTTTTAAATCGATCATAGCCCTGACAATAAAACTGGCCCTAATTTTTTATCTAAAAATTTTCGAAATAAAAAATTTTAGAACATTGTGAAATAAAGCACGTAAGTTGTTTCAATTTCACGTGAAAAATCTGTTATACTCCATATAAAAAAAATTATTTTTCACGATAATTTGTTTCACGTGAAAAGTGTGTAGAGTTTGTTTTGACGCAAAGTTAATGTACAAGACTATTATTTTTCTGATGAAAAAGTTACATTTTGTGTATATTGTGATTGTATCTTTGTTATAAAATTAAAAATTAGTTCATTTTTATAATTTTAATTGCAGTTTGAAGCCTTTAAAATTCGAGTAAATTATTTTCACGTGAAAAACAACTTACGGTGCTTAAGATATTAAAAAAAATTTTTCAAATAAAAAAAATATAAATTTAAATTTTAACAAGGACCGCACAAAAATCAGCAAAGGGCCCCATTTGCCCACCGTTGATATATAACTATATATGGTGACAGTTTAACTATATATAATCATATATGGTGGCATTTAAACAATATATTGTCATATATGGTACCTCATGAACAAAATCTTTAATACAGTTGCAGATATGATAATATTTGCTACTAAATATAGTATATATGGTGTTATTTAAGCAATATGGTGTTATTTTAGCAATATATTAGCATATATGGTGCCATTTACACAATATATGGCCATATATGGTACCTAATGATCAAAATTTTTAATACAGTTCCCCCTCCTATGACATCGCCATGTAAAAGTGACCACTCTATTTCATATAAAGGGGCCAGTTCGGTGACAGTTTGTTAAAATTTCCCGTAGGGTATTTATATATGGTGTTATTTAAGTAATATATTACTATATATGGTGCCATTTAAACCATATATTATCATAAATGGTGCCATTTCAACAATGTATGCTTATATATGGGACCTCATGAACAACATTTTTAATACAGTTCCAGATATAATAATATATGCTACTTTATATGGTGCAATATATATTGATATATGGTATAATTTAAACAATATATTAGCATATGTGGTGACATTTAAACCATACATTATGATATATGGTGCCATTTCAACAATATATGGTCAGGTATGGTACCTTATGAACAACATTTTCAATACAGTTCCAGATATGATAATATATGCTACCATATATAGTACCATATACTTTGATATATTTTACCATTTAAACAACCGGAATAAAAATAGTTACATATCGTCACCTTAAATGCAAACGGACGTAACTACACAAAAATTCGAAATCGAGTTTTTTATTGATTATGGTTCGTTTTATCAAACTACATATTCACACAAAATTTTAGACTTCTACGATCAAAAATGGCGACTTTATTAAAGAAATTCAAACGGACGTAACTACAAGTGCATGTATGTATTTCTTAATGCAAAAAGACGTAACTACACTCATGTATGAAAAACATACAAACATATGTAGTGTGTAAGCTTGTGTCAGCGTTGCCACAATGGGAATTCAAAATCTACAAAATTTTAGTTATATTTTAGTACAATACAAATGACAATTTACCCTGCTTAATTCAGAAAAACTTTTTCTGAATATTAGTAGGCAAAAAACAGCAACAAAATGCTGTTATATCTCCAAATTTTAGTTATATTTAAGTTAAATTTAGTTAAATGAAAGTAACAATTTTCCAGTTAAAATAACAAAAAAAATAATAATTGCTTAACAATAATAGAGTCCTAATTTCAGTGAGTTAAATCGTTATTCATATTAAAAAAATATATACACATGCTATGAAAACTATAAAATTTATGATGTTTTCAGTCGACTAAAACTAAGCAAAAGTTGTTGCTGATTTTAGCAGGGTGAATTGTTACACACAGAAAATAAATGGGTCGAGACCTTCTGAGTTTAAACCTTATTTTAACAAAATATTGTAATTTTTATAAAATCAGTGCTCTGCCAGTGTATTATTTTGTGAACTGTTGTCAATATCTGTCTGGGATCTTATTCCAAATAAATTGAGATCTTACGTAGTACCCAAATATAATGCGGGATCTAATTTTATCTGTCATTTTTCTGTATAGTCTTAGATGTCAATCCCCAAATATATTGCTGTTTCTAATTCGATCTGCCATTTTAATACCGAAATAAATTGCTGGATCTAATTCGATCTGCAATTTATGGGATAAATTAAGATCTTACCAAATCCCGAAATATATCACTGGATTTAATTCCATCTACAATTTATCGGAAAACTTAAGATCTTACGCAATCCCGAAATATATTACTGGATTGTATTTGAGCTGTCATTTTTTGGATAAATTTAGATTTTACTTAATCCCCAAATATATTGCTGGATCTAATTCGATCTGCCATTTTTCGGATCAAATTAGATCTAAATTTACCCACAAATATATTGCTGGATCTAATTCGATGTGGCATTTTTCGGATAAATTTACATCCAAGTTTATCCCTAAATATATTGCTGGATCTAATTCGATCTGCCACTTTTTCGGATCAAATTAGATCTAAGTTTATCCACAAATACATTGCTGGATCTAATTCGATCTGCCAAAATTGAGATCAAATTAGATCTAACTTTATCCACAAATATATAGCTGGATCTAATTCGATCCGCCATTTTTCGGATCAAATTAGATCTAAGTTTATCCTCAAATATATAGCTGGATCCGCCATTTTTCGGATCAAATTAGATCTAGGTTTATCCCAAAGTTATCGTTGGACCTCCCAATTTTGAGATATAACTTGATCTTAGTTTATCCCCATATATACAATAGGATATAATACGATATGATTGGATACACCCAATTTTGAGATCTAATTGGATCAGCTAGATATTACAGCAGATCTTAAACAATATCAAATTGAATATGATTAGATATTGCGCGAAATCATTTTTTTTTACGGAAGCCACCTATACTCCCAAAAATAAATATGGGTCTGTCTCGGGACATATCCGTAGAGTTCAAAAACCAAGACTGTAAAGCGACATTATAACAGCAACTTTTAGTTAAACGAGGTAATGTTTCTGTTGAATTTAGCTTAAATTTCTTAGCTAAATTAACTAGTATTATCTGTGCATTTAGCAGTGTGTAAAATTTGGCTTATCTAAATTTAGGAGACCATAATTCTGAACTGGCGCAAATACAGGTTTCCTGTTATTTTAGCAGAATTTCGAACTATTTGTACGGGCTTTTTTTTATGATTGTAGAATTAGAAAAAATTATAAATAAAACCACTGTTGAAAAATAAGCGAAGAATGGCAACAATTTTCCAACACATCAATTTTTGCTTAAAAATTTTGCGTTAAAACATCCGGACGGACACCTATAAAAATTGATATAAACCCGGATAATAGCAATATCATATTTTATCACACTAAATGCATTTAAAAATAGCTAGATTTGATGAGAAAATAGCGAAATTGACAATCAATAGAGGCAAAAAGTAAATATGGAGTGTATTCACGATCATGATTTGCACATGATGGAAAAAAGTTGAGATTTATTTGTATTTTCTAAGCCTTGAGTAGTTATGACGATGCAAGAGTGTCAAATGCGATCCAGGAATACTACGGTACGTTTTTGAATCAAATAGTATCAAAAAAAGTACGATCGTATCAACTTTCCCATACCTGATTCATTGTGGTAATAATAATGACTGACTGTCGGACAGACTGAATAACTGCCTGTAACGTAGTCGTGTAGAAATGTGAGTATAGTATATGTTACCTTCTCCGAGAAAAGGGACCTAGTGTGTGAAAATGAAGTTTTGAGAAGAACGCATTTAAAGTTAAATTAAAAATAAAATTTTAATGTTTTTCTCATTTTTATCGAAACCCGTTTTTTGACACACTAGGTCCCTTTTCTCGGAGAAGGTCACATATAAAGTGTGCGCCACTAAACAATGTAATACATAAAAAGCTGAATAAAAACTGATTGCAATAAGTTAAAATTAAAAGAAAAATTAATTGATGTTGCATTTTTTTACAGATTTATATTCCGTGTCATTTTACATAATATTTTAATCTCATGATATAAATGTTTTCATTTTATTTAATTTGCGCCCTATAAGTAATTTTACAGTGTCTTCGGTGACTGTTTTGGTACCAGCTGTCCATTTGTTGTATCTTAAATTAGTAATGGTTTGAGGCACTAATGGGTCTTCCTTAGTTCTATTTTTACCAGAGCCCAGTATCTTTCAATTAGCCGCAGTTCTTGGCAGTTTGGTGCGTTGACCTATTTTGGTACAAAAATAACATTATTTTGTGGTTTTACTGTAACCACAAAATACCAAATCTGGCCAGAGAAATGTAGATACGTTGTGTTGCACAGATGATAAAGTTAGTACTATAGTACTTTTTATGGTACTATTGGCACCTCAAAAGTACTATGGTACTCCTCTGACTCATTTAGTACTATTTATCCATTTTCCCATTTTTAAATTTTTGTGCTTTTTTCATTTTCATACATATTATTGTGTTAGCGAACACATCAAATATCGGAGTCTTAAATAAAAAAATACTTATGTTGAAAATATTTAAAATACATTTAATAACTATTGAAAACTCAAGTTAAATACATAAAAAATGTTCTTTCGCATTTTTATTCAAATATTAAAAATTAGTAGAATTAAGAAACATAGAAAAATGTGTTTTTTACAATAAGCAAAATGTTTTTTCCTATCAGAGCTCCTAAAAAATTTACTAATTCGATTTTCAATTCTGATTGATTAAATACCTAAACCCTATTTCGAAGAATCGAATGAATTCTTAATCCACCTAATTCAGTCACTAAATTCATTTGATTCGATTGTCAATCAATTTGTTCATTCGAAAACATTCTTATGACATTCATAAGTTGGAATAGACCCGTAAATATCTATAAAATAATATTCTCTTTAAAACGAAGTTGAACACGGTTTTCAGAGACCTAATTCTGAACCCTACACTCACAGAAATAAACTTGTAAAAATAACTGAAAAATCTACTAAAACTAGGTAAAAATGCCCTTACAAAAGAAACTGCTGGGATTAGCAAATTTTTTTGCTAAATACTAGTAAGGTAAGAACAAAAAAAATATAAAACTGTTAAATTTACAAAATTTTAATTATATTTAAGTTAACTTTTAGTTCATTGAAAATAACAAATTATACAGTAAAATCTGCGGAAAATATTAATATTAGTAGACTAAAAATAGCAAACATAAACTGTTATATCTACAAAATTTTCGTTATTTCTAAGTTAAATTTTGTTGAATGAAAATATCAGTTTATCCTGCTAAAATCAACAGAAATGGTTGCTAAAATTAGTAAACTGCTGATTTCAGAAGACTAAATTTTTATTCGTATTAAAAAAATCGAAGAAAAGCTTTCAAGATTTCAAATTTTTTAGTCTATTTGCTTATTGATGATTTTTTAGCAGGTTAAGTTTTTTTTTTTTTTCTTTAACAAAAATTTCTTCAAATATAATATTTTACGAAAGTAATCTGATAGCATTTTTTTATGCAAGGCAATTTTAAATAATTTTTAGTAGTTTTAACTAAAATTTTACGTTTTACTACTGCTGTATGAGTTCGATATAAGAAACCTCTTTATTGTTTATGAGTTTTTATTTGTTAATTTATAATGATAAAAAACTTAAATGACAAAATTTTTTGGTACTATAGAGGTTGAAAAAGTACTATTTTTTAAGGTGGTTCGTACTATTTTAAAAGTCCCATATATCATCCCTGTTGTGTTGTCTTAGAAATGGAAGTAATCTCTTTTGAAGACATTTTTTAATATAAATATGTGAGTTTATTGAGCCCAATGTAGCAAAAGATTGACTCCTTTTCCGCAGCTACAAATGGATTGCCATACTAGGGACACATAAAATTCCTGACAAGATCAGAAACACTAATATTTTCTGGCGAGAACCCCCATATATATACATCGCCCTTTTTTTATTCAACTTGGACTCAAGTACGCTGTGATATGACTTATAGAATCAGCAATCCACTATTTTTTAGCAAATATTTCAGTTGATTTTAGCAGAATACATTCTTATTATTTGCATTCAACTAATTTTAACTTAAATAACTCTAAAATTTTTAATATAAAACAGTTTTTTGCTATATTTCGTCTACTAATATCCGGCAAAATCTTTTGCAGATTTTAACAGGTTAATTTGTCATTTTTAACTAGTAAAAAGTTAATTCAAATATAACTAAATTTTGTAAATTTGGCAGTTTTATTTTTGCTGTTCTTATCCCCCTAATATTTGGTAACTTCATAAACTAATTTTTAGTAGCTTTTTCTGCTACTCGTATTTTTACAGGCTAATTTCCACTATACCCAACAATGCAGAACTATCGTAGCATTTTTAACACTAGTTAATTAAATGGAACACTTAACTAACGATTTCACTGACATTACAATTGATCAATGCCAATGAAATTTATTGGCATTTTTGTTAAAGTTTTGCTTCTAACTGCGACATAACGAACAAAAAGCATGCCTATACCCTTAATCAGACCTGGGGGTTAATCATTACATTTTTTAATTAATTACTCATCCAATTAAAAAGTCACATGTAATTGTAATTGAAAAAAATCAATTACAATTACATATTATTACAATTAAATGTAATTTGTAATTGAAATTTTTCAATTACACATTACATGTAATTGTAATTGAAGAAATGTCATTTACAATTACATTTTATGGGGAAAAGATGAAAATGATAAAAATCACGCGTTAGGAATCAATCCAACATGACGTATTTTGTATGCTTGTCCACGCCTAACGCGTCTATCGCAGCCAATTTTTTTTCCAAAATTTTAACAAAAAACATTTTCTAATGCTAAAAGCATTTAAAAATGTGATTGAAATTTTGTGATTGAAATCTCTTTCAAATACAATTACATGTAATTGTAAATACAAGTAATTACAAAATTGTAATTGAAATCCCCAAGTCTGCCCTTAATAAACGAAGTGCTACTATTAAATGCATTTTGGGAAGCAGCTTCTTTTATTTCGGTATGCGAGGTCGCATTTATAAGCACTAAATTACAACAAAAATACAACAACACACATCGTGCATAAAATAAACGTGTGTTTAAATTTTGAAAAAATTTAATCTAATCCACAAACCGTGGTACATTAGAGGGTTAATACTTTTATTTAAATGGTCAACGAAAATTTTGAATTTTTCATACACATTTATGAACGTGTACTATCAGTTTGTTTCCATATTTGATTTTATTTAAAACGACCAACGGAAATGAATAATAATTGGTTTCATTACATATCATTTTTCAATGCATACCAAAAAAACACAAAAAATTTTATTTATTTTGGATGTCGACCGCATTTTGCCAAATACGTGCCGTCATGCGGGAATTACGCACAGTGTCGTTAGACGCCTAACTTAGATTTTTTTAGCCACCCACTATGGTGTACAACAGACTTAAAGCGGCAAATACATTAAGGAACATTGAGTAGGGAACAAAAAATATCAAAAAATTTTGAAAACACGAATTGCACGAATGTCAACACGAACATTTACATACACAAATCAACATTCGTAAAAAAATGGCAATTTTTTCGCAAATGTTCCTTAGTGTATTCCCCGCTTAAGAGCTCCCAAAGCACATAATATCGCTGTAGTACTCGTATGTTAACGGCAATGACGAAATTGTTGTCTATACAAATGTCAACAATGAACATTTATGAATCGATGTCTCTATGTACACATATGGTCAAAATAATAATTACAGCCTGAAATATTTTTTTTAAAGGCTCGTAACCGAAAATTTATTTAGATTAAAAGAAAAACAAATACTATTTTGTTTTGTTATAACATTAGAAATAAAATAAATACTAAAACAATAACAAAAAACAAAAATTAAATTCAGTCTTGTTCAAAAAGTAAGTACACTCAAAAAATTGTATGAACTAAAATTAAGGTTTCACTTTATTAAAACAATGTATATGAGTTATTAATAAAAATGAGTTAAATTTCTTTCCAATAAGTAAAATTGCTTTCAAATAATGCAAATTTTATTTGATTTTAGTTTATCTAAAATTCGTATTAACTCAAAAATAATAAAACGTTTTCCTTAAATTTATTTTCTTGAATTAGGTTAAAATTTCTTAAAACTGTTGAAAAATGTATTTATTTTTAGTTAAAAATCTTAAATGTTAAGAATTTGGTTGAACTAAAAATTATGAAATTTAAAATTGTATGAAAAACTAAATTCAAATAATGAACTTCCTTAAATTTAGTTTAAACATTTTAACTTCTTTAAACCAAGTATAAACTTCTTAAATTCTAGTAAAGATTTTCTTTCGTATTCCTGAAAATATTTTATAACCTATGGAATTCTTATTTGGTTTGTAGTTTGTATCAGTGATGGTATTTGAGAATTTTCGTTTGGTGCCTAAATGATGCTAAAAAAGTGCCAAAAAAAGCTTTAAAAGTGCCAAAACAATTAAGCAACATACAAATGTTTCAAAAATTATGTTCAGCTTTTATTTCAAATATTTATACATTTACACCCTTATTCTAAACTTTATAACAATAACAAAATTGTCACAAAACTGGTGTGAATGGAAATTATTATAATTTTGGTATTCTGATAAAAATTGTCACAGCAAAACCTTGACAAAATTATCATGTAACAAAAAGCACAACAAACAAATATTTTCATTTGTCAACAATTTAAAATATAAAAATTTTATTTTCTTTTGAAGAATTTTATAACGTTTCTTCACAGAAATAAAATATGAAATACCTAATTCATATTTTGAGATATTATTTTAAGATGCATCGAACCTTTTACCGATTCTAAAATTCCTGCAAATTCCTCCAAAATATTACGTATTAACATGGGATTTTTGGGGCTAAAGTTGTTAGGAATAAGCTCAGGATGCTTGATGCTAAAATTTAAAGGAAACTCCAAGTACTTAGAACTAGTTCTCTTGTGTTCTGCGGTTCCTGGACATTTTTTTAAGTTTTCATTTCATTTAAGATTTCATAAAATTATCGAAAAAATCGTAATTTTTTACAAATTACAATTTTTTGATCGTTTTATTTTATTTTTGGCAGAAAAAGCTTTCACCATTGTATGGTGAAATTTTAAAAATTTTGCTTGTCATAAAAAAAACTAGAATACCATAACAAATTTTTGAAAAATTCCAGTGACAACAATAGAATCAATTAAAGTTTTTCTAATTTTATCCCCATTGCTTTTATTTTTAAAGATCAAAATAATGATTAAATTGTCCCCGAAGAACTGGAAGCTGGTCCAAAAAATTGTAGAAATTTTTAGTGTGGCGATTGTTTTTTAATTTTGCTACCCGTTCTAAGTAGGCATGGCTTTTAATGAAAAACCAGCGATATCGACCTTTTATCAAATTATATAGAAATTTTCTTAAAAAGTGCCAAAATTCTATAAAGAGTGCCATGGTGCCATTGAACATTCAATAGTGCCACAAATGGCACTTTTGTGCCACTTTTACCAACAGTGGTTTGTATTATACATATAAGGATTTTAGTGTTGTGAAGAAAATTTAAGTAATAAATTTCACACAAATTTATATTAACGAAAAATATATTAAAATTATTTTCGTCAATACTTTCGTAAAAATATATGAAATTGATTACTTAGATTTTTGGTAGTGAAACTAAAATACTTATATATTTGAATATTTATACCTAATGAGAATTAAAAATTAATAAATAATACCTGCAATTTTTTGCATGGTTGTTTTTGGATATTCTTAATACGAGCATAACATATGAACTAAAAATAAGTTTATTCTGCGTTAGCACAAGTTCGAAGCATCTTTAAATTTAAGAACAATTGACTTGATTTTAAGACATGTATACTAAATTTAAGAACAAGTTTATACTAAATTTAAGTAAAATACATACTAAATTTTAATAAAATTTTCAGAAAAATTAAAACAGTATTTACTAAATCTCAGAAAAAATGTACTTAATTTAAGTTAATTGTTTTAACTTTTTTTTAAGAAAATTGTGTACTCGATTTAAGTTAAAATTTCCTTGGAGCCAAATCATTCCCAAATTTCTTTAAATTTAGTTCAAATGACCTAATATTTGGGAAACAATTTTTTCGGTGTAATTAATCAAAAACCATTGGACAAAAAAATAAGTACATTTAGTTAAAATAAGCAAAATAGTAAAAATTCAAGTTTTTTCTGCTAAATTGGGTGATTTTAGCTGAGTTTCGTTAAAAGCCGGTATATCCACCATTATTTTGAATTATTTTGTTGACTCTTTTTGGCATGTTGGCAATAAGCTTCCTGCAGGTCTCTACTGGTATTTCATACCAAGTTTTTTGAACAAAATTCCATAACTAATCCTTATTTTTAAAAACCTCCTTTCTATTTCTTTGTTTTAACTCTCCCCAAAGATTTTCGATGGCGTTTAAGTCCGGAGATTGACTTGGCCAATCAAGAAGGGCCACATGATTGTCTTGGAACCAATCCTTTACCAACTTAGAAGTATGCTTTGGGTCGTTATCCTGCTGGAATGTCCATCTAAGAGGCATACTTTCCTCAGCATAGGTCAACATCGTATTTTCCAAGATATCTCTTTATTGGAATCTGGTCATTGTATCGGTAAATCGATGTATCGGACCGACACCATACCAAGAGAAACAACCACAGACCATAATATTGCCGCCCCCGTGCTTGACCGTCTTCTTTGTAAAGCGAACATGGAATTCCTTACCCTTAAGGCACATGAAATGTAATCTCTAGGCCACTGACAATTGCTGTCAAAAATAATTTCTTTAATTAGTAACAATTTTTAAGATGCCTTGTAACATTACTGAACATTTCAGTTTTTTTAATGCGCCTTTTGGTATTTGGAGAAAAAATTATTCTTTAAAATACAACAATTTTAATAAAAACAAATACTTGACAACTAGAGATGATACTTTTACGATAAAAATTAGTGCCAACTATATTAGAGATGACAAATTTAGCGCAAACTCTACGAGATTCCTATCCCGTGTAGATGTGCCTTTAGGGCGTCAACAATTCCAAATAAATTAATTTTTGTTTCATCGCTATACAAAATGTTTTGCCATTTTTTTTCACCGTCTGCTCCGGACCAATTGGAATGACTTCTTGCAAATGCCAACCTAGCCTTTAATTTTTTTTGTCTAAGCAAAGGGACTCTTCTGGCTATCCGTCCTAGAAAATGAGCTTCTTGTAGTCTACGACGAACCGATCGCGATGAAATTACATTTCCAATATCTGCTGAAATCGCTCTTGAAGACACAAATGGGTCATTCTTCGCAAGTTACAATACGGATATCTGTTGTTTTTGAAGTTTTTTTGGGTCTTCCGCGAGTTTCGACTGGATTTTTAGGCTTTAAAGCATTTTGTACAAAAAATAGACCGATTAATAGTTTCTGCTATAGAACGAAGACTTTGGCCACTTTCTCGTAGTCTTGAAAAAATTTTTCTCTCCTCCGGAAAACAATGACTTTTTCGACCCATTGCTAATTTTTTTTACTATATATTTCGTTATGAATAAAGATAAACAACAGTAAAATAACTAGCCTTTCCAAAAAACTAGAGCAGAACGGCATATTAAAGTTATTTTAATAAAAAAGAGTTGCCATGTTTACTTTCCGTTAAATTAAACATAAAGAAAAAGTAAGCAGGTGTACTTATTATTTTGACCAAATGTGTATATAAACTCTTGCTTTTTGCGGTGGCCCTGTGATTAAAACACTTTCATTTATGCATTCATTAATTCACGAAAGGTGTATACGGCCGACGCTCACAAATTAGAATAACTTTGAGTTAAATATTTCGAAATTTATAACAATCTGACCAATTTTTGGTTAATACATAAAATTTGTGTCCAATGTTATAGGCCAAATGTAAACTCCGTAACTCATAAGGTTTTTTAACTTTAATAGCTTATATTTTAATAACCAATAAAGCTAATCACTAACTGTAAGAATTTTTATGAAGAGGAAAAGTGACGTTTTTAATAAAAATTAATACATTTTACAAACATTTTCGTATATCTTTGATAACACGACTTCAACTCTGTAACGATTTTTCGTCATAATTTTTGATAAAAATGCATATACCAGAATTTTGGAGTAATTTATTAATTACATTGCGAAAAGTATAATGTTATTTATACTCAAATGATGACGTTCGACTGTAAGTAATCATCTAGTATAACAGACTTGAAGTTTTTCTGCAGCATGTAACATTCTCGAGGATGTCTTTAATAAGATTTGAAAAAATGTTGTATGTTAAACTTCGTTCCTAATTTTTACACCAAACTATTTAACGAGTAAGAAAAACAATGTCATATTTGGATTCACCTTGTAGGCATCATACGATTTTGTTTTGGACAGAAAATTCTGACAAAGCGTTTCAGCAAGAAAACAAAAAAGTAACCAAATGTAAACTCCGTTACTCTAAACTCCGTAACTAAAATTGTTTGCATCAGATTGCTTTCAAAAAAATGTAGGTAAATGTTTAAAATATTTTAAAATAACCATAAACAGAGGTGATTCAACTAATATTTATGCGTCAAAAGAAAAAAGTTATTAGTTTTTTACCCTAAACTGCTGGAGCGAAAAACGATTTACTTTGCATTTCTTTGATTTGGAATCGGTATTTCGAGCCATTACTGACCTTACCCAGTCAGAAAAATACAGAGGGTAAAGCGGTGGCAAAGCACTTTAACAGGTGGTACAAGTACTGGCAAAATGTGCTTTCCAATTCCCAAAATGATAACATCATTAGACCAAAGGACCGGCTGTTCAAAAAGCGCCGGAAAAGCACTGGAGGAACAAAATTTTTAAACGTTGGCAAAACGCTGGCAAAACCAATAAATAGGTGGTCTGGAAATATATTTTACAAAATAAAATTTAAAAAAAGTTCATATGTATTTTTTTTGGTCCTGCCGTGATTTGAACCCATGCCGTCAGATTGGCAGACGATTGCTCTTCCCACTGAGCTAACGCGACATATAATATTTGATGGCTAAACACATAAATGTGTGATAATAGCTGGACAACTACTGGCTGTGCCAAAATGCTAGTACTGGCAAACAATTTTTTGTAACTAGTATGCCAGTGTTGGGAGGGCAAAATAAAATTTGGTCTTGAAGGAGCTTTCCCACAAACAAAAAAATTGATTTTATAAAACAAAAATAATTTTAAATTAAAAAAAATCCAAAAAAAATTTTTTTGCTTGTAACCGGATTTGAAATCGGAACCACCTCACACCACAAACCTTTTTTAACGAAGCGTCAACATTTTTATAAAATCATTGTTCAACCAGTGAATTGATTTTTGTACCGCTGCAATTTTTGACAAGGTAGCACTAGATAACCACTTGTTGCTAAAATTGGCATATCACTCTAAGCCCATTCTTTGCCAGTGGTTTTTTTTTATAATCCACCGAAATTTTTGTAAAACAAATTCTGGCAGAACGATTTTTGCAAACGCTTGCAAAGCGTCCCAAATGAGTGTTCTGCCAGGCATTTATTTGTACCACTGTCAATTTCTCACTGGGATGTTTCAATATTCATAAAATGTTCCACATTATTAATTAACAACTATTAAATAATTATAAAACGCTTTATTCTATAAAAAAAAATTTGTTACATAACTTAAAAATTTTTACAAATGAAGGAAAATTTAAATCCCGAAATCCCGTAAAATCCCGGGATCCCGAAAAATCCAAATCCCGAATCCCGGGATTTTCAAATATCAATCCCGATTGGCATCCCTACCTGTAGCACACCCTGTGATGAAACAGGGTGGCTACAGTACTAATTTTCTAAAAGCCTAGATCTTTCTCTACAGTTTTTTTGAACATTTTTTTGGGATTGGATCAGTAGTTTAGATGATCCATAATAATTACCATTTTTTTTTTGTTTGGAACCACTGTGCACTAGTGGAATAATTTACGCTGCGGATTGCTTCTTAAGAAAGAAACTAAATAGTAAGTTTCAAGAGTTTTAGCAATTTTTTGTAAGTTTTATCAAGAAAATTTTAATATATAGCAATACAAAATGATTATTTACAAAAACCGTTTATTCGAACCGGTTTTGAATTAAAAAACCGAAAACCGGTTTTAAAAAAGGCGGTTTTTAGAAGTATTCGAAAACTGGTTTTTCAAATAGGTCTAATACTTGACAACTCTAGGCGGACAACAACCTTACACGAGTGTGGATAAAAATTATACTAAAAACACAACTCTTCTGAGACATACAAAAAAAATACAACCGTGAAAGATTTTTTTGTATCTGTCTTTCATACATAGAACATAATGATGCCAAAAGGATGCATATACATTAAAATATAACACAATAAGATAAAATATGATTTAAATTATAGACAAAATAAAATATTAAAATTTAATGAAGATAAAGATAAAATGTGAATGTATAAACAAAATTTTTATAAATAGTGATTATGTGAAATAGAAAGACAGTTAGTTTTTTTATTTGTTTGGGTAATGTTTTGTGTTCCCTTTCGCTTTTTTTAAAAAAATGTTTTTATAATATAAAAGCCATAGCTTATTTCCTTTTTTGTTATTTAGAATTGTCTACTAATGTGGAAGTCTGCAGATTTTTATATGTTACGAAGTTTCCTAAATAAGAATCACAAAAATACACTTTTTACCCCCAATAACACAATGTCCTGTAAGCTACTAACTGGGACTTTAACTGACACATTTGTTGTTGTGTACCATATAAATTTTAAATTTAAGTTGGAGTTAAAATTTAACGGAACATTGTGTTATCTGGCCTTCTTAGACTTAAAATTTGAACAAATAAATTAACTAAAGTACAAGGTGGCGCAAAAGTTGTCTGTCACCCGAAGTTCTTTGACTGCAATTTTTTTTTTAAAATGAAAAACTTCGATTTTGCCTTTGGATTTTGTTTATTTTATGGTATCGGCGAAGTGGCCGCCGCCAGAAATGATAACCATACGGGCATTTTCGATCACTTTTGCCAGAACCTCCGCCGATAGGTTCCCGCCTTCCTGACGGATCTTCTTTTTGAGGACTTCAAGAGTCAATCTTGTTGACATAGACTCGTGACTTTAAGAAACCCCACAAAAAGAAGTCTAGAACGGTTAAATCGCCAGTCTGCTTATTCTGCTTATTCACATATCCACAGAGATCGAAATGGGCCTTGTCGCTCATGATGATTTTCGATGAAACGTGGTGGCAAAAAAATCGAAACAACTAAATATTCCGCGATCTTGAGGAGTATAGTTATTAATGTGTTATTGACGTGTATTTTTCATCTGTTTACTTCACAAATGTCAAAGCAGAACTGACTTCTACCGCCACTTGCAAAAAATATAGCATTTTCCGATAGGGCGATGACTTTTGCGCCACCCTGTATAACTTCTATTAAAATTTTTTGAGTTTTTTTCAGTCTACTAATATTCATCAAAAAGTTGTATTGATTTTAGCAAGGATTTTGTTTTAATTGCCAACTTTTTTGCAAGCACGCTCCTCACTAAAAATTTGCTGACACGGCAACACTTTTTGCAGACTTTACTGAATTTTTTCGAGTGTATTTATATATATTGTACATAATTTCTTTCGAAGCAGTAAAAACAGCACAAAACTAAAAATTGTGATACTGATGATTCCAATTTTTAACACCTAGAAGTGAAAGTTGGCAGTTTAAAAAAATACAGGACCTCTATTTTATTATTCCTTATAACATATCCAGATTTTATTCAAATCGATTCAACAACTGTAACCTGTGAAATGTTAGCTTCTGAGCATATTTTAATCAATTTAAAATGTAAATAATTTTTTTTTTTAAGTTGATAAATAAAACGTCACTTACCGGTATTTTCGATGTTCGCAGGAACTCCAGTAGAGCTTCTAATGAACCTAATGTAGACGCTTGAACGTAAACACCTGTCGAAGATAATTTAATGTGACTCAATGCCCTTTTCAATTCACGTGCTACTTCATCCCTGCAAAATACAAAGAGAATTTTTTTATTAGATCTCTTTATCAAGCAATTGTTGTCTTTCGTACTTACTTGCATATTTCGACTTCATCTGGTTTATGAGCAATCAAAAGATTGATACCTGCAATAGCCTTTTCCAAATCTTTAGCGGCTATTTTAACACCTTGAGCGGCCTTGATTTCTTTGTACTCCACGTAGGAATTCTTAACGCGCAATTCCTTCATCGGCTGAGGCATTAACAACGAACGAATTTGTGTTACAATGGGTCCATCGGTACCAGCCAAAACCATTGTTTCTCCTTCGCGTAATTTGCCGTTTATGAGAATGGCGTCGATTGTGGTGCCTAGACCGGGAATAGCCTTGACCTCCATCACTGTGGCTTGCAGTTCCTCGGAGTACATCAGACGTTTGGCCAGCATTTTCTGACAGAACTCAATAATGAGGAACAACAAATTACCCATGCCTTCTCCAGTTATAGCACTAGTTGGCACCAGCGAAATGTACGTTTTTGGGTCGGGATTTTCATAAAAGAGGGCAGCATTGAGACCCTGTTCAGCAAATTGCAAAATTACCTCCTTTGTGCGCTGATTGAATTCCACTTGAGTATTTGCCTCTTGCTCCTTCAGCCCATCGCGGATATCACGACGCGCCATCAACTTCCAGTCATAGAGGCGATCAATTTTGTTGAGCGCCACAATGAATGGACACTTTTTCTGCTTCAGCAAATTAATGGATTCGATGGTTTGTGGTTCGAGACCATGCATTATATCGACGACCAGAATAGCAATATCACAGAGCGAAGAACCACGGTTACGAAGATTACTGAATGATTCATGACCCGGTGTATCAATGATGAGGAGGCCTGGAAGTTTATGTTCAAATTCATTCGAATTGCGAACGATTTTCGTTTGTTCCTTGATGGCATCAATGGGCACATTGGTCGCACCGATTTGTTGGGTGATACCGCCAGCTTCAGAGTCCTGGACATGAGTTCGCCGCAATTTATCTAGAATCTTTGTCTTGCCTGTATCTACATGGCCCAGTACACAAACGACGGCGGCACGTAAATCATCGGTTGTACGCTTTGTTTCCGCTTCAGCCTGACGTTTCAAAATACGGCGCTCGGCACGTAGCCGGCGTTCTTCTGGATCATTGGCGTTAATGGCTTCTTCTTTCTGTTCGGTTTCTGAATCTGATTCGGATTCTGAGTCTGAATCACTGTTATCCTCATCAGAATCGCTGTCATCCTCTTCGGATCCTTCATCCTCATCTTCTTCGTCAGCAGGAGCAGCATTATCAATAGATGATTTTTCATCGTTATTTGTGGTCGTGGCCTGAGAAGTATCATCGTTGGCCTCATCTTCAGAGTCTGTAGCATCCCAAGATTCTTTGACAAGTTCTTTTTTCTCAGCTTCCTGAGCTGCAGCAGCTTCAGCAGCTGCGGTAGCTTCTTCTGATGCCTTACCTTCAGAATCAGTTGGTTGATTCGCATTGGGACCCTTCTTTTTGGGACGAATACGAGTGCCTACGAAAAATAAGGTTATAAATGTATTGCAAAAAATAAAAAGGTGAAATATTTTTTAAAATTACCTGGTCGTGCAGGCCGTTTTTCTGTAGGATCTGGAATCTCTAAGCCTTGGGCTTTAAGAGCATCCAACATTGCCTGAGCCCTAGCTCGATCCTCTTTCTGCTTCTTGGTCAGCAATTTTCCTTCAGCCTTCAGACGTGCCTTACGTTCAGCTTCTTTCTGCTTTTTCTTCTCCTTTCTTTCGGCTTCGAGGCGTATTGTCTCAAGACGCTGTTGCTCACGCTCTTCCTCGAGACGCAAGCGTTCCTCTTCGAGCTGACGTTGCCGTTCTTCTTCCTCTTTAATTTTTTTCAATCGCTCCTGCATAGCAGCGACCATGGTAGCAGACATGCCTTTCTTTTTGGAATCTTTCTTGCTCTCCTCCTCGGCTTCAGCTTTTTTATCCTTTTTACCCTTTTTCTTATTCTTTGCTGCTGCTTTTCCCACTTCACTATCACCACCAGCAACATCTAGTTCTACAGAGACTTCTTTTGTTTCTATTTCAACAACACTTTCGGATACCACTTCATCTACAGCCTGATTTTCGACAACTTTTTGCTTCTTGTGGGGCTCCTGGGAAGCTTTTTGTTTTGACAAAGCAGCTTCCCGTTTTTGTCTTTCCTTCTTTTCTTTTTTCTTTTGTGCTGCGGTCTTTACAGTACCACCACCACCGTCTTCTTCTCCCTCTCCTTCATCTGCATCTTCTTGTTCGCATTCTTCTTTCTGCGCTTGTTGTTTTTTATTCTTTTTCTTTCCCTTGCCGAATTCTTCATCGGCTAAGTCTTCGGGAGAAACAACCGTCGAAGCAGGAGGCACAGTATCCACATATTCTGCTTGCAGTTCGGCCAACACTTTATCTAAATCTTCATCATCACCATCCCTGCCTTTACGTTTGGATTTCTTTCCCTTTTTACCCGCATTTTTTTCGTTGTTCTTGGCTGTCTTAACTGGCTCATCATCCTGCTCCCCTTCGCTTTCAGGCCGAGGAGCTGCTGCATGCTCATCATCGTCTTCATCATTCATTAATAGTTCAAAAGCCGACTTTTTTGCCCTTGATTTAACTTTGAGCTTCTTTACACCTGCTGTAATATTCCCCACTGCGTCTTGATCGCTGTTACCGTCATCATCATCTTCATCATCTGAATTGTTTTTCTTCTTTTTGATGTTTTTCTTTTGTTGTTTATTCTTTTTATTTTTAACATTTACATTTTCTGTTTCCTGACTATCAGAGTCAATGACCGTTTGTTGAGGTTCCTCTTCTCTGTGTAGAAAAAAGTCAAGCAAGTTGTAACAATAGTAAATAATAAATTATACAAGAAAGATTATTCAAATTTAAAAATCAATAGGTTTTGTTATTTATTACAACAAAACTGAGTAAAATGTTTTTTTCAAAAAATGGGGTCTCCATACCCAAGTAAAAAAGTTTTGATGTAGTCATATATTATCATAAAAAATTTTGTGTACTAATATATTGGAACATATATACCAAGATATAATTATATAAAATTTTACGAAATTATATCCTAAATATATAACTATATCTTGTTATATATTGCACAATATATAGTGCAACATATTATCCAATATATATAGACCTATATATAGTTACAAATGTCTCATATAATTATGTATAATTGTTTCGAATTATATACCATTACATATAGTTGGGTATGATTACCCGAGTAAAAAAGTTTTGATATAATCATATATTATTTTATGTAATTACATATAGTAACTTATAGTTAGATATGGCCACATATGCTTTTAAATTGAAGCATATAGACTTTTATATAGTCATATACTAAATATTTTATCCTCAAAGGTTTTAATATTGAGATATATGGGCATTTCCATCATGTCGAACGTGACCGTCGAACACATTTAAGGTGAAAAAAAGTCAAAATAAAACGGATTTTTATTTTGACAATAGGCTTTACTTATATCTCTTTATTAGCCCTATAATTGGTGTTGAGGTTGATTTTTAGCAATTTTTCGTTTTCAAGATAATTGTAAAAAACCAAGGCATTCGCACGGGACAAAAACAGAAGTGGTTTTCGCGGCTAACAATTAAAATGCCGATTTCAGCGAAACCTGAGGCAATATTTCAATGTGACTAATTTTACACTGTTGTGCATTGATGTCTTTTAAAAATGGTTTTAATTTTACCCAAAAACGATTCATATTATTTTTTAAATTTAATTTTATTCACTGTCGCACGGGACATGTCGCACGGGACATTTTTTTCCATCATGAGATTTATGTTGTTTCTGTTGCTCTTTTTACGAAATTATATATAAACAAGCTTATTAAAAATGTTTTTAAATCAACAGAAGTTATCAAGGTATTTATTTTAATATAAAAACAAACTTCAAAGAAATATGTAGTATGAATTAAGTATTGTATAGTATTAACCCTCTAATGCTCTTTCTTCTGATTACAATAATATTTAAACCATATATTTGGCGTTGAAAATCTACTACGGAACAAATATTAAAATTTTAATTTATCGCTTTATTTAGGAGATATAGCACAACAAAGCTTGAAGCCGTATCTTGAAACCCAGTAGTCAAATAATTTCGGTTTTTGCTGTAAATAACACTATTAATAAAATAAAATTACGTACCGAAAATTGTTGATCAATTGTTGTTATTTCAAAAGTTATGGCGATTTTCCCTTTTTGAAAATTACGAAATTTGGCGAATTCGGCACTAAACATCAATAGATTTTGACGAAGTTAGTTCTGCTTACTACTACCTCTGAGTGTATAATCTGTGTTTAATTTCAAGAAAATCTGTTGGGTAATTTTTGAGTTAGAGAGATATTTGTAAAACGTATCCTGGCGTTATCTTGTAAGTCCTGGAGAAAAACTTTTAACTGATTTTACAATTAGAGACTCTAAACTAGCTTTGTTATTATCGAAAATGTACGGCAGATCGTAAATGTATTTTTGGCAATTTTGCAAATATTTTTTTTTTATTTTAAAAAGTTAATTTTTCAAAATTTTCACTTTACATGCTCCTTGCTTGAAAACCGTTCGTTATATAAAAAAAAGTTTTTCTATGGATATAATACAACTTGTTGAATAAAATATTGTTAGTTAGCCAAAAACTATTTAAAATCTGAAGACCGCCTTTTGGCGGCCTTGGGCATTAGGGGGTTAAATAAAATAAACAAAAATAAATTTATATAAAACACAGTTTTTTTTAGAATAGGCAGTCCTAGCTGCTTTTACTTCTTGACCATGGTGTATGCCAATTTAAAAAAAAATTTAAAGTATGTATTTACATAAATAAATCATTTACAAAAGAAAAAAAAATCAAATTTTTCAATTTTACACTTACGATGTCGCACGTGACCAACTGTGTATAAGTACCAAGATCACAATTCTTCTTATTTTTCAGGTAAGGTTTTTTTATTTTAATTGTATAAAAAATCTCTGTTTGTAATCAATATTTGATGAGCTTTCTGTGTGTACTTTCGACGCACTGATAACAAAAATTTGTTTTTCGATGTCGCACGGGACACCGAAATATGCGACAATGCAAATCAAAAACTTACAGTTATTTTCAATCGCATTGTTTCTTATGCATTTTTTTATGACGCTTTGTACCTTTGGAAATATTTTAGAGAGCAAAAGTCAATGCATAACGTCTCTGTTTAAAAACTTTTATCAAAACAAAATGTGAAATAGAAATATCCAAATAAAAAAAGATGCGCTTGTGCGACTTTGAATTCGAATACCTCGAAATGGGTTATGAATAAATGTAAAATCTTTTTACGTTATTTAAATTTGATTGCTTCCCTATGAAAATATGATAAAACAAAGTGTTTTCAAGAACTTTTAATATTTAAGTCTCGGTGGACCTTTCGGTGAAAATGACCATATGTGATTTTATATTATTACATACTGGCCTACATATAAGTGTATGTGCTATATATAAGTACACAAAGTAATATATAAAAGATATAATTACATATACGTTTATATATAATTTAGTACGACACTATACATAATAATATAAAACTATATGTGGAGCCATACAAGAAATATTTCATAATTTGTGTTAGATATGATTATATATTGACGAATAAGAACCCATATATATCTTAATATGGTTTCATATCTACAATATTTCATGATTTCTTTTATATATAACGATATAACGTTCTTTATAAAATCATCTATAATTATATATCATCCCACATTAGCAATTTTTTCAAAGTGATTTTATAGAAAAATATATGTATAAGGTCCTTTTAAAACGGTATTGTATTAAATGTGGTTCCATATTAAAAATGATTTTGAACTAGTTTTAAATTTTGTAATTACTAGGGATTGGCACATGACACGATCGTGAGTGAAGTTATTCCCAAGTGATCGTGAGTAATAATTACTATACCAAAGTAATTCGCCCGTGAGCGTGAGAATATATAATTCGTAGTCAAGTGGCTAACGCGCCCATAAAATTAACAATACTGAAGCTTTAATATGGAATTCTCTATACTATAACGCACACTTGACTGATCTCTTATATCTTGGTTGTATATCACAATCCTATTAAGTTAAAAATTTCAGTGTTGTTAACCTTATTTTAAAATTACTAAAAACAAAGAAAAATTTGTTCATGTTTAATGCACTGTCAGGTAAATCTGGATAAAAGTAATGGAAGATTTATCGAAATTATAGGATATCCAGGGTTAATCATTACATTTTGTAATTAATTACACATTCATTTATACAATTACATGTAATTGTAATTGAAAAAAACTCAATTACAATTTCAAATTGTAAAACAATTACAAGTAATTTGTAATTTGAAAAATGTCAATTACATTTTTTGGGAAAATAAATAATGACAAAAAGCACAAGTTAGGGGTAATCCCAACATGACGTATTATTTTTATACGCATCCATGCCTATGCAACCTATCCCAGTCAGATTTTTCTACAAAATTTTAACAAAAAACACTTTTTAATTCTAAATGTAATTGAAATTTGTAATTGAAATCACTTTCAATTACAATTACTAGTAATTTGTAATTGAAAATTTTCAATTACAATTACTTGTAATTTCAATTACAAATTACAAGTAATTGTAATTGAAATCCCTCAGGTCTGATCTCCAGATATTGTATATCTTTTTTTATTTAAAAATATAATTTTGTATATTGTTAGATATGGTCATATATATTATGGTAAAAATATAGGGTTAATATTTAGGTATAATTGTATCAAACTATGTCCACTATGTTATCATTTTATATAATTTTATACAAAAAGATATAATTTTATGTAATTGGATGAGGACAAAATTCGGATACAATTGTATCATATTGTATCGAATTGTATCAAATTGTACCAAATTGTATACAATTGTATACAATTCGATACAATATGATACAATAAGACGTTCTCATTTTTCAGATATAATTTATCTAATTACATAGAAGATTATATATAATTAAATATAACTTTATATGGCTCCATATCATTTTTTTTTACTTGGGTATATTACACAGCAAAAAAAGAGCGGAAAAAGATGTAGTAAAAACATCACATATACCGATTCAGAAGTAGTTCAAATTGAGCTGAAACATGCATGATTTTAACATGGGGTTGTCATAGGACGGAAGTAATCCAGATTACTAAAACTTCATTTAATCAAAAGTGGTATGTATAAGGTTATGAAAGGTTGCATTTTTGGATGTTGTTTTTCATAGAACCAAATATGTTCTTTTTATTTAGTGTTTGGGGTGTGAGGATAAGTCACATCTTTTGAATTAGTGAAAATATGAATCTATAGAAGTACTTTAAATGTTATGAATTATGAATCCTTTAAAACGGTTGTTTAGCTTTAAAAAGTAATGTGGAATAAATATTTTCCATTAAATTGAAAAAACGAAGAAATCTTAATTAATTAACCACTTTTTACGTGTTCAACTTTTCATTATAAACACATCGTTATTATCAAAAAAATTATATATTTTCATATCTAATTTTATATAAATTTTTTTTATTTGATGACATTATACAGAATCAATCAATTACAATACCTTATCGAATATGATTCAACAATTTCTTTTAGCCGTATAGTTTAAAGTGGTTTGTAACTCGAATTCTGGTTTAGAAATGGAGATTTATTATAAAAATTGGTTTTGGCTAACTAAACCAAGTTTATCTTATTACATCCAAAAATTTCGGTCTTAGAGGTTTTATCAAAAACAAAATAAAAATGAAGTGTTTTCAAGCCTTTATTTGTAACATATAGACAATTTATATAAGTGTTTGTAAACCAGTGATAGGCATTTCTATGCCCGCATGCAACTCACTCCCACCTACATACGCTCCAGTGTTGCCACCAGGAAAACAAAAAAATACACAACCATAGGTCATAAATTATCCAAAACCGTATGAAATTACACAAAAAATTATTTTTTTTTATTAGTTTAAAATGCGAGTAACCGTTATTTTAATAAAAAATTAGTATCCCCTTTGGACTTGGTGCGCACAGTGTGGTAGAATCGAAATAATTTGGAAATTATGCAGCTATTTCTCACCGGGTGGTTGAATCACTATGAAATACACTGTCGTAGAGCTAAAGGGAGTTGCGCCATTCAGCTCTAAAGAAAGGAACCTCTAAAACATTAAAATTTTAAACGCTTCCCGTTTTTCCCCCAATTTATCAAGAGATTTAAAAAACGTAACAAAAAATTACATTTGGTATAAAGTTGGCAAATGGTGTTTGAAATACATTCTACCACTATGTGTTAAATTTGAAGTAAATCGGTTAATATTTGGACACAGTTTACCTTCAATGGTCATATAACTCAGCTATAGGGTGCGATTTATAGTAAAAACAGCCTTTAACGAAGACTGAATTAATGAATTATTTAAAATATATTTTGGTCTGTCCCACTGTGGTGCTGTAGGAATATTTTAGTCTGATAAAAGCCAGTAACTGTTATAAAAATTTTAAAGATTTTTTGTTTTTATCAGGCATGAAAAAGTCACAATCATAACAAACCCAAACTTCTTTTGCTTAAGTCCGGTATTTTGTTCGTACTTTTTCGAAAAAATCTGTCAAACTCCATATAAAAAAATGGTTTTTCACTTGTGTGGAATTGTTGCGAAATTGCGGTGGAATTTTTTTCCCATCAATTTAATAGACAGGACCATTTGAAATTGTAGCGAAAAAGTGATATTTGGGTTAATTATGATTGTAACTTTTTATAGACCATAAAAAATTTGTGCATTTTAATGTTTTTATTATAGTTTTTGAGCTCCAAAGATAGAGCGAAATTTGTTCGCTCTTTTGAACAAAATACTGGGCTTTAATATCAAATGGTCTTCCCACTCAAGACAAAAATATTTATTTTGTGCAGTCTGAAAAATATTTTCGCAAAATACGGGAAAATATAAATAAATAAATAAAATATAAAACAACCCAGTGTACAATTGGAGTCCGAAAAGACTCATAAAAGAGCCCTTAGCCCTTCTGAAATAATACATATATGAGGGTGTTCTCCTTCACCGATGAAGCCTCATAAGACTCCAAATTATGAGCATTGCTGGAAAATTTTTAATTTTCTGAGCAATTTATGAGTCATTTATAAATAATTTTTGAGTCAATTGGTCATATGAATAAAACTTAGCAATTACTTCGAAGTAATTACTTTGGGCTTAGGAATGGCTTTTAACTCCAAATTTAACAATTGGCTGGTAGAATAGCATGAAATGTAAACGAAAATTAAAAAATTAAATTTCTAGTCTACTCCCAAGTAGACTAGATTTGTGAAGTAATTGCTTAAAAAACCCTGTATTTCCCCCTATTAGTAATATCTATTTTTTATTCATATGAGCCAATATAAGAGTCTATTATGTTTCATTTATGACTCTAAAATTTGAGCACTCTGAAAATGCTCGTCATAATTTCTGAGCGCTCAGAAAAATGTTGGCTGGGAACATTTTTGACTTCCTCTAACTAAATTGGGTTTCATGATGAACAAATCTACAAAAATTATTTAATAGAAACTGGAAATTTGTGGTAGATGTCACACAAACAAATTAATTTTTTCTGCTGTGGGGATTGAAAGCATGAAATTTAGTAAATTTTTCAGTTAAATGCGAAATTACACAAAAACTACACAAAAATATCATTATTCAAAAATTATCCAAGGAATGTGTAAACAGTCCCATTTTTGAATAATTATTTAAAAAGTGGCAACACTGATACGCTCACATATTGAACAAAAACAAACAAATTTATTCAGTCCCGCTTGAGCATGAACGGATGAGGTTGTTTCGACGCATGTTGCTAGCGTTACACTGAACGAAATGTTTGACGAAGAATTTTTTTTCGGGAAACGAAAATAGGTTATTTTTGTTGAAAAAAGGACAATCGTTGTGTTTTGGCATCTATGAACCTAGTTTAAATATATAAATATAAATTTTATTGTGCTTTAACGCCATGCCGAATAGCACAATAAAATTTAAATTTTTAACTGCAACTTTGCCAAGAATTCTAAAACGTGTTTTTCTTTCAAAATTTAATTTTTAAATTATTTTCTGTTTTGTTCTATTTTATTTTTATATTTTAATTGCACATAAATAAGTATGAGAAAATTATACAGAAATATCTTTCAGTGCATTGAGAGAGGGAAAGTTACATCGCACTCATACAAGCACAAAACTAAAGTTGTATGTCTTTGCCGATCCCTCCCCGTTGGCCAAATAGTCTGACATGAAATTGTCGTCAACGATGTCTTCAAGACATTTTAGAATTTGTCGTGTATATTACACTGTTCGTCGACAAGATCGTATATTTTGTCGTGTTTTCAGCCTTATTGACGACTATATGAGCGACAAATTCACAAAATTGTCTTAAATAAGGACAAAATGAGCGACCATTACATGCATTTTGTCTTGTTTTATACCAAATTGACGACTAACTGAGTGACATTGTCTATAACTTGTCTGTAATAAGATTTTATTAACGATAAAATGAGCCACCATTCCATCGATTTTGTCGCGTATTATATAACATTGGCGACTTGATGAGCGACAATGCCTTTAACCTGCTGTATTAAGAAAAAAATGCAAAATAACGGGACAAAAACAACACAAGAACCAAAAAAAAGCGTAAAGCCCGGTATTTTTTTTGTACTTTTGCGAAAAAATCCGTCAAACTCCATATAAAAAAAATAATTTTTCACTTGCGTGGAATTGTTGCGAAATTGCGGTGGAATTTTTTTCGCATCAATGTAATAGACAGCACCATTTGAAAATGATTTTTTTTAAGCATAAAACTAAAACACTCTTCTTCAATAAAAACCTAAATAGAGTAGACTATATCATTAAGAAGTTAATGAAAAAAATAATTGCAAATTGTGACCTCTTTCATCCAGTATTGTTCATATTTGAAATTTTCGGCAAGCTCTTTCTTTAATATTTTGTCGCAAGTCCTTTGTTCTTTAAAACAGATTTTATGCGAGAAGGAATGCTTTCCACGAGATTTTTAATAGTTTGAGGTGGAATATTAGCCCATTCCGCTGAAACTCCTGACCAAAGATCTTCTAAGTTGGTCGGTGCTCGTTCGCATTGTGAGAGTCTTCTTTAGACAATTGCCCACCAATTCTAGATGGGATTCAAATCGGGGCTCTGACCTGGCCACTACAAAAACTGGAAAAACTACACTTGGATATCACAAATTGAACAAAAGCTATTAATAAAAGCACTGCCAAATGAATAGCATGATTCCAGCAGAAAGCTCACACTACTTGACTGTGGGAAATAAACCATTTCATCACATTTGGCCCATTAGATGTGGTAGACACAATGTTATTTTCCAAAGACAAATAAAACTCTTCCGGTCTTATGTCTACAATTCTTCTTATTTCATCAGCATTACATCTTCCTGATATATAAACCAACCCCATTTTATAAAATGAATTATTTCCGTTTATACATATCCCAATAAACCATAAAACGATACAGTATCGTTAACGAATTCTTATTAAGTATCATATTTGCTATCGTTTATGATACAAAAATATGAAGTCGTAATGATATCATAATTTTTAAAAATAGATAAATTTTCTGAAAAAGTCACATTTGTTTGTTCTAATTTAATCGTTAAAGATATCATATATACTTCTTTATTTCGATATCGTTAATGATATCATATTTTCATCGAATAGTGATAAAATAACGACAAAAATTTTGCAATATGACGAAAATATTATCGCATTGTCTGATATTTTCGATATCATAACGATATCGTTATTGCATGAAAAAACGATATCGTTAACGAATGTGCATTTTTCTTCACAGTACCTATTACTTATGAATCGTTAATGATATCGTTCTCCGACAAACGTATCATCGAAATGATATCGTTACGAATTCGAAACGATATCGTTTGGTTTGTTGGGATGTTCAAATATCTCTTTTGTGATATTCTTGTCCATTCATCTAAGATTATAGTAAATCTCCTATTGTTAGAAATATTACTCGATATTTCTTTTATCATGATATCTTTGACATGCCTGTAGTAATTTAATGTAATGTTCTTTACATCGGTTTCATTTTTTGGCAATGTCAGGTTTTTGTTATAAAAACTTTTTCGAATAAAGGAAGATCTAGTTATGGTGCGGATTGACATTCCGTTGACTGCGGCTAATTTGGATACCATTTCAGGAAATGTTTGCCCTACCATAAAACGATCAATGCATATTCAGCTTACACTTTTTCCTTCGGGTACTTTGCTAATTTTAGCTGGAACGTTATTCTTGTTGTTGTTCTCATCAAGAGAAGTTGTATGATCATCATTTTTTTTTTGTGAACCAAATTTAGATACCTCCGTTAACCATTAGTCTTTTAGGGCAAATATTGCACTGCGCTGCATTGTCCTTTTTTGTGAAGTATTTCCATACTCCTGACTTTTTATTCTTTAATATAAAAGAATATATTAGTTTGAAAGCAGGTGTATTAAAATAAAATAAACTTACTTGAAAATATCGCAATTATTAATGAAAACGTTAAAATTATAGGTACTTAATATAAAGGATTATTTTAAATTTAAAGTCGACTTTATTTTTAATCATACGGTTTTGTTTATTTTGTGTATGAAAACCTTACAAAAATATTTATATTTTCAAACATTTTGATTGGTTGAAAATAAATTAACTAATCAGAATGCTCCAAAAATAAACCAAGTCAAGGTATACTGCCACGCAATATTTTAACTAAAGTAATAAAATATGCATTTGAAAAATTTAGATAGTAAGGGCTATTATTTGTAAAAACAAAACTTTTTTTTCATATTTCTTTTAAACATTTTACCAATTTTTTAGGTTTTACTACTTAAATTTTGAATAAGTTATCCGAAAAATCTTTATTAGTTGAAATGCTTGGCAAAGATTTTTTTTGTAGGTCAAATAAATTGATTCCCTTTTAAAAGATTTTAACAATAACATTTTTGTTTTGGTATTCAAAATGTTTTTATACCCTACACCACTATGTGGTCAGGGTATTATAGGTTTGTGCTGATGTTTGTAACACCAACAAATATTGGTCCTAGACCCACCTTATAGTATACCGATCGGCTCAGAATTTTTTTTATTTCGATTTAACGATGTCCGTCTGTCCGTCCGTCTGTCTGTCTGTCCATGCATTCTTGTGCGCACTCTACAGATCGCAAATATTAAGATATTTTGATGAAATTTGATACACAGAGCTAAGTTGGCCCAATCCATGTTTAGACCTAGTGCCCATATAAGGGTCCCCCCAAAATTATATTGTTTATACCCTGCAGGTCGCAAATATTAAGATATTTTGATGAAATTTGGTACACCGACCTATGTCAGCCCAAGGACGAAGCCTATTGATTTTGCTTAACACCGGTCCATTTTTAGACCTAGTGCCCATATAAGTGTCCCCCCAAAATTATATTGTTTATACGCTGCAGGTCGCAAATACGAAGATATTTTGATTCAATTTGGTACACCGACCTATATCAGCCCAAGGACGAAGCCTATTGATTTTGGTTAACAGCGGTCCATGTTTAGACCTAGTGCCCATATAAGGGTCCCCCAAAATTATGTTGTTTATACGCTGCAGGTCGCAAATATTAAGATATTTTGATGAAATTTGGTACACTGACCTATGTCAGCCCAAGGACGAAGCCTATTGATTTTGCTTAACACCGGTCCATGTTTAGACCTAGTGCCCATATAAGGGTCCCCCCAAAACTATATTGTTTATACGCTGCAGGTCGCAAATATTAAGATATTTTAATGAAATTTGGTACCCAAGCCCCATTTTAACTCATTCGAATTTCGGATCCAAACATTAGTTGGCTTTTACCCAGACTGGTGTAGGGTATTGTATAGTCGGCATGCCCGACTTTAACCTTTTTACTCGTTTATGACTAAAATTAAAAAATCCTATTCCAAACAAAAACAATTTAAAAAATTTAATATTTTTAAAATTTACCGTTAATTCCCGAACCCCAAACCCTACATAGAATACAAAAAGTCTAGAATCAGCAAAATCGGTTCGCATTTGTAAAAGTTGCACGACAATAAAGCTTTTGTTTATTGTTGACCCGAGATGGTCAACTTTGACACCCTGTAGCACACCCTGTGATAAAACAGGGTGGCTACGATACTAATTTTCTAAAAGCCTAGATCTTTCTCTTCAGTTCTTGTGAACATTTCTTTTCGATTGGATCAGTAGTTTAGAAGATCCATAATTATTACCATTTTTTTTTTTTGGTTTGAAACCACTGTGCAGCAGGAGAGACCGTTATTTGTTTTTACCTTCATTAAATTTAAAGATAAATTAACTTTTGAATATACTGTCGTGGCCACGAATTTAAGACAATTCAAGTTTTTTCTAATTTTATTGTTGTTGCCTTTATTTTTAAAGATCAAAATAGTTAAAGCTAAACTCGCCACGAAAGGCAAGGAGATGGTTCAGAAAATTATACAGAATTTTAGCGTAATGTTTATATTTTCATTTTATCACTTGTTTTAAGTGGGCGTGGCTTTTAACGAAAAATTGGCGATATCGACCTTTTATCAAATTACATAGTAAAATTTAGGCAGTACTGATCGGATCGAATTGTCTTAAATTCGTGGCCACGACTGTATAACAGTTTCTTATTGCTCTTTGTCTACTAATATTCAGCAACATTTTTTTGCTGAAATTAGCAAGGTAAGTTTGCAATTCAATTAAACACAATTAAATCAAATATTACTAAAATTTCGTATATTTAACAGTTTGCAGTTTTTCTGTTCTTATCTTAGTAATATTTAACAAAAAGCATTTAATTAGAAACATTTTTGGGGTTTCGTATATATATATATATTCAATCCTTCAATTCCCAGTGTAACATAGTGGTTTCGTGCCATAAAGATATTTCAAGAGGCCATAAAATAAAAAAACCGAGCTAATTTTGCAAAATCCTCGGGAATTTTACTTTCATTTCGCATTGAAATTATTGTTGCGCTGAGAAATTAGGCTATGATCATATTGGAAATCAAAATAATAATGATGTAAACCGGATAAATAAATTAATGAAATGATGAAACCGGATAAATAAATTAAGAATTTGTCCAAAAAGTGTTAAAATATAATTTCACTGTTAAAATCATGTAACAAAACTTTGATACAAAGTAGTGGAAATACAACACAATTCTGAAAAATTTGGAGCCGAATATCTTCTAAACTATTAAATATTTATTTTTTTTAAATTTAGTTTGAAAGCTTTCTGAAATAGGCAACTTCTATTCTGAAAATATATTCTGGATTTATAAGTTTTTGAGTTATATATAAAAATATAAATCACCATAAAAGGATCAAGTGTGTTATAGCATGAATACACTTGATCCCTATATGTAACACAATTGATCCCGGGGATCAAGTGCGTTTACTAAGACACTTGATTCCGGGGATAAAGTCTATACAAAATAAAAATATTTATCAAAATTAATACATCGAATTTAAATAACTAAGTTAAAGCGTTTGTTTCTAAAAAAAAATATTAAATACTAAATTTTACTATGGCAAAGAAAGCATGTGATACTTTGGGCCCTTGACTATAAACTAGTGTTTCCAATTATTGGACATAGGCGGTTAACCGGTTAACCATTATTCGAAAAACCACTAAAATTAATTAACCAGTTATTCGGGTCGGTTAATCGAGAAAATTGGCGATTAATCGATTAATCGTTTAACCCTTTGGCGAGTGGCGTACATTATAATGTACGTCAAATTCATCAACTCGTCACTGATTTGAATTTTAACCAAAGCGCTATTCATTTACTGTTATCCGTTCGTTATTTTGTTCTTATTAAAATTTTATGCAGGCTGTGAAATTTCAAAACAACATGAGAGCAGTAGAGTGCGTTTTGTCTTGTGATCATCAACGCTGCTGAGAATCTGTTTAAATTTAAAAGTTCAAAAAAGGCTAAATTTTAGTCTCAAAAATTGTGTGATGAATAAAATTCAAAAATTCAAAAGGTCTTATGTAGAAATTAGTAATAGGAAAAATATAAAATTAAAATTTTAAAAAAATTTTAACCCGCTCGGAGCCGGGGGCGCTGCAAAGCCATAAAAGTAATAAACACTATTTCTTGGGCATAGATCTACATTTCCACGACGTTTGGTCGGAAAATTCCTAGCCATTAAAATTCCCGTGTCAAAGGGTTAATGCAAAACTTAATGTATTTCCTTAATTGTTTACCAATAAAAACACAAAGAGCTACATGTTTTTTTTAAATGTTAACGTGACATATAAATAACTCGATGTATTTAAAAAAGGTTTCATATTCTAATCCAGGAATATTTTCTGTTCCAAAGAATCGGTTGTATAATAACTACTTTTCCTTTGAAATGCCTTCCACTATCAATTCTAACATCGATGATTTTTGTCTGAAATTGTTCCAAAATCAACCGTTTCTATAGCCCCCAAAGTGAAAATGGTTGCTCTGGAAAAATTATGGAACTAACACTACACTCAAAAAAATAAGTTAGTACAAAAGTTAGTAAAAGGCTTATATATCAAGTGTACTAGTTTTCAGCATTTTTTTTGCTGAAATTCCGTTTTCTGCAAAAATTTTAGTTATTTTGCTACAAAAATTGTGCTGACAACCGCATTTATTGCGTGGACGACATCCAGATAGACAAGATGTAGATGTCGCAGCTTGTCTGGATGTAGTACAGACAACGGAAATGAAAAAAAGAAAAACGACTCTACACAATTTCTATATTTAAATTTTCAGCAAATAAAATAACTAAAGTAAAATGTCGCTACAAGTTTTTTGAGTTTTTTTTTCAGTCTAGTAATATTTAGCAATTTTTAGTGATTTTAGCAAGGATTTTTTTTCATTTGAAATCGACTAAGTGTTAGCAAAACTTTTGTTAAGATTACTATTTTTTTGGTAAAAAGCAGCTCGCTGATTTTCAGCAAACCTTTTTGCTGAAATTACCAACTTTTTTGCAAGCACGCTACTGACTAAAAATTAGCATTTTTGCTGACTTTACTGACTTTTTTTTTGAGTATAGAACATCTGGGACTAGTTCTAGAATTGATTCTCCATCAGTTATACTTTATATATGAGATCCGTGGCACGGGTTCGTGAACCAGTTACATGGCATCGGTTCTAGTAAAACAAGTGGCAGAACTGGTGTGATTGGCAACCGATTGTAAATAATTTAATATTTTAGATTGAGCCATCGATATAAAATTTTTTAGCATATTTGAAAATACCAATTTACTCTGCAATGAAATCAATGAAAGTTTGAAATTGAAACTCCTTCATTGGGTGTATGAAGGTTTCAATAAATAATAAGAAATTTTTCATAAAACTGCATCAATTCAATGAAAAGTTTTAATGGACCAATTCGAGCGAAACTTCATTGATTCAAAGTAAAAATTCATAACCTGAATATAAATAAAAAACATTGAACCAGAGGCTGAAAAACTGCTCTCACCTTTGAAAATTAGTTTTACTTTTTAAAACCGAAATCAGAAACTTTCTATTGTAGCTGTGTTTGTGCGGCAAACTATCAACGTTGGCTTATGTCATTCCCGTACAAATTTGGCATTAGTAACATTTAGAATGAAATTAAAATTAGAATATTACATACATATATTAGAAAAAAAAATTGAATTTTTAACTTTTGTCAATTATTTGTACATTTTTCGCATAAATTGAAATTATGTTCAGCACAAATGAAATTTCAACACTTTTCACAGCGTGTAGCAAAAAGATTTTTGTTATTTTTATATGTGCAGATGTAGCATCGGCCTCGTTTTGATGTAAATGGCGAATCTCCCGAATTCTTTTAATAACACTGGAAGCATCATTACTTTGAGGTTGTTTATTACGTTTAGTGATCTGTTTTTCAACGAGATTCAATCCAAGATCCTCGATAAAAAGGCGACGACGAATATTATGGTTCGTTTTAGAATTTTTCCAATTCGGGAACAATGCAATGAACGTCGCGAATGCATTCAACGCACTAACATCAAGCATGTTACAAATTACTGCCATTGGCCACCGATTGACTTTTCGTTTGCATGTGTACGTAGCCACCATTTGATCCATAGTATCAACTCCACTCTTGGTTTTGTTGTAGTCTTCAATGATGTTAGGTTTCTTCTGTTCACTATTCTCATTTATGCTGACAACATTGTGGTATGTACTGAGCAATGTCACAAATCGGTACCGGCGAGGAACATATGACAACAAAACTGCTTGCAATTTATGTTCATATACAACTTCTGTACACTCAAAAAATTGTATGAACTAAAATTAAGGTTTCACTTTATTAAAACAATGTATATGAGTTATTAATAAAAATGAGTTAAATTTCTTTCCAATAAGTAAAATTGCTTTCAAATAATGCAAATTTTATTTGATTTTAGTTTATCCAAAATTCGTATTAACTCAAAAATAATAAAACGTTTTCCTTAAATTTATTTTCTTGAATTAGGTTAAAATTTCTTAAAACTGTTGAAAAATGTATTTATTTTTAGTTAAAAATCTTAAATGTTAAGAATTTGGTTGAACTAAAAATTATGAAATTTAAAATTGTATGAAAAACTAAATTCAAATAATGAACTTCCTTAAATTTAGTTTAAACATTTTAACTTCTTTAAACCAAGTATAAACTTCTTAAATTCTATTGAAGATTTTCTTTCGTATTCCTGAAAATATTTTATAACCTATGGAATTCTTATTTGGTTTGTAGTTTGTATTATACATATAAGTATTTTAGTGTTGTGAAGAAAATTTAAGTAATGAATTTCACACAAATTTATATTAACGAAAAAAATATTAAAATTATTTTCGTCAATACTTTCGTAAAAAAAATATATGAAATTGATTACTTAGATTTTTGGTAGTGAAACTAAAATACTTATATATTTGAATATTTATACCTAATGAGAATTAAAAATTAATAAATAATACCTGCAATTTTTTGCATGGTTTTTTTTGGATATTCTTAATACGAGCATAACATATGAACTAAAAATAAGTTTATTCTGCGTTAGCACAAGTTCAAAGCATCTTTAAATTTAAGAACATTTGACTTGATTTTAAGACATGTATACTAAATTTAAGAACAAGTTTATACTAAATTTAAGTAAAATACATACTAAATTTTAATAAAATTTTCAGAAAAATTAAAACAGTATTTACTAAATCTCAGAAAAAATTTACTTAATTTAAGTTAATTGTTTTAACTTTTTTTTAAGAAAATTGTGTACTCGATTTAAGTTAAAATTTCCTTGGAGCCAAATCATTCCCAAATTTCTTTAAATTTAGTTCAAATGACCTAATATTTGGGAAACAATTTTTTCGGTGTATGATAAATTGGCTTTTGACGCATGTCGAGTGGAACTGAAGGAATTTCAGTCCTATTTTTCCTTATTGTTCCCAAGATAGTCATGCGATTCCTATGCAAATCTTCTGCCAATTCATACGAAGTGAAAAAGTTGTCACACGTTACATTTCTGTCAGAAAGTCCTTCCACCAAATCCAAAACAACTCGACGTCCGAGATTGCGTTCAGGAGTGGCATTACGATTCCGACCAACATAAATTTGTGTGTTGTATGCATACCAGCTTTTTGAGTCGCATTGCACCCAAATTTTGATGCCATATTTCGCCGGATTGGATGGAATATACCGATGAAACGGACATCGCCCACGATACGGAACTAACTGTTCATCTACGGTAATGTTTTTTCCTGGTGTGTATACAGCTTTCAAATTATGATTCCATTTATCGTATACATTTCGAATCGGTGCCAATTTGTCTTGAACAGAAGTACTTGTAGATGCAGTGTTGGCCATACGTTGTTCGCGGTCATCAAATCGAATGCAACCATGGATACGCTTGAACATTTTCAAAGACATTGTTGCTCTAAATATTGGCCGACCAGTTTCTTCATTAAAGAGTTTAGCGACACATTCAACGTATGACCGATACCAGTGGGTTTCTATACCACTCTTCCTCTGTTAACCTTTACTCTTTATTTTTGTTCGTGAAGTCGGGAAAGCAAACTAAAACATGTTGGTAAACATTGTAAAAAAATGAGAGATTGAGTGTTTTTTTACACATTTCCCTACATACCCAGCAAAATATTGGTAATGACACCTCATTACTATCTGCATTACCAAAAATGATATATCATTACCTCTTGCATTATTTTATAATATAAAATAATGACTTCCTAATAACGGGCTATTGTATTCATTGTTTCTCAATATAAAATAATGACTTACTCGTAATAGTTTAAATAAGTACTGTTTACACAGCTACATTTTATAAATTCTTATTTATTATATGTAAATATGTTTTATATTTAAATTTTTATGGCGAGTCCTAAAATCACGCACTAGAAAATCTTAGGGGGTTATTTTGTAAAACGCAACGCCTTGCGTTGCGTTGTTTACCATACAATTTGTTTTTGTAACAACAATTTACACACAATTCAAAATAACCTACTTAAATTTTTGTGAATGTATTTCTTTAAACTAATAGTATTTGTGTAACTCCTTATTTTTAAGAATCAAGTAAGCAATCGGATAACCACTTATAATTCAACTTTTTGTAAGCAGGTGTGTAACCACTTATTATTCAAAATCTCATAACTACTTATTTCTCATTTTTTCGTAAGCGAGCGGGTAAGCGTGACTACTTATAAAAACGACCATGCCAAACAAAAATAATGAGTTTAGACGCCAAAAAATAAGTTGTGCGGAGCTATAAATTTCTATTATATAACCACTTATTTGGTAATGAAAGATTTTGCTGGGTATATAAAAAGCATTGAGGTTGAGTAAGTTTTTTCAGATTTTTAAGAGAATTTTCAGACTTTTAGGAGGATTTAAGAGATTCCAATGTTCCAATGGTGAAAATGAATTATATATTATTTGTATAGTAAAATAAATTATTTACAAAATTTTCAAATAATATTAACTAAAATTATTAAAAACATAAGTTGATTTAAAGCTCGCTCGCTCGGGCTCTTGCTCTTTTCAAAAAAAGAGCAGAGCCCAAAAAAAAAGCTCGCTCTTTTTTTTAAAACGAGCTAAAAAAATTTAGCTCGGTCTTATATAAAAATGAAAGTAGCTAAAAAAATATAGCTTCCTCAATTTTTTAAAACAAGCGAGCTCAATGATTACGCTCAAAAAATGAAAAAGAGCTTCACAAAAAAAGGCTCTTTTCCAAAAAATAAATCAAGTATTATGAAAACGTAAGCTCTTTTCAAGTAAATTTGAAAACTCTTTTGGCTTGTTTAAAAAAAAAATAAATTAAATATTTAGATATTAAATACAGCATTTCCAATAGAATTTCAAAATAAATGTTAAAAATTGTTAACTAAATAGATATGTAAGGGACTAAAATACCCAAATTTTATACAAAGTATGGTGATTGTTTGCAAAAAAAATTTTTGCAAAAAGGAAAATATTTGCATTAACATATTCGTTTGCAGAATGTTAATCGCCAATTAAGTCTTTTAATTTTTTTTAATTTATAATAATTTATAATTTATGGGACTAATAACAACGACTATATAGACTAAAGACAAACCACCATCCTCAACTGCTGTTAAAAAGTCTCTTTAATTTTATATGCAAACTGGTTTTAAGAGAAACAGTTTTTAGTGTTTTTTTTAACGCGTATTTTTTAATATTAATAAGCAAAATTTTGTGCTAATTATACAAAACTAATGCAGATAACATATCAAACAACACAAGTGCACTTTACAATTTAATTAAAATTGCTTAAAAACAATAAAAATAATTAATTAAAAATACCATTTTTTCACGTTTTTTGTTATTTTACATTGAAACTCTCTTAAAACCAGTTCAGTTTTTCAGATGAGAGCCGTGGATAGTACCTGCTAATAATACCCATTTCATACAACAAAATTTGGCGGCTAGTTGCTAAAAAAAGAAACCGCGAAAAAAAATTTAAAAAAGGAAAATTTTTTTATCAATATAGTTGTTTGCAGAATGTAAGTTGCTGGTTAAGTTTTTAATTCAATTTTTGCACCATAAGGTATTTTTTCGCGTTCCGCCATTATTTTGCAATTTTTTAAGTTCGGTTTTTTAAAATTTATAATCTTGCGTCTATAATACCCACTTCATAAAATAAAATTTGGCGGGTAGTTGCTAAAAATAATTAAACAAGTAAGCTTACTCGCCAACAAACAAAAAATCAAAAAATATGTGGTTACATATATCCTTACCAGTGTTTAAAAAATATTGAGTCTAAAAATAGATTTCAAAAAATTTTCAAAAAAATATAGAAAATTATTTTCTATTTGAAATAATGATAAAAATAAGTCATTATCAGTAACTCATTATTATATGTTTTAAAATAATGCAGAAGGTAAGTGGGTGTCATTACTGGTAGTCCAAAAAATAATGATATGTCATTACCGTTTCTACACTGGATATTTTATATTCATATACGTAGAAAAGAATATGTCAAAAATGAGCCAATTAATCGTATTTTAAATTTATTAAATATTCTTTATAATGAAAAAGATCTTAGTTTAGATTTTTCGAAATCAAAAGATAGTTTTAAATATAATTTATTAACTTATTTAAAATAGTTATAAGTAAATTTTATCTAGCCTGTAAGGATTGTGTTTTCCATTGGCTGAATAATCCCAGCAAAATCTTTCATTACCAAATAAGTGGTTATATAATAGAAATTCATAGCTCCGCACAACTTATTTTTTGGCGTCTAAACTCATTATTTTTGTTTGGCGTGGTCGTTTTTATAAGTAGTCACGCTTACCCGCTCGCTTACGAAAAAATGAGAAGTAAGTAGTTATGATATTCTGAATAATTAGTGGTTACAAACATGCTTACATAAAGTTAAATTATAAGTGGTTATCCGACTGCTTACTTTATTCTTAAAAATAAGGAGTTACACAAATACTATTAGCTTCAGGAAATACATTCAGAGAAATTAAAGTTTTTGCTAGAGTGTAATTTTAGTACTCGTCATAAAAATTTTAACACAAAACATATTTACATGTAATAAATAAAGGGTTTTTCAATAAGAGCGCTACAAAAGTAAAAAAGTTTAAATAAAACAAAAACGGTTTTGGATATCAATGAAATTCTTTATTCCTGTGAAAGTACGTTCGATGCCATTATGTATGGAAATCGATCTCTTTTGCATGGCCACCACGGGCACGCTTGCAGAAGTCCAGACGCTGAACCCAATTTTCTACGGTTTTCAAGCATAAATCGGCCGATACTGCTGCAATTTCACGTTCGATATTCGTACGAAGTTCATCAATCGTCGCTGGCTTGTTGGCATAGACCATAGATTTGACGTAGCCCCACGCTCAATTGTTGATCTGCTAGGACGATTATGACGACCATAAATTGGACGTAGCGCTCTTAACGTTGAGGCCACTGACTCCGAATTTCGGTAGTAAATTTTAATAATTTCGACTCGTTGTTGGCTCGTATATCTTTCCATCATGAAATGGCAAACCTTACTGAAGAGAAATGTCAAAAGAGCGGCAAGAAATATGGCGTCGTTTGCTGTCCCTGTCTTTCTACTTTTGCAGCGTCCCTGTTGAACAACCCTTTATAAATGTATAAAATTTAACTTTGTAAAAAGTACTTATTTAAACTATTACGAGTAAGTCATTATTTTATATTTAGAAACAATGAATACAATAGGCCGTTATTAGGAAGTCATTATTTTATATTATAAAATAATGCAAAAGGTAATGATATATCATTTTTGGTAACGCAGATAGTAATGAGGTGTCATTACCAATATTTTGCTGGGTGGTGCCATTTAAACAGTATATTGTCATATAAGGTGCCATTTAAGCAATATATGGTCATAAATGGTAACTCAACTACAATATTAACTGTATTTCAGAAGCTATTAATTGCGTTTCATAAATTTTAAATGTATTTGAGAAATTATGGAATGTATTTCAGAAATTATTAATTGTATTTCAGAAATAATCAAATCTATTTAAAAACTTGTTGATTGTTTATCATAGTTAATAGAGAAAAATTTCTAAATTACATTTCATAATTTCTGAAATACAATTGATAATTTCTGAAATACAGTTTGATAATTTCGGAAATACAATTAATAATTTCTGAAACAGACTTGATAAAACTGAACTTCAATTGACTAGTTCTGAAATACAATTCATAAATCTGAAAAATAATTGATAAGTTCTGAAATACAATTGATAAAACTGAAATTCAATTGATTATTTCTGAAATACAATTAATAAATCTTAAAAACAATTAATACAATTTAAATGGTGTAGAGCGTTAAAAAGATGTAAATAAAATTATTTTATTCAAAGATTTCAATTTAATAAAAAAATAAATATATAATTTTATAAAAAAAATTTTAATTTTATAAAAAGAAATTCATTTTGTAAAAAAAATGCATATCGAACTCGAGACCTTCTGAGTTTAAACCTTATTTTAACAAAATATTGTAATTTTTATAAAATCAGTGCTCTGCCAGTGTATTATTTTTTGAACAGTTGGCAATATATGTCTGGGATCTTATTTAATCCCAAATAAATGGAGAGGTAGTACCAAATATAATGCGGCATCTAATTTTATCTGTCATTTTTATGGATAGTTTTAGATGTCAATCCCCAAATATATTGCTGTTTCTAATTCTATCTGCCATTTTAATACCTAAATAAATTGCTGGATCTAATTCGATCTGCAATTTATGGGAAAATTTAAGATTTTACCAAATCACTAAATATATCACTGGATTCAATTCGATCTGCAACTTATTGAAAAAGTTAAGATCTTACGCAATCCCGAAATATATTACTGGATCTAATTTCATCTGTTATTTTTTTCATAAATTTAGATCTTACGTAATCCCCAAATATAATCCTCGATCTTATTCGATCTGCCGTTTTCCAGATAAAGTTAGATACAACTTAATCCTGAAATATATATGTGACCTTCTCCGAGAAAAGGGACCTAGTGTGTGAAAATTAAGTTTTGAGAAGAACGCATTTAAAGTTTCATAACGCATTATCACTTTAAACACACCTTCAGTTGGGAGATGCGATTTGGTATGGTTAGGTGCCTCAACTCATTTCATCTTATTCTACACCCTTTTAGGTACCAGAATCCACTCTTAAGTCCAAACCAGTTTTTTGACATACTAAGTCCCTTTTCTCGGAGAAGGTCACATATACCTAGATTTACTTTTTCGCATAAATTTAGATCCAAGTTTATCCCCATATATATTGCTGGATCTAATTCGATCTGCCATTTTTCTGATAAATTTAGATCCAAGATTATCCCCAAATATATTGCTGGATCTAATTCGATCTGCCATTTTTCGGTTAAATTTAGATCCAAGTTTATGCCCATATATAGTGCTGGATCTAATTCGATCTGCCATTTTTCTGATAAATTTAGATCCAAGTTTATCCCCAAATATATTGCTGGATCTAATTTGATCTGCCAATGTTCGGATCAATTTATATCCAAGTTTATCCCCAAATATATTGCTGGATCTAATTCGATCAGGCATTTTTCTGATAAAGTTAGATCCAAGTTTATCCCTAAATATATTACTGGATCTAATTCGATCTGTCATTTTTCGTATCAAATTAGATCTAAGTTCATCCACAAATATATAGCTGGATCTAATTCGATCTGCCATTTTTCGGATCAAATTAGGTCTTATTAAATCCCAAAATATATTGCTGGATCTAATTTGATCTGCCAATTTTCTATTCAATTTATATCCAGGTTTATCCACAAATATATTGCTGGATCTAATTGGATCTGCCATTTTTCGGATAAATTTAGATCTAAGTTAATCCACAAATATATTGCTGGATCTAATTTGATCTGCCATTTTTCAGATCAATTTATATCTAAGTTTATCCACAAATATATTGCTGGATCTAATTCGATGTGCCATTTTTCGGATCAAATTAGATCTAAGTTTATCCCCAAATATATTGCTAGATCTAATTCGATCTGCCACTTTTTCGGATCAAATTAGATATAAGTTTATCTACAAATATATTGCTGGATCTAATTCGATCTGCCAAAATTGAGATCAAATTAGATATAAGTTTATCCACAAATATATAGCTGGATCTAATTGGATCCGCCATTTTTCGGATCAAATTAGATCTAAAAATATCCCCAAATATATAGCTGGATCCGCCAATTTTCGGATCAAAATAGATCTAGGTTTATCCCCAAAGATATCATTGGACCTCCCAATTTTGAGATATAACTTGATCTTAGTTTATCCCCATATACACAATTGGATCTAATACGATATGATTGGATACACCCAATTTTGAGATCTAATTGGATCAGCTAGATATTACAGCAGATCGTAAACAATATCAAATTGGATATGATTAGATATTGCGCGAGATCAATTTTTTTTACTCGGGTATCTATAAATTCAGAATCACTTATATATCCTAACAACTATCAAAAAAAAAAAAAAATAGTTTTTTTAAAAAACCTCCATAATCCCAGCAAAAATATAGAAATGTTAACCTCATTTCGGAACGGAGGTAGTAGTTTTATAATAATCTTAAAAATTACGGTTATAAAATAGCTTTTATAACCGTAATTGATGCAAAACATTTTAAAAATCAACGATATCTAAAAACAAGAAAATTCAACTTTTCAAATAATTATGTATATTTAAACAAATTTTATAAATTAAAAAAAAAATAAATATTTTTGCATTTTTCTAACGGCTTTAGCCGAAAATTGGCTTAGCCGATTATTGTCGGCGGCTGAATTGGCTTGGCATAGGTGTCGGCTGGCGGCGACTAACCGGCTGAAGTCGGCTGGCTTGTATCTCTGCTCTACACTGCAAGGTAGAAGAGATCAGGAATAAGTTAAGTTTAATGAAAAACAAAAAATACATAATCTCTCGATTTATCTCGTTATCGCAATTTCGACATATGTACATTAGAGTGGGCTGAACTTTGCCGAATTGCGAATTTCAAAAACGGGGGGTGCGGAAAAGTTGCGTATGCGTCCACTAACCAGTAAAAAATAAAAATTTTGAAAATCGGTTCACGTTCAAGGTCCCCGCAAAGCGGTTGAAATTTCGAAATTTCGGAAAGTTTAAAAAAAATCCTTAAATTTTGTTAAAAAATATTTGTTGTTGTGATATATTATTTCTAATAAATTATAGTTCGCTGAATCCAAAAAAAAAATAAAAAGTTTTTAATCGGCCGAAGGGGTTCTGAAATATTGCTATTTGAATTTTGCTGAAAAACACGTTTTTTCATTTTTCAGTCGAGCCTTCAAAAACTTAGTCTAAAAATGTTTTTAATTTTTTTCATTTTTAAATCTACTATCTATATAAAATTGTCTTTCATTTGAGTGTAAAAAAGTTTAAAAATGTTGAAGGATATTCCAAGGACGCTGCTGTAAAAATGTTCACAGTCAAAAGTGATTGTTTTTTGTGATCACTGTTTTCTTATTAAGTGATCAGAGATTTTACCCATTTATTGTTTTGGATCAACATAAAATAACATTTTTATGACTGGTCCATCTTTTTTAATAATTTGGGGTATTTTGATAATAAATATAAAATAGGGTGATCGGATCTCGAGATTTCGGACACAATGCTCGAAAAGTATCCTGTTGTATTAAAAGAATATTTTTGAATAAAATTAAATAGTTTTAAATAGTTTTTTAGCATAGTTTTTTTGTAAAAGTTTTGAAAAATATTTTATACACTGTGCCTCAAACCTACTAAATTAGAATTAAGAAAAATACATATTAATGACAATATTAATTCTATTTGGTCTATACGACGCGTTTGAAAAAACAACCATTTACTATAAAAATAAAGATGCCCTGTTGACTGTCCGTCTCCAATATACACAAATTGCCTGCAGTTGTACGTACATACCATACGTCAATGTGGCAATATTTGTGAAAAGGTGACACGGAGGAAATAAGAAGATAAACAGAGTAAATCTGAAGTAGAATGTTTGTATGTGTCTGTTTGATCACTTCTGAAATTATTCATATAGAGACAATCTGGCAATAAAAATATAAACAATAATACAATTTAATGGAAGATCACTGATGAAGCCTGTCCATAAAAAGGCAGAACTAGATCTAGTCTGATTTGCAAATTTAATGTGTTTATAACTTTTGAGGAAGGTTTATTCTTCTTCTTAACCTCAAACCTACTAAATTAAAATGGGTATAGTTTTAGTCTCAAAAATCGCACAGAAACACATATTTTTTGCATTTAAAAGTTTTTTGGCTTCGTTCAGTTAATTTTTATAAATAGAAGTTTTATTTTGTGTATTTGTGATATGGAGTATATGGTTTAACCCATTTTCTGCCAAGCATGGATTCCGTGATTATTTTCTGACAAAACTTCGTAGAAGGATAGGTAGACGTGTCTTTAGAGATATGTTGGTAAAAAATGGATTAAACAATTTAAATAATGTTTCTCATAGTTTTGTTACTTGATTTTAATAGTGAAATTATCTTTTAATACTTTTTGGACAAAGGTCTTTTAAAAGGTCCCAGCACTTGTATGTAATGCTTTACAAACTACTTCTTCCACTGCTTCACAAGTATCTGTTAGTGTATTTTTACTGCTTTTTTAGAAGTTATTCTGAACAAGATCAACAAATTACTTCTTTCATTGCTTCTTAAATATCCGTTAGTATATTTTTACAGCTTTTTTAGAATTACTTCTGAACAACATCCAAAAAATCACTTAAGTATTGCTGCTAAAGAGTAATTGCTCTAAAAGTGATCGTAAAAAGTGATTTTCGTATCATTAGGCATTTCCAAACAGAGGGTCGCGGGATCGATTTCCGGCGGGACCAATAATTTGTTTCCATTTTTTTTATTCTGTTAATTTTTTTTAAATTCAATATTTTTTTCATTTTTAAAAATATGTATATATAAAAAAAATTGTAAGAATTTGCTTTTTATGCAACTGTGAAAATAGTACTGAAAACAATATTGAATTGGAGTGCACCTTTTACACTTGTTTAATAAGTACTTTTATTGAAGAGAATAAGGAACAATATCTAGCAGTAACAAAGTGTCGTTTTTATGTCACTCAACTTTCATATCAAAGAATAGCTCAGCGGTAGAGCGCTAGACTAGCAATCGTGAGGTCGTAAGTTCGATACCCGATGGCGGCAATAAAAAACTTTTGTAAAATAAAAAACACATCATTTTTTTGCGAAGAATGTTGAAGTTATAATACTCCTCACCTATGACAACTCAATGTTAAATTCATTAGTGTTTATGTTAAAAAAGAAGTGCATCTAGATCATCAATTATGGTGCTTTTTCTACTGCTTCGGCATCTCTTTTTTGCTGGGGTTTTATTACAAGTTTATAGATTATCGGAAAGGTTTAATATTTAAAGTAAATTACATCATTATTATTTTTATTTCAAATGGAGTGCGCCATTCCAATATGATCCTAGACTAATTTCAAAGCACAACAATAATTTCAAACGCGAAATGAAAGTAAAATTCCAGAGGATTTTGTAAAGTTAGCTCGTGTTTTTATTTTATGACCTCTTGAAATATCTGTGTGGCGCGAAAGCCCAAAAATGTTGCACATTTTAAGAGTTAGGAACTAGAGATGGGCGCGTAAGTGAATTTTGACTCACGCTCACGCACGCTCACGAAAGAAAAATAATAATCACGCACGACTGTCGCACGAAATTTTTTTATAATCACGCTCACTCACGCTCACGTGATTAATTTTAATCTGAATCACGCTCACGAAGTACTCACGCTCACGAAATACTCACGAAAAATATGAAATTTGTTTTTATCCATGGATGGCAACCGAAACGATGCGGTTATCGGTAAGGGTAACGCTATTTTAGATTATTTCGGTAACGGTATTTTAAGGGTAACGCTATTTCATTTATTTCCGTATCGGTATTTTAAGGATAACGGGTTTTTAGTTATTTCGGTAACGGTATTTAAAGGATAACAGTTTTTAAGGGTAATAGTATTTCAGTTATTTCGTTACCGGTATTTTAAAGATAGCGGTATTTCTGATATTTCGGTAACGGTATTTTAGGGGTAACGGTAGTCAGTTGAAAGGGTTTTGAATCGATAACGGTATTTTAGAGATATTGCCTGCCAACCCTATTTTTATCTTAATTATTTAATGAAACTTTCTTTATTGAATATAAGTTTTATTTATTTAGGGCCATTAATAATAAACAAATTAACCTAAAGTTTGAGCTAACTTAGAGTTACAGATATCAAATTCCATACAAATTTTAATTTTTTAACTTTCACTTTGTGTTAACTTCAAGTTATTTGTTTATTGTTAATGGGGGTTAGAATTAAAATTAGCTTAACTATAAAAAATTTTGTTAAAAATTTAACTAATATGCAAGTGCTTGTGCAAATATAAATATTACTGACACTTTAGAAAAACTTTAATTTTCTATTGTTGATTACACTATTCGACAGTCAAAAACGGGATGGGATGAAACCAACGGGAAATGTTATATCGGTCAAAAACAAGTTATACGTGTCCCGGCGTTTCGCTGGGTCATCCCTAGGAATCGAGATATATCTTTTTTTGACATAACTCGAGAACCACTAGTCCGATTTTGCTCAAACAATTTTAAAAAAATTAAAAATTACAATTCCTTTAATCTGTTCATATAACGTTTTTCTATATACTCAACAGTTTTGCCGGTAAAAATAAATGTTTGTTACCGCTACCATAAAAATCAATAACCTTTTGGTTATTACTTTTTTTAATATTTTAGGCAAAAAATATTTTTTTCTTCACGCACAAAAATTTACTCACGCACGTCTCACGCACGAACATCTTTTTTAACTCACGCTCACGGCTCACGTACGACTCACGTGAGTGCTATCATTTTAACTTACGATCACGCGTGAATCACGCGTTACACGAAAATTCCGTGTCACGCGCCCATCTCTATTAGGAACTCTCTCGCGTTCACGAATAAGTTAAATTTCAACTGTTCTTTTCGGTTCTTTTATTTTATTCGGAATTATCAAACAAACCACTGACATAATATAATCTTATACTGATAGAAAAATCCTAAAAAAAAATAGCAAAAAAAGGTACTTAAAATTAGTTAAAAGGGACCCTGCACAGAAAGCTTTTGAAATTAGTAAATCCTTTTTGCTAAATATTAGTAAGATAAGTACAGCAAAAATGCAACTGTTTTAGTAATATTTGAGTTAAATTTCGTTTAATTGAATTGCAAATTTACCTTGCTAATATTGGCTAAAAAATATTGCTGAATATTAGTAGACAAAAATCAGTTGAATTTGAATTTGAGTTGAATACAAATAGCGGTCTCTCCTGCTACAATAAACAGAAATATTTGCTAGAAAATAGTAGACTGCTTTCTGTAGTGCAGGTTTTTATTCGCATTAAGAAAATAAAAAAAAATACTAAAAATTTTAAATTCTTTGTGATGGTTTGGTCGACTAATTTCCAAGACATTTTTTGCTGATTTTAGCAGGGTAAATTATCGTTTTCGATTAACTAAAATATAGCTGAAATTTTGTAAATTTAACAGATTTTTCTTGCTGTTTGTATCTTTATAATGTTTAGCAAACAGATTCTGCTTGCTAAACAGCTATTTTTTCAACAAAAATTTTTGAAGACTTTTATATTAGTGTATGAAAAACTGAAAATATTTCTCGAATGAACGAGTGAACTAAAAAAACACACTAGTTCAAAAATAAAATTGATTGAAATGAACTGCGAACTATAATGCCAAATTCTAGTCATTTTTATTCCAATTATTTGTTTGTACAAAATGTTTTATTTTGTGTGAGAATTTCCGAGTGTCCTCACATTTTTACTCAATATTTCTAATTTTTTTTACTATAGACTAACACTCAGGCAATACCCCCTACTTATGCTAGTGCATTGTGTTAGAATTAGGAAAATAGAATAGATTTCGACAATTTTTAACACCAAACTGCTAATAACAAACAATTAGGCCTTTTTTTATTTAATCACTGGATTTACTCACCGATATAATGTACAAGAAATTCATTAAATTTTGTAAAAATGTGAACACACCTTACGGGGAATAAGGAGTCAATTGCCCTTCAAGGACCTATCCCGTGACCGGTCAGCCGAAGGCATATTACTAAATTAGTACAAATATGAACCAAAGAGAATGAATTAATTTTCTAAGTATTTTCTGGTTCGTTACTTTCACAGTTGCTTTTAAAAAACTTGACCGATACCGAAATTAAAAACAAAATTCGAGGCATATTTTTCAAAATATTTTTTTATTTATTTTAATCTTTTATTTATTTTGAACTTTATTTTTTTATGATTTGCTTATTTTAGCTCTTATTTTAAATTTTTATAATTTTTTGCTAAAAAATTTTAAGTTTTGTATTTTCATCGTTTTTTAATGTTAAAGCTGTTTTAGTTTTAACAATTGGTAATTTTCTTTTTAACTTAAGGGCAATTTTTTAAATTCTTATTTATATTATCAGATTTTTTGAAATAATTTTCTAATTTTTAATTGATTTTTTAATTTAATTATGGCCAACGCAAAAAACAAGTCAACTGCCATTAAGGGACCTATCCCATGACCGGTCAATCGGAGGCATATTCAAGGCACTTCCACCATATTTGTGTGTGTTTTCTTTTCTATTTTTTTCTTTTCCATGTTTTTTTTATTTGCTGTGTGTGTGTTTGTTTTTTCTTTCTCGTTTTTATTTGAACAGAAACGAAAAATATATAACTTAACCATCAACCAGCCATCACGCATAAGCAACATTAGCTCAGACGGTAGAGCGTTTGCCTTACAAGCAGAAGGTTGTGTTATCGAGCCCTACTTCGACGCCAAGTAGATTATTTTTAATTCTTAATTTTTTATTAGTTTATATAAAAAGCTATTTTTAGACACACCACCTTACTGCCACAATGTGTCTAAACTGTGGCAATTGGTCATTTCCAATGACAACGCCATGTTAAAGTGATATGTCTCTTTCAAACAAAAAGACCGATCAACGACCGGTCTCCGCCCCCTTGGGACCTATCCTTCCCCCGTAGGGCAGGAATTGAAATAATAAGCTAAATTTAAAATGGATTTAAAAATAAATAAATCCGTTTCGGATTTAGCTTAATTTTATTCCAGAAATTGCATTTTCGCAAAGTTTAAATTTTTTCACATTATATTAGGGAATAAGTGTTAGATTTGGATAAAAATATGCAATTTTTAAAATTAAAAAACAAAATGTGAATTTTTTGAGAAGATAAAATAAATCTAAAAATAAACCCAGTAAATACCCTACGGGGAAAGGGACCGGTCCCAGATGACACGCAGGATAGGTCCCAAGGGGGCGGAGACCGGTCGCAGATCGGTCATTTTGTTTGAAAGAGACATATCACTTTAACATGGCGTTGTCATTGGAAATGACCAATTGCCACAGTTTAGACACATTGTGGCAGTAAGGTGGTGTGTCTAAAAATAGCTTTTCAAATAAACTAATAAAAAATTAAGAATTAAAAATAATCTACTTGACGTTGAAGTAGGGCTCGATAACACAACCTTCTGCTTGTAAGGCAAACGTTCTACCGTCTGAGCTAACGTTGCTTATGCGTGATGGCTGGCTGATGGTTAAGTTATATGTTTTTCGTTTCTGTTCAAATAAAAAAGAGAAAGAAAAAACAAACACACACAGCAAATAAAAAACATGGAAAAGAAAAAAATAGAAAATAAAACAACATTAACACACACACAAATATGGTGGAAGTGTCTTAAATATGCCCCCCGATTGACGGGTCATGGGATAGGTCCCTTAATGGCAGTTGACTTGTTTTTTGCGTTGGCCATAATTAAATTAAAAAATCAATTAAAAATTAGAAAACTACCTCAAAACCTCTGATAATATAAATAAAAATTTTAAAATTCCCCTTAAGTTACAAAGAAAAGTTAAATGAAATACCAATTGTTAAAACTAAAACAGCTTTAATATTAAAAAATCGTTGAAAATACAAAACTTAAAATTTCTTAGCAAAACATTATAGAAATTTAAAATAAGAGCTAAAATAAGCAAATCGTGAAAAAATAAAGTTAAAAATAAATAAAAGAGTAAAATAAATAAAAAATATTTTTAAAAATATGCCGCGAATTTTGTTTTTATTTAGGTATCGGTAAAGTTTTTTTAAAAGCAACAGTGAAAATAACGGATCAGAAAATACTTAGAAAATTAATTCATTTTCTATTGTTCATATTTGTACTAATTTAGTAATATGCCTTCGGTTGACCGGTCACGGGATAGGTTCTTGGAGGGCAATTGACTCCTCATTCCCCGTAGGGTATGAATAAAAAGCAACTGATAGTGCCTCTTTGTGACGAGATCGTGATTAAAATAGACACATGTTTCAAGAGGCCATCAAATTAAAAACCGAGCTAGATTTGCAAAGCACTTTGAGGGATTTGTTTTAGCAACAGCGTACTTTCATTTTGCATTTGAAACATTGATCTGACCGCGAAGATCATTTTGCAAGATCTTCTAAAACCGCGGAATATAGTTTTGTTAAATATTCTGCAAGAAGCTTCTTGGGACAAATCCGAATTTATATATGTATTTAATTTACAGTCACTTCCAGAATAAATTTCTTGTTTCTCCTAAAGTACGCTTTTTCATGGACAGCTAACAATTTTAATTTAAAAAAAAATATGAAAATCCAACATTAACTTAGGTTGGAAAAAAGTTGTAAAATGTCGAATTATGCCAAATTATCAGTAACAGCTTGTGCTTGCAAGCAGGAAACCTGTAATTTTTAAGTAGAACTGAAGGTTAGTTTATCAATTTTATGTTTGGATGACAAAATTTTATGTTTATATAATAAATATGTCGAAAACTATTAGTAGTAATAATAAAAAATAGCCACTTCTCAATTAAAAGTTGCTAAAAAAATTTCTGTTTCCTATTTGCAGTCACATTTTATAAATTTTTTCTCAGTAAAAGAGAGGATTGCATTCTATTTATTTTCTAACCTCTTTGATTATGCCTAGCACACATAACTATTCAAGATTTTTACAAAAAAAAAAACAAAAAAAGAGTTTCTATCGCCACCAAAAAGCTTAGAAAAATTTTTAGAAAGCACACTCAGATAAAAAAGTTAGTAAAAAAATTTGTAAACAGTTTCCAATCGAACTTTACTATTTTTATACTGATTTTTAGTACAATTTTTTTAGTAATCATTTTTGCTATTCTCTTTTTACAAATTACGGATTTTTTTTACTAAATCTCGCTGCTGATTTTAGCAAAACATTTTACTAATTTTTCAAAACCGAGTCCTAAATAAATATACTAATATAATTTTTTTTTTTACAATTCTTGTTTAGTTTATATTTGTTACTATTGATATATTCTTAGTTTGGAAATAACACTCAGAAAATTTCATTGTACAGTGATGTGCAATAAAATAGAGCCATTCAAGTTTTTTCTAATTTTATTCTCGTTGCCTTTATTTTTATAGATCAAAATAGTGGATAGATTCGCCCAAAAATACGAGGAGATAGTTCAGAAAATTATGTAGAATTTTAACGTGATGTTTGTTTTTTATATTTTGTTACTTGTTTTAAGTAGGCGTGGCTTCTAATGAAAAATAAGCAATATCGACCTTCTATCAAATTACGTGGTAAAATTTTGCGAGTACTGAACAGTTCTGAAAAAACTGTATACTTTTGGAATTCCTATAAAATTTCCTTAAGTCTTGCGTTATTCTTTTCTACAAATGGTCGCCAGTCTTAAAATGACAGTGCCTTAAACTTGACCAAATTTTTCTTTGTTTTTAGCGATTTTAAAATAAAGTTAACAACACTGAAACTTTAAAGTGAATAGGCTTATTCTATACTTACCGCGATATAACAAATCAGTCGGCCTTTTTTTACGTTATAGTATAAAGCATTCCGTGTTTAAATTTCAGTGTTGTTAACTTTATTTTAAAATCGCTAAAAACAAAGAAAAATTTGGTCATGTTTAAGGCACTGTCATTTTAAGACTGGCGACCATTTGTAGAAAAGAATAACGCAAGACTTAAGGAAATTTTATAGGAATTCCAAAAATACACAGAACTGATCAGTACTCGCAAAATTTTACTATGTAATTTGATAGAAGGTCGATATCGCTTATTTTTCATTAAAAGCCACGCCTACTTTAAACAAGTAACAAAATAAAAACACAAACGTCACGTTAAAATTCTACATAATTTTCTGAACTATCTCCTCGCATTTTTGGGCGAATCTATCCACTGTTTTGATCTTTAAAAATAAAGGCAACGAGAATAAAATTAGAAAAAAACTTGAATAGTTCTATTTCATTGCACATCACTGTATCTCCAATGCATAAAAAGCTACCCAGGTAGAAAAATACAAACGGCACAATGTCGGCCCGGTATTGGAGACGGTAGTACATGTACTGGCAATGCGTCGGATTTTCAACTTTCACTGTACTGTCATGTTGTCGAAATGATAACACCAATAAACGCTTGGCCATAGTTATTTCCCAACGTTGGCGCAGGCTTGGGATTTTATTTTTTTTGGTATTATCCCAGTACATTTAATAACAATTTTAGTAGTTTGCTAGTACTTTACTGTCCTTTTAGTGTACATCACACATTTTTAATGCATTCTGTCGAAGCTTTACAAGAAAAGTATGGTTATGTCTCTCTTACATAAATAATTATGTAATAGATGCAAAAATACATAAAATTTATAAAATTGTTAATTTTAATAAATTAAAAAAAGTTCGCTAATTTTCAGAAAACAGTACTGGCAAAGTACGTTTTAAGTAGTACCGCCATTTCGTAAAAAACAGTGCCCTTCCAGTACAATTTTTGTTGCAACGTCGGCAATTTCTGCCTGGGTAATAACTGGAGAATCGTTTGCAATTTTGACTCCAAATTTCAAGTACGATGAAGTAATTATACGCTTGTTACAATCAAAAGAAAAAAAAATTTTTTTAGATTTTACAGTTTTTGTTTTTTTAGTACATACAATTTTATGCTAATTTCAGCATATTGATTTTAAATTACAGTTTACAACAATTTACTGAAATTTAGTAGCTGCAACTAATTATTTATAATAATTTCATTGTACTAAAATTATGATAAATCTATTTTGAATTGCAGTTTACATAAATTTTACTAAAATTTAGTAGCGGCTACGAGCCCCCAAGCCCCCCCCCTAGCTACGTGCCTGCCACTGAGTAACCGCGGTGTTAAAAATAAATGACTGGCAGAACACTCTTTTGGGACGCTTTGTCAGCGTTTGCAAACAGCGTTTTGCCAGTATTTGTTTTACAAAAATTCCGGTGGTTTATAAAAAAAACACTGGCAATGAATGGGCTTAGAGTGCTATGCCAACTTTAGCAACAAGTGGTTATCCAGTGTCCCTAGTCAAAAATTGCAGCGGTACAAAAATCAATTCACTGGTAGAGCAATGATTTTATAAAAATGACGCTTCGTTAAAAAAAAGTTTGTAGTGAGAAGGTTTAAATTTAAATTTTGTTCCCAAAAACTTTTTGCGAGTGCTAGCATTTTAGTACAGCCAGTAGTTGTCCAGCTGTTATTATTCATTTACGTTTTAGCCAGGGTTTAAAAAACTACGATTCAAAAAATATTTTTGCTTTTTACTACTGCTACTACTACAAACAATTCATGTAGCTTTAGTAAAAGCATCTGCCTGCTACTTAGTTTATACAAAGTAAGCAGTCATTGTTTTTGATCAACTTGATTTTTGTTCTTGTGCTACTGCTACCACTACAAACAAAACACGGAGCATTTGTAAACAGTAAGAGCAGAAAAACGAAATGAACAACTACTACTGCTACTGCTACAACTACTACCACTGTTGGTAAAAGTGGCACAAAAGTGCCATTTGTGGCACTATTGAATGTTCAATGGCACCATGGCACTCTTCATAGAATTTTGGCACTTTTTAAGAAAATTTTTATATAATTTGATAAAAGGTCGATATCGCTGGTTTTTCATTAAAAGCCACGCCTACTTAGAACGGGTAGCAAAATTAAAAAACAAAAGCTACACTAAAAATTTCTACAATTTTCTGGACCAGCTTCCAGTTCTTCGGGGACAATTTAATCATTATTTTGATCTTTAAAAATGAAAGCAATGGGGATAAAATAAGAACAACTTTATTGATTCTATTGTATTGTCCGTCATTGGAATTTTTCAAAAATTTGTTATGGTATTCTAGTTTTTTTGACAAGCAAAAGTTTTAAAAATTTCACCTTACAATGGTGAAAGCTTTTTCTGCCAAAAATAAAATAAAATTATCAAAAAATTGTAATTTGTGAAAAATTACGATTTTTTCGATAATATTATGAAATCTTAAGTGATATGAAAACTTAAAAAATGTCCAGGAACCGCAAAACAAGAGAGAACTAGTTCTAAGCACTTGGAGTTTCCTTTAAATTTTAGCATCAAGCACCCTGAGCTTATTCCTAACAACTTTAGCCCCAAAAATCCCATGTTAATACGTAATCTTTTGGAGGAATTCGCAGGAATGTCAGAATCGGTAAAAGGTTCGATGCATCTTAAATTAATATCTCAAAATATGAATGAGGTATTTCATATTTTATTTCTGTGAAGAAAAATTTTGAAATTCTTCAAAAGAAAATAAAATTTTTATATTTTAAATTGTTGACAATTAAAAATATTTGTTTGTTATGTGCTTTTTATTATATGACAATTTTGTCAAGGTTTTGCTGTGACAATTTTTGTGAGAATACCAAAATTATAATAATTTCCATTCACACCAGTTTTGTGACAATTTTGTTATTGTTATAAAGTTTAGAATAAGGGTGTAAATGTATAAATATTTGAAATAAAAGCTGAACATATTTTTTGAAACATTTGCACGTTGCTTAATTTTTTTTTTGGCACTTTTGAAGCTTTTTTTGGCACTTTTTTGGAATAATTTAGGCACCAAACGAAAATTCTCAAATACCATCACTGACTACTACTGCTACAAAAAAAAAAACAGCAAGAGCAGAAAACGAAAAAAAACAAAGTAGTAAAACATAAAAAAACGAAATATGACTCTTTTTATGCTGAGTAGTTTTTTTTAGCGAAAGAATAAATGATTTTGGTTTATCTGATGTGTATTGGGCGCATACAAAATTACATAATAAACTTGAAATGTTTTAATTAAAAAAGCGGCTTATAAATTAATAAAGGTTTATGAGTTCATATTTGAATATGTTTGACCCTTTGTATGCAATATGATTATAATCAGCACCAGTACACTCACAAAAAAAGTCCGTACAAATAGTTTAAAATTTTACTAAAATAACAGAATATACTCGTATTTTCGATGAAGTTGAGCATCACGGCCTGCTAAATTTATAAAAATACAATAATTTAAAAAAAACTTTGTCTAATGGAAATTAAATTATTCAGTTGAAATCAGCATATCGTTGCTGCGCCTAAGAAAATAGCTATTTGTTTTCAAAAATTATTTGTGGAATACCTAAATTAGTTCTGTATTGTGTGTAGGGTTTGGGGTTCGGGAATTCCCGGGAAATCCCGGGAAAATTTTGCCGGGAATTCCAGGGAAAATAATATATTTTTCCCGGGAAAACGGGAAATTTTAAAAATATTAAATTTTTTAAATTGTTTTTGTTTCGAATAGGATTTTTTAATTTTAGTCATAAAAAACATTTTAAATACCAAAACAAAAATATCATTGTTAAAATCTTTTAAAAGGGAATACATTTATTTGACACACATAAAAAATCTTTGCCAAGTAATAAGGAGCATTTCAACTAATAAAGATTTTTCGCATAACTTATTCAATATTTAAGTAGTAAAACCTAAAAACTTGGTAAAATGTTTTAAAGAAATATGAAAAAGAAGCTTTGTTTCTTACAAATAATCGCTCTTACTATCTAAATTTTTCAAATGTATAATTTAGGTAAAGTCGACTTTAGTTAAAATATTGGGTGGCAGTATACCTTGACTTGGTTTATTTTTGGAGCATTCTGATTGGTTAATTTATTTTCAACCAATAAAAATATTTGAAAATATAAATATTTTTGTAAGGTTTTCATACACAAAATGAACAAAACCGTTTGATTAAAAATAAAGTCGACTTTAAATTTAAAATACGCCTTTATATTAAGGGTCAATAATTTTATAAGTAACGTTTTCATTAATAAATGTGAAAAGAAAAGACTAATGGTTAACGGTGGTATCTAAATTTGGTTATCCGACATCTAAATTTGGTTCACAAAAAAAAAAAAAAAATTGATGGTCATGCAACTTCTCTTGAAGAAAAAAACAAGAATAACGTTTCAGCTAAAATTAGCAAAGTAACTGAAGAAAAAAGTGTAAGCTGAATAGGCATTAAAGGTTTTATGGTAGGGCAAACATTTCCTGAAATGGTATCCAAATTAGCTGCAGTCAATCCGCACCATAACTAGATCTTCGTTTATTCGAGAAAGTTTTTATAATAAAAACCTGGCATTGCAAAAAAATGAAACCGATGTAAAGAACATTATATTAAATTACTACAATCATGTAAAAGATATCATGATAAAAGAAATATCGAGCAATATTTCTAACAATAGGAGATTTACTATAATCTTAGATGAATGGACAAGAATATCACAAAAGAGATATTCGAACATATGTATAATCGGAAATAATTCATTTTATAACCTGGGGTTGGTTTATATATCAAGATGTAATGCTGATGAAATAAGAAGAATTGTAGAAATAAGACTAGAAGAGTTTTATTTGTCTTTGGAAAATAACATTGTGGCCACCATATCTAATGGGCCAAATGTGATGAAACCGTTTGTTTCCGACAGTGCAGTAGTAGGTGCCTGCTGGAATCATGCAATACATTTGGCAGTGCTGCGAGTAATTTATGTGAAATCAAATGTTCAACATTCTGATGTTTTTTACTTTGAATTCTCACTACACAGACTACATTTGTACTGAAATAGTGTTTTTTTTAACAAAAATTACTTATATAGGTGGTTTTCATTAACAATTTTGTTCAGAAATATTTCCCGGGATTCCCGGGAATCAAATTTTTTCATTCCCGTTTCCCGGGAAATAAAAAAGTCCGGGAAATCCCAAACCCTAGTTGTGTGCCTTGGCCATTTTTTTGGAAGTAATTCTTTTATAAATGAAAGGCTTGAAGTTTGGTTTATATGTGTGTAAAAAAATAATTTCCAAAAAGTTCCGCAAAACGCTGAAATCACAAAAAAGTTTATCGACAAATAGCTAGTTTCTTAGTAGCAGCGACGAATATGTTTGTTGATTAAAAACAAGTAAAAATTCAGTTTTATGTTTGATGTTCCTATCTTACGGATATATAACAAAAATAATATGCTACTGTCAGTAGTATTTTCTACATGGTCATTTTAAAGTAGTTTTTAGTACACTCATATAAAAAAGTTAGTGCAAAATTTAAACCCGTTCTGATTCAATCAAACTAATTTTTCTTTTGTCTTTAAATTTAACTCAGTTCTAGAGTTCTTAAGCCTAAACCAGATAAACGCAGTGTATTTTATTTTAGGACTTCGGTTAACGATTTTTGTCGAAACTTTATAAAAATTATATTTAATAATCTGGCTAATTATGGGATAATCTTCAATGTGAAAAATAAAAAACGCTAAATGTGACGTGACTTCGTATTTTTAAAACAAAAATCCGCAAAATTGTTTTCATTAGCACCAAATAATAATAAAAATATTATCTTTTCAATCAAAGATAGGGATTATATAAAAGGTTAAAATCATAATCTGTGAGATTACATACTGAGTGTAAAAAAAATCCATAAAAATCTCCAACCACTTCCTAAATCAGCGTAAAAACCGTCCGTCGCCATTTCAAGAATAAAATCTCCAAATGTGTTTGTTAATCGCCACGTTTGGAATGAAATCGCTATATCTGACAACCCTAACAACAAATACTGATCTACGTATGAATTTTGTGTGTATCCTTATTTTGTTCTCGCCCACCACTTGTTAACAATTTACCGTTGAAACAGTGCTGTCAAATTGTGACGTAAATTTATGTAACCTAATTCTATCATTATGTGTCTTACAACTGTTAATTTTTAAAACAATAAATAAAATATTGAAAAGTGAATTGGTACCACGGGTGGGTGCGGCTGGCTAAACTAATTCCAAACTAAATTCAGGTTTAAGAGTTTCTTTGAATGTAGAAAATTTTTTAAAACAATTTTTAAAGAAATTTTAAACCCTTTTCTCTATTTGTATTTAGTTTAGAACAAATTTAGCCACCTCGCACAGGGCCTACGTAATAAAAAGAAATTTCAAATTATTCATAATTAGGGGTGATTTAAAAATTATATAATATATTATACAATAAAAAATTTAAAATACAAAATATAAATCATAAAATCAATCGAATATTCCAAAACGGCAAATTAGCATCTTCATGCTTTGTTCTGTTTAACAAAAACAATATAAAATACATACATACACACACACACAGTACTGGAAAAACCAAACAAATAATTCATTTTTAAACACCGAAAAATATTTCTATGACTACTCTGCTGAGTAGTAATTTGGGAGTCATGTATGTTTGGCTGCTACTGCTCTTGCTTAATTTGTAAGTAGACGATTGGTGCTGCGGTAGTTTTCAATTTCAAAACAAAGATGTGTGCTACTGCTTAGCTAATAAAATTTGTGTGTAGTGGTAGTAGTAGCTGAGTAGTAATTTGGGAGTCTTGTCTATTTGGCTGCTACTGCTACTTGTTGAATTTAGTAGCAGACACATCGATTGATGCTGTGGTGGTTTTCAATTTCAAAACAAAGCTATGGGCTACTGCTGTGCTACAGAAAAGTTTGCATAGTGGTAGTAGTAGCGATGTGATGACTTTTAGTTTTGTTGTTTTTTTTACTACAATAATCGTCATTTTTAGTTACTACTGCTACTTTAGTCGTAGCTTTTTCAACCCTGGTTTTAGCCACCAAGTATTATATGTCTAGTTAACTCAGTGGGAAGAGCTGTCGTCTGCCGATATGACTGACTGGTTTCATATCACGGCAGGAGCAAAAAAAGATACATATGAACTGTTTTTAAACTTTATTTTGGAAAATAAAATTCCAGACCACCTATTTATTGGTTTTGCCAACGTTGAAATTTTTGTTTCTCCAGTACACTCACAATATTTTTTTCTTAAAATCAAACGAATATATACTGTTGTGGCCAAAATTTTAAGTCAATTCAAGATTTTTCTAATTTTATTTTTGTTGCCTTTATTTTTAAAGATCAAAATAGTGGCTAAATTCGCCACGAAAGGCAAGGAGATGGTTCAGAAAATTCTACAGAAATTTTACGTAATGTTTGTTTTTTCATTCTGTCACTTTTTTAAGTGGCTTTTAACGAAAAATTAGCGATATCAACCTTTTATTAAATTACATAGTAAAATTTAGGCAGTACTTATTTGTTGTTTTTGTTTTGCATGTAATTCGTTTCATGTTCGCACAAATCAATGGCTAGTCAAGACTATAAGTAAAAAAAGCATAAAACTATTCACTTTAAAATTTCAGTGCTGTTAACTTTATTTAAAATCGCTAAAAACAAAGAAAAATTTGGTCATGTTTAAAGTGCAGCAATTTTAAGTCTGGTGACTATTTGTAGATAAAAATAATGCAAGACTTAGGGAAATTTTATAGGATTTCCAAAAATATACAGTACAAACAGTATATTAAAAATTTAGACAGTATATATTATAATATATACTGTCTAAATTTTACTATGTAATTTGATAAAAGGTTGATATCGCTAAGTTTTCGTTAAAAGCCACGCCCACTTAAAACAAGTGACAAAATGTAAAAACAAACATTACGTAAAAATTCTGTAGAATTTTCTGAACCATATCCTTGCCTTTCGTGGCGAATTTAGCCACTATTTTGATCTTAAAAAATAAAGGCAACAACAATAAAATTAGAAAAAACTTGAATTGACTTAAATTCATGTCCACAACTGTACATTAAAACAATTGAAAATAAGTTAAAAAGAGGACTACTCACTTTTCGTTTAAAACAATTGTATTTTGTCGTTTATTTTTAATTGTTAATTAATTAACTGGCAAAGTCGGTAAAAATAATAGATTTTTATTTATTTTAAAATTAATTGTATTCTAACAACTGATTGTTTTTAACAGAAAATTTTGATTTAATATTTTAACTTCTACCGAAAGTGCGTATTTTGTGTATTTTGTTGATTAAATGACTGATAGAAAAAGTTAAAAAATATATTTCTTTGCAATTTAACTAATTCAATTAAAATAACTTTACTGATTTACTTTTTAAACAACTGTTGAACTTTTACGGTAAAATTATTGTTATTAACAGCGGTCCTTTTGTCTAAATACGCTATCATTTTGGAAATGGGAAAGCAATTTTTGGCAGTACTTGTACCACTTGCTAAAGTACCTTGCCATCGCTTTCCCGTTTGTATTTTTCTGACTGTGATAATATATGAAGGACTGCACTTAAGTACACTTGCGCCTAGTATTTTGTAAGCAGTTTTTTAAACAGATTCGTTGCGACAACCTTTCCCATTGAATCGTGTAATTACAGCAACAAAATTATTTAGTTAGCGTTATCAAATGTTTACATGTAAGAATTCAAACTTACAGTCCCAGCCAAAATTAGGTTTCAGGAGTCGAATTTTGCTTAGAAGAATAAACCGGTAAAATAACAAACAAACTTGATTTTTCGCATGAATTATTCAAAAACTTAATAATGTTTACCAAATTTTCAAATGTTTCTGCAAAGTCTTTGCATAGTTTACTCGAATAATCTACTTAATTTCTATTTTTACAATATCTTGGCATCAATTTCTTGTAAATATGAGAAAATTTAAGAAAAAACGTCGGTAATCTAAAATTGCTCACTTTGTTTATTTGCTTTCATAAAGCTTGTTCGTTTACTTACTACAAGTTACTACTTTTACTACAGCTGGAAAAATTCAGTACAAAAAGTTAACAAAACTTTCCAATTGTAGTAAAAGTAGTAACAAATTCGAGTAAACGAACACACTACACACAGAAAAAAACAGGTGGAATATTACCTAAGATCTATGTAATTATACAACTACATAATTTTCAAGTTAGTTTTACAAAGTTCTAGTAAAATATCCACATTTTTTTGTAAAATATATACAATCCTTGCAAAATATATACATGTGTAGTGGAAAATATCCGTAAAATTGCATATGTTTTGCTAGAAATTTGTAAAACTTACTTCGAACTTATGTAGTTGTATAATTACATAGCACTTAGATAAAGTTCCACCTGTTTTGTTTCTGCGTGTGATTAATATTAATAAGTAGGGCAACCAAAAAAAGCTATAAAAGCAATGTTTTAAGCTCTTAAAAAAAGCTCAAAAAACAGTAAAATAAGCATTTAAAATGCAAAAATAAGCCCTTAAACTTCATCACTTCTTCATTAAAATCCTCATAAAATTTTAATTTTTTATTTAATACAATGCTACATTCCTTGGAACTTCAGGAATCAGACAAAGTTGTGACATTCTTAAATTTATTTTCATTGGGACATGCATTAAAGAATTCAATGTGCTAAAATCATTCTTGCCTAAGGAAATCGTCATTGTCATATTTTTACTATTAGAATTCAGGTTGGAAAAATAAAAATTTTATTTCAACAAGAGATTTTTTAATTTAAAATAAATTTAAAAAAACAAATTTTAAATAAAAAAATTTATGTCGACTTAAAATAATTTGAAAAATGACTGATTTTATGAAAAAAAAACCAAAAATATGCTCTATTTTCGCATAAAAAAGCTAAAATAAGCTTATTTTTCAAAGAAAATAGCAAAAATAAGCCATATTCACAAAATAAGCAAAAACAAGCAAAATTAGATAAAATAAGCAAAAAAAAGCTCTAACAAATATAGCTCAAAATTGTTATATTTTTAAGATCAGAACTTGTATTTAATCTAAACTGTTCTATCTCTTCAAATAAAAAACATGCCCTGGCTTCTTTTTAGTTGGCCTATTAATAAGTTATAAAATCCCGGGATTTTTGAGAAATAATCCCGGGATTCGGGATTTCCCGTTTGGCATCCCTAGTACATACGTTGGCAAAACGACCGAATTTCAACGTTTACAGTAGTCTTCCAACGTCGAAATTATAACACCATTAAACGGTTATACGACTCTATTTTTCGACGTTGGCAAACCGTCGTTAATACAAAAAATACTGTACCCTAAAGATGGAAAATTCAGTATTTTGCTGATACTATAAATACGAAAAATTAAAGGTTTTTCCAGTACCTTAATTTAAAAAAACTGTATATTGACAGTGCTTCAAATTCGAAAATTTCAGTACTTTTGCACTAGTTTTAAAATATATCATATAGCGTTGGAAGGTCACATCCAGAATCCAAAAGAATCCAAAATCTCCCACCAATCCAATTTCGCAAATACAGACAAAATTGCACGTTTTTCGTACAAGCAACAACAATAATATCCCATTGGTATACCCCTTGTATAGGAATACAAAATACTCTTTGGGAAAACCTCAGCAAACTTTTGAATCGAGAATAATTTTTCCTTTTGTGAATATTTTTTTATATATTCAAATTACATCCACCCATCCTGATAATGTCTGCTTGCAAAACTACGGTAACATTATGGTAGTATTAAAAGAAATATTTAGTCAAAAATTTTCTAAATACAAATGTGATGTTATTTTTCTTAAAGGTAATATTTTTAATGAAAATATCAGTTTTTTTGATTAACCTTTAACCATCAATAGGATTGCACAATGTTAAAAATTTAAATGAAAATAATGTTGAAGTAAACATACATTTGGTAGAAGTTAGTGTATTCTCACTAAACTTCATAATGAAACAATTGCAATAACTCTTTTACACAAATAATTGAATGGAATTTTAATCTCAAATAAAGTATATTTAAAAATAAACAGTTGTCAATTTAGTAATAACTTTTTTCTCCAAAATAAAAGAAAAAATTGTGCTTTTGTTAAACCTATCTTGGAAATTTGTACAAATACAAAAAAATAGCGTTACACAAAAAAAAAAATTAAATATATTAGTGGTATTCTTTTACCCGTACTTTTTTACGCAAATGGTAATTTCATAAGTTTACACCATAATTTGAATGAACACGTTTTGTCAAATTTTTTATACTTTCAATCGTATTTGACACTGATTTTCCAAAAACACGGATAAATTATGCAAAATATGGAATCTATCAAAAAATCTGTATTTAAACTTGCAAAATTAAAAAATTTGATACAAATTATGTAAAAACAGTACTGGCAAAGCACTGTTTTGGGTAGTTATTTTTATTTATTTATTTCATTATTAGAACAATAAGAATATAATTCTTTTATAGTTCAAGTCGGTATATCATAAAACAAAGTCATAATTTTAATAGTAACGACATTTAAAAGCGTCCATACAGACAAGACAAAAGTATAGCATAAATATAACATTAGAATATATATCATAAGTATAATAAAATTTAAAAAGTTCTGGCAAAATACTGGTTTTCCAAAAATTCCGTGCTCTGCCAGTAATATATTTTTTGAAGCGTCGGCAATTTCTGGCTGGGAAGCAGTGTAGCAAATTTCATGCAAATGCATGTTTGTATTTATTTAGTAGCCTAAAAAAGATTTTAACCCAATACTTCTGTATATTTTCCTTTTAAGTGCATTTTGATTTTTTAAATCGATAAATATTTTGTTTTTTCGAATTCGGCATGATAAATTTCGATTAAACTCGGACTTTTATTTTAAAAAATACCTATATTTCTTATTTTTTACTCCCATTAAACTGCACAAATAATAAATTTATTTATTTTTGAGTTTTTTGTTAATTCATAAACGCTTTATAAAGTTATAGAAGGCTTATGGAACAAATTTTATATGAAAAATTTATTTTGTAAGCCTCCAATAATTTTATAATGCGTTTATGAATTAACACTTTAAGCTGTAACGAAAATTAGATTACCTTACGTTAATTTTCCGATAAAAGTCAACAAAATTTTACTTAAGTTTACCACAAATTAAACGGCACCCATATTTGGCTTATTTGAATTCGCTGATTTCCACATATTTCTACAATTTTTAGAGGTTTTTTTTAATTTTTATATTTATTATAAATATACTCGTAGTGTTGAAAAATAAGTAAAAAATAGATAAAATTTTCGGACACATCAAGTTTTGCTTAAAATTTGACGTTAGAATATTCAGATGACTTTTGAAAATAGATAGAATTACCTATCATTTAAAAATGGCTAGATTTTATGAGCAAATAGCGAAATTGACAATAGAGGAAAAAAGTAAATACGGAGGGTATTCAAGATCGTAATTTGCAAATAATGCAATAAAGCTCAGACTGTTATTTGCATTTTGCGACCCGGGAATACTACGGTATTTTTTGGATCAAATAGTAATAAAAAAGTACGATATTATCAACTTTCCCATCCCTGATGGGAACATTTTTCGATACAAATTGAGATCACATGCAATATTAATGTCCAACTTGTTATACTGTATTGAAGTTTACTCTGGATGTAGTCTTGAGGACTTCAATAGGTGTAGATTGCTTTTTAATAAAATAATACCATGGATGGGAACCGAAACGAATGCGGTTATCGTTAGGGTAACGATATTTTAGGTTATTTCGGTAACGCTATTTTAAGGGTAACGCTATTTCATTTATTTCGGTATCGGTATTTTAAGGATAACGGTATTTGAGTTATTTCGGTAACGGTATTTTAAAGATAAATATTTGGGATATTTCGGTAACGGTATTTTAAGGTTAACGGTATTTCAGTTATATCGGTAACGGTTTTTTAAGGGTAATTGTAGTGAGTTATTTCGATGCATCCCTCAATTTTTTTTACAAAAAACAAACGAGATTAAAAGCAGAACGAATTTATCTTGATGTTCAAAAAGTACTTAATAACCACTTGAAATTACCAAAAGCAGAAAATTAAAAATAACGGTAACGTTATTTTAGGGATAGCGGTATTTCATTTGTTTCGGTAACTGTATTTTAGGGGTTTTGATATTTCATTTATTTCGGTATCGGTATTTTAAGGATAACGGTATTTCGGTTAATTCGGTAACGGTATTTTAGGGGTAACGGTAGTCAGTTGAAAGGGTTTTGAATTGATAACGATATTATAGCGGTATTGCCTGCCAACCCTGAATAATACGCTTTGTTTACAATTTGAAACCACGTGATCATGTGTCGAGGTATACTTCCGATTTTTTGGGATGCAGTTTTAAAAATTTTGTGCAAATCCGATTGCTAAGGTAATACACAGACAATATATATACACAGACATTTTGTATTATTGAACGCTGACAGGAACCCTCAACTTCTGTATCCGACCAGAAATTACGTTATTCATGAACGATCTTTTCATGTTCGTGTTGCAAAGGTTTGGAACAATTTACCCCGTCCCCTTAGATCCTTTGATCTATCTTTGAAAACATTCAAGAGTAAACTTGTAGAATATGCTTCTGTCCATGACATTTAAGTGGCCAAATCTTTGTTTTTCTTTAATTTGATTTTACTCTTGCATATTTACATCATTTCTTGTTTTGTTCAAGTAATGGGGTGTTTAAATTCCTCTAAGTTTAGAACGCAATACATTTTATCATATATTTTTTTATTTCTGCCATATTATTTCTATTTTTTAATTAATTTTATAACGCAATATATTTTGTCATATATATTTTTGCCATATTATTGTTACTTTTATATTTTTTGTAAGTAAAACTAATTTTTATTACAAATTCTTTTATCTTGTAGTCTCTTTCAAATGCTCTTATATACAAATTTAATTACTTTTTAAGACTATAGTTTTCAGAAATATTTTAAAATAACCTGTTTTTGTTAGTCTACCAACTATATATGGCCCTAAGGGCTCAGTTGGTTTATTTGAATAATAAATAAATATGCTCGTTGTTTTAAACGATAATTGCTTATAACCGGCGTGCATATAAGCGGTTAATACCGTGTAGTCGTTGGCCACAGTACGCTGGTACAATGGCCTCTTTGTATAATCGTTTTTTTAATATTCTTCCCTGTCGACCGGTCTTACCACAGGCTCAATAAAAACGACATCACAATATACATAGAGTATTGCACTTGACAACGCAGCACTTCCCCCGCAGACCAAACACAATTTATACACCAGCTTTTATTGGCATAAACCCTCTCCAAAAGATTTTAAAAAATCTACTTACTTTTCATCTCCAGATGATGCTTTAGCTCCGGCTGGAACTATCTCTTTCTTGCCCTTTTTATTTTTAACCATTTTTCCTCGAGTAACTTCAACACGTTTATATGTTGGCACACAACCACCTCAGACGGTTTCAACAAATTCAAAATTCTTTGTGGATCACACAACTCGAACCAAATATTAGTCTACAATGCACAAAATAAATTGACTTAATGTACTTTGTTGTTTCCTGTAAGTTTACCCTTTTGAAATGCGAAAAATTTAGTTTTTTCGTACTATCGACAGCAGACGTTTTCCTCCAAGTTTTTCTTTAGCCCTATTTTCGCATGCACCTTTTTGGTTATGTAGAAATGTCAGAATTTTCGACATTTGTTTTGTTATTGTTGTCGCAGTTGCCAACTTGGCGCTTTTTCCTCTACGATTGTTGATTTGTGTATGTTATCTAGTATCTTCAAATGCAAGGAAATGTGCAAAGAAATTTGAAAATAACAAACGAAGCAACAACAAAATTATTTTCGTTGTTGTTGTTGTTTTGCGTGTTATTTTCAAATTTCTTTTCAAGCTTCATTGCATTTGAAGACACTAGGTTAATGTTCATGTTGACATTCGTGCAATTCGTGTCAGGTGTATGGCATCACCAAAAAAATAAGTTATAACAAAATCGTTATCACTAGATGGCACTTTGTTCAAAAAATTGACAATTTTCTTTTTATTTAAATTTAAATAATAACAAACAGCAAAGGAAAAAACAAACGGATATCTCAAATTTTATTATTTGAATATATTCCGCACTTGTTTTTTTTCATATTTTGTGCAGTTTTCAGCTGATATTAAACTGATACTAAATAGTTGCTCAGGTAATACTAGATTTCAGCACCCTCTATCGGTGAGTAGTATAATACCCCATTCACATGAACGAGATTTCAGTTATCTTGATGATTATTATTATTGGATTGATGATTATTGCATATCATGTATTATCTCGTGATTAGCCAGTTTATTTGTTATTTTACAATTAAAATAAATGTATTTTTTGTTAGAGATGATGTTGTAGGGAACCATATTAATTAATTTGTATACCCAATACAAAAATGGTACAAATGCATAATGGTACAAAAATTTCTACACTGTGCCGTTAGTTTTTTTCTGCCTGGGTAGATATGTAGATATGTAAATATTATATTTAGTAATAATAAGGATGTTTGTAGCAGACATAGTTATTTGCTTTGTAATACTTTATTTTGGCCATGAAGGCTTTTTGTATTACATGATGTATTAAATAAATAAATAAAATAAATAAATTAGCCCACTATTTTGTTCAAAAGATCCAAAAAATTTTACTCTATGTTTGGAGCTCAAAAACTATAATAAAAACATTAAAATGCACAAATTTTTTATGGTCTATAAAAAGTTAAGCTGCCCACACACTAGGGAACATTCTTAAAAAAGAGAGCATTTTTTTGTGAATGCGTGAGTGCGTTTGTGTGTGTTTGCGTGTTGAGATCGTGCAATTCGTGTTTACAAAATTTTTTGATGTTTTTTGTTCCGTCACGCATGTTCCCTAGTGTGTAGGCAGTTTTACAATCATAATTAATCCAAATGTCACTTTTCGCTTCATTTTCAAATGATCCTGTCTATTAAGTTGATGCAAAAAAAATTCCACCGCAATTTTGCAACAATTCCTGGAATTGAATTCCACACAAGTGAAAAATCATTTTTTTTATACTGAGTTTGTTTGACAGCTTTTTTCGCAAAAGTACGAACAAAATACCGGGGTTTTTGAACAAAATACTGGGCTTAAATTATAACGCCGCTTTATCGTTATCGTTAATTCGGTCGCTTTTGTACATTTTTTCATGTTTTTTTTAATGGCTAAACTGCGAGTTTTGCTTTAATAGAGGTGGCATCACTGATAATACACTGAATAAAAATTAAGCATTTTAAAAACGAGAGATATGTATGGCTTTATTTATAGGCAGGCAATTTCTTAAAAAATAAAAAATTCTTGGCGTTGATAACATCAATTTGTTGATAAAAATCATATAGTTTTTAATTAAGAATGTCGGCTGAGTTGCCTAGCATATCTGAAGAACCTAGCACATCAATTCCTAGTGAGGTATGTATGAAGTGGAACAGTCTAAAATGAGTACGGCAGAAATTACATTTTTACTTTTATAATTTGGTATTGAATTTGAATTTTTAGTCCCAAAAAACCGAAGTAAAATACGATAAGACATTCTCACGTTATCGTTCCCTGATAGCTACCGAGTGTGGCTTAAAAATAACCACTACAGAAAATTATATGAAACGTTTGCAAAACTTAAGAAAGGAATTGAATTACATCAACGAAACTGACTGGATGTATGAGCCCCTTGATAAAAAGAGCATACCATAAACATAAATAGTAGTATCAACAATCGTCCAGACAATATGATAACAATTATAAAAAATTTGTGGTCTTCAAGGGAGGCCCGAAAAAGTGAGCTGGTGGAGAAGTTGGAGGAGGAACAACGTAATCTTGATGAGGAAATTGATAAAGAGAATATTGATGCAAATGCACAGCCAACTTCGTGCATGAAAAATTTAATACAAGCAAATAATGCAATCGAAGATGAAAAGCGTGTGGAAAAAAGTGATTGCTTCAAACGTACTGGTAAGTACGCTACATAGCAAATAAATCATTAGTAAATTCTGATTTCAACATTGAACTTCTGTTTTTACCCTACAGGTATCATTACTAGATTAAAAAGTAACCATGGTACAATTGACAATGGTATATTCTTTGACATTAATGTCGCATTATCTGTGTCCTGCGATTTAAAAGTTGGATGTCGTGTCGAGTATTTAGCCTTTAAACATTCTGACACCGATCATATAAAAGTTGTAAAGATAGAACAAATAATCGATCAATATTGGGATGAGGAGCAACCAACCGATCAAAAGGTGAGTTTATAGAATATTAATCATTTAATTGTGATAAAAGAAATGGGTAGGTAGGTAGTGCTGCCCAGTGTAGAAACGGTAATAACATATAATTATTTCTTGGACTACCAGTAATGACACCCTTCTGCATTATTTTAAAACATATAATAACGAGTTACTGATAATGACTTATTTTTATCATTATTTCAAATATAAAATAATTCTCTAGATTTTTTTGAAATCTATCCAGTGTAGAAAATCATTACCAGATATGTGGTTATGTAACTACATACTTGGTAATGGTAACTAGATACTTTTGTTATTACATTTCTTATTATATTATATGGCGGTGTCGCGAAAAATAATGAGTTATGGTTACTCACCAGCATACGAAAAATCAAAAAATATATCGTTACCTATGTGCTTACCAGTACTGACAAAAATAATGAGTCTAAAAATAGATTATATAAAAAAAAATATTTTTTATTGTATTTAACAATTATGTATTGAATTTTTCGCATGATACGGAGTGATAAAATTGTAAACTAGACGACAAAGTTGTTGTTTTCAAAATTTTCTAAAAAGTCTAAAAATAAATTATATAAAAAAAAAATATTTTTTATTGTATTTAACAATTATGTATTGAATTTTTCGCATGATACGGAGTGATAAAATTATAAACTAGACGACAAAGTTGTTTTATAATAAATGCTAGATTAGCGCCATCTTGCGGTGGCTTTTTGAAACAACTAATGAAGTTGTGCCTTTTTGGCTAGGGCATGTAAAATTTTATATTTGCAAAAAAAATCAAAAAGTCATAACCCTAGTGGTACATTATCATAATAAAGAAATAAAATGACTTGTATTTTTAATTATTTTTATTTAAATTTTATTAAAATATTTTTAAATTTATTTTTATCGGGATGTGCTAAAATCCCAAATGTGCTAAAATCCCAAACATATTTAACAAATTGTGAAAAATAATCCGTTGTAGGCATGTCCCTATCCGGATTTCATTCTTACCTAAAGAAGTCGTCAGGGGACGACGTTTTTAGAATTTCTGGAAATATTTGTTAAGTTAAATTACAAACTCAATGAGAATTTCTTGTTCTCTTCTAGGAGCGTTATTAAACATTAAAAATATCAAAGAAAAAAACAACAAAAAATTTACCACAATTTGCTTTGATATCTTCCAATATACTACTCTGTTGATTTGACAGATCTAGCAACCCTTCATCAGATGACCCACAACAACTGTTCTAAAATTTAACATCTCGCGCAATTACAGTGTTGCCATATTTGAATCCCTTCATCTTTCACCACTTTTCACTTCTTCACTGTCCCCTTTCCAAAGAAGCATTATTTATTTTAGTAGCATTTAAAATACTTTACAAATTATTCCTATTAAATTTTAAATACAAATTTAGCTAAAAGCTCTGAGGTATATTATATTTTACAATTTGTGCACTTTCCTTTCTAAAAACATTTATATTTAATTCGCTGTTAACATTGTTAGGTAACATATTATATAAATTTAGACCTTTATAAAGAATAGGAAGAATTTTCTGAGTGTTGTTTCTCATAAAAAAATATAGTTTAGAGTCAACGCCGGTTATTTGAGCTGCAAGTTCTGGATCTGCAAAAAATCTCCTACTGGTATTTCCAAAACCACACAGGCAGAAATTTACAAAGGAGTCAGCATTGGCAAATTACCGGAATGGTTGGTGTGAGTGCTTGTTAACAGTGCTTTCCCAAAGCCCAAATGATAACACCGTTCCACGGTGGTGCCAATGCTTCACAAAGCTCTGGGAAAGCACCCAGAAACATAAAAATTAAATGCTTTGCCAACGCCCAAATAAAAAAAATTAAGTGCTTCCCTGACACCCAAATGATAACACCGATCTATATAATGCTTTGCAAAGTATTGAGATAGCACCAAGAAACTCACAAAACAGGCGTTTTCCCTACCCCCAAATTATGAGCCCTCATTACTGAAGAATTTTAAATTACTCTAAAAATTAGTGTTTCCAATTATTCGACATAGGCGGTTAACCGGTTAATGCATTATTCGAAAAATCACTAAAATGGATTAACCGGTTATTTGGGTCGGTTATTCGAGAAAATTGGCGGTTAATCGATTAATCGTTGAATGCTAAATTAAGGTATTTCATTAACTTTTTATTAATTAAAACACAAAAAGCTGACTCTTTTCATTAAATATTAACGTCATATATGAATACGATGTATTTAATAAAAAAGTTTTCATATTCGAAGGTTGAAAAGTTTTGGGATCTGAGATTTTTTTAAAAAAGGTTCTGTAAAAATTTTGCTAAATCTACTAAAATTTCGTTGAAGATGGCAGAAAGAACTGCTGAAACTAACAAAATATTAGTAAGTTAAGAACAGCAAACCTAAAACTGTAATCGATATGTACTTAACGTAGATTTTTTATTTAGAAAAAAATTTAAAAATCTGAAAAGCTTAGCACAAAATTTCTTTGAATGTGATTTTTAATCAATACTGACACTATAAATTTAATATTGCATTTAAATTTTTCAGACCCAACTAGCTTGCAAAAATGTATTCATTTTATAACTTTAAGGTAAAATTATACTAAAACTATTAAAATTTCCTGGTGTCAATTCATATTTTATGAAATATAATTTAGCTAAAAGTATAACTGAAATTTTTTATCTAAATAAACCTATTAGTATTGAAAATATTTGTAATTTTAAGAGAAAACATCACATCTCACAATCGTGTATACTGTGTCTGAAAGGGTTAAAGAAATGCTATACCTCAAGTTTTTTAAATTTTAATAAGATTCTTCCTACAGCTACGAAATTTTCATTAAAGTCATCGATAAAAAAATTTGAGTTCTCTTTGAGATTAATTTCAGTTAATTGAGAATACCAATTTACTTTGTTTCTCAGTATCTTTTTCGTTACTAAAGGCCATTAACAGTAAAAAAATAACCTAAAGTTTGAGCGTACTTACTCTGAGAGAATTTTATCGGACGAGCTGTAAACAAAATTTTCAATAAGCTACCCAGCAAACAAAGATGATCATTAATGACTCAGAAATGAGCTCCAAAAACATAAACATTTTTCCACTTTTTCCTATGAAAGTGGTCCGTCCAAAAGACCCCCTGTGTACTCAGAAATGACTCAGAAAAAAGAACGTATAAAATCGAAATTTTCCTCATAAATTTAAATAATTTTGGAATCTTCTTTGAGACCGAAAAAGGAACCCTCATTTTGAGACAGCTTTTTAGATTGTAGAGACAACTTTTTGGATTGTTTTCTGAGGGTTTATATTTTCTACCAAAAAAAAGAGTGTTTTCAAAAAAACAATAATCATTTCTATGAGCCTTTTAAAAATCTTATTTATGAGCGCTCCGAAATTGCTGGCTGGGTAATGAAGTTTTCTTCAAAAAGTAAAAGCCAAATTTATTAAATTTTATGAAAAAGCTTCACAATTTTTATGAATCTCTTTCTAAAACAAATTTTTTGGGTGTATGACATTTTCAATAAATAATATGAAATTCTCCATAAAATTTTATGAAAAATTGCATCAATTCAATTAAAAGTTTCAATAGACGAATTCCAGCGAAACTTAATTAAATCAGTGTATAAATTCATCAATAGCATATAGACAATTCACTGAGTGTGCAGTGACAGAAGTCAAATTCTATATAAATTAAAATTTTTTAACTTTAGGTTATTTGTTTTAATTCGAATTTATATTCCTTGAAACGGGTTCGGGTTCAATGTTGCTCTAGTGGAAAATGTTTTAGAATTGATGTGGTTTTGAACCGATTTGTATGTACACTTTCTTAGGAAAAATAAGAAAAGTTAAAGTTCTTACAGAATTAACACGTTAATTGTGTAACAGTTTTAAAACAAATGCAGCCTTGTCTTAAAGGACATGTAGATATAATTTATATTAGTTTAAATTTTTAAAAGAATTGAAACAGTTATGCAAAATTGTCTATTTTATTTCATAAAGCATCCTCCAGCCAGTCGTGTATTTCGTGTGTTTTGTGAAGTTTTAAAAAACAACTTCATTTTGGCGTTTTGCTATGTTCTTTAGGCTTTTTTACTTTGATACATATTTTTTTCAAAACATTTGCGCAAAATTTTATTAAAAATTGGGAGTTTGATTTCACAATGTCGACTTGTTTGCGATTGCTCGAAAAAGGTATTTAAGGACCTATTTCACACGATTTTTAAAGAATTTGATGCTATTTTAGTTAGTATTTGTTTTTTCTAAGCTTTTCTGGTAATTTTGTAGCCCAGATTAAGAAAATTGTGAAGTTTTGGGAAAAAATTTAACCGGTTAAATCGACCAATTTTAACCGATTATTCGGGTCGAATAATTATTTGAGTTTTAAATTATTTGTTTCGACATTAACCGAAATAGAGGCGATTAATCGAGATAGATGAAAATAGATGATTCTTGGAGTAATAGTATTGCGGAGTCAAAAATGATTTAAATATCCACTCTTTTTTGGAGCTTTTCAAAAACAAAATAATGAAAACAAGCGCTGGGAATTCACCCTTATCAAGCGTTGGTAAAGCGTCCAAATGTAGTGGTTTTCCAGTACTTCTTTTTGTGAGACTGCGGTCTACTTGTGCTTTGCCAGTGCTTCTTTTTTGTTACCACACATAATTCCTACCTGGGGTAGTTTATTGGAAAATACGCGCAACAACAGGAGTTTCTTCAAAAACATAAAATTTGTTGAATAGTTAAATTAGTGAAATTCGGTAAAATTCGGTATTCCCTACTGCTCGACATTAATCCTAGCAAATATTTTTTTATCATTTCAGATTGAAAAAAAAATCGAAGAATTAAAGGCTGAACAACCCACATTCTTTCAGACACATCAACGCAACGTTCTTGGTTTAATTACTGAACGAAAACCTGATTCCATACTGGTCGATACAGATTACAAAACAATGAACATTCACTTGGACTCCGTTGAAATTGATTTCATGCCCAAAGAAGGCGATCGTGTCTATGTCTGTTGTAACGTTCAAAGCGATGAACATTTTGTCGATAAAAACGGTGAAATTCTTCAAGAAGTTAGCGTACATCCGGCTCGTCTAATGAAGAAGGAAAAATGCACTGTGAAACGTCTTTATGATGATTGGGGCGTTCTTAATCAGGATGCATATTTTGCATTTGATGTAATACCAGCTGGGTGTAAATTGAATTTGGGAGATATTGTCAGTGCCGACCTCATAGAATGCGAAAGGGTTAGTAGATGTAAAAAAATAAATAAGTATAAATCAGTAGTGTCCTACCGAAGTCACGTTTAAAAGGCCGAACCATAGTCGTACCGAACACAATATTAATATTTGAATTCAAGCCAGATTTTGATTGTTTTTAATAATAAAATAACATAAAAGTCGAAAATACTTGGTCCATTACAAATAGAAAAAAATATATATTAGAATTTTAGGCAATTTATATAAACCCAAAAATATTGAAAAACATTTTTAAGTATTTTTAAATCGCAAAAACTTAAAAAACATATTTTTCGCTCGTAAAATATAAACTAATGCCGTTTTCTTTTCTGAAAAAAATGTTGCCTTTTTTCTGCCCTTCTTTTACAAAATGTGTTTTTGTGCATTGAAACAAGAAGTTAATAAAGGCAAATTAGGTGTCGAATTAAAGGTATTTAAAAAACCTATTTATCCGTGTTTAAAATATTTCCAAGCATGCTCAACTTATTTAATAAAACATTAAAATATCAAGAAATGCGACAATTTGTTAAATTGCCCAAAAAATTAAGGCATGTTTGGACATGGTTTATACACAGTTAGATCTCTAAAATACCTTTATTTTGATACCAGATTTGTTTATGTTTACTTTTTATTACTATGAACTAAGAGACTTTTTGTACAAAAAGGGCAGAAAAAAGGCAACACTTTTTTCAGAAAAGAAAACGGCATAAGTTAAATTTGTGCATTTTCATATGTCACTACGCAAAATTTAAGGGCCAAATATTAGACAATATTGCTTTATCTATATGTTCAGTGTTCGGTCGAAATGACGCCGAACACCGAACTTGGCCGAACTCCGAAGCCGAATACCCGGTCGGACACTACCAAGGTTGGTTACCGTTATCGTTATAATACCGTTATCGCTAAAATACCGTTTCAAATTGAATACCGTTACCGTTATCGATACCTCTAAAAAAATTTCTAAATACCGCTTTCGTTACCGATACCGTTATTTTTATGGGTAGTTACCGGTATTTATTATTTTATATAAAAATTACAATTTTTTTATTTTTTATTTTATAATCTTGAGTGTTTTTTTTTTACAAAAAATTTATAGATAATAATTTTACTTATTAAAACTACCAGTATTAAATTTATAGCTTAAAATCTGTATTTTCAGTACTTAAAATTAAAAATTGCCATGTTTTTACTTGTTTTTATATGTTTTTAACATAATTTTTAATACCGGTACGTACCGGTATTGCTGTTTCGATAACGGTATACCGTTACCGAAACAGTCTTAAATACCGTTACCTTTACCGTTACCTAAACAAACGAAATCTGATACCGTTACCCTTACCGTTATTCGTTTCGGTAACCAACCTTGGACACTACACTTCAGCTTAAACTTTGTAATTTGCTGTTACTCCTTGCAGGGTAAATATATATGGCGTTGCATTAAACTATTTGTTTTGGAAAAAGTCTATATTCCACAAGGCCAACGTACAGAACCACATGTAGAAAATCGTGCCATCACTGTTGGCCCCGATGCCAACTGTGTATTTAGCTCAACATTTCAGCAGCAAGAAGTTGAATTTCTCTGTAGTAACAACTGCGATCGTACTTTTCGTGGAAATATTGAATTTTTGGGACGTAAGCGAGATTCACAAGTGCATTTAGTTGATCCGGAACCAGGCGTCGGTTTGGAATTAGGACCCGGGCAAAAACGGTCCATACGCTTGGAAGTCGAGTCTAAAGTATATGGCGAAAGTGTCGAACAATTTGTAATCAAGTTTGAGAAATTCCGTATAAAACGTTCCATTTCAATTGTCGTTTGCGAAACCGCAGCTGAGGCTGAGGCCATAAAACAAAATTTATCGATGGAAATGGAGGCCGATCGTAATGCAAATGTACCTGCTGTGGGCGGGCGCAATAACGCTAATAGGTCACGTCATTATGCTAATCAGGTAAACCTTCACTTGAATGTTTTTGAAATCCGTGCATCATTTTATTGTTTTACTTTAAGGTTTGGTCGAAACGCAGTGAAGTCATACCAGGCGTTGGTATTGCCCCCAAACGACGATTTATTGCCCAACGTATTGGCTTCTTCGAGGTACCGGAACGTCTACGTACAGCGTATTTAACTTCGGAGAAGAGGCAAGATATGCTCGATAGTATCGAAAATATGTTTCCCAGCATCAAACAAGACTTGTGCTTAGCGAACTATGTGACTCGCTTTCAAACACTAATCTACCTCGAAGAAATTGAGTATTTTATTAATTTCCGCAATTACGATCGAGAACGAGCCCACTTTACCCGAGACGGCGAATACCTCTCGCTGACAATTGAAAACCTGGCGGAAAGGCGCCCCTCTTTGGTACTAGGCGATATAGTGCGAGCCATCAACCCCTGGAGTGAACGAGATTCCGAAAATCGAAGTTACGATGGTGTTATTCACAAAGTCCTGTTCAATCGCGTGTTGCTCAAATTCAACGCTGGCTTTCAACAAAAGTACAACGGCGAAGACTACCGTTTGGAGTTTTATTTCTCACGTTTCGGTTTTCGAAAACAACATTTTTCCATTGAACGTGTTGTCAGACATCTCGGTGAACAATTCCTCTTTCCGTCGCGGATACAATTGCGCGAACAGCCTCAGCTGAACGTACAGTTGGACGCAGATAATAACATACGTATGCAAGACACAACTTTCAAGTGGTACAATCAAACTTTGAATCCAATACAAAAGAAGGCAGTCGCTAAAATACTTCGCGGAGAGGCCCAAAATATGCCGTATGTTATTTTCGGACCACCTGGTACAGGCAAAACTATGACATTGGTGGAAACTATACTACAGCTGGTGAAGCTTTTACCAAGCTCACGTCTTTTGGTGGGCACACCTTCAAATAGTTCTGCAGATTTGATTACTACTCGTCTTATTGAAAGCGGCGACCTCCATGCAGGCGACTTTATACGACTTGTGTCGCAAAATCAAATAGAAAAAGAACTTATACCAGAGCATCTAATGCAGTATTGTGCCACAATCGATATAGCTGCTGATGGCACCAGTAATGATTCAATGATTGTTACCGAATCGGGCCTCAAGCTTAAGTGTCAAATGAAATACTTGGGTCGTCATCGTGTTACCATCGGCACTTGTTCAACTCTGGGTAATTTTCTTCAAATGGATTTTCCACAAGGTCATTTCACACACGTCCTGATAGACGAATCGGGTCAGTGCACTGAACCCGAGATAATGGTAGCCATCACACAAGTGTCGAAAACCCGTGGTCAGGTTATTCTCGCTGGCGATCCGCACCAGTTGCAGGCAATTGTGACAAACCGCTATGCTGCGGAACGTGGATTTTCCACTTCGTTTCTGGAACGAATATTAACTCGTTCCCCCTATTTACGAGATATTATGCGTTATCCAGATTCTTCTGGATTTGATCCTCGTTTGGTCACTAAGCTGTTGAACAGCTATCGTGCCCTTCCCTCAATTCTTCATGTATACAATGAACTATTCTACGATTCTGAACTAATACCAATGATAAACGAATCTAATTCCCGTGAAGCGAAAATGATAAGAAAAATCGATGCTTTATTGCCCGAATCGGAGACCCGTTCGCTATCGCATGGTGCTTTTTTTTATGGAATGCTCAGCGAAAACATGCAGGAAAAAGATTCACCATCATGGTATAATCCACACGAAGGGAAAAATGTAATTAGCATGTCAATGTTTGTCTGTCGTAAACATAGTTATTTTTTTTATCCATTTATTCATCTACCTAGGTATTCCTAATGACTCTTCAACTCTATCGTAAAAATATTAAACCTGAAAGTATTGGAATTATAACGCCATACATGAAACAGGTAAAGCATTTACGTAGTCTTTTCACGACTGCTGACATCGCAATGCCAAAAATTGGGTCTGTTGAGGAGTTTCAAGGTCAAGTAAGTGGCCCACTTTCAAGTGATCAATTTAAACTATCTGAATTGCAACAATCGAAAATAACTTACTTTTTCTTAGGAGCGTGATATAATTCTCATATCCACAGTTCGTTCGACGCAGAAACATCTTCCGAATGACATACGTCATTCTTTGGGTTTCGTGCAATGTGCAAAACGAATGAATGTGGCTATTTCGCGAGCCCGCTATCTTTTGTACATCTTTGGCAATCCACATTTGTTAGTTTTGGACCCCTGTTGGCGTACTTTTATAAAGTACTGTGTCGACAATGATGCCTATTTGGGATGTGATTTGCCTCTAGGTTTGTATGATGGCGATGATGATGAAGAAACAGCAGAAAGTGACAATTAAAATGAATTAGTTCCAACCAATGAAGATTATACATATATTATGTCCTGTGGTTCCTTTAAGGAACAAAGGGCCACCGATAAAGATTAGGACGAATAAATCTCATTCATAATTTTATGTACTACATACGCACAGTGGATCGAACATTTGTTAAAATATAAATCTTATCGAAGTGACCTAGTATTCTTGAAGTTTTCATAATTGGTTTTAAAAGGATTAAGAAAATTTGTTGCCATTGGTTGCAAAATTCATAAAACTTTAACAAATTAGCGAAAGTAAAGTCAAGATAATTTTTGGTTTACTTAAAAAATTAAGAATAACATCTGTTAGTGTGTTTTCTTTAACATTTTTTTTTTAATTTGACAAATCATACACTGATAAAAAAGACGTTGAGAATTTAATATTTAAGTATTCTAATGGACTGAAGAAATACGGTATTAAACTTAATATCCCACAAAAATATGTGTCATTCAAAACAAACAACTTTTAAATTGCTGTTTTTCTGTTTCGAAAGTATGTGCTTTAAAACAACTTTCATAAATGTATATATAATGCTTTTTTCTTTGTAAATGAATGTATTTGTAAATTATGAATTTATCTGAGATTCCATTTTTTACCTCTAAAAAAACAAAATAGTTAATTTTATTCACCTACTTTATTAATTTACAACTATTTACATATTTTTTAATTACGTACATATTTTAAAAAATACTTCAAGTACAGTTCCCATTGAAAAAGGGAAAGAAATAAAGAATTGGGTCCCATGGAATCTCCTGGACTATGACCCAAATATGAATTATTCTTTTCACTAAATGCAAATATATTAAACTTAACAATTAAAATAAATTGTTAAGGATCTATGTAAGTTGCTCGCGTGCTATTACACCGTGCACCATATAAATATGTTAATAAAATTTGTTGCAATGTTAACATATTTTATCGTTTAAAATCAAGGTTGGTTACCGTTATCGTTATAATACCGTTATCGCTAAAATACCGTTTCAAATTGAATACCGTTACCGTTATCGATACCTCTAAAAAAATTTACAAATACCGTTATCGTTACCGATACCGTTATTTTTATGGGTAGTTACCGGTATTTTACCGGTATTTATTATTTTATATAAAAATTACAATTTTTTTATTTTTTATTTTATAATCTTGAGTGTTTTTTTTTACAAAAAATTTATAGATAATAATTTTACTTATTAAAACTACCAGTATTGAATTTATAGCTTAAAATCTGTATTTTCAGTATTTAAAATTAAAAATATGCCATGTTTTTACTTGTTTTTATATGTTTTTAACATAATTTTTAATACCGGTACGTACCGGTATTGCTGTTTCGATAACGGTATACCGTTACCTAAACAGTCTTAAATACCGTTACCTTTACCGTTACCTAAACAAACGAAATCTGATACCGTTATCCTTACCGTTATTCGTTTCCGTAACCAACCTTGTTTAAAATAGATCCATCAAGAAGTTGGTTAACAGAGGTTGAGTATCTTACAATACCTTACTCGTTGCTTGTACACAAAAAGTTCTATAAATGTCTCCTGCTTTAAATGTCGATATGCTTTAATTGCCACTAGGCCTTGAAAGTCGTAAAATCAAACTAAATAAATAATTCCGTAGTGACAAAAAATGTATTATTTCTTCAACTCAAAAATAAATTTTAAAAAAATTACTGCCGTCAACTTTAAAATGTCAAGAGGATTCCGTCGATTAAAGTTCCAAATTTTAATTAAAGTTAAAATTTTGCTAAATGAACTTCTTCAAAATAGGATTTTTTTAACTAATCACGTATTGCAAATTATAGTATTGGAACTTAATGCATCGTTTAATGAAAACGTTGATTTTCAGCTAACGATGGTTGACTTGCAAACTTCAAAAGTATTCTCCTTCGAAATATGTCTGGGGAAAAACTGTCCTCCAACGGTTCTCGGATTCTTTAATGAATTTAAACGATGGCTTTATAACTGTAGAGTTGTAAAATGTCGATGAGTTTCTTCCATTTATTTGTAAAAATGAAAAAATTTTTGTAAATTAACTTGAAGTGGCTGATGTAATTCGTTTTCGGTTTAACTAAACCAAGTTTAACTGACATCCCAAAAACTCGGCCTTAGTGTATTAATCTTATTTAATTTAATATCGTATATTAAATTAAAATCTGTTGAACAAAAATTAAAAAAAAATTTTGGTTTTTTCTGAATTTGACTTAATCGAATTGATTCAGATGCAAAAGAAGTGTTTCCTTAATATTTTTTTTAAAGAGAAGCAACACTCAGTAAATTCTTCCTATTAATTAATGTGTTGCTTCCTTTGGAAAGGCGATAGAGAAGAAGTGAAAGGTGGTGAAAGATGAAGGGCTTCAAATTATGGCAACACTGTAATTGCGCGAGGTGTTGAATCTTAGAACAGTTGTTGCGCGCCATCTGATGAAGAGTTGGCGAACTTTGTTGAAGGTGTTTGGTTCATAGCCCTGTTATATTATTTTACTTCGGTGGGGTTAAGTGCTATGGGAATACCGAAGGAGGACGCTGCGATATGTATGAGGGATAGAAAAAACTCATACATATTATTTTTCATAAATTGATGTTGCCTTGGTTGGGGCTCGACCCCGCAACCTTACGTGTAACACTCCAACGCGCTAACCATTACACCACAGCGCCCAACTATTGTCCTACATTAAAATTTGCTCTTAAATATACAATTTCATACATTAGCTGTGTTCGGGTACTCAACATTGGGATCCCGAGGGATCCCAATTTTACCAAAAAGCGTTTTCTTACTACACAATTGGGTAAATGAGAGCTGTCATGAGAGAGTAATATTCTTGTTCTTCTTGCACGAAAAAGCACAGACTTTTTATACCCTACACCACTATGTGGTCAGGGTATTATTTTCGTGTAAATTTGGGTAAATTGTTTTTATCAGCTGTTATATCATCAGTTGGGTTCAACTAGTTCAATTGAACTATTACTGCTTCTAAAATGTTATCTATTTTACAATATTTTCTTTCAATGAAGACCGAAATTCTAAACGAGAAAAATATTTGACTGGCAGAACACTCAGTTGGGACGCTTCGCCAGCGTTTGCAAAAAGCGTTTTTCCAGTATTTATTTTACAAAAATTTGGGTGGTTTATAAAAAAAACCATTGGCACAGAATGGGCTTAGAGTGTTATGCCAAGGTTTGCAACCAGTGGTTGTGTTACCTAGTCAGAAATTGCCAGCGGTACAAAAATCAATTCATTGATGGAGCAATCCCCCTGAATATGTAAGGCATTGGCGTATTTAGTAAAAACCAGGGATGGAAAGAAAGCTCGGAGCGAGCCAAAAATATATAAATTTTCAACAATTATTTTAATTTTTGCATTAAAAAATACAAAAATTGTTTTTTCGGACCATAGATTACATAGATCTCTTACTCTTTGACATTCGCTGTCAGTGCACGTATCTCATGAGAATGTGTCCGACATACGTCCTGTACGTATGCAAAAAATATTTCAATGTGTGTGTAAAAATTTGTTTGTTGACAAAAGAAGAAGAAGAGTAAGATATCTATGTAATCTATGTTTCGGACTTTCTATATTTTCAGACAGTTCATATACGAAAGTACAAAATTCTCGTCCCGTTGATTTTTTGTACCTTATGTAATGTCTCGGTTTGAGTAAGAAAGTTATCATTTTCTTATTGCGGACAACTGAAGAGTAGAGTGATGTCTACGAAACAATTGTATTGTCTATCATGAAAATGAGCAACCCCTATTTGAAACAACAAATAAAAATCTAATATGACAATATCATATTAGAATTTGGACTTGAGGTGGAAGAATATTCTAACTAAATATATGAAAATATATAAATTTTTTTATAAAGCTCGGAAGCCAAAATTAAAAGAGCTGCTCAAATAAAAAAAGCTCGCAACTAAAAAAAATTAAGAGCTTATAAAAATGAAAAGGCTCGTTTACAAAACTGAATAGAGTTTTTTAAATCGAGCAGTTCGTAAAAAAAATTTCATAGAGCTTTTTTTATCGAGCAGCTCTTTAAAGAAATTTAATTGAGTTTTTTGAAATCGAGCCGCTAAAAAAGCTCGCTCCCATTAAAATAAGTTACTTATTATAAAAAACAAAAACTGTAACTTAGTTACACTATATCCAGCAGTATTATAGTCCCTAGATTTTGAATTTTAGAAACCCACACGTAAAAAATTACAAAGTAATGGCGGAATGTGCAAATATGCTTTGTGGTTGAAAAAATGCAATTTTTCGTTTTTGCAACAAACCACCAAACTTTGTTGTATGAAATGGGTGTTAACGACCCCAGATTACAAATTTTAAAAAACCGCACTTAAAAAAATTGCAAAATTATGGTGGAACGCGAAAAAAGACTTTATGGTAGAAAAAGTTAATTAAAACACTGAATCAGCGATTAACATTCTGCAAACGAATACAATGATGGAAAAATTTTCTTTTTTGTAAAAATTTTTTTTCGCGATTTTTTTTTTCAAACTGAGCATTAAACTTTGGTGTATATATAAAATTGGTATTGTATTCCCTGGATTATGAATTATAATAAAACACACTTAAAAAATTGCAAAATAATGGCGGAACGCGAAAAAAGACTTTATGATGCAAAAAGTTTATCAAAAAAATTAATCAGCAAATTACATTCTGTAAACAAATATTTTGATGTAAAAATTTTCCTTTTTGCAAATTTTTTTTTCGCGAATATTTTAACGATTTTTTTTTTTTGCAAGTAGCCGCCAAACTTTGTTTTACGAAATAGTTGTTATAGTCCCTAAATTATAAATTTAAAAGAAGCGAACTTAAAAAATTGCAAAATAATGGCGGAACGCGAAAAAAAGCAAAAATTTTATTAAAAAACTTAATCAGCTATTTACATTCTGCAAACAAATATGTTGATGGAAAAATTTTCTTTTTTGCAAATTTTTTTTTCGCGATTATTTTTGCGATTTTCTTTTGCACCTAGCCACAAAACTTTGTTTCATGAAATGGGTATTTTAGTCCCTAGATTATAAATTTTAAAAAACCGAACTTAAAAAATTGCAAAATAATGGCGGAACGCTAAAAAAGACAAAAATTTTATTAAAAACTTAATCAGCAACTTACATTCTGCAAACAAATATATTTATGAAAAAATTTTCTTGTTGGAAATTTTTTTCGCGATTTCTATTTTTTGCAGCTAGCCGCCAAACTTTGTTTTACGAAGTAGGTATTATAGTCCCTAAATTATAAATTTAAAAAAACGAAACTTAAAAAATTGCAAAATAATGGCGGAAAGCGAAAAAAGACTTTGTGGTGCAAAAATTTAATTAAAAATCTTAATCAGCGATTTAGATTCTGCAAGCAAATATATTGATGGAAAAATTTTCCCTTTTGCAAATTTTTTTTCGCGATTTTTATTTTTTGCAACTAGCCGTCAAACTTTATTTTATGAAGTGGGTATTATAGTCGCAAGATTATAAATTCTAAAAACCGAACTTAATTTCGCGGAACGCGAAAAAATACCTTATGGTGCAAAAATTGAATTATGTTATGTAATAACTTAATCAGCAACTTACATTCTGCAAACAACTATATTGATAAAAAAATTTTAATTTTTGGAAATTTTTTTTTCGCGGTTTCTTTTTTTAGCAACTAGCCGCCAAATTTTGTTGTGTGAAATGGGTATTATTAGCCCCTAGATTATAAATTAAAAAAAAAACGGAACTTAAAAAATTTTAAAATAATCGCGGATTGCGAAAAAAGGCTTTGTGGCGCAGAAATTAAGTAAAAAACTTAAAATAGCGATCAAAATTCTGCAAACGAATATACTGATGCAAAAATGTTTGCATTTTTGGAAAAAATTTTTCTTCGCAATTTTTTTTTTGGCATAAGATATGGGTGTTATTGTCCTTGCCCAGATAGAAATTGCCGACGTTAGAACAAAAATTGTACTGGGAGAACACTGTTTTTTACGAAATGCCGATACTACTGAAAACGTGCTTTGCCATTACTGTTTTCTAAAAATTAATGATCTTTTTTATTTATTAAAATTAAAAATTTTATAAATTTTACGTATTTTTACATATATTACACAATTATAATTGTAAATATATTTCTTTTCTTATGAAGTTTCGAAAGAATACATTAAAAATCTGTGATGTACACTAAACGGACAGTAAAGTACTAGCAAACTACTAAATTTGTTATTAAATGTACTGGGATAATACCAAAAAAATTAAATCCTAAGCCTGCGCCAACGTTGCGAAATAATTACGGCCAAGCGTTTATTGGTGTTATCATTTCGACAACATGCTAGTACAGTGAAGTTGAAAATCCGACGCATTGCCAGTACATGTACTACCGTCTACAATACCGGACCAACATTGTGCCGTTTCTATTTTTCTACCTGGGTGGGCTATGAATTTCAAAAAACCGCACTTAAAAAAATGCAAAATAATGGCGTAATGCGAAAAAAGGCTTTGTGGTACAGAAAATAAATTAAAAGACTTAATTGGCGATTAACATTCTGCAAACGAATATGTTAATGCAAATACCCAGGTAGAAATTGCCGACGTTACAACAAAAGTTGTACTGGGAGAGCACTGTTTTTTACGAAATGCCGGTACTACTTAAAACGTCCTTTGCCAGTACTGTTTTCTGAAAATTAACGAGCTTTTTATAATTTATTAAAATTTACAATTTTATAAATTTCACGTATTTTTCCATCTATTACACAATTATTTATGTAAGAGAGACATCGCCATTCTTTTCTTGTGAAGTTTCGAAAGAATACATTTGAAGAAATTCCATTAAGTCTCAAGACATTGCCAAAAAAAAAAATAAAAAAAATCTGTGATGTACACTAAGAGGACAGTAAAGTTCTAGCAAACTACTAAATTTGTTATTAAATGTACTGGGATAATACCAAAAAAATAAAATCCCAAGCCTGCGCCAACGTTGGGAAATAACTACGGCCAAGCGTTTATTGGTGTTATCATTTCGACAACATGGCAGTACAGTGAAAGTTAAAAATCCGACGCATTGCCAGTACATGTACTACTAGAGTTTGCTGTTCGGTTTTATTCGAAACCGAAACCGCGGTTTTTTAAGTCTCAAAACCGAAACCGAAAACCGAGAAAAATAAGTCGGGTTTCGGTTTCGGTTTTTAAGTTTTTCTTATAGTATATTTAGACTGGGCAAAACTAGTAGTTTTTGGTAATTTTTAGGTTTTGAGCCGAAAACTATAAAATTATTTTAGTTTTTCCATACAATTTCATACAAACTGAAAACCAGATTCTACCTGGTTTTTGCCAAAAACCAAGTAAAAACATCTGAAATTTGTATTTTTGATACACCCGATTTCTTTCATAACTAATTTTCGATACACCCTGTTACAACGAATATAGAATTAAAGCAAGTGTCAAAAATATATTTTAAATTTTTTTTTAAATATTTCAGTTTAATTTTAAAATTGTGTGTTGTTATACACTTTTAAATGTGTTATTAATTTTTTTAATTTAATTTAACCATAAAAACATAAAGAAAAGTGCTTAATAAAAAAGTGATGTGACAAAGAAAAACTAAAAATTCAGTGTAAATGAATTGATTTTTGTAATTTAGTTTTGTACAAAAACCATCTGGTTTTTGCTCAGTCTAAATTCAGTATTAAATACTTTAACAAATTAAAATAATTTAATAAATTGCAAAGATTCATAAAAGATCTCTAACACCTTCTGATGCAGCCTCCGAATAATGAGAATTATTGGAAAGTTTATAATTTACTGAGCAATTATGAGTTATTTACTATTAATTTTTCAATAATAAAAAAATTTTAATGCACTCATAAATACGAGTCCAATATGTTTCATTTATAAATCTAAAATTTGAGTACTCTGAAAATTTTTTAATGAATTCATAAATACGAGTCTAACATGCTTATTTGTAACTCCAAAATTTAGTCTTCTACGAGTAAAAATTTCTGGGCGCTCAGTAAAATGTCGGCTGGGATATTATTGAATCTTGAATTTCAAAAAGGGCTCAGCTTCTATTTTACAAAATTTTGTATTTAATTTCTCCATTAAATATTACTTTAAAGAATTTTTTATTTTTGTTATTACGGATAAAATAAACTGAAGCTTATAATTTTAGAAAAAAATTGCACCAAAAAATCAAGTGGTTTAAGAGATATTTAGTTTCATATATTCAGTTCAAATTTTAACTCTGTATTTTTCATAAAGTCCTTTTTCGTAGTCCGCGAAATTTATGAAATTTTATCTTTATATTTAGCGTGTTTTTTAATCACCTGGATTTAGAATTTTTCATACAAAAAATGGATTTATTAAATCCAAAAAAAAGCTGTATTTAATAACTCCACAATAAAAGCACAAATATATGAAACAGCCTATTAATTTAATGTCAGAAAAAATACGAATAAAAATTAAAAGAGAAACAAAAAAATTGGAAAACTAACAAATAAAAGGTTTTTCTTAAATTTTTTTTTATGAAATATGTTTAGAAAAAAAAACTACACCTCACCAAATACATATTTTTCATCTTGGACATGGAGAAATAGCTCAAATAGAAATGGCAATTTTTCACTCCACAGTAAGTAATTTAATTAAATCCAATTAGTGAATATTAAATATTGCAATGGAATTTTTCAATTGTGTAAAAATATAAATTGAAGTGATAAAACTGAAAAGGCAGAGTGTTTATCGCTGTTTTATGTCAAATATAATTATAAATTAAAAGTTAAAGTAGAATCCTCCATCATCGAATTCGGTATTAAAAATTAGGGTGAAAGAAGTGTCGGACAGAAAATTTTTTAAAAATAGGAAAAATCTAACCCCATCTGTTGAGCACTTTTAGAAATACTTTTTGGATTTATTAAATCCAAGTGATTAGAAAAACGGCTATTGTTTAAAAATTTATTCTCTTGAAAATACTGATTTAGTTGCGGACAAAAGAATAAAAAAAATTTAATTCATAATAGTTTTCCGCGTTTTCTTTTCTCCTGCAAAGCCCTCGAAACAGCGTTATTGCATATATTTGAGTGAGAAATTCAATTGAATTTTAAATAATAAGTATATTGTACGTTTTAAACTATTTACTTTTGTACTTATTTAATTATTTTAAAAAAATTCTATTATTAGCACAAGAAAACCGAAAATTAACCGAAACCGCGGTTTTTATAATTTTGAAAAACCGAAACCGCGGTTTTCAGATTTTTCGGTTTTTAGCAAACTCTATGTACTACCGCCTCCAATACCGGGCCAACATTGTGCCGTTTGTATTTTTCTACCTGGGTATTTTCCTTCTTGCAAAATTTTTTTTTGCAAACAACCACCATACTTTGTATAAAATTTGGGTATTTTAGTCCCTTCCATATCTATTTAGTTAACAATTTCTAACAATTATTTTGAAATTCTATTGGAAATGCTGTATTTAATATCTAACCCCTCAATTCATAAATGCTTTGTAAAGTTATAACAGGTTTACAAAATGTCATTTTCATACAAAATTTGTTCAATAAACCTCCTATAATTTTACAAATCGTTTATGAATTTAGGGGTAAATATTTAATTTATTTTTTTTTTTTGTAAACAAGCCAAAAGAGTTTTCAAATTTACTTGAAAAGAGCTTACGTTTTCTTAATACTCGATTTATTTTTTGGAAAAGAGACTTTTTATTGTGAAGCTCTTTTTTATTTTGCAGCACACCATTGACGCCGAAAATCTACAACGTCCTTAGATACCTGTTTGGTGGTCTTCAATTCCCTTTTTACCAGAGCCCAATATCTCTCCACTGGCCGGAGCTCTGGGGACTTCGGTGGGTTCGCCTCTCTAGGGACAAACACAATATTATTTTTCTGGTACCAATCCAAGACTGCTTTACTGTAGTGGCACGAAGCAAGATCAGGCCAAAAGAAGGTAGACACTTCATGTTGTCTTAAAAATGATAGAAGTCTCTTCTGTAAGCACTAGAGGCCAGTATGAATGTTTTGCAAGACATTCACAAAACGTTTTCTTATACAACACCAAAATATTTTTTTTTGTTTTCAGTTTTATTTATTTATTTTTTTGTAATGATCTGAATTTTAACATCTTGTAAATAACTACAAATAAGTAAAATGGTCAATTTTTGTTATATTTAGTATTAAAAATCGTCAAATCTCTCATCAGCGCATGCAAGAGAATATTTTGTAAGACATTCATTCAGCCCTCTAGTAAGCACTCCATATAAATTTCCGTGTTAATTATCCCGGTGGTCACGAAAAATTTGCTTCGTTTGCCACAACTACAAATTGTTTGCCACACGAGAAATTTTCTTGGAAACTTTGCTCTTCTTTGGATCTTAATTTATTCAGGACATTTCCTCTAGCATCGGCAACATAAAATTCTTGGCCAGGAAGCTGAGAAAAGTCGGAAAGAACGTATGTTTCGTCATCTATTAGGCAACATTCTTGCACAGAAAAAACAGTAGGCACCAATAATGGGAATTTGTAGAAGCAATCACATTTTCTTTCAAATTGAAATTTTATTTCCAACATTTTTTTTTGTAATTCGTTTGTAAATTGTTATCTTTTATATAAAAAAATGTTTAAAACAAAAAATTCAAAGTTACAAAAAAAACAATTTTTTTTTGGATTTACAAATTTCTTTGTTGGTGCCTTTTCAAAAAGTTTTGTTTTTGTATTTACAAATTTGGTATGAGAAAGGTGTTTAAAAATTTAATTAGAATTTTGTAAATTCTTTCTGTGTACTTTTTCACAAAATTGTTGTTAAGCACTTTTTTTCATCGCTCATTTTTTCGCTGAATAACCAACCAATGTTGCAAGTTACATAATACACATATTCCGACATAGCTAACATGAACAAAAAATTTTGTTTTGAATTCCAATGAAAAAAGTTACAGTAGAAAAAGCGTGCACAAGTCTCTAATGATGCACTCCTAAGTTCCAAAAAACTGTTTGTCAATGCTAGCATTTTAGCACAGCCAGTAGTGGTCCAGCTGTTAGCACTCATTTGTGTGTTTAGCCACCAAGTATTATGTCTGTTCCCGTACTTTACCGAAGTTACACAAACTAGCCCAAAGGCGTTCCCGTACTCAAAATTGCGTGTAAATTGTTGTTTAGGCTGTTGTGGGTTCCCGCGGGTACCCGCGGTAACGTACGGGAACGCACATATTATATGCATGGATGGTAAACGAAACGATGCGGTTATCGGTATTTTAAGGTTAACGTTATTTCAGTTACTTCGGTAACGGTATCTTAAGGATAACGGTAGTCAGTTATTTCAGTGCATTTCGCAATTTTTTTTTACAGAAACGAGGTTAAAAACAGAACCAATTTACCAACTTAACCCATATTCTCCTGAATTAAGAAATAATTGTGCCACGTGTTTGAAACTTACACGATTTACTACTGAGGGCCCTGGGAACACGAAACTGAAGTTGAATTTTTTTTGTCATATATAGATCCTGAGTTATTGCCTGTCGTCATATGACGACGCTAGGAGAATATGTGTACATTTGTTACAAAAAATTCTTGAGAATAAAAATAATATTTGTTAAAAACAACATTATTCCATTAAAGGTATAGATAATTAGCATTTATTTTTATTTATTTATTTAGTTGTGTTCTCATATCCTGTACAACAAGATTAAATCTTATAATTAAAGTACAGGAAAGCAGTTTGTGAAAAACAGATATTGCAAAATATTTAAAGAAAAACTTAAAATTACACTAAATATACTTTAGAAACGTAAACTATCTAAAAATCACAAATAGTTGCAAAAATAAATATGTCTGTTCCCCTACTTTACCGAAGTTACACAAACTAGCCCAAAGGCGTTCCCGTACTCAAAATTGCGTGTAAATTGTTGTTGTTTGGGCTGTTTTGGGTTCCCGCGGGTACCCGCGGTAACGTACGGGAACGCACATAATATATTAATTAGACTAACAAATTGTCAATATTGTAGAAAACAAAATTAATTCTGTTTAAAAAATTCAAATCGAGATTGTTTGAAGTTGCTTGCGTTGCTGTTGAGTTGTTGATTGGATGGAAGATCTCTCCAAAGACGTGCAGCATTTATGAAGAAGTGCCATTCAGACACATGATAACTATGTTCAGGTATAATAGTCTTTCTACCCCTTGGGGATAATGCAAATAATTTCAAAAAGATATAAAGGATTTTTTGTATAAATGATTTTGTGATAAAACAAAAGTACTCGAATTTTTAGAAGACTTTCAAAAGATACTCCATAGAGTTTTATGGCAAATGATTTTCCAAAACAAATTAAAATATAATTTAATTTCTTAAGAATAACAATATTTGATTAAAAAGCAATACAAAATAAAAATTATAACTCTCGTAAGTGGCATATATGAAAAGAAGATACTGCAACATATTTGCCCTGGAGGCCAAATATCGAGGCCTGGACATCGTCTTTGCTTATCGTTGTGGGTTCATTTTAGAAAGTGATATATTCGACCATAACGTAAGGTATCTACTACGGGAGGTTTTAGGCTATTTTCCTGCCGATCTTAGTAGTTTCGATTCTGAGGTGAAGTACGCAGCTCCAAAACTTGTCAAAGACAGCCCAAATTACAATTTTTAAAACAAAAGCAAATAAAAGTTTTGTACAATTTGTACACATATTCTCCTAGCGTCGCACATTGGGGCCAAATGAATGAAAAGTGGCGATTAATTCAAAATATGAACTTTAAAATTCATGATCGTGTTTGGTACCGGGTGAAAGTGGATAAAATTCTGCATCACTAATTGCAAAAATTATACTTTTAAGTTGTTTGCTTTAGTTGAAGTGAGCACTTAAAGTTGAATAATTGTTATTTTTTTTGTGCATATTGAAAAAAAGTGAAAATTTTGATATTTCAATTGATAATTTTTTCTATTAATACTTCTAAAAGTTAAATTTTTATAATGGAACCGTCAACTTCAGGTAGTTTACTATATAGTACATGTTTTTTTGTTTAAATAAATGTTTTAAAAATATTAAATGTTAATAAAATAAAATTAGCCCAAAAATGGGCTATTTTTGATTTATATATGGAGTTTCAACAACTTTGTTCGTGAACTTGCGTAAAATCGTCTATATAGTGTTATAATATCAGATCTCAACTAATAAACCCCAAAATATTTTTTTGCGATTTTTTGCGATTTTTGAGTTATGCTTGTTTTTGTGAAATAACTCAAGATGCTAAAAATCCACAAATATGAAAAAAAAAAACAAAACATCAAGTTGTTTTTACTTTGTTTTGTCATTATTTTCGTTATAGTAGTTGTTATTGTAGCTAAAAAAATGTGTTGTTAATTAGAGATGGGGGCGTGAGTAACTTTAATTCACGCATGCTCACGTGATTGCGTATGTTGGGTTTATTTACTATGAATAAAACTAATTAAATTATTTTACATGTGTTTATGATATTTCAATGAATTTTACTTAAACATTTGTTAATTTTAAATTATTAGAAAATTGTATATGGCACAAGTGCACTATTTTGAAAAATTGAAGGAGGTCACGCTCCCATCCCTATTTATTATTGTCATTTATTTGAGTCCTACATAATAACTGTTGGTCATATACATGCATCATACGAGTAAAGTTTTAATTTTGTTTTAAGCTGGTGATATCAATCTACTAATATAATGATAATACATTTTTAAGAATTTCTATCCATCCGTAGGGTATTATTGATTCGGTACTGACACGTTTATTTATTGTTTTAGCTGTCAATGTTTTGTGATGTGATGTTACATATTTAAAGTGTTGTGAAAGTGTAAATTATTCGGTACAGGGTTAAAGGAATTACTTTTTGCAAATTTTAAACGAATAGAAATCTTATTAATTTTAGGAACATGTCCCAAAACAATTTTCATTCCTCGTCATGAGTTGCATAATTTTATGAGGAGTGCAGAACCTAAATCACTTCAGGATAAATTTAAACTTTTGAGATGGGAAGTAATAAAACGTGTCGACCCTTCGGATATGGTAGATTTTATGACAAGGTTTCATAATTTTTGCTCTAGCTATGAGATTCGGTGTCAAAAATGTCATAGAAAGAATGAAATTTTTGTAAAAAATAATAAGAATTGGCTGGATGCCTCAATCTCATTCAGTCCACCACCAGAACCACAACAAAAAAGAGGTCGCAATGATCTCTCATTTGAAGAGTGCAAAGAAAAAACAAAAGTTAAGAAATGTAAAGACATAAGAGATCAAATTTCTTTGCCTGTTTTGGCTTACGCCACACAAATGAGCTTGAGAGCTGCTGGAAAAATAGATGAGTCGAAAATTGTTAAGGAAATAATATCATCTCCAACAAAAGCCAAAAAATACCGAAAAAGTATAGAACAGGTACCACCACAGCAGTTAACTCCGGATGAAGCTCTGTCCGTTTTGGTAGAAGCGAAGCTAAGTCGCCACCAATATAATGTTATTAGAAAGGTTGCACCTGAGAAATTTCCATCATATAAATTGGTCCAAAGAGCTAAGAAAAAATGTTACCCAAAGGGAGAACAAATGAAAATTTCTGAAACATCAGCGCAAGTTAGCCTACAAGGAATATTGGATCATACCACTGAACGCCTTTTGTCGGTTAAAAATGCAGATTTAAATTCGTTAGACAACGAAGAAATCGAAAAAATTACTTTATACACTAAGTGGGGCTTTGACGGAAGTTCAGGGCATAGTTCTTACAAACAAGCCTTTCATGACAGTAATGCATCTGATTCTTCTGTATTTATTACGTCAATTGTACCATTAAAATTAGTTTGTAAAAACAAAATCATTTGGCATAATCCTCGACCGTCTTCAACTAGGTTTTGCAGGCCATTAAAAATTGAATTTATGAAAGAAACGGTCAACAGTATTAAAACAGAAAGAGAGAGTGGAGACAGAAAAAATGCTCTTATCGATACAGTAATATCAGTTGGAGAAAGAAAGATAAAAGTGAACCACAAACTAATTCTCGTTATGATTGACGGTAAAGTGTGTAACGCGATTACAGACACAAAGTCCACACAAAAGTGCTACATATGTGGCGCTACCAGCAAGGAGTTCAACAATATTGAACAAATGATTTCTAGAGATTCCAACGTAGACTTCATGGAGTTCGGTTTGTCTGTCCTACATGGCTGGATAAGATTTTTTGAATGTCTTATTCACTTGTCATATAAACTTCCAATTCAAAAATGGCAGGCAAGTGACGAAGAAAAAAAAATTATTGCTGAAACTAAAAGTCGTATTCAACGCGAATTTAAAAAGAGAACGGGATTGATCATTGATCAACCAAAACCTGGTTTTGGTAACTCTAATGACGGGAATACTGCAAGACGTTTTTTTAAGAATGCAGAAGTATCTGCTGAAATTACTAATATTGATTTAGAGTTGATCAAAAATATGCACACAATATTAATTGTAGTTTCTAGTGGTATTGAGGTCAACATTGAAAAATTTACAAACTTCGCTAATAACACTGCCAGGCTATTTGTGAAAAAATATCCATGGTACTATATGCCTCCTACTCTTCACAAATATTTTATTCATGGGCCTGAAATTATATCATTATCGCCATTGCCAATTGGTCAGCTAACCGAAGAGTCTCAGGAAGCCAGAAATAAAGATTTTAAAAGTTATAGGGAGAATTTTGCCCGTAAATGCAGTCGAGAAAAAACAATGGAAGATATCTTTAATAGATTTCTCTTAAGTTCAGATCCGTTTATAACTAGCATGAACAATAGTTCTAAAAAGAAAAAAGAGCTAATGCCAAAATCTGCATTGGAGTTGCTTGTACTTCCCAGCAATCAAAATAGCAATGATGAAGATGAAGATGGAGATGAAGATGGAGATGAAGATGAAGATGAAGATGGAGATGAAGATTAAGATTATTGTAACGAATTAATTTATGATTATGAAATTGAATGTGAAGTAAATACTAACATTGAAGGTAATAATGATTATAATAAAATATTGTTGTTTTCAAAAAGAAAAAAAAAAATAGAATAACCGAATTTAATTAAATTTTTTTTAAATAGTGTGTTTATGGTTATTTATCAATAAAAAAACAATTAGATTTTCAAATGTTTCATTTTTGAGCAAAATTTTAAAATTTCGAGAAAAAAGGTATGATTTTAATTTAAAAATTTTCTAATAGAAATACATATAAAATATTTATTCCTTATTATTTTTAAAAATATTACTTATTTTTCTTAAAGTACATTTAGTATGCTTTAATTTGCAAATTAATTGAATAATTTATAGCGCACCGTTCCAAAGTTACAGCAAAAAATGTGAAAAAAGAGGATTTTTTACAGAACACAAAATGGCCCATAAAGGGTTAAAAAAATGTGTTTTTTCACTCTGTTTTTTTTTTAAATGTTGGTTTTTTATGTATTTATAAATATCCATTAATAAAAAATATTTTTTTTTTAAATTACGACTTCTATGAATTAATCGCCACTTTTCATGCATTTGGCCCCACTGTGCGTCGTCATATGACGACACCGAAATTCATTAGATTATAAAATTTTTCCAAATTGCGATGAGGTCATTGTAGTTTTACCAATTTGGAGCAAATTTAGTTGGCTTTTAGAAACACCAAACAAGAAAAATATATTAATGTAATAAATTTAGATTTTTTCCTTCTTTATTGAAAGAAATCATAATTTATGCAGTTTTGAAATTTTAGTGATTTTTGGCCATTCACTGTGACCAGAAACAACAACCAAAGTGGATAAAATAACTACAGAATGAATATTTGACATTTTTTGTTTACAAAACTCTTTACAGATCTCCTTCCACGTTAAAAGTAACGGTATTATCCACATTTAAAAATAGGCCTTTTCATGTCGTCGTATGACGACGCTAGGATAATATGGGTTAATGTACGAAAAATACTCAGTTACCACGTGCAATTACCAAAAGCAGAAAATTAAAAATAACGGTAACGGTATTTTAGGGATAACGATATTTCAGTTATTTCGGTAACGGTATTTTAAGGGTATCGATATTTCATTTATTTCGGTATTGGTATTTTAAGGATAACGGTATTTCATTTATTTCGGTAACGGTATTTTAAGGATAACGGTATTTCGGTTACGGTATTTTAGGTGTAACGGTAGTCAGTTGAAAGGATTTTGAATCGATAACGGTATTTTAGCGGTATTGCCTGCCAACCCTGATTATATGTCTCGTTAGCTCAGTGGGTAGATCAATAGTCTGCCAAACTGACGGCCTGGGTTTAAATCACGGCAGGACCAAACTAAATACATATGAACTTTTTTTTTAATTTTATTTTAGAAAATATATTTCCAGACCACCTACTTATTGGTTATGCCAGCGATTTGCGGGTAAAATAATAATAAATCAGTGTTATAGCTAAATTCATTTCAAAATTAGTTGATGTTATTTGAAGTGCTTTTAAAAACACTTTTGTAGGTCTTTTAAAAACACTTTTGTAGGTCTTTTTTTAATTTGAAAATTATAATTTCATATTCTGATTTAAAGACCACAAAAATATATACACCCATATTTTTACTTCAAAAACTTACTATATGTTCGATCCACTGTGATACATACTTTTTTTATTTTTTTAAATCATCTAAACTATAGTTTTAAGTTTTAACTTTTAAAAATCTCATGAGCAAATAAAGCATTGTATTTTTATATTAAAAAGGTGATTATATTTTTCTTAAAAAATTACAGATTTAAACATAAAAGACACTAGCCGACACAGAATTAGTAAAATGAACAAAATAAAATAAACAATAAAATAAAATTGAAATAAACACACAGATTATACATCCAGTGGCTTGTTTATGTAATTTAACGCGCGTAATTCGTTCATTTTCCACTTAAATCTGGAAATAAAAATACTGATTGGTTAAACTTGACTAACTACAACATGGGTGTGTGAAACATACCATTATAAAAGCTTTTCAGCATCACCACCATCACTAACTTCTTCAAACATTTCATCAACGGTACCCAGTGTGCAGGGTGGTGTTGGAGAATCAGCATGACACACGGTTCGAAAAAGGACTGTTTCGTCTACCTCGGGCAGATAAAACAAAGAAGCCTCGCCGGTTTCATCCATGTTTTCGTGATTGATTGTGAGCAAAATTTCATGAATGCGAAAACCGGATGCTAATTCCATTGCAACATTCGGATTCTCACGTATGTCATTTAAATCACTCATTTCCATCTCCTCGGGGAATTTTGTCCACAGCATATCCCAGATGGGAGAAGAAAGCTTAGAACGTTCATCCTCACTCATTTGCACCAACAAACGTCGAATTCTTTGACGATTTGCCTCGTCGCCACAAATAACACGCATATTGGCCAATGTTAGAACAGATCCCACCTTCTTAATTATTTTCTTAATTTCTTCTCGTTTTGGCCTAAAGACAATCCGAACATTGATTACGTTTTTCGGAGGAATTAATATTTTGCGGGGATATATCTCGAAAGCATCACTGAGTCGTGGCATCATTAGACCAATCGAATCAATGTTCACAACTGCAAACCCCACCAATGGACCCTTGTTATAGAAACTGATGGTGCGTTCCAAAGGTTGAGCCAATTCAGAAACATCGCCTATTGTTACAAATGGATTGCCCACTGGTCCCACAATAATATTTTGCGCAATAACACTAGCATTACCGCCGTAACCATAGAGAGGCACATCCAGAAACGATTGTCCAATTGTGGGCGCACCAAAGGGCGCATAGAACGACAGTTTGCCAATAGCTACTCCTGGAACAGTCGGACAAAAACTTATGCTAATCGACGTGCACTCTTGCGAATGCAGAGTTATGGTATTATTGCGCTGAGAACTTACAATTTGAAAGCCCGGACCACTCACCTCAATCCGAATTACTAAACGTTTCTTTATAATGTTCTTGATTTGCATTGACTTTCGCGGGTCGCTGCGCAGTTTGACGCTTCCCCAAGAGAGTTCGGTGTTGGTTACCTTAAGGGGGATTTGCTTGACATCACGGTGGCTGAATTCACTTGAACTGGAACAACGCGAAATGCTGCGACCACTAGTACCTGCCGACATTGCACTGCGATAGGTATGTAGGGTGCCGTAACTACATGAACTTGAAGCTTCGCTTCCCACCGGTGACGACACTGTTTTGCGTGCTGCCTCAGCACTAAGTAGCTGACGATCCGAGTGGGAAGTAGTATCGAGATTCGGTGATCGAAAACCGCTGTTGCTAGTTGTGGGCGAATAGATCTGTGGCAACAGATAACTGCGTGGCGAAGTGTGTGGCGAAATATCCAGGCGTGCTGGACTGGTAATCCGGGGTGAAAGTTGGGGAACGACCAAAGAGTTACTGCGCACTACAGGAGAATTAGTATGATTATGGCCATCGGACACATTAGGCGAGACCGCAAAATTGCAATCCACACTTGCGTTCCGATCACATCCATCGAGACGAGTAGAACTTAGCGATTTAGGTTCTTTTGCCAAGTTGACTTTATTATTAGTGTTATTGCTGTTGTTGGTGGTGGCATACGAACGAATGTGTCTCGAGTTGACGGGAGTTACTGCATCTGGTGAATCTTCGTGTTCCACGCAAAGCCGGGTTGGACTTTTATCATGTGGTGATTTTGTGCGACGTATTCGGCGATTTTTGGTAATCGGTGTATCAGGAAATTCATCGTTATCGGCCTCTTCTCCATCCATAGGTTCAATAACTCGTACATTTGAAACACCAACATCTATGGGACTAAGTGGTGATCGAAGTTGCGTAGTGCTGCACTGTAATTGCTTCATATCGCTTGAATTTAAAAGTGATTCTGTAAAACTCAGGGTGACGGATAATTCGGCACCATGAATGCCTTCTGGGTCAAGGTTCTCCTTATTTTCAAAATTCATTATTTCAGTAAATTTACTCACCCCCAATACTGGTGGCGTTATACCATTGGCTTCCAATACTGGTGCCGGAACACTAGAAAAGGTATCCGTTTCATTGTCTAAATTATCTAAATAGCAAATTTATCAAATAAGCTTTATTAAACTAAAAAATAAAGGGTTCGTTGCACTTACATAAAGCTCGGTCTATGGCCGACATACTTAGTGGATACGAATTGCCAGTAGAGTTTCCAGAGTCTTTACTCACGTGGCTATCGAACAAAATTCTTGGTAATTGGTATGACACTACTCCAACACGAGTGTATGTGTTATTATCAATTCTCGGAGTGAGGAATGTCTCTGCCGCGGATTCCAAATCGGCCGTAGTTGTTGTGACAGTATTATTGTTCTCTTCCTCCACCAATGCCACGGGTGTGCGACACTTGTCCGGACTTTTTGAAGTAACGATATTTCGAATATTGTCTGAACGCATACTAAAAAAGTTTCCTACTGAAAAATTGGGATCACCGGCAATAATTGAACTAGAAAATTAAAAGAAATAAGTAAACAAAAAAGTTGTATATTACTCATTTGACCAATTTTGCAAATAAAGCTTACTTCGATCTTGATGGTGAATCAAAACCATTCGATGTTAGTGCCGAAGTTCGAGCCGTTTTCGCTTTTGCCTGCTCACTTAGAGTTACTGCCGGTATGGCGGCATATTCTTGAGCCCATGATATTTCATCATTAACTAGTTTGGATTGCATAAGTTCACCCGGTGCAAATTCCTCATTAGTATAGCCACTCTCATCACATACGGCACCAGCACCTCCTGCTGAACTGAACGAGAAAGTTCCAAACCCTCCTCTAAAAGATTCCTCCGAACAAGTATTCTTTGACAACGACATATCGGCGGTACGTGGTAGACTTCTTGAACTATTAAAACAAGTGAACGAACTACCTGTCGAAGATGCCGACGAAATGCCATGATTTATATGTCTTCGACCAGCTCCTGCTACCTGCTGCACACATGAGTCTAGTGTTGTATCGCCATCTTGAAGCGTTTCGCAAAGATTACGTGCCTTCGAAGCAAATGATGAGGCAAGAATATCACAGACCGATACATTTTTAGATTTGAGGTTGACAGTTCCAGTTCTCCCTCCATTATTTTCAATATCGTTGCTCATTTTATTATCTTTTTTGTATAATGTCGATCGCCCCGTAATTTCGCCTGGCTCAAATGAAACTTTACTGACACCTTTTGATGCTGAAGGTGGACACGAAGAGCTTGTTTCAAGATTTATAGTTTCATCAGTTACTAGATCAGATATATTAACGGTTTTAGGTCGACGATATGGCACATAGTCGGTATTATCAAGTTCTAATAACAAGAGTAATTGTAAATTTAGTATACCCAAAATAAGTAAAAATTTTGAGTTTAGATATGCCAAAATTGATGCTAAATAATTTTCACTACTAAAGAAATTTAGAAAAACTTTTTCTATCTCAGATATCAAAATACTTGAGCTCAATAGTTTTTCCGATTCGAAAACTGCCCAGCGAGAAATTGATGATGGTACAAAAAACTAAGTACTCTCAAATCATGGGCCAATAATAAAACGTTTGGAAAATACCATCTTTGAAATGCTTTGATAACACTGTGTAACAAATTTTACAACTGTTTATTACGAGTAAAAGAAAAATTGTATGAGTATTTTATTACTTTTATTAGAATTATTTATGTAAAAGATTCATTATAAAATGTGAGAATACATTTAACCAGGGTTTCAATTGCTAACGCTATTTCAGCAAAAGCACCTATTTTTAACTGTTTCATCAGCTAAACAAAAAACAAAACTGCACATTTAACAATTGCTTAAACTTCTGCTACCATCAAATTTCATCAGCAGTAGCACAGCAAAAGTTTATTTTTTGAAAAAGAAAAACTGAGCTGAAAGCTTCATAAAAGTGTGTCAACATAACATTTTGATTCTTTTGAGTGATACCTTTTGAGCAATTATGAATCAATTGGAACGACGAAAGTTATCGACAAATGGAATGAAAATCCATACCGACCCAAGTAGAAATTATGTTTGGTAACAAAATAGAAGCACTGGCAAAGCACAAGTAGACCGCGGTCTTAAAAAACGAAATACTGGCATACCACTAAATTTGGACGCTTTACTAACGCTTGAAAAGAGTGACTTCGCAGCGCTTGTTTTCCAAAAACATTATTTTGTTTTTGGAAAAGAATCTCCAAAATGGAGTGGATATTAAATAAATGTTTGACTCCAAAATACAATAACTCCAAGAATCATATATTTTTAGAGTAATTTAAAATTCTTCAGTGATGAGGGCTCAAAATTTGGTGCCAGTTAAATCACATGATTTTTGTGTTTCTTGGGGCTATCTCAATACTTTGCGAATCATTAATGGAACGATGTTATTATTTGGGTGTCGGGAAAGCACTTTAATTTTTTTTATTTGGGCATTGGGAAAGCATTTGATTTTTATGTTTCTGGGTGCTTTCCCAGTGCTTTGTAAAGCATTGGCACCACCGTGGAATGGTGTTTGGGCGTTGAAAAAGCACTTTTAACAAGCACTCATACCACCCATTTCGGTGCTTTGCCAGTGCTGGTCCCTTTGTAATTTTCCAGCTGGGGAGCAGTACATTTTATATCAAAAGATTTGAAAATGGCAAGAAGTACGGTACGGCTTTGTCAATATCCAGCAAACAAAAAACTATAACAAAAAATGGTCCGCGGGATAAAAACTTGGAAAAGAAATAACAAAAAATAGAGGTATGTCAGAGATATAGCAAAAAAATGTGGAACCACGCACTATAGGGTTCAAATTCGCAAAAAACCTAATGGCTTAAAAACACACAAAAAATCTAAGATACCAAAAGTCACTGAGAAGCAAAAGAAAGTCATAAAAATTAGATCGCGAGTTATAAAACTTTTTAGGAAAGAAAAACTGCTGCATAATAAAGGATGACGAAATCTATGTGAAAGCTGACTTCCAAACTCTTCCTGGTCCTCAATATTTAAAGGAGAGATCCTTCCAGATTCTGAAACATCCATCGGCATTGAAAAGTTTGGTTTGAAGTTTCTAGTTTGGCAGGGAATTTGCCAGTGCGGCGAAAAGATATCTTCATATATAACAACAGGTACAATTAATGGAGATGTGTACAGGGAAGAGTGCCTAAAAAAAAAGATTAATACCTTTTACAAAAAAAAAAAAACGCGGTGGATATACTCTACTCTGGCCTGATATGGCTCCAGCTCACTATGCTTCAATTACCTTAAATATGCTCAGAGCTAATAATATTGAATTTGTTGAAAAAGACATGAACCCACCAAATGTCCCACAATGTCGACCCATTGAAAGGTATTGGGCTCTGATAAAAGCGAATTTAAAGAAGACCAGACAGACTGGTAATGACAAAAGATTTTGAAAAAAAATGGAAAGTTGCATCCAAAGCAATAACAAACAGCACTGTCAAAAACTTAATGGAAGGTATTCGGAAAAGCTAAGATTGGAGTGGACCCCAAAATGAAATAGATTTTTTTTGTTCTTATATACTTTTAATACTCTCATTTATCAGACAAAATAATAAAAGTAAAAGTATGACCGAAAATCACAAAAATTTCAAAACTTCAAAGATTATGATTTAGTAGGTTTGAGGTTAAGAAGAAGAAAAAACCTTCCTCAAAAGTTATAAACACATTAAATTTGCAAATCAGACTAGATCTAGTTTGAGCCTTTTTATGGACAGGCTTCATCAGTGATCTTCCATTAAATTGTATTATTGTTTATATTTTTATTGTCAGATTGTCTCTATATGAATAATTTCAGAAGTGATCAAACAGACATATACAAACATTCTACTTCAGATTTTCTCTGTTTATCTTCTTTTGCTTGTCAGATACCTGATCCAGGTGATTCACGATTCTCTGTCACTGAAATTTTTGAAAATCGTTTTCCCTTTTATTTCTTCACATTTGATTCACCTCGTGAACACTATTATCGCATCGTCTAGTTTCCCTAGTAATTGGAAAATAGCTAGAGTTGTCTCTATAAAGAAGGAGGGCTAGTCTACTGAATTTGATAATCTGCGTCCTATTTCGGTACTTCCAGTCCTTTCTAAAGTTGTCGAGCATATTTTGAAACTCCCATTGGAGCGCCCTATGCTCCAATGGGAGTTAGAGGAATATATATATAAATGATTGAGTACCTTGATCTCAAGTCACTTGTTCATCCATCGCAATCAGGGTTCCGACGGGGGTATAGCACGACCTCTCTACTGCTGGCTTTGACTGACTCAATTAGACAATTTCTAGATGGCCGTAAGAATGTAGTGCTACTTTCGGTAGATTTGTCTAAGGCCTTTGATAGACTAATACATACTAGATTACTGTTTAAATTGTTTAGTCAGTTCATGTTTTCTTATCGGGCTTGTGAACTAATAAAATCCTACTAAAATCCTGATAGGTACCAATATGTATCTGTTGGTACCGCTATCTCACGAACTCGACGGTTAATGGCGTTTCTTGCGTGCCTTTTGTATACGATGATGTTCAGTTCGTTTGTTATGCGAATGCTGAATTTGTAGATGTGTTACAAGAGGGTGTCAATTATATAATTCGGGAAGTTGTGTCTTGAGCAGAGTAGGAAAATAAACTGTACACAACATGTAGGGTAGGGTACGGCTAAGGAACACATACCGTATCTATCGTTTTAGCGGTTGTGTGTACACCATAGGTGTTAAATTTCGATTACGATTACTAATCAATTAGATAACATTTTGAAAAGAATTGTATGTATTGATTATATAATTCTATATTAAACAATTTCTGATTACTAATTGATTATGATTACAAATAATCTAAAAGTAATCAAGATTACTTGAGATTACCATAAAATAATCAAAAAGAATCAAAAGTAATCAAAAAATAATTCGACTACTTTCAAAGATTACTTTTGATTATTTTCAAAAATATTCGGCATGAGTTACAGGGCCTTAGTAGAATTTTTGCGTGATTGAAATGTAATTTGAAATTTGAAAAAAAACATTTTGGATAAGTTTTCATGGTAAAATATAGAAATTACTTTGGGTTTTTTATTTATTATTTATGATTCTTTTTGATTATATTTTGTCGTAATTACAAATAATCCTGCTTACTTTTAGATTATTTGGAATCATAATCAATTAGTAATCGTCCGAAACTGAATATAATTGTAATTTAATCATTACTTCAATTTGAAAAAGAAAGTAATCTAATTACTAATTATTATGATTAGTAATCATTACTTAACAGCTATGGTGTACACAAACCGAATGCGGTACATTACGATTGTCTGATGAACGCAAACGCTACGATTATGTACTGTACTTTCAACACATATTCACACCCCGTAGCGTACCGAATTCGGGTTGTGTGTATAAACACAAACACTAATGGGAGAGAATAGCGTATGTGTTTTCTACGCAACCAATATGCTTGTGTACTGTGTTCGCGATGTGTGGTACGCAACCCTAAAAGTACGGTTCGTTAGAGTTTATTTTCCTACTCTGGTCTTGGGCGTCTGATAATGGGCTTAGTGTCAATCCGGCAAAGACAAAATTGATGGGGTTTGGATTTGATACTGATGATATGGATGTTAGAATTGGTGGCATTTCTGTTGAGTTTGTCGTTAAAATGAAATGCTTAGGTCTTGTCTTGGATAATCAATTAAATTTTTCTCCACATATTAATTATTTATCCTCACGGGTATCATTTCTCTTGAAAAGGTTGTATTCATTAAATATTTATTTACCTCGTTCAGTTAAAAGGCGATTTGCCATTGCTATCTTGATGCCACATATATTGTACTGCATAGAAATCTTTTCGGGTACTGGGAATTACGCCTTGAGGAAATATCACCTTATCTTTAACAGGATTATCCGTTATGTTTTTAATTTGAAAAGAAGAGATCATGTATCTCAACCAGAGATGGACTAAAATCATTACCATTACATTTTCATTACCATTACTTTATGTAATGGTAATGGAGCTTTTTTTATCATTACCATTTTTTGAAGAAATGGTAATGTTTTTTTTTTCATTACCATTGCGTTAAAAAATGGTAATGAATATTTTTTTTAATTTTCATTTGTGTTGAAAATTAAAATGAACCTTTTTTTAATTTTCATTACTTTTACCTAATGTTTACATAGTAATGAAACACCCATTTGTTTTTCATTACATGCCGTTTTTGTCGAAGTTTTTATTTTAAAAATATTAGGTTTACAAATTACATACTAAAAGCATTTTTTTGTTTCATAATCCGAGGCCTATGGTATCCATATTTGATACCAAGTTTTGTTGGCTAGTTGCAAAAAAAAAAAAAAATCGCGAAAAGAAATTGCATAAAGGAAAATTCTTGCATCAATATATTTCTTTGCAGAACATAAATAGCTGATTAAGTTTTTTAATTCAATTCTAGTACCATAGTCTTTTTTCGCGATGCGCCATTATTTTGCAATTTTGTAAGTGCGGTTTTTTTTTTAATTTATAATCTAAGGACTATAATGCTCATTTCGTACAACAAAGTTTGGTGGCTAGTTAAAAATAAAAAAAAAAATTGCAAAAAAAAATCGCAAACAAAAAAAATTCAAAAAGGAAAATTTTTGCCTTAATATATTTGCTTGCAGAATGTAAATCGTGATTAAGTGTTTTAATTCAATTCTTTTACCATAAAGCCTTTTTTCGCGTCCCGCCATTATTTTGGAGTTTTTTAAGTGCGGTTTATTAAAATTTGTAATCTAGGGACTATAATGCCCCTTTCATACAACAAAGTTTGGGAGCTAGTTAAAAAAAACCGCGAAAAAATCGCGAAAAAAAAATGTCCAAAAAGGAAAATTCTTACATCAATAGATTTGTTTGCAGAAAGTAAATCGCTGAATAAGTGTTTTAATTAATTTTTTTTACCATAAATTCTTTTTTCGCGTCCCGCCATTATTTTGGAGTTTTTTAAGTGCGGTTTATTAAAATTTGTAATCTAGGGACTATAATGCCCCTTTCATACAACAAAGTTTGGGAGCTAGTTAAAAAAACCGCGAAAAAAATCGCGAAAAAAAAATTTACAAAAAGGAAAATTCTTACATCAATATATTTGTTTGCAGAATGTAAGTCGCTGATTAAGTGTTTTAATTAAATTTTTTTACCATAGTCTTTTTTCGCGTCCCGCCGTTATTTTGGAGTTTTTTAAGTGCGGTTTCTTAAAATTTATATTCTAGTGACTATAATACCCGTTTCATACAACAAAGTTTGGGGGCTAGTTAAAAAAAACCGCGAAAAAAAATTTCAAAAAAGGAAAATTCTTACATCAATAGATTTGTTTGCAGAATGTAAATCGCTGAATAAGTGTTTTAATTAAATTTTTTTACCATAAAGTCTTTTTTCGCGTCCCACCATTATTTTTGAATTTTTTAAGTGCGGTTTCTTAAAATTTGTAATCTAGGGACTATAATGCCCATTTCATACAAGAAAGTTTGGGAGCTAGTTAAAACAAAACCGCGAAAAAAATCGCGAAAAAAAAAATGTTCAAAAAGTTTTTGAATTTTTTAAGTGCGGTTTCTTAAAATTTGTAATCTAGGGACTATAATGCCTATTTTATATAACAAATTTTGGTGGTTGGTTGCAAAAAAAAAAAAATCGCGAAAAAAAAATTTGCCAAAACGAGACTTTTTGCATCAGTATATTTGTTTGAAGAATGTCAATCGCTAATTAAGTTTTTTAATTGAATTTTTCTGCCATAGTCTTTTTTCGCGTTCCGCCATAATTTTGCTATTTTTGAAGTGCGGTTTTTTTAAATTTATAATCTAGAGACATACATCAAAGTTTGGTGGCTAATTGCGAAAAAAAATTTACATAAAGGAAAATTTTTTAGTGTAGAACAAAGAACAAAACGTTCTTTACATCATTATGTTAAGTAATGGTAATGAAATTTCATTTGTTTACCTAGTGTAGAAAAAATGAAAATGATTTTTTGTTTTTACTACCATTGCGTATTGTAATGAAAATTATAAAAACGTTTCATTACATGTAAAGAAAACAAATGAAATTAACATTTTTTTCATTGCAATTACATTTTGTAATGGTAATGAATTTTTTTTTAATTTTCATTTTATAGATTTAATGGTAATGAAAACCCGCAATGGTCATTACAAAGTAATTAATTACTCCCATCTCTGATCTCAACATACATTTAATTTTCTTGGATCGTCTTTTAAGAATTTAATCAGCATTAGGATATTACTGTTTTTTTATAAATCCATTATTAATGCTTACCCTGTTTATATAGTTGATCAATTTAATCGTTCGATTAGAAATCCCCAGATAATACCACCTATAAGGCATTTAAATATTTTTGTGAAATCATTTCAGATTCGTGTGTCAAGAATATGGAATGCTTTGCCGAGAGAATTGAGAATGTTTATGTTGAAGAATGAGAGTGAACACCCATAATATATACTTTGTATATGTTTTTGTTTTGAAAACTTTTTGTTTTAAATAATATACATAATCTGTAATTCATAAAATAAAATTTTCTAAGCTCGTTGTCAAACTTTCAAACTAATAACAGTTTAATTATACATTGCTTCAATTCAAGTCCAAATTAGTAGAATTTGCGAAACTGCATTTGTTGGAGGGTTTGTAAAATGTATGTTTTTGAAAGTGCGAAAGGCGAAAGGAAAGAATGTTGAAATAATATGTATTTATCTTTGTGATATTAAAGCTTCTTATGGGAATTGATTCTTGGCATTCACTATGATTGTATTTTGGTTCTTTTTTAAAATCTTGTAAAATTTGTAATGCTTTATTTTATGTGATCTCATATACATACCCAGTTGCAAAAAATACTAGTTCAGAACCAGTTATGTACTAGTTTATTTAAACCAGGCAACTAGTACGAGTTCTACCGCCTCTCCATACAAACAACTGTAGAATTTAACATGGAGATGTCATAGGGATGGGGGCAATTGTCGCCAAACTCCCACTTTGGTACTAGTTTTATAACTAGTTTGAAAATTACAATTTAAGGACGAAAAATAGGGAGCGAAACTGGTGCTAATGTGACAATCGCGGAACTAGTTCCGAAGTGACTCTTTGGAAATAGTACTGTACCAGTTGGTTGTATCTGAATTATATAGATAAAAAACAGAGGTTTTTCCTTTGATAAAACGCAGATTAGACCGATAGTTTCCTCTTACTGATATAATTATATCCATTTACCAAATGAAATTTCAAATATTTTGTGTTTATGATTTCTAATGACAATAAAACATTTTAGTGTTTATTTGCAAACTCAGAATGTATCACGTATTACAAACAAAGGTATTATTTCAAAACTCGTATTTAAATTCAATCTTTGGAAATCTGTGCACAGTTTCAATGAAACTATTAGGTATACAAATTCTTAAAGATTATTGTTTTTGGAAGAAAAACAAGAAGCTGTACTGGTTCTTATAAGAAATTTACTAAACTAGTTCTGGATTGACTCTTTGGCACCAGTACCAGTTGATTTGCACCTCAATTTAATTCACAATAAAAAAAATTTAAGTGTTTATTTACAAACTCTGATTTTTTAATTAAATATAAATGCAAAAAAAAAATAATTTCAAATCTCATATTTTAATTCAGGTAATTTTTTTAAACAGTCTCTACATAGATCGTATTTAACTAGTACACAACTGGTTCAAAATGATTATTTTGAGAACTAGTTATGTAATTACTAGACAAGAAACTAGTATGTTTTAGAACTAGTTCGACCATTTGCTACTGGGTATGTACTTATAATTTTTTACCTATATTGCGATTTATTATATATTGTAATAATTAACTTTAATTTTATATAGAAGTTTGTTATTTAGTTAGTAGCTTTAATTAACCATATAAGGCTCGGTTATGTAATACACTCAGGGAATTATATAGGTAAAATCAACTGCAAATGACAGTTTAAATAACTGCATTTGCACTTAAAAAGGTGTAGACTACATTTGCAGTTAAATTAACTGCAATATGAAGTTATTTTTAACTGTTAAAAATCAACTGACAAATGTAGTAAAAACAACTACAAATGCAATTGAAACAACATACATGCAAATTATTGTAAAACTGTACAAACAACTGCAAATGTAGTTAAAAAACATAAATAAAAATTATTTTAAAAATTATTAATTTAATAAAAAACAAATTTATTTAATTGTATTCTATTTAAAATTGAGAAATCAAAATTTACACTAATGTCACTTTTATTTTTCACTAGTAAGATATTGTTGTAGATGTCCGTCTGTGAGGTATGAAATATGGCGTTGTTTGGCTTCCTTTTTTTCTCCAGGTAGAAAGAGATGAGAATATAAAAGAACTGAAAGAATATAAATACAATAATTTTTAATAATCCCGTAAATAAATTTATATTATAAAACTTACCTTATTATTTTAATAACTTAATAAAAAATATATAAACTTTTCCGTATTACGCGTCCTCACTCTTTGGCGTTGTTTTATGACTAAGGCAAGAGAAAACATGTTCTACTCATATTCTTTCACTAGAAATTTCTAAACATGCTCCTGATTGCTTCGTGTGTGTGCACACTAAAGGGCTGAACGATTCATCTTAAATGAGATTTCAAGACACATGATAGCCTACAAGCCATAACAATTTGTGTGGTTTTACTTTTTATAACGATTGACTCAGTACAAACAACAAAAAAAAACACGATGGCAAAAAAGCATATGGATAGTGAGACGAATCCCATCATGAATCGTTTATCACGGATGGCAACAGTACATTACCACATCATATTATTGTGAACTTAAGCAACCAACACAATATCAACACCATCGTTTTAGTGTTACTGAAAACTTATGTATAACAGTGTTGCCAGTTTGGGGGATTTATCTCCAAATTGGGAATTGTATCATCAATGGGGATAAAAACTTCCGTTTGTAGAACTGGGGATTTATTGGGGATGATACGAAATTTAGGGGATCATTTGGGGATAAAATATATTATTGCTTTTTCATATTTTTATGACTTTAATCCTGATAATTCTAAATATTTATATTTTTTTCTAAGAATGATGATAGTAGTGAATGATTTTTAGCTACAAAAATTTGAGTCTGGCAAGGTAATGTTCCTAGAAACTATAATTCCTCTTGGTGAAAATTCAAATTCGTTTTGGTTCTAAAATTTTTAAAGTTATTTAAACTTAATAAGAGTTATAAGAAGTTCTTCTTAAATTAAATATATACTTTACAAGTTACTCAATTGTCAAAAGTTAATCCATCTGCTGAAATGCTAAAACTTTTTAATGCAGTACCATACACAACAAAATGTCTGTTATTTATTAAATGTCTGTTTATTATTAAATATTTAAAATGAAAAATTTTGGTTCAAATTTTCTTTGCTGTTATTTAAATTTATTTGTTCTTTTTTATAATTTGTTGTAAGCACAAATTTATTAAGTCTGAATGTACAACTTACCGCAAAAAATAAACGAATATGGTATTTTCCACTAATTTTTCGAAAAAATTAAAATTTGGGGATAAGGTATGAAAAGACTGGCAACACTGATGTATGTAACCGAAATACGTACCTACTCTGTTGAAAGCTATCATGCTAATGAATGGAGTATTTTTTTTTTGTTATGCTTTTAGTTGAGAGTTTTGTTTTCATTCGTGTTGTGTAGGTATGAAAAGCCGATTATGATCGGCCAATGGTATAATGAAAAAATTAAAATAGACATATATCTACCCCCAAAAAATTCTTTAGTTGATCGTAATGAATATTTCAACTATTTAATATGTGAAATACTCTAATCATACCAAAAAAAAGCTCTAAAGCGACGAATACATTAAGGAACATTGAGTAGGGTTTTTAGCAAACTCTACTACGTATTGGTTTTATTATATTATTTATTTTTAATTTTATTTTTCAATATTGTTTAATTATACCACCGATTTTTTTTAAATGTTTTTTTTTGGAATGAATTTGGTAAATTTTATTTTATAGAATTTCGTTAGGTTATTTTAAGGGTATCGGTATTTTAAGTTATATCGTTAAGTTATTTTAGGGTTAACGGTATTTTAATTTATTTCGTTAGGTTATTTTAAGGTTAACGGTATTATAAGTTACTTCGTTAGTGGTATTTTAGGGTTAAAAATAGTTCGTTGAAAGGGTTTCGAATCGTTAACGGTATTTTACGGTTAGTGTTTCCCAACCAAGTTAAAAATTTTAAAAATTGCCAACATTGAAAAAATCGTTTAAATTTAAAAATTGCTAAAATTTTAAAAAATCATAAAAAACCGCCAAAATTTTGAAAATAGCAAAATTTAGAAAAATCGGCAAAATTAAAGAAATCGTCGAAAATTAGAAAAAAATCATCAAAATTAAAAAATCATCCACATTAAAAAAATCGCCAAAAAGCTAAAAGCCGAACAAAAAAAAATCCAGAATTAAACAAAATTAAAAATTTTTTTAAATCAGTTTTTAATATGATTTTGTTTTTAATATCATTTTTGCAAGAAGGTCAATGGATACTGATAAAAATATTTGTAACTGATAAAAACCAATTAAAAATAAGAAAATAAATAAAAACAAATAAAATTTTTAAAATAAGTTTTATTAAAAAAAAACAAAAAATTAGTTCAATATGTTTAAAAGTAAGTAAGTAGCTTTTTTTGCTATTTTTATAGGTTTGTGGGAGTTTATATAACAAAACAGGAATGTATCAGAATCTCCCTTCAATATATGTCTGTACATGAAATCTTTTTCCATATATGGAATCACATATACTTCCATATATGTTCATATAAAATCCATATATGTTCATAAAAAATCCATATTTGTTCATATGTATCCACATAAACCATATTTCATATATGTTAGAGTGTATATGAGCATTTTTCACCGGGTGTATAAAACTTAAAAATCTCTGCATTATAATTGTTTATATTAAAAACAATTACAACGCAGAGATTTTTAACTTTCTTGTATTTAATAAGAATTAATATAAATTATTTTTTTTGTTTTTATAATTTATTATGCATTAATAACATTATTAATTTATTTTTTTACTAACTTTTTTATATAATAATATAAAAATTGTAAAACAAACATTGAATTGAAAATAAAGAACAACTAACTAACTGCTAACTTTTTTATCTGAGTGTACATTTATACTTTTTCGTTTTATAAAACCTACATATTATAACACAACACACCATCGCATCCATAGCATTCATTGCGATACTTAAACACAAGTTCAAAGTACTAATTGCTTTGTTATGGTAGCGAACAACCGTGTGTCACAACAATCACTTATTGTTTTTTTCGTTGCCATGGTTAATGCTTAAGCTCGCTTACGTTTTGATTTGTCTTCTAGTCGTAACAGGGTGGTTTAAATCGTAATGCACACATACTAGCACCATGTGATTTAATGACTACAACAAACCAATTGCACTCACGCAGCCCTTTAGTGCACACACACTTGAAAATATAAGTATTTGTAAAAAAAATTCAAAATAACTGCATAAAATAAATGTTACTACAATATGGTAGTTTTTTTAGTTAGTTTGAAAAAATAACTGTCAAAAACATTGAAATATTTTGCTCTAAGTAAATTAACTACAATTGTAGTTAAAATAACTACAACCGCATTACTACACAAATAACTGTCATGTAATAACTGCAGAACTTTTCTGAGTGTAGAAGAATTAATAAAAAAAAATAAAAATTTGTTTGGGCGCATTTCCTGAAAAAAGCCCCTTCTCCCAAAAAAAAATATTTCAAAACGACTAACCTTCGCCAGAAAATCCCATTAATTTTTTGAAAAACCCGTTATGGAGTGACGAAACAAAAATTAACAGGATAGGACCAGATGGCAGAATCTTTGTTCGTCGTCCTAAAGGCCAAGAGTTTAATCTTCGGTTCACTCAGAAGACGGTAAAACATGGAGGTGGCAGTATTATGGTTTGGGGTGCATTTTCTTGGCATGGCGTAGGTCCGCTTATAAAAATCAATGGAAAAATGGACAAGTTTCAGTATTTAGATATTTTAAAAAACGATATGGAGCCATATGCCTTCAACTCCATGCCAATAAAATGGAAATTCATGCAAGATAATGACCCCAAACACTCCTCCAAACTAGTAAAAAAATGGTTTTGTGCGGAGAAGATTGATGTTTTGGATTGGCCAGCCCAGAGCCCTGACTTAAATCCAATAGAGATCCTGTGGAACAAAGTCAAGGTTGAAATCGCCAAGAAAAATTACAAAAATATGGACGAACTGTGGTCGGCCGCACAGGAAGCTTGTCCAGCTCATTTCAATGGGTTTTTTTTTTCATAATGATAAGTTTTTATTTATATTAATGAATTTCAACTAAAGTTTACAGCAATATTATATGTGTATAATAAACCTTTGGAAAAAAACAAAAACTTGTTTGTTGTTAATAGTATTTGCAATATAGTAGCATAAGAAAGAATTCATGGTAAAATGTGCCATTTACAGTGGGGAGCATTATTGAGTACATGTCAGCATTTGAGGAAATTTACAAATGCAGGCATAAAAATATCGGACAAGGGGACTAAAGTATACTTTTCAGAAAGCAAAAGATTCGCTTAATCTAAACCTGGCCTCAGAAATGACCTTCCATATCAGACTTTCGAGCTATATAAATGGGAAAAACTTAACTTTTCTTCAAAATATTTCGAATCGTATGTTTCCTCGAAAAATATTTTTAACAAGATTTGTAACGGCAACTGAATATAATACTCTTCCTCTTTAAAATAGCTTTTGAAAACATATTTTTTACGGATATATCGTTTTTTGAAATTTGGGTCTTTTATTTTTTTTACAATTTTACTTCGAAATTGCGGTGAAGGCCCAAATTTCAATAAACGATATATCCGTAAAAAAATATGGTATTAAAAGAATTCAAAAATCATTTTAAAGAGGAAGAGTAGTATATTCAGATGCCGTTACGAATCTTGTTAAAAATATTTTTCAAGAAAATATACGATTCGAAATATTTTGAAGAAAAGTTAAGTTTTTCCCATTTATATAGCTCGAAAGTCTGATAAGGAAGGTCATTTCTGAGGCCAGATTTAGATTAAGCGAACCTTTTGCTTTCAGAAAAGTATACTTTAGTCCCCTTGACTGATATTTTTATGTCTGCACTTGTAAGTTTCCTCAAGTACTGACATGTACTCAATAATGCTCCCCACTGTATATGCCCATAGCTGTAAATATGAATTTGTACATTGCATTAACAATGTCTTTGCAAATAAAAAAAAATTTGTCCTTTTTGCATTGTCTGAACGCTTCACCATTAATGGTGACAAAACACTGTTGCGACCACGTTTTTGTGGTTCTGAGTAAATTTTGTTGCATTTACATTATTTTTTTAGAACATAAAACCAATATGGTTTATTTTTCGGAACCATTTTTTTAATAGCGCATTCAATAATAAATCAATTTTTAATTTGTTTAGAAGTTTTTGGTGCCATTGGTGCTATTTTAATGACTGCACTGATAGAGTTTTTTTCTAAGATCGGCCATGAGAATACTCTTGGTATAACAGTATCACATAGTTATGTTGAACTAATAAGCGTACACTTTTTTATTTTTCGAATAAAAAACTATTTTGTCATTGGCGCTATTTTTTTGACCGACACTGAATGTAAAGTATGTTTTTGAGGCAAATATAATCGTTGTACTAAACATATTTTTATTATCTCTACGTTTCTAAATTTTTGTGTATTTTTAATCCAAAATTTTGGATATTTTTGGTTTTTGACGTAAAAAACTCAATTTTTTCAAAAAACCTGGTACGCAATTTTATTTATCATTTCGCATTGCAAAAATTCGCAATTCAAATCGGCTTTCTTGAACATATAAGGGTTAATTGATTAAAATGCGGTTACCTTTATTAAAATTCCGTTAACATTAGTTTATTAATCAGAATAAATTCATTAGAACATTCTCGGTATGCACCGAAATAATTAAATATACATAACAAAACAAATCAAATATTTTAGACTTTGTGGGGTAATAGTTAGCGCGATGGACTGTTACGCTAGCAGTGTCCAATTTTTTTGGACTTGACCCCAGATATCAACTTTTGATATTTGCAATTAGCTGTTACAAGCTTCTTTTTAAAAATAAAGAGAATAAATAAAATACCGAAAAAATACTGAGGGTATTCACGATCGTGATTTGCACACGGTGCAAAAAAGCTCAGACTATTGTTTGCATTTTTTCAGCCTTGAGTAGTTATGACAATGCAATTCGCGCATTGTGTGCAAAACACCATCGTGAGTTTCCTCACTGTTACCAAAATAGTGCTACTGTTGTCAACAGAGAAAGAATTCAATTTTGTTTTTTAAGATCATATAAAACATTTTATCTTTCATATAAGCTAGAATAATAAAATCAAAAACGATATGAAATGAGAAGACTTACGATTGGATGGATTGTTTGAAGATACGTTAATAGCGCTCTTGAAATTTTCCTTATTATTAGCAATTGCATGAGGTTTTTTAAAAATATCTCCTTTCTGGGACTTTTGCAATGCTTCTAAAGCCTTTACACGTTCTCTCTATTTCCAGAAATTAAAAAAGGGGAAAAATAATTATAAGTAAAGAAAATACACTTAAGTCTTTTTTTATGCGGTAGATGCGTTCCAAAAAAAACCGCATATTATAAATACGCATAAAAAAGAACTCTGCTTCCATAGAAAAATGGGAGATGCGTTCCGAATATTTCAAAAACCTCATAACTTTAAAATAAGCTGAGAAATTTGAACTAAAATCGCATAAACAAAATCTATAGATAAAAAATTAAAAAAAAAATTCTTCATTTATTTTTACTTTTAACACAAAATAACACTTGTATCAGAGATCAGCAATGAATCGATTTTTTGCTATTCATAGTCACTCATGAAATTTAAAATATAAGTGAGTAGAAATCATTGAAATTCAACCACTCTGTCGTACTCATGAAGCTGATTTATAATTTTAAGTTGAAATAAATATGAATCCAACGTCGACATCATACTCATACCATCGCAAATCTGTTTGACTCATCAATCTACTCATTATTTTTTATAATTTTAGAAAAATATGTACATACTTATAATACTCACTTTTGACTTAACTCATTCAGCTCATTCAACTCATCCATGTATAAAACACATGTATAGTATAGTAAACACATATATAGTAAACACATGTATATAGTAAACGATACTCATTCCATGCTACTCTTACGTACTCAACTGGTACTCTTTTTTTTTTGTTCGCAAGCTGTCCCCAACTCGATATACACCAAGAGTGAATATTCAATTATTTAAGGGAATTTTTGGTATGAAGTTGCAGAAATTTGTTTTAAATTTTACCCATTTTTTGTGTTAAAAATGCCAGAAAGAGAAAAAGAAAGAAAAAATCTCCAAAAATAAATAAAATAAAAAAATTGGTCCGATCGGGTCAAAATTTTTACCACAGGTAAAACTTTTAATTGGGCTTGCAAAAAACTTTGTTTTTGGTCGGTTGAGCCTATCTAGGGAGTTATTTCTGTCCAAAGTTTGAAGTTGGACTTACTTATAACTGTAATTTATGGTCGGATTTGGACAGTACGAATCAGAGATCAGCAATGAATCGATTTTTTGCTATTCTAGTCACTTATGAAATTTAAAATATAAGTGAGTAGATCTCATTGAAATTCAACCACTCTGACGTACTCATACAATGAAGTTCACCTATAATTTTAAGTTGCAATAAATATGAATCCCACGTCGACATCATACTCATACCATCGCAAATCTGTTTGACTCATCAATCTACTCATATAGATTCATAATTTTAGAAAAATACTTGTAATACTCACTATTGACTTAACTCATTCAGCTCATTCAACTCATCCATCTATAAACACATCTATACCCAGCTGCAAAAAATACTAGTTCAGAACCAGTTATGTACTAGTTTATTTAAACCAGGCAACTAGTACGAGTTCTACCGCCTCTCCATACAAACAACTGTAGAATTTAACATGGAGGTGTCATAGGGATGGGGGCAATTGTCGCCAAACTCCCACTTTGGTAATAGTTGTATAACTAGTTTGAAAATTACAATTTAAGGACGAAAAATAGGGAGCGAAACTGGTGCTAATGTGACAATCGCGGAACTAGTTCCGAAGTGACTCTTTGGAAATAGTACTGTACCAGTTGGTTGTATCTGAATTATATAAATAAAAAACAGAGGTTTTTCCTTTGATAAAACGCAGATTAGACCGATAGTTTCCTCTTACTGAGATAATTATATCCATTTACCAAATGAAATTTCAAATATTTTGTGTTTATGATTTCTAATGACAATAAAACATTTTAGTGTTTATTTGCAAACTCAGAATGTATCACGTATTACAAACAAAGGTAGTATTTCAAAACTCGTATTTAAATTCAATCTTTTGAAATCTCTGCACAGTTTCAATGAAACTGTTAGGTATACAAATTCTTAAAGATTATTGTTTTTGGAAGAAAAACAAGAAGCTGTACTGGTTCTTATAAGAAATTTACTAAACTAGATCTGGATTGACTCTTTGGCACCAGTACTGTACCAGTTGATTTACACCTCAATTTAATTCACAATAAAAAAATTTAAGTGTTTATTTACGAACTCTGATTTTTTAATTAAATATAAATGCAAAAAAATAATTTCAAATCTCATATTTTAATTCAGGTAATTTTTTTAAACAGTCTCTACATAGATCGTATTTAACTAGTACACAACTGGTTCAAAATGATTATTTTGAGAACTAGTTATGTAATTACTAGACAAGAAACTAGTATATTTTAGAACTAGTTCGACCATTTGCTACTGGGTAGTATAGTAAACACATATATAGTAAACACATGTATATAGTAAACACATGTATAGTATTTTAATGTTCGTATTCGAGTCATACTTATTTTGCATCGTGCATACTAGAGGGCTGAATGAATGTCTTACAAGACATTCTCTTGCATGCGCTGATGAGAGATTTGACGATTTTTAATACTAAATATAACAAAAATTGACCATTTTACTTATTTGTAGTTATTTACAAGATGTTAAAATTCAGATCATTACAAAAAAAAAAAATAAATAAAACAGAAAACAAAAAAAAATATTTTGGTGTTGTATAAGAAAATGTTTTGTGAATGTCTTGCAAAACATTCATACTGGCCTCCAGTGCATACACATTAGAGATTAATCAGAACTGGGTCGACAACGACATGTGCTTTTTCATATATTTTGTATGTGAAGCAAAATGACGCCATGTCGTCCGGCGATTTGTCGTCGTTATAGAATCTATTCTATTTTCGTGGCGACACACTAATACACACTCAAAATATTTGTCAAATAGTTGCCATATTTTTAACTAATTAAGGGAACAGAGTTGCAGAAATTCGTATTAGAGTTGCAAAAATTCGTACTTTGTTTACAAAAAAATTATTTTTTTGACAGAAGATATATAATTGAAAATAAAAATGCTTAATTTACCACAAAAAAGCAAAATTAAATATAAAAAAATGTAAAACAACAAGAATTAATGGAAAACTAATTGAATTGGTGAAGAATTGTGGCGAAAAAATACAACCATGTTCTTGTTTTGCTTTAATTTTTTTCTAAATGTCAAAAAATGTCGACAATCGATTGTCGCTGAATTTAAATTATTCGCCACGACTTTTGCTGTCGTCGGTCGACAATCGACACAGTTGTGATTATACTCTTAGAGTTGCTTCCCATACAAAATATATGAAAAAGCACATGTCGTTGTCGACCCAGTTCTGATTAATTTCTTAAGTGGAGCAGAGTCAGCAACATCATAAATGTTGTTAGGTATAAGTATGATGAGTATATTAAACTTAATAGGAAGTATGAGGTTCGACAACATTTCAATACGTATAAACAGTGGTGTCAGATGTGACGATTTTACGTCATTTTGACGATTTTTTTAGTCAAAATTTTACAAATGAATATTGACGATTTTTGAATAAAAACTCCGCAAATTGTTCTTTTCGAATCGTATTTTTGGAATTCGCAATACTCGTGGGTCTGAGTGGAAAAACATGTTCGTGATTAAAAACAATTACAAGCAAAAGTTGGAGCTACATAGGGTAATTTTTAATTTACACAGATTTACAAAATAAATTTTTTGCAGGGATTTAAACTTTCATAGATTTAGGCAAGTTGATTATAAATCAGTTTTTCAAATGCTTCAATTACGTCATATTTTTTAGAAAATCGCTGTTAAAAATTCCGAAATACGCTGTATTTGGCTTATGAACAATTAAAAAAAATTATAGAACAATTATGACGTGACTTTTTAAAGTTTTTAAAACAGAGTTCGAAATCATGAACTTAAAGTCTAAAATAAATTATTTATGATGATTTTAACCGCAGAACACATGATGAGGTATTTTATCTGTAATTAATCGTAGCATAAATACCACCTTTTTACAGATGAAGCGAAAAATAACGTCCAGTTATTATATAACTCGAATTTATAAAAGTTGTGTTATATATAATTCGAATTTATAAAATCGTAGGAGCTGTTATATAGAGGTAAGCAGTTAAAATGGATTTCAAATAAAAAAAAAAATTAAACTAGTGTTTTTCTGATATTTAAATGATGACGATTTCTTGACGATTTTTTATAAAATTGTTGACGATTTTGACGATTTATTTTCACATTTTTGACGATTTTTGACCAAAAAGGTCTGACACCACTGCGTATAAGTATAATAAATCATGATTCAACTCTACTCTCTTTTTTACTACTGATTGCTGATCTCTGGTACGAATACTATTGGAAAGGTATTGAAAATATCTTTCATGTGACATTAACGATTTTTACGTTAATTAACCCATTACGGCTCAATTTAAAAAATTTTAACTTTTAGAAGTTTTAAAAAAAAAAAAAAGGTTTTATTTCAGAAGATTGTGTATTTAAAAATATAATTTGCAATTAGGGCCTGTGCGAGATGGTTAAATAAATTCTAAACTAAATACAATTTGACAAAAGGGTTTAAAAGTTCTTTGAAAATTAAAAATTTTTTTTTTCAAATTTCATAGAAATTTGGAAACCTGAATTTAGTTTAGATTTTATTTAGCCAGTTCGCACACATCCTTATTAATATATTGTCGAGACTTACACCTTCCATTGAAGATAAAGCTTGGCCTTTCAACCCATTAAACAACAAGGTTATGTTAGAGTTTACACTTTAGCAAAAATTTTCTTTTCCTTAATTGTTAACTTATTTTAAAATAAACTAAGTTTAATGCCAAAACATAGTTATCCGTGTCAAACTTATATGGAAATATCTGTTGCTAACGTTTTACCTTGATTATGTTGTAAATAAAGATATTTGTCCTATGCCTTAGGGTGCGTACAGAGTGGCCGTTTGTTGCCAAGCCGAGCTGACTGATGCTTATTGCGGGAACTTGTCATGCGAGAAACAAGTTTGAGTGTGCATAGTGGATGCGAGATTCAGCACTGATATTTTATCTATTATTTGTGTTTTATGTATGTTTGTATGCATTTGGGTTTGTTGTTCATTCTGACATTGAGTTTTAAAATTTTGCTTATTAACGCATTTCTTCAATTATTCTTGAAATGTTTATTACATTTTTTTTTTAAATTTTGTTTATAAGTTTTTTTTAATTTTTTTATAATTGTTATAATTTTATTTAATTTAATTATTTATTTGAATTTTTATGTTTAATTTTTATTTTATTAACATAACATAAACAATGTTTTCGGCGCTGAAAAACGCTTTGGAACTGTTTTCTCGCATTCAATCAGCTTTGCGCTCTGACCAGCTCGGCGCCCACTATGACCTGTTCGCGCTTATTTGTACTAATTTGTATAGTACCAGTTTTCTCGCATTGGTTCTCGCAATAAGCGTCAGTCGGCTCGGCTCGGCAACAAGCGGCCACTCTGTACGCACCCTTATAACACTTATAATAAAAACTCGGCATAACTAAACCCAAAACAGGCAAATTTTAGCAAAAACCGGCAAATTTATACTTTTTAGTAAATACAGTAGACGCTCGCAAATTAGAGCTTTCAGTAATTCGAACGTCCAGAAATTAGAATCAATGTTTGCAATACATTAAACGCTCTGAAATTCGAATTTAAAATTCTAATTTCTGAGCGTTTTTTTTTTTTGTTATTTGAATACACAGGAAATCCCCAATTTATTTTTATTCTGTTTGAATAAAGTAAAACTAAAAAGGGGAATCACCAAATTATATATGTTTTTCCCTATTTGTTTTTTTTTTGTCGCATTTATGTACATTTTTGGCTAGTTTATTTGTGAAATTTGATACGCGTGTACATATTATTTGGCAGTCTCTATTAAATAGTGAAAGTGTATCATTTAAAATGTTAAATAAACGTAAAAAAAAACACTTTATCATTGGAAACGAAACGAAAAAAACGTCCAGAAATTAGAATAATTAAGAAATTAGAATTGCCTCAAAAACAAAGCGGTCTAATTTGCGAGCGTCTACTGTATGGCATTTTTCCACCACACATGTTGTAACTATATACACAAAATGTTGCAACTCAACTTAAAAATGTTGCAACTCAACTTAATTTTAAGTGAAAAATGTTGTTTATTGAGCTTGCCCGAGATCGCTTTTTTTCTCTATATAATATACACCCTTTGATGTTGTGATACGATCGTATTCGCGAGAATTCGATGACAATGTTAAGCTGCCTACACAGTAGGGAACATAATTAAAAAATGAGAGCATTTTTTATGAATGTGTGCGTGCGTTTGTGTGTGTGTGTGTGCGTGTTGAGAGCAAGGTTGCCATTTTAGCTATTTTCCGGCTAGATCTAGCGATTTTTTTTTCATCTAGCTATAAAATAATCGCTAGATTGCATCTAGCCGGAAGATTTAGCCATTAAATTTTCTTTCTAGCCATTTTTAGCTATTTTTTTTCTTCCTAGCTATTTTTAACAAAAATATTCGAAAAAAATTTAGAATTCGTAAATCTGGCAAATATTGTTAAAAATATAATTCTGTATAAAAATTCTACTTTTTAATTTATTTTTATTCTAAACCTTGTACACTACACATAAAAATTCAAAAAGTAAGATTTTAACTAAAACTTTTCTTTTTACGAAAGGTACAAAATTTACGAATTCGAAAATTTTTTTTCGAATCGAGTTACGCGGTAACCCCCCAGGTATTTTTTATTGCTGCCCAATTTCATGGTTAGCGGTTAAAAAGTGGGATCAAAAATGACCCAATTTTTTGTTTTTTTAATTTATTTCTTATAAGTTTAAAGAAAAATAGACAATTAGGTTATAAAGTTAAAGCTTTTTTGAAGACACAGCTAAAGGTATACAAAACATGCCCAACTTTTTTTGTTATTCAAGTATTAATTTTTTCGAAAGCACATTTGTATGGGAAATTGTTGTTCGTTTTGATTAAAATTTACACCTAATAATGCCTTTTTAATTTAATCGAGGGAGTGTCTCTACTTTTTTCGATATTCGCTATTGTTTGGCTTTAAGACTACCCAGGCTTAAAAATACAAACGGGAAAGCGATGGCAAAGCACTTTAACAGGTCGTACAAGTACTGGAAAAAATGCTTTCCCATTCCCAAAATGATAACATCATTAGAAAAAAGGACCGGCTATTCAAAAAGAGCCGAAAAAGCACTGGAGAAATAAAATTTTTTAACGTTGGAAAAACGCTGCCAAAACCAGTAAATAATAAGTGGTCTGGAAATATATTCTCCAAAATAAAATTTAAAAAAAGTGCATATGTATTTTTTTTGTCCTTCCGTGGTTTGAACCTAGGCCGTCAGTACCCACTGAGCTAACGAGATATACATATAATACTTGGTAGCTAAACACATAAATGAGTGATAACAGCTGGATAACTACTGGCTGTGGTAAAATGCTAGCACTGGTAAACAATTTTTTGGAACTAATATGCCAGCGTTGGGAAAGCAAAAAAAGTTGGTCTGAAAGGAGCTTTTCCACAAACAAAAAAATTGCTTTTATAAAACAAAAAAATTTTTAAATTAAAAAAAAATGTTTGCTTTGCTACCGAATTTGAACTCGGAACCTTCTGAGTAGAAACCTTTTTTAAGGAAGCGTCAGCATTTTTATAAAATCATTGCTCTACCAGGAAAATGACTTTTGTACCGCTGGCGATTTCTGACTAGGTAACATTGGATAACCACTGGTTGCAAACCTTGGCATAGCACTCTAAGCCCATCTTTGCCAGTGTTTTTTATATATATAAACCACCGAAATTTTTGTAAAACAAATACTGGGAAAACGCTTTTTGCAAATGAGTGTTCTGCCAAAATTTCTGTTGTCGCAACCGAATTTGGTTTCAACCGAATCGTTCGGTTGCTGCAACCGATAAATCGGTTATTACAGCCCTATTTATGTTGTTCCAACTGAAATAGGGTTGTTGCAACCCAAATAGGTATTGTTGCAACCCAAATAGGGTTGTGATAACCGAAATAGGGTTGAAACAACCGAATTTTCGGTTGCAGAAACCGAACGATTCGGTTGGGATTAGAAATTTTTTTTGTAGGTGTATATATTTGGAAAGCCCAACTATAACTCCTATGTAGGTCTGTTCAAAAACTAAAAATTGTAAATTTTATCGATGAATTTAACTTTAAATTCCTTTTTATCTGATAATTCTAACTTTTTTGTACAATTTTCTACCGCTACGTTTTGGAAAAAAAACCTTAAACATCTTTAAATTACATGGGGGTTACACGATCAAGTTTTGCCTTTCAAGTTTCAATTTTTTTACTAACACACTCACACTTTTCCAAATACATATTTGAAAAAGTGTGAGTGTGTTAGTAAAAAAGTGTGAGAGTATTGAAACTTGAAATCCAAAAATTGATCGTGTAACCCCAGTATTACAAGTATAACGTTCTATCCAGCCGATCAAGCCGCCGCCGCCGCCGATTATTTTAGTCGGCTTGTTTCTCTGTCTGCCAGTCATTTATTTTTAACACCGTGGTTACCCACCCAGGAAAATTTTCTGTTCCAAAGAATCGGTTGAACAATAGCTACTTTTCATTCACAACCCCTTCTACTGTCGATTCTAACACCGATTCTTTTTGTTTGAAATTGTCCCAAAAACAACCCCTTCTATGGCTCCAAAGTTGAACCGGTTGCTCTAGAACCAGTTCTGGAACTAGTTCTGGAACTGATTCTACGTCACCCACACCTTCCATATAGGATCCCAGGAACTGGTTCCGGAACCAGTTCCATGGAATCGGTTGCAGTGGAACCAGTTGTAGAATGGGTGTGGTTGGCTACCGATTGTAAAAAATTTTCCTGGGCAGTGATATGGCAGTGCTTGATTTTTTGTACCACTGGCGATTTCTTACTGGGTACTTTTCCCATAGCGCTTTTTCACAAATATTTCAAACATTTCAATTAACTAGCAACACTGGACCCACAAGACGTGCAATATGGGTATAAAATTTTTATTTTCTCGAGTTCTTTAAAACTGCGTACAAATAAATCTTAATCTCGTAAATTTCAGTCATGTTTGCATAGAAAATGATTCCACTTGTTAACCCTTAAAATTGAGATCGGGCCGTTAAAAACAAATACGTCCCAGGAAAAATTTTTACAATCGGTTGCCAACCATGCTAGTTCCGCAACTGGTTCCAATGCAACCGATGCCATGGAACTGGTTCCGGAACCAGTTCCAGGGATCCAATATGGAAGGTATGACTGACGTAGAATCAGTTCTAGAACTAGTTCCAGAACTGATTCCAGGGCAACCGGTTCCACTTTGGAGCTATAGAAGGGGTTGCTTTTGGGACAATTTCAAACAAAAAGAATCGGTGTTAGAATCGACAGTAGAAGGGGTTGTGAATGAAAAGCACCTATTGTACAACCGATTCTTTGGAACAGAAAATTTTCCTGGGGTGTCTCTTTTTTCTCCTGATATTCTTATTAAAAACTAAAATAAAATGCACACAAAAAAATGGTTGGCAAGTAATAAACTTTTCCCATTGCTATTTGTTTGTCATATTTTCTGCAGCGTTTTATAGTAGAATGTACTACCCAGGAAAATTTTCTGTTCCAAAGAATCGGTTGTACAATAGCTACTTTTCATTCACAACCCCTTCTACTGTCGATTCTAACACCGATTCTTTTTGTTTGAAATTATCCCAAAAGCAACCCCTTCTATGGCTCCAAAGTGGAACCGGTTGCTCTAGAATCAGTTCTGGAACTGATTCTACGTCACCCACACCTTCCATATAGGATCCCAGGAACTGGTTCCGGAAACAGTTCCATAGCATCGGTTGCAGTGGAACCAGTTGTAGAATGGGTGTGGTTGGCTACCGATTGTAAAAAATTTTCCTGGGTACTAATAGAATTTAAAATTTTAGTTTTTACGGTAAAAGAAAAAAAAAAGTCTTTTTAAAGCAAACGAAAATTGGGTATTTTTTACGAAATAAATACCAAACTTTTTGTATTTCTCAAAATTTAGCGATTTCTAGCGATTTTTATTTTTTAATCTAGCTATTTTTTATGTCTTAAGCTGCCTACACACTAGGGAACATACTTAAAAAAAGAGAGCATTTTTTGTGAATGTGTGAGTGCGTTTGTGTGTGTGTGCGTGTTGAGAGCGTGCATTTCGTGTTTACAAAATTTTTTGATATTTTTTGTTCCCTCAACCATGTTCCCTAGTGTGTAGGCAGCTTTAGAGTTGGCAACCTTGGTTGAGAGCGTGCGTTTGTGTGTGTGTGTGTGCGTGTTGAGAGCGTGCGTTTGTGTGTGTGTGTGCGTGTTGAGAGCGTGCGTTTGTGTGTGTGTGTGTGCGTGTTGAGAGCGTGCGTTTGTGTGTGTGTGTGTGCGTGTTGAGAGCGTGCGTTTGTGTGTGTGTGTGTGCGTGTTGAGAGCGTGCGTTTGTGTGTGTGCGTGTTGAGAGCGTGCGTTTGTGTGTGTGTGTGTGCGTGTTGAGAGCGTGCGTTTGTGTGTGTGTGTGTGCGTGTTGAGAGCGTGCATTTCATGTTTACAAAATTTTTTGTTCCCTCAACCATGTTTCCTAGTGTGTAGGCAGCTTTAAACTTAGTTGCGAGCCAGAAATAACAGATTTTCTTGTTTGAGACTCATTCAATTTAATTGCGCCTACTAAAGATTTTCCAAGTTTGAAATATTTTCCAATAGAGGCATATCTTTTACAATTTTCTAGGCGATCTAAAATTACCATTTTTTGTTTCTAACGAAATTACTGTCTTTTTTTCTTGGTTTAATCTATTTCTTTTAAGAAAATCTTTAAAAAATAAATTTTTCTATTTTAAATTCAATTTAATAAAAAAAAAAAAACGTATTATAAAAGCTGTAAAAAACGCAACGCATAACAATTTTAAAAACGCATAATTTCAAATCCGAATAAAAAAAGACTTAAGTGTATTATAACCCCTTAATGTTTCAATGTTTAGTTTCAGCCGTACATTGTTCGGCCTTAAAAAAAGTGGGTTCGGTCGAACACTACAAATAATCGACTTACATTTAAATGATCACTTATACGCCAGCCACTTTCATTAGAACCGTTTGTATTGTTTTTAAATGAATCTGTCGATAATTCTCCAAAAACTATAAATAAAAATGCAATTTGTATAAGAAATCAAATATTTACCTAAATGATTCAAAAATTGATAAAACTATACATTGACTAAGGCCTTTTTCGGATGTCAGTTAAACTTGGTTTAGTTAAACCGAAAACAAAATGTCTGCCATTTCAGAGTTTATTAACAAAAATTTGCCGGAACAAATTTTTCTCATTTATATTTCTGTCTTTATTGAAATAAAAGAAAATAAACACTTAAAAAGCAATATTCCAGTTAGAAACTGTGTTAAAATAAGTTTAAAGACAATCTACATCCTAAAACCTGGGCCTAAAGTGGCCATAGTTTAGAGGTCCAATTTTGTTTTGTTGTTGGTTTACAAGTAGTTCGGTTTCTTGCGTAACTCGCAATCAACTTTTTCCAGCCGAAAAAAGTATTTGCACCATTGAACTCAACGGGGCCATTTTGGTCGATAGTTTTATTAATTTCTGAGACTAAAATTCAATAACAAAATACATGCAATACAAAAATTTTGTTATATTAAATTTTTAATTACATCTTCTTCTACCCTTTACGTAATCCATATTTAGGACGCCTAATGAGCTATGATCTCTGTGCGATGTGTTTCCTTTTCTGGTACTGCGATCCATATTTTCATCAAATGTTTGTTTAGCAATTTTGCGAAGTGTTTTAAGCAATAAAATCTTTAAAAAATAGACACAACACACAATTTTACGGAATTTTTGTTAATGAGAATTGCTTAAAATATATCAAATAAAATGTTTTTAATTTGTATTTATTTCCTTTAATGCTTTTTCAACATCGACTACATTCCTTTTACTTTTCTTTTAAAAATGGCGGTGAACAGCAGTGATGCCAACTTATTTGAAACAAATCGAGCAGTCACCTAGTGTCTTCAAATGCAATGAAATGTGCAAAGAAATTTGAAAATAACACACATAGCAACAACAAAATTATTTTCGTTGTTGTTGTTTTATGTGTTATTTTCAAATTTCTTTGCACATTTCATTGCATTGAACCTAGTGTCTTCAAATGTTTGATGAACGCATTCAGTTGAATGAATTCAGTGAATTACTTAAGAAAAGGAATTCATTCAATTCTAGAGAAAATTTAATTCGATTGGTAGTGAATTCATTCAAAAAGGAACTAATTCTTCAAAGCTCTGAACATATTTTATTTTTCCAAGAATTTAAGGCATTTTTTATAGAATTTTTATATTTGAATTTTAAAGCTTGTCTGTTTAATACAATAGACTTTTATTCATAATCGATATATTTTTTTGTATAAACAACATTTTAGATTCTGGGACATGAATCGTATAAAACTCTCAGGCAAAAAGCATTTGTGTTTAAAAGCTTTAAATTAATACAGAAAATCCATGAAAGGGTGAATTTGTTAAGCGAACAAACTTAACTGATGTTTTCTGAAAACTATACAAAGTTAATATAATCTTCAAAATTTATGAAAGATTTTAAATATTCCCAAAATATTTTTTAAATCCCCAAAAAAATCCCGTCCGCAAATGAAAATTTTTCTCCCCAAGACCAACAAAAAAAAATCCCCCAATTTGGGGACAAAACACCAAGTCTGGCCAGCCTGCTTATGCAACACATTTCTGACACGTATAAAGCGGAGAATACACGCGGGAACATTCGTGAAAAATTACCATTTTTTTGTGAATGTGTGTGCGGTTGACATCGTGCAATTCGTGTTTACAAAATTTTATGGTCCCTACTCAATGTTCCTTCGTGTATTAACACACTTGTGTGATAATCTAAACGGGTCTAAAGTTGCGTTTACACTTGCATCGAAATCCCGAGATTTCGCTATTCACCACTCTGAAAAAACAGTGAAGGAAAGCATATACATACATATATGTGCAATTTTTAATAAAGCACACATAGTTGGCTCTAATAAATACATTTTCTAAAAATTTAACGTTTATATGCTTTTCGTCATTGTTTTTTGAGAGTGGTGAACAGCGAAATCTCGGGATTTCGATGCAAGTGTAAACGCAACCTTAACCATCAAACACATTTCCCCCGCTATGAGCAATAAAAAATTGCTAGAATAGAAAATCACTAACTTACCCACATTGTCAGAAAATAAATTCTTTTTTACATTTTTTATTTCTTCATAATCGACTTGGGCCGAAAGACGTCTTTTTACAGGCGAGTTTCTACAAAAGGTGTGCTTGGAATATAATTATTCTACAATTTCAAAGAAAAGAATATAGAACTAGTTAAAATACTATATTTTAACTAGTCGGAAGTGCACGTTAAAAAAAAAGTAATTTTGGAAATATCAATAAAAAGAAATGGAGCAAATTATTGCAAGTTTATTGTGTGCCGATAACAATCTAATTAAACAGGTAAGTTTTTTAAAAGATGTGTTTTTAAATAAGTATAATTTAAAAAAAAGATTGCGGAAATTATAAAACACGTGGAGATTTTTGTTTTAAGATTTCATAGCATGTTTTTTTTACCCTAACCTAGTGTCTACAAATGCAATGAAATGTGCAAAGAAAATTAAAAAATACGCACAAAGCAAAAACAACGAAAATAATTTTGTTGTGGCTTGTGTGTAATTCGTACATTTTATGGCATTTTTTATTGCATCTGAAAACACTAGGTTATCGTCTTCATTGTAATTTCCTTTTTGTTATATGCTTGGTTGATGAGAATATCATGTTTGTATAAAAGAATGCACCAGATATGAAAAATTTGTAGCTTTCGAATCAAGCCAGAATTAAAGGTAGAATTAGTCATACGTAAACGTAACGTGACGAATCAGCTGATTTAACCTATCCAGAGCTTCGAAGAATTATTTCCCTTTTTTTTTTTAACTGAATTTATATTTTGGGAATGAATTCCCTGACCAAACTTAAGGAATTGAAGGAATTCCTTTTTTTTTCATTCGATTTATCTTAAAGGAATTCATTAATTTTTTTCTAATGCCTTCATAAAATTTAATGAATTCATTCAATAAGGAATTCATTCAATTCTAGTTAATTCAACTTTTGGTCAAGGAATTCTTTCAATTCTAGTTAATTCAACTTTTGGTCAAGGAATTCATTCAATTCTAGTTAATTCAACTTTTGGTAAATGAATTCATTCAAGTTAATTCAACTTTTGGTCAAGGAATTCATTCAATTCTAGTTAATTCAACTTTTAGTCAAGGAATTCATTCAATTCTAATTAATTCAACTTTTAGTCAAGGAATTAAATTTATTTCGTTTAATTCCCTAAGGAATTAAATTTTTTTCATTTAATTCCTTAGGGAATTATAAACAAAAAAAAATCCATTGAAATGAGTTGGACACATAAATTGCACAATCTTAAAAAAAGAGAAGAAATGGTTTTAATATTGAATTTGTTAAATTTTTTGGTATGTACAAATATTTTACCGTTAATATTTAGTGCTGTGGCCTTTGTTTCTGATGACAGCTTCGCACCTGCGACCCACATTTTCCACTAGTTTTTGGCATTTTGTTTTGGGGATGGCGTACCAAGCTTCCTGTGCCGCCGACCACATTTCGTCCATATTTTTGCAATTTTTCTTGGCGATTTCAACCTTGACTTCATTCCACAGGTTCTCTATTGGATTTAAGTCAGGGCTCTGGGCTGGCCAATCCAAAACATCAATCTTCTCCGCACAAAACCATTTTTTACTAGTTTTGAGGAGTGTTTGGGGTCATTATCTTGCATGAATTTCCATTTTATTTGCATGGAGTTGAAGGGATATGGCTCCATATGGTTTTTTAAAATATCTAAATACTGAAACTTGTCAATTTTTCCATTGATTTTTATAAGCGGAGCTACGCCACCTCCATGTTTTACCGACTTCTGAGTGAACCGAGGATTAAAATCTTGGCCTTCAGGACGACGAACAAAGATTCTGCCATCTGGTCCTATCCTGTTAATTTTTATTTCGTCACTCCATAACACGTTTTTCCAAAAACTAATGGGATTTTCTTTATGGGTTCTGTCGAAGGTTAGTCGTTTTGAAATATTTTTTTTTGAGAGTAGGTTCTTTTTTCTGGAAATGCGCCGAACTAAATTTGCCTCGTTTAGTCTTCTTCTGACAAGTCTGCTTGATATTTCCATGTTAAAATTTTCATTAATATCCGATGCTATCTGCCTTGATGACTTGAATGGATAAATTTTCACCATTCGTACTATAGCTGCATCCGTACGCTCATCTGTTTTTCGTGGCCTTGGCTTCCGAATTTTACCCTTAGTCAATATATCGGGATCCTCAACACAAGAATTAATTGCATTGTAGACTTTTTTGCGAGAAATTTGCATTATCTCAGTAATTTCCGCTACTTTTTTTCCATCTTCATACATTTTCCATATGATCCGCCTTTCCTCACCTGTGGTATGTTTTCCTGATCCCATTTTAAAAAATTTTTAACTTTTTATTATTATTTTTGAACTACGAAAATTATTTATTGCTTTGAATTAAATCTACACGACTACTGCCTATTTTAGGTAAATTGTGCCATTTATATGTCCATTTTAAATCAGCATTATTAACGCAAAAATGATAATGGTAAATAATAAGCAAACCATAACGGAACATTTGAGCTCTATTAAGACAAACATTTTTTCAACATTAATCAGAAGAGATAAAACTTGCATTTTAAAATATATTTAGTTGGAAAATACTTAAATATATGCGCAATTTAAATTTGTGCCAATTATATGTCCATAGCTGTATATTAGGGCGGGTCGATTTCTGTGACAAGAAATCGAAGGGGGGGGGAAATGATTCTTCGAAGAATTCTAAGCAACTTTGCCCTAGAAACCATAGGTCTAAAATGGATTTCGAGTTTGCGGAAATTCCAAAATATGTTGTAAGTATATACCATACACCAGTACTTGAACAGGGTATAATAAGTATGTGCCGATGTTTGTAATTCCGAAAAATATTGCAACTAGACCCGCCTTTAAGTATACCGATCGACTCAGAATAACATTTTGTTTCGATGTAACGATATCATTTTGTCCGTCCGTCCGTCTGTCTGTCCATATATTCTTATGCGCACGGTACAGGTCGCAAATATTAAGATATTTTTACAAAATTTGTTACACTGACTTATTTTGGCCCAAGGACAAAGCCTATTAATTTTGGTTAAAATCGGTCCATGCTTAGACCTACTGCCTATATAAAGGACCCCCCAAAATTATATTGTTTGCACACTACAGGTCGCAAATACGAAGATATTTTATTGTAATTTGGTACACGGATTCAATTGGGCTCATGAACAGAGCCTATTGATTATATATGGAATCGGTCCATGTTTATACTTAGTACCCGTACAGTCCTCCAAAAATGGGAATATTCGCACGATAAAGGACGCAAATATTAAGATACTTTGACAAAATTTGGTACACAGACTTATCTAATGACGAAGTCTATTGGCTTTCAACCAGACCACTGATATCGCATAGTCGGCATGCCCGCCAAGTAATGTTTTAATCTGAAATTCGAATAGCTTGAAATGCACTTTGTCTATAAAATAATAAAAAAATTTAAAAACAGTAAGAAACTATAATTTTATCTAATGTTAGATATATTTAACCCGACCGGTGATTATAATCACCAGCACTTTTACTATTCATAACTATTGCAAATGAAATTTTTTTTTATTTAATTTATTTTTTGTATCAATTATTATTGGCCTGTTTCTTTTATGATATACTCAGTATAAAAACGCTTTTTATTTACCCTTCAAAAATATCATTCTTGTAAAAATATTCCGCTAATGGAATTATTACAGTCTCAAAATTGGAAAATTCACTAACATAAAAATTTAGAATTTTTTTAATTAGGAACAGAATAGCTTTGATATAAATTTTTATCAAAATCTGTCGACGGGAACTGGTAGTGGCGAAAAATGGGTTAAGATAAAATCGGAAATATAGTTCGATTAGGTTAGATTCAAATATGGACCGATCCTATCTAGAATCAATAGAATTGTTCTTGGACCCATGTGAGTCAACGTACCAAATTTATTAAAATATCTTCGTATTTGCGACCTGTATCATGCGAAAAAATCAATTTTTGGGTGACCTTTATATAGGCACTAGGTGTACCCATGGACCGATTTTAATCATAATGCATAGGCTTCTTTCTTGGGCCAATATAAGTCGGTGCATGAAATTTCATAACATTATCTTAATATTTGCGAACTGTAGCTGGCGGATATGCAAATTTTTGGGAGGCTTTTATACAAGCACTAAGTCTAAAAATTGACCAATTGTAAAAAAAATCAATAGGCTTTGTCCGTAGGCCCATGTGAATTAGCGTACCAAATTTCATTCAAATTTGTTCGTATTTGAGACCTGTAGCGTGCAAAAAAACAATTTTGGCAGGAACCTCTTTATAGGCACTAAGTCTTAAAATGGACCGATATTAACCATAATCAACAGACTTCGACCTCGGTCAGATATAAGTTGATGCACCGTATTTCATTAACATATCTTCGTATTTGTAACCAATTTTGGGGGTACTTTATATGGGCACTAAGTCCAAACGTGGACCGATTTCAAACAAAATTAATATGCTTCGTCCCTGGGATGATATAAGTCGATATACCGAATTTTATCAAAATATCTTAACATTTCCACCCTGTAGCGTGTGCTCAATTTTTTTTTTTTTATTAATTCTTCATTTACATAACCGAGCCCTTAGGGCCTTATATGGCTAATTAAAGCTACTAAAAAATATATAACACACTTCTATATAAATATATGTTAAGGCTAATGCATAATACAATAATAATATATAAACTCAAAATTCCAAAAATTAACATTTACATGAGATCAATTAATACAATAACATATTTAAAAATTAATTAGATCTAAAAAAAAATAAATAATAAATGAATGCTGCAAGAATAAATTCTAGAAACAGTTGAACTCTCACAAGATAAGATTTCAAAGTTTCATTAAAAATGCGTACATACTAAAGCTATCCATACATTGCGCAACCTCTCCACTTAAGTCCCCAAACATGATATTAGAATAAAGAACTAAAACGAGAATTTTAGGTCGATTTATTTCATTAACTTAGCAGTTTAGTCAAAAATAAAAAAAATTTTGAGATTTTTTTTCTTATAATAATTTAGACTCCTATCTAAAAAGTCCAAAACTATAATCCTGGTTAACAATATTCACATGTTAACGCAAATTTTGAATTTCCGCATGCTCGAAATCCATTTTAGACCTATGGTTTCTAGGGCAAAGTTGCTTAGAATTCTTCGTAGAAACATTTTCACCCCTACGATTTTTAATGTTTTTTGCCTCCATACAAATTGACCCGCCCTAATGTATATAATTTGCTCATTTTTACTAGAAAACGCTGTATTTCAAATTTTATTTATAAATAAATGTTTTCTTCTACTGAACGGCAGAAAACAGGATTTGAATTCAGTGAACGTAGTTTTGGTTTTTCTATTCAGTGAACGTATTTTTTTTTTTTTTTTTAATTCAGTGAACGTATCTTTTCTAATTGACTGAACGTAATTTTATTTTATTAATTCACTGAACGAAAATGAAATTTAATTAATTCTGTAAGTAATTAATTCTCTTTTTTTCCCGTTCGATTTATATAATAATTGAACGCGTTCACCAGTGATTTAATTCATTTGAATTTGAATTTATTTGAATTTATTTATTTGACAATCCCACACAACAAGATATATATCTTTTGAATTAAAGTATTAAAGTATTTGATTTAATAAAAAGAACTATAACAATTAAATTCATTCGTAACAAAATAAATCGAATAAAAACAAATACATATGAATTAATTCCATTCAATATATGGTGCTTTGTGAATTAATTCATCGAAATTTTTAATTCAGAATTGAAAAATTGAATTAAGGAATTAATTCTTCAAAGCTTTGGATCCGAACTCTTCTATAGTTGACACTGCCGAACCTGTCTTCTTTAAAGTTCCTTTTATACAAGTAATTGACAAATATTCTTCTATTGGTCGCAATTCGGAACAATTAATTAATTTTTGTACCAGTCAGTCGTGTCCCTTGCATAATGATAACTACCTAATCTGGATCAGGAGCATCATCACCACGGCAAACGTCCATTAAATTTTTTTTACCACTTCTAAACGTGGAGCATGGTAATTTAATTTTGCTATAAATCGTATGGAAACACTTATTTTTATTATATAAATCTATTTATTGAAATAGATAGAGATAATAGCCTACTTAAATCATTACTCAATGAAGAGGTGTGATTTTTTGGCCAAAAAAATTTGTATTTTTTTCGTTTTTAGCCAAAAATTTATAATTTAATAAAAATAATTTTATATTTTCAATTTCATACCTAAATACTTAAAACTCTCAAATTTTATGTGTTATTATTAAAACATTTCTATGATCAATGAACAAAAGAGACTGACGGGTGTGGTTAGCAACAAATAAAATAATTATTTAATATTATTTGGAATCTCTAGAAATATAAGCACAAATGTGTAGAAAAAAGCAAGCATGTGCTTCTTCAAAATGACTAATTTTATTAATTCTTTACGAGTTATTTGACTAAATAATTAAATTCAACATGCGCCACTTTGTTATGATCTTTAAGTGCGTGCGAATGTTGATGACCACAACTTCTTTAATTAGCCGGTTGGATTGTGCTCAAAATCATACCTCTGTCTATAAGAGATTTTAGTAATTTATACAATCATATGTATATGCGAAATTTTTTGTATTCCCGTGAAAAATTTTTTATTCAATTTAATTTGTAAAATGGATTAATTTAATAAAACAAAGTCTAATTATATCAATTAATATATTTTTAAGCATAATTTGATAAAACTGTATCGGGATTGTATGCATTTATATGTACAGTGAGCAGCATAAGTCATGGTACCCCACTTGAAATAAAGTGTTTTTAAAATAACTCAAAAAATATGTTACAAACTATGTAATATTTATTTTTATCTCATGTATGTATTGTGTACTATAACAAAACAAAAAATTAGTCATGTACTATGCGAAACAAAATAAAAATATAATTCGGAATACAAAACAACTCTGTATTTTTGCACAGCAAAAGTCTTGGTACCCTTTAAAAGCATTTTGAAAAAGCTATTGCAACTCTGTTGTTTTTAATAAATCTCTTTTTGTATTTGTAGCGGTACGTTTCAAATATAATATATGCATTTCTAATTTGTAAAAAGTATCAAAAAATCAGTGTTTTAATAAAAAAGTGAAGTAACATGATTTGTAAAAATGTCTCGGAGGGAACTAACAATTGAGGAACGGAAAATAATAATTAATAGCCACGAAATGGGAAAATCTTTTCCGAAATTGCTAATTGCCTCATACATATCGCAGCGTCCTCCTTCGGTGTTCCCATAGCACTTAACCCCACCGAAGTAAAATAATATAACAGGGCTATGAACTAAAAAGCTTCAACAAAGTTCGCCAACTCACCATCAGATGGCGCGCAACAACTGTTCTAAAATGCAACATCTCGCGCAATTACAGTGTTGCCATATTTGAAGCCCTTTATTTTTCACCACCTTTCACTTCTTCACTGCCCCCTTTCCAAAGGAAGCAACACGTTAATTAATAGGAAGAATTTCCTGAGTGTTGCTTCTCTTAAAAAAAAAAAATATAATAATAAAAAGAAGCAAATCGACAATAAAAAAAATCATTAATGACTTTAAAGAAGAAAAAAATAATTGAAAATAAACCACGTACTGGACATCCTGCAAAGTTAAGTAATAGAGAAGAAAGAAAAATAGAAGCTATAATTGAGAAAGATATATTTATAAGTGCAATTAAGATAACTGCATAGTTGAAGGAATCTTTTGATAATAGTATTTCTGCAGACACCGTACGTGGATCGATCAAAAGGACCAGGTACAATGCTCGTACAGCACGCTAGAATCCTTACATTAACGATATAACCTGAAAGAAGCTTATAGATTTCGCCAATGAGTATAAAACAAAAACAAATGAGTTTTGGGATAAAGTCATTTTACGGACGAATCGAAATTTAACATTTTGGCTCAGCCGGACGTGCATTGTTAAGCAGAAAAAATCTTAAGAACGTAATCCAAAGAATACTCGTCAAGCACGGATGAGGTGATGTCATGGTATAGGGAGTTGGTAATTTCGTTATTATCGAAGATATAATCAACAATACAGTATATTTAAATATTCTGAAGAATAATCTGGATAAAAGTGCTGAAAAATTGAAAATCCGTAATGATTATTATTTTGAAAAAGGACAATGATCCTAAGCACACTGCTGCTGATGTAAAGATGTGGGTTGCATACAATACCCCCATATGCCTAAAACCCTCCGAAAAGTCCCGATATGAACCCTATTGAATCCTTGTGGGATCATTTAGAAAAACGATCGTGTAGTCATAAAATTTTTAATAAAATACAGCTCAAGGCTATGGCTTTGACTGAACGGCAGCAAAAAGTTCGAAATTACACAGAAAAACTTGTGTTGTCAATGCCAAATCGATTAAATGAAGTTCTTCGTATTTAGGGATATCCTATTAAATATTAGGTGTAACAATTTATTAAAATATCTATCCATATTGTAATTAATTTTCGTCTTTTCGCAGGGGTACAAAGACTTTTGCTTTGCAAAAATGTGGAGTTGTTTTGAATTCCGAATTATATTTTTTTTGTTTTGTATAGTACATGACTAATTTTTTGTTTTGTTATGGTACCCAAGTTAATACATGAGATAAAAATAAATATCAGATATTTTGTAACATATTTTTTGATAAATTTTAGAAACTCTTTTATTTCAACTGAGGTACCATGACTTATGCTGCTCACTGTATATAAGTCAATTCATTTAAATATGATCATATGCGCTCATATGTTACACCGTATAAGCAATATCTGAATATATGTATAAAGAAACCAAGGTTGGTTACCGTAATCGTTATAATACCGTTATCGCTAAAATACCGTTTTAAAGTAAAAGTACCAAGTTTTTATAGATTACTAGCGGGCGCAGCCCGCTACGTTGTTAGCGTGCCTTAAAGTTTAGGGGGGGGGGGGGGCGCGACAATTTTTTTTAAATTCGCTTTTTATACAGGCCCGTAAGTAGTGTTGTTCATTTGTGTTTTGAATGAAAATAAATAACGTAAAGCAGGGTTGATAGCGTGCCTTAAAGTTTTTTTTTTAATTCCAGTTTATGTAAAGGTAGACCTGGCAATTCAAGTAAATTCACAAATTCAGTTGGAAAATTTACTGCGTCGGTTTCTTCCACCGGTGCATCGTTACATGAAGTTTAAATATCGGAATATATAAGTTCCATTCCTTTTCTAAGGTTTTTTCTCTTTTAGAAAATTTGTTTAACTTTTTGGAGAGTATTTTTCAATGCTACATAAGTTTCATATTCCGTGGATAGTGTTTGAACAGGTAATTCCCTTTTCCAATCCATTTGCATTGTCTATAATTTCAATTACACTCGTTCAACGTTTATATCCATTTCATTCCACTTGTGTAGTGTTTCAATTCCACTCGTTTCCTATTTAGTTTCTTAATTTTAGTGTTCCATATACACTTGTTCTTTAAGTTTTAGGTTTCTAGACGCAGACGTTAAGGGGGGGGGCAATTTTCCCCTTTTGAACCACCATTTTTACCACGTTCCTGTCCAAAGTCCTAGAAATGCCTTGTCGATAAGTTAGCCCATACTCCAAGGAAAACATATTATATATTACAGGTTTCTAGCCGAAGGGTTCGGTTAGGCCATCAAGGGGGAGAATTATTCCGTTTTTACCCCTCCCGGTAGGAATTTCCAAAAATTCCGTCTTAGAGGACGTCTGCGTTGGAGGAGGAACCTACTACATACATAATTTTAGGTCTCTATATCCAGCAGTTTGGCCAGGCCGTCAAGGGGGAAGTTTTTTCCCTTTTTACCCCTCCCGGTATGAATTTCCAAAAATACCATCTTAGGGGACGTCAACGTTGGAGAAGGAACCCAAATACCGAATTTAAGATCCCTGGTTCCAGCAGTTTGGCCAGGCCGTTAAGGGGGAGACTTTTCCTGTTTTTGACCCTACCTGTAGAAATTTCCAAAAATCTCTTCTTAGCAGATGTCTACAATAGAGGAGGAACTTTAATACCAAATTTCAACTTCCTACCTCCACCGGTTTGGGCAGGCCTTTAAGCGGCACTTTTCGCTTCATTAATCCCCATTTTTGCAATGTCCCTGTCCAAAAAGCACCTTCCCGGTAAGTGAGCCCATACTCCAAGTAACATACGTTTTACATTTCAGGTTTCTAGCCAACTTTTAATTTAATTTAATTAATTTAATTTTATTTACAATTTCAAACCAAGCCCATAGGGCCAAATATGGCTCACAATACAACTCACTAAAAAATACTACTAAATAAAGTATATATAATTAACAACAAAGTAACAACAATTAGTTTACAAAAAATAAAAATAAAAAAACATATTTATGTATTTAAAAATAAAAACAAAATAGAAATGTGTATAGAATTCTTTCACTTTATATTTACTTCTCCCTAATATGATTCCCTGTATAATATTGCGTTCAAATATATAAGATATAAATTAACAAATGCAACAATTAAACTTTATATAATTATTAAATTAATTTAAAGATTGTTACAGTAGGCATATTCTTTTAGTTTGGCTTTAAATACATTGACCGAAAAGTCAAAACTTCTAAGTAATAAGGGTAAAGAATTCCAAATTTTAGCTACCCTATACTGAAATGATCGCTGAAGGATCGATTACTATTTGTGCCCCTCTCGGTAGGAATTTCCGAAAATCCATCGACAGGGAATTTCAGCTTCCTAGTTCCAGCAGTTTGAGCAGGCTGTCAAGGGGGACACTTTTTATTTTTTTGTCCCTCCCGGTTGGAATTAGGCTGGAAGAGGAACCTAAGTACCGAATTTCGGCTTCCTAGTTCCAGCAGTTTGGATAGGTCGTTAAGGGGCCACTTTCCCTTTTTGAGCCCCCATTTTATAACGACCCTGTCCAAAATTCAAAAAAGTATCTTTCTAATAAGTTAGCCCTTACTCCAGGGACCCACATTTTAAGTTTCAGGTTTCTAGCCGAAGGGGTTTTTACAGGCCCCCAAGGTGAGGCTTTTCTTCTTTTTGCCCATCCCTTTAGGAATTTACAAAAATTCCATCTTCGCGGCTATCTGCGATGGATGAGGAACATTCATACCAAATATCAACTGCATTGCCTAAGCGGTTTGGGCAGGCCGTTAGTGGGGACATTTTTCCCTTACAACCACCATTTTTACTATGTTCCTGTTCCAAAATAGAAAAATTACGTTACCGATGAGTTAGTCCTACTCCAAGGAATACATATTTAAAATTTTAGGTTGGCCAAAAGGGATTGGGCAGGCCGTCAAGGAGGAGACTTTTCCTCTTATTTCCCCTCCCGATAGGAATTTCAAAAATTCCGTCTAAGCGGACGCCTACACAGAAGGAAGAACTCACATACCGAATTTCGGCTACATAGTTTCAGCAGTTTGGGCAGGCCGTCAAGGGGGAAACATCCCCCTTTTGGAATATCCTGTAGGGAATTCCAAAAATACAAACTTAGTCGATGTCTACTACAGTGGAGGAACCTTTATGCCAAAATTCAGCTTCTTATCTCCAGTGGTTTGGGCAAGCAGTTAAGGGGGGACACTTTTCGAATTTGTGAGACCGTCTATGGGGACGTCTATGCCGAATATATTTGGAAATTCCGGTAGGAATTTCCGAAAATCCCGTCTTAGCGGACGTCTATGCCGAATATCAAGAAACCTTGTCTTTTTTTGGGAAAAAGTCCTTTTTTGGAAAAGGTATTTTTTTGGAAAAAGGTATTTTTTTTTTTTGGAAAAATGTATTTTTTTTGGAAAAAGGTACTTTTTTTGGATAAGGTACTTTTGCTTTTGGGATATCCTATAGGGAATTAGTCGATGTCTACTACAGTGGAGGAACCTTTATACCAAATTTCAACTTCTTACCTCCAGTGGTTTGGGCAGGTACTTTTCCAATTTGTGAGACTGTATATGGGGAGATTTTTCCCCTTTTTGCCCGTTCCGGTAGGAATTTCCAAAAATCCCGTCTTAGTGCACGTCTATGCCGAATATCAAGAAACCTTGTTCTAGTGGAGATATCCGTTGGGGGAGGAAAAAAAGTAGTTTTTTTGAAATTATATATTATTTTAAATGGTACTTTTTGGATAAACGAAATTTTTTGGAAAGATACTTTGTTTTTACAAAGTACTTTATTTGTACTTTTTTTGGAAAAGGTATTTTTTTTTTAAAAAGTATTTTTTTTGGAAAAATGTATTTTTTTTGGAAAGGTACTTCTTTTGGAAAAGGAAAATTTTTTTAGAAAAAGGTACTTTGTTTTGGGAAAAGGTACTTTTTTTGAAAAAGGTATTTTTTTGGAAAAATGTATGTTTTTTGGGAAAAGGAAAATTTTTTTAGAAAAAGGTACTTTTTTGGGAAAAGGTACTTTTTTTTGGAAAAGGTACTTTTTTGAAAATGGTATTTTTTTGGAAAAATGTATGTTTTTTGGGAAAAGGTACTTTTTTGGAAAAATGTATGTTTTTTGGGAAAAGGTACTTTTTTGGAAAAATGTATGTTTTTTGGGAAAAGGTACTTTTTTGGAAAAGGTACTTTTTTTGGAAAAGGTACATTTTTTTAGAAAAAGGTACATTTTTTGGAAAAATGTACATTTTTTGGAAAAATGTACTTTTTTTAAAAAAGGTACGTTTTTTTGGAAAAAGGTACTTTTTTTTGAAAAGGCACTTTTTTTGGAAAAAGGTACTTTTTTTGGGAAAAGATACTTTTTTTTGGAAAAAGGTACTTTTTTTGGAAAAAGGTAAATTTTTTTGGAAAAAGGTACTTTTTTGGAAAAAGGTACTTTTTTTTGGAAAAAGGTACTTTTTTTGAAAAAAGGTACTTTTTTTGAAAAAAGGTACTTTTTTTGGAAAAAGGTACTTTTTTTTGGAAAAAGGTACTTTTTTTTGGAAAAAGGTACTTTTTTTTGGAAAAAGGTACTTTTTTTGGAAAAAGGTACTTTTTTTGGAAAAAGGTACTTTTTTTGGAAAAAGGTACTTTTTTATTATTATTATTATTCTTTATTCAGTCTATGGAACATCATTTCCTTACAGACTATGATTAAACTATAAAATAATTATAAATAGTAATTATTATTATACATGTTTTAAGATATAGGCTTTTGAAAGAACAAGAACGGACGCACTTTTACATTAGTAGGCCACAAGGAAGGCTCAAATAGATTATCATATAATTCAGCGGAGATCCCAATTTTAAAAGAAACACTCCTCAATGTGTTCTGCTCAATTTCCTTTTTAACCAATTTAAAACATTTTAGATGGGTTTTGGAAATATTAGCACCTTTTGCAACATAACTCAGAATTTGTTCTGCTGTTACGCTGGGCTTAAATGAGGAAATATGCACCCATTTTTGATTAGCAATAACTTCTAAGTCTTTGGAATTATTACCTCCAAACACCACAGGCTTACGTTGCTTTTTTTTGTAGTTAACATTAGTCCATCCAGCATTGTTAACTGGGATATTACTTTCTGCTTGAGAGTATGCAATTGAAGCTGAGCTAACAGTATTGTCAGAGTTTTGAGAACAACAAATGCTAGCTCTTCGTTTAGAATTTAAAACGGCATTTGGCTCAGTAGCAGCAATAACATCATTTGGTTTAATTGTAGCAATAACATCATTATGAATATCATCATCATCATGTAAAGAAAGACAAAGACTAGCTCTACGTATTCGCATATTAGAATTTAAAACATTTTTACTTGGTTCAGTAGTATCAACAACATTTTTACGAAAAGCATAATTAGCAGAACTTGAAGAAAAGGAATCACTCAGAGTTGAACAATCTTTTTGTTGTAAATCATTATTTTTTGAATTTAAGCTTGACTCAGCATGTATGTTTTTATTTTTAATGGAGGCACTCTCAACTGCATTGTTGTTGTATATACAGGCATTGAATAACTTTTTTAATTCTCTTACTTCATTTGACAAAATTGTTATTATAGCAATTAAATTATTAGATCCTTTAGCGCATTTATTGCAGTTATAAACAATATTATTTGATGAAATTAAAACATTAAAATCACGATCACTATTGACACCAGAGCACCCTTTATGGAATAGACCACTGCATGTTATGCATCTAATAAATATACTACCAACAGCTCTAAAGCAACTAACACAATCAGTATTATACTGCATTAGGAAGAAAAAATAAAAATGAACTTGTTTAAACGACAATCACTACTGAACTGAACTTTTTTGGAAAAAGGTACTTTTTTTGGAAAAAGGTACTTTTTTTGGAAAAAGGTACTTTTTTTGGAAAAAGGTACTTTTTTTGGTTAAAGGTACTTTTTTGGAAAAAGGTACTTTTTTGGAAAAAAGGTACTTTTTTTGGAAAAAGGTACTTTTTTGCAAAAAGGTACTTTTTTGCATAAAGGTACTTTTTTTGCAAAAAAGGTACTTTTTTTGGAAAAAGGTACTTTTTTGGAAAAAGGTACTTTTTTTGTCCCCATTTTTTTTAACCCCCATTTTTACAACGTCCCTGTCCAAAATTCTAGAAAGTACTTTCCAGAAAAGTTAGCCCCTACTCCAAGGAACACATATCTAAAATTTCAGCTTTCTAGCCAAAGTGGTTTTGGCAGGCCGTGAAGGAGGAGACTTTCCCCCTTTTTGCCCGTTCCAGTAGGAATTTCCAAAAATCCCGTCTTAGCGGACGTCTACGCCGAAAAAGAAACCTACATACCAAATTTCAACTTCCTAGCTTCAGCGGTTTGGGCTGGGCGATGTTGAGTCAGTCAGTCAGTCAATCAGTCAGTCAGTCACGTTATTCTTTTATATATAGAGATAATAGGATACTCTGGCCATGCTCGTCATATTGGTTTCAAATGCCAGCTATAATAAAAAATAGCAAATTTTAATACAATTGTTGGAAATTAAGGGGGTTATTTTGTTATTTATTTATTTTTTTTATTTATTTATTTAAATTATTTAATTTATTTAATTTATTTAATTTATTTAATTTATTTAATTTATTAAATTTATTAAATTTATTAAATTTATTTAATTTATTTAATTTATTTAATTTATTTAATTTATTTAATTTATTTAATTTATTTAATTTATTTAATTTATTCAATTTATTTAATTTATTTATTTAATTAAATAAATAATTTATTTATTTATTTATTTATTTATTTATTTATTTATTTATTTATTTATTTATTTATTTATTTATTTATTTATTTATTTATTTATTTATTTATTTATTTATTTATTTACCCGAGTAAAAAAAATAATATAATGCCATATGTAATGATATCTTTTTTAATATAATTGGAGATATACTATGATCCGAAAAATGGTGGATAAAATTATATCGGATAAGATCTAAATATATTTATCATATAGAATCTTATCCGGATTTTGACCCGATATAATTATATCTAATGTGATGTAGAAAGACATAATTGTATAACGCTTTTTATTTCAAGATCAAAACAAAACCTATCAAAAAGTACTGAAAAATAACACCCTTAAGTTAAGAATTAAATATTTAAGTAAAAATTTAAGTATTTAGAAGAAGTTGTACATAATTGTAACCAAGCATTTTAAGCCTTCTCATATAAACTTGTATTCTACCCATAAACTGTGTAAACCTGGTATGTTTATGAGTTTAATGTCAAATTCAATACATAAAAAATATGGCTTGTATTCATACAAGGTTTACAAGGAATTTAGGAGTTATAATGAGTACGCCTTTTATATTTTAAAATCATACATAAATGTATCTCAAAAAAACATAGAATTTTTTTACTTATATCTAAAACAACTTTATATGTTTTCCGATAAAGCCATTTTTAATTATATATGACGCTGTATTAAAATTGTCATAGCATATGTAACTAGATATGGTACATATTAATATATATGCGGACATCATATAAGAAATTTTTGAAAAACTCAAAGCTATACATAATTATATCCGCAAAGATATAGTGTCACACTAGACTATATATAAACATATTAGTCCATATTAAATTATATAATTTCCTATATAACTATTTTTACTCGGGTATTTATTTATTTATTTATTTATTTATTTATTTATTTATTTATTTATTTATCTATTTATTTATTTATTTATTTATTTATTTATTTATTTATTTATTTGTTTATTTATTTATTTATTTATTTATTTATTTATTTATTTATTTATTTATTTATTTATTTATTTATTTAATTGATTGATTGATTGATTGATTAATTTATTTATTTATTTATTTATTTATTTATTTATTTATTTATTTATTTATTTATTTATTTATTTATTTATTTATTTATTTATTTATTTATTTATTTATTTATTTATTTATTTATTTATTTATTTATTTATTTATTTATTTATTTATTTATTTATTTATTTATTTATTTATTTATTTATTTATTTATTTATTTATTTATTTATTTATTTATTTATTTGTTTATTTATTTATTTATTTGTTTATTTATTTATTTATTTATTTATTTATTTATTTATTTATTTATTTATTTATTTATTTATTTATTTATTTATTTATTTATTTATTTATTTATTTATTTATTTATTTATTTATTTATTTATTTATTTATTTATTTATTTATTTATTTATTTATTTATTTATTTATTTATTTATTTATTTGTTTATTTATTTATTTATTTATTTATATATTTGTTTATTTATTTATTTAACATCTTTAAATTGTGCTCAAACTTTGGCAATCTTAAAATCTAACAAAATGAAACATTTTAGGGGGAGCCCCCAAAAAAATTCTGACATTTTTTTTACCCTATGAGATAAAACGACCCTAATGAACATGTTTGAGCGTAAATGAACATTTTTCACCGGGATGTTAAAAAAAAAATTAAAATGTCCTCAAATTTGACCTCTGACCTTACACAGGGTCAATTTAATGTATTTATATTTTGCCCTAATTTTCAGGATTGAAGTATTTAATCTTGTGTTATTATATTCCGGCCAAAATCATTTGAAATTAAAAGAAAAAATAAAAATTTGCCTAAAAGCTAAATAAATGCCAAAAATCGCTGTTTTCTTGAAATCCGCTCAAAGGAAATCTCTGCCGCAGCCAAATTTAAAAAAACGAAATCCTATAATTTTTGTAGTTTTTAATCTCTATTATGTCCTTAATAAAACCTTAAAGTTCAATCGTTGATTTTTTAAAATTTCTTTCAAAAAATTTTAAAAAATTTAAAATTGTAGATTTGAAAACAGTGTTTAAGAATTCAGACCTTCTTTAGCACTAATTTAAAACGAGTTAGCAAAACACAATAGAAAAAAATAATTCTTATCTGAGTTCGTGGAACTTATAGAATAAAAAAAATGTTTCTGTAGTAGATTATTTCAATAAATTTTAAAATTGGGACCCGAATTTCTTGATTAAATGGCCTGCGTCACATCAGTTGCATGGGGAAATTGTTATAACTTGGCTGTATTTTAACCGATTTAAGTTTTTATTGCTTTATTACAAAGAGAATTCACTCTAAATTACGATTCTTTTGTGTTTTTAATTCGAATTAGTTTTAAAATATCAATGTTTTCGAGAAAATGCACAAAAAGTCATATTTTCCCATTGTAATTTCAGGTCCGATGCGGCACGTCTTCCCGATGTCCGATTGGCCTAATTTTTTGGGGGACGTAGTTTTACACCCAAATAAATATTTCCAGGGGGTAGCACGGTCAAAAACTCAAAATTTTTTTTCCTCCATACAAGCTTGGAACACTAATGAACATACATACATGTAGATATTACCTCAATTTTCATTAATGCACATGTGTGGACATATGTCGATGCATGTATGGAGATTTATGTATCCATGTATGGAAAAGCATTTATATTTATGATCATTAGTGTCCGACCGAACTCACTTTTTTAAGGCCGAACCGAAGCCGAAGTCTAACTTCGGCCAAAATTATTAAGTTCGGCCGAAACCGAAGCCGAATAATTTTGTGTTTGAATAAAAATAGAATTTCATTCAACCTTTTCAAATTCAAAAATGCGGAAAACAATTTCTAAATATTTCTAAATTGCAAAAACATAAAAAAGTTGTATTTTTCGCTCTTTAAGTTCAAATTAAGTTAAATATGTGCATATTTATAAGTTACTATACAAAATTAAAGAGCTAAATGTTGCAAAATATTGATTTATAGAAAAGTTCGGTATTCGGCCAAAATTTTGCCGACCATCGAACTTGGCCGAACATCACTTTTTGGCCGAACTCCGAAGCCGAATACTCGGTCGGACACTAATGATCATGCACGAACATACATTAAACCTGTATGAATGCATATACAATATTCGTAATATTACGCTTTATACAAAACTGAAATTAAAAATAAAAATCATATAGAAGAATTAAAAAAATTTTAGAACGTAATATGCCCTTCTAAATTAATAATTTAACTTAAAACAGGATAAAAAATTTAAATTAAATAAATAAGAATTTTCTCAATTGCAACAGCTCTTTTCAAAATGACACCAATTGTTTATGAGATGAGCAGGGTTTGTGCGTCGTTTAGTAAAAAGTGTTATTGATAAGAAAACCTTATTAATCGGATATGCAGTACCTAAAGTTTGCTTATGAAAACCGCAGTAAGTGATCTATAAAGCGGAAAAATCAGAAAAATCTGTGTTAAGCTAAGCTAAAAGTATTCTAATCAAAAGCAGATGTTGTTTTTTTTTTCTTCTGCATTTTATTTTTTGTACTGCTTAATGTATTTATGTGTTTTGTTTTTAGGCTACCGCTGATCTCCAGGAAGCATACAAACGTCCAGAAACAATACCTCAACTATGTGACATTGTTGTTTCAAATAAAGAACCTCAAGTACGCCAATATTCGGCTGTATTGTTGAAGAAACGTTTGGGCAAATTGCGCCATTGGCAGATGGTACCACCCGAACAACAGCAAATGTAAGTAAAAAAGTATCACACATAGAACAAACGAACTATTAACAAATGAATGTCACTACAATTTTTTGTGCAGCATTAAACAGGGCATGCTCAATGCTTTGGTCAATGAACAAGAAAAGTCTGTTCGTAATGCCATTGCTCAATTTGTTGGTATTTTGGTGCGTCATGAAGCTGAAAAGAAAGATCCATGGATGAATGATGTCTTGAAGTTTATCTATAGTTACTGCAGCTCGTCTGATCCCAAGCAAAGCGAATTGGGATCATCAATTTTTGCCACCCTCACCGATGTGGCCCCGGATCAGTTTGTACCCCATATGGAGTCGGTGTGTGAAATGTTTACCGCCGCTCTCAATGCTACCGAGGCAAGTGGTAACATGTCGTCGCCAGTTATATTCAACATAATATCTGGAATGACTTATTTGGTACCGTTCATTTTGGGCCACAATGCCGCAGAACAAACATATCAGAAATCCATTCCACTGATTATCAAATCGCTGCAAGCTTTTGCCGTACAGCCGGATGTTGATCAGTTTGTACGCGCATTCGATATTTTGGAAAGCATGGCTGACTACACACCGAAATTATTGACAACCAACATTAAGTTATTGCTTGACTTTTGCTTGGAAGCTTCCAGTAATCCTCAGTTGGACAGTGCGGTACGTGTCAAAACTGTAGCCTACATTGGATGGTTGGTTCGTCTCAAGAAGAAGGTTATTATTAAGCAAAAACTTATTGAGCCCATCATACAAGTTGTTTTCAATTTGATGGCTACCGAACCCGAAGGAGAAGAAGGTAATCAATCATAGTACACAACTTGGTGAACAATGCACTGATAATACTCATTTCCATTTATTTTTACATTTATTTTTTAGACGATGAAGAATATTTCCTGGGTGAAGATAGTTCAAATCCCATGACTACTGCTACACAAACTATGGACTTGTTGGCATTGAACGTGCCACCAGAGAAATTGATTCCTCCACTATTGCAATTATTGGAGCCTGCCTTGCAAGGACAAAATCCCTTGCCACGTCGCGCTGCATATTTGAGCATGGCTGTCATTGCCGAGGGTTGTTCGGAGGCGATTTGCAACAAATATTTGGAGACCATGTTGAATATTATTAAAGTTGGCATTACAGATAACGAACCACTCGTACGCAATGCTGCTTTCTTTGCTCTGGGCCAATTTTCGGAGCATCTTCAACCAGACATAACAAAGTTTGCTCCTCAAATTTTGCCTATTCTTTTTAAATTTCTACAAGAATTGTGCCTCGAATTAAGTGTAAGTATAATATTGTGTATGTTTAGACCATGAATTATTTTGTGGCTTCTGAAGATTTTAAGTCCGCCAAGTCCTTTTCTCTATTGGTTTTTCTTATTCGGTTCTTATTAAAGTTGAAAATGGTTGAAAAAGAAAGCAGCAACACGTTGTTAATTTTTTTTATTTAGCATCGTATTCAAAATTTTTAACATAAATTTGTTTTTGGCTCTGCTCTCTTTTTTTGTTATTTTTTCCTTCTCCAATTCTTTTTTTTCTGCTGCATTTGTTTCTGAAAGGCTTATTGGCCTCATGCAAATCAAAGTGATGCATCTGAACTGTGGCCAACTGCCATTAGACAAAACTCGAAATCCATACTCTATATGAACCAATTGCAAATTAAGAGTAAAACGCTTCTAACCAATTATGTATTAAAAAAAAACAAAATACTCGTCATTGTTATACGATTTAATTTTGTTAATTTTTTTTATAGACCGGTGGCCCTGAACCCAAACATATTGATCGCATGTTCTATGCTTTGGAGACATTCTGTGAAAACTTGGAGGATGAATTAGTTCCTCACTTACCACTACTAATGGAACGGTAAGTGTTTTCAATTCAATATTGTGTTTCTGCTTTACTCAGTAACAGTTGTCTTTTAGTCTCTTTGAAGCTATGCATCCCATTAACTCGGTGCGTGTTCGTGAGTTGTCTCTAAGTGCTATTTCGGCTGCTGCTAACGCTGCCAAGGAAAATATGATGCCTTATTTCCAACAATTAATTGCTCTGCTACGAACGTTTTTGGGTAAAACCAACAATGAGAATATTTTGTCATTACGTTCTCAAGCCATAGATACTCTGGCTGCTATTGCCCGCACCATTGGCAAACAGAACTTTATGCCATTGGCCAACGACACCATGACTTTTGCTCTGACTTTGCTTGAGGAAGCCGATGATCCCGATGTACGACGTTCTCTGTATAATTTGATTGCTTCGCTGGCCGAAGTTGTTAACGAAGAAATGGCTTCAGTGTATCCCAAGATCATGGAACGTTTGTACGATTCTATACTCTCAACCGAAGAAGTTATACCAGAGTTCAGGGAGGATGTTATAAATGTTCCCGGGCCAGACAATGACGAAAACGATGATCGTGAGATAGACATTGAAAACTCGGATGGCGAGGATGATGATTTGGACAATATTGCTGGCTACAGTGTCGAGAACTCCTTTTTGGACGAAAAGGAGGAGGCTATTTTGGCGTTGAAAGAATTCGCTCAACATACCGGCGCTGCCTTTATACCCTATCTCGAACAATCGTACAAGAATGTATACAAAATGATTGATCATCCTCAGGAAGACATACGTAAGGTTTCCATTGATGCCTTGACAACATTCATTGTTGCCTTGTACAAACAAAACGATATTCAAGGTGTTGGTAATGCCATCACCATTCTAATACCGAAACTGGGTCAGATTGTGCGCGATGATGAGGAAGTTGCTGTAGTTCTTTCAGCATTAGAAAGCTTTTCGGATCTTTTGAAAGAATTAAAGCACATTGCTTTGCCCGACGATAAATTATGCGACACCATTTTCACTTGTATAAATGATGTTCTACTGGGTAAAGTTGCTTGTCAGTTTGATGAGCCCACTGCTGCCAACGACGAGGAGGCCGAAGAAAGCGAATACGACGAAGCTATCGTAGAGGGCGCTGGCAATTTGCTACCACTTTTTGGTCATGCCATGCAACAGGAAAAATTCGCCATGTACTTTGGACGTGCCTATCCAGTCATTGTTTCCAAACTGGTAAGTAGTTAATAGTTTGGCTTTGTGTGAAAATAATCTTTAAACATTTATTATTATTATTTGTAGCAAAAAGCCAAGAAGACCGAAGAACTAGAGTCTCAGAGAGCATTTGTTTACGGTGCTTTGGCTGAATGTTTTGCAGCTTTGAAAAGTAATACGGGCACATATTTCGACACATTCTGTCCCATAATGATTGATGGACTTTCGGATGAATTCTGTCAGGCCCGTCAAAATGCTGTCTTTGGTTTGGGTGAATTGGTTCTGTACTCTGAGGAAAAATCATTCGAGTAAGAGTTGAACGTTGAAAAGATGTTTAGAAAATGTTAAGGCCAAATTTTGTTTTTTTTTTTTCGTTTTTTGTTTAGAGCATATCCCCATATTTTAATGGCCTTATCACAAGCCGTTGCTAACGAAAAAGAACCAGCTGCACTCGATAATATTTGCGGTGCTATTGCTCGCCTCATCATCACCAATTGTAATTTAGTGCCTTTGGACCAAGTGCTGCCAGTCTTTTTGCAGCATTTGCCATTACGTGAAGATTTCGATGAGAATGCTTCCATCTTTAAGTGCTTTAAACTTTTGTACATTCAAGCACGTGACTCTATTACTGCCTCTATCGAACAAATGCTCGCCATCGCTATTCACGTTTTGTATAAGAAGGAATTTGTTGATCAGGATACTTACGATAATGCTTTTGGTTTGCTCAAGGAAATTCGTGAAAATTATCCCGATAAATTTAGTGGGGTTGCCAACTCAAATCCAGAAATTCTTCAATTTCTGCAAACTCTTTAAAGACGTAACGACGTGTGGGATTGTAAAAAAGAAACAAATCAAATGAAAATAGTGTTGTTGTCTATAATTGTTCTAAACTCCCTTTTCAAAGAAATAACAAAGTTTCATTTTTCTCGAAAAAACTTGAAATTTTACTATATTGTGTAATCCTTGAAAGAAGACTGCATGCATTAATTCTAAATAATTTCTACTCACATATGATGTTACAGTAGAAAATATAAAATTTATCTTGTAATTATCATGAGAAATTCCCATTTTTTATATACATTTTTAAATTATTTATTTGTTTACACTTATTTGACACAACGTATGATTAATTAGAATTTTTAGAATTATATATTTTATCTCTTATTGCAATGAATTGCAGCTGTTTGTGTATTTTTAATTTGTATATCGGGCATATACACCGGAGACACAGTGTAGAGTAAAAAGACACGATTCTACTACTTGAATACTTCGTCTCCACTTAATCTCACTTGATATTATGAATTCATGCATCATAGTTTATTAAGTATTTTAGACCCTTTTTATTTCTTATTTTGTTGTATTTCTCTTTATAAGGGAATACAGCGCACAGACTGTGATAATACCCTTGTGTGTCAAATTCTTTTCACATTTTTTACATATTGTTATTTCGATCTGATTGCTCTGCTTTCTATCACTAAATCGCGAAAAATTTTCTTAAACGAAAGAACCATATACAGTTTTGTTTTTAACTTTTAATTCGTTTGCTACACTGTCAATGTAAACTTGGTTTTATTTCTAAAACTTTGCCGTGCTTAGCAGTTTAAATAAATAAAATTTGCATCTCTACTGTTGTATAAAACAAAAGAAAACGAAACACTATAAATTATAGATTGTTATAAATTCTAAAAACATGTTATTTTACTCAAATCTCCCAAAATTTTAAAATTCTTATCAAAATTAGAAAATGTAAAACATTCGACAGAATTAATTTTTATAACAGATGAAGTTTTGTTTCCCTTTATATTAATTACTACTACGTACATATTTCTATTTCTTTTTTTATTTAACTATGTGAATAATATGTATTGATTTATTTTGTTTGCCCCCTTTTTAAATGAAAATTAAATATATGTATTAACCGCTTTTAAAGTAACTTTTTTCATTATTAAAATATAATTGAGCATAATTGAATGCTTTGTTTTAGTTTGTTCTTTCTATTGTACGAGTAAAAATGATGTACAATTTTTAAGAAGAAAAAACACACACAAAAAACATTACATTGCGTTACATATTAAGAAACTTAAAGTTTGAAACATAATAATAATAAAAAAAAGAAATCTATTATCAAATGAAAAAAAGGAAACTTTGTTGTGCTTTATGCTTATTCATTAGGACTAGGTGCACCAGCGTTTTGGAAATGCTAGTTCTACCCAGCAAAAAAAGTCATTACAAAAAAGCAGGGTTGGCAGGCAATACCGCTAAAATACCGTTATCGATTCAAGACCCTTTAAACTGACTACCGTTATCCCTAAAATCCCGTTACCGAAATAACTGAAATACCGTTATCCTTAAAATACCATTACCGATATAACTGAAATACCGTTATCCTTAAAATACCGATACCGAAATAAATGAAATATCAATACACTTAAAATACCGTTACCGAAACAAATGGAATATTGTTATTCCTAAAATAGCGTTACCGTTATTTTTAATTTTCTGCTTTTGGTAAATTCACGTGGTTATTGAGTATTTTTTGTACATTAAAGCACCGTAAGTTGTTTGAATTTCACGTGAAAAAACTGTTATACTCCATATAAAAAAATGATGTTTCACGACAATCAGTTTCACGAGAAAATTGTGTAGAGTTTGTTTTCACACAAATTTAATGTACAAGACTATTATTTTTCTCGGGAAAAAGTGACATTTTGTGTTTATTTTGATTGTGTTTTTGTTATAAATTTAAAAAAATTGTTCATTTGTTTAAATTAAATTGCAATTTAAGGCATTTAAAGTTCGAGTGAAATTTTTCCACGTGAAAAAACTTACGGTGCTTAAGTTGATAAATTGGTTCTCGTTAATCTCGTTAGTGTTTTTTGTAAAAAAAATTACGGGATGTATCGAAATAGCTGACTACCGTTACCCTTAAAATACTTTTACCGATATAACTGAAATACCGTTAACCTTAAAATACCGTTACCGAAATAAACCAAATATTTATCTTTACAATACCGTTACCGAAATAACTCAAATACCGTTATCCTTAAAATATCGATAGCGAAATAAATGAAATAGCGTTACCCTTTGTAGTTTGATGGAGTGTATTGGTATTTTACATTCCCACGTCCCCACCAAAAGGTGTAAATTTAACGTAGCTAATGAAAATCGATTTAATTTAATTTAATTTTTTTTTTAAATTTAATTTTTTATTTACAATTTCAAACCAAGCCCATAGGGCCAAATATAGCTCACATACAACTCACTAAAAAATACTACTAAATAAAGTATATATAATTAACAACAAAGTAACAATAATTAATTTACAAAAAATAAAAATAAAAAAACTTTTTTTTATTATTTAAAAATAAAAAGAAAATAGAAATGTGTATAGAATTCTTTCACTTTATATTTACTTCTCCCTAATATGATTCCCTGTATAATATTGCGTTCAAATATATAAGATATAAATTAACAAATGCAACAATTAAACGTTATATAATTATTAAATTAATTTAAAGATTGTTACAGTAGGCATTTTTTTGAGTTTGGCTTTAAATACATTGACCGAAAAGTCAAAACTTCTAAGTAATAAAGGTAAAGAATTCCAAATTTTAGCTACCCTATACTGAAATGATCGCTGAAGAATCGATGTGTTATAAAGAGGATAATTTAATTGAGGGTTCCTTAAAGAACCTGAAAGTATAAAAAAATCTAGTAAATATTCCGGACATTTGGCCCTAAAGTTTTGACTTTTCGGTCAATGAATTTAAAGCCAAACTAAAAGAATAACAATCTTTAAATTAATTTAATAATAGGTCCATTCGATTACTTTTCTCAGTCAAGTCTCACTTACATATTTTTTGTATCATGCCATCTCTATTTTAGTACATTTCACTCTGCAGAGTGGAGTACTCCATCATTGTGAATGTGGCTTTACTCAGTACACACTTACAGAGAGTAAGACAGGATTTACTCTCAAAATAAAATTTTCCCAAACATGTACGCGAACAGAAAATTTTCAATAATTTGCAAGTTTGTAGACACAGCTGATTACAACACCAAATATACAAATAAATTTTATCTGGTCGCTATGGAAGACGATATTTTTTATGTTAAATCTTAAGTAGAAACTTTTTACAAAGTTTTCTTATCTTTCCCATAATTTATTTTGAAAGTTTCATTGCTTTGAATTTCCATAAAATAACATAATTGTAAAATTTTTTTTTTTTGTTTTCAATAAACGAACTTGTTTTCGAAACATGTTTTTTTCTGCTTGCAAATTCTTACTGAGAAAAATTTGTCCAGTAAAAATTTGCAAGAAAAAAAAAAAGAAATTCTCATCATAGAACTGTCACTTTATTCTCTCTGCTTACTGAGTATTTGTGTTAACGAAATCCAGTAAAAATTTGTACAAATTATCCAGTAATCGAATGGACCTAATTATATAACGTTTAATTGTTGCATTTGTTAATTTATATCTTATATATTTGAACGCAATAATATACAGGGAATCATATTAGGGATAAGTAAATATAAAGTGAAAGAATTCTATACACATTTCTATTTTCTTTTTATTTTTAAATACATAAATATGTTTTTTCATTTTTATTTTTTGTAAATTAATTATTGTTACTTTGTTGTTAATTATATACGTATATATATATATATATATATGTATATATACATATATATATATACTTTATTTAGTAGTATTTTTTAGTGAGTTGTATGTGAGCCATATTTGGCCCTATGGGCTTGGTTTGAAATTGTAAATAAAAATTAAATTAAAATACCGTTACCGAAATAACCTAACATATTTACCCTAACGATAACCGCATTCGTTTCGGTTACCATCCATGCAAAAAAGTTATTTTAAAAGCACTCCGAATAGCATCAACTGATTGTGAAGTAATTACAATTTACACTGATTTATTTTACTCGTGGTGTCCCATGTTGTCAGTAGTTTAACTTGAGCATTTTGTTAGTAATTTAAAAGTAAATACATGATGTTAATAAAGTATGGTTTTTAGGTATACATTTTCATCACATCAATACGGGTACATTATGTTTGAATTTTTAGAGTGGTTTAGAAGTACTCTATAAATAGGTCCGTTCGGGTACTCAACATTGGGATCCCGCGGGATCCCAATTTTACCAAAAAGTATTTTCTTAATACACAATTGGGTAAATGAGAGCTGTCATGAGAGAGTAATATTCTTGTTCTTCTTGCACGAGAAAGCCCAGACTTTTTTTTTCGTGTAAATTTGGGTAAATTGTTTTAATCAGCTGTTATATCATCAGTTGGGTGCAACTAGTTCAATTGAACTATTCACTGATTTGCACCAAAGACCTAGTTCACAACTAATAGCTCTTTTAGTTCAATCGCTCTTTTCATTCATTCAGAAAATATGTTTATCATTTACAAAAATTAGTATAATAGTTGCAAAAGCCTATCGGTGATTTTACAACTCCATAAAATTACCGACAATTTTGTGAAGACGCTTGTTTAAATGTGTTAAAGAGTTAATATGTAAATAAATCGAAGCTTTTGTTTAATATTAAAATCTTTTCCAAATTTAATAAACTATGTATTCCTTTTTGTAAATAGAAATGCCTAAAAAGGAAATTTTTATTAAATTTTTGATTTAAAAAGGGGTTTAACTAGAAAAGCTATTTAGATTTTTACAACAAATTGAAAAAGAACTAGAAAGAGCGCTCACCAAAACGAACTATAATCTATTGACATTTGTTTTTCGGGCTTCAAATGTAGTTTTTCGCGTTCGTTTACTTTTGTGCATTTTTGTTATTTCGGGAGAGTATTTCTTGTTAACTCTCATTTTACCGAACTTTACCCAAAAAGTAAAGAAACAGAGCTATTACATCTTCCTGATATACATATAAACCAACCCCAGGTTATAAAATGAATTATTCCCGTTTATACATATGTTCAAATATCTCTTTTGTGATATTCTTGTCCATTCATCTAAGATTATAGTAAATCTTATTGTTAGAAATATTGCTCGATATTTTTTTTATCATGATATCTTTTACATGATTGTAGTAATTTAATATAATGTTCTTTACATCGGTTTAATTTTTTGGCAATGCCATGTTTTTATTATAAAAACTGTCTCGAATAAACGAAGATCTAGTTATGGTGCAGGTTGACATTCCGTCGACTGCGGCTAATTTGGATACCATTTCAGGAAATGTTTGCCCTACCATAAAACGTTCAATGCCTATTCAGCTTACAATTTTTTCTTCGGGTACTTTGCTAATTTTAGCTGGAACGTTATTCTTGTTGTTGTTTTCTTCAAGAGAAGTTGCATGATCATGAATTTTTTTTTTTTTTTTTGTGAACCAAATTTAGATGTCGGATAACCAAATTTAGATACCTCCGTTAACCATTAGGGCAAATATTGCACTGCGCTGCATTGTCCTTTTTTGTGAAGTGAAAACGTTACTTATAAAATTATTGGCGCTTAATATAAAGGAGTATTTTAAATTTAAAGTCGACTTTATTTTTAATCATACGGGTTTGTTCATTTTGTGTTTGAAAACCTTACAAAAATATTTATATTTTCTAACATTTTGATTGGTTGAAAATAAATTAACCAATCAGAATGCTCCAAAAATAAACCAAGTCAAGGTATACCGCCACTCAATATTTTAACTAAAGTTGACTTTACCTAAAATATACATTTGAAAAATTTAGATAGTAAGGGCGATTATTTGTAAAAAACAAAACTTTTTGTTCATATTTATTTTAAACATTTTACCAAGTTTTTAGGTTTTACTACTTATATTTTGAATAAGTTATGCGAAAAATCTTTATTAGTTGAAATGCTCCTAATTACTTGGAAAAGATTTTTTTGTGTGTCAAATAAATTGATTCCATTTTAAAAGATTTTATCAATGACATTTTTGTTTTGGTATTTAAAATGCTTTATATGACTAAAATTAAAAAATCCTATTCCGAACAAAAACAATTTAAAAAATTTAATATTTTTAAAATTTCCCGTTTTCCGGGAAACATATATTATTTTCCCGGGAATTCCCTGCAAACTTTTCCTGGGAATTCCCGAACCTCAAACCCTAGAAAGCACTGTTAACGAACACTCATACCACCCATTTCGGTGCTTTGCCAGTGCTGGCCTCTTGTAATTTTCTACCTGGGAACTTACTGTGCTTAAAATTAAATATTTCCAAATAATTTCTCAGGTCTGAATGTATTTTAATTTGTATTATTAATTATTCTGTTTCTTTTCTTTTTGTGTTTTAGGTTTAAATTTTTTACTAGGATTCTTTTTACCACTTAGAGTTGTTTTAATTTCCGTTTTTTCATGAACTTGGTTACTAGCCTGCACCTGTAGTTTTTCCATCAAAGTCATTTTCGAAATATCCTTGTGGAGCAATGACTTTTCCTTGACACGTTCTTTTTGCAACAACTTAAGACGTTTATCTTTAGTTATCTTCTCACGAAGGGCATTCAAAGCTAAAGAATATTCCTGAGCATGAGCTTCTTCTATTGTGGTAGATGCCATAAGTTCTTCGGTTATAGATTTACCAACTTCAGCAAGAGTTTTCTAAATTCAAATAAGGAGAACAAAAGGCTTAAGAAGATCAACCGAATAATTTAGACTCACATCAAATGATTGTTGTTCCTTTTGGGTTAGTAGTGTTATGGCTGTGCCCGCCCTTCCAGCACGAGCCGTACGACCAATACGATGAATATAGGTTTTAATGTGACGTGGTGGATCATATGATATTACAATATCAACATCGGGAATATCAATACCACGCGCTAGTGCATCTGAACAAACTACACTGTAAGTGATAAGTCTGGTAATTAAGAAAACAAAACAGAAAAAAATCCGATAAGGTACTTTCACAAACCCTTTAATTTTGCCTCTCGAAAAAGAACTCAATATCGATGATCGCTGCTTAACATTTATTGATGCCGACAGTTCTGCAATTAAAAAGTCACTCTTAAAAAGCTGCTTCAAAACAAACGTCAATCTGTAAAAAAGGATTAATTTTATTCTATATTACATGGACTAAAACCATTCTGATATTTTCATTTCGTACCTTCCCGATGACTCCACACTATTGGTAAAACACAAGAATTTGGTCCACTGATACTCTTTGACAAGCGAAAATAGTGTTAACGGTTTTAAACGACTTTCGGTCAAACAGAATTTTTCCGTTAATTCAGCCGGTGTTGTATATTTTCCTATAAATTCTCCTCGGGCTATTGTCTTTATGTCATTTTCAGCTTGGGCAGCGTATTTCTCACGTAATTCATTTAAACCCGCCAAAACCGAAGTAAAAAGTTTTGGCTGGAATAGTCGAAGATTTTGCAATTTCTCTGGATCTTGCGAGAGTGTCGCCGAGAACAATAGCTTATGGGGTTGAGAACCACACCCCAGTTCCAATTCATTGTAGCACAGTGGTGCGGCTCGACCCGATAGCAATTGATCCGAGGTGGCTCGGACATGAGCATCCAAATGATAAAGCCAATTTTGAAAGACAGCATCCATGATGCGATCCGCCTCATCAATGACTAGAAATTGCAATGATTTTAAACAGAAACCTTTAGTGGCATGTAAATGATCTACCAAACGGCCTGGCGTTGTGATTACAATGTCAACCTTTGAAAAATATGTATCCTTATAGAATTCAACTAATTTTTCTTGTTCCATGTGCAATGCGGTTTGATTGGAGAGTAAACATACAGTCAAAACCGTTTTTTCGCAAAGTTTTTTGAAAACTCTAAAAACCTGTAGAGCTAGTTCAGCAACTGGTAAAACGACAAGAGCTCGTATTTTACGTTCGACTCGCTGAGTCAACAGCTGAACAACGGGTATGGCAAAAGCCAGGGTCTTACCGCTACCCGTGGGAGCTGAGACACAAATATCTCTGGGGCGAAACGGTTCGGGTTTAGAATGCGATTCCAAAATCCATGGCACAACAGCAGTTTGTACCGGAAAAAGCCGAGTGATATTCATTTCTTTAAGCGCACCACGTATGTGAGGTGCCAAATATGTTACTTGTGAAATATTCGCATCAGAGTCTGTGCCGTCCGTACTCTTGGCGATATTTGTTGATACAACAGTTGGGTGGGCTAACCATGAAGGCAGCACTACTTCAACTTTTGGTCGTTTTCTGACATCAGCATCTTCGCCCAATACTTTAAAGCCACTGTCGACAACTTCAATCATATCATTGTCTTCTTCTTCGAGTGGTTTCGTTTCCGGAATACCTTCATTAATGGGATCAATTTCATCTTCAATTAAATCTATATCTTTCACTTTTTTCTCGCTTTGTATATCATCTTTGTCTGTTGGCACTCTTTCCTTTGATCCTATTAGTTTGCGTTTACGTTTTTCCACTTTTTGCATAAGTTTTTGCAGAATATCATCTTCATTGGTTTCACTTTTACCCAAATCTTTGTCAATATACCTGGAGAACAAGTATTTTATTAAACGAGTACTTAAAAATAGCGAATACAAGAAAAATAATTACCGATTTACAGTAAATAATTCCATATTCACCTAAAATATGAAATTTAATTTATTTGTTGCAAACAGCACGTGTAGAAAGAAAGAATGTAAATAAAGGAATTGAACAAAAACAAAGTATTCACCGATGTTTTTTTTGGTAGTAGAATACGATTTTATTGTTTAATCCCAGCAAAAAGATGTGTAAGGTCTGATTACCGAATGTTCAGTTAAAAAATTATATATAATTATAAATAAATAAATAATAATAATAATTATATGAATGTTCTTTAGTTTGACTCTAGACAACGACTATATAGACTAAAGACAAACCACCAGCCTCAACTGCTGTTAAAAAGTCTCTTTAATTTTATATGCAAACTGGTTTTAAGAGAAACAGTTTTTAGTGTTTTTTTTAACGCGTATTTTTTAATATTAATAAGCAAAATTTTGTGCTAATTATACAAAACTAATGCAGATAACATATCAAACAACACAAGTGCACTTTACAATTTAATTAAAATTGCTTAAAAACAATAAAAATAATTAATTAAAAATACCATTTTTTCACGTTTTTTGTTATTTTGCATTGAAACTCTCTTAAAACCAGTTCAGTTTTTCAGATGAGAGCCGTGGATAGTGCCTGCTCTAGATCATAAATTAATATCACTTTCTGTTTAAATTATCTTCAAATTAAAGAAAGATTATACAATTTTTTACAAGTAAATTACAAAGAATAAAATTTTTTGAAAGAATTCGATAAGACCAGAAAGACAGAATACGTACTTTCAGTACACGACTTTTTCATCAGTACACGTGGCCAAAAATCAGTACATGTACTGATCAAATCAGTACGAATGGTCACCCTATCCTTGGGCCAACATAAGTCGGTGTACCAAGTTTCATCAAAATATCTTAATGTTTGCGACCTGTAGAGTGCGCACAAGAATGCATGGACAGACAGACGGACGGACAGACGGACATCGTTAAATCGAAATAAAAAAAAAAATTCTGAGCCGATTGGTATAGGTACTATAAGGTGGGTCTAGGACCAATATTTTTTGGTGTTACAAACATCAGCACAAACTTATAATACCCTGACAACGTAGTGGTGTAGGGTATAAAAATATATTTTCACGACAATGAGTTTCACGTGAAAATTGTGTAGACTTTGTTTTTACGCAAATTTAATATACAAGACTATTATTTTTCTTTGGAAAAAGTGACATTTTGTGTTTATTGTGATTGTGGTTTTTTAATTACACGAAAAAAAAATTGCATTTTCAGAATTTATATTACATACTATTTAAAGCACCGTAAGTTGTTTGAGTTTCACGTGAAAAAACTGTTATACTCTATATAAAACAAAAAAAAAAAATATTTTTGACGATAATGAGTTTCACGTGAAAATTGTGTAGACTTTGTTTTCACGCAAATTTAATGTGCAAGACTATTATTTTTCTGGTGAAAAAGTGATATTTTGTGTTTATTGTGGCTTTGTTATAAAATTAAAAAATTGTTAATTTTTATAACTTAAATTGCAATTTGGGGCATTTTAAGTTTGAGTAAAATTTTTCCACGTGAAAAACAACTTAGGAACTTAAGGTCTTAAATAACTTAGGTTGCTTTTAAAACAACTTTAAAAAATGTATTGTATATAACAGGTATGGGCACATAAATGGCTTGAAGGGCCAAATTTGGGATTTCACAAACTTACTGAGGGCCGCACCAATTAATACATTACTCGACAAAAATTATTTTTTTGTACAGCCTTCTGCTAAAACCTTTTTTTGAGTATTTTGGTTTCCTAAGCCCGAATCTAAAGTCAAAAAAGGTCCATTGAATAGCCTTCGAGTTGTGGGTCTTTCTTTTTTTATGAGTCAATATTGCGAAGAAGTACATCAAAATCTTTTATATTTTTATGATTTTGGATCCAAATATATTGCCCTTCTTAATACGAATCTGGGGGGTAACCGCATAACTCGATTCGAAAAAATTTTCGAATTCGTAAATCTTGCAAATATTGTTAAAAATATAATTTTGTATAAAAATTCTACTTTTTAATTTATTTTTATCCTAAAACTTTTACACTACACATAAAAATTCAAAAAGTAAGATTTTTGCTTAAACCTTTCTTTTTACGAAAGGTAGAAAATTTACGAATTCGACAATTTTTATTCGAATCGAGTTACGCGGTAACCCCTCTGAAGTCAAAAAACTTTATCGAACAAATCTTCGAAAATATAGTTTTCAATTTTTAAATATTTATACCCTACACCACTATGTGGTCAGGGTATTATAAGTTTGTGCTGATGTTTGTAACACCAAAAAATATTGGTCGTAGACCCACCTTATAGTATACCGATCGGCTCAGAATTTTTTTTTATTTCGATTTAACGATGTCCGTCCGTCTGTCCGTCCGTCCGTCCGTCTGTCTGTCCATGCAATCTTGTGCGCACTCTACAGGTCGCAAATATTAAGATATTTTGATGAAATTTGGTACGCAGACCTATGTTGGCCCAAGGACGAACAAGTTTGATTTTGGTGAACATCGGTCCATGTTTAGACCTAGTGCCCATATAAGGGTCCTACCAAAATTATATTGTTTATACGCTGCAGGTCGTAAATATTAAGATATTTTGACGAAATTTGGTATACAGACTTATGTTAGCCCAATAACGTAGCCTATTGATTTTGGTGAATATCGGTCCATGTTTAGACCTAGTGCCCATATAAGGGTCCTACCAAAATTATACTGTTTATACGCTGCAGGTCCATGTTTAGACCTAGTGCCCATATAAGGGTCCTACCAAAATTATACTGTTTATACGCTGCAGGTCGCAAATATTAAGATATTTTGATGAAATTTGGTACACAGACCTATGTTGGCCCAAGGACGAAGCCTATTGATTTTGGTGAACATCGGTCCATGTTTAGAACTAGTGCCCATATAAGGGTCCCCCCAAAATTGGCTTGGTTACAAACTGCAGGTCGCAAATATTAAGATATTTTAATGACATTTGGTGCGCTGACTCACATTATAGAAAATGTTGACACAAGCCCCATTTTAACTTATTCGAATTTCGGATCCAAACAATACACCAGACTGGTGTATGGTATTGTATAGTCGGCATGCCCGACTTTAACCTTTTTACTCGTTTTAAATTTACTTAATGGATTTTGATCCCTTGTTTTATTTATTGGAATGCGTAACAAGAATTAAGTGGCGAACATAATTTTGATACAAAACGTGGAAAAATATAATTTTTATCGAAAATGTGAATGTAAATGATATTTAAAACTCATAGGTCAACAACATTTTCGTATCGAAAATGAATAACAAATATCAAACCTCTCAGGCTCTGATTGCATTAAATTAAGGCATTGTCTAAGTCTAAACGATAGAAATTGACAGTTACTTTCGACAAAATTACATGGGAAACAAAAACAAATTTTCGTTATTTTGTTTTCGTTTAGACCATTTTCATGATACATAAACCAGGGCTAATTCTTAAATTTTAAAATTTCAATCACAAGACTCATAACCTAGCCTAAAAATTTGGATACTTTTATGGTTCTTATTCGGTAAATCAAAAATTATTCAAAAACGCACATATTTTTTAAATTTTAAACTTGTTTGTGAAAAATTGCTCGTTAGTCAGTCCTAGTAAAATGAATCATAAAAGGCACAAACATTTGAGGGAAATTTTTAAATCCAAAGGTGATTCAGAAACGACTCAAAAATATAAATTAATTTGAACATTTTGTGAACAATTCAAAAACGACTCAAAAAAATTAAGTTTTTAGCCTAAAGAATTTTTTTTTAATATTTCTTTGAGTAATTTTTTAATAAAAAAAAGCCCTTCTTAATGCAGCACTTTCATACAAGTGAAAGTTTAATAATATATTTTGAGCAATTTTTTAATTCCTTTTTGGACTCGTTTGCTGGCTGGGAACTCTAGAAAAAATAAATTATGAAAACTATATTCAAAAGTTGAATAACATATTAAAAAATTGGGATAAGGCGGATTTGTTTGCTTTAAAAACGGGATAAAAATTCAAGGCTGCCGCCTGCAAGACTTTAGAAAGCGGTATAATCCCGTCAAAAGTGGATTGGTTGATCAAGTAAGTGCACTAATAGAAAAAGGCCTGTAAAAAGTTTTGCTAAAGCTGCTAAAAATTACCTAGCATAAAAAACTGCAGAAAGAAGCAGATTTTCTTTGCTAAATATTAATGAGATAAAAATAGCAAAAATAAAGCTGTTTAATATACAGAATTTTAGTTATATTTCAGCTAAATTTTAGTTAATTAAAATAAAAAAATTACTCTGCTAGAATCATCAACAAATTTTGCTGTATATTTGTATAATTATCAAACTCAAAGAAAACTTTTAATTGTTAAAATGTTGGGTTTTAATATTTTAAAAAATTGACGTAGCAGACTACATTTAATATGAGATTTTGAAGGGGGCCTGGAAAATCCCCGAAACGATCGTCTTTTCATTCCTGAAAGTGTAGAGGTTTTTGAAAGCAAAACTTCTGTGAAGTATTTGTCAAGAGCAGTGTTACCACATATTTTTTTAGAAAAACTGTAAAAAAAACTGTTTCTTTATATTAATGCCTTCGGCATTTATATTAATCGACTTTTTGCACAGCCTCCTAATAAAACATTTTTTTTAAGAATTTTGGTCACCTAGGCCCGAACCTGAAGTTAAAAAAAACTTCATCGAATCACTCTTCCGAGATGTGAACCATTTTTATTAAATCCTGACTTAGGATAGAATACTTTATAGGTCAATGTTGTAACTCAAAATATTCTTTATGGATTTGCATTCCACATAAAACTACCTTTCATTTGATTGAGTATTGTGTTAATCCGGGAATTGTTTGTTTGAAAAAATTACTTTTTTTGGAATTTTCCTTGATCATAATTGAAAAAATAATAGTAAATTGTTATCCAGAATTGGCAAATATTTATTATAAACAAAAATAAAAAATAAATTTCGGTCTTTTTTGATGAGACATTGTTTTAAAAATTTTTTCAAAAAAATATAAATTTCTAAATTATCCTTCATTTGGAAATGATCTGAAAAGTTCTGCTAAAAAATGTCCGTCGGATCTATGATGTGTCAGATATGGTTTAGCCAATTTTATTTTAGTGCTAATTTTTGATGAAATTTGTTATAAAACTGTTCATTTATCCAGTAGGCATATTTTGTAGTATTATATTCGGATTTTTAAATTAATTTATGTTTCCATTTGTACCTAATTTTTTACAATATGAAACTTTTATTGTAATTTTTGGGTCATATGCATAATCACTTTCTAAGTTTATAAATGGCTTATATAACAAATATTTTATACAAAATTCATATTTATAAGCGTGCTATAAAGTTTTCAAGTTCTTATGCATAAGCACTTTTATATTTTAATTCTTAAATTTTAGTTAAAAAAGTAAAAAAGAAAATTGTAAATAAAACAAATGTGCCGATTTAATATGAAAAAACTGTAAAAAAATCCTTGAGTTCAAGAAAAACTGTTTTTTACATGAAAAAACTGGAAAACTGTTAGGCATCCCAAAAAACTGTAAAAAACAGTTAAAACTGGCTATATGGCAACACTGGTCAGGAGAGTATCCTGATGAAGAAAAATAGCAGTTTTTGAAAAAAGTACTTATTATGTTAATTCATAATAAGGAAATTGGCCTCGAACTAAATTAATAAATTTCTAATTTTTAATTGTTTTGAGAGAATAAAAATCTATTTTTATGAAATCAGCAGTCTACTATTTTTCGTCATACATTTCTGTTGATTTTAGCAGGATTACTATATTATATTTAACAGTTTTTTTTTGCAAAGTCACTTTTAAATAATAAACCTGTAAAAATAGCAGAAAACCTACTAATTGTTTTGTTATTTTCACAGGTTTATTTCTATAAATTTATGAATAAAATTTTATTGTGTCTAACTGTTTTACCAATTTTAAGTAAAATACTTTAAAAAGTTTTAGAGGAAGTCTGTGCAAAAAAGTCGATATTTGTTGACCGGTGAAATTTTTTTAAAGCTCAATTTAATGTTTATTTTGTTATCGCTGTTTTCTATATTCTGTATTTTTTTTTTTTTAATTCTGATTTTACTTTTTTTTTTATTTAATTTAATTTTGTTTAAAGTTTAAAAAAAGAAATTTGATTGCTTTAAAATTAGTGAAGGGCCGCACGAAATTCGCATTTGCCCATGTATGGTATACAATGTTGTTTTTTTTCTTTGTAAATGTATTTACTTGTAAATTACGAATTTTTTATTTCCAAAGAAACAAAATAGTTAATTTTTTCATGTACTTTAATTTACGATTTTTTACATATTTTTTAATTATTCCTACATATTTTTAAAAGTGCTTCAATTTCATTTAGTTCCCATTGAAAAACATAAGGGAATAAAGAATTTGATCCCATGAAATTTCTTGGACTAACCCAAATATGAATACTTTTCATTAAATGCTATAATAAGGCTTTGGCCCCTTCCTGCAATTTCGCGACTTCTCGGAATATGACCCAAATCATACTGTGGGTATCTTATGGTCTGGCTTGACCGACTAATTTTTTTTCAAAAATACTAGGACTGATTAAAGAGATATGGCGGTATAAAGCGTGTTTTGCGTGTCTATTTAAAAATTTAATAAAGGGGTTGATAGATAATGCACTTTTGTAGAATTTTGCGTGATTCGCATGAATCCCGTGTGAGTAAAACCTTAATTTACTCACGTGAACGTGTGAGTGGGAAACAATTCTTTGTGAGTGAGTGTGCATGTGTGTTGTTTTCCTTGGAAAGGGGATAGAGAAGAAGTGAAAGGTGGTGAAATATTAAGGGCTTTTTTTTAAAGAGAAACAACACTCGGGAAATTCTTCCTATTAATTAACCAGTGTTGCCACTTTTTGAATAATTATTCAAAAACGGGACTGTTTGTTTACACATTAGTTAGATAACACTGCATGATACTCAAAAAATTAATGAAGATCTGACCATCAGTTCTATATATTTCGGACATGCTGATTATAATGGCGTACTTTATTTTTCGATCAATGGTACAGATTTTTCGCTAAATGTCTTTACAGTTTGGCGGTAGTCCATTCATTTTTTTATATAAAAAATTTTTCAAATTCAATTATTATGAATTTTTTCGTGTTAAAATGTAAGCACAGGACCTGTGGCCATATTAACGATATAAATGCGAAGTGCTAATCTTGATATTTAAACCACTACTTAGCGTTTTATAGGTTTTTAGCTATTTCAGCGACTTTAGTCGCCGAATGTACAATCGACCTCAATAAATGTAATGCCAGTAAAGTCAGCAAAAAATGTTGCTGTGTCAGCAAATTTTTAGTCAGGAGCGTGCTTGCGAAAAAGTTGGTAATTTCAGCAAAAGGTTTGCTGAAAATCAGCGAGCTGACTTTTTACCAAAAAAATAGTAATCTTCAGCAAAAGTTTTGCTAACACGTAGTCGACTGCAAATGAAAAAAATCCTTGCTAAAATCACTAAACTTTTTGCTGAATATTAGTAGACTGAAAAAAACTCAAAAAAATTTGTAGCGAAATTTTACTTTAGTTAATTTATTTGCTGAAAATTTAAATATAGAATATATGTAGAGTTGTTTTTCTTTTTTCGTCATTTCCGTTTCCAGACACGCTGCGACATCTACATCTTTTCTATCTGGTTGTCGTCCACGCTATGAATGCGGTTACCAGCACAATTTTTGTAGCAAAATAAATTAGTAAAACATTAGTTCAAAATTAGTTTAGTGCTAAAAAAATATAACTAAAATTTTTGCTGAAAACGGAATTTCAGCAAAAAAAATTGCTGAAAACTAGTACACTTCATATACAAGACGTTTTACTAATTTTTCTACTAATTTTTCTACTAATTTTTTTTTTTTGAGTGTAATAATCTTCAAGCAGAACAGTGGAGGTACAATCAAAATATTGTGGGAATAATCCAGCAATAACAAACAATATAATACCAAAAGGATTAACTGTAAAAAACAGTAGTTCTTACTTATTTTAGCAGTTGTTTTAGAATTTTTGTAGTAAGACTTTGTCAGTTAATTTTACGACATTTGTAGTCATTTTTAATACATTTGTTAGTTATTATTCAACAGTTGAAAACAACAAAATTTTTAGTTATTTTAAAGGCAAATACCTTTGCCGCCTTTTTAACTGCATATACATTTGTTTTAACTATCATTTTCAGTAGATTATACCGTAGATTTTTAATTTTTAAAAATTTTCACATGACTGAGGTATCCTGTTTCGAAGCCGAATGGCATAGCACCCGATGGGTCTGTGAAATCGACCGTCAAATAATAAGTTTAAAATCATTTTGACTGAGACTGTGTGAAATTTGATAGGAACCGGGGAAAAATGGTGAAACTGTTTCTAAAATATTTCGATTATGCCCCACTGTGCGCAGGAGACTTGGGTTTAATAACTATAAACTCACAAAAGTTTGACAGTTACTACATGACAGTTGTTTGTGTAGTAATCAGTAGTTGTTGTTTTTAACAGAAAATACAGTTGTTTTTCTATAGAAAAATGCAAAACAACTTTTATGACGGTTATTTAAGAATACAACTAACGAAAAGTTCTGTATTTCGTAACAGTTGTTTAAATCAGTTATTTTTAATATCATAATAAATAACTTCCAAAACAGTAATTTTACAGTTATTTTTGGGAGTTATTTAAAAAATAAAAAATTTCGTTGAATTTTTTTGAGTTTTAAAAATTCTTGTTTAGTTTACATTTGTTATTATTGATATATTTCCAGTTTTCAAATAAAAATCAGAAACTTGTATTGTATCTCCAAGGGATAAAAGCATAATAACTGGAGAACGGTTTGGAATTTTTACTTCGAATTTTAAATAGGCTGAAGTAATAACACATATTTTTGTAATTGTTTTGAATTGTTTCGATTTATCGATGTCCGGATATTTCGATTTTCTCTTCTTTTATCATTTATAGAAAATTTTGACACAAGCCCATTTTAGCCCATTTTAGCCCATTCGAATTTCGGAACCAAACATTAGTTGGCTTTTAACTAGGCTGGTGTAGGGTATTATATAGTCGGCATGCCCGACTTAAACTTTTTTACTCATTTAATAAATGGGTTCATGAAACTAGTAGTTTTGATCAAAGTTCGCTTAAATTTTGTGGAGAATTGTAGTTGCGGGGTAACCGAAAAAGAACGAAAGCTAAGAACATTTCTTGATCGAAGTTTGTTTATACGAGTAAGACTATAATTTTTATAGTGAAATTTTGTGTGGGCATATAATTTGGCCAAATGCATCATAATCATGAAGATATGAAAATATATTTTGTATTAAAATTTTTTTTTATGAATACTCGTATTATCCACGACCTTTTAAATATTTTCTCTCTTTATTATTGAGGCCGCATATAAGGCCCTGTTTATCTACTACAAAAATATTATTTTCGCCAAAAATACATGGGAAACTAAAACAGATTTACGTTACTTTGCTTTCGTAAAGACCATTTTCGTAACACATAAACCAGGGCCAGATTCCCGCAGTCGTAAGCGTTCGAAATTGTTGAAAAAATCACGTTTTTAAAGTGCAAATAAAAGAACACGAATAACGATTGTTACAAATTTAACTCATGTTAGTAATAAAGTAACTTAATGCTTCACCTCTAACCTAGTTTTAATCTTTGTAATGTTTTAACTAACAATAATTTTTTTGGTTAAAATTTTGAATAGTTTGAGATTAATCAGAGCTGGGTCGACAACGACAACGACATGTGCTTTTTCATATATTTTGTATGGGACAATGTCGCCATGTCGTCCGGCGACTTGTCGTCGGAATAGAATATATTCTATTTTCGTGACGACACACTAATACACACTTAAAATATTTGTCAAATTGTTGCCATATTTTTAACTAATTAAAGATTGCCATTAGAACAGAGTTGTTAGAAATTCGTATTAGAGCTGCAAAAATTCGTACTTTGTTTACAAAAAATTTATTTTTTGACAGAAAAAATATAATTGAAATTTAAAATACATAATTTACGGTAAAAAAGCAAAATTAAATACAATAAAATATAAAACAACAAGAATTAGTGAAAGACTAATTGAATTGGTGAAGAATTGTGGTGAATCAAATACAACCATATTCTTGTTTTGCTATCCTTTTTTTCTAAACGTCAACAAATGTCGACGGTCGATTGTCGCTGAATTTAAATTAATCGTGACGACTTTTGCTGTCGTCGGTCGACAATCGAGCCAGTTGTGATTAACCTCTTATGTGTGCTAGGCATAATCAAAGAGGTTTGAAAATAAATAGAATGCAATCCTCTCTTATACTGAGAAAAAATTTATAAAATGTGACTGCAAATAGGAAACAGATATTTTTTTCGCAACTTTTAATTGATAAGTGGCTATTTTTTACTGTTAGTACTAGTTAGTTTTCGTCATATTTATTATATAAACATAAAATTTCGTCTTATAAACATGAAATTGATATATTAACTTTCGGTTTTCCTTAAAAATTACAGGTTTCCTGTTTGCAGGCACAAGCTGTTACTTTAAGGTGATAATTTGGCATAATTCGACATTTTACAATTTTTTTCCACCCTAAGTTAAGCATTATAATGTTGGCTTTTCATATTTTTTTTAAATTAATATTATTAACTGTCCATGAAAAAGCGTACTTTAGGAGAAACAAGAAATTTATTCTGGAAGTAACTGTAAATTAAATACATATATAAATTCGGATTTGTCTCAAGAAAACTCGATTCTGCGGTTTTAGAACATCCTCTAAAATGATCATCGTGGTCAGATTCAATTAGAGTTTGCTAAAAACCGAAAAAATTGAAAACCGCGGTTTCGGTTTTTCAAAATTATAAAAACCGCGGTTTCGGTTATTTTTCGGTTTTCTTGTGATATTAATAGAATTGTTTTAAAATAATTTAATATGTATAAAAATTAAATATCCCAGTGTAGAAAATCATTACCAGATATGTGGTTATGTAACTACATACTTGGTAATGGTAACTAGTTACTTTTGTTATTACATTTCTTATTACCTTTATATGGCGATGTTATAATGAGTTGTCGTTACACACGAGCATACGAAAAATCAAAAAATATATCGTTACCTATGTGCTTACCAGTACTGACAAAAATAATGAGTCTAAAAATAGATTTTCTAAAAAATAAATTATATAAAAAAAATATTTTTTTTTTTAAATAAAATTTGCTGATGCGGGAATCGAACCTGGGTCTACAGATCGACATGTAATATTTAATAGATAAAAACACAATTGACTTGCTGTACACAAGTAAGCTTACTCGCCAACATACAAAAAATCAAAAAATATGTGGTTACATATATCCTTACCAGCGTTTAAAAAATATTGAGTCTAAAAATAGATTTCAAAAAAATCTAAAAAATTATTTTCTATTTGAAATAATGATAAAAATAAGTCATTATCAGTAACTCATTATATATGTATGTTTTAAAATAATACAGAAGGTAAGTGGGTGTCATTACTGGTAGTCCAAAAAATAATGATATGTCATTACCGTTTCTACACTGGGATTTTAATACATTCAAGATATTTATTAAAATTCGATTGAATTTCTCACTCGAATAAAGGCAATAAAGCCAATAAAAAATATGGAAACCGTTATAAATTAAAATTTGTATTCTTTTTTCGGCAAATAAAGCTTTTTAAAAAAATATATAAGGTTAGAATTTCATACAATAAATTTCGCGGACTACGAAATAAAATGTTTTGAAAAATAAGCGATGAAAATCTGAACTGAATACGTAAAACTCAATATCTCTTAAAATACATGACTTTTTGGTGCAATTTTTTTCTCAAATTATAATCCTCAGCTTATATTATATGTAATAATAAAAACAAAAAATCTTCAAAGTAATATTTAATGGTGAAATTTTTCATTACAATTAAATACAGAATTTTGTAAAATAGGAGCTGAGCCCTTTTCGAAATTCAGGACTCAAAAATATGTAATTTAATTAATTATTTTAATTGTTTTATGTATTTATTAAAAACCGACTTATTTTTGTCGGTTTTCGGTTTCGGTTTTGAGGCTTAAAAAACCGCGGTTTCGGTTTCGATTAAAACCGAACAGCAAACTCTAGATTCAATGTTTCAAACGCGAAATGAAAGTACACTGCTGCTAAAACAAAACCCTCAGTGTTTTGCAAATCTAGCTCGGTTTTTAATTTGATGGCCTCTTGAAACATGTGTCTGTTTTAATCACGTTCTCGTCACAAAGACGCACTATCAGTTGCGTTTTATTCATATTGTTTGTTATTAGCAGTTTGGTGTTAAAAATTATCGAAATCTATTCTATTTTCCTTATTCGAACCAGTGGTGTCAGATGTGACGATTTTACGTCATTTTGACGATTTTTTTAGACAAAATTTTACAAATGACGATTGACGATTTTTGAATAAAAATTCCACATGTTTTGACGATTTAGGAAAATTGCTTACTATTTAACGAATTTTAAGCAAAATTATACAGAAAAGCGTTAAAAAAAACGCAAATTGTTCTTTTCGAATCATCTTTTTGGAATTCGCAATACTCGTCGGTTCTGAGTGGAAAAATATGTTCGTGGTTGAAAACAATTAACAAAGAAAAGTTAGAGCTAGGTTAATTTTTAATTTACACAGCTTTACAAAATTAATTTTTTGCAGGGATTTAAACTTTCATAGATTAAGGCAAGCTGGTTATAAATCTGTTTTTCAAATGTCTCAATTACGTCATATCTTTTTAGAAAATCAATGTTAAAAATTTCGAAATACACTGTATTTGGCTTATGTCTGAAAGTTTTAAGAACAGAGTTCGGAATCGCGAACTTAAAGTCTATATAAATTATTTATGATGATTTTAACCGCATAACACATGATGAGGTGTTTTATCTATAATTAATTATAGCATAAATACCACCTTTTTACAGATGAAACTAAAATAACAGTTAGTTATACATATATAGTTCGAATTTATAAAATCATAATATAAGCAGTTGAAATGAATTTCGAATGAATGATATTTAACTGATGACGATTTCTTGACGATTTTTTATAAAATTGTTAACGATTTTGACGATTTATTATTACATTTTTGACGATTTTTGACCAAAAATTATAGTAGGGACATCGCCTGAGTGTTAGTCTATCGTAAAAAAAAAATTAGAAATAGTGAGTAAAAATGTGAGGACACTCGGAAATTTTCACACAAAATAAAACATTTTGTACAAACAATCAAAATAAAAGTGACTAGAATTTGGCATTACAATTCACGGTTCATTTCAATCAATTTTATTTTTGAACTAATTCAATCTTTCGTTCATTCGAGAAATTTTTTCAGTTGAAAAAGCAGCTGAATCCAGCAGAATCTGTTTGCTAAACATTAGAAAGATACAAACAGCAAGAAAAAATCTGTTAAATTTACAAAATTTCAGCTATATTTTAGTTAATCGAGAATAACAATTTACGCTTCTAAAATCAGCAAAAAATTTACTGGAAATTAGTCGACTAAACCATCACAAAGAATTTTAAATTTATATTTTTTTTTTGATTTTTTTAATGAGATAAAATCTACACTACAGAAAGTAGTCTACTATTTCCTAGCAAATATTTCTGTTTATTGTAGCAGGAGAGTTCATTATTTGTATTCAACTCAATTAAATTTAAACATAAATTAACTTTTGAATATATAACAATTTCTTTACTGCTTTTTTTCTACTAATATTCAGCAATTTTTTTTACCCAATATTAACAAGGAAAATTTGCAATTCAATTAAATGAAATTAACTCAAATAATTATTACTAAAACAGTTGCATTTTTGCTGTAATTATCTTACTAATATTTAGCAAAACGGATTTATTAATTTCAAAAGCTTTGTGTGCAGGACCCTTTTTACTAATTTTGAGTACCTTTTTTTTGTTATTTTCCAGGATTTTGCTATCAGTATAATATTATATTATGTGGGTGGTTTATTTGATAAATCCGAATAAATCTCGTGAACACGAGAGCGTTCCTTACTCTAAAAATTTGCAACATTTTTTGGCTTTCGCGCCACTTTACTTTCATTTTGCGTTCGGGCTTGAAATTATTATTGCGCTTTGAAATTAGTCTAAGATCATATTGGAATGGCGCACTCCATTGGAAATCAAAATAATACAGATGTAATTTACTTTTAATATTTAACCTTTCCGATAATCTATAAATTGTAATAAAACCCCAGCAAAAAAAGAGATGTCGAGTCAGTAGAAAAAGCACTATAATTGATGATCTAGATGTACATACATAATACTTTTTTAACATAAACACTAACGATTTTAACATTGAGTTGTCATAGGAGAGGAGTACTCCAACTTCAACATTCTTCGCAAAAAAAATTATGTTTTTTTATTTTACAAAAGTTTTTTATTGCCGTCATCGGGTATCGAACTTGCGATGTCACGATTGCTAGTGTTATTCTCTTCAATAAAAGTACTTATTAAACAAGTGTAAAAGGTGCACTCCAATTCAATATTGTTTTCAGTACTATTTTTACAGGTGCATAAAAAGCAATTTCTCACTATTTATTTTTTATATATACATATTTTTAAAAATTAAAAAAATATTGCATTTAAACAAATTAATTACAAATATTTAAAAAAAAAGTAATACGATAGAATAGGACAAAAATTGTAAAAAAAATATTGGTCCCGCCGGGAATCGAATCAGCGATGCTCTGTTTGGAAATGCCAAATGATACGAAAATCACTTTACGATCACTTTTAGAGCAATTACTCTTTAGAAGCAAATATTTAAATGATTTTTTGGATATTGTTAAATGATTTTTTGGATATTGTTCAGAAGTAATTCTAAAAAAGCTATAAAAATATACTAACGGATACTTTAGAAGCAATAAAAGAAGTGATTTGTTGATGTTGTTCAGATTAACTTCTAAAAATGCAGTAAAAATACGCTAACAGATACTTGTGAAGCAGAAAAGCATTACATTCAAGTTTTTTGCTGGGACCTTTTAAAACTTATATCGAACATGGAAACCTCACAAATAAATTAAAAATTTGTGCAAAAAGTATTAAAATATAATGTCTCTGTTAAAATCAAGTAACAAAACTATGAGATACAGTATTTAAATTGTTTAATCCATTTTTTACCAACATATCTCTAAAGACACGTCTACCTATCCTTCTACGAAATTTTGTCAGAAAATGGGAGAAAATGGGTAAAACAATATACTCCATATCACAAACGGATTGCAGAAAATTTTAAATATTGACAAAAACCTGAAATTTTTGAAAATTTAAATCACCTAGAAATCAAATTACACTTGAAATATATAATTTAGTTTAGAACTTAGAAAATGCGTTAGAAATTAAATTATCCTTTATGGTTATTACCCACTCTTAGTTTTGTAATATTAATCAAGTTTTAAAAACCTTTAGGCCCTTACAGATATTTTTGGGTTCTTAAGCGGGGAATACATTAAGGAACATTCGTAAAAAAATGTTCGTGTTGACATTCGTGCAATTCGTGTTTACAAATTTTTTTTGATATTTTTCGTTCTCTACTCAATGTTCCTTAATGTATTCGCCGCTTTACAGATATTTTTATAAAATTTTCTGCCTCTGTCTTCTATTAACTTCTCTTCTTACTATTAAAAAAAATTGTAAAAGGGACAGCTGGTGCAATGATAAACAAATAACACCATCGCGACAATTCTAAATTTTAATTTAGCAAAGAACTACACAAAATAAAACTTCTATATATAAAAATTAACTGAACGAAGTCCAAAAAACTTAAATGTAAAAAATATGTGTTTCTGTGCGATTTTTGAGACTAAAACTATACGCATTTTAATTTTTTTCTTTTAAATAGTTTTGGTTTAGAAAAGTGATTTTGTGCGTTCCCGTACTTTTGGGTAATTTTGTCTTCTAGATAGAGGATTTTGTTTTTACTCTCATTTTATTGAACTTTACACAAAAAGTAAAGGAGCACACTTAATTTAAAATAACGAGTTTTTTTTTTTAATTTTATAAACTTCCCCAATAAACAAAAAAACCCGGGAAAAATTAAACAAACATTTTTTTGAAAAGCCCCCCCGAAATAAAATCCTAGCTACGTGCCTGCCGCTGTCAATAATAATTGGTTTTGTAATAGAAAAGAGGTTACCACCTTTATTTTTTCTTACAAAGCTCATGACCGGCAATCAAAGGTTTTGCTGGGATTAAAAAAAACCTAAGTCCACCAAATGCCCCCGAATATCGCCCATCGAAGGGTATTGGATCATAATAAAAAAATTTACTTCAAAAGAGTAGGAAGACGCCTCCAAGAACATCAATTAAAGTATTGTCAGAAGTATTATGCAGGTTATATGGAAAAAAGTCAAAAAGAAACGGACTAAGCAATAATTCAACATTGTAATTTTTTCAAGTCTTTAGCATTTTTCTCCACAATAATATTAATTTTTTTCTATATATAAAAACTGAGAAAAGTTTCGGTTTGAGCAATTTTGTCGAATTGTTGCCGAATGTCGTTTTTTGGCCGAAACCGAAACAGGTCATTCGGTTAGATTTTAATTAATTTTAAAACATTTTTTTAACAAATATTTTTATGAAATTGCTTTTTTACCAGTATATACTGCATATGCTTGGAAGTTAGTTATGTTAGAGAACATCTGTTTCATCATGCGAAAGTGTGTATACTAGGGTTTGGGGTTCGGGAATTCCCGGGGAAATAATATATTTTTCCCGGGAAAAAGGGAAATTTAACAAATATTAAATTTTTTAAATTGTTTTTGTTGGAATAGGATTTTTTAATTTTAGTCATAAAAAACATTTTAAATACCAAAACAAAAATGTCATTGTTAAAATCTTTTATTTTACACACAAAACAAATGTTTGCCAAGTAATTAGGAGCATTTCAACTAATAAAGATTTTTCGCATAACTTATTCAAAATTTAAGTAGTAAAACCTAAAAACTTGGTCAAATGTTTAAAAGAAATATGAAAAAAAAGTTTTGTTTTTTACAAATAATCGCCCTTACTATCTAAATTTTTCAAATGTATATTTTAGGTAAAGTCAACTTTAGTTAAAATATTGAGTGGCGGTATACCTTGACTTGGTTTATTTTTGGAGCATTATGATTGGTTCATTTATTTTCAACCAATCAAAATGTTTGAAAATATAAATATTTTTGTAAGGTTTTCATACACAAAATGAACAAAACCGTTTGATTAGAAATAAAGTCGACTTTAAAAATAAAATACTCCTTTATATTAAGGGCCAATAATTTCTTTAATATATTCTTTTATACTAAAAAATAAAATGTCAGGAGTATGGAAATACTTCACAAAAAAGGACAATGCAACGCAGTGCAATATTTGCCCTAAAAGACTAATGGTTAACAGAGGTATCTAAATTTGGTTATCCGACATCTAAATTTGGTTCACAAAAAAAAAAAAATGGATGGTCATGCAAATTCTCTTGAAGAAATCAATAACAAGAATAACGTTCCAGCTAAAATTAGCAAAGTACCCGAAGAAGAAAGTGTAAGCTGAATAGGCATTGAATGTTTTATGGTAGGGCAAACATTTCCTGAAATGGTATCCAAATTAGCCGCAGTCGACGGAATGTCAATCCGTACCATAACTAGATCTTCGTTTATTCGAGAAAGTTTTTATAATAAAAACCTGGCATTGCCAAAAAATGAAAGAACATTATATTAAATTATTACAATCATGTAAAAGATATCATGATAAAAGAAATATCGAGCAATATTTCTAAAAATAGGAAATTTACTGTAATCTTAGATGAATGGACAAGAATATCACAAAAGAGATATTTGAACATATCTATAAACGGAAATAATTAATTTTATACCCTGAGGTTGGTTTATATATCAGGAAGATATAAATCTGATGAAATAAGAAGAATTGTAGAAATAAGACTAGAAGAGTTTTATTTGTCTTTGGAAAATAACATTGTGGCCACCATATCTAATAGGCCAAATGTGATGAAACGGTTTGTTTCCGACAGTCCAGTCGTGGGTGCTTTTTGCTGGAATCATGCAATTCATTTGGCAGTTCTTAGAGTAATTTATGTGAAATCAAATGTTCAACATTCTGATATTTTTACTTTGAATTCTCACTACACAGACTGAATTTGTACTGAAATAGTGTTTTTTAACAAAAATTACTTATGTATATAGGTGGTTTTCATTAACAATTTTGTTCAAAAATATTTCCCGGGATTCCCGGGAATCAAAATTTTTTATTCCCGTTTCCCGGGAAATAAAAAAGTCCGGGAAATCCCAAACCCTAGTGTATACGTTAAATCTGTTATTCCTAATTATTTGTTCCGCTTGTGTCACTGTCATTTTTGTCCATAAATAAACAAACATATTTGTACTCCCCCTTAATTGACCACAAATTAATTCAAAATTTTTCTTATTTATAAAAGTTATTAACAAAACTTTTTAATGGAATTTCCACTTTGAGTAATCGTATAAAATAATTGTAAGTACATACATATGAATGAAATGACATTTTAACTAAAAAAAAGTATTTGTAAACGTATTAATAATTAATTTAAAAAATATGTAGCAATAAAATGAGTGGAATAAATATGTGTCATAAGATCAGCAGACCTTTAAAGAATTCATTTTAAACAAGATTTAAAAAAATTGCTTTTTTATTTAGGAATTATATTTGTGGTTATTAAATCTCTCAGCTGCATAAGACGTAATAAAATAGTTATTTTTTCAAAACGCAGAGGAAAGATATGTTTGCGATACAGTGAGCCTTAGTGAATCAAGTTCTGTACTGAACATTAGCAGGTAGATTTGGAAACAATTCAAAACTGTTCACCTAAGGTTGAATGAGTTTTCATTATCTCGTTAACAACTGTTTCGTTATTTTTGTAAACAAAACACACTTTAGCCTAACCAAAAATTTAACAAAATATTTCAAAAAGCATATTCTTTATAGTCGGAACACAATATTATTTAACTGTTGCTAAGATACAACGGTATTATTTATGTGGAAAACCTTTTTCAATAGGGACGAACAATTTAAAGATGAAATTTTTAATTTTTTGGTGTAGGCAAGACTACAGCTTTTAAAGATCTGTTTGCATACAATTTCTTCGCCGGAAGTAATAATGATAGCTGTATTTTGTTTCATGCCTATCAACGTTAAGTATTTAAAACAAATCTACGTTAAACCGATTGTAGTATAAAGAAATTTTAAACAGGTTATGTTTATAATTGTTCCCTTATAATCGAATGTAGGGGAGAGTCGTGTACCTTGCTACTTTTGAAAATTCTGTGCCAATATCTCTAACACTAAGATAGATGCGAAAAATCTTTAAATGCAGAAATATTAGTGTTGGTGTTGTTATAGATTGCAAATAATAAAAACTTTAATAATTCTTACGCATTTTAAAAAATTACAATTTTTTTAGAAAAGCGAAAAAGTTTAAAAATTACAAATTGGCATGTACCTTAGAACTCGTAAAAAATTAAGGGAATTTCTTTAAAAAAATATTACCCCATAATGAAATTTGGTGCATTATTTGCAATAGAGTTGATGTCTACTTGAAATGATACAATGCAATTTAATATTTGCGTAAAAACATCATTTTTAAAAAATGGCGAAAATCTTAATTCAAAGGTTATTTTGTAGCGAATTAAATTCAAAAAGTACAATTAGCCTATGGAGCTTCAATTAATCATTTACTGAAATTTGTTGAATACACAGAAGAGGAAATATTCAAAAAGTTCCAAGGTACACGCATTTTAATTTTTGCGAAAAATATAATTTTTTTCTTATTTGTGCTATATAGTTAAGAAATGTACTGGTTACTGCATTTAAAAAATGACAAACTTTATATTGATTTAAGCGCATATCTTGAAATATCTTGATTATTTTTAAAAAATTAGTTTAAATTTTTTTCCAAAATTTACTTTTGTCGATCGAAGGTACACGCACCCAATTTTAGGGTCTCCTATAGACTTATCGGAAACTCTGAGTAGTTTAAAATGATCATTGGGCAAAATAAAAAACTTCATAGAAGAAGACTTTACAGTAAAACATTAACAAATAAGAGAAAAATGCAAAGTTCCAAGGTACACGCGATCCAAGGTACACGACTTTTGCAAAAGTTTTTAGGAATTAACGCGAACAAGTTACGTTAGATGTGAAAATAATAAAAATTTATAATATGTCAGTTTTCGTCTTAAACGCGTTTTTTTGCATTTTGAGTTTTTTTATGAGTTAACGGATATAGGTACATAGTAAAGTCGAAAACGCAGTTGATGTTTCATTTAACACAATTGTACTAAAATACACATTTTAAACGATCTACCATTTAGTTGTTTTATAATTTTTATTAGAAATTTAAATTAATTACTATTTACATTTTTTTGCCATTACCGCAAGCAAGCAAAAATGGAAAAATCGACTCTGAACAGAAGAAAAAAAATTGCGAACCCTGAGAAGGATAATTGAGGGGGTTTATAAATTATCTCATAAAATTGAAGTGATTACTAACAGAATATTTGTATGGAAATCTCGAGGTAAACATAACTGAAATCTCGTTCGTGTGAATGGGGTATTATACTCTTTAAAATAAAATTGTTTGCGAAATATTCATGATTTTAAATCTTCATTTCTACTGCAATTCTAATACCCCGTTTACAATCAAGTTTTGTAAGCGATTTAGAAATTAGATTTATACTGAATTTGGACTGAACAAAAACTACCTAGTTTTCGTACAAAACTGGTTTTTGCTTGTTTTTTATGTATGCGTTTCGGCAATTAAGAATTAGCAAGAGCGAAAAACTATGTAGTTTTTTCTCGGTCTAAATGCAGTATTAGAAACTAATCAAAACTGTTCACATACGGTTAAAGAGATTTTCATTATCTCGTTAACCAAAAATTTAACAAAATATTTTAAAAATCATATCATATTGCTAAGATACAACGGAGTTTTTTAAGTGGAAAACATTTTTGAATAGGGAAAACATTTTTGAACACTTTAAGGATGAAATTTTCAATTTTTTGGTGAGCGTAAGATTGCAGCTTTTGAAGAGCTGCTTGCATAAAATTTCTTCGCCGGAAGTAATAATGATGATTTTAAATTATCTACCTTTTAGTTTACTTAATATTTATTATAAATTAAAATTAATTACTATTTATGTAGATTTTTTTTTGTTTACACTAACCAATGGCGCTGCAAATCGATCAATACTTTTTGTGGAAAAAAATATTATGTGCCTTCAAACAGGAACGAACACAGACTTGTTAATCAGGGATAGAAAAGGCTCGCGCATTCAGTTTTTTGAAATTCATAATCCAAGGACTTTAATATCCATATCTTATACCAAAAATTGGTAGATATTAAAAAAAAAATTGCCAAAAAAAATTTCCAAAATCAAAAAATTTTGTATCATTATATTCGTTTGCAGAATGTTAATCGGTGATTAAGTTTCTTAATTCAATTTCTACGGCACAAATCCTTTTTTCAACTCAGCTATTATTTTGGAATTTCTTAACTGCGATATATTTTAATTCATAATCCAATAATATCCATATATTAAACCAAAGTTCGGTGGTTAGTTCGCAAAAAAATACTAAAAAAATTTTGCAAAAAAGAAAATTTTTGCATCAATATATTCGTTTGCAGAATGTCAATCGCTGATTAGCTCTATTAAGTCATTTACATTTACAATTTTTTAATTGCGATTTCTTAAAATTTATAAACTTGGGACAATAGCACCCATTTCATACAATAGGCTTTGGTGGTTGGTTGCAAAAAAAAAATCAAAAAAAAATTGCAAAAAGGAAAATTTTTGCATCAATATATTTGTTTACAGAATGTAAATCGCTGATTAGGTTTTTTAATAAACTTTTTTTACCATAAATTCTTTTTTTGCGTTCCGCTATTATTTTGCAATTTTTTAAGTGCGGTTTTTTTTAATTTGTAATCTGGGGACTATAATGCAGATATCATAAAAGGAAGTTTGGTGGTTAGTTGCAAAAAAAAAAATTTGCAAAAAAGAAAATTTTGCCATCGATATATTCGTTTGCAGAATGTAAATCGCTAATTAAGTCTTTTAATTCATTTTTTGAACCACAAAACCTTTTTTCGTATTCCGCCATTATTTTGTAATTTTGTACTTGTGGTTTTTTAAAATTCATAACTGGGGTAAACAATATAGTGTAATTAAAGTTCCATTCTTGATTTTTTTAATAATTAAATTATTTTCGATGGCTCGCTCGAGCTTTTTTTCCATCCCTGGTTACAATTGATGTTTGAGTAGTGTTTCCAATTATTCGACGTCGGCGGTTAACCGGTTAATGCTTTATTCGAAAAATCACTAAAATTGATTAACCGGTTATTCGGGTCGGTTAATCGAGAAAATTGGCGATTAATCGTTTAATGCAAAATTAATATATTCCCTTAATTTTTTATAAATAAAAACACACAGAGCTGCCTGTTTTTGTTAAATATAAACGTGACATATAAAATCGATGTATTAAAAAAAAGTTTCCATATTCTAAGGTTGAAAAGTTTCGGTCTAAGATTTTTTTAAATTAAAACTTTTCTTATACTAATAGAAAAAGATCTGTAAAAATTTTTCTAAACCTACCAAAATTTCATTGAAAATGGCAGAAAGAACTGTTGAAACTAGCAGATTTTTGTTTTGCCAAATATTAGTAAGTTAACAACAGCAAACCTAAAACTGTTACATATCGATTACTTAATGTAGATTTTTTATTTCGTTAGAAACAAATTTTAAAAATCTGAAGAACTTTAGATCAGAGAAACAAGCCGATCAAAATAATCGGCGGCGGCGGCGCAAGCAATAAATCGGCGGCGGCGGCGGCGATAAAGGTTGAGCCGGAAAAAATCGGCGGCGGCGGCGCAACCAAATAATCGGCGGCGGCGGCGGCTTGATCGGCTTGATAGAACATTATACACGTAATTTAAAGATGTTTAAGGTTTTTTCCAAAATATAGCAGTGGAAAATTGTACAAAAAATTTGGAATTATCAAATAAAAAATAATTTTAAGTAAATTCATCGATAAAAATTACAAATTTAGGATTTTTAGTTTTTGAACGGACCTAGAAGGTGAGATAGTTGGGCTTTCCAAATATATACATATGTTTATATATTCAACAAAATTGTGTGGAAATATTTTCAAATAAAACTGATTTTCTTAATTTTTTCTTATTTTGTTTAATTTTGACGGCTTTTAATTACAATATTTTGTTAAAAAATTTGTTATTCTTAATTCAGAGTAAAATGAAGTTCTACTTTAATCGCTTTAAAATTGTCAAAGTTATACATTTATTTATAAACATGGAATCTCTGCATTTATAAGAAAATTGAATAAGTTTATCTTAATGAGAGTGCAAACAAGAACATCGAGATGTCTTATAATAGCTGAAATTAAATGTTTAGAAAAATTACGATAACTTTTTCAATTTTCAATTAATTTAAACAAAAGGATCGGATTTTACTAAAAACTAAACCCACTTTCAGAATAAATTACAATAGTAAAGAATTTTTTAATACTGTAAAAAAGCCGTCAATATTTTTTAAAAAAACTTTCAACATATTTCAGTTACAAATAAATAATTCTATATACATATATTTGGAAAGCTAATTTTTTTTTTCTTTCCAAAAACGTTCCAAGATTCAAAATCGGTTGAAAAATTTCTGAATTTAAAATTGTTAAGTGCTTGAAGTCGCTCAAAAACAGAGTTTTGACACTATAACCCCTGTTCTGAATTCCGAAACTTTTTAATTAGAGTAGTTTTGTAAAATCACACAAAATACAAAATGTCGGAAATTGACTGTTTCGAACAAATTTTAGCATACTGAAAAATTTTAAAATAAATTTTAACATATCAATTTTTGCAACAAAATATTCGTTTTACTTTCACCAAGCTTTTTCAACACGAAATAAAACGAAGAAAATAATTCGGATGTGGATCACAGAAGAGGAAAAATATTCGGAATGTTTCACTTTAGATTTTTTTTATGTGGATTCGGAACTTAGAAATAAACAAACTCTATTTTCACTCAAAATTAAATGTGTTTTTAGAATAAACTACAAAAAAATATGGTTCGAAAAAAATTATGCTCGAAAAGATGTCAAAGTTGAAAAACTTAAAAGAAAACCCAGCAAACAAAGATGATCAATAATGACTCAGAAATGAGCTCCAAAAACATAAACATTTTTCCACTTTTTCCTATTAAAGTGGTCCGTCCAAAAGAGCCCCCTGTGTACTCAGAAATGACTCAGAAAAAAGAACGTATAAAATCGAAATTTTCTTCATAAATTTAAATAATTTTGGAATCTTATTTGAGTCCGAAAAATGAACCCTCGTTTTGAGACAGCTTTTTAGATTGTAGAGACAACTTTTTGGATTGTTTTCTGAGGGTTCATAATTTCTACCAAAAAAAAGTGTTTTCAAAAAAACAATAATCATTTCTATGAGCCATTTAAGAATCTTATTTATGAGCGCTCCGAAATTGCTGGCTGGGAAGTAAAAACATTCAGATATTCACCCCTGTTCTGAGTCCCGAAACTTTTTAATTAGAGTTGATTTGTAAAATCACACGGAATTAAAAATTTCGAAAATTTGGTGTTCCTACCAAATTTTAATATTCATAGACTAATTTTAAAATAAATTATTATATAATAATTGTTGTTAAAAAATATATATTCGTTTCACTATCATCAAGCTTTTTCTACACAAAATAAAACGAAAAAAATAACTCGGATGTGGATCACGGAACAGCAAAAAAATCCCGAATGTTTCACTTTAGAATTTTTTTGTGAATTCGGAACTCAGAATAGCGTCGATTATTATAAATATCTCCCCAATTTTATAAGTCGGCCGAGAAATAACTTACTTAACATTTTTTTCGTCCGCAATGTCTTAAAAATGTGTCTTTTGATAATAATTTTAGATGTACTGAAATTTCTGAAAAATGTGATGTGATCTACTTCACCAAACCTACGACCATAGATTCGAATGAATTAATTCTTTAATTCACTTTTGGATTTTTAATTAAAATTTACTAATATATCATTCGTTTATACCATTCCTTATGAATTCATTCACTGGCATCATTCTTTTAATTTTTATGCATAGTGAATGAATTCTTTAATGAATTCATTATTTTTATAATTATCTTTCACGTTTTATTCGGTTTTTAAAATATTAAAACAAATGTTTGAGTCTTTAAATTTTCGTTAATTACCCTCATTATTTTTATTATTTGATATCAATATTAAATCCCTAAAATAAGCCACATTTTTATTTAATTTGTAATTATAAACTAAAGTGTTATCAGAATCATTGGTATATTTATACCTTAGTCTTTTACGGGTTGAATAAAATTACTTGATTGATAAGCTATTTTGTAAAATATTAGAAAAATAGGAAAATTCTGTGATACTAGTCGCTAGGTTAAACTGTGATTTATTTAGGTTGTAATTATTGATTTAAAGTTTTTATTAAATTGCGTGTTGTGATGTCCAATTTTTATTCAATTTTAAATAAAATACTTGACAATGTAAATAAGTAAAATCAAATTAATAAAATTCGCACTCCAGAAGAAGTTGAAATACAGTCAACGAAACGTCGAGTGAAAAGGATGAAATAATTTGATTTTTATTTCATTTTAACATTTAATTAACCATAATTAGCCCGTGGATAGAAAATTCTATAAATAATGTATTGGTCACAAAATAAACTCGAAGAAATTAATTATTTAAATTGATTCTAATTTTAATTCTATAAGGAATGTATTCAACATAAGAATGCATTCTATTTAATATTAAACTTTGGAAATGAAACATGAATTAATTATAAAGGAATGGTTTGATGGAATGATATATATATTCAATTTCTAAAGTTGAATTTCGGTTTTGTGCGAATTAAGCTAAAATTGCATATCCTAATTTCAGCGAAATATGTCAGAAGTTTTCAAGCAAAACTTCCAACTTAAGAAATATTTATGACAAAAATCCTTCTTAGCTCTGACTATAAAACTGGTTCTTCTATTTCTTTTGAACTAAAAAAAATACTCTTGAAGGTTCAGGAAATGATGAAGTAGAAAATTTGTTTTAAAAATGACATTTGTTTTTAATTTTTTTATTTTGGAAAATTGATACTTCCAGCCGAAATGAGCCGAAAAAAATCGGCGGCGGCGGCTGAGGCAAAAATGACCGGCGGCGGCGGCTTAAACGGCTCACGGCGGCTGGCTTGTTTCTCTGCTTTAGATACGAATTTTCTTTGAATGCTATTTTTAAACAACACTGTTATAATAAAATTTAATATTGCATTTAAAAAAATGTTGAATCTAAAGTTTTGAAGATTTTATTAAGATTCTTCCTTCTCCCCTACACTGAGCCATCGATATAAATATATTTAGCTCTATTTGAGTTGAATTTCAGTTAATGAAAATACCGATTTATGCTGAAAAAATGTACATACAATTTTGCCAATTTCCTGTCTCTTTTTCGTTTTCTAAGGTCCATTAACAATAAAAAATAACCTAAGGTTTGAATTTTATCAGACGAGTTTTATTGAAATTTTCAGTAAGCTAATGCAGTTTTCTTCCCAAAATGAATGACAAATTTCTTAAATTTTATGAAAAAGCTTCATTAATTTTATGAATCACTTTTTAGTACAAACGCGTCATATAGACCAAATGCAATTAATATTGTAATTAATATGCATTTTTATTAATTCTAATTTAGTAGGTTTGAGGTTAAGAAGAAGAATAAATATTTTTTTCAAAAGTTATAAACACATTTTAAATTTGCAAATCAGACTAAATCCAGTTTCTGCCTTTCTTTTTCTATGGACAGTGGACCGTACCTCAAAAAAAAGTTCGCCGTATACCTCCAATATGAAGTATTTTTGGAAGGCGATTTCAAAAAATTTTTTTATTTTTTTGCCGTACGTTATAGCTTTTGTATTTAAAATCGGATTTTAAAGTGTGATATATCGATTTTTTTGCCTCGAAGAGACCAGTGTTTTGCTATAAAGGAAAAATCCAATGAAAAAAATTTTCTAAAGGCGACCCCTACGTTCGGCAACTAAAAAATAAAAAAACTTCTGCTGGGTTTATCGAAAAACTTCTTTAGCCAAAGTTTAATGATTTTTTGCGAGCTTTAATTTTCTGACATTAGGGTGGTACATTAGGGTCGTATCAACGGAGATCTGGTGAATAAATACTAAAATGTAACCTGCAAATCGACCTATTTTACCCCATTATTCGGATCGAATAATTATTTGAGTTTTAAATTATTTGTTTCAAACTTGAAAATCACAAAATAATCAAACACGTTGGATACAAAAAATGAGGAAGAACTCAAGTAAAATTATATTTTTCTGTAAATTTTTCTTTAAGAAACCATCTGCAAATGAATATGATTCTTTAAATTTTCCTAAAGAAAATTTGAGATATTTTTGTTTGAGAATTTTTTTATGAAAAGTTTAGCTACATTTATAAAAAAAAGGATTGAACTAATATTTTTGTAAATTCCATTTAGCATAACAATTACTTTCATCCGTATTTGAACTAACTTTGCATCCTATATATTATATTCGTTCCTTTTACTCCTGTAAGGAGCATAGGGCCGCCTTTGCATCCTAATTTTTAGTACTTTATGTTTCCTAATTTTACAAATTTTTCAGCTAATTTATATCCCAATTATTTCCCAAAGTTTATATTTTTGTGTCTCTGCTATCAATATCACATAGAGATGGCGCAATACTTTCATAATTTTTTATTGTATAATCTCGAAAACTAAGCGGGATAGAGCAAAATGGACAAAAATTCGATAAATAAACTTATTAAAACTTTATAAGCCACCTATACTCCCAAAATAAAAATGGGCCTGTCTCGGAACAGATCCGTAGAGCCCAAAAACCAAGACTGTAAGCGACATTTTAGCAGAAATTTTCAGTTAAATCAGGTAACGTTTCTGTTAAATTTACCTCAAATTTCTTATCTAAGTTAACTAGAATTGTCTGTATTTAGCAGTGTGTAAAATTTAGCTCACCTAAATTTAGCAGACCATAATTCTCAAATTCATTGAAAATTCTGCTGGCGCAAATACAGGTACTATTTCCTGTTATTTTAGCAGAATTTTGAACTATTTGTACGGGCTTTTTTTATGAGTTTACAAACAGAATCTCTTAATCCAAGAATTAACTTAAATCAGAAATTAATTGTGATGTGGGTTTTCTTAAGAACTTTTTTAGTAGAAAATTATCTAGTTCTAAAAATCAAAGAATATATATTTAAGGAGAACGCTCTATAAACTACATTTGTACAAGAACCTTACAATTTTTTTTTTTTTGGAAATTTCACTCGAACTTTAAAGGCCTTAAACGGTTATTTAGATTGTGAATGAAATAATTTTTTATTTTGTAAGAAATATACAATTATTTAAATATTTTTGTATCAATTAAAGCTGTTAGAAAAATATCTAAAAACCAGGGTTAGCAACAGATTCATAACGTTAGTGATAAAAGATAAGATATTTCTATATTGTAATATTGTGTAGTAAGATTTTGGGGTAAAAAAATGTTTTAAAATTTCAGACCTAACCCAAAAAATTTAAAGAAAATAACATTGTTCACACTATCACATACTAAATAATACGAAAGCAGTTATTGATAAAACAAAAAGCCAAAACAGCTGTAATCTTTTTAGGTTTACTTCTTTTGTTTGTTTCTCTTTTGCCTTATTAACATAAACGCAAATCCCTGATAGGGCATTTAAAAGTTCTCGGCATTTTATGTTATTTTGTCAGTTTATTTTAGGGTTAACGTTATTTTCTTCTTAACCTCAAACCTACTAAATTAGAACTAATAAAAATACATATTAATGACAATATTAATTGTATTTGGTCTATACGACGCGTTTGAAAAAACAACACTTTACTATAAAAAATAAAAATGCCCTGTTGGCTGTCCGTCTCCAATATACACAAATTGCCTGCACTTGTACGTACAAACCATACGTCAATGTGGCAATATTTATGAAAAGGTGACACGGAGGAAATAAGAAGATAAACAGAGAAAATCTGAAGTAGAATGTTTGTATATGTCTGTTTGATCACTTCTGAAATTATTCATATAGAGACAATCTGACAATAAAAATATAAACAATAATACAATTTAATGGAAGATCACTGATGAAGCCTGTCCATAAAAAGGCAGAAACTAGATCTAGTCTGATTTGCAAATTTAATGTGTTTATAACTTTTGAGGAAGGTTTATTCTTCTTCTTAACCTCAAACCTAAGTTATTTTCAAGTATTTCGTTGGGTTATTTTAAGCTTAACGGTATTTAAGTTACTTCGCTTGTGGTATTTTAAGGTTAACGATAATACTGCTATACAAAAAAAAGGTGGATGTTATTGCAGCGGTTTTAGGATAATTAGGGGGTGCAGATTTAGAATCTGCTACCAGTTTGTTTAAATTGGCTCTAGGTTTCGCGTAATTCGCGATTTAATTTTATTAAATTTTTCAGCCGATTTTTTCAATCAAAAATTTATAATTTAGTAACTATAGCTTCGACAAAAAAACGCTTTACACATTTTAAACATTATTCTGTGCGCTATTTTTCAAACTTAAGTGTGTGTCAATATCTCAATAACTTTTCTAAATATAGTCGCGCAAAATCAAAATATAAAAATTTTTTAAGGTTTTTTTTTAAAAATTTTTTAAATATAACACGAAGTCCGATTTTAAATATCAAAGCCAATTTGGAAAGAAAAAGGTCCAAAATTTATATATATGTCATATTGCATTAACAAATTATGTGCAGTTTTAGAGCCTTTTGTAATTCAATTGAGACTTAAAATGAACAAAAAAATTTTTTACTGTACTAAAAATCTACTGTACTATTACAGAATTTTTTTTTCTAAAAACATCAGATTTCATTCCCTATTAATTTTTTTCCGATATTATTGCGATTTGCAAAGTTTATATTTAAATCACAATATTTTCGTACACATTCAAAATGAGTTCGTCGAGAAATAATTGTGAAAAGAGTGCGAAGGCATTATTTAAATATAAACTTTGAAAATCGCAATAATTTCTCAGAAAATCCAATAGGGAATGAAATCTGATGATTTTGGAAAAAAAAATGATGTAATAGTACAGTAAAAAATTTTTTTGTTCATTTTAAGTCTCAATTGAATTACAAAAGGCTCTAAAACTGCACATAATTTGTTAATGCAATATGACATATATATAAATTTTGGACCTTTTTCTTTCCAAATTGGCTTTGATATTTAAAATCGGACTTCGTGTTATATTTAAAAAAAATTTTTTTAAGAAAACCTTAAAATACTTTGAAATTTTGACTTTCAGCGACTATATTTAGAAAAGTTATTGAGACTTTGATACACACTTAAGTTTGAAAAATAGGGCACGGAATTAAGCTTAAACTGTGTATAGCGTTTTCTTTCCGAAGCTATAGTTACTAAATTATAAATTTTTTATTGAAAAAATCGGCTGAAAAATTTAATAAATTTAAATCGCGAATTACGCGAAACCTAGAGCAAAATTGAAAAAAACTGGTTGCAGATTCGAAATCAGCACCCCCTAATTATCCTAAAACCACTGCAAAGTTGTGCAACTTATAAATATTGTAATATTTTGTAGAGCTGTGTAATCGTTTGAATTGGTTTTCTATAGTTAGTAGCAGGGTTGGCAGGCAATACCGCTAAAATACCGTTATCGATTCAAAACCTTTTCAACTGACTACCGTTACCTCTAAAATACCCTTGCCGAAATAACCGAAATACCGTTATCCTTAAAATACCGTTACCGAAATAACTGAAATACCGTTATCCTTAAAATACCGATACCGAATTAAATGAAATATCGATACCCTTAAAATACCGTTACCGAAATAAATGAAATACCGTTACCCCTAAAATACCGTTACCGTTATTTTTAATTTTCTGCTTTTGGTAATTGCACACGATTATTTAGTATTTTTCAGACATTAAGATGGCAGATTGGTTCTGTTTTTAATCTCGTTTTGTAAAAAAATTGCGGGATGCATCGAAATAACTAACTGCCGTTATCCTAAAATACCGTTACCGAAATAACTTAAATACCGTTAACCTTAAAATACCGTTAAATACCTTTACCGAAATAATCTAAAATAGCGTTACCCTTACCGATAACCGCATCGTTTCGGTTGCCATCCATGGTGTTTGCCAATCACGAAAAAAAGGACGTATAAGTAATACAAATTGTAAAGTAGAAATTAAGTATACGCACTAATTAAAAATACCATTAGTTTAGTGATGGTAAAAATATGATTAGTGGGTATCGAGTATCGAGTATTTGTCTTTTTTTTGGGCACTCGATACTAGGGTTTGCGGTTCGGGAATTCCCGGGAAAAGTTTGCCGGGAATTCCCGGGAAAATAAAATATTAAATTTTTTTAATTTTAGTCATAAAAAACATTTTAAATACCAAAACAAAAATGTCATTGTTAAAATCTTTTAAAAGGGAATCAATTTATTTGACACACAAAAAAATCTTTGCCAAGTAATTAGGATCATTTCAACTAATAAACTTAACTTATTCAAAATTTAAGTAGTAAAACCTAAAAACTTGGTAAAATGTTTAAAAGAAATATGAAAAAAAAGTTTTGTTTCTTACAAATAATCGCCTTTACTATCTAAATTTTTCAAATGTATATTTTAATTAAAGTCGCCTTTATTTAAAATATTGGGTGGCAGTATACCTTGAATTGGATTATTTTTGCAGCATTCTGATTAAATTTATTTTCAACCAATGTTTGAAAATATAAATATTTTTGTAAGGTTTTCATACACAAAATGAACAAAACCGTATGATTAAAAATAAAGTCGACTTTAAATTTAAAATACTCCTTTAAATTAGGGGCCAATAATTTTCTAAGTAACGTTTTCATTAATAAATGTGATATTTTCAAGTAAGTTTACTTTATTTTAATACACCTGCTTTCAAACTGTTATATTCTTTTATATTAAAGAATAAAATGTCAGGAGTATGGAAATACTTCACCAAAAAGGACAATGCAGCGCAGTGCAATATTTGCCCTAAAAGACCAATGGTTAACGGCGGGGGTATCTAAATTTGGTTATCCGACATCTAAATTTGGTTCACAAAAAAAAATTGATGGTCATGCAACTTCTCTTGAAGAAAACAACAACAAGAATAACGTTCCAGCTAAAATTAGCAAAGTACCCGAAGAAAAAAGTGTAAGCTGAATAGGCATTGCACGTTTTTATGGTAGGGCAAACATTTCCTGAAATGTTATCCAAATTAGCCGCAGTCGACGGAATGTCAATCCGCACCATAACTAGATTTTCGTTTATTCGAGAAAGTTTTTATAATAAAAACCTGGCATTGCCAAAAAATGAAACCGATGTAAAGAACATTATATTAAATTACTACAATCATGTAAAAGATATCATGATAAAAGAAATATCGAGCAATATTTCTAACAATAGGAGATTTACTATAATCTTAGATGAATGGACAAGAATATCACAAAAGAGATATTTGAACATATGTATAAACGGAAATAATTCATTTTATAACCTGGGGTTGGTTTATATATCAGGAAAATGTAATGCTGATGAAATAAGAAGAATTGTAGAAAAAAGAATAGAAGAGTTTTATTTGTCTTTGGAAAATAACATTGTGGCCACCATATCTAATGGGCCAAATGTGATGAAACGGTTTATTTCTGACAGTCCAGAATCATGAAATTCATTTGGCAGTGCTTAGAGTAATTTATGAGAAATCAAATGTTCAACATTCTGATATTTTTACTTTGAATTCTCACTACACAGACTGAATTTGTGCCGAAATAGTGTTTTTTTTTTAACAAAAATTACTTATATAGGTGGTTTTCAATAACAATTTTGTTCAAAAATATTTCCCGGGAATCAAATTTTTTTATTCCCGTTTCCCGGGAAATAAAAAAGTCCGGGAAATCCCAAACCCTACACGATACTCAAAACTACTACTCGATATTTTCAGAGTTGCATTTTGGACAGACAAAATATATAAAAATGTGACTCCGCTGAAATATTTACCACAAAAATGTGACTCTGCTAAAATATTTGACACAAAAATCTGCTAAAACAAAAATCAGAAGTAAAATATTTAAAATAATATGTTAAAAAACTATAAAAACCGTAATGAATAATTGGTGAAAATTTTAAAAATATGTTTATAAATTTAATTACTGAATTACCATAAACACTTTCAAAGAATTTTACCAAAAAATTTAAAAAAATTTCAAATTTAAAAACTGTTAAAAGTATCGAGTAGTATCGAGTATCAAAATCAAAAATATCGAGTATTGAAAAGTAACCGAATTTACCAGCACTACATTAGTTATCTAAATGTCACTAATATATTATTTATATTTAATTATTGACACAATATGTATTTATATATGTTCAGCACTTTATATTCATTAGGGTGTCCCTTAAAAATAGATTCGTCATTGGAAAAAATCAATTTTTTTATTTTTTTTGGAAAACGTTAACCATATATGGACTAAATTACACAAAATAATAATTTTTATCAAGTGGAAAATTATTTTTTTTATTCATTTAAAGTGATATTGTTCCGAAAATTATGAAAGGTGTTATTCTGTAAATTTCTTAGTTTGTCGTTTTTGGCCAAAAGTACAAAAATTAACCCGATATAGATCATGTTACATAAAATAATTATTTTTATCCAGTTGAGATTTTTTTTGTCAATTTAATGGGTTTACAATCTCGTAGTCATAATTAATATTAAGTTTCATGGGTCTTTTCTGATCCCAGACAACTGAGGGTTAACGATTTTTTAAACAAATGTGAAGATAATTATAGTCTTACCAAATTTAAGTGATACTTTTCCGAAAACTATGTAAACTTTGAAGAAAACATTAAAATTTTATTAAATTTTTGACAAAATATGCAATTTTTGTAAAATGTCCTGGAAAGCAGTCGCTCCAAACACAAACTCGAATTATCATTTTTCCAATTTATTTTTTTCTTTAATATCAACTATGTGGTACAAATAGCAATCGGCATCTCCAAATTAGGCATTTTAAAAAATCTTTAAAATTTATTTTAAAAAAACACGTTTCTGCACTTTTGTCAAATTCGTGGGTCATTTTAGATTTCAGGCTAAAATTCCATATCTGGATCATTTTAACTATATTAAATGAATAAATGAAATAAAAAATATATTTTTTTTGAAATTAAGAATTTGGGAATTTTTAATAGTAATACACTTTTTTTCCAAATGGGCCATTTTTGTCCAACTTTCGGAACGGGTTAACGTTTTCCAAAAAAAAAATTGATTTCTTCCATTTGGGACCATTTCCATTATAACTGGGGGGTGTAATGAAAGAAAATCGACAAATCGTTATTTTAAGGGACATCCCAATATTCATGCCAAAGCCGAGCGTCGAGATAAACCATAACAAAAATTAGGCTGTTGAGAAATATATGCAGATTTATCTTTAATAAAGAAAATATTTAAATAAGTTTTATTGTCATTCTTAAAGAAAACATCGCCAGGTTTAAATTTTGCTATTCATACTTTACCCTACTCTGTGGTATATGATATTTTGAGTTTGTGCTGGTATTTGTAACTACCAAATTGGTGAGTACTTTATACTAATCCATTTATTAACAAGGAGTTTCATACAAGTTTCATGAAATTTGTGTATGCTGTACACTAGGCCGTACCACCTTACAGGAAAAAAAGTGCGCCGTACACCTTCAAATATAAAGTATTTTTGCAATGCAATTCAAAAAAAATTTTCTTTTTAAAGTGTGATATATTGATTTTTTTGCTTCGAAGATACCAGTGTTATTGCTATAAAGGGAAAATCCAATGAAAAAAAATTAAAAAGGTGTACCCTACGTTCGGCAACCTAAATATAAAAAAAATTCTGATGGATTTATCGAAAACTTCCTTAGCAAAAGTTTAATGATTTTTTGCGAGCTTTAATTTTCTGACGCAACTGAGATCTGGTGGGTAAATACTAGAACAGGATACTTGAGGTCAATGGTCCTTAGAACAAAACATTGGTCCCCTCGAGAAAAAACATCGATGTATCATGCTTTAAGATCCGACTGTAAATGCCAAAGATATAACGAAAAATGTAAAATGATGACCCCCACGTTCGGCAAAAAAAATTTTTATGCTTGAAATTTAGCAAGAACAGTTTTTAGAGGTGACCCCATATTATACTAAAAGTTGGACTTTGAGAACATCTTGGAAAGCTATGCTGCCATATAAAATTTTTGAAAAATCGCGATTTTAACGTATAGGGGGGGGGGGCGCTGTGGTGTAATGGTTAGCGCGTTGGACAGTACACGTGAGGTTGCGGATTCATCCCCAACCAAGGCAACATCAATTTATGAAAAATGTATGAGTTTTTTGTATCCCTCATACATACCGCAGCGTCCTCCTTCGGTGTTCCCATAGCACTTAATCCCACCGAAGTAAAATAATATAATAGGGCTATGAACTAAAAAGCTTCAACAAAGTTTGCCAACTCACCAACTCCAACCAACTCACTGTTCTAAAAGTCAACATCTCGAGCAATTACAGTGTTGCAATATTTGAAGCCCTTCAACTTTCACCACCTTTCACTTCCTCTCTATCCCCTTTCCAAAGGAAGCAACACGTTAATTATTAGGAAGAATTTCCCGAGTGTTGCTTCTCTTAAAAAAAAAATAGGCCGCTAGAGATGAATACATTTTTTTATTGAAATATTTTCCTTTTAATTGCTTCCTTACTAAGGCATTACATCTATTGAGGTCGATTGTACATTCGGCGACTAAAGTCGCTGAAATAGCAAAAAACCATAAAAACCTATATAAAACGCTCAGTAGTGGTTTAAATATCAAGATTAGCACATCGCATTTATATCGTAAATATGGCCACAGGTCCTGTGCTTACATTTTAACACAAAAAAATTCATATTATTTCAATTTGAAAAATTTTTTATATAAAAAATTGAATGGACAACCGCCAAACTTTAAAGACATTTAGCGAAAAATCTGTACCATTTATCGAAAAATAATGTACGCCATTGTAATCAGCATGTCCGAAATATATAGAATTGATGGTCAGAGCTCTATTAATTTTTAAAAGTCAAGATTTTGTTGCAGTGAATTATCCACGTTTAAAGTTTATGTAACAAAAGTAATATGTATGTCCTGTATGCGTTGTTATAACTTGTTTACTTTCCCTACGGGGAAAGAGAGCAGTCCAAAGCGACACGCAGGACAGGTCCCAAAGGCACCGGCTCTTGATTGGTCTTTTCGTTTGAAAGAGACACGTCACTTTAACATGGCGTTGTCAGTTTAGACACATTGTGACGTGTAAGGTGGCGTGTCTAAAAATATCTTTTCAGATAAACTAATAAAAAAATTAGGAATTAAAAAAATCTACTTGGCGTAAAGTAGGGCCCGATAACACAACTTTCTGCTTGCAAGGCAAACGCTCTACCGTCTGAGTTAATGTCGCTTGTACATAATGGCTGGAGGATGGCAAAGTTATAAATTTTTATTTCTGTTCAAATACAAAAGAAAAAAAAAAACAAACACTACAAGCAAATAAAAAAAAAATGGAAAAGAAAACAACATTAACACGAACACAAATATAGAGTCAGTTCATTGAATATGCCCCCTATTGACTGGTCATGGGATAGATCCTTTAATGTCAATTGACTCATTATTTGCGTTGGCCACAGTTAGATTAAAAAATCAAATAAAAATTTGAAAATTATTTCGAAACCTCTGATACTCGTAATATAACTAAAAATTTCCCTTAAGTTAAAAAGAAAACTGAAATGAAATATCACTTGTTAAAACGAAAACAGCTTGATGTTAGTCTAAGTTGAGTTGTTAACATATTCGATTTACTTTCAACTTTCACATAAGTAGACGCCCAGGTGGAAATTATGTGAGGTAACAAAAAAGAAGCACTGGCAAAGCGCAAGTAGACCGCGGTTTTACAAAAAGAAGTACTGGCAAAGCACTAAATTTGGACGCTTCCCCAACGCTTGAAAAGGGTGAATTCCCAGCGCTTGTTTTCCTATAACATTATTTTGTTTTTGAAAAAGAAACTCTAAGAGTGGATATTTAAATAATTTTTGACTCCACAATACAATAAATCCAAGAATCGTCTATTTTTAGAGTAATTTAAAATTCTTCAGTGATGAGGACTCATAATTTGGTGGCAAGGAAAAAAACACTTGATTTTTATGTTTTTTGGTGCTATCATTTGGGTGTCAGGAAAGCAGTTTAATTTTTTTATTTGAGCGTTGGCAAAGCATTTGATTTTTATGTTTATGGGTGCTTTCCTAGGGCTTGGAAAAGCATTGGCACCACCGTTGAACGGTGTTATCATTTGGGCGTTGGGAAAGCGCTGTTAACAAGCACTCATACCACCTATACACATTTCAATTGATTTGCTTTATAAATAAAAAATAAATATTTTTAATGGCTTTTAAATTTATCTTAGCACATCATTAGTTCTCTAATTTAAGAAAATACATTTTCACTTCCGATTACTGAGTCAATCGTTTACTAAATTTGTACCTCACTTACGACTTAGATTTCTAATAACTCTTTATTAAGCGAAATATGTATTTCAACTATAGCTGTATTTTCGACTTAACTATATCTGTTAACTTTCAAAAAAGCACAAAGTGCATAAAAACGTTTTTTAGACGTAAACTAACATATTACTTTTCGTATGCACGTTAACTTACAACGTGGATTATTATCAACGTTGAAAACTCAACGTTTATACATTTTCACACCTAGCGTAACTTCTTCGCGTTACTAGCTAAAAAGTTTTGCTGACGCACGTTTGATTATACCGGAACTATCATAAATACTCACTATTTAAAAAAAGTTGATTCTCCAATCAGTTTAACGTAGATTTGCAATAAATACTTAACGTTGATAGGTATGAACGAAAATACAGCTTATAGCAAGCTTTAAATACCAAATAAATTTTGTTTATGAATTAGCACATAAATATTTAAGTGAAATGATAGCATTATTGTAGAAAGGACCCAACTTAATTACGAATTTCTTTAGCGAAGGACAGAACTTTACTAAATTTGAAAAGCTTTAGATATACAATTTGTTTAAATTAAATTTTTAATAAATTTGGACAATGAAATAAACTACTGCACTTAAAAAATTTTATGTCCAACGTTACTAATGTTAATTAAGAATTTTTTTCCCATCTAAAGAAAAAAAAAAATTAAGTTAATTCTTTTCTACATTAAGCAATCGATTTTAAAATTAAAATAAAATTAATTATCTTACTTCAAGTAAGGAATATTCGACTCTATTTGCAATTGCATCTAATATGTTTATTTATATTAAGGTTGATTTACACGTTAATCACCCCTGTCCACCCATTTCCACTGTTTCCCAGTATTGGGGATATGAAATAATATTTTCAAAAGAAAATTGACAAAAAAAAATTGACAACACCAATGAAGAGGGGAAGGCTAGCTTCTGATTCATCCTTTACAGATAATTTCAAAATGATTTTTTTATTTTTTAATATATAGATGTAAATGGTGTTAATTTAATTTATAAATACTTTCATTGATTAAATACAATTGCAGATGGCCTAAAGAATATCCGATTTTTTTCAAAGTGAAAAAAGTACGAACATTGATAAAAATAAACATATTTGAATTATAAATGAGTTTACTGTATTAAATCGGTTTCTGCATTTCAATCCATTGACGAGATACACCCGCGTAAAGTGTTTTTACTCTAGAAAGCGTTGTACGATAAGAATTACTGAAAAATCATATTGGGGTTAAAGTCTATGTTCGTATCAAAATTACTTCTAGGTTTGGGATAAGTGTTAAATTAATAAAAATCTATGCCTCCTCCATATGTATATGCACATTAGGGCTGGTCAATTTGTATGGAGGCAAAAAAAATAAAATCGTAGGGGGGGGGGGGGGGGGAAATGATTCTACGAAGAATTCTAAGCAACTTTGCTCTAGAAACCATAGGTCTAAATTGGATTTCGAGCTTGCGGAAATTTAAAAATATGTTGTTAGTAGTGCTTCACTGCAATGTTTGTGTAAAATTTGCGTTAACATGTAAGTATTGTTAACCAGGATAATAGTTCTGGACTTTTTAGATAGGAGTCTTCATCGGCGTTCCTTATTATAAGAAAAAAAATCTAGAATTTTTTTACATTTGACTAAACTGCTAAGCTGATGACATAAATCAGCCTAAAAATGAGCGCACGCTACAGGTTGGATATGTTAAGATATTTTGATAAAATTCGGTATACCGACCTTTATCATCCCAGGAACGAAGCATATTAATTTTGGTTGAAATCGGTCCACGTTTGGACTTAGTGCCCATATATAGTACCCCCAAAATTGGTATTTTTGCACGCTACAGGTTACACATACGAAGTTAAAAGTTACTCCCAAAATAGTTTTTTTGCATACTACAGGCCTCAAATACGAATATATTTTAATGAAATTAGGTAGGCTAATTCACATGGGCATACGGACAAACCCTATTAATTTTTTTACAATTGGTAAATTTTTAGGCTTAGTGCTTGTATAGGGTCCCCCAAAAATTTGCATACCCGCAAGCTACAGTTGGCAAATATAAAGATATTGTGATGAAATTTCGTGCACCGACTTATATTGGCCCAAGAAAGAAGCCTATGCATTATGATTAAAATCGGTCCATGGGTACACCTAGTGCCTATATAAAGGTCACCCAAAAATTGATTTTTCGCATGATACAGGTCGCAAATACGAAGGTATTTTAATGAAATTTGGTACGTTGACTCATATGGGCCCAAGAACAAAGCCTATTGATTCTAGAGAGGATCGGTCCATATTTGAACCTATTGCCCATATGGACTATATTTCCGATTTTTTCTTAAATACATGTAACTTTAGATGAAATCAAATTTCTTAGATTAAATCAAAATTTCTTTGCATTTGACATTCTGACAAATGTAGTAAAAACAACTACAAATGCAATTAAAACAACATACATGAAAATTTTTGTAAAACTGTACAAATAACTGCAAATGTAGTTAAAATAACAAACAAAAACTATTTTAAAAATTATTAATTTAATAAAAACAAATTTATGTAAATACTCTAAACTTAATTTTATTCCATAATAAATTTAAAATGAAGAAATCAAAATTTACACATTATATCACTTTTACTGTTCACTATTAAGAAATTGCTCTAGATGTCCGTCTTTGAGTGATGAAATTATTGTTTGGCTTCCTTTTCTCTACAGGTAGAAAGGCATGAAAATATAAAAGAACTGAAAGAAAATAAATACAATATATTTTAATATTCCCGTAAATAAATTTATATTTTATATTATAAAACTTACCTTATTATTTCAATAATTCAATAAAATATATAACCGTTTCCGATTTACGCGCCTTCACACTTTAGCGTTGATTTATAACTAAGACAAGAGAAGCATGTTGTTCTCATATTCTTTCACTAGAAATTTCTAAACAAATCTTCGTACACACATTCTTCTTTACTTCGTACACATACACACTTGAAAATTGAAGTATTTGTAACAAAATTCAAAATAACTGCATAAAATAAATGTTACTACAATTTAGTAGTTTTTGAAGTTTGTTTAAAAAAATAACTGTCAAAAACATTAAAAAATTTTTCTCTAAGTAAATTAACTGCAATTGTAGTTAAATTAACTACAACCGCATTACTACACAAATAACTGTCATGTAGTAACTGCAGAACTTTTCTGAGTGTATATGATTCCAAACATAACACATATGTTCATATGTGAGCATACATGGAACCATATATGCTCATACATGAAACCATATATGACAGTATATAAACATATATTCACATTTTCACCTGAGAAATTACATTATTTTAAAAAGTGAATTTTTTTCAAACTGCGGGAAAGTAATGCTTTAACCAAATTATTTATGTTTGTACCTTGTGGAGGGTATTTAAATATTCGACAGAGCCGAGTGTTATTTGAAAAAAAAAAACAAACAAACAAGTTGTAGGTTTTGTTTTAAAGTACACCATCGGACAAAATAAAAAATACAAATATACGTAATGTGTTTAATAAAAAAGTTGGTAAAGCAATTAAGGTTACATGCCTTTTGAACTAAAGCATTTGAAAACATACTCTAAATGTTCTGTCAAGGGGAAACTTATATTTCGAAAATTTAAAAATTTAATATAATTTTTTGTGTGTAAACAATTTTTTTTTGGTATATTTGCTGTTATAATAACATTAAATTGTGTGAAAATAAAAGAAATTTGCAAATTCTTTTCATAAAACTAAATACAATGTCAAGATTGGTTGCTGCACACATTTTTTCTAAAGTTTTAAACCACCCATTTGAAAATCTAAATGTATATGAACATACATGATCATACATTGACTTGTATATGATCCCGCATGGGCATACATGATCATATACGTCCATAGATTGTTCAATGTATTACCATACATAATCTCATATATTTCCATATATCTTCGGATCCGAAATTTGAGGGTATGTGGAGGTATATGGCAATATGTGATCATATATGAGCATACACGAATCATATGTGAGCTTATATGGTCATATATGAATATTTACGGTCATATACCCTCAAATTTCGGATCTTAAGATATATGGAAATATATGAGATGATGCATGGTCATACATTGAACTATGTATTGACGTATATGATCATGTAAACCCATGTATGATCATATACTAGTCAATGTATGATCTTGTATGTTCATTAGAGTGGACCGATTTGTATGGACAAAATTTTTTTGATATTGTGCCATCGATTATTCGATAGATTTTGGCATGTGGAAAAAAAGTTCCCCTACGACATATCAAAAAAATCATTTTCAAGGCGTCCAAATTTCAATTTTTTACAATTTTCTAATAAATGCTAGATTAGCGCCATCTTGCGGTGGCTTTTTGAAACAACTAATGAAGTTGTAGACAATATAACATCCCAAGTAAAAAAAAATTATATGGAGCCATATAAAGTTATATTGAATTATATATAGTCTTTTATGTAATTAGATAAATTATATCCGAAAAATTAGAACATCTTATTGTATCATATTGTATCGAATTGTATACAATTGTATACAATTTGGTACAATTTGATACAATTTTATGCAATTCAGTACAATTGTATTCGAATTTTGTCCTTATAAAATTACATAAAATTATAACTTTTTGTATAAAATTATAACTTTTTGTATAAAATTATATAAAATGTTATAAAAGTCGACATAGTTTGATACAATTATATCTAAATATCGACCTTATAGTTTTTATCATATTATATTATGACCATATCTAACTATATACAAAAATTTTTTAAATAAAAAAGATATGCAGTATCTGTATCTACACCCAGGAAAAAGATTGGTTGGCTTTCGATCAAAACCATTAAAATGAATTTGCCAGGACTTTATTTTATTTGGAATTACCTATAATTGAATACTACATCAAAAATATTTTACTAGGTATTAAAAATAGGGAAAATGAACTAAAAAACAATCCTTTTAACAAATTATTGGTATCTCCAATCAATTTTAAAATTAGTATCAGTTTAGTAATTCTATGCAGTAGAAGCAGCCATTTATTTAGTGAATATACAAGAAAATTGGTGTTATCTATAACCTTTTTTAAAAAAATTTCAATATTCGAAAGTGGTAACTACAAATACGGGTATCCTAATCAAATATGACCTTAAATTCAAGTTTCTGTAGAACCAACCGAATTGTGGATTGTATTGATAACACACACAACTATTAATTGGTATTGATAAACGAATTTTATACTGTATTAATAAAACACATAAATTCAAAATTAGTCATTAAAATTATTAAGTGTTTGTGGTGTAGTGGGTGAGGAGTTGGCCTAGTACGCCGGATTTCCGAGTTCGAATTTCGGAAAAGACAAAAATTTAGATGTTTTTTTTTTTTTAATTAAAATAAAATATTCATATTTATAAACAGTAAATATGGCTAAGAAATTTAAAAGTAGTTGTGGTGCAGTTGGTAAAAGTGTGAACTATTAACCTGAAGGGCCGGGTTCAATACCAGAAAATTCAAAAAAAGTTTTTTAATTTCAATCAAATTTTGTAGAACATAATAATATTTATGTGGAACATAATATTTAATTAGACAACTGAATATTGGCTTTCACGACGAAAAATATAATTTAATATAAAGATAGTTGTCGTAATCGCACGAATTCGATTGGCAACAAATTCGGTGGCCACAACTGAGACTGTTTTCTGTGTGTACCATAACTTTTATCCAGATTTACCATGACTGTGCCTTAAACATGAACAATTGTTTCTTTGTTTTTAGTAATTTTAAAATAAAGTTAACACCACTGAAATTTTAAAGTTAATAGGATTATAATATATACAAGATATAAGAAATCAGTCAAGTTTGGTTATAGTATAGAGAATTTTTTATTAAGGCTTTAGTGTTGTTAATTTTATGGGCGCGTGAACCATTTTTGACTCACTCTCTCTTGTTTCTTAATCTCGCACATATGAGTATATTAAAAACTTAAAATCAGAAAATTCTCACGAAAAACAGTAAAAATTACTAAAAACATGATGCAAAAAATAAACTCACACACGAATCATGCACGGGTTATATATTCTTACTCACGCTCATACACGAATCACGCACGAGTTATATGTTCTTACGCTCACGCACGAATCACTTGAGTATAGTAACTATTACTCACGATCACGTGTGAATAACGTGACTCACGAACATTTCGTGTAACGCGCCAATCCCTAGTAATTACTAAATCTGAAACTAGTTCAAAATCATTGTTAACATGCAACTACATATAATGCAATACGGTTTTATATGGACCTTATATATTTTTATATAAAATCACTTTGAAAAAATTGCTTATGTGGGATGATGATTTTATAAAGAACGTTATATTGTTATATATTAAAGAGATCATGAAATATTGTAGATATGGAACCATATTAAGTTATATATGGGTTCATATTCGTCAATATATAATCCTAACTAACACAAATTATAAAATATTTTTTATATGGCTCCACATATAGTTTTATTTTATTATCTATAGTGTCATACTTAATTATATATAAACGTATATGTATTTATATCTTTTATATGTTACTTTATGTGCTTATATATATAGCACATACAATTATATGTAGGCCAATATGTAATAATATAAAATCACATACATATGTCTCCATATGTGACGCGCAAAATAGAAAGGGACCTAAGGGTAAGAACCGGTTTTATTCGGGAGAGCCATTTTAAAGATTTAAATACGTGTATCTTTGGTGTACCATCACTGAGCGTGTTGGTATTGGTCTCATTTGAAAGCGACACATCTCATGACGTCAGGAACGTGTTGGTCAACCTTGAAAACGCGCGTAGGTCGTCCCTACCTCTTGTTTTGTGTAGTTGGTTTTTACTGTTTTCTACCTAGCGCGCTGTTTTCATGAGTTTGATATCAATTTTGCTCGCGGATTTTCGAATCCAGCTTTATTTTCTGAAATTATTAATTGTGAATCAGTGATGGTATTTGAGAATTTTCATTTGGTGCCTCAATGATGCCAAAAAAGTGCCAAAAAAGCTTTAAAAGTGCCAAAAAAAAATTAAGCAACATTTAATGTTTCAAAAAAAATATGTTCAGCTTTTATTTCAAATATTTATACATTTAGTTACTTTAACCCTTAAATGCATGGTGTAGCCATTTGGCAACATACCAGTTTCTTAATAAAAAACGCCACTTGATGCATAAAACTCAATTTTTGGGCATTGGGGCCCTTTCTGCACAAAGTGTTCTTATAAACTATAACTCAGATTTTTTAAACAGTTATAGGAAAAATCTTCGTTTTGCTTCGTATGTTTGTGAAAAATCTAAAACACGCGTTTTTTTTACAAAAAGTGCAATATTCAAAAATGTTTGTTTAAATATTTAAAGTGGTATTCTCGCAATAAAATTAGTTTTGGCAACAATAAATGTATAATTAATATTTCATATATTTTTTTTGTTTCTTTTTTTTTCATACACGTTAAAATAATCACAATTTAGCTATTTGGCAATTTTTTTTGGTATTCTTCTTGAAATGTACACGCCTTTAGAAATCATATATAAAAAGATGGTTAAAATTGTAGAGATCATGCATTTAAGGTTTAAGTAAAAAGACAAAAAAAAAAGGCGGGCAACTTATCTAAAAAGTAACCCGAGTTTAACATTACCTACCACAAATATTTTCATATAAAAATGCCATTCTTAACTATAGTAAAGCACTAAAATTCCGTTATTTTAAGATAAGTTAGCAGGTCCAACACTTTCAAAAAATTTTACAATTAAAATTGACAATACAATAGAATCAATTAAAGTTTTTCTAATTTTATCCCCGTTGCTTTTATTTTTAAATATCAAAATAATGATTAAATTGTCCCCGAAGAACTGGAAGGTGATCCAGAAAATTGTAGATATTTTTAGTGTAGCATTTGTTTTTTAATTTTGCTACCCCTTCTTAATAGGCGTGGCTTTTAATGAAAAACCAGCGATATCGACCTTTTATCAAATTATATAGAAATTTTCGTAAAAAGTGCCAAAATTCTATGGAGAGTGCCAAGGTGCCATTGAACATTCAATAGTGCCACAAATGGCACTTTTGTGCCACTTTTACCAACAGTGTTGTGAATTATAATAAATACTCATTTATAATTCTTTTAAATCGTGAATATCACTCTGTTAGTACGAAAATTTTTTTAGAATCGTCGACTTCACTTTCATAAAACGCGCATATCTCTGGGAGGGAACACTTTTGGGGCATGGGATCGGTCTCATTCGATGCTCAGATGTTGTCCACATCAAAAAAAAAAATTGATTTTTTTACCCTTAGGTCCCTTTCTCTATGCGCTGTCACATATTAAAACCTTTGAGGAAAAACTATCTAATATATGATTATATAAAAGTATACATGCTTCAACTTAAAAGCATATGTGGCCATATATAACTATAAGTTACTATATGCAATTACATAAAATAATATATGGTTATATCAAAACTTTTTACTCGGGTAAAATATTCTTGGGTCACATTATAAATTTTTGTTCGAAACAATATACAAATTTATCTCCAACGAGAAATAATTTGATCAATTATATGTATTTGTATATGGCATATAAAATGATATAAGAGCAAAGATATTTTAAGATATGATTATATAAGGCAACGAATAAGAAAATTTTGAAAATCGGAATCGCAGATAAACTCAAACTTAATTTTATACGTTGTTATTCACTCTCTAATATGAAAAGATACAATTGGATCAAACCTAACTTGATCAAATCTAATCGTTTTTTCACGGGAATTTAAAATATTTTCTTTGTCAATTTTTGATAAAATTTTATATTATTTGAAATCAGAAAAATTTCAAAGTTCGAAATAAAAATATTTTTTATGTCAGTTTTACAATTCAAACATAACATATTTCAAAACCCAACATATTTTGGGTATAAATCGGGAATCCAATTGTATATAACTATATCATATTAGATATATCACGATTCAATTAGATGTGCCCAATTTTGGAATGGCATCAGATTATATATATCCAATTGTATAACATTAGATTGAATTGTATCTAATATAATACAATCTGATATAATTTTATATACCCATTTTGCAGATCAGATTATATAAACACTTATATGATTATTTTGTATTCTTATATATAATATATACATACCCAGGTGGAAATTATGTGTGGTAACAAAAAAGAAGCACTGGGAAAGCGCAAGTAGACCGCGGTCTTACAAAAAGAAGTACTGGCAAAGCACTAAATTTGGACGCCTTCCCAACGCTTTAAAAGGGTGAATTCCCGCGCTTGTTTTCCTATAACATAATTTTATTTTTGAAAAAGAATAATCGATGGCACAATATCAAAAAAATTTTGTCCATACAAATCGGTCCACTCTTATGAACATACAAGATCATACATTGACTAGTATATGATCATACATGGGTTTACATTATCATGAATATTTAAATAATTTTTGACTCCACAATACAATAACTCCAAGAATCGTCTATTTTTAGAGTAATTTAAAATTCTTCAGTGATGATGGCTCATAATTTGGTGGCAGGGAAAACACTTGATTTTTATATTTCTTGGTGCTATCTCAATACTTTGCAAAGCATTAAATAGATCGGTGTTATCATTTGGGTGTCAGGAAAGCACTTTAATTTTTTTATTTGAGCGTTGGCAAAGCATTTGATTTTTATGTTTATGGGTGCTTTCCCAGGGCTTGGTAAAGCATTGGCACCACCGTGGAACAGTGTTATCATTTAGGCGTTGGGAAAGCGCTGTTAACAAGCACTCATACCACCCATTTCGGTGCTTTGCCAGTGCTGGCCCCTTTGTAATTTTCTACCTGGGTATGTATATAAACATTTTTACTCGGGTATTTAAAATATTTATAAATGCTTAAATTTTTATGGAATATTTATACAAAATTCGAAAACAAACAAACCTATTATTTTTTTTTGTATCGTATTACGTATAAAATAAATTTAGTATTTTTTTAATATTCAGTACTATTTTCAATAATTTTTTCTTCATTTAACACACTATGAACATTTTTATAGTTTATTTTGTCCGATAGTGTATGTGTGTCTGTGTATATGTTTGATGCCTACTTAACTGCATACGTATGTTTGTACATGCTAACTGAGCTGCTAACTTGTTACGGCTGTGATTTTAACCGTCATTTATAGGCGAGGATATAAAAGCGTTCTTAAGTATTAACAAACACTCCGTTCTAGAGTGAAATTCAACGCAACAGTTAGCACGGCACTTGTAAAGATCGCGATCGTGTAATTCGCATTCGGTTATTTGTCGTTAAACGCGCAAAACTTTACAAATTATTTCGAGTTGTTAAAAAAAAGTTGGCGTGTTTTGAAAGGATCAAATAAAATGTTGAAATTCATTAAATTTAGTGTAATAGTTTTAATTCTTCAAATTTCTAAAGTAGTGTAAGTGTCAAGATGAATATTATTCGTAATATATAAAAAACAAAAAAAAAAAAATACAAATTTCAAAACAAAAATGTAATAGTACCCAGTCAGAAAAATACAAACGGGAAAGCGGTGACAAAGCACTTTAACAGGTGGTACAAGTACTGGCAAAAAGTACTTTCCCATTCCCAAAATGATAACATCATTAGAAAAAAGGACCGGCTGTTCAAAAAGCGCCGGAAAAGCACTGGAGGAACAAAATTTTTAAACGTTGGGAAAACGCTGGCAAAACAAATAAATAGGTGGTCTGGAAATATATTTTCCAAAATAAAATTTAAAAAAAGTTCATATGTATTTTTTTGGCCCTGCCGTGATTTGAACCCAGGCCGTCAGATTGGCAGACGATTGCTCTACCCACTGAGCTAACGAGACATATAATATTTTATGGCTAAACACATAAATGAGTGATAATAGTTGGACAACTACTGGCTGTGCCAAAATGCTAGTACTGGCAAACAATTTTTTGTAACTAATATGCCAGTGTTGGGAGGGCAAAAGAAAAGTTGGTCCTGAAGGACGTTTCCCACAAAAAACAAAAATTGATTTTATAAAACAAAAAAATTTTTAATTAAAAAAAATCCAAAAAAAAAATTTTGCTTCCAACCGGATTTGAACTCGGAACATTCTGACTACAAACATTTTTTAACGAAGCGTCAGCATTTTTATAAAATCATTGGTCAACCAGTGAATTGATTTTTGTACGCCTGGTAGCATTGGCTAGGTAGCACTGGATAACCACTGGTTGCAAACCTTGGCATATCACTCTAAGCCAATTCTTTGCCAGAGGTTTTTTTTATAAACCACCGAAATTTTTGTAAAACAAATACTGGTAAAACGCTTTTTGCAAACGCTGGCAAAGTGTCCCAAATGAGTGTTCTTCCAGTCATTTATTTTTAATACCGTGGTTACCCAGTGGTATGCCAGTGCTTGATTTTTTGTACCACTGGCGATTTCTGACTGGGTATGTACTTACTATTAAAAAAATGATGACATTGAACAGAATATTCATAACCAAAAAAAAGTGGCGAATACAAGAACAAAAAAAGGAACAACTACAGACTTAAGTGTTAATTAGGGAATGCAAAATCCCGCACTTTTTGATTTCCCGGGAAAGCGGGAAATTTATTTTGAATTCCCGGGATCCCGCAAGGGAAGTAAATTACAAAATATTTTATAATAATTAAAAAACTTTTACAAAGAAAATGTCCTAAAGATCTCAAATTTTCATGATCATGAAAAAAGGCCGTGAGTGTTTTTTTCTTGAAATTTCAGTGGGAAAGAATTAATTTTATATTAAAAATTATATAAGTCTAATTATATATTTTTAAAAAATTTAATAAAATAAAACAAATTTTTAGACTAAAAAACTTGCCGGTCAAAAAATGGAATAAATGAAAAAATTAATATATAAAACAATTTTATCAAATTGGAAAAGTTTTTTAAAATTATCGAAACAAATTTTAACTTATTTTAAAATTTTAAAAAATCAATGAAAAAATTTGTCTCTAAAGCACCGTAAGTTGTTTTTCACGTGGAAAAATTTCATTCAAACTTTAAAGTCCTTAAATTGTAATTTAAATTCTGAAAATGAAAGTTTTTTTTATGTAATTAGTAGGGTTTGGGATTTCCCGGACTTTTTTATTTCCCGGGAAACGGGAATAAAAAAATTTAATTCCCGGTAATACCGGGAATCCCAGGAAATATTTTTTAACAAAATTGTTAATGAAAACCACCTATATAAATAATTTTTGTTAAAAAAAAACACTATTTCAGTACAAATGCAGTCTGTATAGTGAGAATTCAAAGTAAAAATATCAGAATGTTGAACATTTGATTTCACATAAATTACTCTAAGCACTGCCAAATAAATTGCATGATTCCAGCAGAAAGCACCCACTACTGGACTGTCGGAAACAAACCGCTTTATCACATTTGGCTCATTTTCTTCAAGAAAATTTAGATGTCGGATAAACTACCTCCGTTAACCATTAGTCTCTTAGGGCATATATTGCACTGCACTGTATTGTCCTTTTTTGTAAATTATTTCCATACTCTTGACATTTTATTATTTAATATAAAATAATATATTAGTTTGAAAGCAGGTGTAATTAAATAAAGTAAATTTACTTGAAAATATTTTATTAATGGAAACGTTACTTATAAAATTATTGGCCCTTAATATAAAGGATTATTTTAAATTTAAACTCGACTTTATTTTTAATCATACGGGTTTCATTTTGTGTATGAAAGCTCTACAAAAATATTTATATTTTCAAATATTTTGATTGGTTGAAAATAAATTAACCAATCAGAATGCTCCAAATATAAACCAAGTCAAGGTATACTGCCACCCAATATGTTAACTAAAGTCGTCTTTAACTAAAATATACATTTTTTTTTTTTGTTAAAGAAAAGCAACACTCAGGAAATTCTTCCTATTAATTAACGTGTTGCTTCCTTTGGAAAGCGGATAGAGGAGAAGTGCAAAGTGGTGAAAGATGAAGGGCTTCAAATATGGCAACACTACAATTGCGCGAGATGTTGAATCTTAGAACAGTTGTTGCGCGCAAGCTTTTTAGTTCATAGCCCTGTTATATTATTTTACTTCGGTGGGGTTAAGTGCTATGGGAACACCGAAGGAGGACGCTGCGATATGTATGAGGGATAGAAAAAACTCATGTATATTATTATTTTTCATAAATTGATGTTGCCTTGGTTGGGGCTCGAACCCGCAACCTTACTTGTAACAGTCCAACGCGCTAACCATTACACCACAGCGCCCCCAAAAAAATTGAGATAAAAAGGGCGATTATTTGTAAGAAACAAATTTTTTGTTCATATTTCTTTTAAACATTTTACCAGATTTTTAGATTTTACTACTTACATTTTGAATAGGTTATGCGAACAATCTTTATTACTTAAAAGGGAATCAATTTCTTTTTTGTGTGTCAAAGAAATTGATTCCCTTATAAAAATTTTAACATTAACATTTTTGTTTTGGTATTTAAAATGTTCTTTATGACTAAAATTAAAAAATCCTATTCTAAATAAAAATAATTTAATATTTTTCAAATTTCCCGTTTTCCCGGGAAAAATATATTATTTTCCCGGGAATTCCCGGCAAATTTTTCCGGGATTTCCCGGGAATTCCCGCCCGAGAATTCCCGAACCCCAAACCCTAGTAATTAGCAAGACACAATCACAATAAACACAAAATATCACTTTTTCACAAGAATAATAATATTAAATTTACGTGAAAACAAAGTCTACACAAATTTCACGTGAAACTCATTGTCGTGAAAACCTATTTTTTATATGGAGTATAACAGTTTTTCCACGTGAAACTCAAACCATTAACGGTGCTTAATTCTGTACGGAATGATTGCGATTCAGATTTATTTTATACAAACTCTATTTAATTGAGTGATTTTTTTAAAAATTATATTTTTTAAATTCCTTTTAGGAACTTAAAAAGTTGGATCAAGTAGGTACACAAATTAATCAGTGTGTTCGTTTATTCGAAAATCTTACTACTTTTACTACATTTGGAAAGTTTTGTTTACCTTTTGAACTTTTCAGCTGTGGTAAAAGTAGCAAATTGTAGTGAGTAAAAAAACAAACCTAATGTAAAATTTTTACTGTTTTCAAAGCGTTGGAAAAATTTTGCATATGAAAATTTTAAATAATTAACTTTATTATTTTAAATTGCATTTTTTGAAATCCCGGGATTCCCGGTAAAAACGAAAAAATCTTTAATTTCCCGGGAATCCCCGGACGGGAAATCCCGGCATGCATTCCCTAGTGTTAATTCATAAATGCATTATAAAGTTAATAGATATTAAAAAAAACATTTTTCATATAAAATTTGTTCCATAAATCTTCTATAACTTTTTAAAGCGTTTATGATTTAAGGGGTTAAAATATTTAAAATATTTGCCAAATAGTCATAATCATAAGTTTTGGTTAAAGCCTAAAATTTCCTATTCAGCTGAAATTGTCCCAGTTATAATTGCCAAAATTACTATTTGGTATGCATGCGGTCATAAGAAATGTGACTGCCATTAAAAAATAAACAATTTTTTTAGTAAATATTTTACCTCCTTCCACTGTTTAGAGGTTCTAGTACACCCGAAAAAAATCCATAATAGAATAGTCAACAAAATTGATAGTTGATATAAAATAAATTTAAAATGACTATATGTAATTACAAATAACTATGTTTTTATATAAAAACACTGGAACTCGTCCATTGAAACTTTTCGTTGAATTAATTTCATTTTTAAAAAATAATGTGAAAAGTTAAAGTTTCATATACTCAATAAAAAAGTTTCTTTAAGACTAAGACATTCCTTAAAATATATGAAGTTGTTTTATCAAATTTATGAATTTTTTTATTTACTTTGTGAAGAAAAGTTCAATAGTTTACTGAAAATTTCATTAAAACTCGTCCAGCAAAATTCTCTCTGTCTATACTCAAAAAAGCTTTTAGGTAGAATGACAGTTAAAACAAAGGTTTATGCAGTTAAAAAGGAGACAAACATAACTGAAATTGTACTCATTTTGTTTGTGTAGTACAAACTACTGTTCTTATTGTAAAATATTAAAATATGTAAATTCCAAATGGTACTGAAGTTATTACGTTGTTATGCATTGGAGTTATAATAACAATTTCTGATATCTATTCGCAAACTAAGAACATATCAATACCAACATACTAAAAATAAACAAGAATTTTCAAATATTTAACGAAATTGTTTTATTTTTTAAATTATTATCAAAATTTTGCTCTTTACTGCCTAAATGATCTTCGATTAGTTATTTAGTATAATATTTTTAACTTTTTTATACAAATATTAAGTTAAGGCCATATTTCGGGAAGAGGATCCAAATTCGGGAAGCGTATTCCAATTAACAGTACAATAAATATATTGAAATAAAAAAAAAATGGATGAAATTAAAAGTGGGTCGGTGTCAAATATTTTTAGTAGTAAAAACTATACCACATAATGTTTAGTATAATATGCTTATTTACAAAAACTTTTTGTCTTATTAAAGGCTAATTGATGGATTTTCGTTGTTGTTTTGCAATTAAATTTGTTTAATTAAAGTGTAAAAATTCAAAAAAATTTTGTAAATACAAGCACAATTCTATAAAAAGCATCTACAATGTTCCCGAATATGTGCTATTAGGTCATATATTGCAGTTTCCGAGTTAGTACGTTGCGTAAATAACTGATTGACAGTTTCGGAGATAAATTTGGGTTATGAATATTTACACGTCAAACTTTTGTCTTTCTAGCCGAATCGGGCGTCCAATATTTAGTGTATCAGTTAGGTCTCGAGTTCTACTTTCCGAGTTGCTATGACTCTTTTAAAAATTTTATACCAAGGAATAGAGTTGTTAACTGTTGGATCTTTTAAGAAAATCGGGTTTCAAATACTTCTTAAACCGTGAGTCATTTAAAACATTTTCGGAACAGCTTTCTGATATGTGTCTATGGATACGGTTGAAATTTATCTCATGGATAGTACAAGTTTCTACATTATAAGTATGTGCTGTATTTAGTTCTTTGAAATTCTATTGAGTTGACGTTGTATCGTGGCTCAAAGTTTGATATTTTTAGCAAGAGTGAGAGAAATACTTCTTGTTAAAACTGCAGTAACTTTTGAAGTAATTATCCGATTTCTGCAAATCTTAGCTTATATGAAAGCTCAGATCTTCCACTTTTAGAAATTTCTTTCAAAAATATACAGTCTTTTTACACAAATATTTCCAAAATACAAAAACGTTAATTAAAAAAAACCCTTTTTTCTTTTGGCCGAACGTAGGGGTCGCCTTTTTTAATTTTTCGTTATAGCTTCGGCATTTAAAATCGGATTTTAAAGTGTGATATATCGATTTTTTTTGCCTCGAGGAGACCAGTGTTTTGCTATAAAGGAAAAATCCAATGAAAGAAAATTTAAACGCCAATATTTAAAAAAACGCATCTTCGATTTTTTAAACAATTTGTGGTGATTGACCATATTATCTTATTAGAGTATAAATAATAAAATATTGTTATTTTAGTGCGAGATTCTTAGAAATGGCAAAATTTTAATTTTGTTTAATGCACAGAAATTTTTTTCTATGTAACACGTTATGCCGCCAAAAAATACTATTTTAAAATATTTACTTCTTTAATTTAAAATATTTATTTTTTAAACTTGTCAGATATCTGAAAGAAACCTTCCATTGCAAACTAAGTAGTTTTATTTTATACAAGTTTATGATGTCGTACTGGTTATTATTTGCAACGGATTATTTGCACAAGAAAATTAAGACAACTTTAGGGTTTTTCTTTTCCCGGACTTTTTCATTTCCCGGGACAGCGGGATTTTTTCTGAATTTCCTGGGATCCCGGGAATTCCCGCTCGTTAGAAAATAAATTAATCCGACATATGTTGTACTTGTAAAATTCTATTTCTATTAAAACACCGTCCGACAAAGTTCATCTTTTGGTTGTACCCATGATAAAATCTACTTAATATATTCTGAAAGGAGGGCTAATGTAAAATATGCATGACTTCCACTTTTTCTATATCAATTCGTTTAACAGTTTAAATCGCGAATTATTATTTACATAAAATATTTACATATATTTAGTTAATAATATATTTAATAATATATTTATATGGAAGGCCGTCTTAATTTTAAAATGAAATATATTAACTAAATATTAATTCGTGGTTGGAACGGTAAAACAAATTGATATTTTCTTCCCTTATTTCAGGATATGTTGGAATTGTTAATGGGTGTAAACTTGTGTCGGACCAGTTTTATAGTCAGAACTAAGATAGGCTTTTTGCTTAAGTATTTCTTAAATATGAAATCCAAAAATTTGCTTCTATGCAGATTTTCAGAAGTATTCGTATAGAATTACTTTATAAAAAAGTTTAAGAGTATTCTTCACACAAATTATTAGGCAAATTCTCTTAAATATTTTTATAAAAATCGATACTAGAATATTATTAAATAATAATTTATTCATTTTAATACACTAGATATAGTGAAAAATATAATTTAATAAGTATGCCTAATTGTTTACTATCAACATGGATTTATGTTGTAGGTTAAAAAATAATTAGAATATGCAATTAAAATTAAAGGCTCTTTGTCGTTCATAAATCTGAGCTTCATAAATTGTCGATCAGAGTTGAATTTCATAGGAAGCAGCTGGATAAAAATAACATTGTTAGAATTTCGTTGATGTTAGCCTAATTGAGTTATTGCAATTTGCTGGTTTCAATTCAATATAAATATATCATCAATTATTAACCCATAAAGGTATAGAATATTGAGGATGGGTTTGTAGCAGGACCCAAAAATACGTATTCTATCCTGCTGGCCTCATCGAATTTTTTAAAATTTTATTCAATGTAATTTGCTTGTAAAAATGTTATCATCTCTCTTTTAATTTGAATCTTAATTTAAAGGAAAATGTGATAATATTTGATCTCAAATTGAATGAAAAACATTCATTAAATAGTTTTTTAACTATAACTGGTACCTTTTGAATAGAAATTTTTTATGCAACAACTATTTAAAAATAAATTATTTAATTTGCATAATTGCATTTTAAACTAACATATAAAGAAATCCAAAATAATTTGAAAAATCATCTGCATAATATTTAAAAAATACAATTGAAATAAAGGAATAGCAGTTCAAATTTAAATAAAATTATTTGAAGTTAAAAAACCTCAAAATACTCAATTGAAAATACGAAAATATTAAATACTAATTTTTTAATGCCTAGTTTTTTAGATATATTTGGAACTGAGATACGGATGTTGAAGTATTGTAGACATATTTTAAAGAAAAAAAATTTTTTTGAAGTTCAAGTATTTGTTTTCGGTTTAACTTAACCAAATTCAACAGATTTCCAAAAACAATTTGGCCAAAAAATATTTTTTTATATTAATTCAGTTTATTAAATTTTAAATCGCATTTTTAATTTCATAAAATGTTATTTAAATTAATTTCAAATCAATGTTTCAAATTTAAATTTATTTAGCTTCCAAAATTGCAATATATAATAGCTAAAACTTCTGTAAAAGAATTCCCGGGATTGCGGGATCGAAAAAAGGGTGGGATTCCCGGGAATTTCCGGGACGGGACATAAACCCTAGATAACTTGTAAACTAGAAAGAAAATCTTAAAGATAAAGAGTGCTATTTAAAGAAAAAATATTGACGGTGTTGTAAAGTCCCGTCCGAATATGACGCACCATGTTTTCGTATTTTTAGGTTAGAATATCACAAAAACATGAGGAGCAGGAGGTCTTGTCTTGAGTTTTATCAAGTTTTGGATTTCTATGTATTGAAGAAAATAAAAAAAATTTGCATTTCTAAGAAAATAATACACTCACAATAACTTTACCGTAAAAGCTACCCATTGTAGAAAGCTGCGCACACGTCAGCTTACTCGCCAACATACAAAAAATCAAAAAATATGTGGTTACATGTATGTGGTTATATTTGGGTTGTCACAACCCTATTTCGTTTGCAGCAAGCGAACGTTTCGGTTGGGACAACAAAATTTTTTTGTAGGTGCAGGGGACAAAATTAAATAAATAACTTTTGGTTCTAAACATATCGGCTCAAATTAATATCTATGGGGTAAAACTGAGATTCAAAGTTGTTCAAATCTTTTCTATTTGAAAAAATTTTAATAGTTTTAGTACACTGTTTCTTAGATCTTAGAAATACCTTTTATATGGTGGTATATGTATACATTTCCTTGGAAACATGAAAAAAATCAAAAACCCGGTTTATTTTTTACCCCACTTTTTAACTCTTAAATATGTGATTAGAAGGTTCACGTGCTTATTTTTCCGTCTTCTCTACCGCATATCTGAATTTCATTCAAATCTAAATGAAATATTTTTGCAAGGTAATTTCAAAAAAAAACTTTTTTTTTTTGGCCGAACGTTGTCGCCTTTTTTAATTTTTCGTTATAGCTTCGGCATTTCAAATCAGATTTTAAAGTGTGATATATCGATTTTTTTGCCTCGAGGAGACCAGTGTTTTGCTATAAAGGAAAAATCCAATGAAAAAAATTTAAAAAGGCGACCCCTACGTTCGGCAACCAATATATAATAAAAATTTCTACTGGGTTTATCGAAAAACTTCCTTAGCAAAAATTTAATGATTTTTTGCGAGCTTTAATTTTCTGACATTGGATGGTACATTAGGGTGGTAGCAACTGAGATCTGGTGGGTAAATACTACTATTAGTAAAACTACAGTTTTATTTTCAATTATACTGAGACGTAAATTTTCTTATAATTTAGGGTCTCGGGACCCTCCCCGGTCCCAGTCCATATCATCTAAGGGCATGTAAGGTTACTCCAAAGGAGCAAACATTTTGTCCGTTTTGCTCTATCTCGCTTAGTTTTCGAGATATGTGCCATTTTATGACCAAGTAATGATAGGTCATTACACTTAAAATAATACGTTAGTATTATTAACATAAACGAGTTTCAAATCGGTTTGACTAAATTTTAACAAATTTTTCGTTGAAACACTGTTTTAAATATAGATTTGAGTTATCTTCATTTAACACAATACCAAAAATCCTCAGTACTTTTACTAATTTTGAGTGTTAATTTTCAAAATTATATATAATTAATTTTTAAGAACCCATTCGTTAAATTTTACATAATTTATTGTTAAAATATAATATTTTCATGTTTCCGTTATTTTCCCCATTAGATGGCGCCACTAAGGTATCCGAAGTTTTAAAGATGGCACTATTTATTTCCCTTCCGATTTTTTAAAATGGCCCATATCTCGAAAAATACGAGAGATAGAGCAAAATTGATGAAAATTTCGACTACCCCTAACCATTCAATACTCTCGTGAAAAGGTTATCTCTATCCAAAAATGAAGCTTGGTGGGGCCTTTAGAAAAATTTTCCACTTCATAAAATGGCCCATATCTCAAAAACTAAGCGAGATAGAGCAAAACGGAAAAAATGTTTGCTCCTTTGGAGTGTCCTTATAAATTTTATGACTCATTATAATTGCAAACAAAACTGTAATTTTACTAATATTTTAGTTAAAGTTAACCAAAATCCTTTAAAATCAACAAATTTTATTTTAAGCCAACAAACAGGAATTACATTTTGTTAAAGTAACAAATTTTTCTGTTCATCCAACAGACATATTATTGGTGGTGTCAGGCGCGGATCCAGGATTCGCTAAACATTCTTTATATTTTATATGGTAGTTATATCTATAGATATTTTATGAACTAGAAGTAGAGGTTTTAATACATGTTTCAGCATAGGTTTACCAAGTTCTTCCAAAGAGTACCCAACAAGGGTTCGGAAATCAATAATATTGAACGTGTATGTTTGCCTTAATAAATATTTAAAAAAAAAGAAAATTTCTTACTTAAAAATATATAAGAAAAAATCAACCTTTGTTCAAAACCTTTAAATTAAAGAAAATAAACAACTATAGATTAAACTATCACGATGGGTTCTTTCCGATCTTAATAAAATTCGGTTATGTAATAAAATTCTGCGGCAAAAGTTGTAAAATAGTCAAATCTCAATAAAACCTTCTATTATTACCCGGTAATGAGTTTTATAAGAAGAAGCTAAGGTATGCGATGGGAGAGTAGGAGATTTCCTAATTTTATATTATATAACGTATTATTTTAGCAAGGACATGTCGATTAAGGTAACTCCCTAAAAACACCCATTAACCCTACACACAGAGAGTTTTGCTCGACGAGTTTTAATGAAATTTTTCATTAAACTAATGAAATTTTCTTAACAAAATAATAAAAAAAATTCTTAAAATTTATGAAAAAGCTTTATATACTTTATGAAACTTTTTCATTGAGTGTATGATACTTTTCATAAATAAAGGGAATTAAGCCCGATAGAACTTGAAATTGTAAAAAATAACACAAAAAATTAAATTGTAATCAAAATTTTTTTTTTATTGGAAAGATCAATTATTTAATTAGAATATTGTTCTGCCTCAAGTCCAAATTCTAATATGATATCATCATAAATAAAAGGTTTGTTCCACGTAATTCTGTGTAGTCTGGTAAAATGAGAGTAAACAAATAATTATCTCAAAAAATGGTAAAATTGCTCACAATACCTGGAACGCATGAAACCACATTTCAAGCCCAAAAATTAACGTCAAAGTTATTCATATAAACAAAAGCTGTTTTTAAGAATAAAATATCGAAGGGAATAAAGAAAAAATGTTATAAAGTGGTATTTGTTAACGATATTAATTATTGTTTACAAGTTTTGTTAATATTTTAATTATTTTTACAAATTTAAAACAGCTGATTTATAAACAACTAGGGATTTGACAGTTTTACCATTTTACCCGCAAAAAAAGTACGGGTAACTTCTGCTAAAAAGAGAAACAAATTATTCTCTCATCAACGCTCTCATTTACCCAATTTTTAACAATAGAAACGCTTTTTGGTAAGATTGGGTTCCCGCGGGTACCCGCGGTAACGTACGTGGAACAGAGCTAAAATATCATCATATTAGATTTTATTTGTTGTTTCAAAAAGGTTGATCATTTTCATGATAGAAAATACAATTATTTCGTGGGCATCACCCCAACTCTTCAGTTGTCCGCAATAAGAAAATGATAGCTTGAGCATTATTTACGGATGAGATGGTCATCCAAAGACCATTCAATTTAATAAAATTTCGTTTGAAATCTATCTTTGTTCTACCAATAAAACTGACCCTAAATACTAATTTATCGGTAAAATGCATCAAAACACTTGTTTAATTGCAAAAAATAGTTAATAGTTTCATTTTAATTCTGCAAAAAAGCTCATTATAAAAAAATGTTGTTGAGCGAAAAATTTTCAGCATTTTTTATTATCGCACACGCTAGCACCCAAAGTCCAAATTTTAATCCGCTAACTTTCTTCACTGGATTCCGATTTTTTTCAAAATTATATTTTTAAATTGTTCTCTTAATTAAATTTTCGTAAATAATGAAGAATATTTAAATAAAAAGTAATTCGCAATTTTGAGGAACTTTTTTTTATAAAAAAATCCGATATTAAAGTTTTAAAATAAATCTGTGGCAACCCTGTAATGATATTCTTATTTTTTTTTCGTATGTGATTATAGCCAAATTGCTATCTTGTGCTTTTTACTGCGCTGTAATATCGAATACCGTTTTGAAAATATCGGTTCTTGATGTCATGTCATCATATGACGAGGCTAGCATAGACTCTTAAGCCTAAACCACCCAATAAAATTTTTTACAATCGGTAGCCAACCACACCCATTCTACAACTGGTTCCACTGCAACCGTTTCCATTGAACTGGTTCCGGAACCAGTTCCTGGGATCCTATATGGAAGGTGTGGGTGACGTAGAATCAGTTCCAGAACTGATTCTAGAGCAACCGGTTCCACTTTGGAGCTATAGAAGGGTTTGCTTTTGGGACAATTTCAAACAAAAAGAATCGGTGTTAGAATCGACAGTTGAAGGGGTTGTGAATGAAAAGTAGCTATTCTACAACCGATTATTTGGAACAGAAAATTTTCCTGGGCAGATAAACGCAGTGTCGACCGCAGTGCGACGTTTTGTCGATAAATCAGTTTTTGTATTTTCTTTATTTGTCACTGCCGAGAAATTAGAAAAGTTTCTAAATAAACAAGAGCTGTTTTTAAACAAAAGAAATTTTTAAAAATATGAAACCGTTTTCCAGAAATTCAAGAACAAAGTTTGACAGCACTGCCACTGTCCACTGTTCACTGGCACTTTCACTATGTGGTTTGGGTTTTATTATTGTTCATAAATTAAATTACTGTTTGATTTCTTAAACGTCCGAGTGAAGTTTTTCCACGTGAAAACCAATTTGCGGCAATTTATTAAAAAACTACTGAAAACTTCTTTCAAACTTAAAAAATTCGTAAATGTCGAATTATTGGAGACGAGAAAACTGGCTTCCCGAATAATTCGAAAACAGGCCTTTTTAAAAACCAGTTGAATTATTCGGAAACCAGCTAAAACCGCGAAAATGCAATATAATTTTTGTAATTTTTCGAACTTGCTGGCCTTAAAGAAGCTTTAGAAAATTAATAAATGAAACTAAAAACTGAGTCAAAGTTGGCCCAGGTTTTCTGGCCTGAATGAGCACTATCTGATTACAGAATAAAATTATTAAGTTCTGTGCAATAAATAGCTAAGAATCGTTCTGCTTTGGTAATAGCATCTAAGATAAATATATTAAGGCTCAGATTGGACTTTTTGATGACGACTTTAATCATTTTCGATAGGGTTCGTCCTTGGGATAATACAAGTCTACACTCATACAAATAAGTCCGTAAAAATAGCAGATAAAGTTACTAAAAATTAGTTAAAAATGATGCTGCAGAAAAAACTGATAATATTAGCAGAATCAGTTTGCTAAATATTAATAAAATGAAAACAGCAAAAAAAAACTGTTAAATTTACAGAATTTTAGTAATATTTGAGCTAAATTGTTGTTAATTGCAAATAACAATTTAACCTGCTAAAATTAGCAAAAAAAATTGCTGAATAGTAGTTTAATAAAAATAGCAAAAAAAAAACTGTTAAATTTACAGACTTTTAGTAATATTTCAGCTAAATTTTTGTTAATTGCAAATAACAATTTAACTTGCTGAAATCAGCAAAACAATTGCTAAATAATAGTAGAATGAAAATAGCAAAAAAAAACTGTTAAATCTAAAAAATTTTTGCTAAAATTTTCTGAAATCAACAAAACTTTTGCAGATTACTAGTGGACTGGAAAAAGGTAAAAAAGGAGCAAATGAAATGAAAATTAATAATTAAAAAATAAATGTGTATTTAAAAATATACTTGGGACCAGTTTATTGAATATGTCAATTAATTTAAATTTTTTCAATTGGCATTGTTCAATGCCTAAATGCCCATTTATAATTGATGAAAGAAGTATTTGTTTTAATGTTTTAATAAAAGAATAAATTAAGAAAAAAAATTTAAAATTCGCGTATTTCTTATATATTTTTTATATTACAATGCTTTTTTTTCATTGGCATTGAATGGTGATGAAATTTGTTGGCATTGACATTGAGATAAAGTAATGCCAATTATATTTCAATGCCAATGAAAATTTCCCAAGAATGATTTTCTGTAAAAGTGGCAATATTTATAGACAATAATATGTTAACCATAACAAAATGTATTTCAGAGACCCTTCTTTTGATTTTCATTGTTTGCTGATCCGAATTTATTTGAGTTTCCATTTTCACCTCTAAAGCTCCACCCACAGGAAAGAAGGTGTGGCCGATTAAAAATATCGTATTCTTTAAATAAGCTTAAAAAGTACAATATTGGGGGAAATAAATTAGGGTGATCCCCGTAAACTCCACTTGCTCCACAGAAATACTTTTAATCACAATTTTCATATTAAAATGGTTCGTCCAAAATAAACCTTGATCTTTGAAAATTAATGTATTACGATAAATAGAAACTTTTCTCATAAATTTAAATAATTTAGATATTTTATGAGTAGGACAAATTTTCAACCATTTCAATTTAGCTTTATTTAAAAACTTTTTGCATTATTTTTGGCGAGTTAAAAATATGCAGTAATTTTTATGAGTCATTTAACATTCTGTTTATAAGCGCTCCAAAATTGGTGGTTTAGTTTACAAAAAATTTGTAAAATTAGCAAATCTTCTCTTAAAAATTAGTAACTAAAATTCAGCAAAATATTGTAAAGTTAGCAAATTTATTGTTAAAAATTAGTAACTAAATTCAGCAAAAAAAAAATTGCAAAAAAATTTGTAAGTTAGTAATGTGGAGGTAGCAAAAAAATTCAATAAAAATTAAATTTTAACTAAAAATTAGTTAAAAATTTGTTAAGTTGAAGTACTAATAGTTTTACTAACTTTTCTACAAACTTTTTTCTATGAGTGTATATACCGAATTCCGTGCAATAATCTTTAGATTTGCGAAATATAGTTTAATTACAAGGGTCCTTCATTTGATATATGCAGTTGGACGGACATCGCTTAATCGACTCAGCAAGCGACTCTGATTCTATCGCTATACGACGCTGGCATTACGTCCGACAAACTAAATATACCCTGTTCCACAGAGTGCTGTAGCGTATAATAACTGCTTTAAACAACTGGTCGTTATTTGTTGTTTTTTTTTAAATAGCTGGGATAATTGTTGTTTTGTATTTTCCACAGAAAAGCAAATTAAATTGCAGTTAAAACCAACAACTACTGATTACTACACAAACAAGTGTGTTATAGTAACTGACAAACATTTTTGACTGTAGTTTTATTTCGAAACCGTTTAGAAAGATATATAGTTCGTGAATACCAATTATTGTTTTAATCGTGTTGAGTATACATCAATTAAAAAAATTATACAATGTGAATAAACATCTTAATCCAGTTGATAAAATCATTTTATTTTTAAATAATCAATAAACTAGCCGCAAGTTTGTAATTGCCCGAACACTTTTGTCATTGTAGGAATTTTGTGTCTTTATTACTTCTTTATTTAAGTACATAACCGGGCTTTTAGGGCATTTTTTAGTTAATTAAAGCTACAAACTCATAAGCAGATCTAGTAACTATATTCCAAAGGCCTAGTGTGTGGTTTTTTCTTTTCAGTAAGAAAAAAAGAGAAATTTGAAATACTTAAATATTTCTACGGAAAACTTTCCCCTGAAATTTACTTTTCTGATGAAAACCTGATTCAACAACAAATAGTAAACAATATTTTGAGATTATTAATAAAACGTAATAAATTATAAATTTATTTGAAAAAAAAAAATAATGAGCGGATTCATGAATCGCCTCGTATATGGTGTATAAACAAGGTGTATTTTCAGAGACGTACCTAAATAATGGTTTCTTGTTAATTATTTTTCAAAAGTTATTCATTTATTTTTAAAATAGAATATTTTATGATAAACAATAAAAATATTTCACACGGTTAAAACAAAGGTATATGCAGTTAAAAAGACGACAAAGTAACTTCAACTTTTGTTATTTTCAACTATTGAAAAATAACTAACAAATGCATTGAAAATAATTACCAATGTCGTAAGATTAACTGACAAATTTTTACTACAAACATTTTAAAACAACTGACAAAATGGGTAAAAACTACTGTTTTTTACAGTAAATTCTTTTGGTATTATAAAAGTATATTTTAATAAAAATAAACAATTTTTTTTCATTCGATTACAAAAATATCTATAAATTACTTCAGCCTATTTAAAATTTGAAGTAAAAATTCCAAATTGGAGATGCAATACAAGTATCTGATTATTATGTATTTACAAACTAAGTAAAACTCGCTTAAGACGAACTCCGGGGGACTAGATAAATTAGTTCGTTGTAAACGAGGTTCGTATTAACCCGGATAAAATTTATTTAAAATGTTCTAATTTTCCACAAAATATTTAAATTTTCTTGAAACAACTTTAAAAATTTTTAAATTTATTCATTTGGTTTCCTAAATATATTGTTTGCAATATATTTAAGAAAACATGTCTGTGTGTTCGGTTTAAAATTTGTCAGAAAACAAAAAAAAATATATAAAAAATTGTCGAATTTTGTCAAGTTCGTATTAAAAGTGGAAAAATATGTATATAGAAATTTGTTTGTGGGACCATCACAAACAGTTCGCTTTAACCGAGTGTTCGTCTTAAGCGAGTTCGTATTAACCGATGTTTTTTATATTGAAATTGTTGCCAAAACTTCGGGACTTCTAAATTAGTTCGTATTTACCGAGAATTATTTACCTATTAAGCGAGTTATACCTATAAATATATCAATAATAACAAATATAAACTAAACAAGAATTTTTAAAATTCAACGAAATCTTTTATTTTTTAAATAACTACCAAAAATAACTGTTTACTATAAAATTACTGTTTTGGTAGTTGTTTATTATGATATTAACAATAACTGCTTTAAACAACTGTTATGAAATTACAATACTTTTCGTTAGTTGTTTTATTAAATAACCATCATAAAAGTTGTTTTGCATTTTTCTATAGAAAAACAACTGTAATAATTTCTGTTAAAAACAACAACTACTGATTACTACACAAACAACTGTCATTTAGTAAATGTCGAACTTTTCTGAGTGCAGGGATGGCAGAATATACTGACTACCGTTATCCTCAAAACACCGTTAGCGAAATAACCGAAACACGGTTATCCTTAAAATACCATTACCGAAATAACTGAAATACCGTTACCCTTAAAATACCCATACCGAAATAAATGAAATATCCATGCCCTTAAAACAGTGCTACCGAAATAAATGAAATAACTTTATCCTTAAAATACCGTTATCTTTATTTTTAATTTTCTGATTTTGGTAATTGCACGCAGTTATTCAGCATTTTTTTATTCAGTATTTGAAATACATACAAAATTATTTATTATTTTTGGGCTGCGTATAGTTTAGAGCAAAATAGAAAATTTTTAAAAAATGTTAACTCATTATATAGTCTATAAATATTATTGCTTTAGTTCCATATTTCTCCGATACGGGGCGTAGTAAAGCGCCAAAAATAGCCAAACAATAATTTTCAGACATACGTCAAAGTCTTCAAAAAGTTTTGTTAGAATATCTGCAGCGGTTCAAGTTTGGTTGTCAAAGTGTTAACCTTAAAATACCGTTACCGAAATAATCTAAAATAGCGTCAATCTTACCTATAACCGCATCGTTTTGGTTACCATCTATGAAATAATTATTTATTGTCATATTTGAGGTTGTGTAAAACATAGAAATAAAAAACAAACAATTCGGTTGGTGAAACCATATTGGAATGTGATTCCTAAATATTTTGGGTATTGCAACTAAAATTCAGTTGTATAAACCTGTTTTTTTTGTGATAACCAATATTCAGTTGCACCAACCTATTTTAGTAGATGTAACCGAATTTTTTCTTTGTGTGTAGGGCAGGTAAAACATTTTTGACACTAATGTGATAAAAATACGACGTAAAATTAATCCCCTTAATGTATTTTTAAACAAATTTGTTAAGCCATTTTTTCGATTCATTATAACCAAGTTCTGGCAACACAGCATATGTTGTTGGTATTGGTTTCTTAGAAATATCAAAAATTTCCATGATATTGATAAATACAGATAAAATCAATGTTAAATCAATGCACTTGTAAACTAATCGTATACATACAGTCAGTCCAATTTGCCATAATACATTATCAATGACAATAGACAAATTAAAAACCATATACGAATATTTTAAGTTTAAGTTTAAGACAAAGTGCCAAACAAGTGTCAAAGTTATTTGTTTTTAAAACTGATTCGTAAGACAAATAAAATTGTAACAACAAAAATTCTACAATACAACAAATCAAGGTGTTTTACATACTATTTACATTCTTGTTCACGTTAATACAGACTTATATTTGTGTGTACTTGTAAATTAGTGAAAATGCAATGTATAATTAATTGAAATTAAACCAAATGGTCATTAAAATATCCGAAACAAGTGTACAACTTAATTTGGGTTCATGTACAGTTTTTATAACCACTATCGATTACACCGTGTGCGAGGATATATTTGTATCTGAGCACATATTTCTGCACGATCCATATAAACAAAACGTTAATGTTATCCGATTAGATAAAATTTCAGAATTATAAAATGTAGTCTAAAATTGTAATATAAATTCCATCAAAAATGTTCGGAGTTGCAGGTCTCGATTTTTTGATTTTTTTACACCGTTTTTTTTACATAAAAATCATTTCTTAAAGTCTTTTTACGACCTTGCTATTGGCAATCCAGGGAAATTCTTCGAACTGGTTCAAGAACTACTCAGGAGTATTTTTGTAATTTATTGGTATTACCATGCATATTATCTGGACGCTAATTAATTTATGTATTATGTAGGGAAATGATATCTAAATCATTATCGTTTCAGAAATGTGAATGATAAAATTTTAGTTGCCTCAGTATTACATGGTATTTATAACTCATGAGATTTATAAATTGAGTGACAGTTTAGCTGTCCTTTCACTATCGGGTTCGGTTAAAAAGATACGTACCAGAGACATGGTTTGAGTGCCTTATTTTATGCTTTTGAATGCAATCACAAAAAATGTGCATATTGTTGTCAATACATATAATCCCACATAGCATTTGGAAGATTGTTTTGTCAAAAATCATCTAAGTGGTCTTCTTCGAGTACTTTTGACCAAATAGTGATTAATCACTTGCGCGCTTGAAACAAGAATCGAAAATGATTCTCGCTTATGCTTAAAAAGTGACATTGAAAATTATTTTGCGCATCTAAAAAAGTGCTGTTATGTTGTTTTTGTTTAAAAAGTGATTCATTAAAAATACAATAACAAAACCTATAGCAATCGCAAATTGATCATACAGGCGTTTGAAATGTGACTGTTTTGAATGTTATTTTAGAATAATATTTTGCGTAGCTGAAAAATGCTTGTTATGTTGTTGTTTTTGTTTATAACGGGACAATATTTTACTTGCTTTGAAGCAAACGTCCAATATTTGAATATTGTAAATTTTTGTTTATTTATCTCAGTGGATTCGTGGTATAAAGTTGTGTAATTTTATAAAATAAAATATAATTTAATATTATTATTTTAGTGAAAGGTGATTTTTAAATAAAACAAAGATCATGTCAGCCAAACAATTAAAAAGCAAAAAAAAAAGAAGCCAAAAAATAAATAGAACCAAAACATAAATTCTCAGAAAAATTTCATTAGCAAACATTTTTGTTATTCTATTATGATTTTGTTTATATTATTGTGTATTATTTTAATAAACTTAAATAAATAATAATTTACATCAATTTTGGTTTTTATTGTAAACAATTAGAAATACGTCTGAAAAATTACTCGAAAAAGACTCCCAAACGATCACAAATGCGACTAAAAATTACTCAAAAAAGATTCGCAAATGATTAGAAAACGACTAATAAATGACTCGAAAAAGACTTACAAATGATTAGAAATATGAGTCAGAAATGAGTCGAAACTGATCAGAAAAGCGAGTCATAAAAGACTCATCAAGAAGAGTCGCGGGTAGGGTACCATTTTCTCCCGACAAAACAGTCATTTATGATCAGAAAATGAGCTCAAATATGATAATTTCAATCGTCCAGAGGAGTCATAAATGACTCGAATGTGATCAAAAATTTCATAAAATGCTATGTGGGATTTCAGTAAAGCAATACAGACACAATTGAAAAAAAAAAAAATGAGTATGACGAAAGCCATGCATTGCACTCACAAAAGCAACAAAATGATTGGTATGAATACAAACCGATTGTTACGAATGGTCTCAATCTTGGTTGTATAAAAATTGAAAATTTTTTTCTGTCAAATATTTTAGTATATTTTTGGTGTTTATTTTTTTCACTTAAACATTAACAAAATGAGAAAATATATGCATATTTCATATTTAAATAAAAACGAGTAAAAAGATTAAAGTCGGGCATGCCGACTATACAATACCCTACACCAGTCTGGTTAAAAACCAACTAATGTTTGGATCCGAAATTCGAATGGGTTTAAATGGGACTTGTATCAAAAATTTCTATAATGTGAGTCAGCGAACCAAATTTCATTAAAATATCTTAATATTTGCGACCTGCAGTTTGTAACCAAGCCAATTTTGGGGGACCCTTATATGGGTACTAGGTCTAAATATGGACCGCTCTTAAGCAAAATCAATAGGCTTCGTCCTTGGGCTGATATAGGTCGGAGTACCAAATTTCATGAAAATATCTTAATATTTGCGACCTGCAGCGTATAAACAATATAATTTTGGGGGGACCCTTATATGGGCACTAGGTCTAAACATGGACCGCTGTTAACCAAAATCAATAGGCTTCGTCCCTGGGCTAATATAGGTCGGTGAAGCAAATTTCATCAAAATATCTTAATATTTGCGACCTGTAGCGTATAAACAATATAATTTTGGTAGGACCCTTATATGGGCACTAGGTCTAAACATAGACCGATGTTCACCAAAATCAATAGGCTTCGTTCTTGGGCCGACATAAGTCAGTGTACCAAGTTTCATCAAAATATCTTAATATTTGCGACCTGCAGCGTATAAAAAATATAATTTTGGGGGTACCTTTATATGGTCACTAGGTCTAAACATGGACCGATGTTCACCAAAAGCAGTAGGCTACGCCCTTGGGCCAACATAAGTCTGTGTACCAAGTTTAATCCAAATATCTTAATATTTGCGACCTGCAGCGTATAAACAATATAATTTTGGGGGGGACCCTTATAAGGGCACTAGGTCTAAACATGGACCGCTGTTAACCAAAATCAAGAGGCTTCGTCCTTGGGCTGATATAGGTCGGTGTACCAAATTTCATCAAAATATCTTAATATTTGCGACCTGCAGCGTATAAACAATATAATTTTGGTAGGACCCTTATATGGGCACTAGGTCTAAACATAGACCGATGTTCACCAAAATCAATAGGCTTCATCCTTGGGCCGACATAAGTCAGTGTACCAAGTTTCATCAAAATATCTTAATATTTGCGACCTGTAGAGTGCGCACAAGAATGCATGGACAGACAGACAGACGGACGGAGGGACGGACATCGTTAAATCGAAATAAAAAAAAATTCTGAGCCGATCGGTATACTATAAGGTGGGTCTAGGACCAATATTTTTTGGTGTTACAAACATCAGCACAAACTTATAATACCCTGACCACGTAGTGGTGTAGGGTATAAAAAATGGAAATTTCTTCACACTGCATTTTTCAAAATACTGCAACAGGTCAACGAATACTGAATGAATGTTGTGATTGATTTTATTTTTTTAATGCGTCTTCTCTTCATTTCGTTGCTTCACATGTAGTGGCAATATAAAAATAATGCGTAAAAACCACTCATCAAAAACAATGAATGTATATAATAGCAACAGTATTAGTTATTGTTGCTGTATGAATACATGGCAAAAGCAATGAATGGTATAACTGCACAATAAAAACGAATGTACTCAAACCGTTCTCTGATACGTACCTAAATAAGCCCTAGCAGAGCTTTGAAGAATTAATTCTTTTTTGAATGAATTCACTACCAATCGAATTCAATTTTCTTTAGAATTGAATGAATTCCTTTTCTTAAGTAATTCACTGAATTTGTTCAACTGAACGCGTTTATCAAACAATAAATTCAAAGAATTAATTCCATTGCAATAGTTCTCTTTATTAAATCAAATGAATTAATTCACTGATGAACGCGTTCAATTTTATAAATCGAACGGAAAAAAAGTGAATTAATTCCTCACTGAATTCAATCAATTTCATTTTCATTCAGTGAATTAAAAAAAAAATAAAATTACATTCAGTGAATTAAAAAAAAATTAAATTACGTTCAATGAATTAAAAAAGAAAATAATACGTTCACTGAATTGAAAAAAAAATTACGTATGCTGAATTAAAAGCCTGTTTTCTGCCGTTCAGTAGAAGAAAACATTGTATTGTAAAAACGTTATAGTTATATTTTTTCCAAATTTATCTATATCTGTAAAGTTTTTATTTTTAATAGTAAAAGGCTTTATTTTTTAGTCATGTAGGTGCATCGGGTTTCTATAAGGGTGCGTACAGAGTGGCCGCTAGTTGCCGAGCCGACTGACGCTTATTGCGAGAACTTGTTCATGCGAGAAACAAGTTTGGGTGTGCATAGTGGATGCGAGAATCAGCGCTGATATTTTATCTATTATTTGTGTTTTATGTATGTATGTTTGTATGCATTTGGGTTTGTTGTTCAAACTTACATTGAGTTTTAAAATTTTACTTATTAACGCATTTCTTCAATTATTCTTGAAATTTTTATTACATTTTTTTTTTAATTTTGTTTGTAAGTTTTTTTTAGTTTTTTTATAATTGTTATAATTTTATTTAATTTTTATTATTTATTTGAATTTTTATTTTTTTGTTTAATTTTTATTTTATTAACATAACATAAACAATGAAATACGCTTTGGAACTGTTTTCTCGCATTCAATCAGCTTTGCGCTCTGACCAGCTCGGCGCCCACTATGACCTGTTCGCGCTTATATGTACTAATTTGTATAGTAACAGTTTTCTCGCATTGGTTCTCGCAATAAGCGTCAGTCGGCTCGGCTCGGCAACAAGCGGCCACTCTGTACGCACCCTTACACTTAATATATATGTAATTTGTTTATTTTCACTAGCAAACGCTGTAAAATTGCTTAGTTGCAAATTTTATTTGTAAATAAATGTTTTCTTCTACTGAACGGCAGAAAACAGTCTTTGAGTTCAATGAACATATTTTTTTTTTTTAATTCACTGAACGTAATTTTATTTTTTTTTAATTCACTGAACGTAATTTTATTTTTTTTAATTCACTGAATGTAATTTTATTTTTTTTAATTCTCTGAATGAAAATGAAATTGAAATAATTCAGTGGTGAATGTAATTTAGTAAGGAATTAATTCACTTTTTTACCGTTCGATTTATAATATTGAACGCGTTCACCAGTGAATTAATTCATTTGATTTAATAAAAAGAACTATATCAAATGAATTAATTCGTAACAAAATAAATCGAACGAAAACAAATATGAATTAATTCCATTCAATGGGTCATATGAATAAAACTTAGAAATTACTTCGAAGTAATTACTTTGGGCTTAGGAATGGCTTTTAACTCCAAATTTACCAATTGGCTGGTAGAACAGCATGAAATGTAAACGAAAATTAAAGAATATTATTTCTAGTTGACTCCCAAGCAGACTAGATTTGGGAAGTAAATGCTTAAAAAACCCTGTATTTCCCCCTATTAGTAATATCTATTTTTTATTCATATGAGCCAATATATGGTGCTTTGTGAATTAATTCATCGAATTTTTAATTCAGAATTGAAAAATTGAATTAAGGAATTAATTCTTTAAAGCTCTGAGCCCTGGTAATACATCAAAAACTTAGCCTTGTATTACTTCGGATACAAAATTCATAAACAATTAATCTTTCTAAAAAAGATGCTATATTTCTTTTATTTCTTATCTCAAAGTGTCAACAACCCGAGTAAAAATAGTTACATATAGTTATATATAATGTTATTAAGTTTTATCTGTATAAACATGCAGTCTCATCCGAAAAATGACCCGATATAATTGTATAAATTTTCGATAAATTTTTATCTAATTATATCAGCTTAAATCACAACTGCCCTATTAAAAAAACTAATATGGAGCTTTATATGGTAATATATAACTTAATGTGATCCATATACCATTTCATCCGAAAAATGGCCCGATATAATTGTGTCAGTTGGTTATCACTTTTTATCTAATTGTATCAGTTTAGATCTTAACTGATTAGATTATATAGTAATCAGATGAAATTTTATCTGATTTTTGAACTGATACAATTTTATCGGTTTATGTCGCATGGTATTATTTAAGATCCAAATAGATACATTTTTATACAAACTTATATAGTTATATCTGCATTTTGACCTGATGCAATTATATCTGCTTTAAAACTTTGATACAATTATATAAGGCAAATGTCGGATACAAATATATTTTATTTATATAAAATTGTACCAACTACGATCTAAACAGATACCATTAGATATAAACCGGTAAAATGGTATCAGGTCAAAAATCGGATATAATTTCATCTGATTAATGTATAATTTTATTAGTTGAGATCCTAACTGATACAATTAGATGAAAACTGATACACAACTGATACAATAACATCGGGCCATTTTTCGGATGAAACCGTATATTTATACAGATATAAGTTAATCACATTTTATACGACTATATGTAACTGTTTTTACTCGGGTGATTAAATTAATCAGATGAAATTGTATCCGATTTTTGACCTAATACAATTTTATCGGATTATATCTAATGGTATATCTTTAGATCGTAATCGGTACAATTTTATATAAATAAAATTTAATTGTATCCGACATTTACCTTCCCAGGTAAAAATCTTAATATGGTGTCATATATAATTATATCTTATTTGATAAGTCCCCATATACTACCACACACAGCTTGATCCGAAAAATGGGTCATCTACATGTATCTAATTATATACAATTAGATATAATTTGATACAGTTTGATCCGAGATTTGTCCATATCCAGGACATCATATTATATCTAATTCGATACAAAAATATCTGATTTTATATAATTTTATCTGATAGTAGGTATACTTTTTATGCATAACAGCTATTAAATTGACATTGAAATTTGTATATTTTGAACAATTTTAAAAACCCAAATTTTATAACATAAAATAAAAATTTAGTTGAATGCTTTTGTCTTCTAAATCGTACGCATTATTTTTTAATATCCCGGTGAAAAATGCTCATATACGCTCAAACATGTTCATATATGGTTTATGTATGGACACATATGAACAAATATGGATTTTTTATGAACATATATGGATTTTATATGAATATATGTGATATATGTGATTCCATATATGGAAATAATTTCATATACAGACATATATGGAAGCATCTGTTATTTCATATATGGAAATGGCACTCATATATGGACAAATATGAAAGTATATGTTATTCAATTTATGCAAAAGGGAGTTGTATATGAACATATTTGCAAGAATACATTTTTCCATATGTGTAAAAGGAACTCATATATGGATAAATATGGAATTATATTTAATTTAATGCCATCAACAAAAAAAGGAACATATGTGGTGCCTAATTCGAATGTCATACATAAATTTATATCTATAGTACAACCTTATAATAAAGGACAGCAACGTCCGCATTTATTCGCATATATTTAATAAATGTATATGTTCATATATGTCCATATATGAACATATACTTAGGTGTTACCTCATTTTTCGGATCCATACATATATGGTTGAACCATAAATGTTCATATATGGACATTTTTCACCGGGATGATTTTATATGAAAAAAAAATCACGTGAAAATTATTTTCCTATGGAGTAATTAACTCGTAATTTGCAGACTACTAAATTTGATCTTTAACTACCCGGTGAAAAATGTTCATATACGCTCAAACATGTTCATATATGGTTTATGTATGGACACATATGAACAAATATGGATTTTTTATAAACATATATGGATTTTATATGAACATATATGGAAGTATATGTTATTCCATATATGGAAAAAGATTTCATATACAGACATATATGGAGGCATCTGCTATTTCATATATGGAAAAGGCACTCATATATGGACAAATATGGAAGTATATGATATTCAATTTATGCAAAAGTGACTTGTATATGAACATATGTATTTGCAAGAATACATTTTTCCATATGTGTAAAAGGAACTCATATTTGGTAAATATGGTATTATATTTAATGCAATGAATAAAAAAAGGAACATATGTTGCGCCTAATTTGAATGTCGTACATAAATTTATATCTATAGTACAACCTTATATAGTACAGCAACGTCCGCATGTATTCGCATATATTTAGTAAATGTATATGTTCATATATGTCCATATACTATGAACATATACTTAGGTGTTACCTCATTTTTCGGATCCATACATATATGGTTGAACCATAAATGTTCATATATGGACATTTTTCACCGGGTATATATTAATTTTAGAATGACGACACATACAGTGTTATATAACTTAGTATCAAACCATATATAATCATATCGGTCACTACATATATTTTGATTAGTTTTATATGGCTTATGTAGTTATATATGGAGTCAGATTTGGGGATATGTAATAACATCATTTCCCGGTGAAAAATGATCATATACGCTCAAACATGTTCATATATGGTTTATGTATGGACACATATGAAAAAATATGGATTTTTTATGAACATATATGGATTTTATATGAACATATATAGAAGTATATGTGATTACATATATGGAAAAAATTTCATATACAGACATATATGGAAGCATCTGTTATTTCATATATGGAAATGGCACTCATATATGGACATATATGAAAGTATATGTTATTCAATTTATGCAAAAGGGACTTGTATATGAACATATTTCGAAGAATACATTTTTCCATATATGTAAAAGGAACTCATATTTGGATAAATATGGAATTATATTTAATGCCATGAATAAAAAAAGGAACATATGTAGCGCCTAATTTAATATCATATATAAATTTATATCTATCGTACAACCTTATAATAAAGGACAGCAACGTTCGCATGTATTTGCATATATTTAATAAATGTATTTGTTCATATATGTCCATATATGAACATATACTTAGGTGTTAAAAAATACGGAACTTTAGTTATATTTGAGTTAAATTTTCGTTACCAGAAAATAACAGCTTAATTTGCTAAAATCAGCAAAGAATTTTGGTAAATAATTAGTAGAGTGAAAATTCATAAAAAAAATTTAAAATTTTTAAAGTTTTTTTTTGCAATTTTTATTTTAATGCAAATAAAAATGCAGCTGTTTGATTCAACAGTTTACTATTTTTTAAGCAGCAAATATTTCCGTTAATTTTAGCAGGAGAGACTGCTATTTGCATTCAACTAAATTTAACTTAAAAATAACAAAAATTTTGTAGATATAGGTTTGTGTTTCCTATTTTTAGTCTACTAATATTTACCAAAATTTTTTGCAATTTTATTTTATTTTTTTATTTCCCAATTTTTATTAAACTTGTTAAAAAATTTACGATAAGTTAGTTGGTATTAAATTATCCTAAATCATTACTTAAGACAATTATGTTTAACATTAGTATATTTCAATTAAGTTGTGTTAATAATAAGTGAAATAACATTTCTAATATATTATAATGCTAGAAAAAGCGATCCCGTAGGAGCAAAGCGCTTAAGTCTCCTGGTCATCGCAGTATCAATATGTGGCAGACGTCTGAGTTCACTGTTCGAGTGTAGAGTGAGGCGATGGCGTGTTTTAATCCCTAGATCGCGATGAAGGTCTTCATCTGAGATGTAGATGTTAGGTTAAATATGTTAAATAATTTTTATATTTGAATTACTTGGAGTTCCCCATAGTTCTGCTCCGTACTTCCAAATAGGAGATATTATTATATCGTTGAATAGCAATTTGTTTTGAACTGATAGCGTTGACTCTCTGCATATATCTTACAATATAATTGTCATTTTTAATTAGCTAAAGGCTAACTCAAATAAAGGGTGGTTAAATTTTAAGGGTCGATGTTGATTTTGAATAAAACACAAACTATTTAGGAAACTATTGTCATTTCTTTTTATTATGATATATTGGTATGGTTCAATTATGTATGGAACAAAATATCGGCCAAATGGCCGCCACGATCTCGGCGGCACACCTCCATCCTATGGTCCAAATTTTCGATGACGCTGAGGCATAATTGAGGTTCTATGCCGTTATTGTGCCGAATTATCTCATCCTTTAGCTATTGAATTGTTGCTGGCTTATCGATGTACACCTTTTCTTTCAAATAACCCCAAAGAAAGAAGTCCAACGGTGTCAAATCACATGATCTTGGCGGCCAATTGACATCGCCACCACTTGAGATAATACGGCCATTGAATTTGTCGCGCAAAAGAGCCATTGTTTCGTTAGCTGTGTGGCAAGTGGCACCGTCCTGTTGAAACCACATATCGTCCACATCCATATCTTCCAATTCGGGCCATAAAAATTCGTTATCATCTCACGATAGCGAACACCATTCACAGTAACTGCCTGACCGGCCTCATTTTGGAAAAAATACGGCCCGATGATGCCGCCAGCACATAAACCGCACCAAACAGTCACTTTTTGTGGGTGCATTGGTTTTTCGACAAACACTCGTGGATTCTCATTTGTCCAAATGCGGCAATTCTGCTTATTGACGAATCCACTGAGGTGAAAATGTGCCTCATCACTAAAGATGATTTTCTTCGAAAACTGATCATCCACTGTTGCCATTTGTTGCCACCATTCTGACCATTGACTACGTTTGGAATGGTCAAGAGGTTTTGGTTCTTGAGTCAATTGCACCTTGTAAGCGTGTAAAGGCAAGTCTTTATGCATAATGTTCATCAACGACGAGCGTGAGAGGTGCAATTGTTGGGCACGACGACGAGTTGAGGTGGACGGCTCTTCAGCCACACTATCGCGAACAGCAGCTATATTTTCTGCAGTACGAGCTGTACGAGCATGCACTGGTGTTTTCACATCTCCTACAGACCCGGTTTGCTCAAATTTTTGCACGATTTTTCCGATTGTACGCACATTTGAACGATTAAATTGACCGAAAAAATCACGAAGTGCACGATATGCATTTTGATTTGAACGCCCAATTTCATAATAAGCCTGAATAACTTTAACGCGTTGCTCCATTGTGAGAGTCGACAACGACATGTGAGTCGACAACGACATGTGCTTTTCAATATATTATGTATGGGAAGCAAAATGTCGCCATGTCATCCGGCGATTTGTCGTCATAATAGAATCTATTCTATTCTCTTGACGACACACTAACACACACTTAAAATATTTTTCAAAATGTTGCCATATTTTTAACTAATTAAGGGAACAGAGTTGCAGAAATTCGTATTAAAGTTCCAAAAATTCGTACTTTGTTCACAAAAAATTTATTTTTTTGACAGAAGAAATATAATTGAAAATAAAAACACATAATTTACCGCAAACAAGCAAAATTAAATACAAAAAAATGTAAAACAACAAGAATTAATGCAAAAGCAATTGAATTGGTGAAGACTTGTAGCGAAACAAATACAAACATATTCTTGTTTTGCTTTCATTTTTTTCTAAACGTCAACAAATGTCGACGGTCGATTGTCGCTGAATTTAATTTAATCGCGACGACTTTTGCTGTCGTCGGTCGACAATCGACACAGTTGTGATTTACCTCTTAGTCTGAAATTGAGAAATGTCAATTGAAATGCAGAAAAAAGCTTGACGTTTAGGTGTGGTTCACATTCAACATTGGCCCTTAAAATTTAACCACCCTTTATAACTAAATTCCAAAATGTAAAAGCTTCTTATTTTACTAGTACTTAGCGCAAAATACTGCTAATTTCAGCAGTTTTCCTGCAGTCATTTTTAACCAATGTAGCCTTTCCTTTTTATAAAACACACGTACATTCAGATAAAAATTAAGGTGCCTTCGCAAAAATATTTTGGCGCTGTTGACAATTTTTTGGCTAACGCCGACATTTTCTATGTTCATCTTATGCCGGATCGCTATCGACGCCACCTTGGTATTTTAAATTGACATAAATAGTTAAACTTTCAACTGTCAAAAAATGCATATGTGAACGATGAAGATTAAAAAGTGGATTGACTTTAATCAAATACATTAATTTCGCTCTGTTAAAGAGCTACAAAGCATAAGCATACACGTTACCACCACACAGCTTTTATAAAGTAGGGTGTCCCGAAATTGGAAAAAATTATGTAATATTGGATAAATGCCACTACATTTTTAAAATAAAACATGATGATGTGGTGGACCAAAATTACTCTATGGAACTTTTAAAAATATTTTTCCAATAATTCCAAACTATTTTGTCCAAAAATTCTAAAAAAAAATCAAAAAGACCACTATGAAGACTAAATTCAAGCGAACCAGCGAACCATAAGTAGTGTTTGGTACTTTTTCGATAATCATCTCAATAGTAATATTGCGTAGTGAAATTCTTAAAATTTTGAAATTAGGGACAGCCTATTATACAGGTTTGTCAATAAATCTGGTTTAAATAGCAATTGAGGAAATCAAAAATTTATTTATTTACAAAATTTTACACCATAACATAAGAATAACTAAGGCCTCCCAGGAAAATTTTCTGTTCCAAAGAATCGGTTGTAGAATAGCTACTTGTCATTCACAACCCCTTCTACTATCGATTCTAACACCGGTTCTTTTTGTTTGAAATTGTCCCAAAAGCAACCCCTTCTGTAGCTCAAAAGTGGAACCGCTTGCTCTAGAATCAGTTCTAGAACTGATTCTACGTCACCCACACCTTCCATATAGGAGCCCAGGAACTAGTTCCGGAACCATTTCCATGAAATCGGTTGCAGTGGAACCAGTTGTGGATAAGGTGTGGTTGGCTACCGATTGTAAAAAAATTTCTTGGGCTGTTTTTGGTAAAATTTTTACTCAAATACAATAACATCAGAAGGATAACTGAAGTTATAATACAATAACAGTTTTAGGCCCGATTACTGAATGTCCAGTTAAAATTTAGCCCATAGTTAAATTAAAATTTTATATGAGAAACAACAACAAATGTGTCAGTTAAAGTCCCAGTTAGTAGCTAACTGAAAATTCTGTAATCGAGCCTAAGAGTAAGTTATCTACACTCAGATATAAAAGTTAGTGAAAAAATTTGTAAACAATTTTCAATCGCACTTTACTGTTTTTGTTAATTTTTTTTAGTAGTAATTTTTGCTATTCTCTTACGGATTTTTTTTTTACTAATTTGCGTTGCTGATTTCATAATTTTTCAAAACCGAGTGCTAAACATAGCAAAAAAATATACTCATTTAACAACAAGTGGATACTTTAAGGATTTTTTTTTTTATTAATTTGATTTTAACTTTTTTTTAGATTTTACAGTATCTTTCTTTTTTAGTACCTACCCTTTTTTGCTAATTTCAGCAGATTGATTTTAAATTGCAGTTTAAAACCATTTACTGAAATTTTGTAGCGTCTACTAATTATTTATACTAATTTCATTGTACTAAAATTATTGATATTTATTAAGTTTTTTAACTGATTTTATCAAATCGATTTTGAATTGCAGTTTACAAAAATTTTACTAAAATTTAGTAGCGGATACTATTTTTTTACTAATTTTGCTGTACTACAGATTAGCAGACATGTGTTAGCAAAAAATACCTCTGGGCTCAAAACAGTTAAATTTCCCGTAATAACAGCAAAATTTTCAGTAGCGATTACACTTTTTTGGTTGAGTGTAAAAATTAGTTAAAAATGATGCTGCAGTAAAAACTGCTGAAATTAGCAGATTTTATGCCAAATACTAGTAAAATAAGAACAGCAAAATTAAAGCTGTTAAATTAACATAATTTTAGTTATATTTAAGTTAACTCAAGGACGAAGCCTATTTTGGTTAAAATCGGTCCATGTTTAGACCTAGTGCCCATTTACACGCTGCGGGTCGCAAATACGAAGATATTTCAATGAAATTTGGTTCGCTGACTCACATGGTCCTAAGGACAAAGCCTATTGATTCTAGATAGGATCGGTCCATATTTGGACCTATCGCCCATATGGGCTATATTTCCGATTTTCTCTTATCATTTTATAGAAAATTTTGACACAAGTCCATTTTAACCCATTCGAATTTCGGATCCAAACATGCCCGACTTTAACTTTTTTACTCGTTTTGTTTTTAAAGATATGAATTTTTGAATTTTTCTATTTTGTTTTTTAAGTTGAATCTTAATACAATAATAGCCGTATTTTCTAATCACTTGGATTTAATAAATCCAAAAAGTAGTTCTAAAAGTTCTCAACAGATGGGGCTAGATTCTCCCTATTTTAAAAAGAATTTTCTGTCCGACACTTCTTTCACCCTAATTTTTAATACCGAATTCGATGATGAAGGGTTTTACTTTAACTTTTAAGTTTTAATTATATTTTATATAAAACAGCGATAGACAGTCTGCCTTTTCAGTTTTCACTTCAATTTATATTTTTACACAATTGAAAAATTCCATTGCAATATTTAATATTCACTAATTGGATTTAATTAAATTACTTACAGTAGAGTGAAAAATTGCCATTTCTATTTCAGCTATTTCTCCATGTACAAGAAGGAAAATATGTATTTGGTGAGGTGTAGTTTTTTTTTTCTAAACATATTTCATAAAAAAAGTTTTAATAAAATCCTTTTATTTGTTAGTTTTTCAAATTTTTTTGTTTCTCTTTTAATTTTCATTTGTATTTTTTTTCTGACATTAAATTAATAGGCTGTGCTTTTGTTGTGGATTTATTAAATCCATTTTTTTTTTTTTTGGATTCAATAAATCCTCTTTTTGTATGAAAAATTCTAAATCCAGGTGATTAAAATATACACTAAATATTTATTATATTTAGGATTTATTTTATTTTGTGAAAAAATCTACATTTAATTTTTAATTTTCAAAATTTAATATTTTTATCCAAATCTAACACTTAATCCCTAATATAATATGAAAGAACAAATTTAAATTTTGCAAAAATGCAATTTCTGGAATAAAATTATGCTAAATCCAAAACGGATTTATGTATTTTTTAAATCCATTTTGGATTTAGCTTATTTCAATTCCTGTGTTCGCATTTTTACAAAATTTAATGATTTTCTTGCACATCCCAAGTTTTTACAATCGGTAGCCAACCACAGCTATTCTACAACTTGTTCCACTGCAACCGATTCAATGGAACTGATTCCGGAACCGATAACCGGTTCCACTTTGGAGCTATAGAAGTGGTTGCTTTTGGAACAATTTCAAACAAAAATAATCGGTGTTAGAATCGACAGTAGAAGGGGTTGTAAATGAAAAGTATCTATTCTACAACCGATTCTTTGGAACAGAAAATTTTCCAACACTGGGTACGTGTATGTTTCAAAACAATTTATACAAATTTTAAAGACGGGTCGGGGCGATTTCTGAATTGAGATTTTTTTCGCATACAAAATTAAATGTTTTTATTTTGATACGAATTTTTAAAAAGAAGTGTACAGTGAATATAATATAGGTAATAGTTGTTAAAGTGCTCATTTGTTGTTATCGGTATTTTTAAGCGTTGACGTTTTACTACATATTACATTCTAATTTGTCTAACTCATTAAAAACAGTGAAAGTAATTGAACAAGATAATTTGAATTTTAAATTATTATGCCTGAATTTTATCAACTGTTATGCTAATTAAGTTTTTATTTACTTGAATTTACATGTAGCAACTCAACAGATAAATATCAAAGACGATTTCCCAAAGATTTTATATGGGGCGTTGGATCGTCATCATATCAAATTGAAGGTGGTTGGAATGCTGATGACAAAGGTCAATCCATATGGGATTTTTTGACACATACTCATCCACAGAAGATAGAAGATAATTCAAATGGTGACATAACATCAGATAGTTATCATCATGTAAGTAAAACAAGAATAAGAACTTTGAAAAAAAAATCCCAAAACTATTTCACAACATTTCAAATAAAAAGTAGTTAATCTGATTATATTTAATACAACGTATTAATTAGTATACATATATATATATATTATTAATAAAAATTATTTCACAATATCGATTCATTATTTTGTTATTGCAAATGTTTATGGATTTTATATGCAAATTAAGATTAAAAACGGATTTATTAAACAGGTATTTAGGCTAACCGTAGTCTGTCATTAACTGGAATAATATATTATTAAATTAACAAAAACTACTAAGTACTACTACTTCTTAATCAATTTGATTTTACATTTGCCCTCACCTGTTTTAGATATTTTTTTCATAATGCATAATTTAGTAGCTAGTCACAACTTCCGATTAAAATTTCAATATTCAACATTCTACCAGAATGTCCTTGTTGTACCCACTAACCACTACATACACACATGTATCAGTTATAAATAATATTAATTAAGTTTTTTAAAGTCATCGAGTATTAAATGAATACAACAATTTTAAACAAAGTATAATTGTTGACGCAATCATGTCATTTCAGTCATTTTACTAAACACCCCAGCAAAACTTTGGTAATGGGTGCGACAAACTCATGCATTACCTTGTAATGTGCACTCCTTACAAGTATAATTATTGTTCAACATAAAGTAATTGGTTACCGATAATTGGATACATAATGCATTACTTTGTAATGAATACTCCTTACCTTCATCATTATTTTGGATCATAAAGTAATTAGTTACCGAAAATTTATTACAGAATGCATTATTTTGTAATGTATAATCCTTACCTTGAGCATTATTTAGAAACACAGAGTAATGAGTTACCTATAGTTGATTACATAATGCATTACTTTGTAATATATACTGCAGACATGTATCATTATTTTGAAACATTAAGTAATGGGCTAGCAAATGTTGATTACATAATGCATTATAAATAAATATAAAGTAATTACTACTACAAAGTACATTGTTTTAATATAAAAATTATTTACTTAGATAATTTTTTATTTAAATTGTGTAATTATAGGGTAAATAATTACTATTTCAGTCCTTATAATTATATGCGTAACCAATTATTCTCAGCCTCTTCGTAATCATATGGGTAACCAATTACTTTTTTAATATCTATCTGCAACTAACCATTAACCCATTATTCTTCATTTTTTGTAAGTATACTGGTAACAATGACATATTACTTTGAGGCTCATCGCCTGTAAAATTCATCAGTGAAGTAAGGTGTAAAGTAACCAGTCCAACTCTATGGCGATACATTACTTTACCCATTATTTGGTAATGTGTGGTTTTGCTGGGACATAGATATAGATAGATATGCACATATATTTGGAATATAAAATAGTGTTATTAAAATTCCAATCCTAATTGAAAAATACTTACTACAGAGTTAAACGTTGTTTATATAATTTAAAATTTTTTAATATTGTAATACAATGCTTCGACATTAATATCAGAATATAAACAAATAATCATAAAACTCTGTTTTCATGTTTTTGTTTTTTTTTTATATTAAATTGATGTAATAATTGAAATGGTTAGTTCAAAGATAGAATTTTCGGAAAGAGTTTATAATTGTTAATGTTAATCAACTAAAATAATAAATTAAAGGAATTAAATGTGCTAAAATCAATTTTGGACAAATGTTGAAAACATATCTGTTGGTGAAATACACCTTACTGAGCCTGAGTTGATTTAATTAAATAAAAATAACAAATATTTCTTAACATACATACATACATACATACATACATACATACATACATACATACATACATACATACATACATACATACATACATATAAAATTCAACTGAGAACTTAATTGATGGGAAATTTAATGTTCGTCAGAGTGAAGAGGAGAAGTGCGACACACTTGATCCCGAAGAATTTTAAGCCGAATATCTTCAAAACTATTCAATATTTTTTTGTTGTTTTAAATTTGGGTTGAAAGCTTTCTGAAATAGGTATCATCTTCTTTTCTAAAGAAACTATTCTGGGTTTATAACTTTTTGAGTAATAATTAAAAATATAAATCGCAATAAAGGATCAAGTGTGTTATACCACACTTCCACACACAGACCTTCCTTTTAAGCGGTTTTGTTACGCGAAATTAGCTTAAAAACAATGCAGGCAACTAATAAATATTACAAATTATGTATAATATACAACCCAAGTAAAAAAAATGATATGGAGACATATGAAGTTATATTTAATTATATATAATCTTTTATGTAATTAGATATAATTATATCCGAAAAATGAGAACATCTTATTATATCTTATTGTATCGAATTGTATACAATTGTATACATTTTGGTACAATTTGATACAATTTTATGCAATTCGATACAATTGTATCCGAATTTTGTCCTCATCCAATTACATCAAATTATATCTTTTTATATAATATTATATAAAATGTTATAAAAGTGCACATAGTTTGATACAATTATATCTAAAAATTGACCTTATACTTTAGATCATATTATATATGAACACATCTAACAATATACAAAAATTATTTTTTTAAATAAAAAAGATATGCAATATCTGGAGATCAGACCTGGGGGATTTCAATTACAATTGCAAATAAATGTAATTGAAATTAAAAAAACTCAATTACATTTCATGTAACTGTAATTGAAAATTTTCAATTAGAAGTAATTGTAATTGAAAGTGATTTCAATTACATTTAGAATTAAAGTGTTTTTTGTTAAAATTTTGTAGAAAAAACTGACTGGGATAGGTTGGATAGGCGTGGATAAGTATACAAAGAATATGTCATGTTGGGCTGACCTCTCACTTGTTCTTTTTGTCATTATTTATTTTCCGAAAAAATGTAATTGTAATTGACATTTTTTCAATTACAATTATATGTAATGTATAATTGAAAATTTTCAATTACAAATTACTTGTAATTGTTTTTTTTTTAATTACAATTACAAATAATATGTAATTGTAATTGAATTTTTTTCAATTACAATTACATATAATTATAGATGATTTTAGATATTGTTATATATTAAAGAAATCATGAAATCCCGAGTAAAAAAGAGTATATATAACATATATTTTTTAATATTAAAATATATGATAATATAAAATATTGTATGCGACTTTATATGTTTTTATATGATGATATATTAGAAAAATGTTTAAAAATTTTGTCATATGTAATCATATTGAATCATATATCAGAATTTGCGTTATTGCAAATTATTTATATAGGAATATATAATTGATAAAACCGTTAAAAATTGTATATATAAATACATACGAAGAATATTTTTGATTGTATTTTATATATTACAATATATTAGTTAATCTCAGACACAAGTTCGAAACTCATTGCATGAAAAAAAATTTTTATATGTTTTATTCAATTTTTTCATTAAATTAATATTTTCTGATTTTTTTTATTTTTAAGTTTTTTTTTTTTTTTTTAATTTAATTTAAAAACTCCAATTTAATAAAATTAACATTTAAAATCATGACCCGGCTCGTAATGGGTTAATAAGTTTAGGCATGTTGCATACCATTGGTAAGGTATTTCAAGTACCTTTCCAACGCCATATATATTTTGTTCTGGTCCGATAAGTTTTGAGTGGAGAAATAACCATTGAATATTGTTATAGATCATTTTCAGCTCCATAAATCGGGAATTAGGAGCCTCTAACAAAAAAGAAGTGCATTGCCGGGCTAATCATTAAAAGTTTATTTAAAATAAAAAAAAACAATATATGTATTTGAAAAATTTTCTAAGTCCAAAGAAAATTCCCATATTTGAGAAAAAATGATCTACACCCGTATTAAAAATGACAAAGTGTATGCTAACTAACTTGCTGCTAACTATTTTGCACACATATTCCCATAAGGGAAAGCTGGCAGCTTGTTAGCTAGCATATGCTTTTTCATTTTGAATACGGGAGCTAATCTTAACCCTAGAAGTGCATCGCTATTTGTAAAGCACGGTTGATGTTAGTCGAATCGACTAACAATGGACTTCTAGGGTTAAAGAATTCAACAATAACGGATTTATACAATAACGTCTTTAATAGTTACTTATTATCAGGGCAGCGACTTTCATGCACTTAAAAATGGAAAATATACGCTTAAAATATCCATTTAAATGCAAAATATGCACTTAAATGGAAATATGAAATAAAAACCAAAAAATATGCACTAAAGATCCAAAAATAAATGCTTAAAATTAAAAAATGCACTTTACATTTATCGATTTATAAAAATCATATTTATTACTCGAGATTGTTTAGTTAAAAATTAAATCCAATATAAATGGTATTCGGTCAAAATCATTTTTGAATTAATGACTACAAACATGCATTTGCATGAAAGTCGCAAATTATCGACAGTAGCCTGCGGCTGCTAGTGTGCAGAACGTGAAATCTTGCTGACCTCCAATACGACTTTTTTTATCATTTAAATTTAATCATATCGTAATACTTATATCCAATTTGATCGGGACAAAATTCGGATATAAGTTTATCATTTGATATAACTTTGTATCCTTGTAAATACAATTATATCCGATTTGATACAATTTAATATAACCATTTTTCGGATGAAATTATATCCAGTTACATATTTCAAATATATCCATTCACATATAATTTGATATATACTTTTTTACTCGGGATATTGTAGATATGGAACCATATTAAGTTATATATGGGTTCTTATTCGTCAATATATAATCATATCTAACACAAATTATGAAATATTTCTTATACATATGGCTCCACATATAGTTATATATTATTATGTATAGTGTCATACTAAATTATATATAAACGTATATGTAATTATATCTGTAATATGTTACTTTATGTACTTATATATAGCACATGGAATTATAGGTAGGCCAGTATGTAAAAATATAAAATCACATATGTCTCCATATTAAAACCTTTGAGGAAAAAATATCTAACATATGACTATATAAAAGTATATCTGCTTGAATTTAAAAGCATATGTGGCCATATGGAACTATAAGTTACTATATGCAATTACATAAAATAATATATGGTTATATCAAAACTTTTTTACTCGGGAAGTTGTGTTTTCGACTTAACTATATCCGTTAACTCAGAAAAAAAACTCAAAGTACATAAAATCGCGTTTGAGACTAAAACTAACACATTACTTTTCGTATGCACGTTAACTTGCAACAAATAACCAGAGCAGCGACTTTCATGCAAATGCATGTTTGTAGTCATTTATCCTAAAATAATTTAAACCAAATACTTTTTGGAATCAAAGAATTTGCAAAATGGCATCGATTTGTTGTTGCATATTTTGCTTTTAAGTGCATATTTTTTGCATATTATTCATTAAATTGTATATTTTCTTCACAGTTGTTTTTAACTAAGAGTAAGATTTAATGAAAAATAAAGAAAAAGAAGAATTTGCAAACCTTAACGCAGCACTTAACTAGAAGGAAAACATCAAGTTGTCATCTACTTAGACATTTATATTGGATTTAATTTTTAACCAAACGCTCGAATATATACATATGTATATCGAATATGATTTTTAAAAATCGATAAATTTAAAGTGCATTTTTTGGTTTTAAGCGTTTATTTTTGGATTTTAAGTGCATATTTTTGGATTTTTAGTGCATATTTCCATTTATATATTTTCCATTTTTAAGTGCATGAAAGTCGCTGCCCTGCTAAGAACCATCTAAGATTTAAAAACCCACAAAAATTTTAATTTTATTTGTTTATTTCGTATTTGGAATAAAAATGAATGAATTTGATTTTACTGCCGCAATTTACATTTTTTATCATTTCCCGGTGAAAAATGCTCATATACGCTCAAACATGTGCATATATGGTTTATGTATGGACACATATGAACAGATATGGATTTTTTATGAACATATATGGATTTTATATGAACATATATGGAAGTATATGTGATTCCATATATGGAAAAAATTTCATATACAGACATATATGGAAGCATCTGTTATTTCATATATGGAAATGGCACTCATATATGGACAAATATGAAAGTAGATGTTATTCAATTTATGCAAAAGGGACTTGTATATGAACATATTTCGAAGAATACATTTTTCCATATATGTAAAAGGAACTCATATTTGGATAAATATGGAATTATATTTAATGCCATGAATAAAAAAGCAACATATGTAGCGCCTAATTTGAATGTCATACATAAATTTATATCTATCGTACAACCTTATAATAAAGGACAGCAACGTTCGCATGTATTCGCATATATTTAATTAATATATATGTTCATATATGTCCATATATGAACATATACATTTATTAAATATATACCCGGTGAAAAATGTCCATATATGAACATTTATGGTTCAACCATATATGTATGGATCCGAAAAATGAGGTAACACCTAAGTATATGTTCATATATGGACATATATGGACATATATGAACATATACATTTATTAAATATATGCAAATACATGCGAACGTTGCTGTCCTTTATTATAAGGTTGTACGATAGATATAAATTTATGTATGACATTCAAATTAGGCGCTACATATGTACCTTTTTTATTCATGGCATTAAATATAATTTCAAATTTATCCAAATATGAGTTCCTCTTACACATATGGAAAAATTTATTCTTCCAAATATGTTCATATACAAGTCACTTTTGAATAAATTGAATAACATATACTTCCATATTTGTCCATATATGAGTGCCTTTTCCATACATGAAATAGCAGATGCCTCCATATATGTCTGTATATGAAATCTTTTTCCATATATGGAATCACATATACTTCCATATATGTCCATATAAAATCCATATATGTTTATAAAAATCCATATTTGTTCATATGTGTCCATACATAAACCATATATGAACATATTTGAGGGTATATGAGCATTTTTCACTGGGCAGACATTAATGGAGGCATCTGCTATGTCATTTATGGAAAAGGCACTCATATATGGACAAATATGGATGTATGTATATGTTATTTAATTTATGCACAAGTGACTTGTATATGAAAATAGTAGTTCTGCAATATATATATTTTAGCTTGGAATTTGAAAGAATTGTGATTTTAGAGAAAATTAAATAACTTCCCAAAAAAATATTTGTGGATTTCATAATTAAATAAGTCCCCAAATAAAATACGAAATAATTCCCCGAAAAAAAACGAAATAACTCCCCAATTACCGAATAAAATATGGAAATTAATTTCAAATCGTAAAGTAAACGTATCTGTAATCAATTCAGTATGTTAAAATAATATCTCAGTGTAGAAACGGTAATGACATATCATTATTTTTTGGACTACCAGTAATGACACCCACTTACCTTCTTCATTATTTCAAAACATATAATAATGAGTTACTGAGAATGACTTATTTTTATCATTATTTCAAATAGAAAATAATTTTCTAGATTTTTTTTTAAATTTTTTGTAATCTATTTTTAGACTCGATATTTTTTAAACACTGGTAAGGATATATGTAACTACATATTTTTTGATTTTTTGTATGTTGGCGAGTAAGCTTACTTGTGTGCAGCAGGTCAATTATGTTTTTATCTATTAAATATTACATGTCGATGTAGCTCAGATGGTAGAGCTATTGACTGGCAATCTGTAGACCCAGGTTCGATTCCCGCACCAGCAAATTTTATTTAAAAAAAAATACAATAAAAAATATTTTTTTTATATAATTTATTTTGTTGAAAATCTATTTTTAGACTCATTATTTTTGTCAGTACTGGTAAGCACATAGGTAACGATATATTTTTTGATTTTTCGTACTGGTGTGTAACCATAACTCATTATTTTTCGCGACATCGCCACCCAGTGTAGAAACGGTAATGACATATCATTATTTTTTGGACTACCAGTAATGACACCCACTTACCTTCTGTATTATTTTAAAACATATAATAATGAGTTACTGATAATGACTTATTTTTATCATTATTTCAAATAGAAAATAATTTTTTAGAATTTTTTGAAAATTTTTTGAAATCTATTTTTAGACTCAATATTTTTTAAATACTGGTAAGGATATATATAACCACATATTTTTTGATTTTTTGTATGTTGGCGAGTAAGCTTACTTGTGTGCAGCAGGTCAATTATGTTTTTATCTATTAAATATTACATGTCGATATAGTTTAGATGGTAGCTGTTGACTGGCAATCTGTAGACCCAGGTTCGATTCCCGCACCAGCAAATTTTATTTAAAAAAAAAATACAATAAAAAATATTTTTTTTTATATAATTTATTTTTTAGAAAATCTATTTTTAGACTCATTATTTTTGTCAGTACTGGTAAGCACATAGGTAACGATATATTTTTTGATTTTTCGTATGGTGTGTAACGACAACTCATTATTTTTCGCGACATCGCCATATAAAGGTAATAAGAAATGTAATAACAAAAGTATCTAGTTACCATTACCAAGTATGTAGTTACATAACCACATATCTGGTAATTATTTTCTACACTGGGCATATAAAGGTAATAAGAAATGAAATAACAAAAGTAACTAGTTACCATTACCAAGTATGTAGGTACATAACCACATATCTGGTAATGATTTTCTACACTGGGATAGCAAATATTTTTGTCTTTTTTCTATGCATTGAAACTGTTGTCAAGTAAAATCGTAAAAAAGTTATATTGGAAATAGAAATTTTCTATTTTATTACTTCTATGCAAATTACTTAATTCTATGCAAAAGAAAAAGATAAAAATAAATATTTTTATACTCTTTTTATTTATTATAAGAGTGCTTTGTAATTTGGGCTTGAGGATTTCTATAACTGAGCAACTAAGGAATTTTTTTTCGTATAATACATATTTTACGTACATAAAAGACGATTATAAAAAATAAAATTCTTATTAAATCAATGAAGAAATTCATAGTTTAAGTGATAATGTGCTATCGTTGTAAAACAGGATGATTTTTGAAATTTAATCCATAGAAAGTTGTCAAATTTGCGACAAATGCTAATTTACTACTTAAAATAGCATGAACTGTGAATACCATCAATATTTTCATTGAAATCTAATTTCTAACAGAAATAACTAGTTAATTCGCACATCATAAAAATCAATTTTAATTCGCGAATGAAATATAATTCACTCGAATCAAAAAATTCAAGATTTATTGTAATTCGCGAATCAAAATCATTTCTTACCGATTCTTTTTTAGAAATTGAATTATTTGATTAAGTTAATTTTTTCAAGGTATGTTGTAAAAACTTAAAAAAAGCCAAAATAACGAACTGAATCTAAAAAATCTTATAATTCCACTAAACCAATATAAAAATTTTTAAATTTATTTTTTTTTTCCTTTTAAATACTCTCCCACTCAATTCTGAAATATTACGCAATATTCTGAAAAATATGGTTCCTAAAATAAGACAATAAAAACTCAAAAATGTTAATTTTCAGTGAGCGATGAAGGTAGAAAAATATTCTAACTAAATACATGGAGATGAAGAAAAATGTTTACTTATGTTAAAACGAGTAAAAATGTTAAAGTCGTGCATGCCGACTATATGATACCCTACACCAGTCTGGTTGAAAGCCAACTAATGTTTGGATCCGAAATTCAAAAACTCGTAGGTTGAAATGGACTTGTGTCAAAATTTCTTTATAAAATGATAAAAAAAAACTGCAAAGCGCTGAGAAATTTTGATTTTACCTAATTTTAGGTGTATTTAAGAATAAATCGGAAATATAGTCCGTATGGGCGATAGGTCCACAAATTTAAACCGATCCTATCTCGTCCTTCGGGCATGTGACTCAGAGTACCAAATTTCATTAAAACTCTATTTACGACCTGCATCATTCGAAAAAGCGAATTTTGGGGGGACCTGTATATAGACATGGACAGATTTTAACCAAAACCAATATGCTTCGCTATCTTGGTAGTATCATTAGTATTATTTTCGCTACCTTGGTAGTATTATTGATAAACAGGGTGGATCTAGTACTGATATTTTAGATCGGGTAAAGAAAGGACGACAGGCGTTCGGAAGGCTAAACAAAGTTTGGTAGTCTTCAAGCCCTTCAATAAGAACAAAGCTGAATATTTTTAACTCAAACGTTAAATCTGTTCTCCTCCTATTCTGGCCCAATACAATTTCCAACGTTCATCTATGGGAAAAAACGAATCAGATTCTAATTCAAACTGAGATATGAAAGCGCAAATGGAAATGGATAGGTCACGCTCTTCGTAAAAGCGATAATGATGTTGCCAAGCAGGCTCTTGAATGGAATCCACAGGGAATTAGGCGTTCCACATATGGAAACGACAAATCCAAGAAGACCCAACTGCTATTAATAGATCCGAATAAAAAATCTTGTTACGGCCCTATGTTCTTTATAGGAATAGCAGGTACAAAAAATAATAATAAAAATAGGCTTCGCCCTGGCCCGACATAAGTTGGTACACCAAATTCCATATAGACAGATGGACGGACATCGTTAAATCTAAACAAAAAGTGATTATTGGTCGATCGGTATACTAAAAGGTCTAGGTCCAATGTTTTTCGGTGTTACAAACATCAGTACAAACTTGTTTAAAGTCAGCGAAAAAGATTACTGGCTCAGCAAAATTGTAGTCAGGAGGTTGCTAGCAGAAAATTGCTAATGACAGCAAAATCGTTTTGCTGAAAGTCAGCGAGCTAATTTTCAGCAAAAAAAAAAATAGTAAAATCAGCAAAAGTGCTAACACTTAGTCGAATTCAAATGAAAAACTCCTTGCTAAAATCAAAATAAAACTTTTTGGCATTGTATATAAATGCTGTAGATATTAAAAAATAAAAACACAAAGGGAAATAAAATATCGCTTTTGTACCATTAGGAAACACAAAAAATTTCCCAATTTATTTATCAGCAAAATTTTGGAAACAAAATAAATTAGTAAAACATTAACTCGAAATTAGTTCAGTGTTGAAAAAATATAACTAAAACTTTTGCTGAAAAAAACTACAATATTTCAGGAAAAAATTGCTGAAAAGTAGTACACTTTATATCGAAGACAATTTACTATTTTTTTTACTAACTTATGTGTATGAGTGTAATGTTAAATTACAGACGTATTATTTGTAGAATAAGTTTTCCCGAGTTGGTAAACATTGTTTTTAGAAAAGCGACACTCACAAAATTCTTCCCATTAGTTAATGAGTTGCTTTTTTTGGAAAGCGGTTAGAGTGGAGATGAAAGGTGGTGAAATATGAAGAGTTAAATATATGGCAGCTCTGTAATTGGGCGAAAAGTTAAATTATAGAATAGTTATTGCGCGTTTTCTGATAGTGAGTTGGCGAACTTGTTGAAACTATTTAGTTTATAGGCTTGTTATATTATTTTACTTCGGTGAGGTTACGTGCTATGAGAATACATCGGACGCGCTAAAGGGCGGATTATGGGACCGTAAACGTAAATGTGATGTAACTGTAACGTGCCGTAGCTAAAAAGTACACTTATAGAATACCGTAAACGACATTACTATTTAGCATCTATTTCATGTGGTTTTTTATTTTATTCTAAATTTTTCCATTTATTTCATATTTTTTATTTCTCCGACTAAAATCATTCAGCTGTTTCTGATTTCAACAGAATGATCCGGCAAGTCGTTTACATTTACGCGTTAATAACCATTTGTATACACTTCTTCTTGTGGTTACGAAACAGCTGATTCGTTACAGTTACGTTTACTGTTACACAAAAAACGCCAACCACAACGACAGAAATGTAATAAAAATACGATGTTTACATCACATACGACACACAGTGGTGTTAAATAAAAAAAGTGGTAATACTCGTAAGTATGGAACTTCTTAAGTACTGAATGTATTTGTCTGAAAATTTAAATCATTGTAGAGGAGCAGCCAAGTTTTCAGAAGTTCCATGTGTGACATCACACGAATCGCCATAACATTTTCCCCAGTTATCGAAATAACAGGATACCTCAGAATTTAAAACAGTGGACTTAAGGCTTCATTAGTCTGGTAGTATCGTAAAGTATCGTGTCAGCTGTTTACTTTTAACTAGTGATAATATACACAACTACTTAGTTTGGAAGTAGATTTGACGTTTTTTTTTCACTTTACTACCAAACTAATTTGGGCTTTATGCCATTTTTAAAATAATTAGTTGCAATATATTTTTTTTATAGAATTACCATTTTTTTTTTTTTTTTTTGGCTATGTGCTGTTTATTGTCAACACAGAATTTGATTAATTCAAAACAAAACAAAATTAAATTTAAATGATCATTCAGTCATATACGAGTATGATTGAATAGTTTGTCGTAGTTATTTTGTCATTTAATAGGATTATTATTATTTTTTTTGTACTTGAACGAATCTGGTTAACGAATCCGTATGTTTAATATAGTTGACAGTTGTTGGCAACTTAGTTTAATAGTGAAAAACTACCATTATTAACACTATAACGACATAGTACGCAGATTTGAAAAGATTACTACGCTATTTAATAAAACTTGATCTTAAGACGAACAATTTTCTAATAACAAATATATACTTATTTATTATAATGACCTCAATTAACAAGTTCACATTTTTCAAAAATTTATAACTTAAAACACATGGTTGCATGTAAAAATTGAAATCTACACAAATAATACAAGCAAATTGTAGGAAAATAATAAATTTAAAAATTTAACATAACAAATTGCAACAATAACATGGTGATAAAAACAAAAACAAGAAACAAATATGTATGAACAAAATCTGGGAGGTGTGTCCATACTAATAGTCAATCATACAGAACAACCTGCCACCATTTACAGTAGTGGCGGTAGAGATTAAAACTAACATTTAAATTATAATTAATAATTGTAATTTATATTCGAATTTATTGTTGCAGAAAATGTCTTAAAACTTTATCAATCTCCTTTCCTAAATTTTAGTGGCGAAGAGATGTGCAAATGCTGCGTGAATTGCATGTCAAAGTTTATCGCTTCTCAATATCATGGACACGCATAATGCCCAATGGTCATATGAATCATGTCAGTACGAAGGGAATCAAATACTATAGTAATCTAATTGATGAACTGTTACATTATAATATCACACCGATGGTGACAATGTATCACTGGGAATTGCCACAACGCTTACAGGAGTTGGGTGGTTGGACTAATGCAGAAATAATACCACTATTTAAGGACTATGCACGCTTGCTATTGGAAATGTTTGGAGATCGTGTAAAAATTTGGACTACTATTAATGAGCCATGGCATGTGTGCGAACATGGCTACGGTGTTGATTATATGGCGCCATCTTATAATTATCCCGGAATTCCGGCTTATTTATGTGGTCATAATATACTTAAGGCCCATGCCGAAGTTGTACATATGTATCGGGATGAGTATAAGAAGTCCCAAAAGGGACGCATCGGTATAACCGTAGACGTTTCATGGCCAGAACCCAAAACAAATTCAATAGATGATCGTGAAGCTTCAGAAAGAGCTATGCAATTCTATGTAAGTTCTTTTTAGTGCAGGGTGCTTTAGAAAGAGATATTAATTTAAATTTTTAATAAAAAGAACATATTGGTTTGCCTATATTTAATATAAGGCGAATGATATCTCTTAATTAAAATTAAATCGATATCATTTAGTAAATATTCTTATATTTATTTACAATTTCATCAAGTTTGTGAACACGTCTATTACTTAAACTAACCGACCAAACAATTGTTTTATAGGTAGGTTGGTTTGCTCATCCCATATTTTCACATCATGGCAATTATCCCGATGTTATGATTGAGAGAATAAGAAACCTCAGCAAAGAACAGGGTTTCACACGTTCTCGCCTGCCGGAATTCACCAACGATGAGATTCAACGTATACGTGGTACATCCGATTTCTTTGGCATTAATTCATATACAACAAATTTGGTAACAAAAAATGATCACAACAACACAGCACAATTTCCAGTGCCATCATTTAATCATGATATGGGCGTAGTAGAAACGCAAGATCCTAATTGGACTGGTTCGGGATCTGTATGGCTAAAGGTAAGCAGTATTAATTTACTCCTCGATATCTGTCCGGCCTTTTGCCTTTAATTTCTTTTAATAATTTCAAACATGTAATTACCCCACATACTAAACTAATTTGCATAAGTATGTGGTAATGAATTGAAAATGATTTGATTATTACTCGCATTTTGCCACGGGCACCTGTTGTTTTAAAATTGAAAGTGTAAAAAATACCTCCCAAAGTTATAAATATTTATTGAAAAGATAACAATATTAATGGTGATAATTTAAAAATATGTTGTTAGATCATGTACTGACCAGGTGCTGGAATTTGCGTGGGCGAAAAAAAAAACAAAAAGCAAACCTGTCCAATTTACAATATTAGTAATTTAGTTTTTTTTCTCAAATTACAACTGTATTGTGTTACTACATATATAAGGATTTTGTTTATGCTTCTTTTTGGTGACTGTTACACCTTCAATACATAGATACATAGATGTGGGTGGATTAATGAGGGGGACACAAATTTCCAAAAAAATTATATTTCCTAAGTTATGTTTTCACAATATCAAGTTTATTTTCATATAAACGGAATTAATCAATGAATTTTTGTTTTTCTGTTTGCCCCTACGTGCAAGGTAAAAATCAACAAAAACAAAATTTTTGGCGAAGTCGATGAAACTTTGAATGTCGGTGAAACATCCCAAAAAAAACCACCATAAAAAAATTAAAAATCGTTAAAATTGCGTTTTAATTTTTTTTTAATCTTGAACTGTTATTTAGTGTACAATTAAGAAAACAAACTAAAAATTTAACTTCGAAAACATCTGGACGTATTGAGAAATGTCAGTCGGCGAAACATATAATCACTACAACGCCTTTCTAACATTTCGATACTTTTTTTTATAGAATGATTTATCTTTGGCCTCAAAATAGGTCTGAAAACAGGTAAAAATAGCTCAGAGCCAAATCTGGCGAATACGGTGGCTGCCAACGATCTGTGACACGGCGCATTGTCTTCTTTATATGGGGCCGTTTTTTGCGATTTCCTCCTTCAAATGCACCAATTGGGCCATGTAGCCATCGCTATTGATGGTCTGGCCTTTTTCAAGGTAATCAATGTACAAAATTCCAGCCGCATCTCAAAATACTGATGCCATAACTTTACCAGCTGACTGTTGCGTGTTTGGCTTCTTCGGGCCAGGTTCGCCAGTTGCTGCCTATTTAGCTGACTGCCGATTAGACTCTGAAGTGAAGTTACAGATCCAAGTTTTGTCCATTATTACATAACGACACACAGAATCATCGACACGTTGTTGACACGCGGCACCCATTTCGAAAACAGTTTTCTCATGAACAAACGTTCATGCAAAATAATGCCAACACGTTTCTTCGATATCTTTAAGGTATCAGCTATCTCCTGCAACTTCACTTTACGGTCTGCCAAAACGATTTTGTGAACTCTTTTGATGTTTTCCGGTATCACCACCTCGTTTGGGCGACCAGAGCGTTTGGCGTCATCGGTGTTTGTACGATCACGTTTAAAGTCAGCAAACCACTTTTCTACCATTTGTCTCGATGGAGCAGAATCCGAATAACAATTATCAAGCCAAGCTTTGGCTTGAACGGTGTTTTTTCCCATTAAAAAGCGATGATAAATCAACACATGAAATTGCTTTGAATCCATTGTCAAACTACTGATTTTTCAGCCTGTCTTTTATATGGAAAATTAGTAAAAAAAAAGTATGCCAATTTTGCATCATATAACGGACATTCTACCTAAATTTTCACCTTTTCATGTTTTTTTTTTACAAAATGCTAATAAAAAAATAAAAAGAAAATAAACAGAAATACCGCAAAGCTTTTATAAAAATGCATTCCAATAAAGTATACACCATATACGTAAACATGAAAAAAAATTGTCGAATATTAGCCCTTGTTTATGTATTACGAAAATACTCTAAACGAAAGCAAAGTAACGAAAATTTGTTTTTGTTTCCCATGTATTTTTGACGAAAGTGATTGTCAATTTCTTTCGTTTAGACTATTTTCGTAATAGATAAACAGGCACTTAAATTTTATCCTGAGATGTCTGTTTTGAGTGCATTAGTTTGACTTCATGGAATACATTACATAAACATTTTATACATCTTTGAATAGATAAGCAAGTCTTTTTTATGGTTTGTGGTTTAAAATTAAAGAAATTGATCTAAGTGTTGTGACTTTTTTGCCACATTCAAAAATATTAAATTTTATTCAAAAATTCATAATTTTCGCCCAATACTGGGCGTAGGTGCATGTTTAAACATGTTCTAAATTGCATTTCTCAAGCTTATTCTTTTAAAATATGTTAAAAAATATTAAAAAAAAATGTTTTAAAAACTTGGAGATAAAAGTGAATGAAGTAACCGCCCTTTCTGCAAAGAAATGCCATTTTCAGGACACACTTAAAAGTTTTGAATTTCGAAACCTATTACTGCTAAACGGCCTGAGAGAATTGAAAATAGTTTTCATTCTGAAATTTAGAAAGGTCATGGCAATGACAAAACAAAATTTCAAAATTTTTTTTCTGATACTGAAAAATTTATTGGCAAAAAACAAAAAAAAAAATCAAGGTAAAAAATGAAGATTTCAAAATACTTAAAGCTACGTTCACAATGGCAGAGTGAATCCACTCTGTAGCTTAGCAAAAAATGTTAACTGTTCAAAATACGAAGTGGAGTACTGTCACATTTTATTTGTCAATAAAATTAAAAAAAAAAAAAATATCAAAAAAATATCTACAAATATATCTTAAAATATTTATAAAAAATACAACAATAAAATTAAAAATGATCAGAAAACAGTTTGTGGTTAGCCAATACATTGCAATAATGCATTCTGTTCTAGAGAAAACTAAAAGATCCAAGCAAGAAAAGAAGAGAAAAATGTGGGTACGACAAATTTTTGTAAGGCGAGAGGAATTAGGATTCGGTGCGAATCTAATGAATGAGATACTTTTAGACGACCAGGAAAGCTTTTACAATTTCTCACGTATGACAAAATCGCAGTTTGTGCAATTGCTTAATTTGCTCGGCCCATCTTTATCTAAAAACTCTATTAGAAAACCGATAAATGAAAAAGACAGATTATTAATAACATTAAGGTGATGTTCATATACTAAGGTGTGCCTTATATTACGTTTGTCGATTCTTCTATAGTAAACTTTCTAGCTTTTCTCCATTTGGTCTAAAATGTAAAAATTATTTTCTTTTCTGATTTTGGAAAACGCCACCCACAACGAATCATGTCCAAAGTTCCCAATTAGCAATTAGTAATTAAAGGTACACCTAAGTTTACAAAGGAACGTTATGTTCCTATGATATTAAATAATACAATTATTAAAATATTAAAAAGTACAATTTTTAGATTCTTAGCAACTGGAATGAGCTACTCTAGTTTATCCTATGATTTTCGAATTGGAAAATCTACTGTTCACAATATTGTAGTCGAAACAACGAAATCCATTTGGTCGTGTTTGCACGAAGTTTTTATTCCAAAACCAACAAAAGCGCAAATGAAAGATATATCCCACTCTTTTTGGCTAAAAACTGGTATGCCGAATGTTTTTGGAGCTATAGATGGGAAGCATTGCGTTATTCAAGCCCCTTACCATAGTGGTACGTTATATCGGAATTATAAAAAAACATTTTCAATTGTTTTGCTTGCCGTATGTGATGCTGATTACAAATATACTTACGTGAATATTGGTGCATATGGTTCTGAATCTGATGGTAAGAATTTGACATTAGATAATGACTTTTTGTTAAACTTGTTGCGTTATCCCATTTCGTGGTTTCCATATGAGTAATGCTAAGAATTAGCAAAACCCTTTTTCATTTTAATACATACAAAAATAAAAAACGATCACAGCGTACTAACTACAAATATATTCTTACAGAGGGATTATATGCTTCATACTTGGGATTTTTCGTTGGCAAATAACATTTTATTTGCATTATGTTGTGTTGACATCTGCATCTACATACTGAGGTTTTAATATTTACCACTATAGTTATGTGTGCTTAATTCAAAATTTAACGTATACTTGGGACTACAGTAGTTAATTGAATAGACCGATTGACATTATTTGATGGCAATGGTAATAATTTTTTGACATTATAATTGTTTCAATCAATATCAGTGAAATTTTTTTCAATTGGGAATGATCAATGCCAGTACATTAAATGACCAATTTTAATTGCTGAAAATGAAACTGTTTACAAGCAATATTGTTTTGATAAAATAGTAATTTGAGAATATTCAATAATGGCTTCATTATTATTATAAATATTCGCTATTTCATCAATTATATACAAGGTTGGTAACCGATACCTTTATAATACCATTATCCGTTTCAAAACCCTTTCAAGTTGATAACCGATACCAATACCGAAACTCTTACATGGGGTTTCTAGAAGACGTTCGTTGTCACACGAATGAGTGACTACATGTATTTTGTCTTTGTATTACATGTATTTTGTTATTGTATTTTCGTTCGTGTGAAGCAAAACGTCATCTAGAAACACCACCATAATTTAAAAAAAATGCCGATATTCCAAAACCTTTTCCCTTAATGCCGGTTTCTAATGAAATAATTTTTTGTACCTTTTTCGCAAGAAAATATAAGTTTTTTATACAAAATTTAAAATTATTTAAACTCTATCTGTGTTTTTTTATAAAAAATCTTATTGCTAGCAGGCGTATTGCTATTATTTTTTTAATTTGCTTTAGCAATATTGTGCTTTTTTACAACACATAATGTGCGCTCCCGTTCGTTACCGCGGGTACCCGCGGGAACCCAAACAACAACAATTTACACGAAATTTTGAGTACGGGAACGCCTTTGGGCTAGTTTGTGTAACTTCGGTAAAGTACGGGAACAGACATATAATTTATTGTGAAAACACAATTCTTCAATAATACCGGTTCGTACCGGTATTGATGTTTAGGTATCGGTAATAGCAATACCGATACAAAGGAAATACCGTTACCGATACCAATACCGAAACAAATAAAATTTCGATACCAATACCGTTATTCGTTTCGGTTGCCAACCTTGATTACATATTTCTGGAAGCTGATCCATGAACCAGCGGTCAAACAAGACTGAATAGTGTATACTTGATAAAACTTGAAAAAAATACCGAATATTTTTGAAGCCAGCACTTATATTTTAAAATTTTATTTCAATTTTAACTTTTTTTCAAAAAAAGAATTCTTATGCACAATGCTTTTTTGTTCAATTATAATTAATTGGGTTAGACATTAGTGTCATTTCATTGACGTTGATTTAATCAATGCCAATTTCAAAAAATTCCATTTGCATTGAAATTGGAATGAAATTTTTTACAATTGGCATTGATAGTAATGCCAATTAAATTTCATTGTCAGTGAATAATCCCCAAGTATGATTGAATTTCTGAATTTTTTACGACGATTAAAATCTTGGGTTTGCGGGGCAGCTCTTTCTAAATTTGAGTTACCTTAACTCCTGTTTCGCTACATAACTATCAAGTTCTGTGCCGAAAGTGAGCCGGATAGGATGAGGGGGTTGCCACTTTCCATACCACTAAGAATTTTTAATTGCTTTACATTGGCTCAAGTTGGACTTATTTTATCAAATTTTTTTGAAGAACATTTCTCAGCAACGTGCCAAATTTGGGTGGGATTGGAAATGGGGCGTGTCACCTTCAATATAAAATAATTGTGGGCGCTGTGGTGTAATGGTTAGCGCGTTGGAATGTTACACGTGAGATTGCGGGTTCGAGCCCCAACCAAGGCAACATCAATTTATGAAAAGTAGTAATACATATGTATGAGTTTTTTCTATCCCTCATACATATCGCAGCGTCCTCCTTCGGTGGTCCCATAGCACTTAACCCCACCGAAGTAAAATAATATAACAGGGCTATGAACTAAAAAGTTTCAACAAAGTTCGCCAACTTACCATCAGATGGCGCGCAACAACTGTTCTAAAATTCAACATCTCGCGCAATTACAGTGTTGCCATATTAGAAGCCCTTTATCTTCCACCACCTTTCACTTCTAATCTATCCCCTTTCCAAAGGAAGCAACACGTTAATTAATAGGAAAATTTCCTGAGTGTTGCTTCTCTTAAAAAAAAAAAAAAAATTAGTTTCTTCGGTCCCTATTTAAGGTAAATAGAGATCGAAGTGACGAAAGTTAGGTTGTTCACAAGGGGTGTGCTATCTGCTGTATCGTTCTAACAAATAATAGGGGTTTTTCATTTATTTTTATCGGGATATACATACATTAGGGTGGCCGATTTGTAAGGACAAAAATTTGTCGATATTGTGCCATCGATTTTGAGGAAAAAAAGTTCCACTACGAGGAAAAAAGTTCCACTACGACATATCAAAAAAATCAATTTCATTTTGAAACAACTAATGAAGTTGTAAACAATATGTCTGTTCCCGTACTTTACCGAAGTTATCCAAAATAGCCCAAAGGCGTTCCCGTACTCAACATTGCGTGTAAATTTTTGCTGTTTGGCCTGTTTTGGGTTCCCGCGGATACCCGCGGTAACGTACGGGAACACACATAATATAACATTTTTCCATGTGTTAGCACGCTCAATCATAGGACACTAAACATACGTGTTTTGTTAGGACGATACAACGATACAACAAATAGCACAGACCTTGGGAATAACCTTAATGTTTATTAACAAAATTTCTGTCCCCGAAGTGGGCAGGATACGAGAGGGGATATGACAAATTTGTTGGAAAGTGCCTTTTAAAATTTTGCTTATATAAGTACGTTTAACAGATGACAGAATTAAAATTTGTCACCGAACTTTATTTGAAGAAGGATAATATTAAAACGCAATTGAAAAAACGGAGTATTGAAAATATTTCATTACTCTATTTCAGGTGGAGTTTTACGACGGAGCGAATTTGGTCAAGCATTACTAAACAATGAGCTAGATTTACCAGAAGACGAAAACTTGCCAAATTCAACTTTAAAATTTCCATTTTATTTAGTTGGTGATGAAGCGTTTCCGTTGAAACCTCATTTAATGCGTCCATATGGAGGTCGAGATCTTACAGAAGAAAAAGAAGTATTTAATAAAAGCTTATCTTCTTCTCGTCGTTATATTGAAAACTCATTCGCCATATTGGTCGCAAAATTTCGAATTTATCATACGCTCATTTTGGCTTCTCCTGAATTGGCAAATTCCATAGTAAAAAGCACGGTTGTACTGCATAATTTTATACGGTCTACAAAATCCAATAGAGATGCAGCACTTGATGAAAGAGAATTACGAGGTGTATCAAACTTAGGAGGTTTGAGGCCTTTAAATGAAACCTCAAATAGATTCAACAATTCAACAGCTGAAGCACTTCATTTAAGAGACCAATTATGTGGTTATATAAATTCTTTACAGCATGAGTAAAAATAATCAAAATATTATTATCATTACAAACCTAACAAAATAAAACTAATTAAATAATTTTAAAATGTGCTTTAATTAGTTATAATTTAGGCAAAAAAAATGTATTAATTCCCTGAAACTGCCAGTTTTCTGTTTGCAAGAACATACACTCATAGAAATAAATCTGTAAAAATAGCAGATAAAGCAACTAAAAATTAGTTAAAAATAATGATACAGAAAAAACTGTTAAATTAACAAATTTTTTTGCTAAATACTAGTAAAATAAGAACAGCAAAAATAAAACTGTTAAATTTACAGAATTTAAGTTATGTTTAAGTTAACTTTTAGTTAATTGAAAATGCCAAATTGTATTGTAAAATCTGCAGAAAATTTTGCTGAATATTAGTAGATTAAAAATAGTAAAAACAAACTGTTATATCGACAAAATTTTTGTTATTTTTTTAAGCCAAATTTGTTTGAATGCAAATAGCAGTCTATCCTGTAGAATTAACCGAAATATTTGCTAAAAAAAATTGTAAACTGCTGTTTTCAAAAGGCTAGATTTTTATTTGCATTAAAAAAAAATCGAAAAAGAAAACTTAGAAAATTTAAAATTTTTTCGTGATTTTTTGGGCTACTAATTATTTAGCAAAATTTTTTGCTGACTTTAGCAGGTTAATTTATTATTTTCTATTAACAAAAAGTTAACTCAAATACAACTAAAATTCTGTAAATTTAACAGTTTTATTTTTGCTGTTCCTATCTTAGTAATATGTAGCAAAAATAATCTGCTAATTTAGCAGTTTTTTCTGCAACATAATTTTTAACTAATTTATAGTAGTTTTAACTACTGTAGTGTATTTCATTTAATTAATAAAATTTAAAGTGGAGTTTTATTGATTATGAAGCACTGAATCAATATGCGCTTCCCTAGATTATTGTATCAATATGTTTACTCAAAAAGCGAATAATTTTTGGTGTTTTAATGTCATGCTTTTTTATTAAATGGTCGATGTAAATACATTTTAAATATTACTATATCTGTATTTCATTGCTATGTCTAGTAGTTCTTTTTCTAGCATTTTGCATGCTATTTCATCCTGTTGTTTCAGCGTCTCTTTTAAAAATTCAAGAACACCATCAAACGGATTCTCATCACCGTTTAAAGCACTGATAAGTTGCTGAGTATTTGCATTTATTACTTCCTCTAAACTCTTCTCAGATGTCTTAGTTTTTACAGGTTTTGGTCTTTCCAGTGACGGTGAAGGTAATACTGAAGTTGATGTTGTAGAATCATCTTGACAAATATCTACACTTTTGATATGATATTCTTCTAAATACTCAGAATTAAGTTCTGGCTCATTAGTATGCAGCCATTCAGCAGAACTGTTGACACTGTAATGTAAGAAAACTATTGTCGGTGAAATGCGCTAAAAATTTTAATATACATATGTGTAGAAAAAAGAGGAAGAATTAGTTAATTCTAAATACCTTCTTGATTTCATAGCTGTATTTAAGAAATCTAAATGTTTTTTGAAAATCCAATGTGATCCTTTGGAATATCCAGCTCCACTACGGGATGCACTTTCTTCTTTTTGCATCTCTCGTCGATACTTCTCTCGAAGTTTTCTAAAATATTTGTAAGCTTCTTCTCCTGTTAAAAATAAAAGTTAAAAACCATTAAATCTTTATAATTTTACTTACCGGTTATTCCAAATTTGGATCGAATTTCCTTCCATAGTTTGTTACGACGATACACGTCTTTATATCCCTTGGATATTATGTTCCAAAGAATATCTTCTCCTTGCACAATTTCAATAAATTTGTACGTGTTTTCGGTATCCATTTTTTTATTTTATAATTTAATTTTAAAAATACTGACAAAAATTGTCATAATAATTTTAACATTTGTCATGTAAAAAACTAACAGAGCAATGTTAACTCTAGAGTAAAAAAATCTGTACTCTAGAGTCAAACATGTTTGACTTTGGAGTGGATTAAAAAAAGATAGCAAAATACAAAAATGTGTAAGAAAGAAAGAGAAAGAAGTCGAATTTGCTACAGCTTGGAGTACTCCATCATTGTAAACGCACCTTAAAGCATGTTTTTTTCTTTATCTTGTAGCTTACATTACAAACAGTCTTAAATCAGTAAAATCGATTCTTATTTGTAAAAGTTATACGACCCGAGATGATCAATTCTAACACTCTGTAGCACACTCTGTGCTAAAACAGGGTGGCTGCAAGACTAGATTATTTTCAATTTACTAAAAATTAACTTAAATATAACTAAAATTCTGTAAGTTTAACAGTTTTAATTTTGCTTTTCTTATTTTACTAGTATTTAGCAAAAAAATCTGCTAATATCAGCAGTTTTTTCTGCAGCATCATTTTTAACTAATTTTTAATAACTTTTTCTGCTATTTTTACAGATTTATTTCTATGAGTGTAGCTTAAATTTGGTGCATAAATTGCATACTGAACAATATAAACATTTTTGCTGTACACTCAAAAAAGCTTTTCGGAAGAATCTACTGAACATTTTCAGTTACGACAAAGGTATATGTAGCTAAAAATGCGACAAAGATATTTACTATTAAAATAACTAAAAATGTAGTTAATTTTAACGGTTGAAAACAACTAATAAATGCAGCGAACATAAAATCTCACGAAGAGCATTTCAATATAATAAACAAGATAATAATTGAAAGAAATTTCTTATATGGGTGAAATCAAAATATGTGATAAGTTTTTGGGCCAAATTTGTGAGAAGCAAAAAGTGTTAATATTTCGGGCTTTTCTTAATGGAATCAGTAATTTTAGTCATTATAAACCTAATTGCTAAAAATCTCTTCTACAAGTTGTCGCTATTACTTTTTTTGCACAGTTTTAATTTTTTTTTGTGGTAACGGAGTTTACATTTCCGCAAGTAATAGATATAACAAAAAAATTGCGTTCGAAATTATTAGTAATTTATTAGTTTTTCGTATTTGGGTTTTCAACATGCTTTCCAATCAGGGACGTGCGGTGAAGTTTTTAATTGGGTGTTCCCCACAAATATTTGAGAACAGTGCAAATCTATGGTCATAGGAAAATTACACAAGTGCAAAAAGTACAATCATACTTGTATATCAGGGAAAACAATGATAAACGGTAAAAAAAATTAAGAAATTTTAACTTTAATGCTGCGTTCATTTATATTTTTAAATCCCGAGATTTTAATGAAAATCTTGACCGGAATTCTTGACCGTTTACATTTGCACTTTATGACAGTAGCGAGATATTTGACAACCGCATTTTTTTTTTGTAAATAAAGTACCATAAAAAATAACCGTAAATTAAAAATATTACTAAAAACCATTTTATTCATTGGCGGAGTACAATTTACATTATTTTATGTAAAGATCTAACGCCAATTATGTTAGTAAATTCGTTTTTTTGTAAGGACGATTTTTCAATATTTTGATGGAAGAAAGACATGCACGCAGTATTGTATTATATGTAATTCTAAACATTTGTGAGATTTCTTACATATCTTGCGAATTCACGGGATTTCATTTGTATAGGGAATCTCGGGATTTCACATGAGATTTTGGTTAAAATCTAAATTTTAGACGAAATCTCGGGATTTGGATGCAGATGTAAATGCAACTTAAAATCACATTTACCATTCGCCAGAGGAATGATTGTAACAAAAATAAAATACATTCCGCTGGAAGAATATTTCCTTTCGCTTAAGAAAAACAGGGGATCAGTAATTGATTGTTGAGAATATTGTAAATTTTCTAAGTTTTTCTCTGTTTCTAGCGTTTTTTCCGTGTTTGTAACGATTTTTAATAATTTTTAGCGATTTTCCGTTCAAAAAACTTTGTTTATAAATTATATGTTTTACTCTCTCTAATATTTCTTTTTTCATTTCATCAATCCTATATCCATTCAATACAAAATTAAGCAAGTGTCATAGGGGTTTAAATAAGTCTATTCTATTCTTGGTTTCTTCCAATACCAGATCGTTATATGTAGATGGGGTGCCGTTTTTTTGTTCTTCTTTTAATTTATTTTTATTGTTTCGTTTTATTTTTTACCTTAAATTTTTTATGCTTTTTAATTATTTTTAAATTGTCATTATCTATTTTTTTACATTACAAAAAGTACGATTTCTTAATGAAATTTTTAAAATTCAAAACCTGAAATTCATAAAATTCAAAAGCTACTGTTTGAAATTCAAGAAATATCAAATAAAATTTAAAGGTAAAAACCAGAGACTATTAATTACAGAGATAGGAAATCAAAACTTACACTACTCACCGGTAGAGGGCGCTGAAATTTAGTATTACCTGAGCACCTATTTAGTATCAGTTTAGTATCAGCTGAGCCTATATCTTAAAACTCCAAAACTGCTGAAAACTGCCCAAAATAAGGAAAAAGCGAGCGCGGAATATATTCAAATAATAAAATTTGAGATATCCGTTTGTTTTTTTCCTTTGTTGTTTGTTATTACTTAAATTTATATAAAAAAAAGAAAATTATCAATTTTTTGAACAAAGTACCATCTAGTGACAACAATATTTGTATAACTTATTTTTTTGGTGATGCCATACCCCTGGTAAAAACTACTAAATAAAGCCAAAAATATCCAATTGACATTAAAAAAAAATCGAAATAAAAAAGCTCAAAAAATACCAAATTAAATTCAGTTGACATTTATTAATTTCAATTGATATTTTTTATTTCATTTTGTATGTTTTGAATTTAAATTTATATTTTTTAATTTATTTGGTATTTTTGAATTGCAATTGATATTCTTCAATTTCATTTGGTTTTTTGCTTTTTAATTGATATATCTTTTTTAATTTCAATTGGTATTTTTTTAATAGCAAATCGTGTTTTTTTAATTTCGAATTGATATTTTTTTAATATCCCTTTAGAAAAACGTGTAAGACCACACAATGTAATCAATTTCGTGTACTTCACATTGTGCGTACTTACGATATGGGATACTTGTGTATAACAACTGTATATGAAACTAAAAATATTTGAAATTTTTCCAAAATGTTGTCTAACTTACATGCCACTATACTTGTGTGTACTTACGAAGTATATTGGCTTGTGGGCCATTACAATGCGGCCATAACCTGGGTAAAGTAAGCCAGCTTGTGTGTAGGGTTTGAAAGTACTCGGAGATACTTGTGTGTACTTACTAGGATCCCCGAGTGCTTTCAAACTATACACACAAACTGGCTTACTTTACCCAGGGTATGTATGGCCGCATTGTAATGGCACACAAGCCATTATACTTCGTAAGTACACACAAGTATAGTGGCGTGTAAGTTGGACAACATTTTTGAAAAAATTCAAATATTTTTAGTTTCATATACAATTGTTATACACGCACAATGTGAAGTACACGAAATCGATTACATTGGACACATAATGCATTACTTTGTAATGAATACTCCTTACCTTCATCATTATTTTGAATCATAAAGTAATTAGTTACCGAAAATTTATTACATAATGCATTATTTTGTAATGTATAATCCTTACCTTGAGCATTATTTAGAAACACAGAGTAATCAGTTACCTATATTTGATTACATAATGCATTACTTTGTAATGTATACTGCAGACATGTATCATTATTTTGAAACATTAAGTAATGGGCTACCAAATGTTGATTACATAATGCATTATAAATAAATATAAAGTAATTACTACTACAAAGTACATTGTTTTAATATAAAAATTATTTACTTAGATAATTTTTTATTTAAATTGTGTAATTATAGGGTAAATAATTACTATTTCAGTCCTTATAATTATATGCGTAACCAATTATTCTCAGCCTCTTCGTAATCATATGGGTAACCAATTACTTTTTTAATATATTTCTGCAACTAGATAACCCATTACTCCCAATTTTTTTTGTAAGTATACTGGTAACAATGACACATTACCTTGAGGCTCATCGCCTGTAAAATTCATCAGTGAAGTAAGGTGTAAAGTAACCAGTCCAACTCTATGGCGATACATTACTTTACCCATTATTTAGTAATGTGTGGTTTTGCTGGGATTGTTACAAATTTTGTAAAACAGGTGACAATGCGATTATATATATCGCAATATATAACTCAAATGTAATTCATGCATTAGAAATTAGCTGGTTACACGCTTTTTATCATATTTTTTGATATCACCCATATTTTAAATAACTACACTCAAAAAAATAATTTAGTAGAAAAATTAGTAAAACGTCTTGTATATCAAGTGTACTAGTTTTCAGCAATTTTTTTGCTGAAATTCCGTTTTCATCAAAAATTTTAGTTATATTTTTTTAGCACTAAACTAATCTTGAACTAATGTTTTACTAATTTATTTTGCTACAAAAATTGTGCTTATAACCGCATTCAAAGCGTGGACGACAACCAGATAGACAAGATGTAGATGTCGCAGCTTGTCTGGAAACGGAAATGACAAAAAAAGAAAAACAACTCTACACATAAATATTCTATATTTAAATTTTCAGCAAATAAATTAACTAAAGTAAAATTTCGCTACAAGTTTTTTGAGTTTTTTTTCAGTCTACTAATATTAAGCAAAAAGTTTAGTGATTTTAGCAAGGATTTTTTTCATTTGCAGTCGACTAAGTGTTAGCAAAACTTTTGCTGAAGATTACTATTTTTAGGTAAAAATCAGCTCGCTGATTTTCAGCAAACCTTTTGCTGAAATTACCAACTTTTTTTGCAAGAACGCTCCTGACTAAAAATTTGCTGACACAGCAACATTTTTGGCTGACTTTACTGACTTTTTTTTTGAGTGTAGCAAAAATTATCTGTTTACTGGAAAAATTTAGCACATTTAATTCCTTTAATGCAATTAATGTATATCCCGATAAAAATAAATTAAAAAAAACTAATATGCAAGTGCTTGTTACTGACATTTTAGAAAACATTGTTCTCTATTGTTGTTTATACATGAATGGATGTCACTACATTCCTAGATCTGTCACAACAACGGAGTAGTATATGGGAAGATGACAAAGCAAATTGTGGTAAATTTTTTGTTGTTGTTTTTTATTTGATATTTTAAATGTTTAATAACGCTCCTAGACGAGAATAAGAAATTCTCATTGCGTTTGTAATTTAACTTAACAAATATTTCCAGAAATTCTAAAAAGGTCGTCCCCTGACGACTTCCTTAGGCAAGAATGAAGTCCGGATAGGGACATACCTACAATGGATTATTTTAGATAATTTGTTAAATACGTTTGGGATTTTAGCACATTTAATTCCTTTAATGCAATTAATGTATATCCCCATAAAAATAAATTTAAAAAAACTGTTTTGGTGGTTGCTGATTATCGTATAGTTGATTAATTGTTACCAAATGCAGAAGTTTTCGTTAGTTGTTTTTCATTTCAATAATATCATAATTGTTTTGTATATATTTTATAGAAAAACAACTGTAATTACAGTTAAAAACAATAAATCATTACTACACAAACAACTGTCATGTAGAAACTGACAATCTTTTTTGAGTGTGCATTTTAAAAGTGTCCAAAAATAATATAATAACATAAAAAATTTCTGCCTGGTAGAAGTTTGATCCCTTCTTTACTGATCTTGCTCTATAAATAGGGCGACAAAAAATAAATCAGTGGCTTGATTTTTATTTAAAAAGATATCGTTCTGAATACAAGTTCTGATTATGAAAATAAGAACATTTTAAGCTAATATTTGATAGCCTATTTTTTGATATTTTCTTATTTTTGGCATTTTGAAAATATTTTTTCTTTATTAAAAATTAAGCTTTTCTTGTTTTATTCACTTATTTTTTTTGATAAACCAAATTGAACTTTGAAGCTTAATAAAAATAATTATTCTACTGCACCTTTATTGGACTGGCGAATTTTCAAAGAATACGGAACAAATTAAAGACAAATTTTTCTTATATTAAGGATTATAGTAAAAAATGTATGCAATTTAATGGTACAGCCATAGAAATAACCATGTAAAAATAGCAGAACAAATTAGTTAAAAAAGACATTGCAGTAGAAACTGTAGAAATTTTCAGATTTTTGGTAAGATAAGAACAACAAATATAAAGCTGTTAAATTCAGAAAAATTTAGTTTGATTTGGGTTAAATTTTAGTTAATTGTTGATATATACCAACGGTGGGCAAATGCGGCCCTTTGCTAATTTCGAATTTTTTATTTAAAAACATTTTTTTTTAATATTTTATTTCGAAATTTTTTTAAGTTTTTAATTTCGAAAAGTTTTAGATAAAAAATTAGGGCCAATTTTATTGTCGGAACTAAGATCGATTTGAAAATTGCTTACTTTTTATAAATATGAGGTAAATGTTTTTTTCTAATTTTAGCAAATAATTTTTAAATTAAAGTTTACAACAATTTGATTAAAATTTTGTATTGTTTGTTATATTTAAGTTAAATTTAGTTGAATGCTAATAGTAGTCTATCATCAAGAGATATATTTGCTGAAAAAACAATAAACTGTTGATTTCAGAAGGCTAGATTTTTATTCGCATTAAAAAAATATCTAAAATTTTTTTTTTTGAATTTTGATTCAGCAAAATATTTTGCTGATTTTAGCAGGTTGAGTTATTATATTCTATTAAGTAGAATCTAATTCAAATATAACTAAAATTCTATAAATTTAAAAAATTCTTTTTGCTGTTCCTGTCTGACCAATATTTAGCAAAAATAGTCTACAGTTTTTTGGGCAATATATATTTAAACCTTTAATTCCCAGCGGAACATAGGGCCAGGTCATTTTTGGGCAAGGTCATTTTTAACTAAGTTTTAGTAGTATTATTTCAAATTTTTAGACTTTCTATTAGTGTACATTTGTAAATTTAACGGCCAATTTTTAAAGCTTAACGGCTTATTTTACTGTTTCAAGAGTTTTTAACATTGTTTTAGAATAAATTAGAAATTTATTAATTCTACACTCTAATTAAATTCTGTTGAAATTTACCCAACTTATAGTAGGAAACTGAACTCCTACCATAAATTGGGTAAATTTACTCTATGTGCGTAATTGAAAAAAAATACCCACATTGTGTTTAAGTTGGCGCACAAATAATTTGTAATTTTACATTGAAAGTGCGTAAAAATTAAATGAAATTTTTAAATTAGTGTGTTAATTTACTAAATTTGTGTGTAAAAAAGCACGTTTCACGTGTAAATGTACGCATAAAATGCGTAAAAATCCACTAAAATTCGCAAAAATCCACAGAGAGTGCGTAAAAATCCAATAAAATGCATACATTTACAACATTTGTGCTAACTTTAAGCACCATCCAAAATTTTTTCTTAAATAAAATAACAAATTAATTTTTAGTACGTATTTTATTAATAATAATATTCAAGTCATTCTCTCATAATCGTTTATGTCCAAATTAATCGTTTTGGGATCTTAAGGCATTTGTATAAAATTCATATAAAAATTTGTTATAACTATTGAATGGGTGCAATGACTCCTGCTAAACAAAATGCCTTCTTTGAAAGGGAGGCAGTAACCGTCACCAATAACGGGAGAAAACGCAGCGATACGAGAGCAGGAGTCATTGCACCCAGTTGTTTTGCCTAGGCCCTATCTCTCTTACGGCGTTTTCTCCCGTTATTGCTGACGGTTGTTGGTTGACTGCCTCCCTTGCAAAGAAGGCATTTTGTTGAGCAGGAGTCATTGCACCCAGTTGTTCCTACGTAGGCCGTATCTCTCTTACGGCGTTTTCAATTTTGAAATGAGGTTTAGACTACCACCAAAAACAATTTCATGCTTATGTTGCTATTTCCAGACCCTAATGTGTTTGTGGAAATGTTGTAATTCACAAAAAATAATCCGTTTTCGATTTTTCTTTTATAATTTATAATTTTTTTTTTTAATTTTTTTCAATTTGAAATGTCAGAGTATTTATTACTATTATAGGATGGTATATTTACCAACTTTGTGCGTAAAAATTTTATTTAACAAAACACTAGTAATTTTAGGCACAATGTGTTTATTTATAAACACATAATGTCTAAAAATACTTTGTGTGTGTATTATTGTGTATGGAAGTGTGTATGAAAAAAGTTTACGCATTTTTTGTTTATATTTACCGAATTTTCGTAAAATTAAACAAAATTTTACCCATTTTATAGTAGTAAATTTACAAACATTTTTTAGAGTGTAGTTCGAGGCCAATTTCCTTATTACGAATTAACATAATAAGTACTTTTTTCCAAAAACTGCTATTTTTTTCATCAGGATATTCTCCTGACAAATACTTCACAGAGTTTTTGCTTTCAAAAACCTCTACACTTTCAGGAATGAAAATATGATCCTTTCGGGGATTTTCCGGCTCCCCTTCATCAGTTTTCTTTAGAAAGCGGTTGGCATTACTGCAAATTAATGCATCAAAATCTCATATTAAAAGCAAAAATTAAAAACCAACATTTTGATTGTTTTGAATTTTTTTTGCCCTACTTTGACTTTGTTTTTTTTTTAATAGCATAAAAGTTAAGAATGGTATTGTGAAAACGACCCTGGACATGAATAATAAATAAAGAGAAACAAAACAAAGAACAAATTACATACAAACAGTTTTTATGTATTTTTTATTTTAAATTACAGGTCGTTCCCAAAGGCATGTACAATTTATTGATGTGGATAAAACGGGAATACAACAATCCTTCGATTATTGTTACTGAAAATGGTGTTAGTGATAGGGGAGGTTTAGAAGACTATGCTCGTGTTGATTATTACAACATGTATTTGAGTGCTGTTCAAGATGCTCTGGAGGATGGTGCCAATGTACAGGGCTACATAGCCTGGAGTCTTATGGACAGTTATGAATGGAAAGCTGGCTTTACGTAAGTCATAATATTTGAATAGATTTAATTAAATATGTGTTCATAAATTTTTAAATTCCTACAGAGAAAAATTCGGTTTATATCATGTTGATTTTAGTGATCCGCAGCGTAAACGGACACCCAAAATATCAGCACGTGTATTTGCCCACATCTGTAAATCCAATATGATTGATTGGAATTATCGTCCTTCATTGGATGATGAACAAATCAGTGCAATGTCAAGATTATCAGACTTAGAACATAACTCAGGAATAATGTGTAATTATACAAATCTATTTTTAACAAGTAGTTCGTTATTATTAACAATAATATTAGTTAAATTTATTTAAATAAATATGTACTATTTAATTTAAACTTGCCGTAACAACTTATTACATACACTCAAAAAAGTTTGTCAGTTACTACATGACACTTGTTTGTGTAATCAGTATTTGTTTTTTTGAACTGTAATTACTGTTGTTTTGCTATGGAGTTTTCAAAACAAGAAAACATATAAGGTACACTCAGAGAATTATGCCGGTAAAAGTATCTGAATTGCAGTTCAAAAAGTGCACACAGCAATTGAATTTGTAAAAATTAACTACAATTGTCAGTTAATTTTAAATGCAATTTCAGTATACATTTTTTTTAGCTGCAATTGCAGTTAATTTTAATTAATTTTTACAAATAAAAATAACAAAACTTTATTGTATCTGTAATGCATAAAAAAAGTAACAAGTGTAGTATTTGAAATTTTACTTTAAATTTTAAGTTAAGAAATCACATATTTTTATTTAATAAAGGAAAGAAAAAATATGTTATTGAAATATATTTTTATAATACAGAAACAAATATATCTAAAAATTAGTTGTAAAATTTTTATGGTAATAATTTGTCAGTTATTTTTGTAACATTGTTAGTTAATTTCATTGCAGGTATTATTTGTTTTCTAACTATTAAAAATAACTACGTTGTTAGTCATTTTAAATGTAAATATCTTTGTCACCCCTATAACTAAAAATATCTCCGTTTTAACTATCATTTGAACAATCTACGTTTTTGAGTGTACAATAAAATCTATACTATGCTTACTAATTGTTAATTTGTATTTAAATATTTTAAGTTTACATATGTAAATGCGTTTTGTTAAATGATATAATCATTTAAGACTTTTTGTTATATTGTATGAAAATTTAAAACTACAAAATAAATTATTTGTTATAAAGAATTGATAGTAAATAAATATTAAAATTAATGATTTTGTTATTAATGTAATTAATGGATTAAAAAAAAAATAAATGTTTTTATGAAATTATGATTTTCGGGGGGATTCCACAAGACGTTCGTCGTGAGACGAATGAGTGACTACAGATATTTTCTTACTGTATTTTTTATCTAGAAATACCCTCTTGAACAAACATTAATTTATAGACACATTTAAGTGAAACTGGGAATACTTGATCTCTGCTCAAAGCTAGTAACCACAATTGATAATTTGAACAAATGATGTTGGCATAAATGAACAATTTACCTATCAAATATACATAAAGCACTGCTCAAAATTATAGCGCATTTACTAAAAGTACTTTTGAAAACTACACTTGATTAAATCGAACAGCCCTTAGCATGAAAAGGAGCTTAATTTGAAATCATCTATAATTCGATAAAAAAAAGAAATATTATATGAAATTTTACTAAAAATGTTGGCAATTTAAAAACGCAGATACCTACATAATATATCGGCTGAGAAATCCGTAGGATGACACATAGGTGGTGCGACTAATGAAAAATCCATATGATTTTTTGGAACTACCAAACTTCAGATGATACCTGTCAAAATATAATGACAATTCGTTTATTAGTGAACAAGTTACAGCTATTTTAGTGACACTACTTTTGTGATTTTGAAAACAATAGATTCAAAGCAATTTCGTGTGTTGATTTATCCATTGCTTTTTAATGGGGAAAAATACCCTTCAATAAGTTTTATTCGGACTCTGCTCCATCGAGACAAATGGTAGAAAAGTGATTTGCTGACTTTAAACGTGATCGTAGAAACACCGATGACGTGGTACAAAACATCAAAAAAGTTCACAAAATCGTTTTGGCAGACCGTAAAGTGAAGTTGCAGGAGATAGCTGATACCTTAAAGATATCGAAAGAATGTGTCTGCATTACTTTGCATGAACATTTGTTCATGAGAAATGGGTGCCGCGTTTGTTCATAGTGTACCAAAAACAACAACGTGTCGATGATTCTGAGAGCTGTTTCGGCGAGATAAAAAGGACTTTTTGCGTCGGTATGTAACAATGGAAGATTTTTACCTGTTTTCAGACCTGAAAAAAATACTCGCTGGAAAGAGATTTTGGTTCCAATGAAAAAATAGTAAGAACTAGTAAAAAATTTATAGGGAAATTTTACTATCTTTTACTTGAAAAATTTCTTACAGCTAAAACTAGTAATATCCCTGTGGGAAAAGGAACTGGTCACCGAACACGTCACGAGACCGGTCTTTGGGTCCATATTAGTTTTGGACTATCGAAAAAAACATGGATTTGCATGGAATTTCTTGCCCTAATAAGTGCCAATTTAGATTTAAATTTTTGTTATTCGCAAGAAATTTTTACGAGGAATTAAATTCTACAAATCTCATTTGTTTTAGTTCAGTCAAATGCCTCTTTTCATGAAGTTTTAAAATTATTTAAATTTGGTTATTTGTTGCCTACAGGAAATAAAAAGTAACTGAAACTGAAACAAATGGCTTTCAAAGAAGTTTAATTCACGCAATTTTTAAAGCACTTGAATTTTTAGTTTTTCAATGTTTATTGGGTAGTTTAAAAGCAAAATCCTAAAAAATGCTTTATTAGGAAATTGTAATAGACGATATTTTCAAGAATAAAAAAAAATTTTAAAGCATTTTAAAGGAAAATACAATTTGAAAAATTCTGATAAAGAAAAACTATGTTTTTTCACAGACGCCAGATTTGGAATAAGCTCACAGTTTGTCTTTAGAAAAGTATAGTTTAGTCCATATGTCAGACATTTTTCGGTACTTTAGTTTCCCGAAATACTAACATGTTCTCACCAGTGCGCACCATTGTACATACAAGGGTTCCGCAACAAGAGTTGTACAACAATCCGATGAATGACATGGTTACTGAGCGCCTACTCAATATATTAAACATTAATCCAATAACTTTTAATAATTAATCGTATAATTAAATAATAAAATAAAAACACGAATAATTGACAACCCTAATATTTGTACCACTTGAATAACCTGGTTTATCCTATTTTCACATGTCTCGGGACAGGTACTTTCAGACTAATCCTGTTTTCACCGGTTATGGGACAGGTCACCAGTTTCCTACTTTCAGACCGGTCTTGCTTTCACTAGTCCTGGTGCAGGATAGGAGCTCGCATCACAACTGACCCCTGTTTTCCCACAGGGATGTTTTTTTGTTTAACAAACGATAAAATTGAACACATCCCAGTGTAGAAACGGTAATGACATATCATTATTTTTTGGACTACCAGCAATGACACCCACTTACCTTCTGTATTGTTTTAAAACATATAATAATGAGTTACTAATAATGACTTATTTTTATCATTATTTAAAATAGAAAATAATTTTTTAGATTTTTTTGAAAATTTTTTGAAATCTATTTTTAGACTCAATCTTTTTTAAACACTGGTAAGGATGTATGTAACCACATATTTTTTGATTTTTTGTATGTTGGCGAGTAAGCTTACTTGTGTGCAGCAGGTCAATTGTGTTTTTATCTATTAAATATTACATGTCGATATAGCACAGATGGTAGAGCTGTTGACTGGCAATCTGTAGACCCATTTTCGATTCCCGCACCAGCAAATGTTATTTAAAAAAAAAATACAATAAAAAATACTTTTTTTTATATAATTTATTTTTTAGAAAATCTATTTTTAGACTCATTATTTTTGTCAGTACTGGTAAGCACATAGGTAACGATATATTTTTTGATTTTTCGTATGCTGGTGTGTAACGACAACTCATTATTTTTCGCGACATCGCCATATAAAGGTAATAAGAAATGTAATAACAAAAGTAACTAGTTACCATTACCAAGTAAGTAGTTACATAACCACATATCTGGTAATGATTTTCTACACTGGGATTTTTATGTGAATCATTATTAAATTTATTAACACTTGTGATTCGCATTAAAGTTAGCACTCCGCGGACGTTTTTATGCGATTTTCGTAAATTTTTTTGTTAGTTTACAATTCTTACAATTTTTTTGTTCCATTGCTTTTGAATATTTTCTTTCTTCAACTTTTTCAATATTTTTTCTCTTTTACGAGTGTAAAGTGTACAGTATATGTGGAAGGCTAAAGTAATATTTTCTGGCGAGAAACCCCATATGCATTGACCTTACATTTAACTTGGACTCAAGCACGCTGTGCATTCTCTGTACCGTCTAATTTGTGCTAAACTGATCAGAAAGAGTGTCCTTTACTTTCAGTTGTATTCAGGACAATACAGTAACCCAGTGTAGAAAACCATTACCAGATATGTGGTTATGTAACTACATACTTGGTAATGGTAACTAGTTACTTTTGTTATTACATTTCTTATTACCTTTATATGGCGATGTCGCGAAAAATAATGAGTTGTCGTTACACACCAGCATACGAAAAATCAAAAAATATATTGTTTTCTATGTGCTTACCAGTACTGACAAAAATAATGAGTCTAAAAATAGATTTTCTAAAAAATAAATTATATAAAAAAAAATATTTTTTATTGTATTTTTTTTTTAAATAAAATTTGCTGGTGCGGGAATCGAACCTGGGTCTACAAATTGCCAGTCAATAGCTCTACCATCTGAGCTATATCGACATGTAATATTTAATAGATACATAATTGACCTGCTGCACACAAGTAAGCTTACTCGCCAATATACAAAAAACCAAAAAATATGTGGTTACATATATCCTTACCAGTGTTTAAAAAAATATTGAGTCTAAAAATAGATTTCAAAAAATTTAAAAAAATCTAGAAAATTATTTTGTATTTAAAATAATGATAAAAATAAGTCATTATTATATGTTTTAAAATAATGCAGAAGTTAAGTGGGTGTCATTATTGGTAGTCCAAAAAATAATGATATGTCATTACCGTTTCTACACTGGGAAATTAAAGTTACAAAAAACATAAAAATTTATCAAAATTATTTACAATAAACAGATTTTCATATGAAATTTTTTCAAATAAAATACATTACGTTTAATCGAAAGAAAAATTGATTTTCATTTGCTATAATTAAAGATAAGAGTTTTTAATCCTTGTTTTGCACTGCTGTGAAGTCCACTATTTAGGCTTAATTTCCTTTGAAGAAATCTATCTAGTGGGGAGATGATAAAATGATAAACTTGTGCGTACCAGGGATGAGCTCCATTGGTTTGCAGTCGGTTAACGTTCGCCGATACTATCTGCTTCAACCGGCTGGCAACTATAGATGTTTTATTTTTATTAGAAATAATAATTGTAATGAAAAAGTGCATAAAATTTTTTTCATTGTAATGAAAAAAATCATCACTTTACAAAGAGTGAAATACGTTTGATTTTTTCTATATTTGCGCCTACACACAGAAAAAGCAGGAACACATTATGTACAGAAATATAACAGATTCAACTGAATGACTGTATTGCAGCAACCGAATTATTTGGTTATCACAATCAAATGTGTTCCTGCCATAATTCAAATAGGACACAACTGTAGTTTATGGGGTTTCGTAAAAAAAAATATGACCCCCTCTGGAATTAAAAGTAAAAAATTAATATGAACGAAAATTTTACTCAAATGAAAGGAAATTTTTTCACGATTTCAAAAATGAGGTTTTCTTACTAATCCATTGGGAGTGAATCGAATTAGAGGCATTTTGTTAAATTTTAGACATTCGAAAAATTTAATAAGTCTACAATCACGTTATTTTAGTTTTAGTAAAACCCGGTAAATGGCCATTTTTGTTGTTTATTTTGAAAATTTGGAACATAAAAGGCAGTTGGAAATGGAAATCACAAAAGGAATTAACTTTTAATTGACGAAAAATGCAATTTCAGAACTGATATAGTTTAATTGCGCCGCAGGAAAACATTTTTTTTTTGTAAAAGTCTAAAATTTAATGCGTTTATAGATTATTGAAAAAAAAAAATTATTTTTTGAAGTCGTGGAAACATTTTGTATCATTTGAGTACCTTTTTAACATACAAGAAACCCCCCCCCCCCCTCTTAAGGGACTAAAATGGGTGTAGTTAGGGCTACGTTTTATGGATAAAAAAAGAATAAGATTTTTGGAATCGTGAGATTTTGAACATTTTTTTCATTACAATTACATAACGATCATTGCAAAGTAATTGATAACTCCCAACGCTGACTGTAGTTTGTTTTCAATTCTAAGAAAGACCATTGACAGTTAACTGGTTTATCTACCATAATTAATATTGGGCTTTAAAATAAATTACATATATTGCATTGAAATTTAATAAAATTTTCGACAGTCAGAGTTAGACCGATACATCAAACATAGACAAATTTTATAAATTGTATGAAGTAATCAAAGATATTGATTGATATGTATTAATTTTATTTATTTATGAGATATCTATGTGCGTACATATATATTTTTATATAAATTATATTTTTAAATATCCGGTATATTATTATTGAACGATATTTACAACCTTCTTTATTGTGTACTATTCAATGTCTTAACATTTTTGAAAGTAAATCTTATAGATTCAAATAAATTTAATTCAGGTCTCTTTTTATGCGGATTTAAAGATATGCAAATTTTAAATCGACTTTTTATTTGTTTTTTCGCCACGCGGTGAAAAATGTTAAAATAATTTATAGATGTGTTTTGACAAGAAAAAACTGGCAAGAGCCAGAAACTACGTAGATTTTGCTCAGTCTAAATATATCATTAATAAGCAAATGCCAAACTTCAAATCAGGCGCGGATACAAGGGGGGCTATGGGGGCTAAAGTCCACCCTCCCCCCTTGAGGCCCAATTTAACAAATTTTTTGATTCATTTCACTTAAAAATCAATATTTAGGGCCAGTTTTATTGTCAAAGCATAGATCAATCTCAAATGAAATTACTTACTTATGAAAACAATCGTGCTTAGTTCTGACTATAAAACTGGCCCTTATATTTAAAATTAAAACAAAAGTTTTTTTTATTATTATTTTCTAAGAATTTTTCCAAGTCGGACTTTAAAGTTTTTTTTTTTGAAATTTAAGTGCACTACTATTAAAATCTCTTAAATGAACTTCTAAATTAATTTTTTAAATTTCATGGTCTTAGGATCACCACCTCAACCATAAATAATGCTCAGAAACACCTTAAAATATCGGAAAAATGTCACTTTAGTATTTGGTTTTATTTACTATAATATCGGTTAGCAGATTCTTTGATACGAAAATTTTCATATTCTAAATTATTTGAATATTTACCGCAGAAAAATTTTACATTTAAGAAACATACTTGTTAATTCTAAGACATTAAAAATATCAGATTTGGAGTCATATTTTCATAAAAAATATCAAACATCTAAGCAAAACTTACCTCATTTAAAATATTTTCAATGCTTTTTCGTATTATTTCAAAGAAATTGCAGACAAATTAAATATCAATGGCATATTTTATAGTGTTTTAAAATTTTTTTTTTCGAAATAAACTGGTGTTTTTAAAAACTTTTATTTTTGATTAAAAATTTGTATTGAATTTGACAAGTAAATAGAAGTAGTTTTTAATATTTTATTGGTTAATTGTGGATGTAGCATTAAAAATATATTAATTATGATTTAATACACAAATAAAAAAATACTTAAATTGAAAAAAACTCATTACTTTTAACCTACACTGTGAGAATTATCTGCAGGAATTAATGAGTTTTTGCATAAAACCGATGAAATTTCATTGGAATTTGTCCATTGAATTTATAGAATTTTTCACAAAATGTGGTGAAAATTTTCATATTATTTATTAAAAGTATCATACACTCAATGAAAAAGTTTCATAAAATATATGAAACTTTTTCATCAATTCTAAGAAATTTTAAATTTTTTTGTAAAGAAAACTTCATAAGCTTAATCAAAAATCTCATTAAAATTCGTCGAGCAGAATTCTCTCTGTGTAGAGGTAATGAGTGTTTTCTTAGGAGGTGACATGCCCTTGCTAAAATAAAACGTTTTATAACAGAAAAGTAAGAGGTTACATACATATCCTAACTTCTTCTTACAAAACTCATTACCGGGTAATAGTAGGAGGTTTTGTTTTGACTTGGATTTATGGCGTGGTTTACCGCAGAGCTCTACCATATATCCGAATTTCATTAGGGTTGGATGGAACCCATCGGGATAGTTCCCTCATTAGTTGTTTACTTTTGTAAAATTTAAAATATTTTCTCTTGTAAAATTATTTTTTATTTAAAAGTTTGAATAATTATGGCCAGTTTTATAGTCAAAACAAAGATTGATATTTTCTTATATACATATTTTGTTCTCAGATGGTTTTTGCCAGGGTTGGCAACCGTTTCATAAAGTTAGTGATAAGTTATAACGTTATTTCAACAGTATTTCGTTTGGTTATTTTAAGGTTATCGGTATTTTAAGTTATATCGTTAAGTTACTTTGGGGTTAAAGGTATTTTAACTTATTTCGTTAAGGTATTTTAAGGTTAACGGTATTTTAAATAATATTTCGTAGTATGTTTTAAAGATATTCTAAATAAATTAATGGTGTTAGAAATTTGACTATAAAATTCGTCCTATTATTTCCGCAATAAACTACCCTATGTTTAATCCAAAATTTGTTGTAATTAGATCTGTTCCACGAAGAACATTATTATTTTCAAAATGATATACAGGCGACAGAAATCGTAGAGCGAGTACAAAACTTATATTTACATATGCCCCAAAATAAAAAAATTTTAAATAAAATATATAAAACATTTTGTCTTTCAGCAAATCATATTGTTAATAACCTTGCACAATAGAAATGTATTGAATTTGCACATTTTTTGTGCATCCTCCTTTAATATTCTCTTTTTAGTGCCTAACAAAAGTGTGTTAAATAATGAAAAAAATAGTGTTGCCAACAATAAAGATAATAGGCCTTTTTTTAATCACTGGATTTATTTTATTTTGTTCAAAAATCCACATTCTGTTTTCTAATTTTCAAAATGTAATATTTTTACACAAATCTAACACTTATTCGCTAATATAATGTGAAAGAAAAAATTTAAATTTCTTGCATATTATATTAGCAAACAAGTGTTAGATTTGGATAAAAATATCAAATTTTGAATTAGAAAACAAAATGTGGATTTTTTAACAAAACAAAATAAATCCAAAAATAAATCCAGTGATTAAAAAAAGGGTTAATATCATTTTTAATTAATCAAAACAAACTCATACAAACTTATTTTTTTTTTTTTGATTTTTAATTTATAAAGTTTTTTAGAGAAAACAAAAACCTAACGTAATTCTATAGTATTTCGTTAGGGTATTTTAGGGTTAACGGTATTTTAAGTTATTTCGTTAGTGGTATTTTAGGGTTAAAAATAGTTCCTTGAAAGGGTCTTGAATCGTTAACGGTATTTTACGGTTAGTGTTTGCCAACCATGTTTTTTTCTTAAATATTTTGTTAAATAAGAAATTTTCAAAGACTCTAGTTCTGACTATAAAACCGTCCCTAAAGCACTTCTTCTAAATTAAACCTATTAGATTAGGAAAAAATTTGTAGGTCGGATATCCAAAGTTTGTGGGTCGGATACCCATTTTGGCATGTGATATTTGGATCCCACTTTATTTATGTTTCATAAGCAGGGCAAGGGACTTAATGTAAATACATGTTTCTTGTCGTTAGCTGGAGAGCAAAAAAAAAAACAAATATCTTTATGAATTAACAAATTTTCAATATCGTCGCTGCGCCTAAAAAATAGCTATTTGTTTCCAAAAATTATTTGTGGAACACCCAAATAAGGTCCTTATTTTGGGTCTTGCCCATGTTTTTGGGAAGTATTTTTTATAAATAAAAAGTTTGAAGTTTTGTTTATATATGTGTAAAAAATAATTTTTAAATTAGTTCTGCAAAAGGCTAAAATAAAGCAGTTTTGTAGGTCTCCTCACAAAAAAGTTTTTCCAACAAATGTGTATTTTTCGTTTACTTATGCCTGCTTGTGGAGCTTAAAACAAGAATTTTAGTACTTCAACTTTCTTGCATTTTTCTGTGAGTATAAAAAATAATAGTTTCACCCAGAGGCAGTTAATTAAGTTTTTTTAGTGATATTCTATCCCAGAAGAGAAGAGAGTTTTGTTTTGTCATGAAAGGCATATTATCACGGATGGTCTCATACTGTAGGGTTAACTTTAACTTAACTAAATACTAAACAAAAAAAATAGTCAAAAAATTGTATACAAAACAAAAACAAATTTTTGGGTTAACTATTAGTTAAATCGTAAAGCTTCAGTATGAGACCCACCATCAATACTTAAATATTTGTAGCGCAATTACTATACACCTAGAATATTATGTAGGTAAAGACCACGGAAAATGTATTTAGAAACAAATTTTATTTCACTTGTAAACAGAACCGATAACATTATATTGAATTCAATTTGCACTTTCATATGTTTTCGACTGTTAATAAAATAAACCCCAAATATGTCAAAACAACGAGCATAGAATCTAAAGATAACGCATGTGTCTCTACCTCTGTTAACTGGCTCTGGTCCACATTTGAAGAATTTTTATTAAAAGGTGAAAAATCAGAATATATAATAAAAAAACTAAACCCATTAACTGCAATTTAACTTATTGGAACGTCAGACAGAGCCAGTGAGAGAGCGCGTAACAGTGCGTGAGCGACTTGCATAGAGCCTGCTCAAAACAAATGATTTGAGCAATTATTTTTACAAACACATTGTGTATGCTGTGATTGACAAAATTTCAATTTGCCACACTAATCGCTGTGCCAATCGTGGTGTATCACATTAAGAGGTGATGCTACGAGTCATAGCCTGTTTGGAAGGTTGCCGGTTCGATTCCCGAACATGGCATACACGAAAGCTTTTTATATAGGCACAAATTAACAATTAAAATTAATTTGATCAATCAATCAATCAATCGCACAAACACGCTAATAACAAACAAAATTAATGTTACGAATTTTCTGAAATTTTATGTAGTTTTGTTTTTTTTTTTGGGTTACAAATGAATGTTTTTCTTTTTCAGTTGAAAATTACAAATCTAAAATACAACTTAAATACCTCTAAATCTTGACTGCAGAAGTTCTCTGAGTGCAGGAATTGGATAAATCAAAATTATTAAAGTTCATGGAATAAATTAATATTTATTTTTGCTATTAAAATTATTTTCGTGATTTAATTTAGAATGAACTACTAATTAACATACGAAAATATCAAACGTAATCAAATCGCAATGTGATGCAATTTTGTAGCTTTATATTATAATTTAATACATAGATATATTAAAATAAAAAGTAGTATAAATAATTAAATATGTTATAATTAGGCCAACCAAAAAGAAGCCAGTGCATGTTTTTTATTTGAAAAGATAGAACAATTTCGATTAAATACAAGTTCTGATTTTAAAAATATATGAATTTTAAGCTATATTTGTTAGAGCTTTTTTTTGCTTAATTTATCTAATTTTGCCTGTTTTTGCTTATTTTGTAAATATTGGCTTATTTTTGCTATTTTCTTTAATAAATAAGCTTATTTTAGCTTTTTTATGCGAAAATAGAGCATATTTTGGCTTTTTTTTTTTTCATAAAATCATTAAGTCGACATATATTTTTTTTAAATTAGTTTTTTAAAATTTATTTTAAAGTAAAAAATCTCTTTTGTTATTTTTCACAATTTGTTAAAGTTTTGGGATTTTAGCACATTAAATTCTTTAATGAAATTAAAGTATTTCCCGATGAAAATAAATTTAAGAATGTCACAACTTAGTTTGATTCCTGAAGTTCCAAGGAATGTAGCACTGTATTGAATAAAAAATTTAAATTTGATGAGGATTTTAATAAAGAAATAATGAAGTTTAAGGCCTTATTTTGCATTTTAACTGCTTATTTTACTGTTTTTCAGAGCTTTTTTTAAGAGCTTAAAACATTGCTTTTAGGGCTTTTTTTTTGGTTGCCCTAGTTATAATACTAAGCACATATTTACATGTCGTTTATTTATTTATATTTTTTATGCAAATATTCGTCAACATCATAAATATATGGCGATAATTATTTTCTCTTTAATTGGCCAGAATCACTCAGAAGAAATTGTTGTTGCAACAGAAAATTTGGTGTGTCCAATATTTATTTAAACATTTTTAATTTCAAACGATCTTAAACAAATCGCAAAACCTAAAAGCAGGTACAAAATCTTCAAAAAGGACATTAATGGTTTAACATTTTAGAAAAGTTTATAAAATAATAAAGGAGTTCACAAGGTATACTAACAAGGAATGTATCCCAAAATGGTACACACCGATTTGAATGCAACTCAGATATGTGATAGAAAATAAAAATCTAAGGTTGACATATTTTTATTTATGAGCAACCGTGAAGGTTTGGGGTTTAAAAAGTGGGGTAAAAAATTACCCATTTTCTGTTTTTTCGGTTTATTTCATATTTCTTCAAAAGTAACTATGGAAAATTTTATGTCAAACGAAAGGTATTTGGGAGGCCTATTTACCGGTGTATAAAACATGCTTAAGCAGGCTTATTTGTTTATGGCATAACACAAACAATAACAATTTTAAGTGGTTTTGTATGGGTCATATATATTAATCCTTATAATATCTAAGTGAGGAGGTGTTTCGGCTTTCTTCGACATTCGGAATACTTCGGGTGTGAAAAAAATTTTCCCGAGGGTCTATATTTTTAAAGATTTGGAAGTCTCTGACTACTTAACATAGGCAATATGGGTCTCTGACTTTTTCTTTCCGAGAGTTATACAACATGCCATGCCTAATGTAGTTTTCAATAAGCTTTCAGAAAATATATAACATGGTAAAGGAAAATAAATACGTTTTTTAAGTAAGCACCCATAAAAAATATTACTGTGTACCATTCAAAACTACCTGGACAGAGTATATTGAGTTTTTGCTGATATGTGTTGCACCAAAAACTAATTTACCTAGGCCTATATTTTCAGAATTACTTGTTGATTCAATTTAGCGATGTATGTCAGTTCCTATGTCCGTCCGTCCGTCTGTATATCTTTTGTTTACTTGTAACATTTTTTTTTTCATACGTGTCCCTTGATTAGACAGAAATATTTATTTGATATATATGTACATATATCAATCCAAAGGAAATTTTTAAGTACAATTTTTGGTTTTAATAAAAATTTAAATAAACTAAAAAGTAACATATTATTGTTAAATATATTCGAAAGGATAACACGATGAAAACAGGAATAAAAAATATTTGATATAAATTTTTTTTTTATTTTTTTTAATTATATCAAAAACTTGTTTTATTATCTTTAAAACGAGGTATCAATCATAAAAATCGGGGTAACATGTTATAAAATAGTGAGCATTTAAACTTTTAAGATATTATTTGATTTCGATTTTGTTAATTTTTAAAAGAAAGTACCCCGAAAATATATTTTTACGAATATGTATGTATGTTTGTGTTCGTTCTATTCGTCTAGTATTATATATCACTGGAAAGCTTACTGAAAACTGCGTAAGTGGATGCACAAAGACAAGGAATATTGTATAACAACCAAAAAAGATATTTTCAAAAAAATCCATTTTTCATACTTTTTTGTATGGCGACATGTCTCAAATTTATGAAATTTAAAATTATTTTTACATAACGGAAATGTTCTCTCAAAAAGAAGTTTGATGCCCATATTGAATATGTTAAGTAGTCAAAAGTTCCCAAATCTTTAAAAATATAGACATTCTGGAAAATTCGTCTCAAACATATCTCAAGCATATCGAAAAAAGCCGAAACACCCTCACTTAAACAAAACCACCTAAAATTTATATTTTTGTGATATGTCATAAGCAATTAACCTTCTAATGCTAAACTTGTGACTTTTAAAGTTTTTATTACAATTTTAGGGTTTCAAATCGCAAAATATTTTATCACAGGGGGAGAACAGCTAAAAATAATAAAGAATATTTATGGAGAAAAATGGAACTTATATGCATTTGAAATTTTCATCTTAAAAAATATTCGAAAATGTCGAATTAATTGTCACGAAAAAATCGGTTTCTCGAATAACTCGAAAATCGCAATTTTCCAAAAAAAACCCGGTTTATCGAATAATTCGGAAACCGGTTTTGACAACTCTAGATATAGCGCAATAAAGGTTCAAGATGAATCAAGAAAGCCAATAATAAAATAATTTTGGCTTTTGCTATAAATAACACCATCAGTAAAATAAAATTATATACCAAAAATTGTTGATCTAGTGTTGATATTGCAGAAGTTAAAGCGCTTTTTGCTTTCTGAAAATTGCGGAATTTGGCGAATTTGGCACTAAACTTCAATAAATTTTGACCAAATTAGATTTGCTTCTTACTAACTATGCTTCGAAAAAATATATCAGTTAGTTTTTGAGTTAGAGAGATATTCGTAAAACGTGTCCTGACTGTATCCTGCCAAGCCTGGATTAAAAATAACAACTACTTTTGAAAGTAGAGACTCCAAGCTAGTTGTTACAATATATTACACAGCTCTACAAAATAAGACAATATTTATAAGTCGCACAACTTTGCAGTGCATTTAGGATAATTGGGGGCTGTTGATTTCGAATCTGTAATCAGTTTATTCAAATTGGCTCTAGATTTTTCACAATTCACGATTTTACTTTTTTCCATTTTTCAACCGATTATTTCAATAAAAAATTTATAATTTAATAACTATAGCTCTAAAAAAAATTTATAATTTCAGATCCAAACATAAATTGGTATTCAACCAGACTGGTGTCGTCGGCATGCCCGACTTTAACATTAGACATTTCATAATTTAAACAAAAACAGTATGAAACGAAAGCAATAATAAACTAAATGAAAATTTTAAAAAATTGTTTACAAATATTTCTTTGTTTTAATGAATTATTTTCATAAAATCTATGAAAGGCTTCATTACAAATATGAAAATATTTCATACAAGTAATGAATTTATTTCATTGAACAAGTTTATCTTTAAGTTTATCTTAAAATTCATGAAAAAAATTTCATATATTCTATGAAATTTTAATTAGTTTAATGCTGCCTTTCATTAAAATTGATTAACTTAAACATATTTCATTGCTTCAATGAAAATCTTATTGGGAAACTTTCCAATGAAAAAATTCATTATATTAATGAACAAGTTCATAAATACAATGCACAAAATTCTATCAGCGTAATAACTTCTTAATATTTGAAGACCGGTTTTTGGCGGTCTTGGGCATTAGAGGGTTAAACATAGCAAACTAAAAATACATATGTAAAAATGTTGTATATTTTAAAATCAAATTACGATAACTCTGTATTTTTTTAGTACGTGGTACTAACTACCGCGGTTCATTTGGTACAATTTAAAAATTCTCCAAATGCAAAATATTTGTATTGCTATTACTTTTCTCTTCTTTAAGGTTTTGAACTAATATTGGAATTGCAGAAGTTTTTCACACTGGTGAATACCGAAACGAAACTTTCACCAATTCGCTTGTAGCTGTCCAAAAATAAACTGCAAAAATGTATAATTATTTTCTCGTAATTTTTTCATCATACATATCGTTTGAGTGCTATCAACGAGCATAGAATCTCAAGAGGATGCATGCGTCTCTACTTCTGCTAACTGGCTTTGGCTGACATTTCAAGAATGTATGTATGTATGTAAGTATGCATGAAAAAAATTTAATCAATATAATATTTTTGTATTTACATGTGTTTTGCATAGGCTAACATTTTTCGATATAAAATATCAATCTTCGAAGGAGAGTTGAAAACCGCCTGCGATTAATACATGAAATTCGAAAATTTACAGATAAATATCTGTAAAAAAAAAGTTATGACGAACCCACTTCATACTTAGTTAGGCGTCTCTATTTAAAAAATTAATGAAGTTGTTTATAAGGTGTTGTATATTGTACTATAATAAGCTATTCTTTGAAAAGTTGTGTATTTGAGTATTACTTAAAAAGGTATCAATTTAGAAGTCATTACCTTATTTTTTGCTGGGAAATTTTTCATAAAAGGAGATTAAAAATTTTCGTACATGAGACGATCTTTTTGAAAAATGGAACATTAAAATTAATAAGTTGTCAAAAAAGTGGCAGTTGATTTCATTAAAATTCAATTCATTAAATTAAAAAATTAATTAAAACTATGCAATTTGAAAGAAAATTCAACAAAGAATTAAGCCTTTCAGAAACTGACAGTAGCTAATAATATTTTGGCTTTAGGTATGCAAAGATTTTAAGAGAAAATGATTGAGCAAAAATTAAACAAGTTATTTGCGCTGTAAAAAATTATTTAAAAAAATTTGTAGCCTATTTTAAGGCAAATTTAAAATAGCAAAATACTATTTTATCATGTGCACTAGCACCGGATTTATCGTTATATGTGTTGAAACCATACTTGGGATTTTGTCATTGGAATTGAAATTTCATTAGCATTAGTTGACTAATGCTAATGTCCGTTTTGCCATGGCAATTTTTTTAAAATGGCCATTTGCAAGCTCGGAAATGATTACGAAAACTGTAAAGTGACGTTTACTAATGCAATTCTTTCTTCAAATTGAGACATTAGTAATCTTAATGAATTTACTATACAATTGGCATTAGTAATGAAATCGATGTGTTTCAATTTGGACAAATTAATTGACGATTTCATTAGCATTAAATTGCAACTAATGCTAACGAAATTTTTGGCATTATCATTACTGCGACTAATGTTTTGAAATTTTTTTTTTTAAATTTTAATAGGTGAAAAAGAGCTTTCTTTGCACTCGTTCCAAAAGTACTGAAAAAATGTTGAAGTGGGAGTACTCCTCTCCTATGACAACTCAATGTTAAAATCATTAGTGTTTGTGTTAAAAAAGTAAAGAAGTACATCTACACCGTTTTATTACAAAAAATTCCAAATATATTTCAAAATTGTCTACAAATGTTTTAAAATTATCCAAAAATGTTTTGAAATTGTCCAAATGTATTTTAAAATTGTCTACAAATGTTTCAAAATTGTCTAAAATGTTTCAAAATTATCCAAAAATGTTTTAAAATTTTCCAAAAATGTTTTCAAATTGTCCAAAAAGCATTCAAAATTGTCCAAAAATGTTTTAGAATTGTCCAAAAATCTTTCAAAATTGTCCAAATATTGTTTAAAATTATCTAAAAATCCAATTGCATTTCAAAATTGTCCAAAATGTATTTTAAAATTTTCAAAATGTATTTCAAAACTATACAAATATATTTTAAAATATTACAAATATATTTTAAAATATTACAAATATATTTTAAAATATTTTAAATTTTCCAAATGTATTTGAGAAAATTCCAAACGTATTTAAAAAAAAAAACTCTATTTAGTATGGTTTTTTTAAATACATTTGGAGAATTTTAAAATACAAATGGAATTATTTGAAATGCATTTGGAGAATTTTGAAATACAGATTTAAAATGTTTAAATACAAATGAATTATTTTGAAATACATTTGGACAATTTTAAAATACAAATGGAATCTTCTTAAATAAAATATTTTAATATATATTTGTAATATTTTAAAATATATTTGTATAATTTGGAAATACATTTTGGAAATTTTAAAATATATTTTGGACAATTTGAAATGCAATTGGACAAATATCAAAGGTTTTTAGACAATTTACAATATTTAGAGCATTTTGAAAGATTTTTGGACAATTCTAAAACATTTTTGTACAATTTTGAATGATTTTTGGACAACTCTAAAACATTTTTGGAAAATTTTAAAACATTTTTGGATAATTTTGAAATATTTTTTTTGACAATTTTAAAACATTTTTAGACAATTTTAAAATATATTTGGACAATTTTAAAACATTTTTGGACAATTTTGAAATATATTTGGAATTTTCTGAAATAAAACTGAAAATGGTGTAGATCATCAACTGTAGTGCTTTTTCTACTGCTTCGGCATCTCTTTTTTGCTGGGATATTGATGAATGAGTTTTCCTTTTTGCAAACTTTTTTTTTACTGGTGGTTACAGTTTCTGGTGTAAGATATGGGCACTAGGGTGGTCGAAAATTTTTTTGAGTTTCGATCGGGCTACCCCCTGGAAATGTTTATTTGGGTGTAAAACTACGTTCCCCATATAATTAGGATAATCGGACATCGGGAAGGGTGCCGCATCGGCCTTCAAGTTTGGAACACTTTGGGAAAATATGACTTGTTGTGTATTTTCTCGAAAACATTGATATTTTAAAACTAATTCGAATTAAAAACACTATAGAATCGTAATTTGGAGTGAATTCTGTTTGTAATAAGGCAGTACAAACTTAAATCGGTTAAAAGCAGCCGAGTTAATGTAATTTCCCCAGGCAACTGATTTGTCGCAGACCACTTAATCAAGAAATTCGGGTCCAAATTTTAAAATTCATTGAAATAATCTACTAAAGAAAAATTTTTTTATTCTACAAGTTTCAAGAAACTCAGATAATAAGTATTTTTTTCTATTGTGTTTTGCTAAATCGTTTTAAATTAGTGACAAAGAGGTCAGACTTCTTAAACACTGTTTTCAAATCTACAATTTTAAATTAAAAAAATTTTTTTTTAGAAATTTAAAAAAATCAACGATTGGACATTAAAGTTTAATTGAGAACATATTGAGGATTAAAAACTATAAAAATTGTAGGAATTCCTTTTTTCATTTAGCTGGGGCAGAGATTTTATTTCGCTGGTTTCGAGAAAACAGCGATTTTTGGCATTTATTTAGCTTTTAGCAAAGTTTTTCTTTTTTCTTCTTTTAATTCCAAATAATTTTGGCCGGAATATAACAAGACAAGATTAGATGTTTCAATCCTGAAAATTATGGTAAAATAGAAATACAATAAATTGCCCCGGTGTAAGGTCAAAGGTCAAATTTTAGAAGATTTTATTTTTTTTTAAATAAGTTAATATAACAGATATTCCTGAGCGGATATTGATGAAACTTCTTGATATTATTTTTCTAGATCTAAAAATAATATTCTTAATTTAATTTCAGAAAATTAACCCTTAAAGAATTGCATACGGTTTGAAATTATTTTTAGGAATTTTAAATTTATTGTGAATGAATGAAAAAATTAACCCGGTTAGTAGAATCTCGCTTATAGAAACTAATTTTACAGGGTTTTACTGTATAAATTTTGAAAAAATTTTTTAAGATCTAATTACAAATGTGAGCACATGCTAACAACAAAACATCTGGTATACTATTTATCCGTTTAGGAGAGCATTATGTATCGACAAATAAAGTGTACATATAGTTAAATAAGAGGATTAATGAACACAAATGTCAAACAATATCAAAACAAATATACCATGATTGACAAATCAATTTTATTGTTGAAGTTTAAAGAATATTTTTGAAAAACAATGTTTAAAAAGTGAATAAGTCCTTTTTTTTACAACCACCACCAGAGCTTGTAATGAATTAAATCTTTTTTTCAATCCCGAATGATTTCCCATTCATGCATTCATTAATTTTGTTGATCATTACCTAATAAACCTAAATCGAGAAATATCCGAAAACGACATCATATTCCAATAATATTATAATATCGTTTCCGATAAGATAAATGATAAAGTATACTTCAAAATATTCAAAGAATTTTCAGAAACAAGTTAAACGTATAAAAGCTTGTTTTTGATATTTATGCTTTTACGCTACTCTACTCTATATTTAAGAAATTGCACCACGACAGTTCTTAATATAACGACTTCATTATCAATTTTTCATCGTTGACTTCATTTTAGCTAATTTTGATAGAATTTCGATTTTTATTATCATATACGATATCAGTTTCGATATCGAAATCACCTGGAATAACGATAATATTTCGTTGCTGGACTGAACTTTAGTGATTTTACTATCGTTATTCCAGGGAATTTCGATAGCGGAATAATCCCTTGGAAAAATAATATTGTTGGGAAAGGCATACTTTAGTACAAAAAATCTATCGTTTTCTTACCACAAGTGATTGTCATACATATATAATAAATAATAAATGTCACCTAGGTGATATCGTTTCGATATTGTTTGGTTTATTGCGCGAGTAATTTTATTTAAAAGACAAATTCATTCATTTCATAAATTTGGAAAATTTCTCCATTTTTGTTGTATGTATTCGATTTAAAAATTTGGGAATGTTATTGGATTTCTTATTTATTTGATTTGTTTTGTTCCTAATGGAACCATAGGACATAATATATATAGGAGATAATCGCTAACGGATCGCACATCGGACAGAAAATAATGCGATTTGATAGCGATTGTATCTCCTGATTTAATATGCTTCTTAGTACAAGTACTGGCAAAAAATGCTTTCCCATTCTTAAAATGATAACATCATAAAAAGATAAAAGAACCGGCAGTTCAAAATGCGCCGGAAAGGCACTGGAGAAACAAAATTTTGAACGTTGGCAAAACGCTGGCAAAACCAATATATAGGTGGTCTGCAAATATATTTTCCAAAATAAAATTTAAAAAAGTTCGTGTGTATTTTTGGTCCTGCCGTGATTAGAACTCAGGCCTTCAGCGTTGGGAAAACAAAACAAAAAGTTGCTTTTAAAGGTTTCCGATTTCCTTAAACAAAAAAAATTATTATATAAAAGAAATGCCAGTACTTGATTTTTTGTACCACTGGCAATTTCTGACTGGAAAGTTTCAGTAAAATATCTACCGCCTGTTTTCAACTCTTAAACCCGATACCGACAAAAATCAGTCAGTTTTTAATGAATACTTTAACCAAATAAAATTATTAATCCGAAAAGACTCATAAAAGAGGCTGTATTTCTTTTTTTATGACTTATAAAAGACTCCAAATTATGAGCATTACTGAAAAATTTATATTTTTCTGCGCCATTATGAGTTATTTATGATTAATTTTTGAGTCATTTAAGAATTAAAAATATTTAAAAAAATTTTGAATACACTTATAAATACGAGTCTATGGTGTTTCAATTATCTCAAAAATGCACTCTGAAAATTATTATATTTTAGAGTCTTTTACGAGTAATAATTTCTGAGCGCTCACAAAAATGTTTAATTTTAGTGAATATTTTCGCCACTAAATATTACTTTAAAGAATTTTTTGTTTTTGTTCGGATTTTCACCGCGTATTTTTCAAAAAGTCCTCTTTCTTAGTCCGCTTTTTTTGTATAGTAATAGCGGTCTTCCAAATTGCCTCACAAAAACAAAACTGATCATAGAACAACGACTTTTTTGGTTCAGTCACTTAGATAAACTATGTAGAGATTTAAATACATTTCAAATAGATGATTGTAGTAGAGAAGACTAGGAGTCGCTAAGAGGAGAAATTTTAATGAAAATAAAAAAACAATCAAAAAGCCATGTCGCTGCGAAAAGTTTTGGAAACAAATCGGTTTTACAAAAAACTAAATTATAAATGTAAGCAACGGTATTTCGTAGATATTTCTAATACAAATATAATCAGCTGCGTGTTCAAAGTACGATGCGATCTGATACAACTTAATGTCACCCGTTTCCAACATCACAGATCCAAGAAGTGTTCAATATGCAACCTTAACGAAAACGAAGATCTTTATAATTTTTTGCCCAAATGTCCTATTCTTCGCCATATAAGATTTAAATGTTTCAAAAAAATAAATTTAACCCTTAAATGCATGATCTCTTCAATTTTAACCATTTTTTTATATATGATTTCTAACGGAGTGTACATTTCAAGAAAAATACAAAAAAAAATTATTTGAAAAAAAGGTGATTTTTATTGAAAAATATGTTTTTTTGCCAAATAGCTAAATTGTTATTTTTTTAACGTGTATGCAAAAAATATATATATAAACTATAATTTCTACATTTATTGTAGTCAAAATGAATTTTATTGCGAAAATACCACTTTAAATATTTAAACAACCATTTTTGAATATTACACTTTTTGTAAAAAAAAAACGCGTGTTTTAGATTTTTCACAAATATACAGAGCAAACCATGATTTTTTTTCTAACCGTTTAAAAAATCTGCGCTAAATTTTAGGAACACTATATACAGAAGGGGGCACCAATGCCCACAAATGCAGTTTTGTGAATCAAATGGGGTTTTTTTTAATTAAAAAACTGGTATGTTGCCAAATGGCTACACCATGCATTTAAGGGTTAACAGAAGTTGAAGTAATTGATTTTTTAAACAACGTTAGCACAACTAATAAAAAATTAAACCGTTACATTATAGAGGCTTTAGATTATAGAAGGACCTTATAATGGAATTCAATTATTAAACCTTTTAAGATTTCTAACCAATATTTTTTAAATTATTATCGACTGACGAATATGTCATAGTCGCATGTTCCAACTTTCATAGATTTTGAATTTTCTAAAATATTCTAAAACTATTTTATATAATAATATAAAAATTGAACTGAAAATAAAAAACAACTAACTAAAGCCTCATTCATACTGAACCCAAAACTAGAAGTTTTCGTTTTTCTTAAGTTTTCGATTTGAAATTTGTGTGGGATTTGACAATAGAAAACGAAATAAATTTGAAAACTACTAGTTTTGGGTTTAGTATGAATGAGGTATAACTAACTAGTCCGCGAAATTTATAAAATTTTAACCTTATATTGTTTTAATTCTTTCAGTAGTCTTGTAAACTAGAGTGTACCCATCTTTAAAAGAATACATAAAATTTGATAATGCACAAAAACGTTATAAAACGTTAGTTAGAGGGTTAAAATGTTCCACAAAAATGTTCCTCGTAGTGTTTTACATAAGTTCGCTGAACACATCCTATACCTGGGACATATTTGCACCAATTCTAAATAAGTACGAAATTAACCCTTAAACATATTTTAAGTTTTTACTTTTACTGGCACTTAAGTTGAATTTTCAATGCTGATGTCTTCAAAGACTTATAGTAGAATTTCATGACAAATATTTTTGCGGAACATTTTAACCCTCTAACTCTTCCACTTACGGGTCGTTTTTGTCCGTTTTAAAAAGGGGACAAAAAAGTCCCTTTAATTGAGGAGTTAGAATGTTAAAATGTTCCACAAAAATATTCCTCGTAGTGTTTTACATAAGTCCGCTGAACATACCCTATGCCTAAAAAGGAGGATTCACATGATTCCCAATGTTAATCCTATTCAATTTTTTTTTTTTAGAAAAATCATTTTATGCGTTTAAAACCCATTTTTTGTGAAAGGATGAAAGGATATTTGGCACAAATATGGCTTGACCTTATATCCATTCACGTGCTAAATTTCGTCGCAATCGGATAATTTTTGCAGGTTTTATAAAGATTTTAAAATAAAGGATATATGGCAGGACTAAGAGTCCTTGCTTCGATTTTGATAAAAATTGACACAAACGTTTCCAGTTTTATGTGCATGTCAATGGATACTTTTTGTAATTTTACGTACATTTATGTAACTAATATAACATTTTTAAATTTCAGGACCTATGGGAGGTGGGCGTGTCCTATTCTATTCTATTTTTATATTTTTTTCCAATCGTTATATGTGATCAAAGCACTGTGCGGGTGTCTTAAAATATCGGGGATTTATCTTCCATGGCAACTGTTTTCGTATTACCTGGAGGTATTTCATTTGGCTGATAGTTTCTTCTGGTGGAAGAACTTCCGTATTGCTATTGCTATACCCTGCACCACTACGTGGAGAGGGTATACAACCCAGAATCACTTTCTGAGTCGATTTAGCGATGTCAGTCCGCCCCATAGAGAGATCCTTTCAGAATTGAGTGTGAATGATATTTAGACACACATATTCATTTATATTTGGTTATTTAAGTTGTGAACGTTTCGTAGAGAAATAAACCATGCCTCCAAATTTAAAGAAAATCGGAACAAATTTGGACCTAGACCCAAATGAAGTTTTTCGGCAGATTCACTCATATTTTTCACTACATTTATTGTACCGTTAATAAGGATAATGTTCCTTCCCACTTCGGGTAATACATATGACCCAAATCGAGCTGTGGTATACGGTATGCCATGGTCGGACTTCACCGATTATAATTTTTTTTATTGTTTTAAATAAAATATGTGAACAAAATTTAGTTTTTATTTAATAAAATTGAATGGATTAGTTAATTGCTGATTTCAATGGCATTACAACTGATCAATGCCAATGAAATTGTCTTCAATTGGCATTGTTCAATGCCTAAATGTCCAATTATAATTGATGAAAAAAGCATTTGTTTTCATGTTTTAATAAAAGAACAAATTAAGAAAAGAAAATGAAAAATTCGCGTATTTCTTATTTTATATTCGCTATTTCGTCAAGTTTAACTTACTAGAGGCTGATCCATCTAGACCCACGGTTCCTAAATGCGGGGTCCGTAGCAGAATTCCAGGGGGTCCGCGAAGAGATCCGACAAAAAACATAAAACAAGTTATTAAAAAAAACAATTTTTTTTATAATCTTTAAATTATTCAGGGTTGGCAGGCAATACCGCTAAAATACCGTTATCGATTCAAAACCCTTTCAACTGACTACCGTTACCCCCAAAAGATCGTTACCGAAATACCCGGAATACCGTTGTCCTTAAAATACCGTTACCGAAATAACTGAAATACCGTTATCCTTAAAATACCGATACCGATATTAATGAATTATCAATACCCCTAAAATACCGTTACCGAAACAAATGAAATACCACTATCCCTAAAATACCGTTACCGTTATTTTTAGTTTTCTGCTTTTGGTAATTTCACGTGGCTATTGAGTACTTTTTGAACATTAAGTTGATAAATTGGTTCTGTTTTTAATCTCGTTTGTTTTTTGTAAAACAAATTGCGGGATGCATCGAAATAACTGACTACCGTTACCCTTAAAAAACCGTTACCGATATAACTGAAATACCGTTAACCTTAAAATACCGTTACCGAAATAACCCAAATATCGTTATCTTTAAAATACCGTTACCGAAATAACTCAAATACCGTTATCCTTAAAATACCGATACCGAAATAAGTGAAATAGCGTTACCCTTAAAATACCGTTACCGAAATAACCTAAAATATCGTTACCCTAACGATAACTGTATTCGTTTCGGTTACCATCCATGAAATTATTTAACAAAATATTGATTTGAAAGGGATACGTATATAATACTGTTATGCAAAATACTGTTTAGACAAAATACTGGTAAAAAAATTTTTAAAAATCCTGCTTTTCATAATACTGTTTTGCAAAATACTGGATTTCACAATACTGTTTTGCAAAATTCTGTGAAGTAAAAATGCTGGTTTACAAAATTTATTTTATTAAAAATAACTTCAACAAAAGTATATAATTTTCAAAAATTAACAAAAAATTTATTTTAATGCATTTTATAAACTTAAATTAGTACAAGATTTTTTGCAATTCGCTTTAGGTAGCCTGTATGGCTTAATTCACACCTTTTTCTTATAACTCTTTTAATGTTTGTGTACGCCTTTCTTTTCTTTAAATTTATGTAACTTCTTTCTCCATTCGCGCGTTTTGAAATGTTATTTACAGCTACCACGACCTCATTACCCAACTGCCTGATAAGGTGGTATAATCCTGACTTTCTACGCCCAACAACAGCTTTCAGTCTTCTATGCCAAGCTTCCACACTATTTTGAGTTATTGGGTAGGATTTCTTACTGTCATCGTAAACCGACCAAAAGGTTCCAGAATACTTTGGGTGATATGAGCCCTTGACGTAGTTTTTTTCAAACCACTCGCACAGTTTAAGCAAATCTTCATCTTCATATTTTGCAAAACAGTATTGTGTTATACAGTATTTTGTAAAACAGTATAACGAAAAGCAGGATTTTGAAAACAGGATTTTGTTATACACAGGATTTCGACCCGAACCCGATTTGAAAAATGTTTTTCTTCCTTATTCCTGCCTAAAATTGACCATCACTTAAAATAAACAGGTGCTTTTATTAATTTTGCCCCATAATTTATAAAGTACCTCTCGCTCAACACTGGTTTGGGGGTCCGTGGAAATGTCTTAAGGGGTCCGTGAAGCAAAAATTAGTGGGAACCGCTGATCTATACTAACCAGTGTTAAGGGTGGACATGACATTGGCCGTTTTTTGAAATCGACTTTTTTTTATAATTTTGTATTTTAGTAAATATTCTTAAGATTCTAAAATATTCTTAAGATTCTAAGAAAAAAAATTTCATGGTTCAAAAGTTACAGCCGGATTAGTGGGAGCGCATTTTTAATTTTACGTACGGCAGCTGGTATATACACAAACTTTGAACGCGTTTATCTCGAAACCATGTTTTTCGTACTGGTTGCGGCACTAGCGGGTTCATTTTTTGACGAAATTTTTTTTTTGTATTTTTTTAAACTTGATTCGCTATCGTATGACACTAGCTTTTTTTTAAATATTTTTTCGATTTTTTATGAATTTTTCAAGTCAATATTTTTTTTAGAAAAAACACACTTTCAAATTTGGAACATCACCAAAAATTGAAAAAATATTTAAAAAAAAAAGCTCGTGTCATACGATAACCAATTTTGTTAAGATTTAAAAAAGTCATTTTTTCCAGATCGGACAATTTTTGCGACTCCCAGCGCTGCAACCGTTTTTTTCTCTGCGGCCAGTTTGGAGCTCTATAAAACCATGTTGGAGTGAAAAATATATTTTTTTGAGTTTTTTTTTCTTATAATTTGTTCAATTCTCTACAATAATAAAAAAAAATTTTGTAAAAATTTTTTTTTTCGACAAAAGTTTTGAATTTTTAAAAAAAGGTCTGTTTTCTCTGGCGCGAATGTCATGTCCCTCCTTAAGAGTGAACAGCAGAATATTTGATACAACTTGATAAAATAGCGAATATTTATCGTATAATGTTTATAGCAAGGTTGGTTACCGAAACGAATAACGGTAAGGATAACGGTAACGGTATCGAATTTCGTTTGTTTCGGTAACGGTAAAGGTAACGGTATTTAAGATTGATTCGGTAACGGTATACCGTTATCGAAACAGCAATACCGGTACGTACCGGTATTTAAAATTACGTTAAAAACATATAAAAACAAGTAAAAACAGAGCATATTCTTGCTTTTAAGTCTTAAAAATACAGATTTTAAACTATAAATTCAATGCTGGTAGTTTTAGTAATTAAAATTATTTTCTATAAATTTTGTTGCAGAAATAACTCAAGATTATAAAATAAAAAAGTTAAAAAATTGTAATTTTTTATATAAATTAATAAATACCGGTAAAATACCGGTAACTGCCCATAAAAATAACGGTATCGGTAACGATAACGGTATTGTAAAATTTTTTTAGAGGCATCGGTAACGGCAATCAATTTGAAACGGTATTTTAGCGATAACGGTATTTTAACGATAACGGTAACCAACCTTGGTTTATAGCTATGAAATTTTACATTCTTGTCTTAATTTCCTTTTTTATAAAACAATTTGTTTTGTATACAATTCATTTTTCTTGAATTATGTGTACATTTCATTACCACTGTTTTAATCAATGCCAATCGAAAACAATTTCATTGGCATTGAATGGTAATGAAATTTTTTGGCATTATCATTGAGATCAAGTAATGTCAATTAAATTTCAATGCCAATGAAAAATTCCCAAATATGTTTTCTGGTTTTTCAAGAAAATAATTCAAAATAGTATAAGTTCGAAAAAATTTTGGACTTTTTAAAATTCAAATTTTGTGCAATGAGAAAATTTATTTGCTATAAATAAATCTGTAACAATTAAGGGTGACATAAAAATAAATAAATGAATAAATACTACAGGGTGTATGTCTATGTGTGATTATAATAAAACACCCTTCGTGTATGTTAACATGCATTTCTTTGTTTTATAAATCTAGTGCGGAATGCATTTTACTGACAATGAGATGAAAAACATTTACTACCCTTATTTGTATTTTATAAGCACCACTAACGGCGATATCGACAGTGTAAGCAACCACTAAAAAAAAACAAAACTATCTTTGATATCATTAATATTTGATCAGTATCGTTTGATCAATATGATGGGATTCATAACATAAAATCCCTATAAAATCCCTATATTACCATACGAGCGAGGTTGCCTGCTCAACGATTAAAAAAATGACTACACCCAGAAAACAGATTCGGTTCTGACAACCCCATTTGTTGCCAATCGAATGGTTCAGTTGCATCAAATGAATTTTTCGGTTGCGGCTACCGAATTATTCTTGCTGCAACTGAGATTCCGTTGCCACAGTCAAATTAGTCCTGTCTCAATTGGTTTTCTGTTGCCACAACTGAAAAATTCTGCTACCACAACTGAACGATGCGATTGGCTACAAATGCGGTTGTCAGAACTGAATCTGTTTTCTGGGTTTAGATTTTGAATTAAAAATCGTTAGAAATCGCACAATTGTTCAACACTCAAAATACATCGGACATGCAACGCATCAATTCTGAAAGAGCTTAGGATATACATCACGAATATGGCCATTAAATATAAAACTTTTAATATACAATAGCTTTTGGATTGCTATCAAAAGCAGGATAAAATTTGCTACATTTTAAAATTTTTAATATCAGAGTTGCAATTAAAAATTGTTTAAAAACTTCATTAAAATAAAGCTTAAAAAAAGTAAAAAATCTCTGACACAAAAATGTTTGCAACAAAAAAAGAACACTAAATATAAATTTTTTTATAGTATCGTAAATGAAAAAAATCGCTGCATCTAGACGGAAAATCGCAAAATTAGCAACCTTTTATCGTGGAGTAGAGTAGGTACGTGGCATAAACAGCTGCAACTGCACACAAACATATTTATTGGACGCCAAAACGTCTATTTTTTGTTATAGTACTCGTATGAGTTCTTTCTTTTCAATCTATTAAAAGTATTTTGATCTACCGCTAACGAGGTTGTTTGTTGTTGAGTTACTACCGGTATTAGAAGAAGGTACAGTAATATTGCTACCATTATCGAAAAGTTTTTGGTGTTGGCGAAGAAGGGTTGTTTAGTGTCATGTACATACGTCATGTTATGTTCCATCCATATGCATTATGTAATACAGGTCTGACAAAACTATGGCACGTGAATTTTAGCTGTCATGCGACATTTTCTTATTAGATTGGATCTGTTCGACGGTGTTACCGCGAGTTCTCGCGAGATCCCAATTTACCCGAAACAAGAACAATTTACACACAATTTTGACAATAGAAACGCTTTTTCGTAAAATGGGTAACCGCGGTAACGTACGTGGAACAGTGCTATTGTTTAAGGTTTAAGGATTATGAACGCAATGTAAATGTGCGCTTGAATTTTTTTTTAAACATTTCTCGTTTTCAAAAAATCACAAAATAAAAAAAATTCTTAAAATTGTAGAGCAGGGAAGACACAATACAACTAGTTGTACAACTTGTTGGTCATAAGTAGAATATTCATTGTATTTTGGGCTGTCGTATGGTCGCAGGGACATGTCGAACAAAAATCAAAAATTTTTGATTTTTCTGTTGGTACGACAGACATGTCCCCCAGTGTATTGATAAGTCCGTCCGTCAGACAAACTGTCAAATTCTCATTTGCAATAGTGTTGCCAATAAAGCGATTCTTAACTATCTGAAAAAGCGTATTATCTGCGTTAGCGGGTTTTCAAGAAATATAAAATATTTTAATAAATTGATAGTTTCTAGGAAAAAAAATAAGACTGTTTTAACAAATTTTTAAAATTCTACTTCATGAATATTTACAAAAATTGGATTTTGTTTCAAATACTTGCACAAAATTTTTTCAAGTTTATAAATTTTAATTGGTAACTAAAATACAAAAAATAAAGTTTGATAAAACGTTTTTAAACATTTTTGTTGGTCGATCGCATAAATGGATTGCAAAAGTAATTAAACAATTTTCATTAAACGCTTCTTAGCGATATTATGTGGTCTGACTGTTTGCAATGTTTTTTAAAAGTTGACATCACGTTTCTTATTTTAGTCCGCACAAAAATACATCCATCTCCTTCAAAATGGAATGTTGTAGAACTTGTGCGAATCAGAAAAAAAGTGCTAAAAAATCAATGAAATAAGAAGTGCGCCATTAAAAAGTGTAACACATAAAAAGCTGAATAAAACATGATTAAAATAAATTTAAAAAAAACTACACTCAAAAAAATAAGTTAGTAGAAAAATTAGTAAAACGTCTTGTATATCAGGTGTACTAGTTTTCAGCAATTCTTTTGCTGAAATTCCGTTTTCAGCAAAAATTTTAGTTATCTTTTTTTAGCACTAAACTAATTTTGAACTAATGTTTTACTAATTTATTTTGCTACAAAAATTGTGCTGATAACCGCATTCATAGCGTGGACGATAACCAGATAGACAAGATGTAGATGTCGCAGCTCGTCTGGAAACGGAAATGACAAAAAAAGAAAAACAACTCTACACATATTCTATATTTAAATTTTCAGCAAATAAATTAACTAAAGTAAAATTTCGCTACAAGTTTTTTGAGTTTTTTTCAGTCTACTAATATTTAGCAAAAAGTTTAGTGATTTTAGCAAGGATTTTTTTCATTTGCAGTCGACTAAGTGTTAGCAAAACTTTTGCTGAAGATTATTATTTTTTTGGTAAAAATCAGATAGCTGATTTTCAGCAAACCTTTTGCTGAAATTACCAACTTTTTTGCAAGCATGCTCCTGACTAAAAATTTGCTGACACAGCAACATTTTTTGCTGACTTTACTGACTTTTTTTTTTGAGTGTACGAGTTATAGTTTTTTTATAGATGTATATTCTGTCTCATTTTACATAATAATATTTTAATCTCATTATATAAATTTTTTCATTTTATTTAATATGCCTCACATAATGCAATTTTACATTGCCTTCGGTGACTTTTTGGCACCAGCTGTCCATTTGTATCTGAACTTAGTACGGGTTTTAGGCACTGATGTGGTATTCTTTAGTTCTCCTTCTAGCAAAGCCCAGTACATTTCTATTAGCCGCAGTTCTGGGCAGTATGGTGGGTTGGCCTTTTATTGTAATGGCAAGATTCCAAATTTGTCCAGAAAAATGTAGATACGTTATGTTGTCTTAGAAATGGAAGTAATCTCCTTTGAAGGCATTCTTTATATAACAAAAGATTGACTACTTTGGCTTGCTGTACTAGGAATTTTTTATAAAACTTTGATTTTTTTCCGTTCTATACTTTTTAGGAACATTGCCTGGACTATTCGAAATATAAAATTCCTAACCAGGAAGCTAGAAAAGTCTGTTTAACGTTAGTTTCGACATCCATTACACAACATTCAAAGTTTTGAAAAAAGTGAGAAGTTTTGCTCGTTTTTTTTGACATCAACATTCTTTTTAGCATTTCTGTCCGGGACTTTCTGAACTTTTAATGTTTTAAGCACAATGTTATCTTTGACATTACACGCGCCGAGCCACGTCGATGCCAGAAATGTTTGGAATTGCCAGCAATAACTTCTCCACCTTTTTGTCTTTGGTTTCGTTCCTGGGTTTTTTGGAAAAACTTATTAAGAAAAATGTGTGTTACAATTTTTAATAGCGCACTTCTTAGTTCTGGAATTCTAAGTGTTTTTAAATAGAAACTAAAATTAAACTTTAAAGAAAGTATTTTAGAATCTATTAGCTCTGGAACAAGTTCTTAAATATAATTCATAAAACTCGGAGTTTTAAGTCCAAAAAGTCTATTTGTATGAGGCATATTTTTAGGAAGATTATGCACTCGTTTAATATTAGCAAAAGTCTTACCACCCCTGGTGTAATATGAAACCCTTTTTTTTGTAAATTTCATCGAGCATTTTATTCTGGTTTGGTTTAAATGGCAGTTTGTTTTGTGAATTCTTAAATTACGTTGTAATTAAATGTTAAAATAATTCACAACCAAGTGGCAAGCCTCTATTGGTACGCATGTCATGTTTGTAATTTATGGTTAAAAATAAGTCACAAAATTCACTTTTATTTGAAACATTTAGGGAAAAACTTGTACTTACGTAACATTTTATTATGCGGAATTAACGGGATCTGCAAGCGGGAAATATGACCTGAAAATTAAAAAAAAAATATATATATTATACTTTACCACTTATTATATATATCGTTATTTTGACTTCAGATTCTTGTTAAGAGTCCTCAAATTAGAAAAAAGTATGTAAAATAGTTTGCCCCCTCCTATCCACCAAAAATGACGTTCGAAAATCGATTTTTTGAAACTTCAAACTTCAAAAAATTCTTTGGTTGGTTTTCTTCTCGTCATAAAACAAAGCTATATGCCAAATTTCAACTATCTATCTTCATTAGTTTAGCAGAAACGCCAAAACCCCCTTTTCTCGGAGATTATGATACATTAAAAAATTAGACTTCATTAGGAAATATCGCGACCATATTTCCATTGTGAACTGCTTATACATATAATGATTTTTATTTGAAGTACAAGATCCTAATAATCTTATTTGCAAAAAGGATAGTTTTTTTTTTTTTGCATTAACAAATTTTATATACATATTCTTTTAAAGATGTGTACACTGTAGTGTACAAGGGTAGTGAAAGAGTTAAGAACCGATATATTCAGATCGATAATAGATATAACAATTTTTGCCAAAACTTTACTTTATATTAAATTATCGGGCACACAAAAAAAAAAATATTTTTAAGTCGCACAACTTTGCAGTTGATTTAGGAGAATTGGGGTGCTGATTTCGAATCTGCAATCAGTTTATTCAAATTGGCTCTAGATTTTGCACAATTCGCGATTTTACTTTTTTTTTTCTATTTTTCAACCTTTTTTTCAATAAAAAATTTATAATTTAGTAACTACCCAGCAAAAACATTGTAATGACAGGTCATTATCATACGGCTTACGAATTAATGATAGGTTGCATTACTTTAAAATACCAAATAATGACTTACTGATAATAAGTTATAGAAGTACTTATATATTCTTGCAAAGTATTCATATGCATAATCACTTTTAAAATTTATAAGTGAAACAAATTTTCAAATTTCTTTTATCCACACAAACATTTCGAAAAATCACCATTTTTGGCACTTTACATGAAAAAATGTTTGTATGGGGAACCCCCCAGGGGGCTTCCAGAGGGTGTGCCACTGGCATGGGTGGGTCGGCCCTCCAAAGTTAGTGGGGGTCGGTCATACATTTGGCCTCGATTGGGGCACTCTAAATGGGTCAAAGTGTGATTTTTCAAAATTTGGGACATCAAAAGTCGGGGATTCAGAATTCGTTTTAGAAGTATGGTTCCTCGGGCAAAGTTTCTTACTTTGATCCACGGAATACGATTTTCCTTGTCACTTGGGCGATTTTTAAATCAAGTTGGGAGCATTGCGACATAAAACAGAAACTGAAACGGAATTTTTGCCTTCTATTTTTTTAGTTGTTATTGTGAAGTGGAATATTGTGCATCAAAAAAAAAAAAAAATATGATTAAATCAGTGTTGCCAGTTTTGACGATTTGTCGTCATTTTGACGATTTTTACTTACAAAAATAGCCAAATGACGATTTGACGATTTTTTCTTTCAAAATGACGATTTTTTTTAATAAGAAATACAGCAAGAAATGTGCAAAAATACGTTACTTTTCCAATCTCAAATTTTTAGTTTTTAGAATTATGCATAATTACAAGCAAATTAATGTGAGAACAAATTAAAAAACCGCTGCAAAATCAGATAATTTTTATTCAGCAAATCTATACGATTTTTGAAAAATATTTTAGAATTTTGGATTTAAAGTTTTTATATTGAAATTCTAATTAAAATTATATCCAGAAAAAATGTAAAAATCCGTTCAAGTGCATCATTATTTTTTTATTTATTGCGAAACTGCCAATTTTTCTTTAAGATGCATATTTTGAAATGTACAAAACTTACAGGGAAAATAATAAAAAATATGATAATTTTTGTGTAAAACTTCTATCCTAAAACTGTAACGAATATCAATTTTTTTGGAAGAATGTTTATGAAATACATAATAAATATTTAAAATCTGATATTTTTGTTGGTATTTCTTTTTGTTTAAAGCAACTACTTCATTATATGGTAAATTTCGATGAGGTTTATAATCGAACAAGTACAAAATTATTAAAAAAGGATAATTTTTAAAATGCTTATTAAGTTTTTAGGGTCCTTATAACAGAAATGGTGTTATTTTGACGATTTTGAACTATTTTTTGACGATTTTTCAAAAGCTATGACGATTTTGACGATATTTTATAGAATTTTTGACAATTTTATGCCTAAGAAACCTGGCAACACTGGATTAAATACTAAAAAGTATGGAAAATTACAGTGTCGCTGAAATTAACGGGGCAAATCGTAGAATTGCATAACATGGCACAGTAGCAATATGAACAACATGTGTTATTGGCAGCGGCCCAGAGAAGGTGCAAGCAATATCTTGATTGATCGATATTTGATGGAAGATGATACGAAATTTAAAGAATATATTCATTGGAGTCGTCATCTTTTAGAACCGCGCTGAAAATTCTCAAATCTGATTTGAAAGGAACAGCTACCACCTGGAATAGGGAACCATGCAGGCATTTATTTGAAAAGCGAAATAGGCTATTCCCATGCTAGAAAAACAACGGAGAATACGTTTGCAATTATGGCTTCATATTTCCATGTTTTTGTCCCACCATTTGGTATTGCTACACCGCCAACAATCGATAATCTTATTCTTGCTGCATGTATATTACACAACATGATGCGATCCAATAAAATAAATTCACCGGCAGAGACCACATTCGGAAATTTAGACAATTTGATAATACCAGTAAATTATATGATTCGAATTGCAAATACATCAGCTGGTGGCTGACCAAATAATGAAGCATCAATAATTCGCGAAAAATTCAAAGATTTTTAAATGGAATTGGAGCGGTTGAATGGCAGGACCGATCAATTTAACAATTTTGACTACTCTATACAAATGTTTCACCATGCATTATTTTAAGGAAATAAAATGAAATAAACATATCGTCACCTTAAATGCAAACGGACGTAACTACACAAAAATACGACATCGAGTTTTTTTATTGATTATGGTTCGTTTTATCAAACTACATGTTCACACAAAATTTTAGGCTTCTACGATCAAAAATGGCGACTTTATTAAAGAAATTCAAACGGACGTAACTACAAGTGCATGTAATTCTTAATGCAAAAAGGCGTAACTACACTCTTGTATGAAAAACATACAAACACATGTAGTGTGTAAGCTTGTGTCAGCGTTGCCACAATGGGAATTCAAAATCTACAAAATGTTAGTTATATTTTAGTACAATACAAATGACAATTTACCCTGCTTAATTCAGAAAAACCTTTTTCTGAATATTAGTAGACAAAAAACAGCAACAAAATGCTGTTATATCTCCAAATTTAAGTTATATTTAAGTAAATTTAGTTGAATGAAAGTAACAATTTTCCAGTTAAAATAACAAAAAGAAAAATAATAATATAAATAATTGGTTACCAATAGTAGAGTCCTAATTTCAGTGAGTTAAATCGTTATTTATATTTAAAAAAATCTACATATGCTATGAAAAATTAAAAATTTATGATGTTTTCAGTCGACTAAAACTAAGCAAAAGTTGTTGCTGATTTTAGCAGGGTGAATTGTTATTTTCAGTTAACTAAAACATAGCTAGAATTTTGTTCTTGCTGTTTTACTACACTCAAATAAAAAAGTTTGTAAAAAAATTTGTAAACAGTTTCTAATCGCACTATACTATTTTTATACTGATTATTAGTACAATTTTTATTTTTAGTAATCATTTTTGCTATTCTCTTATTACAAATTACGGATTTTTTTACTAATTTTCGCTGCTGATTTCAGAAAAACATTTTACTAATTTTTCAAAACCGAGTGCTAAATTTAGCACAAAAATATACTAACCCAGCTAAAAATCGACATATATGAATCCATACAGATTAAATGTATGTGCATGCATGCTAATAAACATGCATTCATGACCATACATGGATACATAAATCTCCATACATGAATCATATATGACCATACGTGTGCATTAACGAAATTTGAGGTAATATCTACATGTATGATCATGCATGATCATGTGTGTTCATGCGTGTTCATGTATGTTCATGCATGTACACACATGTAGATATTACCTCAAATTTCGTTAATGCACACGTATGGTTATATATGATTCATGTATGGAGATTTATGTATCCATGTATGGTCATGAATGCATGTTTATTAGCATGCATGCACATACATTTAATCTGTATGGCTTCATATATGTCGATTTTTAGCTGGGAATTTAAAAATATTTTTTTTTTATTTTTTACAATTCTTGTTTAGTTTATATTTGTTACTATTGTTATATTCTTAGTTTAGAAATAACACCCAGAAAATTTTATTGCATCTCCAATGCATAAAACGGCAATAACTGGAGAACCGTTTGCAATTTTGACTCCAAATTTAAAGTACGATGAAGTACCCTACGGGAAATTTTAACAAACTGTCACCGAACTGGCCCCTTTATATGAAATAGACTGGTCACTTTTACATGGCGTTGTCATAGGAGGTGAAAATTGACCCCTTGTGACATGTCACAAGACAAATCCTAGGACAGGTTACTGAACTCTCAATTTCAGGGACCTGTCCTGGGATTTGTCTTGTGACATTTCACAAGGGGTTAATTTCCACCTCCTATGACAACGCCATGTAAAAGTGACCAGTCTATTTCATATAAAGGGGCCAGTTCGGTGACAGTTTGTTAAAATTTCCCGTAAGGTAATTATACGCTTGTTACAATCGAAAGAAAAAAAAAATTACAGTTTACAGCAATTTACTGAAATTTAGTATCTGCAACTAATTATTTATACTAATTTCATTGTACTAAAATTATGATATTTAGTAAGTTTTTTAACTGATTTTAGCAAATCGATTTTGAATTGCATTTTACATAAATTTTACTAAAATTTAGTAGCGGCTACTAATTTTTTCTACTAATGTTATTGTACTACAGATCAGCAGACATGTGTTGCTAAAATTAGCAAAAAATACTGCTGGCCTTAAAACAGTTAAATTTCCCGTAATAACAGCAAAAATTTCAGTAGCCATTACAGACTTTTTTGGTTGAGTGTAATATTTAGCAAACCAATTCTGCTAGTTTTGGCATTTTCTTCTGCAGGGCCTCTTTAGTTTTTCTTATTTTTTTTAAATTTTAACGTTTTCCATACCGACTTTTTGTTTGGGGATATTACCGTTATTTTGACTTCATATTCTTGTTAAGGTCCTCAAATTAGAAAAAATATGTAACATGTTTGCCCCCTCATATCGACCAAAAATGACGTTCGAAAATCGATTTTTTGAAACTTCTCATCCCCTTTTTACCCCTTAAACATTCGAATAGCCAAAAATCCTTTGATTGATTTTCTTTTCGTCATAAAACGAAGCAAATTTCAATTATCTATCTTCATTAGTTTATAAGAAAAACCAAAACCCCCTTTTCTGGGAGATTATGATGTATTAAAAGAATTAGACTTCATTAACAAATATCACGACTATATCGCTATGTTGAACTGCTTATACATATAATTATTTCTCTTTGGAGGCCAAGAGCCACATCATATAAAAACTTATTGAAGAGAACTTTTTTGGTTATTACAACTCTCCCATTTTTAGAGGCGTTATTTTTCCAGAGAAAAGCTGCTAAATTAGAGGCGTTAAAGATATATATTTTTGAAAAAGAATACTCGTTTTGGAATTAAAAAAGTTCTCTAATAAGAATAAATTATGATTTCAAAATGTGAAGGATATAAAAATTAGAATATAATTTCTGTGCGCTTAGAAATATTTTACTGATTAAAGCCTATTTTCTTGTTCACTATATCCAAAAAATTCCGTTATTTCCCCCGAGTCTGTTAAATTTTTCAATAAAATTCTTTTTCCTTCTTACAAAATAGCACATTTGAAAATCTATAATTTTTAATGGAGATTGGCAGACGTTTTCACAAATTTAAGAAAATATCAAAGGACTACATAGAGAAGAGACTCATTGTGGCAACCGAATTTTTTGCCAACCGATTGGTTTGGTTCGAGCTACCGATATATTTGTTTGTGGCAACAGAAATTCGGTGAATACAATAGAATTTCGGTTCAAACAATATATTTAAATTATGTCAGGAATACATTTGATTGCAACAGCCAATAATTCGGTTACTGCCACCAAACCATTCAGTTGGCAAGAAATTCGGTAGTCACAATTAATTGGTTTTCTCTGTGTATAATAAAATACAGCAGAACTTCTAATTTTTTTTTAATCAATTATCTGAAAAATCAAATTCACTTCATTTGAATTGGAACTGTCGGAGTTAGTTTTACTTTATTCAATTAACTAAAAAATCTGAAAATATCATTTATTCAATTCATGCATTGAATTCTTTTTTAATTGTGTAATTTATCCGATTACCCAAAAACTACGCATGAAAGAAATTACCCGCGCTCTATCCACGAAGACAAAAATTACCCGTATTGTGGCAATTTTTATTTTCATTTAAAATTCCTTAAATAGCTGTATTAAAAATAAATGTATTTTTTTAGTTTAAAAATTAATAACAAATCCTTTTTCTTTTTTTTTTTAATAAAATATAAACATTTAGATTAAAAAAAAAATTAATTAAAATATAAACAAGTATTTTTATTAAAAAAGCTTGAAAAATTTACTAACATAACATGGATGTTTTAATTTTTGTGGCGTTATTGGTTGTACATCTAAAAATGACTTTAGTGTAGTTACGTCTTCTTGTTTCAGAAAAAAGCAAGTCAAAAGGACGTAACTTACTTAAAAACTTAAATATATGAAAATAAAACAAAAGTTGTTAAAAAATAAATAAATCTCTATACCATAAGTAAAATTTGAAAAAAAAAACTGCAAAGAATACTTTATTATTATTGATTTTATAACGTTTTTTGCTTCTCCTGTAAAAAAAATAAAAGTGTAGTTACGTCCGTTTGCATTTAAGGTGACGATATGTATGTACCTTCTGCGTTCAATTTATCAATTTATTTATTCTTTGTATTCATTTTGGAAATGTATTAAATTGATTTTCTTGAAATTTGGAATAAAAACAGGATTTTAATAAATGGCATACGGTGTTTGATTAACTGAGTGTTTTTGTAAAAAGAATCAGACGAATTCGTTAAAAAGTTTGTATGGAAAACACCAATTTGAAAACGTTTATTAGAGCTGATTTATAGGAAGAAGAAGAAAACATTTTTATTGAAAATTTCAACAGACACAAGGGAATCACCAGACTGCCGCAGTTTCGTCTCACCCAAAGACTCGTCAGTGGTTAGTTTATGTGTCAACTGATCGTTTATGTTTCAAAATTTTTGGCACAGCTGCGGCTAAAAAATAGCGAATTTAATGCTGCAAGTAACAACTTATTTCTGTACTTTCTTAGTAATCACTTATTTGAGCCTATTCCGTAGAGTTTGCTAAAAACCGAAAAATTTTAAAACCGCGGTTTCGGTTTTTAAAAATTATAAAAACCGCGGTTTCGGTTATTTTTCGGTTTTCTTGTGACATTAATAGAATTGTTTTAAAATAATTAAATATGTATAAAAATTAAATACGTGTTCTAACACGTTCAAGATATTTATTTAAATTTGATTGAATTTCTCACTCGAATAAAGGCAATAAGCCGTTTCGAGACCTTTGTGGGATAAGAAAAAAAAACGCGTAAGCTCGTTATAAATTAAATTTTTTTATTCTATTGTAGGCAACCAAAGCTGTATTTTTAAGAGTTTAAATTTAAATTTTAGCAATTTGATTAAAACAACGTAAAGGTAAAATTTTAAAAATTTCGCGGACTACGAAATAGGACTTTTTGAAAAATATGGAAAATCTGAACTGAATATATAAAATTCAACATCTCTTAAGCCACTTGACTTTTTGGTGTATTTTTTTTCTAAAATTATCCGTTTATGTTATCCGTAATAACAAAAAATTCTTTAAAGTCATATTTAATGGAGAAAATGTTCATTACAATTAAATAAGAAATTTTGTAAAATAGGAGCTGAGCCATTTTCGAAATTTAATAATATACCAGCTAACGTTTTTCTGAGAACTCAGAAATTATGACTCGTAAAAGACTCTACTAAAATATGATAGATTTCAGGGTGCTCAAATTTTGGGTGTATTCAAAATTTTTAAAAAATGTTTTCATTGCTCATAAATGTATCAAGGATAAATAATAAATGACTCACAATGGCTCAGAAAATTCTATATTCTCAATTTTCTAATAATGCTCATAATTCCGAGTCTTTTGTGAATCAAAAAAGTGCGCTCGGAAAGAGGCTTCATCGGTGAAGAAACACACCGTCACCTATGATTTCATAGGTTTTTAGGGCTGTTATGAGTCTTCTCGGATTCTAATTGTACACTGGGATGCAATTTAAGTGGTTAAAGTATTTATTAAAAACCGACTTATTTTTGTCGGTTTTCGGTTTCGGTTTTGAGGCTTGAAAAACCGCGGTTTCGGTTTCGAATAAAACCGAAGAGCAAACTCTACTATTCCGGTAAGATTTAGGAAAGCATTTACCTCCAATGACACCCCCATGTTAAAATAATATGTTGTGAGATCAATTGGCTTCTTATTCCATTTCCCTTTACCTGGTAATAGAAGGTTTTGCTGGGTAGTTCTCTTTTCGACTATTTATCACCTCCATGCAGTAAACCAAAGATAGCAACTGAAAATTTATTTATTTATTTTATTTTTATTTCAATAGGTCTAAAATTATAAAAGGCCATCTTTTTTGTTCGAAAGTATGTCGAAAATTTTAAAAAATTCATGTTTTTTACAAAAATATCTAAACAACAACAAAAATAGTACAAAATTAGGAAACCGGTGTATGGTCCTTTGAAATCCTTTTCTATTAATACCATCTTTTAACATTTCTTTTAGAAGAAATGTTAAAATAAATTAAATCATTAAATGTTTATGCTCTATCACATATCCAAATTTCATCCAAATCGGCGTGTAAGCACTGGGGGATTCCCTTGGTAGGGAAAAACAGCTTTCCCTCCTGCGATTGTCGCTGGTGTCAATTTTATTATATCTACGGATCAAATTATAATCGTGTAAAAGTTATTAAAGTATAAAATAGTATATATTGTGATTTAAATTGACCCCTAGGTGATTTGAATATTTCTTTTCTTATCAATTTGTTGAAATTTTATTGAAGCCAGCAGAATTTATGACAAATTCTATGCATGTATTTATGTATTATTCCCACATTTAGATTTTACTTGCAAGTGTACGCAATCTCAGACAATATTCTTTAATTATTACAAATATATGAATGTAACATCATAAATACAATACATGCATGTTTAAAATGCATTCACGTATTTCATTGTTTTCTTATTAATAATACATTATACCAATGATATTGAAGAGGAAATAGTCAAGTGAACAAATAACAAATGAAGAAAAATATTTGAATTTGTTCTGTATTGTGTAAATGTAATCTTAGGATTTTCATAAAATGGGATCAATTGAATAAAATAATGTAATGAAATTGAACAATTTATATATGAATAGTAGAGATAAGATGAATTTAAAATATTTGACAAATGTATGTGATTCCATATTTTTAAGCTCACTGATCGGGTCAAGTAGGTACTTTTAAAGCACAAAAAAAAACTATAACAACAATTATACATACATATGTGTGGAAAACGGAGATCTGGAGATCTATCTAATTCCATATATTTTGATAATTATAACCGTATTTAATCCTCTAACGCTCTTACGTAGTTTTCCAATGAAACTTATACCATGTGTTCGGCGCAAAAACGAAACTATAATTTCTTCCACAGAATCTTGTTTCGTTGTCTACTCTAGGCGATATGGGCCAAAATAGGCAAGAGCAAATCTTCAAAACTAATACATAAATATTAAAAGGATATATCCTAAATTCTTTCTCTTGCTAAGAAATAAACACGGTCTAAAAATAACCTCTTTTTCGCTCTTACTCAAAAAGGTATAGTGATTTTCGGTTTTCGGAAAATGCGAAATTGAGTGAAAACTCATCTTAACTTCAACATATATTGTACAAACTTAAATACTTTTCTACTACTACTAAGTATATTCTTTCTGCCAAATTCCAAAAAAAATCTACCTACTTGTTTTCATGTTAACTCGATGTCTTTTAAAGATATCCTGTGTGTCCTTGGACCAATGTAACACAGAGAAAACAGATTCGTGATTACAACCGAATTTGTTGCCAATCGAATGGTTCGGTTGTGGTAACCGAATTTTTCAGTTGTGACAACTGAATATCAGTAGATTCACTGGTCATTTGATAATGGCAACAGAATTTCTATTGCCTCAACAATAATTCGGTAGTCACGACTGAAAAATGGTGTTGTCATAACCGAAACATTCTATTTGCAATAAATTCCGTTGTAAGCACGAATCTGTTTTCGAGGTGAAGGACTTATTATAAAATTCAGGCTTCAGTCCTGCTTTAGGTTCAACATCAAAAGTTTCTAGTGAACGTAAATACGCTTTTAAGGTTTTTAAAAATTGTACTCGTTTTAAAAAAATTATTTTTTGAAATTTTACCAAATTTAAATTTTGCCACTTTTTTGCTTCCAAACCGAGCACGACATACGAAAAATTTCTGTTCAAAACATTTAGTGCATTTTGTTTTCTATCGGAATAGAATAATTTATGATTATACAATGCGCATTTGAGGCATTTGTGGGCAATTTTATGATAGCTGCCTTGAGGCATTCGTTAGAGCGTTAAGCACTAATCCGTTAGATGGTTAAGCACTAACCTAGGGTTATTTTGGGATAAGTTCGAAGGGCTTATTTGTACACTCAAAATAATAAGTCTGTTGGCTGAACAGAAAAATTTGTTACTTTAACAAAATTTATTCCTGTTTTTTGGCTTAAAATAAAATTTGTTAATTTTAAAACATTTTTGTTAAATTTAACAAATCTAAATTTAAGTAGAAAATTGGTAAAACTACAGTTTTATCTGTAATTATACTAATTCGTAAAATTTATTAAAATTTAGGGTTTCGGGAACCTCTCCGGGCGTAGTCCATATTATTTGACGGCATATACGGGCACTACGGTGGAGAAAACATTTTGTCCGTTTTGCTCTATCTATCTCTATTTCGAGATATGGGCCATTTTAAAAAATCGGGAGGGTAATAAATAGCGCCATATTTAAAACTGGCGCCATCTAATTGGTAGTAGCGGATATGTGAGAATATTATATTTTAACAATAAATTGTGTAAAATTTAACAAATGGGTTCTTAAAAATTAGTTATAAATAATTTTGAAAATTAACATTCAAAATTAGTCAAAGTACTGAGAATTTTTAGTATTGTGTCAAATGGAGATTACCAAAATCTTTGCTTAATTAAGTGTTTCAACTAAAAATTTGTTAAAAATTAATCAAATCGATTTAAAACCGGTTTGACAGATTTTTCTACTGACGTATTATTTTAAGTGTATAAACAGAGAAAAGTATCTCCTCTTGCAAATTGATTAACTCCATAAAGAAAAATGAATGAGTATCAATGAGAAAATAGTAGAAATTGTTTTTTTTTTTTAATTTCTATTAAGGGTGGGTGCGTACTGGCTAAACTAATTCTAAACTAAATTCAGGTTTACAAGTTGCTTTGAAATTAGAAAATTTTTCAAAACAATTTTCAAAGAAATTTTAAACCCACCTCGCACAGGACCTTAATCATAAATTTTATCATTCTAGTGTTAATATTAATTAAATATCAGAGAAATTTGTATGGAATATTATAGAGTTAGGAGTCAATAAAATGTTTTGAAATTAATGTTTTTAACAATAACGGTTCAATTTTGACTTAATTAAATTGAACCCTTAAATGCGAAAAACTTATGATTTTGAAATCTACATAAGTTAAGCCTTCATTTGAGTAGAATATTTGTTTTATGTTCAAGGATGTTTTCAGGATTCTGTATGGATTTAGACAATTCTCATTTTTTAGTTTAGTTCTAATTATTTTCAATAAAGTTAGGAATATACATAGTTGTTTTATAATACATAAACAAGAAAATAATATATTTGTTGGTTCAATAGAAAAATTTGTTAATTTAACAAAATTTATTCCTGTTTTTTGGCATAAGATAAAATTTTTTGATTTTAACACATTTAACAAATCCAACATTAGGAAAAATGTGTACAAACATGAATTGTAGGTTGAAAAATCTATGTTTAAGGTTTTAATCACAGAAAATTCTGTAAATATATTTAATCAATATTTAGAGTAAAATCAGAGATTAAAATTTGACGAGTTACTGTAATTAAGACATAAACAATAATTTTCTTCTTAATTATTGTTTAATATTGCATAAGATACCAGGCCTCAAAAAAAAAAAATACTGGAAAGGAACGAGTGGAGATGTTTTTCTATAACAAAAGTAAAAAAGTTTGCAACTTTTTTTTTATTTTTTTGAAGAACTCAAAAATAAAAGTTCATAATTAAAAAATGTTAGTTTTCATTTTTTAATTGTCTAAAGCTTAACTAATAAATAAATGATCTTTAATTTGATATGTTAAGTTTTCACTACTGCATTTTCTTAACAGTAAACAGAGTTGCAATTTGACCTGAGCCGTTCTTTAAGTGCATACTTGAAATTCAACATTTTTTAAATTAAAAACAATTAAATTTAATAATCAATCGAATTATTATATGATATGTGCTCATATAAGTGTAAAATAATCACTGTGATCTTTTATAACCCGCATAAAAATTTACATCTTCATTCAATCGCAAACGAACACTGATTTATTTTGTGTCTTGAGGAGTTTTTAGTTTTGTTTTTGGGATGCCATTATACGAGTATGTTACCCCTTTTTCTATCAAAAAACATCGTTACTATATAAAATATAATTGCATTAAAAACAATTAAAGTCTCTGAAATACAATAAACACAACACATTAATAAATATAATTTGTAAATTTATTTCCCATAACAATACTTAGTTCTTTCTAACCACAACCAACATAAATATTTTATGTTAATGTGTTTCAGTAGTTACTATTAGCCATTATTCAAACAAAATATTTAATGTAAAATGAAGTGGACATTTTTTGTTTTACCAAATGCAATAGAAATTTGAATTTCGAAAATGTTTATCATTTGTCTCACGTCGGTGATCAAATTAATTGTCGTAGTAATACAAAAACAACAATCCAAACAACTAACTCCCCATGAAGTGTTTACATATGAAAACGACGACCGACGAGCGAGCGGATGTTTAGAACTGTTTTATATTTTCGTTTTTCTATGTGTGGATTTGTTAGTCATTCACTCACTTTTGCCGTGTTACACCCAGAAAACAGTCTCAGTTGTGACCACCGAATTTGTTGCCAATCGAATTCGTGCGGTTACCACAACTATCTTTATATTAAATTATATTTTTCTTCGTGAAAGCCAATATTCGGTTGTCTAATTCAATATTATGTTCCACATAAATACTATTATGTTCCACAAAATTTTATTGAAATTAAAAAACTTTTTTTGAATTTTCTGGTATTGAACCCGGCCATTCAGTTTAATAGTTCACACTCTTACCCACTGCACCACAACTACGTTTAATTTTCTTAGCCATATTTACTGTTTATACATATGAATATTTTATTTTAATTTAAAAAAAAAAAACAAATAAATTTTTGTCTTTTCCCGGATTCGAACTCGGAAATCCGGCGTACTAGGCCAACTCTCTACCGACTACACCACATAGACTTATTAGTTTTGAAGTCTAATTTTGAATTTATATGTTTTGCTTGGAAAACTAAAAAATTCGTTTACCAATGCCAATCAATAGTTGTATGTGTTACAAATACAATCCACAATTCGGTTGGTTCTACAGAAACTCGACTTTAAAGTCATATTTGATTAGGATGCCCGTATTTTTATTTACCACTTTCGAATATTGAAATGTTTTTAATAAAGGTTATTGACAACACCAATTTTTTTGGTATATTCACTAAATAAATGGCTGCTTCTACTGCATAGAATTACTAAACTGATACTAATTTTAAAATAGATTGGAGATACCAATAATTTGTTAAAAGGATTGTTTTTTAGTTCATTTTCCCTATTTTTAATACCTAGTAAAATATTTTTGGTGTAGTATTCAATTATAGGCAACTCCAAATAAAATAACTTCCTGGCAAATTCATTTTGATGGTTTTGATCGAATTCCAACCAATCTTTTTCCTGGGTGTAGCTCTTCGTATTTATCGATTAAGTGTTTGTTGTTATTGTTGTTGTGCGTGGTGTCATTAAAGGTGGCAGCGATTGATATTTATCACCAGTTTTCACGCGTTCACATATGTCACATGAAAGTATTTCAAGTATTTGACATAATCATCATACACGGTTTGCGTAATTATTACTATTTTTATTAAGGTACTGTTCGTATGTTACAAATGCATTTCAAGAACTGCCCGTACAACCCGTCCGTCCATCAGTCTGACTGGTCATTAGTAAAAATCAATATTTTATGTTTCTGTTCTGGCTCAACACTCAAGTTTCGATTAATCTACTTACTGTTTGTTTGTTTGGATGTCGCTATACAAATTTTTTAGTTTTCAACTAATTTCCCTGAAATTTGGTGAATTTTATTCTCATTCCTTGGGCGATGTCGACATATACTTTTAATTGACCACGCCCACTTTTACGTCGATTTCGCTCAAATACACGTTATCCTTTCAGTAAATTCCGTTAGTACGCATTATCCTCATATTCCAGGACAGGTCGCCGCATAGTTTTTATTTACCATGGGCCCTTTTTTAATATATGAGTTCTTTGTGATCCATTTTCGATTTTTCTACACTCAGATAAAAAAGTTAGTAAAAAAATTTGTAAATAGCTTCCAATCGAACTTTAATATTTTTATACTGATTTTTAGTACAATTTTTTTTTGTAATCATTTTTGCTATTCTCTTATTACAAATTACGGATTTTTTTACTAATTCTCGCTGCTGATTTTAGCAAAACATTTTACTAATTTTTCAAAAACGAGTGCTTAATTTAGCAGAAAAATATACTAATTTAAATTTTTTTTTGATTTTTTACAATTCTTGTTTAGTTTGTATTTGCTACTATTGATATATTCTTAGTTTGGAAATAATACTCAGAAAATTTTATTGTATCTCCAATGCATAAAAAGGTCATAACTGGAGAACCGTTTGCAATTTCGACTCCAAATTTCAAGTACGATGAAGTAATTATACGCTTGTTACAATCGAAAGAAAAAAAAATTTTTTTTTTAGATTTTACAGTTTTTGATTTTTTTAGTATAATTTTTTGCTAATTTCAGCATATTGATTTTAAATTACAGTTTACAATTTACTGAAATTTAGTAGCTGCAACTAATTATTTATACTAATTTTATTGTACTAAAATTATGATATTTAGTAAGTTTTTTAACTGATTTTAGAACATCGATTTTGAATTGCAGTTTACATAAATTTTACTAAAATTTAGTAGCGGCTACTAATTTTATTGTACTGCAGATCAGCAGACATGTGTTGCTAAAATTAGCAAAAAATACCGCTGGCCTCAAAACAGTTAAATTTCCCGTAATAACAGCAAAATTTTCAGTAGCCATTACAGACTTTTTTGGTTGAGTGTACAAAAAATAATAATATTTTAGTAGATGTTTTTGTACTTATTATCCTCACGCTACGTGCAAGATTGTTATTAATGTTCAAACGACCACGCGCTGTTTTACCTCCACTTTTTCTCAAACATTTAAAATTTGTATGTTTGTCATAATCCTTTTCATTTTTTTTTTTTTTTGTTTAAACACCGTAAGTTGTTTTTCACGTGAAAAAAATTTCACTTGAACTTCAAAGACCTGAAAAGTTAATTTAAATTCTTAAAAAAAAATTTTATTAGAAAATAGGGATGCCGATCCCGAAATCCCGATCCCGAAAATCCCGGGATTTTCGGGATTTAGAAATCCCGAAATCCCGGGATTGGACTTGAAAAAATCCCGGGATTTCCGATTTCATTATTTGGCATATTTTACCTCTTTTTGTATTTGTTTTTATTGTTATATTCGACCAAAATCACATAAATCTAATATCTTATTAAATGTTATTAAAAAACTAATTTTTCCTATTCATACACTTATAAAAAAAATTAGTACAAAAGTCAAACGCTAAACGCGTTCTGATTAAATTGAACTAATTTTTCTGTTATTTTCTCTAAAAAAGTCTGTAGAAATAGGTCAAAATTCTGCTAAAATAACAGGAAATAGTACATGTATTTGCGCCAGCACAATTTTGACCTATGCATTTGTACGTAATTTTTTTACGAGTGTAAGTAATAGATTCAAATAGATTACAGATTGAATAAATCTGAATAAAAACCTTAATAATTGAAAACTTTTATTCAGCTGTTGAACTTTTAAAAATCATAATTCAGCTTTATTTATTCTTTAAACGGATATGTTTTTATTTATTTTATTGATGATTTGCTAAAATCATAACTTCATTCAAAATAATTTTGCCGACTAAAAACAGCAAGTTTTTGTTAAATTATAAAAATCTCACAAACTGCCTTTCTGAAATCAGCAGAGGTATGTGTTTAATATAGTATGTAATGTTAGTTGATTTAAAAAAACTAATAGTCACTAAATATTTCTGATGATTTCGGCAGAGTAGTTTGTATTTGCATTCAATAAATTTTTTACAAATATAACTAAAAATTTGTAGATAAGCAGTGTTTCGGCTAGTTAAAAAGTTTCTTCAGAAGTAAATTGTAATTTGAAATTTACTTAAATTTAACTCATAAGTATATTACGTATATGTCGGAAATTTAACAATTGTTTAGCAAACAAGTTCTGCTGATTTCAGTAGATTTAACCGCGGAACCTTTTTTACTAATTTTAAGTAGCTTTCTCTGCTATGTTTACATACTTATTTCTATGAATGGAGTTTCTGTTTAAAGCCAGATTCACAATGCTGTAGTACTCCATATTTTTTGTATCATGCTATCTCTATTTTATATACTCCACTATGCAGCGAGGAGTACTCCAGCATTGTGAATCCGGCTTAATTTGTTTATTTCTTCATACTACAAAAAATAATGAGTAGATTTATAATGAATTATTTTAATTTGTAGGATTTATTTGAGCTATTTGGTTTTAAAATTAAAAATATGATGAAACAAGAAAATCCCGAAACCCCGAAAAATCCCGAAATCCCGAAAAATCCCGGGATCCCGATAAATCCCGGGATCCCGAAAAATCCCGGGATCCCGGGATTTCAATTTTCAAAATCCCGGGATTTGTAAAAACCAGTCCCGTTCGGCATCCCTATTAGAAAAACACAAAACATAATATCACTTTTTCACAAGAAAAATTATAGTCTTGTATATTAAATCTGCGCGAAAACAAAGTCTACACATTTTCACGTGAAACTTATTATCGTGAAAAGTAATTTTTTTATATGGAGTATAAGTTTTTTTCAGGTGAAATCGAAACAACTTACTTTGCTTTATTTTTAAAATTTTGCTGAAATTTGGCATAGAATATGTACAATAGGGATATAACTTTTTGCAATTTTTTGCAAATATCAAAATGGCCCTAGCATAGTCGAATAGGCCATTGAAAATTATATAAAAAAATGCTATTACTTTTTCGCAGTTGTCAAAAAAGTTCACCCACCAAACGCGGTAAAGTTTTTAAATGATTTTTTTTTTTATTTATTTACCTAAAAGGCGCAAAAAAGTTTTTTTATCAATATATCAACCTGCATTTAACATTTGTGTAAATACTTACGAAGCTGAATGTATGTCATTGAAAATTACGTTATGTACTTTAATTGTTTTTATTATTCAAAGAAAATTATTAATGTGTTTCAAATATTCCGAGTTTGTGTTTAATACTTAAAAACAATGGATTTTAAAAGAAGTCGTGGGTGAGGTTTTTTATCCGAAATGACCCCAAAATTATTTTTTCGTAAATAACACAACCTTCGCCATCGCGTGGTGCTAGGGCCAAAAATTGGTTATACCCCTAATGTACAATTCTCATCATAATTTGTAAAAACATTTGAATAGTTGCGTTGAACTCATTTTGTTTTTAGATTTTTAGCAAAACACCGTCTGAGGTGTACGCCGCAATGTGTACGGTGTAGGCTGGCGCGGTGGTTTCGTCACGGTGATAACCAACAAGGGTTTTTCAACTATATTATTAATAAGTACTTTTTAATGCAGAAGTCTTTGAATACCGGGCAAGAACGGGTAAAAATAGCTAGTGGTATATAAGGTGTTGGTGTTTGTGGGCAAGATACACATAGATATTTCGATGGAAAGACAAACTTGCAGCTAGCTTTTCGTCAAAATAATTAACCGGAAATTATTTTATAAGACTTCGGTTTCACCCACAGCTGTTAATATAACAGAATAATGCAAAATAAAAATATGACATGATTTCTGTTATTATGCTCGCATAGTAGGGTAGAGGGGGGATCCTTTGCCAGTGGGGCACATACACTAATCCCATTTTTCTCCGATGTTAAGGGAGGTAAAAAATTGGAAAAAATATATTTTGTGCATTTTTCAATTGCCTTTCCTTGACATCCACTTTGACGAATTTATATCACATGTGGTCGCAGATAGACGTGTTTTTGTGTTTTTTGGGGTGCCAAAAAAATAATTGAAAGCAAGTACATTTTGCAATAACTTCCTCAAATCGTGTGATAAAAAAATAATTTTTTATTATGTTAGACCTATGATCCTAAGCTTTCAGAAAATAATAATTTGATTTTAATAAATGCTTAAAAAGTGTGAAAAAATATTAATTTTATGTTAGTGCCTGCCTCTGGGGCACAATCACCAGATGGCCCCTGGAGCTACGAACAGTTGGTGCTTCCATGCCTAAAATTCTCCATAAGACTTTTCTATATGTTTAAAATATGTTCAATAGTAAATTAGTACAATCGTGTTCATTATTAAATTTATATTAATTATTCAGTTTTTTGTAATTTTGAAGAATCATTATATTATAGTTTTAAATTTTTTTTTTTTTAATGTAGTGGAGATTTATTGATTAAAAAGAATCATATACCTTAAAGAACTTATTCTAAATTATTTATTTCAGTCATTAAAACATTGACTTTGCCGTATTAACAATATTTTTTTGTTGAAATTGTATTTAGCTCTTTTGGCGAATATCCCCCAGGTTTGGGGCAGTTACGCCGATTTGGGTTACTTTGGAAATCATAAAAAAAGTAATAGAAAATACGCAAATAATTAGAATAAAAATCATAGAAATTAAAGCCAAGATATGTAGATATTCAATTTGAAAGTAATTTTTGATAAATAATTAGGGGTTAAAAGATTACAGTGCTTTGAAAAAAAGTGGCGAAGGATCCCCCCTCTACCCTATAGTGGGTGAGACAATAAACAAATGCTGAAGCAATAAAATGGCTTTTTATATCGAATTTAGTTAGAAAAGAAAAAGGGTTGCAACTAAATGCAGCAACGCATTCTTGTCCGAAAACAAACACTCTTATGTTATGTATATCTTAATTCAAGTTTAGCAGGCGGCCTTATATACGAACATACACATTAACAGATCTGGGGGACTTTAGTTACATTTCAATTACTATTACAATTAGTTGTAATTTGTAATTGAAAATTCCCAAACACAATTACGCATACAAATAAATGTAATTGAATTTAAAAAAAATCAATTACATTTAAATGTAATTGTAATTGAAAGTAATTTCAATTACATTTAGAATTAGAAAATTAGAAAATGATTTTTGTTCAAATTTTGCAAAAAAAAAAATTGGCTGGGGTAGGCGTGGCCAATTAAAAAGAGTACGTCATGTTGGGTTGACTCCTAATCGCGCTTTTTTCATTATTTATTCTCCCAACAAAATATAATATCTAATTGAAAGTGTTCAATTACATGTAATTGTTCTTTTTGAAATTACGATTACAAATAATAATTAATTATAATTGAGTTTTTTCAATTACAATTACGTGTAATTGTGTAATTGCCTGTTTAATAATTTACAATATCTAATGATTAACCCCAGGCCTGCATATTAATATGTGTATTCCCATACTTTACCACGGGAAGCCAAACCAGCCCGAAAGCGTTCCCGTACGCAAAATTGTGTATAAATTTTTGTTTTTTTTTTTTAGTTTATATAGTCTATTACCAAAAAAAAATAAAAGCGCACTTTCGATTTATAAATTTTTCGGTGCTTCTAAAGCCTTCAATTTGTTTTTTATTGCTCAAAATTTCAAAATTGGATATTTGTTTAATTTTATTGTATTAACCGTAGAACACTAATGTTAGTTGATTTGACTAACACTACTTACATTTTAATTAAAATGCATGGAAACATTATTTAAATTATTGTATCAATAATTAGAAAACAAACTATAACAAATATTATTTTCAATAGGGGTTGATATTTTCTATTTTTAGACAAAAAATTAAAATAAATTCGATGTTTTCTATTAAAAAAAAAATAATAATTTTGATTTGTTTTTTAGTGACAAAAGTTTGATTATATATCATATATGGGAAATGCAGCCCGTCAACGAATTTTGTGCGGCCCTTCATTAATTTTCAAACAATCAAAAAATTTTTTCCAATTTTAAACAAAACTTAAAAAATAAAAAATTAAATTGAATAAAAAAAAATTAAAATCAAAATTTAAAAATATACATAGAAAACAGCGACAACAAAATAAATATCCAATGGAGCCTCAAAAAAAAAATTACACCGATCAACAAATATCGACTTTTTGCACTTCCTCTTGCAGACTTCCTCTAAATTTAAATCTTTATTTAAACTTTAAGCCTGAGAGAAATACTTGAAGCACTTAACTTTAGTAAACCAGTTAGAATCAATAAAATTTTATTCATGCACTCATAGAAATAAACCTGTGAAAATAGCAAACCAATTAGTGCACTCAGGGAACTTCTGCAGTCAGAATTTGTTAGTTATTCTATTAGTATTTCAGTGAAGTTATTTTAAATGAAAATAACATTCATTTGCAGAAGAAATGTAAATTTTAACTACATTTGTAAGTTATTAAAAAAGACAAACAACATAAAATACTGAAAACTCGTAACATTAATTTTATGCAGAGTTTTTTTTTCTAAATAAACCAAATAAAATGAATGTAAGTAAATTTTGTTAGTTGTTTTGACTAATTTGTGGTTAATTTTATTAACAGTCAAAAACAAAAGAAAATGTAAATTTAATTTAATGAAATATTACTAGTCCTGTTTTCAAGTGAAATTTCATTTCTTTTAAATTGCAGCGGTCTTTACGAACGAAATATTTTAAGTGTAGCTTTCTCTGCTATTTTTAGAAGTTTATTATTTAAAAGTGACTTTGCAGAACATTTTTTTGAGCATTTTTGCTAAATATTATTGTAGTAATATCATGAGAGCAAAATAAACTGTTAAATATAATAATAGTCATCCTACTAAAATCAACAGAATTATATGTAAAACGAGTAAAACAGTTAAAGTCGGGCATACCGACTATATAATACCCTACACCAGTCTGAGTTAAAGCCAACTAATGTTTGGATCCGAAATTTGAATGGGTTAAAACAGACTTGTGTCAAAATTTTCTATAAAATCATAAAAGAAGAGAAAATCGAAAATATAGCCCATATGGGCGATAGGTCCAAATATGGACCGATCCTATTTAGAATCAATAGGCTTTTTCCTTGGGACCATGTGAGTCAACGAACCAAATTTCATTGAAATATCTTCGTATTTGCGACATGCAGCGTGTAACCAAGCCAATTTTGGGGGGTACCCTTATATGGGCACTAGGTCTAAACATCGACCGATTTCAACTCAAGTCAATAGGCGTCGTCCTTGGGCCAACATAGATCTGTGTACCAAATTTCATTGAAATATCTTCGTATTTGCGACCTGCAGCATGTAAAAAAGAAACTTTTGGGGGGTACCCTTATATGGGCACTAGGTCTAAACATGGACCGATTTTAACCAAAATCAATAGGCTCCGTTTTTTGGCCGACATACAGATGTGGTCAACCATTTAAGTCAATTCAAGTTTTTTCTAATTTTTTTGTTGTTGCCTTTATTTTTAAAGATCAAAATAGTGGCTAAATTCGCCACGAAAGACAAGGAGATGGTTCAGAAAATTGTACAGAATTTTAGCGTAATGTTTGTTTTTTCATTTTATCACATGTTTTAAGTGGGCGTGGCTTTTAACTAAAAATTAGCGATATCAACCTCTTATAGGCTTGTGCCGCCTTGAATTTTTACCCCGCTTTTAAAGCTAACAGTTCCGCCTTATTCCATTTTTTTTAAATATAGTTTTCAAAATTTATTTTTTCTAGAGTTCCCAGCCAGCAAACGATCCCAAAAATGAATCAGAAAAGTGCCCAAAGTATATTATTAAACTTTCACTTGTATGAAAATGGTGAATCCAAAATAGAATTTTTTGATTCAAAAATGACGCAAAGAAATATTTTAAACGAGTAAAAAGGTTAGAGTCGGGCATGCTGACTATACAATACCCTACACCATTCTGGTTGAAAGCCAACTAATGATTGGATCTGAAATTCGAATGGGTTAAAATGGGGCTTGTGTCAAAATTTTCTATAATGTGAGTCAGCGCACCAAATTTCATTAAATGCCCCTTATATGGGCACTAGGTCTAAACATGGACCGATGTTCACCAAAATCAATAGGCTTCGTCCTTGGGCTGACATAGGTCGGTTTACCAAATGTCATCAAAATATCTTAATATTTGCGACCTGCAGCGTATAAACAATATAATTTTGGGGGGACCCTTATATGGGCACTAGGTCTAAACATGGACCGAATTTAACTAATTGGGCCGACGTAAGTCGGTGTACCAAGTTTCATCAAAATATCTTAATATTTGCGACCTGTAGAGTGCGCACAAGAAAGCATGGACAGACAAACAGACGGACGGACAGACAGATGGACATCGTTAAATCGAAATAAAAAAAAAAATTCTGAGCCGACTATAAGGTGGGTCTAGAACCAATATTTTTTAGTGTTACAAACATCAGCACAAACTTATAATACCCTGACCACATAGTGGTGTAGGGTATAAAAATTATTTAGGCTAAAAAATGAATCTTTTTCTTAAGTCATTTTTGAATTGTTTAAAAAATATTCATATTTATTTACATTTCTGAGTCGTTTCTGAATCATCTTTGGATTTAAAAATTTGCCTCAAATGTTTGTGCCTTTTATGATTCATTTTATTAAGACTACTAATTTCATCAAAAAGATGCCCAATTTTTGAGAAATAAGTTTAAAATATGGGCTTTGTTTGAATAATTTTTGACTTACGGAATAAGAACCCAAATTTTAAAATTTTCTGTCTGGATTATCAGTCTTGTGGTTGAATTTTTAAAATTTAAGAATTAATTTAATGCAATCAGAGCCTGAGAGGTTTGATATTTGATAAATTTTCGATATGAAAATGTTGTAGACCCAGTGAGTTTTAAATTTTATTTACATTCAGATTTTATATAAAAGTTATATTTTTCCGCATTTTGGTAAAAAATTCCGTTCATCACGTAATTCATGTTACATATTTCAATAAATAAAACAAGGGATCAAAATTGATTAAGTAAATTTAAAAATATTTATCAACATTTGAAAAATATATTTGGATTAAAAATATAAAAAAGTTTTGGGTCTTTTTTTTATCCTCTCACCCAGGGAAATACTTTATGAGTCAATATTGTGAAGAACTACATAAAAATATATAAAGTATTTCCCTGGGTGAGAGGATAAAAAAAGACCCAAAACTTGAAGGCCTTTTTTGACTTTAGATCCAGGCTGTACCAAAAATTAATTTTTGTCGAGTAATGTATTAAATGGTGCGGCCCTCGGTAAGTTTGTAAAATCCCAAATTTGGCCCTTCAAGCCATTTATGTGCCCATACCTGCTATATATTGTACAAATTCAATTCAAACTACAAGAAATTCTTTACTCATACCCAGCAAAAATGTGGAAGCAGTAAAAACGTTGACTGCTTCCTTACTGCTACTTTTACTCCTTCTAAAAATGTTTGGCTTCGTAAACAGTACTAATGAAAGGCCTAAGTTGATTAATTGTTTACATCGCTTTTTGCTGTGCATGATTTTTGCGGTTCTTTTATTAAAGTTTTTTAAAATGCGGAAAAAAGTTATTTTAATGAAAATAAGAGGTTTTACCAAAAACAGGAGGCATTTTTCTTCACGGAAAAATGTGCAGGAATATTGCGCTTTTGAGAAGGCATGATTTTAAATAGTTGAAAAGCTTTATAATATGCACTTCCGAGAAGGCATGAATTATCGACATTTTAAAAGAAAAACAGGAGCAGTAATTAAAAGAGGTGAATTCATGCCTTATCGGATCTCGAAACAAGTGCTTTCACGCGAGCTATCTCGAACAAAAATCAGGCTTGATATCATCAATAATGCAATCGCTTCACTGCTCAACTTTCCCTGGCAAAACTGCTTCCAAGCAAGCAGTAATTTCTGCTGGGTACCCACAAGCATAGCAAATGAAAAATTATTTTTTTCTCTACCGTTTTGTCAGTTAAATATTAAAGATTTAACAGATTTTCGATTGTTTTTATTACTTTTATAGATTACTTAAACAATGTTTAAAAATAAATGGTTTGAATACTCCTATAATGATGAAAAATCTGTGGTCCTATTTTTAATTGTGTTTTCAATTAATTTAATATGTAGTTTAGGTTGTTTTTAAAGAAATAATATTGTGAGTGTATAAAATCATAGCTCTACCAGTCGCTGATTTTGGTACCATTGTAAATTTCTGACTGGGTAGTACTGGAAAAACACTTTTTGCAAACGTTGACATATCGCTCTTAGCCAATTATTTGTCAATGCTTTTATAATAAACCACTGTAATTTTTGGTAAAATAAATACTGGAAAAACGCTCATTGAAATGCCAGTGCTTTTACCTTTTTTACCACTGTCAATTTGTGACTGAGTAATTATAGTAAATACATCCCAGCAAAAAAAAATGGAAGTAATGCTTTACAAATTATTTCCTATTTGTATCCGTTACTGTATTGTTACTGCCTTTTTAGAAGTAATTCTGAACAACTTCATAAAATCACTTCTTTCATTGCTTCCAAAGTATCCGTTAGTATACTTCGTTAGGAATTACTTGTGAACAACATCTAAAAAATCACTTAAGTAAGTATTGCTTCTAAAGCACATAAAAAGCGATTTTGGTATCATTTGGTATTTCTAAACAGATGATCGCTGGTTTGATTCCTGGAGGGATTAATATTTTTTTTTTAATTTTTTTTTGATTCTTTTTTTAATATTTATGATTAATAAATGAGTGTTCTTTTAGTTTGACTCTAGATCATAAATTAATATCACTTTCTGTTTAAATTATTTTCAAATTAAAGAAAGATGATACAATTTTTACAAGTAAATTGCAAAGAATAAAAATTTTTCAAAGAATTCGATAAAGCCAGCAAGACAGAATACGTATTTTCGGCTTTCGCTACAAAGCCATCATCAGCGTCATTCGCCTTTGAATGGGTTAATAATTAATAATTGTCTACTTATGTGACAGTTGAAAGCAAATCGAATTTGTTATCAACAACTCAACTTAGACTAATATCAACGAAATCTAACAATGAAATCTAAGAATTAAGGTTCAAAGCAAAAATGAGTAATAATAACAAAGGATAAAAATAGCATTGTTAGATTTCGCTGATATTAGTCTAAGTTGAGTTCGGTAGCGGCAATAAAAAAACTTTTCTAAAATAAAAAAAAAAATTTTTTTGCGAAGAATTTTTTTTTAACTTTTAGTTGGTGAAAAAGTCCTTCTTTGGCACTCGTTCAAAAAGTACTGAAAAAATGTTGAAGTGGGAGTACTCCTCTCCTATGACAAATCAGTGTTAAAATCATTAGTGTTTATGTTAAAAAAGAAGTACATCTAGATCATCAATTGTAGTGCTTTTTCTACTGGTTTGGCATCTCTTTTTTTGCTGGGATATAAAGGCTTTTTTAGGTATACGAACAGGTTGTTTGTTTTATCGATCGCATGAATGTTATGTACAAGTGAGTTATTCAAAAAACCCTACTACTGCTACTAGTCATGGTAAAAAGTACATAATATATGTACATATGTATGTATATAAGTAAATAGACATGCACTTACATATGTCCATTTTTAAAGTAGCTGCACATACAGTAAAACTAGTTTAAGACGAACTCTAATGGGTTTAAGATGGTTCTTAGTTAGTGCAAACCAATTTGAAAACCCCGATATTTTAGCAACAATTTCAATTTTAAAAACATCTCTTAACCCTCTAATCGGCAAGACCGCCTCCAGGTGGGGTATATTAAATTGACCACAAATGCGCCAAATGAGTATTTAATAATAAGAAGTTAAGCTTTTTCAACAGAAAATTAAATTTAATAAATTTTTTGTGAAGAAGTTTTTTTGTATATAGTGCACGGTTTGGAAGCGAGAAAGTGTCAAAAATAAAATTTCGTAAAATTTCGAAAAATAAGTATTTTAAAACAAACAAAATTTACAAAAATCTTAAAAACGTATTTAAATTGACTGAAACAATTGATAATAACCACAAAGTAATACTGAATTTAGACTGAGCAAAAACCAGCTGGTTTTTGTACAAAACTAAATTGCAAAAGCCAAGTCATTTACACTGGGTATTTAGTTCTTCTTTGTCACAACACTTTTTTATTACACACTTTTCTTTCTTTTTTTATTATTAAATTAATGTAAAAACATTTTTAATACATTTAAATTTTTTGTGGTTTTTTGGCTTACTAATTATTTATGAAAATTTTTTGCCGATTTTAGCAGGTTAAGTTGTTATTTTCTATTAACAAAAATTTAACTCAAGTATAACTAAAATTCTGTATATTTAACAGTTTAATTTTTGCTGTTCCTATCTTACTGATATATAGCAAAAATAATCTGCTACTTTCATCAATTTTTTCTGTAACGTAATTTTTAACTAATTTTTAGTAGTTTTAACTAAATCTTTAACTGACTTTTTTCTATTAGTGTACCAAATTTTTTTACCGGTTTAGAATATTTTTCCCAGATTAGTTATATTATCCTTTGGCCTAAAAATTGGATGGTTTGACCCCCTAATACCTATGTGCTTACCAGTATTGACAAAAATAAAGAGTCTAAAAATAGATTTTCAAAAAAATAAGTTTTACAAAAAAAAATTTTTTTATTATAATTTTTTTCTAATAAAATTTGCTCGTGCGGAAATCGAACATGGGACCAGGCACCCGATAGTAATACTTTTAAAACGTTTTATTTTGTTTTTTCCTCAATAAAAAAAAATCACTTGTGTACAAATGAATTTATTTTTCTTGATGAATATTTTGTTTTCATCAATTTTATTATTTTTTGTTTTCTTTTCGAAAACAAAATTTAAAAAATATCCGTACTGATATTTTCAGGTAAGTTGAGAATTATTTTTATTTTTGTATTGAGGAAAAAACAAATAAAAAACGTTTTATTTTGTATTGAGGAAAAGACAAAAAAAAAACGTTTTAAAACGTTTTTTTTTTAGTTTTTTCTGATTACAATTACATACAAATTTTGTAAAAATTCTTAAAACAACATTCATATGGACACATTTCTGCATCCAATGATATATACCTTTGCGTTATTAGAAAGTAATATATTTGGCATTGAAAACCTACTATAGAACAATTATTAAAATTTTAATTTATCGCATTATTGAGGCGATATAGCACAATAAAAGTTGAAGAGGAATCAAAAAATCCAATAGTCAAATAATTTCGGATTTTGCTATAAATAGTACTATTAGTAAAATAAAATTACATACCGTTGATCTACGGCTGTGTTCTGCTTATTCCACTGTGTTTTAAAATTTTATTTGAATTGATTTCGACTTTTTTCCATAAACTGAGCTATGTACAATCGTAATTCACTTAAATTTTAAATGAATCTAAACGAAATTGAGAAAAAAAATTTATGAAATGTGCACTTTCACTCAAAAGAAATACAGAACATGCCCGCTAGTGTTGTTATTTCAGAAGTTATGGCGATTTTAGATTTTTGAAAATTACGAAATTTGACGAATTTAACAAAAAAACATCAATCTATTTTGACGAAATTAGTTTAGCGTACTACTAACTCCGAGCATATATTTAATATGTGCTCAATTCCCGAAAAATCTGCCAACTGGTTTCTGAGTTAGAGAGATATTGGTAAGAAGTATCCTGACGTTATTCTGTGAGCCCTGGAGCAAAAATAATACCTCATTTTACAAGTAAACACTCTACACTAGCTTCGCGATTATCGATAATATATGTCGGATCGTAAATCTATTTTTCAAATATTTTTTTCTGTTTTAGGAAGATAATTTTTTCAAATTTTCACTTTGCATCCTTCTCGCTTTAAAATCATTCCTCGCACACAAAAAAGTTTAAAGGCAGAAAAGCAGCTAATTATTTTTTATAACGATAAATATTACTGGTTTAATAAAAAATTGTTATTTAGCCAAAAACTATTTAAAATCTGAAGAACGATTTTTGGCAGCCTTGGGCATTAGTGGGTTAAGGGTATAAAAAGAAGTTAATTTTTCGTTAACCCTTTAATGGCCCAATTTTTAAAGCTGTAAATGCACCGTAATACAACTTGGATATGTGCACTCTCAGAACAATTCGTTGTGACAACCGAATTTGGGTGACATTCGGTTGCGACAACCGAATTGGTGGCTTTATTCAGTTGTCACAACTGAATTCCTTTAGGGAAACCAAATTATGGAGTTGGGGGAAGCGAATCAATTCGGTTGGCAAAAAATTAGATTGTCGCAATGGATTTAAAAGATACTTTTTAATAAAACGCAATTTACCATCGGTTTTCCTAAAATTTGCTTTGTTATTCCAATAAATTTATCATTGTTATGATTTTAGTTTAAAAAAAAGAATTATTTACCAAATTTCAGTTTGACAGAAAACGCAAAGCACACGATTAAAAATAAATTAGCTATGTGTAGAAGAGCACATAGGCTTTTTTAACCCTCTAATGCTCTTTCTTCTGATTACATTAATATTTAAACCATATATTTCGCGTCGAAAATCTACTATGGAACAAATATTAAAATTTTAATTTATCGCTTTATTTAGGCGATATAGCACAACAAAGGTTGAAGACATACAGTTGTGGACACGAATCTAAGTCAATTCAAGTTTTTTATAATTTTATTTTTGTTGGCTTTATTTTAGAAGATCAAAATAGTAACTAAATTCGCCACGAAAGGCAAGGATATGGTTCAGAAAATTGTACAGAATTTTAACGTAATGTTTGTTTTTCATTTTGTCACTTGTTTTAAGTGGGCGTGGCTTTTAACGAAAAATTAGCGATATCAACCTTTTATCAAATTACATAGTAAAATTTAGGAAGTACTGATCGGTTCTGTACAAACTGTATATTTTTGGAAATCCTATAATCCTTAAGTCTTGCGTTATTTTTATCCACAACTAGTAGCCAGACTTAAAAGTGCAGCACTTTAAACATTACCAAGTTTTTCTTTGCTTTTAGCGATTTTTTATAAATTTTAAAGTGAACAGTTTTATGATTTTCTTACCACAATATAATAAATCAGTCAAGATTTTTCTTACGTTATAGTAAAAAGCATTTCATGTTAAAATTTCAGTGTTGTTAACTTTCTTTTAAAATCGCTAAAAACAAATAAAAATTTGGTCATGTTTAAAGTGCTGCAATTTTAAGTCTGGTGACTATTTGTAGATAAAAATAATGCAAGGATTAAGGAAATTTCATAGGATTTCCAAAATTATACAGTTTGTACAGAACCGATCAATACTGATATCGCTTATTTTTCGTTAAAAGCCACACCCACTTAAAACAAGTGACAAAATGAAAAAACAAACATTGCGTTAAAATTCTGTACAATTTTATGAACCATCTCCTTGCCTTTCGTGGCGAATTTAGCCACTATTTTGATCTTTAAAAATAAAGGCAACAACAATAAAATTATAAAAAACTTGAATTGACCTAAATTCGTGTCCACAACTGTATCTTGAAACCCAGTAGTCAAATAATTTCGGTTTTTGCTGTAAATAACACTATCACTAAATTAAAATTACGTACCGAAAATTGTTGATCAATTGTTGTTATTTCAAAAGTTATGGCTATTTTTGCTTTTTGAAAATTACGAAATTTGGCGAATTTGGCACTAAACATCAATAAATTTTGACGAAGTTAGTTCTGGTTACTATTACCTCTAAGTATATAATCTGTGTTTAATTTCAAGAAAATCTCTGGGCTAGTTTTTGATTTAGAGAGATATTTGTAAAACGTATCCTGGCGTTATCCTGTGAGCCCTGGCGAAAATTTTTTAACCGATTTTACAATTAGAGACTCTAAACTAGCTTTGTTATTATCGGTAATGTACGCCAGATCGTAAATATATTTTTTTTGGCAATTTTTCAAATATTTTTTTCTGTTTTAAAAAGTTAATTTTTTCAAATTTTATACATTTTCATTTTACATGCTTCTCGCTTGAAAACCGTTCCCTATACAAAAAAAGTTTGAAGGCAGAAAAAGTAGTCGGTTAAGTTTTTTATGGATATAATACAACTTGTTTAATAAAATATTGTTATTTAGCCAAAAACTATTTAAAATCTGAAGACCGCCAAAAGACGGTCTTGGGCATTAGAGGGTTAATGAACATTTTTAATATAGAAAACAAATACACAGCTACTTTTGCTAACTTCTGAACCAATTGATATATCGAAAAACGCTTTGGTATGAAAACGCACGACCAATATGCGTTCTTAATGCAATAATAAACAAAAAAATCGAAAAATGGCGCATTGCTATTTTTTTAGGCGCAACAATGATATATTGAAGTTAAGATGCGTTTTCGCTCAATTTCCCATTTTTCGAAAAACGAAAAATGCTACACACTCTTAAGTAACAGCACAAACAATTTAATTTTTTTACTGTAATTACATCTTAGTAAGAGAAATAATTTATGCTCAAACCTAGTAATTTTTATGAGCTAGTTTTCGAGATTCCCTCTTAACTTATTTTGGCTCATTTCGCCTAAAATAGACGACGAAAAAAAATGTTGTAGAAGAACTTATTGTTTATTTTTCTTGAGGAACACATGGTATAAATTTCATTGCAAAAAAGTTTAGGCCGGTTAGAGGGTTAATAGAACTGACTTAAAACAAGCCCTCAGTTAAAACGAACTTTTTCTGATGGTCCCACAAACAAAATTTCATATACATTTCCATTTTAATAAGAACTTTCCAAAAGTTTTATTTTTTTATTTTGACAAACTATAAATAGACATTTTTTTTGTAATATTAGGTTTGTTTTTTTCGAATTTTATACCTATACTTATAACGACTTGTAAAAAAACGACTATCCGTACTTAGCTGATTTTCTTTTATTTTTTGTAAACAAACAAAATTTAAACGTTTGGGGTCGCCCTTGTATAAAAGCTGTTTTCGCACTCAGACTTCGCCGGAACTCGAAATGGAGCAATAATCTTGTGTGCCCTGCTGTACCTTTACCAACAAACGCATAATTCTTGTTTGTTTAATTTGGCTAATCCTCAATGTTTATCTTTAACATAAGCTAATTCGGCCCAAATTCAGTTAATGTAAATAAAAACACATTTACATTACATTTTTACCCCGACGTTTCGTCAATTATTTGTTGACTTTTTCAAGGGAAGTAGTAACATGAATATTATTTTATAAACATAATTAAATTTACATTAAACATAAAAACACAACTTTTTACATAGAACATAAATTAAGTTAAAAAACCACAGCTTGAAAATAATATCACAGAAACGTGATATTTTCATTGTTAGCTTTTGTTGTTTCAGATATTTCATGAAATAAAAATTCTAAAATTTCAAATATTTTTATGACAAATATTTTTGTTTACATTTGAAAGAGAAAAGCCAAGAATTTTTAAGACTTGTTAGCATTTTTATAACTACTCAGCCAGCAAGAACTTAATTTGTAAGAACCCAGCAAACAAAGATGATCATTAATGACTCAGAAATGAGCTCCAAAAACATAAACATTTTTCCACTTTTTCCTATGAAAGTGGTCCATCCAAAAGAGCCCCCTGTGCACTCAGAAATGACTCAGAAAAAAGAACGTATAAAATCGAAATTTTCTTCATAAATTTAAATAATTTTGGAATCTTCTTTGAGTCCGAAAAATGAAGCCTCGTTTTGAGACAGATTTTTAGATTGTAGAGACAACTTTTTGGATTGTTTTCTGAGGGTTCATATTTTCTACCAAAAAAAGAGTGTTTTCAAAAAAACAATAATCATTTCTATGAGCCATTTAAAAATCTTATTTATGAGCGCTCCGAATTTGCTGGCTGGGAAGCTAAATTTGTACCTACTTAAAAGTTTTATAAATGCTAAAATTAGTATGGAATATTTATACAAAATTCGAAAAAACAAACCTATTGTAAACATTTTATTTAGGATATCAAATAAAAGTATAGGACCATTTTTGAAATTGTTTTTTAGAATTTTAAATATTTTGTGGAAAAGTAAAAAATGTTAAACAAATTTTAACCCATTATTTCAAATTTATTTTTATCGGCATAAACAGTAATTGCATTAAAGGAGTTAAATGTTCTGAAATCCCAAAAATTTATTTAACAAATTGAAAAAAATAATTTGTTGAAGGCCTGTCCCTAGACGAACTTCATTCTTGCTTAAGGAACTCGTCAGGAATTAATACTAAACTCGCTTATATCGAACTGAATTTTCTGGTCCCCTGGAGTTAGTCTTAAGAGAGTTTTACTGTACAAGTATAGTATCCAACTTCAATTTATATTCCCAATTTAATGCTCAACAATCGGCAATGTTGACCGGGATGAGAGCATGTGCCATGAGAGACTGAGTTTTTTTCTTTATATTTAACAGAAGTGCATTGTATATTTGACTACTCGAAGAGAATGTGTAATTATATACACCGTAAAAGTAGGGAATTATTCAAATGTATAAAAGTATCCCACTTGATATATTAAATTTTCCAAAATTGTTCCTTGAAATCTTAAAAACTTTTTAAAGTACAGGATGAAGAAGAAAACATTTTTATTGACAAATTTAACTGACAACAGGCAATTAATATCAGACTGGCAATAGCTTACGAAAAGTTTTCCACAAAGTGTCTACCGTGACCGGTACTTGAACCGGCAAACCCTCTAACAGGTTACGACTTGTACATCGACCGATTTACGAGTTTTTTAAAACATCAAAACACTTTTTATTCGGCTTTAACAATTGTTCTTCTTTTTTATTTTCGGTTGACTATTGATGGCGCTACAGCAGCAAATCTTTCAATTAAACTATGATGTATTTACAAAATCTTTATGTAGATAGTTAATATTTGAAAGATTTATTTTTTTGAGTGTATTGCAAAAGTTGTATGAATGTACAGGAAATTCTAAACAACAAAGTATACTTGGTACTTGGCTACCTTTAACACTGGCTACAATTAATTTTATTTCACATCAATCTCGGAAACATCCCTTAAAAGCTTCATACAATGAATAATCGATTTTCTACAGTGATTAAAACAATGGTGATATCACATACATTCACATAACTGGCAGCTGATTCTTATGTTAGACAATAAATATGTACATTTGGATTGTGGGAGGTGGTATGCAATGCTATATGCATGGTGCAAGGAAATTATACATTGGGATAGCATCTCTTACTAGCATTTTGTAATGCACTTATTTATACAGAACTAAAAAAGCAAAGAAATATAATAGCGGTATTCAGTGTTTGGTGCGTTTTAGGTTGCAACTGTTTGTTATTGCAATAATTTTGTTATTGACAGGGAGCGGTATTTTAAGCAACTTTGCAATGCTAGATGCAAATCAGGTAACAGCTGATATACAGAATTATTCGTCGTGAAAATTAACGCTTTTTGTTGGGTTTTTCTCTTTTTAATTTTTTATTTAGATATGTCGGCTCCATACCTTTAATTTTGTTAGACGATTCTAAATTATTGTTCACAAATGTCAGCTGTTCGAGTACGATATCAGTGATGCAAACGCAATACACGTAGCAAAAAAAACTATACAGTTTAAGTAAAGCTACAATATTTTGCATTTGCACTTTCGCAAGACCATATGCATCAAACACTGAACTCCCTTAATAGAAATTTAAACGCCTCTAGCCTTTCCTGGTTTGTGTGCACGACACGTGACTTTTATCAATTTCGCAGACCTTTAGGTTACAATAGCCTGCCACTGTGTGGTATGAGTAATTAGAATTATTTATTTTTAAAATTATTCAAACAATACGGTTAACTTGGATGCATAAAGATAATATGTGTAACTAAATTATTCATATGTTCTTGCAAGTATGTATAACATATTAAAGATGTGATAATAAATAATCATTTGTCATCTACATACATCGGTGATTTATATTTCACTTCAAATTAACAAATATATATCTGGTCACTCCATACAACAGTGCTCAAAACTGCACCATTGCCATTAATCTCCAAAGTTTTTTCGTTTTGTTTACAGTTGAGAAACAATTTCACGCTCTCATTTTTTAGTCACTCTCATTTTGAACAATTTTTCGCAAATTTGACAATGCTAAATGAGTGATTTTTTTAAGAACTAGCCATTTTTTCTTAACGGTGCAAAGTGGGAAACGGAAAGAATTTGGTTTTCTATTTTTTCCGAATTGTGGTTACGGTTTTGAAAACATGGCTTTGAAAAATACAACTAAATTTTGCCAAACAAAATATCAAAATATTTTACACTTTGTGGGGGTAAAAAGTAGTTCTTTTAGAGTAGTAGTTAATATTAGGGATAAATGTTATTAAATATTAAGATGAATTATGTATGATCTGTTACAAAAAAGGAAAACTGATTAAATTTTTATTAAAACAGGAAGATTTAAGGAATGCTTTCCAAAATAGGTAGTATACCGAGAGATTTATCTCAACAATATTATTAAATTTTTCCATTAATTCGACAAAGTTGCGTTCAAATTTAGCCAAGGTATTTTGTCATTAAATTTATGAAATCTTAAACAAATATTTATAAAAAGTTTAATTTTAAAATTGACTTGCAACTTGCATACAATTAATCTTAAAATTTCTTTAAAAATAACATAACATTGTGATCTCAGTTGTAAAATAACAATAAAAAGTCAATATATAAATAAAAATTACGTTTTAGTTCAAAATTGAATTTTTATATACTTTAAATTATCAAATAAAAAAACTTACTTCTTGTACGCACACTTTTTCTACCAAGTGTATATAACTCGCTTTGAGTTGCTTAGAGAAATTTATTTGAAGGCTTAAGCCTGGGTTAGACAGACGTAAACGTATCTCTGCGTAGCTGAATTAATGAGTTAAATAAGAACAGAAGATGTGTTGTTTCGCAACAGATTTTCGTTGTGTATTTATGTTTGCTCTATATTGAATGCATAAGATTGAAACAAAAAACACAACACATCTTCTGTTCTTATTTAACTCATTAATTCAGCTACGCAGAGATACGTTTACGTCTGGCCAACCCAGGCTTTAAGAATTTCTTTCACTCCAATTTAAATTGACGATATTCTAGTTTTTATTCTTTCTAAGCTTTCCTTGCCATTTTTTTTTGGCCAAAGCTAAGAAACTTAGGAAATTTTGGTAGAAAAAAATCCATAATAAATATTTAACCGGTTAATCGTCCTATTTTAACCGATTATTCGGGTCGAATAATTATTTGCGTTTTGAATTATTTGTTTCGACATTAACTGAAGTAGAGGAGAAGCTAAGCATATAGCATCCCAGTGTAGAAACGGTAATGACATATCATTATTTTTTGGACTACCAGTAATGACACCCACTTACCTTCTGCATTATTTTAAAACATATAACTGATAATGACTTATTTTTATCATTATTTCTAATAGAAAATAATTTTCTAGTTTTTTTTGAAATCTATTTTTAGACTCAATATTTTTTAAACACTGGTAAGGATATATGTAACCACATATTTTTTGATTTTTTGTATGTTGGCGAGTAAGCTTACTTGTGTGCAGCAGGTCAATTGTGTTTTTATCTATTACATGTCGATATAGCTCTTAAGGTAGAGCTATTGACTGGCAATCTGTAGACCCAGGTTCGATTCCCGTACCAGCAAATTGTATTAAAAAAAAAAATATAATAAAAAATATTTTTTTTATATAACTTATTTTTTTGAAAATCTATTTTTAGACTCATTATTTTTGTCAGTTGTGGTAAGCACATAGGCAACGATATATTTTTTTGATTTTTCGTATGCTGGTGTGTAACCATAACTCATTATTTTTCGCGACATCGCCATATAAAGGTAATAAGAAATGTAATAACAAAAGTAACTAGTTACCATTACCAAGTATGTACTTACATAACCATATATCTGGTAATGATTTACTACACTGGGATAGTAATAAACATTATAATCATTTTTCAAGTCTTGTTTAATTTACTGTTGGAATGAATTTATAAGTGCTTACTAAGTGAACCAATTTATTTGCTGGTAACTATATCCAACCTGACCAAATCATTAAAAGCAACCGAATTTTCGTTTACCTAACTATGGCAATGGGTGTATACAAACTTTTCCTGAATTAGTTGGTGCGATTATTGACCACACTGTTAAAGCTAAGAGAAATATACTTAAAGTTTCTTCTCGTTTTCGCAATGATATGTATAACTCCATTCGTAGTGACTTCGTTGCCGGTTAAAGTTGTATGTAATCGCTTCAGTGCAATTCATTCTATTAATGTTAATGCAAGGAAATACAATATTTTGTTCCAAACTAAATTTAACTTTTTTGTATGGCAAAGAAAAAAAGAACATCTGTAAAACCAATGTGCATTTAAATATTTTAACAGTTTATGAGTGATATATGTATGTATGTGTGGATAAGAAATCTGCAAGAAATTCGTTAGTGTGTTTATGGCAAAATAAAGATAGTTTATAAACAAAAAAAAAACAAAAAAACACAAAAAGTTAATTTGGATTAATCAAATGTTTAACAAGAATGTAAGTATACATTAATTTTTTTTATTTCGTGTTCTGGACGTTATTCCTGGGGTGTGGTTAACGAAAAAAATAATATTTTTTGTTTTAAAACAGGAAAAACCGATGGGCGTAATGTAAAAAGGTCATAATAAAAAAATTTAATTTTTTGAATGCATTTATTTCACTACGTTATTGCCCGTCTTGATTTAAAATTGCATTTAAAGAAATTTTATTTCAAAAGTTATTTAGATTTTATAACATTTTTTCTTCGCCAGTAAAGTAATAAGAAATGGTGTAAGGGCGCTTCTACATTATTCCATCGAAATCCTTTTTGTTATGTACTAATTATACAATTGTGTCCATAAAAAATACCAAATGACGTCACACTTGATGTCAATTAACAATGAAAAATATGAAATTCAAGTCAAATTTATCACCAATATGTTTTCAAATTTTTTGCAAACATGTATTCAAATTTTGCGTTTGCTTGGGGATGTTAAATCAGTATCCTATATAATAAATTGCTTGTTTCATCTCATCCATACTGTATGTCCCAATTTATATCTCCCCCAAAATGTGTACAAAACAATGGGATTTTTTGTTGTTTTGTATGGCTTTCAGACGTAAATGGGCTCAAAGGATTCAAATTTGTTGTCGTTCATACATGACAAAAAAAAGAAAAAGAAATGTCACTAAATCCACAATAAACATTCAATAACACGATGTAAAGGATCATCCCTATGGTATAGTTATAATTTTTGTTTGTTCCTTTTGTATTTTGTTGCCATTATGTAGAAAGGTTAATAGGGTGGCCTTTATTTGTATGAGACTACCGGGAACTCTGGTTTCATACTATCCTCCAAGGACCAGTTCTGCAACTGGTTCCACTGCAACCGATTCCACGGAACTGGTTCCGGAACCAGTTCTTGGGATTTTATATGGAAGGTATAACTGAAGCGGAATCAGTTCTATAACCAGTTCCAGAACTGATTCCAGGGCAAATGGTTCCAATTTGGAGCTATAGAAGTAGTTGCCTTTGGGACAATTTCAAACAAAAATAATCGGTGTTAGAATTGACAGAAGTAGGAGTGGTAAAGGAAAAGCAGCTATTCTACAACCGATTCTTTGGAACAGAAAATTTTCCTGGGCTGTTAAGACCCGACTACTGAATGTCCAGTTAAAACTTAAACCGCAATTTAATTCAAATTTTATATGGGAAACAACAAAAAAAATATATCAGTTAGTTTGCTACTAACTGGAACTTTACAGTTAGTAGCTAACTGAATGAACATTGTGATTCTTAAAACTGACCGAATATATTTGTTACAACAGTTGCCATACCTTTCGAATCCAAATGTAAAATTTTGAAACAAATGCTAACCTACTGCATTTATATGCTTACAGTATAGTACCAAAAAAATATATTTCCTTAGGCAAGAATAAAATCCGGATGGGAATATCCCTTCAACAGATTATTTTTGACAATTTGTTAAAAAGCTTTGGGATTTTAGTACATTTTTTAGCTCAGCCATTAATTGCATTAAAGGAATTAAATACTTTAATCCAATTAATTCTTATCCCGATAAAAATAAATTAGAAATAACAAATATTCAAGTACTTGTGCAAATTTAAATTTAATTGACTCTATTTTCTTTGATATTTTAAATGTTAAATAACTAGATGTTGGAAACCTAGACGAGAACAAGAAATTCTCATTGAGTTTGTTATTTAACCCAACAAATTTTCTAGTAACTCTAAAAACGTCCGTCGCACTATGCTTCGTCCCATGGACAAAAATCAAAAAAAAAATTTGTCTCAAATTGTGATTAAAGCATTAAACACATAGACGACTGCAGCTACACGACTACAGCCTGTCAAAAATAAAATACACACGTTTATATGAAAACGATTATTTTGACACCAACACAGCTACACGGCTACACGACTACTTTTGCCGCTGTAGTCAACTTAGGATAATTTCTATTTTTGTTGGCTACAAAACAAAAATAGTGTTGACAATCAAACAAAATATGTAAAACAGGACAATTTTTCCCGCTAGATGCGAAATAAAATCGCTAGTTCTGACTAGAAAATCACCGTTATGTTTATATTTTACAATTGTTTGAAGGTTTCATTAATTTATATTTAAAAATAACTTTATTGTGATGTTTTGTAAAAAAAAATGGATCTTACAAAATTAACAAAATATTCCTCAGCCATTATTTTAGAAGCACAAACCAAAAAAGATTAATATTTATCAAAATGTCAAATATTTAGGATTATCTGTTTACATGTTGCTGTCGTTTTCAAAAAAATTAAGTAGCTGACTACACGACTACAATTGCAGCCAGCAGCATTTGTAGTCGTGTAGTCGTGTAGCTGCAGTCGTCTATGTGTTTAATGCATAAATCAAAAAAATGTGAAAAAAAATATTTGGTGTGATTGCTTTTGCCGCCAAGAGAGGGCGCTAAACTCAGAGAATTTTATGCAAAAATGACTTAACAGAAAAATGGGTTTTAATTGTTTCACGAAAATAATTCTCAAAATACATTTTTTTAAAAACTTGTTCGAAGATTGTTTTTTAATTACTTCAATATATTTGTAGTTAAATTAAAATATGGATTTTAGTATATGTTTACAAAACAATTATTTTTTATTGCTCCGAAAATCACATTTTTCTGTTGAAAATCCAAAAATTACTTAAGTTTGATGGAGTATAAAAAAATATTATATAAAATTAGATATTTTTTTTTTCTTTTTTTCGTAAGTCTATACTGTTATATAATAGATCATTAAAAAATTAATTACTATTTTTTACCACAAATTAAAAAAAATGGATTTTTTTAAATTGCCTAAATTCATGATTTTTACACAAATTTCACGCATTTAAGAGTGTTTAGTTTTCAAACCATGTGAACCTTCCATTTTAGGTATAGGATGTGTTGAGCGGACTTTTGTAAAACACTACGAGAAACATTTTTATGGGACATTCTAACCCTCTAGCTCTTCAATGAAAGGAAATTTTTTGGGCCCTTTTTAAAAAGGGACAAAAAAGATCCGTAAGTTGAAGAGTTAGAGCGTTAAAATGTTCCTCGTTGTGTTTTACATAAGTTCGCTGAACATATCCTATACCTAAAATGGAAGATTCCCATGGTTTCTCCCTAAAATCCAGGTTTAAGGGACATTTGAGCGCCAATTCTGAATAAGTACAAAATTAACCCTTAAACACATTTTAAGTTTTTACTTATTACTGGCCTTTATAGTAGAATTTCATGACAAATATTTTTGTGGAACATTTTAACCCTCTAACTCTTCAACTTACGGGTCGTTTTTGTCCCTTTTTAAAAAGGGGCCAAAAAAGTCCCTTTAATTGGAGAGATGGAAGGTTAAAATGTTCCACAAAAATATTCCTCGTAGTGTTTTACATAAGTTCGCTGAACATAACGTATGCCTAGAATGGAGGATTCACATGGTCTCCTATATTATTTATTTTTTTTAGAAAAATCATTTCAAGCGTTTAAAACCCATTTTTTGTGAAAGACATTTTTTTTATTAATGAATCGCTTTTACCCAAATTTGGCACAAATATGGCTTGACCTTATATCAATTCACGTGCTAAACTTCATCGCGATCGGATAATTTGTGCAGGTTTTATAAAAATTTTAAAATAAAGGATATATGGCAGGACTAAGAGTCCTTGGTTCGATATTGATAAAAATTGACACAAACATTTCCAGTTTTATGTGCATCTCAGTGAATACTTTTTGTAATTTTACGTGCATTTATGTAGCTAATATATTATTTTTAAATTTCAGGACCTATGGGAGGTGGGCGTGTCCTTGGCGCGATATTTTCAAAAATTTTAATTTTTCTTCTCCACTCTTTCTATTTTTGTCCAATCTTTACGATTGGACAACGACGATTTCCTCAGGCAAAAATGAAATCCCAAAGGGGTCATACCATCAACAGATTATTTTTCACAATTTGTTAAATAAGTTTTGGGATTTTAGCGCCCCAGCAAAATCTCAGTAATGGGTGGTCATTACTAATATCTAAGTTATAAGCAGCAGTAGAATTAATGCATAAAATTCGGTGTCAAAACTCATTATTTTTATTCGACAAGGTCGATTTTGTAAGTAGTTGTCCATATTCTCTGTAGCGCACAAAACTTATGCATCCGCTTACCCGCTGCATTACAAAAATATATAAAATAAGTGGTTACAAAAATAAGCAGTTATTCGTGTGCTGATAAGCAGTTAAAAAATAAGTGGTTACAAATTGCTAAATAATAAGGCTTACTTATATACTTAAAATAGTGGTTAACAAATAAGTAGTTACCAATATCAAATTATCTTTATAATTAAATAAATGCTTATAAAAACGACTTTGTCGAACAAAAATAACTCGCACTGATGCCGAATTATACATAAGCAGTAAAAACTTTTAGTTACATTATATAACCACTTATTTGGCAATGAAAGATTTTGCTGCGTCATTTAATTACTTTAACATCCCAGCAAAATCTTTCATTACCAAATAAGTGGTTATATAATAGAAATTCATAGCTCCGCACAACTTATTTTTTGGCGTCTAAACTCATTATTTTTGTTTGGCATGGTCGTTTTTATTAGTAGTAGTAGTAGATTTTGAATAAGTGGTTACACATATGCTTAAAAAAAGTTGTATTATAAGTGGTTATCCGATTGCTTACTTGATTCTTAAAAATAAGGAGTTACACAAATACTATTAGCTTCAGGAAATACATTCAGAAAAATTTAAGTTTTCTCTAGTGTGTAATTTTAGGACTCGTCATAAAAATTTAAACATAAAACATATTTACATATAATAAATAAAAATGTATAAAATTTAACTGTGTAAAAAGAAACAATGAACACAATAGGCCGTTATTAGGAAGTCATTATTTTATATTATAAAATAATGCAAAAGGTAATGACATATCATTTTTGGTAATACCGATAGTAATGAGGTGTCATTACCAATATTTTGCTGGGATAATCGATTTTGTTTTTGCAATTTCAAATAAGAAATTTTTCTACATAGGATTCAAATAGAAGGAAAACGAAGATACTCGTATATGATCGTTAGAAAACGTTACAGATTCGAAATATGACAACGGATTTTCTTTGGAGCTCTTAGTCTTCAGTAGGCGTGGCATAAATCTGTTTAGTTGTTTTGTTTTTAAAAATTTAAATCTAATTGAAATTAAAAACTACTTTGGATACTGAACATTCAACACTCAAAAAAGTTTGTCGGTAGGATCTACTGAAAATTAGAGTTAAAAGAAAGGTATAGGCTGTTAAAAAGTCGGCAAATGTTTTAATCTTTAAAATAACCAAAAATTTAGTTATTTTTAACTGTTGAAACTAAGGTATTAAAAATAACTAACAATGTCGTAAAATTAACCATTACATTTGTACTACAAAAACATTTTTTTTCATATTATAAAAGTATATTTTAATAAAAAAAAAATAACAATTTTTTCTTTCGATTATAAGAATTGTGTAATTACTTCATCGTACTAGGAATTTTAAGTAAAAATTCCAAACAGATCTGCAGTTATTACTTTTATGGACATACAATATAATTTTCTTATTTTTATTTACATAGAATATATCAATAAAAATAAACTAAACAAGTATTTTAGAAAATCAACAAAATGTTTTATTTTTTAAATAAGTAACAAAAATAACTGTTTACTGTAAAAAAGTAACTGCTTCAAACAACTGTTATGAAATTACATTATTTTAGTAAGTTGTTTTCCTAAATATCTGCCATAATAGTTGTTTTTACTTTTCCATAGAACTGTTATAATAGTTGCAGAAAAATTTCAATCATACACAACCACTAAAAACTGTTTCTACTCACACTCACGTTCACGTGACTAAATTAAGGTTTTACTCACAAAAATACAAAAATTAAGTAAAATTGTGAATGTTAAACTAAACTAAGTTTGGCACTTATTTTTTATTTCAAAGGCACAAAAATATAAAATCCGCAATAATATTAAGGGTAATATTTATTAGAAGCTGGAAAAAAACTTCGGTGAAATTCAACTCACGGACACTCACTCACGAACAAATTTTTTCTACTTCCACTCACGTTCACGTGAGTAAATTAAGGTTTCACTTACACTTACGCGTCATTCGCGTGAATCACGCAAAATTCTGCTCACGTGCCCATATCTATTTAAAATACACCTTAAGCACCGTAAGTTGTTTCGATTTCATGTGAAAAACCTGTTATACTCCATATAAAAAAAAATGATTTTTCTCGATAATGAGTTTCACGTTAAAATTGTGTAGAGTTTGTTTTCACGCAAATTTAATGTACAAGATTATTATTTTTCTTGGGAAAAAGTGACATTTTGTGTTTATTGTGATTGTGTCTTTGTTATAAAATTAAAAAATTGTTCATTTTTGTAAATTAAATTCCAATTTGAGGCCTTTAAAGTTCGAGTGAAATTTTTCCACGTTGAAAGTAACTTACGGTGATTTATGCTGAAAACAAAGTGTAGTATTTTAGTCTGAACTTTTGAAGTTTTAAAATTACTATCATGAAACTGCCAAAACCAGATGTTCATATTTGATTGGCACTATACTGTATATAACAATGTGGGCGATGGTAGGATGACAATAAATTTTCTTTTTATTGCATTTTTTTTTAATTTTCTTAACAATTGCTTTTTTAAAAGTACTTTTTATTTTTAGTTTTGCTTTAGTTTTAGGGTGGTTTAATTGTTTTCATTAAATTAAGCTGTTATTGTATACTCGTGGGATTCGAATTTAAATACAGTAAGGCTCGATTATAACGAATTAAAATAAATATGAATGAGAAAACAACTTTACTCGAGTTATTTCATAAAAACTTATTATGCTTTAACTTACAAGGGGTCTTCTCTGATTTCAATAAAATGAGATGCTTTAGAGCAGCAGGTTTTACCTCTTGAAATATTTTTACTGGTTTACAGTAATTTATCACATAGTAAAAGAAGAAAATCCTGATGATTTTTATTAAAAGTTGCTGCGAATCTACCAAAAACCGTTTTCAATATATAAAAATCAATATCAAATTTTAAAAACTCTTCTACAAATAGGTTCTATGACCTTAGACCTATGTATATAAAAATTTTAATCTAACACGAAGAAATAAAAAGTTTATATTTAGTAGGTTTGAGGTTAAGAAGAAGAATAAACCTTTTTCTCTAAAAATTATAAACACATTAATTTTCAAATTAGACTAGATCTAACATGTTAATTGTCAGATTGTCTATATGTGATAATTTTTCCATCTCACCCAAGTAAAGTCTTGAATGCAGTGTAACTAATTCGTTGTCTTCTTTTCTACACTCAAAAAAAGTCAGTAGTCAGCAAAATGTTTAGTGTGTGATGTGTCAGCAAATTTTTAGTCAGGAGCGTGCTTGCAAAAGATGTTTGCTGAAAATCAGCGAGCTGATTTTTACCAAAAAAACAGTAATCTCAGAAAAAGTTGTGCTAACACTAAGTCGATTGCAAATTAAAGAAATTCCTGCTAAAATCAATACAACTTTTTGCTGAATATTAGTAGACTGAAAAAAACTCGAAAAATTTGTAGCGAAATTTTACTTTAGTTAATTTCTTTGATGAAAATTTAAATATAGAATTGTTTTTTTTTTAATTATCATTTTCGTTGTCTGTACTATATCCAGACAAGCTGCGACATCTACATATTGTTTATCTGGTTGTCGTCCACGCTATAAATGCTGTTATCAGCACAATTTTTGCAGCAAAATAAATTAGTAAAACATTAGTTCAAAATTGGTTTAGTGCTAAAAAAAATATAAAAAAATTGCTGAAAACTAGTACACTTGATATACACTAATAAAAAAAATTCCGTACAAATTGGTCAAAATTGTGCTGGCGCAAATACATGTTATGTTAGCAGAATTTTTACCTATTTGTACGGGCTTTTTTAGAGAAAATAACAGAAAAATTAGTTAAATTTAATCAGAACGCGTTTAACAGACTTTTGAACTAACTTTTTTTATGAGTGTACAAGATGTTTTACTATTTTTTCTACTAACTTATTTTTTTGAGTTTAGTTCAAATACGGATTAAATTAATTATTATGCTAAACTGAAATTAAAAAATTGGTGGTCCAAATCTAAATTTTACAAAAGACAAAATAACATAAAAATTAGTTCGCTTGAATCAGAACGCGTTTAATAGACTTTTGCACTAACTTTTTTATGAGTGTAGTATTAACAAGTGATTGAATTTTGACTCACTTATACACTCCCAGCAAAAAAAGAAATGTCAAAGCAGTAGAAAAATCACTACAATTAATGATCCAGATGTACTTCTTTTGTAACAGAAACACTAATGATTTTAACATTGAGTTGTCTCGGAGAGAACCACTCCCACTTCAGCATTTTTTTCAGTACTGTTTGAACTAGTACAAAGGAAACTCTTTTTCATCAACTGAAAGATTAAAAAAAATTTTCGTAAAAAATAAATTGTATTTTTGCTACACTTAAAATAATACGTGAGTAGAAAAATCTATCAAACGGGTTTAAAATCGTTTTGACTAATTTTTAACAAATTTTTAGTTAAAACACTGATTTAAACAAAGATTTTAGTTATATTTTCTTAATGCTATACTAAAAATCCTCAGTACTTTAACTAGTTTTGAGTGTTAATTTTCAAAACTATTTATAACTAATTTTTAAGAACACATTTGTTAAATTTTACAAAATTTATTGTTAAAATATAATATTTTTCATGTTACTGTTATTACCCGCTAAATGGCGCCACCAATGTATCCGAAGTTTTAAAGATGGCGCTATTTCGTTGCCTCCCGATTTTTTAAAATGATAGAGATAGAGCAAAATTGATGAAAATTTCGACTACCCCTAACCGTATAATACCCCAGCGAGTGGGGGACCCTCGGAAATTTTTAATAATAATTTTCCACTTCATAAAATGGCCCATATCTGGAAAACTAAGCGAGATAGTGCAAAACGGACAAAATGTTTGCTCCACTGGAGTGCCCTTATATGCCCTCACATGATATGGACTAGGCCCGGGGCGGGACCTTAAATTTGGACAAATTCTATGACTCAGTATAATTACAGATAAAACTGTAGTTTTACAAATTTTTACTTAAATTTAGATTGTTAAATTTAACAAAAGGATTTGTTAAAATCAACAAATTTTATTTTAACCCAAAAAAATATGGATACTTTCGAAGCAATGAACGAAGTGGTTTGTAAAGCATGACTTATTAAATTTGTTCCATTTTGTAACTCCGTGTAACTTTTATTTCGAGTGAATAATTTTTTTCTTTTCAATTCGTGAATAAATTTATTTTAATATGAATGTTGTTTTAAACGAAAATTTAGTTCTAAGAACGAATTAAAAAGGCGTTCATTCGGAATTTAAGCTTTTAATTCTTTTTTAATTCTTGAATTAAATACTAATCAAGCTTATTTTGTTCGACAGTGTAAACATTTGAATGATTATCAAAATCGTCTCATGTACAATTTTAATAATCATCTTCTTGAGTCACTTGAAATTAATGTCTAAAAATAAATATGCGTAATTTATGTTTATAAATATGTGTTGAAAAACTTGCTCTATTAATTGCAACATTTACACGATAAGACCAAGAAACTATGTCATATATATTGTAATTCCTATAAAAAAAATAAATAAAAACTAAAGTGAAATAAACTACTTGTTAAATACAACATATAAATTTTATTTGTTTTTTTTGTAATTTTAATTATTTAAAATTCTTAAGAAATGACAATGGACATTTTAATTAATGTTAAAGTTTAACTTCTTTCATTTTCGTTGTTAATTATTTTTATTATTATTGTTAGATTCTTGTGCGTTGACCCCTTTTGTGTACCAGGAAAAAATGTAAAAAATGGTTGTTATTCCTCTTTTTCTTCTTCAGTTGTTGATGGTTCAACATACAGACTGAGATACATACATAGATACTAGTATCCATACATCCGTTATAGTTTTAAAATTATTTTTTTTTTGTATTTTTGTTATGTTAAACTTGAGCCCATATATCAAATGCACTCAGGCATATCTTTAGAAATGTTGCAGTTTTTTTTAATGGGTTTAAAGTATTTTTTATGTTGATTCTTAAAAATAAACTATATTGTTTCTACATTGTTTGTTGGATTTCATTGTTTATTATTTTTTTGGTTTATAGTTTGCTACAACTATTGTTCTTTTACAACAATCACCGGCTGATAAATCAGAATTCATCACAGTGACAGTGATTGTTTTATTATTTGATTTGTTGCTTTTTGAATTAGACTGTTTATTCTCCTCATTTTTGATCAACGTATTTTTTTGTTTGACCAATTGATATTTGCCTTAAATCATTAAATATGACTTTAACACTCCAATGCTTTTTCTTCTGATAGAGTTAATATTTATACAACATAATTTGCATTGAAAACTTTTTTTTTTTTTTTTTTTTTTTTTTTTATTATTAATAATTCTTTATTCATAAAAATAAGTATTACAAATATAGAGTGCCTCAGCGTCACTTGGACATTATTGAGGCGAGTTGGCAAAAATCGTACAGACTTAACGAAGTATAAAATTTAATTTAAAAATAAAACAGGATTAAAAAAAAAAAAAAAAAGATATAAAAAAAATGAGATTAGCATTTCATTATTTTCATAATAGAAGCATTTCTAAGTTATTTATCAAATATGCTTTAATATTCTTTTTAAAAATGGAAATTCTTTCAATATTTTTTAGATTTTGTGGAAGATTATTATATTCCAAACTACCCATGTGCTCTACTTTCTGTTTAGTTGTTTCTAATCGACATCTTGAAGTTCTTAAATTCATATTATTCCTTGTATTAAATACAGTTTGATTCCTTGAAAAATAAATAGTATGGTGACCAATATTGTTTAAGGATTTGAAAACATAAAGCAAAAGTTGCATTTTATATAATCCATGAATAGGAAGAACTGTTATAGATACATCTTTATATAGAGACAATGTTGAGAAGTTAAGTGGAAGATTATAAACAGTTTTTAACGCCTTGTTTTGAGATCTCTGCAACGATTTTAACGCAGTACTCTTCTTGCACCCATAAACAATAGGCAGATAATTTAGGTGACTATGTATCAGCGATTGGTAAATAATTAGTTTAGTTTTTGTATTAAATTTATTTTTAAACTTGTAAAGTAAACCATTAGCAGATACAATTTTAGACTTCAAATGTAGTATATGCTTATCCCACGAGAGGTTACTTTGTAAATGTATACCAAGATATTTCGTTGAATGAGTTTCATTTACTTCCTTTCCATCAACAAAAATACTAAAACTCTGATTGTGGACTAAATATGGCCTAACTTAATAGTTTGGTTTTTTCGGCATTTAAACTCAATTTATTTATTCTGACAAACTCTGTGATCATTGCTGCATCGTATTCCATATGAGCTTTTAATGCAGTTTCATGCTTATACGGATAAAAAATACTAATATCATTGGCAAACATAATCAATTTACCAAACAATTGTAGATTTTGTATATCATTAATGTATATAGTAAATAGCAATGGACCCAACACACTTCCTTGTGGAACACCATATTCAACATCACCCATATAACTCTTATGACCATTCACTTCAACATATTGCTTCCTGTTTGTTAAGTAGCTTTTCAACAAAGCTACTGCACTAGCTTCAACACCATAATAACTCAGCTTCTGAATCATTATTTCATGATCTACAAGATCAAACGCCTTTGAGAAATCGTAAAAAATACCAGCTACCCCACTAAATCCTCCATCCAATCCTTGACATATATTATCAATTACATTAACAACAGCTTCTTCCGTACCACATCCCTTTTTAAATCCATATTGACAATCATATAATAGACTATTTTGATCTAAATATGATGACAGCTGTTTGTAAAGAATCCCAGGTGGAAATTGCCCACGGTAGAAAAAAAATAGTACTGGGAGAGCACTGTTTTTTTGATTATGCCAGTACCACTTAAAATGTGCTTTGCCACTGTTTTACGCTATTTTAACAAGATTTTTCTATCGAACACTCCTTTTACCCTAATTTTTAATACCGAATTCAATCATGAAGAATATCAATATAACTTTTTTCATTATATTTTAAATAAAACAGCGAGAAACCAGAAAATTAAAAAAAAAATCTTTTTATCTTCTAGTTTTGCAATTATTTAATATTTTATTACACAATAAAAAACAACAAAAGTAATTTGAAACAAAAATATATATTTTTTATTATTTTATTAAAATTTAGGGTTTTCACCACCAGATCTTTAATTGTTTTTAAAGTACTGGCTATAGACTGATTTTTTGTATTTAAAGTACTGGCAAGTTACTGAATATTTTTAATTTATAGTAGTACTGGGAAAACACCAGGAAGTAACAAAATCCAACGCTGGGCCAACGTGGGCAAATACCTACGGCCAAGCGTATATTGGTGTTATCATTTCGACACCCTAGCAGTACTGGAAACATAAAAAATCCGACACATCGCCAGTACATGCACTACCGTCTCCAACGCTGAGCCAGTACTGTGCCGTTCGTATTTTTCTATCTGGGTTATTATGGTAAGAATATGAAAAATACGATTTATCATTTTATTTCGGCGATGTAGCACAGTTAAGGTTGATGACGAATCCAGAAATCCAATTATCAAATAATTTAAGTGTTTGTTATAAATAGGCCAACCAAAAACAAGCCAGAGCATGTTTTTTATTTGAAAAGATAGAACAAGTTGGATTAAATACAAGTTCTGATCTTAAAAATTTAAGCTATATTTGTTAGAGCTTTTTTCTGCTTATTTCATCTAAATTTGCTTGTTTTTGCTTATTTTGTAGATATTGGCTTATTTTTGCTATTTTCTTTAAAAAATTAAGCTTATTTGAGCTTTTTTAATCGAAAATAGAGCATATTTTTGCTTTTTTTTCATAAAATCAGTAGTTTTAAAAATTATTTTAAGTCGACATAAATTTTTCTATTTAAAATTTGTTTTTTTAACATTTATTTTAAATTAAAAAGTTTTTTTGTTAAAATAAACTTTTAATTTTTCCAGCCTCAATTGTAATAGTACAAATATGACAATGACGACTTCCTTAGGGAAAAATGAAAACCGGATAGGGACATGTCTTCAACAGTTTATTTTTCACAATTTTTTAAATAATTTTTGGTATTTTAGCATATTTAATTCCTTTAATGCAATTGATGTATTTCCCGATGAAAATAAATTTAAGAATCTGACAACTTTGACTGATTCCTGAAGTTCCAAGAAATATAGCATTTTAATAATTAAAAAATTTCTATTTCATGAGGATTTTAATGAAGAAATAATGCAGTTTAAGGGCTTATTTTTGCATTTTAACTGCTTATTTCACTGTTTTTTTGAGCTTTTTTTAAGAGCTTAAAACATTGCTATTAGAGCTTTTTTTGGTTGCCCTAGTTATAAATAATATTATTACTTTCGCTTTTGACAATTGCAAAATTTGATGAAATTTTTTAACTCTGAGTAAATCAGCTGTTAAAAAATCTGTTTTCTAGTTTTTGAGTTACAGAGATATTCCTAAAAAGTGTCCTGTGAGTCCTGGAGCAAATATATTTTACTTTACATATTACTTGTATCAATAATGTATACCAGAGTGTAAATATATTTTTGATGACTTTTTAAATATTTTTTCTTGTAAAAAGTTGATTTTTTTAAATTTATAAAAATTTTCTCAAAAAGGTAGTAAATTATGTTTTCTATCGATATTTAGCCAAACACAGTTTTAGATCTATAGACCGAATTTTGAGTTACCCTCTGCATTAGAGGGTTAACTTCGAACAAAGTACATTTCGAGATTTCTTTATTTTTCATTTTATTAAAAATCAAGTACCAACACTTCAAGTGGTATCGTATGTGCATCTATTATTCCTTCATCTTGTTAAATGTTTATTCCTATGGTTTTTCTCACGCATTTTTCAAAACTTTCCTATTAACCATAATGATCTTTTCTTTAATTTAATTGTTGTTTCTTCATTACATGTACACCCAGAAAACAGATTCAGTTCTGATAACCCCATTTGTAGTCAATCGCATGGTTCGGTTGTGGTAGCCGAATTTTTCAGTTGTGGCAACAGAAAACCAATTGAGATAAGACTAATTTGACTGTGGCAACAGAATTTCAGTTGTATGAAAAATAATTCGGTAGCAGCAAACGAAAAATTCATTTGATGCAACTGAACCATTCGATTGGCAACAAATGGTATTGTCAACACCGAATCTGTTTCTGGGTGTACTGTTTATTATAGTATTGTTTAATATTTCACCCGCCGCACATAACATTCCAATATTTTGTATTTAAGTTAAATATTATTAAAAAATTTCTATGGTACTTGTTGTCCTTCGTAATGTTTTTTTAAGGTTTTTTTAAGGAATTTTTGGACAAAATATAGGGCTCAAACGTTTGGCTTATTGTGGCAAAAATATTTAAAAAATTCCATAGACTCATTTTGGTCCATCAAATTAAAATAATTTTTCTTTATCAAAATATCACTTAGAAATATGTCAGATTTTAAAATGAATCGGTTTGTCAAATTCGAGTCGTTAGTTAGTTTACAATCATAGCCACATGCACAAAAAATTATTAAAATTATTCAAAATAATCCACTGTGGACTTATAAAAAAAATTGTAACAGAAGTAAGCGTGATCAGGCAATGTGTTCCCAGAGTGGTCAAAAAGTTGAACAATGATCCAATAATTAAAAGAAGGCCTTGAAAGGGTAAAACAAAAAGATCCAGAGACGATACCAAAGCTTAGAAGGCGGAGTAAAAAAGATATATAAAATTATATGTAAATGGATATATTTGCAGTATGTAACTGGATATAATTTTATCCGAAAAATGGTTATATTAAATTGTACCAAATTGGATATATTGGGATACAAAGTTATATCAAATAATAAACTTATATCCGAATTTTGTCCCGATCAAATTGGATATAAGTTAATACAATACGATTTGATTAAATTTAAATGATAAAAAAAACTTTGTATGGGAGGACAGCAGGATTTCGGGTCCTACACACTCAGGGGTGTGATGAAAATCGAAAACGAACAGTTTTTCAATCTAGAATAATTAGTTTCGCGAAAATCAAATTGGCTTCAAATTATTATTTATCGTTTTATTTGACGCCGGACATCTAAATTAGGAAATAAAAAATAATTGGTATTGTACAGATCATAAAATATTTAGCATTGAAAATCAGATCGTTTTCGTTTTCTATATTTATCACATGCCTGACTATCAGCCAGGGCTACCCAGCAAAACTTCGGTAATGGGTGCGATATACTCACGCATTACCTTGTAATGATACCTCGTTACCTTCTGCATTATTCCAGACCAAAAATTAATGACTGATTACGTAATGTATGATTTATAAACGGAAAGTAATGACTAGAATATTTTTGAAAATCTATTTTTAGACACATTACTTTGTGTTTTTTTGTAAGCAATGAAAATACGAACCACAACGATTCATTTACTTTTTAAGCAATCAAATGTTATATGTGTCGATAGATCAGGTGGTAGAGTTCTCGGCTAACATGCAGGGATCCCAGGTTCGAATCCCAGCGTGACCACGTTAATATATTTAATAAAAAATATTTGTAATAAATTTTTTTTAAATAAAATTTTTTTTACGATAATTTATTCCATTACTTTTCGCATCCTCGTAACCACATAAGTAACTAATTACTTTATCACTTCCTCCTCATACATTACTTTGGGGCTCATCGCCTCAGTGAAGTAAGGTATAAAGTAATACATCGGCCCCTATGGTAACACATTACTTTACACATTATTTGGTAATGTGTGGTTTTGCTGGGTACTGTTGATAATGCCTAACTATTAAAGACGTCAATGTATAAATCCGTTATTCTTTAAAGACTAGATCATTTTTTATGAAATATGGGAAATTTCTTTGGACTTTTTTTTAAATAAAATTTTAATGGCTAGCCCGGCAATGCACTTCTTTTTTGTTGGAGGCTCATAGTTCCCGATTTATGGAGCTGAAGATGATCTACAACAATATCCCATGGTTATTTCTCCACTCAAAACTTATCGGACCAGAAAAAAATATATATATCGTTGGAAAGGTACTTGAAATACCTTTTCAATGATATGCAACATGCGTAGATTTATTAACCCATTACGAGCCGGGCCATGATTTTAAATGTTAATTTTTTTAAATTAGATTTTTTAAATTAAAAAAAAAACATAATTAAATAAAATATTCGAGCTCGAGGCCAGGTCGAATAAACACAAATTTAAATTAAAAAAAAAAAAAACTTTTAGAAGTAAAAAAAAGCTCAGAAAATATTAATTTAATGAAAAATTGAGTAAAACATAAAAAAATTGTTTTTGATCAAATATATTATCTTGAATATATTAGTTAATATCGAACTTGGGTCTGATATTAACTAATATACGTCGGCTTGCCTGCACGAAGTGCTGTTTTTGGTTTTAACAGGTTTGAGCGAAAAAATGATTTATATTATCCTTTAAGATTTATATTATCCTTTTAAGATGATTCACGACCTTATTTACTACAATCATTATTAAGGCATATGATGTCAATGAAATATAGTAAAAGGATAATATAAACCAGTTTTTTCGCCCTCCTGAAAACCTGTTAAAGAACACATAACACTACTTGCAGGCAAGCTGATAAAAAATTTTAAATTCCCTTTAGAAAAACGTGTAAGGCCACACAGTGTAATCGATTTGGTGTACTTCATTTTGTGCGTTCTTACGATATGAACAATTGTGTATAACAATTGTATATGAAACACAAAATATTTGAAAATTTTCAAAAATTTTGTCTAACTTACATGCCACTATACTTGTGTGTACTTACGAAGTATATTGGCTTGTGGGCCATTACAATGCGGCCATACCCTGGGTAAAGTAAGCCAGCTTGTGTGTAGAGTTTGAAAGCACTCGGAGATACTAGTAAGTACACACAAGTATATTTAGTTAATGACAGTATACACAACTGCTTAGTTTGGAAGTACATTTGAGGTAAGCAAATCTATTGAAAATAGATTTCTACTTCACGATATCTCATTTCGCCGCACTTTACTTCCAAACTAATTTGGGCTTTACTTAATTTTCAATGTGAAAAAATTCGAAAGCAATACGCTTTTCGAATAAGTGTTACACAATAACCCCACTGATTTTTAATTGTTTTAATGTGGATATTCAGTATATTTTGCAATGCAATGTTTCAAAAATGTTTCGATTCTTAGTTTCTTTTGTAATAGAAGTTGTTTAATTCACAGTCTTGTAGGAATGGTTATCATATCAATGTTTTATTAATACCTGAAGCAGATAAATATGTTATTCAACCCATTTCCTGCATTTGAAGTTTTAAAACCAATTGAATTAAAAAAGTACACTTAAAAATATTTTTAAACTTTGTGCACACTGTATTTTCTTATTTTTTTTGTAAAATTTTCAAACTTTTATAAAATTTTATTGTTTTTCTGTGATTTATTGTAAAACAAAAAAAGTAAATCTTTTATGATTTCCTACTAAATTGTAAATATTTCAAATATAGATTTTCCATTCTAAATTGAAAGAAATTATATAATGTGAAATCTTGCATTTAATGTTTAAATTGCAAAGAGTATAAATTCAATGCAGATTTTTATTGCGCGCTTACGAAAATTGAAAATCAATTTTATTGCTTTTTTAAGAGTGTTGTTAAATGATATTTTTAATGTCAATAATCGTTACCGTAACAATCTACTACATTGCCAACATGCAACAACAAACTATCAAACAACAACATCGTAAATGTCTTGTTCTTCTTTCTGCCAATGTTTACCAATTTAACCAGCCTATCTCAATACCAAGTAATGCTCTCTTTTCCTGTTTAGAAAATAAAGAATAACCAACCAATCAGGGTTACCGTTGTGCGACTAAAGTTGCAATTTGCAACCTTTTTGACGGCCTTTGACTTTATGTGCGACTTTGTCAAGATATAGTCTAATTTTGCCACCTTTCCTAACTTTTTGCGACTTTTTCCCCCTTTTTTGTAAAGTCAATAATACAATAACATATTCTGATCTGATCTGGCACCTTATATAATTATATAGAATGATATTTAATTAGATCTAAACAGATCAGTTCAGATCTAACCTTTTCACACGTGTAGACTAAATTTGAGCAAGCTGCCAAATAAATATATGGAGAATAGACTGGTCCAAAAAAAAAAAAGTTGGAATTTTCAAACTCCACAACCCTACAAATATGCCACTTTGAAAATAAATGTGGTCTGACCAAAAAAATCACCAAAAAAGTTTTGTTTAGAGGTAGCACATCGCAATTGAAGTTCGAGGTACTTGTTCTATTATTTTTAATTAATTAAAAATAATGGAAAAAATGAGAAAAATTAAATATAATTATTATGGTCGCGACATATCAAATCTAATATATTTTTAGGTGTACATTACGAATATGAAATCAAAATTGAAATCGGAGTAGCGGATTTTGCGAAATTTGAAAATTTCATACAAAAAATTATCAACTTCGATCAGGATGTTTTCTTATATTTACCAATATGAAAATTTCGTTTTTGCATTAATATATATGTATCTGTGGAATGTCCTATTATGTGAGATAGGGTTTTTGGTAGCAATAAAATTATAGCAATAAAATTATAGCAAGTTAAATAATAGCGAAGTATTAAAAAATGTAAAATTTTAAGTTAATTTGCAAGGATATCTGTTATCATTTTTAAAATTAAAATCAGTGTTATATATAGTGAAGGTCCTTGGTAAGTAAATTGCAAAAGTATAACAAATTGTATTTTTCGATAACACCGTTTACAGGTAATTAGGAAAATATCTCAAAACACTTGAGTTTTATTGAATTTTCAAAAACCGCGAATAATTCATAAACCACAATTTTTTTTTAAGTTTCGATTGCTGATTCATAATCTTCGTTAAAATAAAGATCAGATTTGAGAAATTTGCGCATACAAGGCAAAAACAAGTTGAATTTTTAATTACATCTCTTCGGAAAATTTGGAAATTTTAACTAAAATATGTATTTTTTTGTATAATTTTGAAAAAATTCGCGAATTACTTAAAAGTTACTTAATTTTTTTTAGGTTTGATTACAAATTCCTTTTTTTCGCATTAATTAAGACCAGATAAAAAAAAAATTGTTAAATAATAGCGTACAGGTTAAGAAATAATTAAATTTAAAGTCAACCCTACTTTTAGTATAAATTACTCTAGAGATAAATTACTAATTCTTAAAAGACAACATTTTGTGCTACTTCTAAATAACAGCGGATTTAGCTGAAACTTGGCACAGAGAGTTTTTAGACATTAAGGAATAGGGGCAACATTGTGGAGATCGCAAATTCCAACTTTCATCTTTTTTTGGACCACTCTAATGGACAATTTAAGTAAAAAATTTAGGCTAAATTCAGCGGAAACTTTACTTGATGTAAACAATTTCTGGTAAAACATCGCTTAAAATTTGGATTTTTGGACACTCCGGATTCGACCCGAGATATCACCATATTTATTTTTGAGAGTATAGATATGTATGTCGATTATAAAGACACATTTGCACGCGAGAAAAAACTATTGTGAATGATTTAAGCAAATTATGGGTGTTTTTTGCTCTATATTTAGCAGTTTTCTCTCGTGTGTAAATGTAGTTTAAGGAGAAATTTATAGGTACGGAGGGACGAATTTTTTTGGCCACTGTGCTGTATTTCGCTTACCTACCGAGAAATAAGGTATTATCTGATTATGAAATTAAAAATGTGGGAAATAGCGGCACCCATATGTGACCCTGAAAGCAGAGACATAAAAATATAATGAAGGAATTCACAGTTTAAGTGCTAATGTGATGTCGTTGTAAAAATGTGCTATCGTTAAAATAGCAAGATTTTTGAAGTTTAATTCATAGAAAATTGTCAAATTTACGACAAATGCTAATTTAGAACTTAATATAGTGCGCACTGTGAGTTCCATCAATGATTTGAAAACAAATGTGATTTAAATTAACTGGCAAAATTTTAAAATTGAGAAACACAAATTACTAAAAATTAGCTTTCAAAATTAGTTCAAATACGCATTAAATTCAAAATTGGAATTATAAAAAATATTAGTTTAATCCTAAATTTTAAGACAAAATAACATAAAAATTAGTTCAATGGAATAAGAACGCATTTAAACAGACTTTTGTACTAATTTGTTTTAAGTTCAGGTAACCTCACAGCAGCGCGTGTGCGGAAAGAATTTTTTCTAAATTGGGATTAATGAAAATGAAATTAACCAATAAGTTAAAAGTCTAAACCTGTGACTCGATGCTAAACTCCGAATTTGCTAGATACTGAAATAGAAGACTGAGTTCCAATTACTGAAATTGTTCAAAAACACAGAAACAAATTTTCAAAACAATAAATTTTTCGATGGATTTCTTATTATTTGTTTTGTTTAAATTGTTGATTTCTTTTCGTTGGATGTGTTTAAATAAAAAACGTTAAAAAGTGTACTACTTTTTTTTTGAAAAATGACTTTTTTGTGCGACTTTATTTTGAAAAAACTACTTTTTGTGCTACTTTTTGAAATTTTTCAGCGGTAACCCTGCAACCAATGCAAAAGAAAGAGAGAAAAACAACACATGCCTAAAGTCAGGCTTTTTATAACAATATGAAAAGCATAATTACAATATGATAAAAAATATGTTTACCTAAGTTTTCAATATTTATGAGCTTTGCTAAATTTATCTGAGGACTTTCGACAAAACAACTTCTGTTTTTCGAAATAAACTTAGACTTTTTTCAAGAGTGGAATTAAAGCATTCTGAGTGCATTTTTTAAGAAACATAGAGAAATCTAATATGTTAGACTTTTAAAATGTCTTAAAAATTAATGGAAAGGAAACTAACATTTTTTGCTTTTTGCTACAGAAGTGTATTATACTCGTTCCGAATATTTGATTTTCATTTTGTTAAGTGTTATATTTGTCATCAATTATAAATCAGCTTCTTTTATTTAAACGAATATAAAATGAATTTCTTTTCAGTATTTTTTTTGAGGTGTGCAGGAACACTGATTTACTTTTGTCTACGCTACTCCACTGCATTAGGTTTTTAAGTTACTACAGAGTTTGATGATTCTTTTTTTATTATATCCTGTACATGTCCGCATTACTAACAACATCATCTTTATTATCTCTAAAAGCCGGAATGAAGTCTGATACCACGTTTACATCAACACAAAATTGCTAGGTTTTGGCTTTATCTATATTTTACTTGTCATACCTACGCAATGTATTTAAAAAAAAGTAAATAAACAATTATAAAGCAGGAAAAGCCAAAAACTAGTTGTTTTGTATTTGGTGTAAACATAGTATTGTTCTTTTTTACTGATTGCCTAAAGGCGAAATGCACTTATTGTTGGTTAACAAAATATAACTAGTTTTTTTTAGCTTCCTGGTATTTTTTTCACTCTTTCTTATTTTTGCTTTTCTTAGGGTTGTCTAATCATTTTTTTATACCCTCCTCATATATGTGATGAGTTGGCATCGGAAGTTTATAAATTTATATTCGTGTTTTAAATACATAAAATTGGTATTAAAAATCGAAAAATATGCATTTAAAATTTAAAAAATATGAATTTTGTTTGGATTTTTTCAATAATACTGCATTTATACTTGAGCAAAAACCACCTAGTTTTTGTAGAAAACTAGTTTTTGATTGTTTTTTTTTTGTATGCGTTTTGACAAGTGAAATACTACAAGAGACAAAAACCAGGTAGTTTTTGCTCAGGTATAAATGTAGTATAATATCAATTCATGTTTAATATAGGGTGATTTTTTAAGCCCTATAGAACTTAGGGAAGGGTTAACTGACATACGAACTGTCACTTTTTGACATTTATGATCAGTTTATTCTGGCAAATTATTATGAATAGATTGGCGCTTGAACAAAGCTACCAAATTAAACAGATTTACTTTGAAAATCTGTTATCAATTCGCGCAAGTTCCCAGCAAAAACATGGTAATGACAGGTCATTGCCATACGGATTACCAAGTAGTGATAGTTCATTACCTTTTGCATTACTTTAAAATACAAAATAATGACTTACTGATAATATGTTATAGAAGTACTTATATATTCTTGCAAAGTAACCACTTACTGGTATTTGATTAAATAAATACTGATTTAGCCTTTTTCATATTAAAATATTTTATTTATTAAATTGTTTCGAACATTTTTAACTGAATACAAAATTTTCCAAAGTAAAAAGTTATATTTCCAATATGACCAACTATGTAGGGTAACCGCTTATTTCCTCACTTCTGAGTAACCACTTATTCTATATTTGTGAGTTACTACTTATTCTTTTGCTATGGATGACATTGATCCGGGCGCCACGTGCCATACAACGACCGCAAACATCGACTTATTGAAATAAAAATTTGGCGATAAGTCGTGCGACTATATGATACCCTACATCAGACTGGTTAAAAGCCAACTAATGTTTGGATCCGAAATTCGAATGGGTTAAAATGCCCTTGTGTTAAAATTTTATATAAAATGATAAAAGAAGAGAGAATCCAAAATATAGCCCATATGGGCGATAGGTCCAAATATGGGCCGATCCTACATAGAATCAATAGGCTTTGTCCTTGGGACCACGTCAGTCAGCGAACCAAATTTCATTGAAATATCTTTGTATTTGCGACCTGCAGCGTGTAAACAAGCCAATTTTGGGGGACTTTTATATGGGAACTAGGTCTAAACATGGATCGATTTTAACCAAAATCCATAGGCGTCGTCCTTGGCATAGGCCGGTATACCATTTTTCAAAAAGCGAATAACATCAAACTTGCAACTTTGTCATTTATTTTGGATTTTAAAAACAAAAAAATAAATAAAATCGGTAAAAAAAATTTAATTTTAATCACGCACATTCACTCACGAACAAATTTTCTCTACTCACACGCACTCGCGTTCACGTAAGTAAATTGCGATTTTACTCAAACTCACGCGTGATACATGTGCCCCTCTCTAATCAGCACCCATTTCTGTTGACTAGATGACGTATACTTAATATAAACATACGCATATTGTATACATATATATTAAGTATACGCCTACGTATGGAACAAAATATAAAAAAATGTGTTTTGATAAATTCAAACGTAGGGTCGGCAACTTTCAACTGACTACCGTTACCCCTGAAATACCGTTACCGAAATAACTGAAATACCGTTATCCTTAAAATACCGATACCGAAATAAATGAAACATCAATCCCCTTAAAAAATTATTTTATTCAAAATTAATCAAATTTATTCAATTGGATAAAATTTTATAATGGCGTACTCGTTTTTTTATATATTCAGATATTGCTTATACGTTGTAACATATGAATGCATGTGATCATATTTAAAAGAAATAACTTACGATATATATAAATGCATAAAAAATATCAATAAGATAAGACCAAAATCCCGATACAATTGTATCAATTTATACTCAAAAATATACTAATTGATATATTTAGACTTTGTTTTATCAAATTTAATTAATCCATTTTACGAATTAAATTGAATAAATATTTTTTCATGGGTACCCTTAAAATACCGTTACCGAAATAAATAAAATACCGTTATCCCCAAAATACCGTTACCGTTATTTTTAATTTTCTGCTTTTGGTAATTTCACGTGGTTATTGAGTATTTTTTGTAAATTAAGTTGATAAATTGGTTCTGTTTTTAATCCCATTTGTTTTTTGTAAAAAAAAAATTACGGGATGCATCGAAATAACTGACTACCTTTACCTTTAAAATACCGTTATCGATATGACTGAAATACCGTTAACATTAAAATAACGTTACCTAAATAACCCAAATATCGTTATCTTTAAAATACCGTTACCGAAATAACTCAAATACCGTTATCCTTAAAATACCGATACCGAAATAAATGAAATAGCGTTACCCCTAAAATACCGTTACGGAAATAACCTAAAATGGCGTTACCCTAACGATAACCGCATTCGTTTCGGTTACCTTCCATGTTCAAAATATTTCAAAGAAAATTGACCACAGCGAATATAAGGGATGCCAATCGTTGATTTTAGAACTTTTCCGAATTCCGGAATTAAAATTTTGTCTTGATATTTAAAGACGCTTAAATTAAAATAAATCTTAGAATACCCGTATTAGAAATCCATTTTGGATTTAGCTAAGTTTAATTTTTCGCAACATATATTCTCAAATAAAAATTTAATTCTTTTGCGGTTTGCTAAGAAAATTTGAAAATTTTTATCCCAAATATTATACATAATCAAGAAAAACATTTCTGGTGAGTTAAAGTTGATTCCAAAGAGGCGTGGCCCGCTTTACCCTGTAATTTTGACAGTATATATAGAAGGTAGACACGTAGAAACTTCATTTGGATGAAATTTAAGAAACTTCCCAGGAAAATTTCGATAATGTGAGCTCAGTACTAAAACCTAAATAATAAGCAGTAAAATTGAATTGAAAATTGAATTGAATCAAAACTCATTATTTTTATTCGGCAAGATATTTTTTGTAAGTACACCCAGAAAACAGATTCGTTGCTGACAACGAAATTTGTTGCCAATCGAATGGTTCAGTTGCATCAAATGAAATTTTCGGTTACGACTACCGATTTATTCTTGATACAACTGAAATTTTGTTGCAACAGTCAAATTAGTCCTGTCTCAATTAGTTTTCTGTAGTAATACACCCAGAATGGTTCAGTTGCATCAAATGAATTTTTCGGTTGCTGCTACCGAATTATTCTTCACACAACTGAAATTACGTTGTCGCAGTCAAATTGGTCCCGTCTCAACTATTCTTCTGTTGTCACAACTCAAAAACTTGGCTACCAGAAACGAACCATTCGATTGGCTACAAATGCGCTTGTCAGTACCGAATCGGTTTTCTGGGTGTATCACAATAATTTTGTAATTAAATAAGTATCGCTTGTAACTAGTTAAATAACTAGTGCTGACGCCGATACTGATTGCAAAATGTTGGTATAAAAAATAGTAGTTTTCATTGTATTTCAATAGTTTTTGAAGTTTTCATGTTCTAAGTAGAGTTCTCTTAATACACTAATAAATCGAAAAAGATAATTCTTGTTTTTTAATTAGCTCGCATTAAAATTGATTAATTTTATGAATCAGAGAATAATTGATAATCACTTTAAATCAATGATTTAAAATTTAATTAATTCAAATTTATACCACATTGATACAATTTCGTATGGATGAAATTATTTGTTTTATGATTTACCTCCTGTTTTTATAAAGCGAACAGAATAATTCCGCTTGACGAATGTGTGTATTTTTTTATTGTAACAAAAACACACATTCCTCTGGAGGAATAATTCCGTTCGCTTTATAAAAACAGGGGATTAATTCGTAAACTATAAATCTAGCCAGCCATATTTAAAAATAAAATTAAGGAATTATGTGTTAAAAAGTCTGACCAAAATACAACTCTGGGCGTACTTATTAAGTACTTACTTGTTAGTAACGGTTACTCAAAAAAATTCCAAATACTTTATACCAAGGATTACTAAAAATTAAATTTAAAAATAGTTGTTTTTTTTTTTAATAAACAAAACAATAAAAAACGGTATTGTTTATTGATCTAAATGAAAATTTGGTTGATTTTTAAATTGATTTAATCCGGTAAATGGTGCAATCGTGTTTTATTCTTGTTCTGATGCTTTAATGCTGTTAAAGTCATTTCAAGTTAACTTCCTATTTTGGAACCCAATTGCTTTGGCGCTTTTCGTTCTGCCTGCACAATAATACCTTTGTAAGAAATTCCTTTATTTTTTTAAATAAATAATTGGAATGCCTAGTGTTGTTGTCGTTGGTATTTGTTTAAAACCATTTTAGTTGATTGATATACAGTTTTTATTTATAAGCTAAACATACCGATTCAATTACATTGGAAATAAATTTCCATTTAAGGCAATTTAATACTTGTTTGTAGATGATTATGTTGTTGTGTGAAACAAAACGGTGGATGTGTCATAAAATACTATTTAAGATGTGAGAAGTGTTTGTTTTCTTATTGAACAACTCTTTTCCTCCCATTAAAAAAAAAAAAAAAACAACATTCATACAAAATATGTAATAAATTACCACAGAAAATTTTTGACTTATTCTATTGTCGTATAAATTTTTCTAGAACCTGTTTTTCTTCAAACTGAGCATAATTCTTAACAGACCCTGATTCAGTACCAAACCATAACAATTTGGGACAATTTCAATCAAAATTTATTAGTAGTAGAACACTTAGCAGAAGAAAAAGCTATAGATATTGTTCTACAAATAGTTTGATGTAACAAAAAAATTTGCTGAATATTTTTTTTTTTTTATTATTTATTCTCAGGAAAAAGTTTACGAACATGATCAATAAAATACATTTAATAATTTTTCGACGTAAAAAGTTATCTTTAAGAGTCATCACTTTATTACATAGGAAAATGTTTCCTCCTACCAAACTCACCCACTACCACAACGGTAACATGATATTCACGAATTTATTAGCATAAAACACGTGTTCCATTGAGCACACATGGTCTTTAACATCTGTGGAAATGATAATAAATGTCAATATGAATTCATTCAGAACATAATTTCTTCTATGTAACTGATGATGTTCGCGTGTAAACTGGAATTGGCACGGAAATTCTTACAAAATTTCTGCATGGTTAACACTGGCAAACGAAACAAAAAAACTAAAATTGTAAGAATTCTACTATGAAGCAACACCATTTATGATCGCTGTTGTTTGCAGTCCTTTGCTAAGGTGAGGTTGGTTAAGACATGTGGCCACGCCTGGATAAATACATACATTTGTACTTTTTATGTTGAACCACACTGTCATCAACGTCAATAACATCAGAAGTAAATATTAATATTTGACACACCTACTACGGATTTAGATTTGCGTGGTTAATTCAAAAGGATTCAACTCTTAAAATCTAACAAAACATGTTTTTGTATTTAAAATCTCGGAAAAGTGAATTAATCTCAAATTGCATTCGAAGCTGTACTAGAAATATTGCACAGGGAAAATAGATTCATCGTCACAACAGAATTTGTTTTCGGTGTATGGCGACAGCTATTCGCTTAACCCTTCCATGCCCTAATTTTATTGGGAATTTTCGGACCAAACTTCGTGGAAATATATGTAGATCTATGCCAAAGAAATATTTTTTATTATTTTCATAGCTTTACAACACCCGCTAGCGGAGATATTTGGAATTAAAATTCAAACGTTAACATGCTGCCGGTCTCGAGCGGGTTAAGATTTGTTTTTTAATTTTATTTTTCTATTAAGCACAGTAAGTTGTTTGAGTTTCACGTGAAAAAACTGTTATACTCCATATAAAAAAACTAATTTTTCACGACAATGAGTTTCACGTGAAAATTGTGTAGACTTTGTTTTCACGCAAATTTAATATACAAGACTATTTTTTTTCATGTGAAAAAGTGACATTTTGTGTTTAATGTGATTGTTGCTTTCTAATTACATAAAAAAATTTTCATTTTCAGAATTTAAATTAATATTTAAAGCTTTTAAAGTTTGAGGGAAAATTTTCCACGTGAAAAACAACTTACGGTGCTTTACTTCCAAAACTACCCAGGTAGAAAAATACAAACGGCACAATGTTGGCCCGGTATTGGAGGCGGTAGTGCATGTACTGGCAATGCGTCGGATTTTTAACTTTCACTGTACTGCCATGTTGTCGAAATGATAACACCAATAAACGCTTGGCCGTAGTTATTTCTCAACGTTGGCGCAAGCTTGGGATTTTATTTTTTTGGTATTATTCCAGTACATTTAATAACAAATTTAGTAGTTTGCTAGAACTTTACTGTCCTCTTAGTGTACATCACAGATTTTTTTTTTATTTTTATTTTGTCAATGTCTTGAGACTTGATGGAATTTCTTCAAATGTATTCTTTCGAAACTTCACTAGAAAAGAATGGCGATGTCTCTCTTACATAAATAATTTTGTAATAGATGTAAAAATACGTAAAATTTATAAAATTGTTAATTTTAATAAATTAAAAAAAGCTCGTTAATTTTCAGAAAACAGTACTGGCAAAGCACGTTTTAAGTAGTACCGGCATTTCGTAAAAAAACAGTGCTCTCCCAGTACAACTTTTGTTGTAACGTCGGCAATTTCTACCTGGGTAAACTCTATAAAAAAATTTTAGGGTTTTTAAATTTTATTCATCACATAATTTTATTTTGCTTTAAACTTTAATGTGAGAAAATTTGTGTGGGGACACTACGAAAAAGAGCTGAACACTAGCAATGCCTTCTATTTGAACCCTACGGGAAATTTGAACAATCTGTCACCGAACTGGCCCCTTTATATGAAATAGACTGGTCACTTTTACATGGCGTTGTCATAGGAGGTGGAAATTGACCCCTTGTGACATGTCACAAGACAAATCCTAGAACTCTCATAAAAAACAAAGTTCAGGAACCTGTCCTGGGATTTGTCTTGTGACATGTCACAAGGGGTCAATTTCCACCTCCTATGACAACGCCATGTAAAAGTGACCAGTCTATTTCATATAAAGGGGCCAGTTCGGTGACAGTTTGTTCAAATTTCCCGTAGGGAAATTATACACAGCCATTGTGCAACTGCAATGCTACTCAAAAAAAAAATTCATTATAAAAAAAATAAATGTAATGGGAGTTATACATAGGCACATAATATCAATGTTGCCTATAAGCAACATTTGACATTAAAGGGTTAATAAAATAGAGTTTCGGTTGAAACATTACACTCCATAAAGATTGTCAGTTACTACACCTTTTGCAATTGTAATTCAGAAATCATCAATTGAAATTCAGAAAATATCAATTGAAATTCAGATTTTCCATTTGAAATTCAGAAAATATCAATTGAAATTCAGAAAATATCATTTGAAATTCAGAAAATATCATTTGAAATTCAGAAAATATCAATTGATGTTCAGAAAACATCAATTGAAATTCAGAAAATATCAATTTGGGACCGGTAGCGTGCGAGCATGCTCATTTTTGGGGAATCTTTGTAAGGGCCTTGGATTTAAACATGGACGAATTCGAAATAAAATCAATAGACTTTGTCCATGAGCCCATGTGAATCAATGTACCAAATATCTTCGTAGTCGCGACCTGTGTAGAGTGCGAATAAGCCAATTTTAGGGGGGACCTTTACATGGGCCATTTTTACTGCACTTGTTTCACTGAAAAACTTTTTTGAGGGTAAATTTTTTAATTGTCCCACGAATAAGTTTGATGGCAATTTGTTAATTAAATCAAAGTAGAAGGAAGAAATTCGGCCGTCACAATGAAACTTTTTTCTCTGTGAGTAAAAGAGATGCCACGAATGCTGGAACAAATTATTTTAGGTCGAGGACATTATAAAAATTTATTTTCAAATACACACAGAAAAAAACAGAGGGAATATTACCTAAGAGCTATGTAATTATACAACTACAAAATCATTTTCAAGTTGGTTTTACAAAGTTCTAGTAAAATATGCACATTTTTTTATATTTTGCTAGAAAATTGTAAAGCATATTTAGAACTTATGTAGTTGTATAATTACATATCACTTGGATTTCTGCGTGTACATAAATAAATCATATTTTTGTAAAGGGTTCTTCAACAGGGACGCTACAAAAGTAGAAAGACAGGGACAGCAAACGACGCCATATTTCTTGCCGCTCTTTTGACATTTCTCTTCGGTAAGGTTTTCCATTTCATGATGTATTATTAAAATTAAAATTTACTACCGAAATTCGGAGTCAGTGGCCTCAACGTTAAGTGCGCTACATCCAATTTATGGTCCTCATAATGAATGGCTTCGTCAATAAACAAAATATGCGTTATTGGTCAGACAGAAATCCACACGTACTCCATGAGTCATCATTGTATCCCGAAAAAATTACGGTTTGGTGCGGTTTATGGGCCGGCGGCGTCATTGGGCCGTACTTCTTCCGTGATGATCAAGACCGGCACGTTACTGTGAATGGGAATCGCTACCGTTCAATGATAACCGAATATTTTTGGCCGCAATTGGATGATATGGACTTGGAGGACATGTGGTTCCAACAGGACGGCGCCACAAGCCACACAGCGAATGTCACAATCAGTTTATTGCAAACCAAGTTTGGAGAACTTGTTATCTCACGAAATGGTCCAGTCGATTGGCCGCTTCGGTCGCGCGATTTGACGCCGTTGGACTATTTCCTGTGGGGCTACATCAAATCTATGGTCTATGCCAACAAGCCAGCGACGATTGATGAACTTCGTACGAATATCGGCCGATTTATGCTTGAAAACCGTCGAAAATTGGGTTCAGCGTCTGGACTTCTGCAAGCATGCCCGTGGTGGCCATGCAAAAGAGACCGATTTCCATACATAATGGCATCGAACGTACTTTTACAGGAATAAAGAATTTCATTGATATCCAAAACCGTTTTTGTTTTATTTAAAAAAACTTTTGTAGCGCTCTTATTGAAGAACCCTTTATGTTATCCATAATTGGGAGCATATGTTATAAAAAATTGCAAGTACTCGTAAACATTTTAATGATCATACGTTGATGCATCATAAGAAGCATCTTCTTTTGATTTGAGAGGAAGGCCCAAACATATCGTATACTGAATTAAAATATGACCATCAAGATCACAACGTATGACACTCGATATGTAATAATCACAGAAATACATATAAAATTTTATATATAGTAAAATAATAGGGGTTTTCATATAAACTCGTAAATTCCTTGTAAACCTTCTATAAATAAAAACCTATTTTTTATGTATGGAGTTTGACATTAAACTCATAATAGAATACGAGTTTATATGAAAACCCCTAATGTTTCTAGATTTATACAGTATAACTCGCTTAATACGACGAATTCTCAGTTAGTACGAATTAATTTAGAAGTCCCGAAGTTTTGGCAACAATTTCAATTTAAAAAATATCGGTTAATATGAACTCGCTTAAGACGTACACTCGGTTAAAACAAACTGTTTGTGATGGTCCCACAAACAAATTTCTATATAATTTTCCACTTTTAATACGAACTTGACAAAATTCGACAATTTTTTCTATATATTTTTTTTTTTGTTTTCTGACAAATTTTAAACCGAACACACAGACATGTTTTCTTAAATATATTGCAAACAATATATTTAGGAAACCAAATGAAAAAATTTTAAATTTTTTAAAGTTGTTTCCAGAAAATTTAAATATTTTGTGGAAAATTAGAACATTTTAAATAAATTTTCCTCCTGTTAATACGAACCTCGCTTACAACGAACTAATTTATCTAGTCCCCCGGAGTTCGCCTTAAGCGAGTTTTACTGTATATACATCTTGGTGTCTTTTTATTTTGATTGCTGAATGCATTATCAGTTGTTGCATCCATTTATGGCACAATGACAAGAGGGAACTAACTCATGCATTACATACACGCACACGTGGTGCAGTTTTATGTTGCAGCTGCAAAAAACCTTTGGAGACACTTAAATTGCAAATGTCGCTCTGGATGTTGTTCTCTAAGTAGAAAGAAACAGTTTTCACAAAAATGGTTTAGAATCAGCAATTTTGTTGTGTGATTTAGAAATGTCAACAACAATTATATGTGTTTGCAACATACTTGAGGTATAAAACTTGATTTGCTATGAACTTGAAATTCGGATGAATGCACCCAACTCTTTCTCTTCCTCTCCCTCATCAATTGCCAATCTTTGCTTATCTATTGAAAAATTAGATGAAAAATTCTGTACTTTAGTACTTTTTTTTCTCTTGCAAAAGTACCGCAGTACTCCCGCTACAAGTGTTGCCATTTCAGTGCTTTTCGGGTATTTTTTGGTGCTTTTTTCCTTCCCGTACCCGGTGATTTTTTACAAATACCCGTTTAAAAAAAAGCGGGTATTTACGGTGCTTTTTCATATTTCAAGCAGTGCTTTTAGTGCTTTTTGTACAGTTTATATTTTTGGTATTTGTTCTCGTTTTTTAAATTTTTTCTTGAATTTTCTGTCAAAATTTAAAAAATAAAACGAACTATACACTCAAAAAAAAAGTTAGTAGAAAAATTAGTAAAACGTCTTGTATATCAAGTGTACGAGTTTTCAGCAATTTTAGTTATATTTTTTTTAGCACTAAACTAATTTTGAACTAATGTGTTACTAATTTATTTTGCTACAAAAATTTTGTAGCACTCATAGCGTGGACGACAACCAGATAGACAAGATGTAGATGTCGCAGCTTGTCTGGAAACGGAAATGACAAAAAAAGAAAAACAACTCTACACATATTCTATATTTAAATTTTCAGCAAATAAATTAACTAAAGTAAAATTTTTTCATTTGCAATCGACTAAGTGTTAGCAAAACTTCTGCTGAAGATTACTATTTTTTGGTAAAAATCAGCTCGCTGATTTTCAGCAAACCTTTTGCTGAAATTACCAAATTTTTTGCAAGCACGCTCCTGACTAAAAATTTGCTGACACAGCAACATTTTTTGCTGACTTTACTGACTTTTTTTTTTTTAGTGTAGCTGTATGCACTTCCTTTGCATAAATAAACATAGAAATCATTATTATTGTTATTAACAGTATTTTTGTTGTTGGTGCTTATGCTACGTAGACACAGTGGCAACATTACATAAAATATACAAAATAAGAATAAAAGTCTAAACAAAAAAAAAAAAAAAAAACTAAGCGACGACTTCAAGTGTTGAATATATAGAAGACATCAGAGTTTTAGAATAATGCAACAATTACATGAAATATAAAATTTACACGGAACATTTTTGGGGCTGCGTTTGGAAAATGTAGTGTATTATTACTAGGGCTCGGAAGTCCATGCATTTATAGTCGTGTTTTATGTAAATAAAATATGTATTTAAAATCCTGTTTTTCAAATCGAAATACGTAAATGATTTTTGTTTTCAACGTCTTCAAAATTTGCTACTTCTAAAGTACTGAATGCATTTCACTGAAAATTGAATTGTACAGCAGGAGTCAAGTTTTCAGAATCATGTCTTATTAAGTCTGTACCTGAACCAGGAACGAAGCTATAGGGGGCGAAAGTTAACTACCTGGGGTGTAAAAAACCTTGTGCAGCTTGTAACTTTCTTAAATATTGACCGATTTTTAGCGTTTTGGTTTCTGCTAGACAAGACAAAAAAATGTTTACGCAAGTGTTTTTGTATCTCTTATAGTCTACGAGATATTTGACTTCGAAAATAATATTTTTTATTTTTTGCCTCGACTCTTTTTGGTTTTTTGCTTATAACTTTTTCTTATAACTTTGATACGCGTTCGATTTGAACTTGAAGCACTCCAAAACCCTGATAAATATCTTATTCCGTTAAGACCTAAAAATATCTAAATTCAAAACCAAAACCAAATGTTGCGTTTGTTTCCATTTTGGACATGTACCTACATAATTTTTGAGTTTATAGATCTGTGTTAAAAATCCATGAATTATATTTTATAGCATTGCTCTTGCTTCAAATTTAGACATCCTGGCTATAAATGTGGCCGCTAAGGCAAAATTAGTAAAAAAAAAGCTCAAATTTTGGGAAGAAAATTTGTATAGCATTAAAAAAATTAACTAAAAATTGTGTTTTTTTTCTAAAATTTGTATTCTGAGTTCTACATACATTGTTTAACTACGTGTTTAAAAATTATTAATATACGTTTCACCGATCTCCAGATAAAATGTAGTGTAATTAGTATGTTGAGCCATAACCGCCAAAAAGGCTTAAGTGGCATGATTTCCTATTCACAAACTATAGTTGATTTACATTTTTCGTGACCGCAAAGTGCCATTTAAGATCAGTTTTTTACTTAAAAACATAAAAACTTGAAAAAGCTCGGGAATGTATTATGCACCGTTGGATGCCTCGTTCAAATTTCTTTCATTTCACTTAATATCCCAGCAAATAAAAAAATTGAAGTAATGCTTTACAACAGCGGTTCCCACTAAGTTTTGCTTCACGGACCCCTTGAGACATTTCTACTAGTGTCCGTGACCCCAAACCAGTGTTGAGCGAGAGGTACTTCATAAATTATGGAGCAAAATTAATAAAAGCACCTGCTTATTTTAAATGATGACCAATTTTAAGCAGGAATAAGGAAAAAAATCATTTTTCAAATCAATATTTTGTTAAATAATTTAAAAATTATAAAAAAAAATTGTTTTTTTTAAATAACTTGTTTTATGTTTTTTGTCGGATGTCTTCGCGGACCCCCTGGAATTCTGCTACGGCTCCCATTTGGGAACCGTTGCTTTACTGTTTCACAAGTATCCGTAAGTATATTTTTACTGTTTTCCTAGAAGTAATCACTGCAAAAAATCACTTTGCTCTTGATAGCTTAAAAAGTATCCGTTAGAATATTTTTAGAGCTTTTTAAGAATTTCTTCTGAACACCACTCAAAAAATCACTTAAGTATTGCTTCTAAAGCGTAATTGTCTAAAAGTGATCCTCAAAAGTGATTTTAGTATCATTTGGTATTTGTAAACAGATGATCGCGGGTTCGATTCCTGGAGGGACCAATAATTTTGAATTTTTTTTTTTTTTTTTTTTTAATAATTATAATTAACTTGCTTAAATTCCATATTTTTTAATTCTTCAATTTTTTAAAAATACACTCACAATAAATTTACCGTAAAAGTTCAACAGTTGTTTAAAAAGTAAATCCGTAAAAATGTTTGAATTGAATAATTAGTTAAATTGCAACTTTAAATTAATGAAAAAGAGCTTCCTTTGCACTCGTTCAAAAAGTACTGAAAACATGTTGAAGTTGGAGTACTCCTCTCCTATGACAAATCAGTGTTAAAATCATTAGTGTTTGTGCTAAAAAAGAAGTACATCTAGATCATCAATTGTAGTGCTTTTTCTACTGCTTCGGCATCTCTTTTTTTTTGCTGAGATGTTTATTAAATATCGGATCCAACAAGAGAGAACGGAAAACTCCCCATTATTACTTGTTTTCTTTATTTTAACAAAAGTGACATATAAGTGCAAATTTGGTTAAAATGCTCGTATGTTTAAAAATCTGAAAAGAATATAAAACTCTCTTTCCAGTGGTATATAACATGTCTACCTTTTCTCTTGCCTCTAGAAGGAATATTTTATATTTCCAAAGTAGCTTTGGTTTAAAATTAAATTCTTGTTATTTTTATACCATCACCAGTTTTGAAAGTCACCTAAATATAATACCGCAGGTAAAAATGTGAGTGTTATCCTATAAGGTGCTCGCCAAAGAGATAAGGTCACTTACATTTTGTTATGTTTCTGCAAAAATACAAAGAAAAACTTACTGCTCAAAACTTGTTTATATGTAAATTATTTGATTATATTTGTTTACCGTTAGTTCAATTTATAAATCAAAATATTAATAATATGCATTTTGAAATACGTCAAAATGATAACGTCTATAAGATCCACATCTTTTAATTTTTTTTTGTAACTGGAGCATGCAGGATTGTGTTATTTATATTAGAGTCGAAATAAAAAACTAGAATTTAAAAATAAAAACGAAACTCCACCAAGAAGTGCACGTAGTTAATTTGCATTCAAGAATACACAATTCCGTTCTATACAAAATTAACACTCACTCGAGTACAAAATTTATTTTGAAGTGGGAATGAGTTTGTCTGTTCTTTTCATACTTGGGAATTTTTCATTGGCATTACTTGATCTCAATGCCAATGCCAAAAAATGTCATTACCATTCAATGCCAATGCAATTGTTTTTCAATTGGCATTGATTAAACCAATGGTAATGAAATGTACACCAATGCCCCAAAGCAATCAATTATAATTGAAGAAAAAAGAATTGCACCTATACAAAAAACCTCATTACTATCTGCATTACCAAAATTGATATATCATTACCTTTTGCATTATTTTATAATATAAAATAATGACTTCCTAATAACGGCCTATTGTAGTGATTGTTTTTAAATATAAAATAATGACTTACGCGTAATAGTTTAAATAATTACTTTTTACACAGTTAAATTTTATACATTTTTTATTTATTATGTGTAAATATGTTTTCCGTTTAAATTTTTATGACAAAAAACTTTAATTTTTCTGAATGCATTTCTTTAAGTTAATAGTATATGCGTAACTCCTTATTTTTAAGAATCAAGAATGCAGTCGGATAACCACTTATAATTCAACTTTTCGTAAGCATGTGCGGAACCACTTATTATTCAACATCTCACAAATACTTACTTTTAATTTTTTCGAAAGCGAAACAAACAAAAACAATGAGTTTAGACGCCAAAAAATGATTCGTGGGGAATTATTACCCCTTATTTGGTAATGTACAATTTTAGTGCTACAATAATTATAAATATTCGCTTTTTTATCAGATCGTGTCAAGTATACGCTGTTCACTCTTCTTTTAACATTGGTTAGTCTAGATGGATCAGCCTGTACCCAGCAAAATCTCAGTAATGCGTGGTCCCCAGCAAAATATTGGTAATGACACCTCATTGCATTACCAATAATGATATATCATTACCTTTTGCATTATTTTATAATATAAAATAATGACTTCCTAATAACGGCCTATTGTAGTTATTGCTTTTAAATATAAAATAATGACTTACTCGCAATAGTTTAAATAAGTACTATTTACAAAGTTAAATTTTATACATTTATATTTATTACATGTAAATATGTTTTGTGTTAAATTTTTATGACGAGTACTAAAATTACACACTAGGAAAAACTTTAAATTCTCTGAATGTATTTCCTGAAACTAATAGTATTTATGTAACTCCTTATTTTTAAGAATCAAGTAAGCAGTCGGATAACCACTTATAATTCAACTTTTTGTAAGCATGTATGTAACCACTTATTATTCAAAATCTCGTAACTACTTATTTCTCATTTTTTCGTAAGCGAGCAGGTAAGCGTGACTACTTATAAAAACGACCACGCCAAACAAAAATAATGAGTTTAGACGCCAAAAAATAAGTTGTGCGGAGCTATGAATTTTTATTATATAACCACTTATTTGGTAATGAAAGATTTTGCTGGGTCATTACTAATATCCAAATAATAAGCAGCTGAATTAGGGTCTACTACATATAATTCGGTGTCAAAACTCATTATTTTTGTTCGACAAGGTAGTTTTTGTAAGTAGTTGTCCATATTCGCTGCAGGAAAAAACACACAAAATTTGTGCACCCGCTTACCCGCTGCATTATAAAAATACATAAAATAAGTAGTTACCAAAATAAGTACTTATTCGAGTGCTTAAAGCAGTTAAAAAAAAATAAAAAAAAATAAGTGGTTACAAGTTGCTAAAAATAAGGCTTACTCATATACTTATTAGTGGTTAAAAAATAAGTAGTTAACAATATCAAGTTATTTTTGTAATTTAATACGTAGTCGCGCGACTGCGCTAGACTGCTTACAAACACGTCTTCGTCTAACAAAAATAACTAGTACTGACGCCGAATTATAAGCAGTAAACAATTTTAGTTTCATTATATAACCACTTATTTGGTAATGAAAGATTTTGCTGGGTAGTAATGTAAACTTGACGAAATAGCGATTAATTTTCTTAATTTGTTTTTAATCCAAAACAAAAGGTTTATGAAAAGAAATGCTGTTTTGAGTAATTATAATTGGGCATTTAGGCATTGAACAATGCCACTTGAAAAAAATTCATGGCCATTGATCAATTGTAATGCCAAAAAATTTCATTGCCATTGGTCAATTGTAATGCCAGTAAAATCATCAATTAATTGGTTCATTCATTTAACTAGTCCCAAGTATGGTTCTTTTTTATATCTTGCTATTTTTTTATTAAAGCAAAATGTAGTCGGATATTTTTTTCTTTGCCACCCACATTCTAAAGAAGTATTTAATCCGGCATATCGATATAATTATGTTAAGACCACCAGCATAGTGTTTTGCTAGCAGAAAATTTTCAATAAACTAAATGAAACGACTATGAAGATAATTTTCATTTCTTTAATTAAACAGCACAATCACATTAATGATCTGAAGTTGATCATGAACTTGGCAATTGTTCGTTTATGGTATAAAAAAAGTATATTTAACCCAATGTGAATAGAAGTGGAGAAATTTAGAGAATGTCTTTGTATTAGGAAACATAATTAAAAAAAAAATGTTTGTTGCAGAGAGTACAATATGCACAATATATTTTCCATAACCGATTGAAGTTTATGTAATAATAATACGTAAAATTAAAAAAAAAATTCTCTAGTAATTAAATCTAATACTACATTTATATATTTATATATATATTTATTCCCGTCGTTCCAAGTTGGAGCATAGGGCCAATAGTACATTTATGCCTGAGCAAAAACTACCTAGTTTTTGGCTATTGTAGTTTTTAACTTGTCAAAACGCATACAAAAACACAAGCAAACGACTACGTGGGTTTTGCTCGAGTATAAATGTAGTATAATATTAATCACGATTGTCCTATCCGACGGATACCAATCAACACTTGGTATCCAACTAATGAATGTGAATAAAGCGCATCATAATGTGATAATTAATTGTGAAAAAGGATAAAAAACAATAGGATTAAGAGAGGAAACATTCCAATTGAAAAATAAATTGCTCAAGTATTAGTTAATTCTGGCTCTTCTGATTACACAACATACATTGTATAGGCTGTGATTGAAAACTTCAATTAGCCACACTCGCCGCTATGCCGACCGTGGCTGCCGGTTCGTTCCCCAGTCATGGCAATACACAAAAAGTTTTTCATATAGAGACAAATTAAAAATTACTTTGGTCAATTGGCACATAAACTAATCACTGAGGAGTCTTTGGGTGAGACGAAACTGCGGCAGTCTGGTGATTCCCTTGTGTCTGTTAAATTTTTCAATAAAAATGTTTTTCTTCTTATTCCTATAAATCAGCTTTAGAAAAAAATACGTAATTGTTTTCAATTGTAGAATCAGTTAGAATATATATAAACTTTTTGTATCAGACCATAGATTACATAGAACTCTTACTCTTTGACACTTGCTGTTAGTACACGTAACTTATAAGACTGTGTTCGACATATGTCCTATACCTATACAGAAAATGTTTGAATATGTGTGAAAAAATGTATTTGTTACAAAAGAAGAAGGAGAGTACGATATCTACATATGTATTAGACATTCCAAAATAAACAATAAAAAACGTGCTTTCAGTAGGAGTTAATATTTTTAGTTAAATGTATAATTTTTTTTAGTAGGTTTGAGGTTAAGAAGAAGAATAAACCATCCTCAAAAGTCATAAACACATTAAATTTGCAAATCAGACTAGATCTAGTTTCTGCATTTTTATGGACAGGGTTCATCAGTGATCTTCGATTAAATTGTATTATTGTTTATATTTTTATTGTCAGATTGTCTCTATATGAATAATTTCAGAAGTGATCAAACAGACATATACAAACATTCTACTTCAGATTTTCTGTTTTATATTTTTAGACAAAATATTTAAATAACTTCGCTGTTTTCTATTTTAAAACAAAAAAATTCAAATAATTTAATTTTGTTTTTTAGCTCAAATTAGTTTGTTTATATACAAAATTATTTCAATTCAAATTATAACAAATTGTTGACACATAGGAAATGAAAATATGAACCTATGTATGTATATGTAGGTTTGTGTGTTGTTTTTTGGAAAGTTGAAACAAAAAATTTTACAAATAAAAAAAAAAAACAAATCACAAAATCGTTTTTTCTAACGTTATCTCAGTTAAATGTTGAAGATTGTTTTAATAGAATTCCGATTTTTTTTACTCCTTTTTTAGATTATTTAAAGAAATAAAATGAGTTAAATATAATGAAAAATCAGTATTCCTTCTATGAATTGTGTTTCAGTTAATTTAATATATGTAATGTATTCTAGAATGTTTGTAACGAAATTGTAGGTGTACACTCACAATATTATTTCCTTCAAATCTACTGAATATATAAATTAAAACAATTGAAAATAAGTTAAAAAAGGACCGTGTAAAACAATTGTATTTTGTCGTTTATTTTTAATTGTTAATTAATTAACTGGCAATATCGCTTAAAAACAATATATTTCGCGTTTATTTTAAAATTAATTATATTATAAGAACTAGTTGTTTTAAAAAATAATTTTGACTGAATTTTAACTTATACCGAAAGTACGTATTTTATTTATTGAATGAATGAATGATAGAAAAAGTTTAAAAATATATTTCTTTGCAATTTAACTACTTATTCTATTAAAACAACTTTACTGATTTACTTTTTAAATAATTATTGAACTTTTACTGTAAATTTATTGTGAGTGTAGTCTTCGCTCTATTACAATTCAAGGCACAGTGAGAAAAGTTTTAAAAGAAAAAACTCAAATTAGCTGAGTTGAGAACCCCTATCAATAGAGAATGCTTAATTTTAAATTTAGTTACATTTTGTTTGTAACATGAAACTTTTGAATTTTCAGAGCACAAATATCAAAAGAAAATGGAAATTTTGTTGATTTTGAAATAAATATTTAAAAAAAAAACAGGTATGAGCTGTGGACAAGTTTGATCTACAAATTTACCCTATAAACAATTTTCAAGTTGAAAACAAGTCCAATTCCAGCCCTGTTTTTCAGTTTCAAGGCTTGAATACAACTTTAATTACATTTTATTTCAATAGCATACTCCAGCAAAAGGGAAACAAAAATTCAAGTTTGAAATATTTTTTTTAAATATACAAGTGCTAGAATTTGAAATATACTTTACTTCAAGCAAAATTTAAAGCACTTGAATTTTCAAAACCTATGTGCTTATTGGGTAAATTCTCCACACTGTGCTTGTATTAATAACATTTTTATTATTAATAAAGAAATCAGTTCTGGCCAGATCTCAGTAGATCTTACCAGATCTAATTAGATTTCAAAATTGGGAACAAATTTGAGATCTAATTAGATCTGATCAGATCTAGGCATATCTGGCGCAATTGTCCAGATCACTTTAGATTTGAACAGATATGGCACTAGATCTGATCAGATCTTGCCATAAGGTATTATCACATATGTCATATCTGATCATATTTGATGAGATCTGGTAAAGGATCTAATCAGATTTATTCATATCTATTTAGATCCAAAAAGATCTGATCAGATCTAAACTTTTTTACACGGGATGGGAGTTTTTAACAATTTTAGTCGGGTTGCGAGTAGACTGAAGCTGCGTTCACACCTAATTCCTAAACACGTGTTTACCTAAAACACATATTTTAGCACTTCATTCTATTACAACAGTTCTTTATTCTTTTACACTCTTTTTGGCAAAACACATGTTTAGGATTTAGGTGTGAATGCCGTTTAAAATGTTAAAAGTATAGAAGATCGCCTAATATTAAACGCTGCATCCGTACATGGTTTTCTTTCAACTGTTACAGTTTTGAATTGGCTGAACATTAACAATTTTTCAGCATGTAGTAAATGGGTATGGCATTTGGACCATGTGACTTAATTTTTTTTTGTCCTACAACAACTTGACTCATTGTCAGTTCAGATATACTTATTCGTACGTTTTTTTTAAATAATGGCACGTGACTTGAACTCAAGTTTTTAGTTGTAAGTAAAACCAACTAATAGAAACATAAATCGATTAACCGCAAAATGTTTATATGAATATGCTTTGTGGTTTGTGTATATAACTTAATGCAGCTATTTTACATCAATCGATACATTTTTTGTAGTTGGATACAATTTTAGATTTATATTTAACATGACTGAGTACGTAAAATTCAGTTTTGCCACAAGTTTGGATTGAAAAAATACTAAACTGACAACTAAAAAATGCTGAAATGCTCCACAGTATAAACAAAAATGCTTAAGCCCTCAAAAAAAAAATAATAATAATAAATCCTGTTGTATTTTACACAGGTATAATTATGTACACGATTGAATTTTTTCAAAAAGTTTTTATGAAAACTTTAAATTACATATCCCAGCAAACAAAACTGATCTTCTGTGACTCAGAAATAGCTAAATTAGCTAAATAAATAAACATTTTTTCACTTTTCCCTATGAAAGCGGTCCATCGAGAGGCCCCCAATTCACTCAGAAATGACTCAAAAAAAGAAAGTATAAAATCGAAGTTTACCTTATAAATTTGAATAATTTTGAAATCTTGTATGAGTCTGCACAAGGATCATTCCTTTTGATACAGTGTTTGAGATTGTTGAGAAAACTTTTTGCATTGTTTTCTGAGGTTTCATATTTTTTTACCAAAAATATGAAACCTCAATATTTCAAACTTGAATTTTTGTTTCCCTTTTGCTGGAGTATGCTATTGAAATAAAATGTAATAAAAGTTGTATTCAAGCCTTGAAACTGGAAAACAGGGCTGGAATTGAACTTGATTTCAACTTGAATTTCAGTTAAATTGTTTATAGGGAACAAATAAAAGCTAATATTACAGTATCATATTAGGATTTGAGGTAGAACAATATTCTAACTAAATATGTGTATGATTAGCCCATTTTTTGCCGACCGGTGATTATAATCACCAGCACTTTTACTATTCATAACTTTGAAATGAATATCAATTATTATGACTCCTGTTTCTTTTATGATATACTTAGTATAAAAACGCTTTTTACTTACACTTCAAAAAATATCAATCGTATATACATATTCCGCCGATAGTGATTACAATCTCTACTAATTTTCCAGAAAATTGGAAAATTCACTGACTTAAAAATTTAAAATTTTCTTAATTAGGCCCAGAATAGCTTTCATACAAATTTTTTATTAAAATCTGTCGACGGGAACTGGTAGCGGCGAAAAATGGGATAAAAAATCAGTTTTTTTTTTTCATTTCAGCAGGTCAAATACCATTTTCAGTTAACTAAAATATAGGTAAAATTTTGTAAATTTAACTGATTTTTTTCTTGTTGTTTGTATCTTACTAATGTTTGAGAAACAGATTCTGCTGATTTCATCAGTTTTTTCTGCATGGCTATTTTCCAGTAATTGTTAGCATATTTAGCAAAAATTTTTGTAGACTTTTTTCTATCAAGGAGTGCGTTCAGAAAATATAGAGCATATATTTTCACTTGTAAAATAATTTCTATTCAAATTTAAAAAATTTTGTAATTCACATGAGTTTTTGAATTTAGCAATTATATGAGAATGTCAAAATTTAACTCAATCAGATACTTATCAGATTGAGCTATAAGCATGGCTGGCAAACAAAAACTGTTTGAAAGCATTTTTAAAAATTATAAAAAAAAATCCCAATCGTAATTTTTAAACCATCGTCTTGGAAGCAAAAGTGTCAATGAATACTGTTTCGTTGGTGATTAAAAAGTACAACAAAGATTAAGTTGTTTTTAGAAAACCGTGAATTGGAAGAAAAAAGGAATTACTGACCATAACAGGGTCCAAAAAATTGTAAGCCTTTTTAAAAAAAAATCCGGACTATCCAGCAAAAAGTTTGCTGGGAAACCAACCGCTGGTAGATTCCCGTAAGAAAGTTCGAGAGGGAAGCTGGCCTAAGGACCAGCTGTGTTCAGAAGGTGCTTGATCAAATTCCGAAAAAAATTAAAATGAAAAAGAAACTCGCTAAACTCCTTCAAAGAAATTGTTTAAGTCAATACGATTGTTGCACTCTGGTCGATGAGACCTACGTGCCAGCCGATTTCGCACAACTTACAGGGCAGAAATTCTATGTCGCCGATTCTAGAGATAATGGGGATGAAATGTTTAGAACCCAAAATGGTGAACTTGTGTGACCTTGGTACTATAAACACGGACAAATTCATTAAAGAATACTTTTAGAAGCGATTACTGCTATTTAGAAGACATAATCTCAACATTTTTCTTGCCCGGCTAAGTGGTATAAAAAAAATAAAGTAGTTGAGAGGTACTTGACCCTCGTTACAACTCCTAAGACGGAAGTGGTAGTCAAAAACGCACCGAATTACCCTAAAAAACTTAATGGAATGCACTTCACGAAAACATCAAAATTTCATTAAATAAAATTAGAATTATAAAAAAAAGTAAATATTAATTCCTACAAAACATGTTTTAATTCAACGCCTACTTATCTTAAATCGGTTAGACAGTTCTTAAGTTATTAATATTTAGTATATGAATAACTAAAAAGATTCGCTAATGAACGAGCGAACTTACGAGAAGAACTCACTAGTTCAAAAATAAAAATGAATGAAATGAACTGTGTACTATTTATACTGCCCATTCTACTCATTTTAATTCAGATTGTTAAATTGCACTAAATTGTTGCATTTTGTATGGAAAACTTCGGGGTGTCCTCACAATTTTACTCACAATTTCTAACCGCTGTGGACAGATTGGTGACATAATATAACCATAACGAACACTATGCCCGTAAATGTTTCGGACATAACCCCACACTGGAAGTTGAGACTATGATCGAAGTATTATCGGACGTAAAGCCCAGAAGAAAATACGCTACGGGGAATGAGGAGTCAATTGCCCTCCAAGGACCTATCCCGTGACCGGTCAACCGAAGGCATATTTCTAAATTAGTACAAATATGAACCAAAGAGAATGAATTAATTTTCTAAGTATTTTCTGATTCGTTACTTCACTGTTGCTTTTAAATAACTTGACCGATACCGAAATAAAAAATAAAATTCGCGGCATATTTTTTAAAATATTTTTTTATTTATTTTACTCTTTTATTTATTTTGAACTTTATTTTTTTAAGTAATTCTTCCCTTGCGGTATATCTAACTCCGGCTTCGCTAACTAAATCTCTTTTGTATATAAATACAATATTCAATATATTATTTCGGCAAAAATCTTAATATAAACGGTCATAAATATATTAGTATTATGACCGTTTCGCAAACGTTAATAGCCCAATTTCCATTATTGGAGTTATGACCAAACGTTCTTCAGGCAAAATCCCAAAACCGGAACTGCGGACAGTTTTAACAATTTTTATCACCAAAATTCTCAGGTGAATAACAAAAAATCCGAATAAAAATTAGCAACTGATCTTGCATCTACGTAAAACAGCCACATATTTCAAGGGGCCAGAAATTTAAAATCCGAGATAGATTTCAATACACTTTGAGAGTTTTGTTTAAGCAACAGTGTACTTTCATTTCGTGTTACAACAATTGAGGCTGACCGCGATTAACAAAAATTTGTTCAACAGTGTTATATGCGACTAATAAGATCATTTTAGAAGATCTTCTAAAACCGCAGAATCTATTTTTGTTCTTTATATTGCAAGAAGCCTGTTAGGAGAGATTCGAATTTATATATATTAATTTACAGACATTTCTGCAATAAATTTCTTGTTTATCAGAAAGTACGCCTTTTTGTGTAGAGTTCATAATTTTAATTTGTTTGTTTTGTTTTTGTTTTCTTCTTCTTCTTCGTATAAATCAACTCTATAAAAAAATTCTTTAGTGATTAATTCTAATATTAATTACGATTGTCCTATGCGACGGTTACAAACACTTAACTAAAAAATTAATTTTTTAATATTTATAAATTTATTTAATATATTGTTCTACCTCAAGTCCAAATTCTAATATGATATTGTCAAATTACAATTTATTTATTGCTTCAAAAAGTTGATAATTTTCATGATAGACAATACACTCATAGAAATAAATCTGTAAAAAAAGCAGAAAAAGTTACTAAAAATTAGTTAAAAATTATGCTGCACAAAGTCTGCTAAAATTAACAGATTTTTTTATTAACTACTAGTATAATGAGAACAGCAAAATTAAAACTGTTAAATTTACAGAATTTTAGTAATATTTAGGCTAACTTTTAGTTAATTGAAAATAGCAAATCGTACTGTAAAATCTGCAGAAAAGTTTGCTAAATATTTGTAGACTCAAAATATCAAAAATAAACTGTTAAATCTACAAAATTGTTGTTATTTTTAAGCTAAATTTAGTTGAATGCAAATAGCAGTCTATTCTGCTAAGACATTGTAAACTGCTGTTTTCAAAAGGCTCGATTTTTATTTCATTTAAAAAAAATCGAAAAAAAACTTTGAAAATTTTAAATTTTTTGGTGATTTTTTAGGCTACTAATTATTTAGGAAAATTGTTTGCTCATTTTAGCAGGTTAATTTGCTATTCTCCATTTATAAAAATTTAGCTCAAATATAACTAAAATTCTGTATATTTAATAGTTTTATTTTTGCTGACCATATATTACTAATATATAGCAAAAATAATCTGCTAATTTAGGAGGTTTTTTCTACAGCATCATTTTTAACTAATTTTTAGTAGTTTCAACTAAATTTTTTACGGACTTTTTTCTATTGGTGTACAATTGTTATGTGGGCATCAGCCCAACTCATCAGTTATCCACAATAAGAAAATTAATTTTCAAAAATTTTAAAAAGTCAAAATGCGAAAAAATAAAAATACTAATACATGTATGTTCATTATCATTCAAAATTTGTATGGAAAACCCATAAACAAAAACAGTTTATATGGGCACCAAAAAGCAAAAAAAAATTTGAAAACAGTTTTCACAATTGGATTTTGAGACCATTTTGATTTTTAAAACTTAGAGAATTGGTCATTTCCTATTTGATCACAACAAAAATAACTATTTATGTATAAAAATTTTCAAAAACTTTCTTACTTTCGACGTATAGTTTTACGTCTTATAATTTGTCAAATGATTTGTGCGACCTCAAAATTTGAACTTAATTGTTATTTGGACTTTAATACCCCATTTACAATCATTTTTCATAGGCGATTTAGCGATTATTTGGGCTTTAATACCCCATTTACAAGTATTTTTTATAGGTGATAGATTTAAAAACTAATCAAAACTGTATACATAAACCCAGATTCACAATGCTGGAGTACTGCACTCTACAGAGTGGATTTTGTTCCTATCTTTTTCGCACTTACCTATTTTTTGTACCATCTCATCTCTATTTTAGTACTCCACCATTGTGAATGTGGCTTAATGTTGAAGGGGTTTTCATTACCTCGTTAAGAGCTGTTTCGTTGTTTTTGTAAACAAAAAACACAATATTTATTAACTTTTGCTAAAAATGGTTTGCTGACTTTAAACGTGGTCGTACAAACACCGGTGGCGCCGAATCCTCTGGTCACCCAAAAGAGGTGGTGATACCGGAAAACATCAAAAAAGTTCACAAAATCGTTTTGGCAGACCGTAAAGTGACATTACAGGAGATATCTGATACCTTAAAGATATCTAAGGAACACGTCGGCTTAATTTTGCATGAACATTTGTCCATGAGAAAGCTGTTTTCGAAATGGGTGCCGCGTTTGCTCACAGTGCATTAAAACCAACAACGTACCGATGATTCTGAGAGCTGTTTGGAGCTGTTTCGGCCACGAAACTTGGATCTGCCACTTCACTCAAGAGTCGAATCGGCAGTCAGCTGAGTGGACAGTAAGGTTATGACTAATTTTTAACAAAAATTTTACCTATTACCACGTGAAAGGCAATACTAAATTAATAATAAAAATTGTGTTTGTGGGTCATTTCGGCAAAAAAAACCTTCCGCTCCAAATGCAATTTATAAAAATTATTTTTGCTCGGGGATTTTGTTTAATTTACAAAACGAATTATTACAAAAATTATTGTAAACGACAAAAAATGTATCCAAAAGGCCCTCCTAAAAGGTTTCGTAATTTTTACCCTAAATAGCTTTTAATAAGCATCGTTTGAGTCTGATTTGTTTAAAACTTCGGAGAAATATTTTAATTGAAATTAAACCATATAGACCAAATTTCAACCCTTTTGGTGCGGGAACTTTTTTGACAGCAGCGAAAAAGTAAGATTGCGTTTCTTAATATTTTTTTATGGCCTTTGTGACTAAGGCATGTAAAATTTGATATTTGGAAAAAAAATTAAAAAGTCATAACCCTAGTGGACAGTAACTGGCAAACCTCGCCCGAAGAAACCAGAGTCGCAACAGTCAGCTGGTAAAGTTATGGCATCAGTATTTTACATTGATTACCTTGAAAAAGGCCAGACTATCAATAGCGATCGCTACATGGACCAGCTGGTGCGTTTGAAGGAGGAAATATCAAAAAAACGGCCCCATATGAAAAAGAAAAAAGTGCTCTTTCACTAAGATAATACTCGGCGTGTCACAAGTCGTTGGCTAACATGGCCTAATTGCACGAATTACACTTTCAATTACTTCCGTAACTAGATTTGGCTCCCAGCGATTTTTATCTGTTTTCAGACTTCAAATAAATACTCGCTGGAACGAGATTTTGTTCGAATGAAGAGGTGATTGCCGAAACAGAGGCCTATTTTGAGGCCAAAGATAAATCATTTTATAAAAAAGGTCTCGAAATATTATAAAGACGTTGGAGTGATTGTATCGCTCTTGAAGGAGTCTATGTTCATGAATAAAGTTGAATTTTACCAAAAAAAAAAATTTTTGTTTTATGGGTTATCCTACGGACTTTTCAGTTTTCTTAATTTTTATTAGAAATTAAAATTAATTACCATTTAGATTTCTTTTCTTTACATTTACGTCATTACGAAGTATGTTCACTGCAAACAAAAATGAAACAAATCAACTTTGAACACAAAAAAAAAATAGTTTCCAACCTTGACTTTGAAGGGATAATTGAGGTGATTTAAAAATTATCTCAGCAAATTGAAGTCATTATTAACAGAATATTTGTATGGAAAATCTTGAGATAATACAAGAGATAATGCAAAAATCTTCAAGATAACTGAAACCTCATTCAGGTGAGGAATCGGCGCATCATGAATTCAAGTAAAGGACACGAAAAAAAAACATTTACCTTTGTATAAAAGTAATGGTAATGAAAATCCATGCCTAATTTTGTAGTAGAAATGAAAACATATTTCATTACAAGTAACGAGAAAAAAAGTAGTGAAGTTTTTTTCATTACAATTACGTACATGCAATGGTAATGAAAACGAGTAATGATCATTACAAAACAATTAATTACTCCCAACTGTGCTTGTACTCGTAGGCATATGTATATAGTTCCGTTGAGCATCATTTTGTGGCTTATTAGTTTTGTAGAAATTATTATATCGATGTCGATCGTGGTGCTTATTTCTTTTACAAATTGCTCCACAATTTATTATGATGCCATTTCAAAAACAATGTAATATGTTTGCTGCTGCTACTGTGGTATTGAGTTACGATTGCGGAGTGTGACCGTTCTAGTGTAGTTTTATTTCAATTATAATTGAATGAATGAGTTTTAAATTTCTGTCTTATTGAGCAGATAATCAGTGTTAAAAATATGCAAACAAAAATGGAAAAATATTGGAAACGATTCAATTTGAAATTAAAATAATTTTAAAGCTTAAAAACGCTGCTCTTCGGTCATTATTCTACGTCACTGGTGTCCTCAAGCGTATTTAAGTGAGAGCGTTCTGCATCGATCGAAACAAATGGTAGTCGGACGGGGCAAGGTCTGGACAATAAGGCGGGTGAGGCAAAACTTCTCAACCACTATTTTCTAAATAGTTTTTAATCGGTCTTGCAAAATGTGGACCAGCGTTGTCATGACGGAATATTACGGCTCCATATCTGGTCGCAAATCCTGGGCGTTTTTCGCTCGCCTCAAATGAATCAATTGTATTCGATACAGGTGCCCTGTGATCGTCTGGCCTGATTTCAGCAGCTGATAATATATGGGCCCTCTGGCCCCACCAAATAGAGAGCATTACCTTGGCGCCATTAATATTCGGCTATGGCGTTGATTTGGCTAGTTGGCCTCGTTTCACATACGATTTCTTATGCTTCGGGTTGTCGTAATGGATTCATTTTCATCGCCAGTAATGATTCGATGCAAAAATTACTTCTTTTCATGGCGTTCAAACCGCATTTCGGAATGCAAAATCGTCTTTCAACGTATCTCAGCGTCAACTCGTGTGGTACCCAATTTCCTTGTTTTTAGATGAATCCTGCTGCTTGCAAACATTTTGAAATAGCTGCTTGAGTGACTCCCATTGATTTTGCTACACTCAAAAAAAAAAGTCAGTAAAGTCAGCAAAAAATGTTGCTGTGTCAGCAAATTTTTAGTCGGGATCGTGCTTGCAAAAAAGTTGGTAATTTCAGCAAAACTGTTTGCTGAAAATCAGCGAGCTGATTTTTAACAAAACAAATAGTAATCTCAGCAAAAGTTTTGCTAACACTTAGTCGATTGCAAATGAAAAAAATCCTTGCTAAAATCTCTAAACTTTTTGCTGAACATTTGTAGACTGAAAACAAAAAATTTGTAGAGAAATTTTACTTTAGTTAATTTATTTGCTGAAAATTTAATTATGGAAATTGTATAGAGTTGTTTTTTAATTATCATTTCCGTTGTCTGCACTACATCCAGACAAGCTGCGACATCTACATCTACATCTTGTCTGTCTGGCTGGTTGTCGTCCACGTTATAATTGCGGTTATCAGCACAATTTTTGTAGCAAAATAAATCAGTAAAACATTAGTTCAAAATTAGTTTAGTGGTAAAAAAATATAACTAAATCTTTTGCTGAAAACGGAATTTCATCGAAAAAATTCTCTTTTAATTTTGCAACAACCTTCATCGAGTAACGCCTCCAATTCATCATCTCCTTTCGTGTCAAAATCACCACTTTTGAATCGCACAAACCATCTCTCGCACGTTGAAATTGATTAAACATATTAAATATAGGCTTTGGTGAGCAATTGATGTGCTTCAGCTGCATTTTTTTTTTCAAATTAAAGAAGTAAAGCAAAACTTCGCGCAAATAGTGCTTTGTTGGCCCAAAATTTGACATTTTCGAAGAAAAAAAACTTCATTGTTTACTCTATTTCGTTCAACGACTAAGTGAGAATAAATGACAGATGTTTACCCTTCAAAAATGCCATATAAGTTATTAAAAACAGAATCCATGTGCCAAAGTTATGCCATCTGTTGTTAATCCAACATTTCTAAGTTATACACATATCTTTGCGAGTATTTACATAGAATTCGAATAAAACATAGCTAATATTAATGATTTCAATCGCTAAAAACGTTGATTGATGTTTTTATTTTATTTATTATTTTGTTTTCCCCGCCTTTAACTAACGGGTCATTTAATTTGAATTTGCTTTGTTGGGAGTACGGTCGGTCAATCAGACACTTATTACAAAATATCCGATTTTTTTTTTAACTCAAAAACAATGTAACTTTAATATTCACTAAAATAGTTTTCAGCAATAACGACGTAGGTACGATACGTTATGTCTGCGTTTACTTTACGTTATTTACGTTGCTATTTTGCATACATTTTATACAAAATTTTTACATTCTTCTCCATGATCTCATCTTTTTGAGATTTTTGCCCTAATATTTTACATAAAATGTTGGTTATTTATACCTACCTACTATATACATCGGTAAAAAAAAAAACTTTATCATATTATGTCGATTTTTGATTTTGTGATTTACGCGGTTACTGCTGAAAAGCACAGACTTTTAATGGGGCCTTTGGAGGAAATTCGCTCAGGGCAGGGGTAGACAATTTGTGGATATACTGGTAATAGCGAAATATTTACTAAAAAAAAAGTTAAGTTCATTTTCAAGGATATCTGTTATCCTTATCAAAATCACTGTCATTTATTATGAAAATCCTTGGTAAGTAGAGTGCAAAGTATAACAAGCTGGATTTTTCGATGAGATCGTTTTCAGGTAGTTAGGAAAATACCTCAAAAACTTGAGTTTTTTGAATTTATAAAAATCGCGAATAATTTAAAAGTCACTAATTACTTTTGCATGTCGATTGCGAATTCGTAATCTTTTTAAAAATCAAGATCATTTTTGAGAAATTTGTTGATATAGGCCAGGGCTGGCAAAACTATGGCATGAAAACTATGGGTGGCACTTTGTCGAATAATTTCTTAAAATTTAAATTTTATTAGAGGACTAGGAGAATGTTCTAGTAAATCTTAAATTCTGTTACAAAAACGTGTGTTTTAGCTCGATAATGGTGAATTTTTTCAGAGTGTCGCCTTTTGAAACGATTAAAAATCTGTATTGACATTATTTTTTGTTTACAGAAATATAGTTAAACAGAAACCGCAAATTCGTTCTATATCCCTGTGATTGGTGTACATATTGGCAAATTGAAAAAAGCTTAATTTTTTTGTAAAAAAATAAATTTGGGAAAATTTCTTAGAATCCTAGATTGAAAGAAGTTTGAATGTTTCGATAAAAAAAGCCTCAAATCGGAGAAATAAGAAAGTGTCAGAAATTTTTGCAAAAATCAAAACATCTTGTAATAAAATTGAATCTAAAAAATAAAGTTTTTCAATAAACCCCAATGAAATAAAGGCTAAAAATAGGTTTCGTAATGAAATAACTCCCAAAGGAAAAAAATGAAGTAATCTGCAATGAATGAATCTCTAAAAAAACTAAATAATAATAAAGTTATTTATTCAAATTATATACGTACACTCATAAAAAAAGTTGTACAAAAGTCTGTTAAACGCGTTCTGATTTAATTGAATTAATTTTTCTGTTATTTTGTCTAAAAATTTAGGATTGAACCAATATTTTTTGTAAATCCAATTTAGCATTACAAATATTTTCATTCGTATTTGAACTTTGCATGCTAATTTTTAGTAATTTGTGTTTCTTAACTTTACAAAATTTTCAGCTAATTTAATCCATAATAATTTCCTAATTATTATATTTTTGTGTCTCTGCTATCAATATAGAGATGGCGCTATATTTTATATTTTTTTTATTATATAATCGTAAAATAGGCCAGGAAAATTTTTTACAATCGGTAGCCAACCACACCCATTCTACAACTGGTTCCACTGTAACCGATTCCATGGAACTGGTTCCGGAACCAGTTCCTGGGATCCTATATGGAAGGTATGGTTGATGTAGAATCAGTTCCAGAACTTGTTCCAGAACTGATTCTAGAGCAACCGGTTCCACTTTGGTGCTATAGAAGGGGTTGCTTTTGGGAGATTTCATACAAAAAGAATCGGCGTTATAATCGACAGTAGAAGGGGTTTGAATGAAAAGTAGCTATTCTACAACCGATTCTTTGGAACAGAAAATTTTCCTGGGAGCTTGTATCTCGAAAACTAATCGATATAGAGCAAAATGAAAAAAAAAATCGTCGCTCTGTACCTATAAGTGTACATTTATAAGCCACCTATTGTACAATCCCAATAATAAATATACATATGGGCAAGTTTAGGGCCAGATCCGGGAATTCGAAATTTCAAGCGAGATTTTAACAAAAATTTGTAATTAAATCTGCTGAATTCAGCTGAAATTTCCTAGCTAATTTACCTTAAATTGTCTGTTTATTTAGGCAGTACTTAAAATTTAGCTTACCTAAATTTAGCAGACCATGATTTTCAACTTCATTGAAAATTCTGCTGGCGCAAATACAGGTATAGTTTTCAGTTATTTCAGCAGTTTTCAACTATTTTTACGAACATCCTTTTATGAGTGTATCGTAATTCGTTAATTTTTGTTGTAATTTGTCGACATGTTGCCTTGCAAAAATGAAACAAATATTCGAATAATATGTACTCATGAAAATCCCGTTTCGCAGAGCCATTTCATCATTAATATGAAGAAAGAAATCGCGTGAGTTCAACTTTTGTGGCCTATGTCAGAAGCGGCAAGACTTTTTTCGCTGCGTGTCAGAAACGGACAAATTTTTTAACTAGTTTCTTATGTGCCTAAATAATTGTATTAAAAAATATTGCCCAAAACTTTAACTTTTAACAAAATAAAATAACGAAATATCTTATTGGGAGTTTATCTTATTGGGGTCTTTGTTTCGTAATAAATAAATCACCGTCATTTTTTGGATATTAAAATTTGAACCCCAAATATTGTAACCTCATTTTATGGATGTTATTTAATTTTTTACCTTTGTGGATATTTCATGAGAGTTATTCGTTGTGTCGCAAAATATCTAAATCTGTGATGACATTTTTAAAAGAAATATTTGAAATTCATTTATTTATTGGAAATAAATAAAATAAAAATCCTCGAAGAAACAAAGGACTTCCAAAGGAGAATTAAACTTAAGATGGCACGCAAGAAACTTTTAACAAAAAATTTGTCCGTTTCTGACACGCAGCGAAAAAAGTCTTGCCACCTCTGACATAGGCCACAAAAAAGTTGGATTTTCACTTACATCATTTGAAAATGTGAAATAAGATATAAAAAAACCGCAACTACTTAAAAGTCACTTAATTATTTCAAGTTTGGATTTCATATTCCTTTTGTGGACATTAATTAAGACTAGATTATATTTTTGTTAAGGAATAGCATATAGGTTAAGAAAGACTTTAAAATCAACCCTACTCTTTGTAAAAATTACTCTAGAGACAAATTACTAATTACAAATTTTTTAAGTTTCAAAGTGAATTTACTTTATTTTTACTTTTTTACTCCTTTTAAATAAACCAAATTTTTCAAATATACCGAAATTTCGGGAGCTCGGGGGAATCTAAATATGATCTCCGATCGGGGGCCATTATTACTAAATTCGCATTCAACCGGTGTTTAAATCGACAGTTCGCTTTCCACACTCCAGACTGGATCCAATTCTGGCTGACAGGTGTCAAATTGCCACGACTTCCAGCATAGAAAATTCAAATTGGATCTCCCTGTATAATAGTTTTTTTCTGTTTGCTGATTCTCAATTTTATATTGTTGTAGCTGTTGTTGTTATTGAGTTTTCTGAATGCAGTAATTGTTTTCAATTTCGAACTCGTATTTCTTGTAATACACACAATCGTCTTATTATGTATCTTTTGCACTACTTTGCTTTATTCGACTAAATTCTAGTAAATAAATATGTACTATGGAGTACTACAATTATATTGCACTCGTATTCTGACGGTATTGTGTTTTATAAGTTCAATGCACTGGGTCTATTTTATAATAATGGGCCCCTCAGTGTTGAAATAATAATACTATATATTGTTTTTTTGTTGCTGGTAATTATATTTGATTTTATTTTCTCCAATTTTTACCTCTTATCTTTCATTTGAAATTGAATTTAATTTATTGTTGCAACTTAACACTTGCATTTTAATCCATATATTTCACTCTGTAGGATATAAACATTTCTATATACATATATATTGATTTTAATTAATTTGTTTTAGTTAGATTTAAACGACAAAGTTTTGAATTCATTTTAAAATTTTTCATTAAAGTTGTTTATTTAATATAGAAATACGAGTACATATGAAAAATTTGTATACAGGCAATAATATGTAAATATATTTACAAATTACTATATTTATACACTAATAGAAAAAAGTCCGTAAAATATTGATAAAACTTAGAAAAACGAGTAAAAAGGTTAAAGTCGGGCATGCCGACTATATAATACCCTACACCAGTCTGACTTAAAGCCAACTAATGTTTGGATCCGAAATTTGAATGGGTTAAAACGTTCTTGTGTCAAAATTTTCTATAAAATCATAAAAGAGGAGAAAATCGAAAATATAGCCCATATGGGCGATAGGTCCAAATATGGACCGATCCTATCTAGAATCAATAGGCTTTTCCCTTGGGACCATGTGAGTCAGCGAACCAAATTCCATTGAAATATCCTCGTACTTGCAACCTGCGGCGTGTAAACAAGCCAATTTTGGGAGGACCCTTATATGGGCACCAGGTCTAAACATGGACCGATTTCAAAATCAATAGGCGTCGTCCTTGGGCCGACGTAAATCGGTGTACCAAATTTCGTCAAAATATCTTAATATTTGCGACCTGTAGAGTACGCACAAGAATGCATGGACAGACAGACAGAAGGACGGAGGGACGAACGGACGGACAGACAGACATCGTTAAATCGAAATAAAAAAATTCTGAGCCTATCGGTGTACTATAAGGTGGGTCTAGGACCAATATTTTTTGGTGTTACAAACATCAGCACAAACTTATAATACCCTCTCCACGTAGTGGTGTAGGGTATAGTTAGTTAAAAATTATGCTGCGGAAAAAAAAACTGCTAAATTAGCAGATTGTGTTTGCTATATATTAGTAAAATAGGAACAGCAAAAATAAAACTGTTAAATATACAGAATTTTAGTTATATTTGAGCTAAATATTTGTAAATGGAGAATAGCAAATTAACCTGCTAAAATCACCAAAAAATTGAAAATTTTCAAAGTTTTTTTTATTTTTTTTTTTTTAATGCAAATAAAAATCGAGCCTTTTGAAAACAGCAGTTTACAGCTTTTTAGCAAATATTTCTGATGATTTTAGTAGAATAAACTGCTATTTGCATTCAACTAAATTTAGCTTAAAAATAGCAAAAATTTTGTACATTTAACAGTTTATTTTTGCTATTTTAGCAAATATTTAGTAAAATTTTCTGCAGATTTTACGGTATAGTTTGCTATTTTCAATTAACTAAAAGTTAGCATAAATATAACTAAAATTCTGTAAATTTAACAGTTTTTATTTTACTGTTCTCATTTTACTAGTATTAAGTACTAGTACTGCTAATTTTAGCAGTTTTTTCTGCAACATCATTTTTAACTAATTTTTAGTAACTTTTTCTGCTTTTTTTACAGATTTATTTCTTTGAGTGTATGTTTGAAGTATGCTCCCAATTATTTAATTTTTATCATTGTCACACAGCAAACAATTCGTTCCGTTTACGTAAAGTTTTCGGTACGTCATAAATGTATCTAACCCCGTTTAAGAAATACCTTAACGGATTCCGTTGAAAGTCCGTCAATGACGGACCGTTATGTCGTGTAACAAACGGACACGCGTCCGTTGAAAGACGGTCAAAAACCTCGGGTTGACTGTAATGTAACACTGATCCTATTTGTACTTTCAATAATGTTTCGAGTGTGTTTTCTATAATTTGTGAGAAATACCAAGCAATTATTAAAGTCACTCTGTTTTTAGAAGGCCGATTTCGAACCGTATCCCTACCGTTTTGTAAAACAAAAACGGACTTGCATTACCTAAATTGACCCCATTTTTGTTAATGCAGATTAGTAATTATACCCTACACCACTATGTGGTCAGGGTATTATAAGTTTGTGCTTTGTGCGATTTTGGTGAACATCGGTCTATGTTTAGACCTAGTGCCCATATAAGGGTCCTACCAAAATTATATTGTTTATACGCTGCAGGTCGTAAATATTAAGATATTTTGACGAAATTTGGTACACAGACCTATGTTAGCCCAATAACGCAGCCTATTGATTTTGGTGAACATCGGTCCATGTTTAGACCTAGTGCCCATATAAGGGTCCTACCAAAATTATACTGTTTATACGCTGCAGGTCGCAAATATTAAGATATTTTGATGAAATTTGGTACATAGACCTATATTGGCCCAATAACGCAGCCTATTGATTTTGGTGAACATCGGTCCATGTTTAGACCTAGTGCCCATATAAGGGTCCTACCAAAATTATACTGTTTATACGCTGCAGGTCGCAAATAGTAAGATATTTTGATGAAATTTGGTACATAGACCTATGTTGGCCCAAGGACGAAGCCTATTGATTTTGGTGAACATCGGTCCATGTTTAGACCTAGTGCCCATATAAGGGTCCCTCCAAAATTGGCTTGGTTACAAACTGCAGGTCGCAAATATTAAGATATTTTAAGGAAATTTGGTGCGCTGACTCACATTATAGAAAATTTTGACACGAGCCCCATTTTAACCCATTCGAATTTCGGATCCAAACATTAGTTGGCTTTTACCCAGGTGTAGGGTATTGCATAGTCGGCATGCCCGACTTTAACCTTTTTACTCGTTTTTTATATTTCTTTGTTACCAAAACAATTAAGTGTCAGTAAATATATCTCAATTGAATTTCATAAATCTTACCATCTATGTATGTGACTTCAACTTGTTTGTTTGATCCCTATAAACAATTTCCCTGGAATTCAAGTTGTAATCAAGTTCAATTCCAGTCCGGTTTTCCAGTTTCAAGGCTTGAATACAACCAAGTAGAAAATTACAAAGGGGCCAGCACTGGCAAAGCACCGAAATGGGTGGTATGAGTGCTTGTTAACAGCGCTTTCCCAACGCCCAAATGATAACACCGTTCCACGGGGGTGCCAATGCTTTACCAAGCCCTGGGAAAGCACCCATAAACATAAAAATCAAATGCTTTGCCAACGCTCAAATAAAAAAATTAAAGTGCTTTCCTGACACCCTAATGATACTTAACACCGATCTATTTAATGCTTTGCAAAGTATTGAGATAGCACCAAGAAACATAAAAATCAAGTGTTTTCCCTGCCACCAAATTATGAGCCCTCATCACTGAAGAATTTTAAATTACTCTAAAAATAGACGATTCTTGGAGTTATTGTATTGTGGAGTCAAAAATTATTTAAATATTCAGTCTTTTGGAGTTTCTTTTTCAAAAACAAAATAATGTTATAGGAAAACAAGTGCTGAGAATTCACCCTTTTAAAGCGTTGGGAAGGCGTCCAACATTAGTGCTTTGCCAGTACTTCTTTTTGTAAGAGCGCGGTCTACTTGCGCTTTGCCAGTGCTTCTTTTTTCTTACCACACATAATTTCCACCTGGGAACTTTTATTACATTTTATTTCAATAGCATACTCCAGCAAAAGGGAAACAATAATTCAAGTTTAAAATATTTTTGTTAAATACACAAATGCTAGAATTTGAAATCTACTTTACCTCAGACAAAATTTAAAGCACTTGAATTCTTAAAACCTATGTGCTTATAAGGATGGTATGTTAGTTATTGCCTCACAGCAAAATTTAACGATTGGTACGAACTGTGAATTTGCGACCTGCAGCGTATAAACAATATAATTTTGGTAGGACCCTTATATGGGCACTAGGTCTAAACATGGACCGATGTTCACCAAAATCAACAGGCGTCGTCCTTGGGCCGTCGGTGTAGCAAGTTTCATAAAAATATCTTAATATTTGCGACCTGTAGAGTACGCACAAGAATGCATGGACAGACAGACAAACAGACGGACGGACGGACGGACGGACAGACGGACATCGTTAAATCGAAATAAAAAAAAATTCTGAGCCGATCGGTATACTATAAGGTGGGTCTAGGACCAATATTTTTTGGTGTTACAAACATCAGCACAAACTTATAATACCCTGACCACATAGTGGTGTAGGATATAAATACAACCGTGAAAGATTTTTGTATCTGTCTTTCATACATAAATTAAAAGGACATCAAAAGAATACATAAAAATATAATACAGTAAGATAAAATATGTTTTAAATTATAAACAAAATAAAATATTTAAATTTAACGAAGAAAAATAAAATGTGAATGTAAAAATAAAATGTTTATATATAAATAATGGTTATGTGAAATCAAAGAGTATAGATAATAAAGAGATTGGGGGACTCCCTATCACCGAGAAAGCATTTGTTCTATTATGTGCCTTGGAACAGGAACATACTCAAACCAATATCACCCAGCAAACATGGCTATACGAAGAAGATTATCCGAACATATCGCCAGGAAGAAAACATTTATTGCCGGCAATATCAATTTCGTATTCCGGAAGTTTCCTCCGACGGAAACAACTGTTACACTGAAACAATACTTCCAGGCAATATGAAAGCAATAACTCATATGGAAGATAAAAGGGATATCGCTAAATAAACTCCCGGTACAATAAAAAAACGATTTAATTTTTTCATTATTAAATACTTAATCCATTGACCAACTTATAAATTATCTTGATTTCATCTTAGCCGATTTTTCCCGAGCAATTAATCTTAACGTTTCACGAGTTTATTTCCTATATATCTTTTGATTGTTTTTGTACAAATTTAGTTTTAATTTTTTCCAAATTGATAAAAGATTTCAAACAAATTTGCTTTATCTTCCAAATGATACAAAGGTGATATTGCCGCAATATTGTCATAAAAAGTTATGACAAAAGAAAAAATTTTTGAATTATTTTTTTACAAATATCGCCGAATTATCTTCCAAGTGATAAAAGGAAGACAATTTCAAAGTAAATACTACTTGATTATTTTCATTCAATTGACAAATAGAAGATATCGCTTTAATATCTTCTTGGAAGGTATCTTTTAAATGTTTGCAGGGTCATTATGTGCGCTCTTTGTATGACTCAAAACATCGATTGTAACCAGGGATGAAAAATAATAATTTAGTTATAAAAATCAAGAATGAAACTATACTATGGAATATACTATTCCAACAGTATTATAGCCCTAGATTATGAATTTTAAAAAACCATACGTAAAAATTGCAAAATAATATCGGAATGCGAAAAAAGGCTTTGGGGTTCAAAAAATTAATTAAAAGATTTACATTCTGCAAACGATGCCAAAATTTTCTTTTTTTTGCAACTAACCACTAAACTTTGTTTTATGAAATGGGCATTATACTCCGTAGACTATAAATTTAAAAAACCGCACTTAAAAAATTGCAAAATAATAGAGGAACGCGAAAAAAGACTTTGTGGTAGAAAACAATAATTAAAAAACTCAATTAGCGATTAACAATCTGTAAATGAATACAATGACACAAAAATTTTCCTTTTTGAAAATATTTTTTTCGCGACTTATTTTTTATAAATTTAAAAAAACCACACCGCAAAATAATCGCGGAAAGCGAAAAAAGGCTTTATGGTACAAAAAATTAATTAAAAAACTTAATCAGCGATTTACTTTCTGCAAACAAATATATTGATGAAAAACTTTTTCTTTTTTGCAAATTTTATTTTTCGGGATTTTTTTTTTTGCAACTAGACACCAAACTTTGTTGTATGAAATGTGTATTATAGTCCCTAGATTATAAATTAAAAAGAAACGTACTTAAAAAATTGCAAAATAAAAACGGAACGCGAAAAAAGACTTTGTGGTACAAAAAATTAATTAGGAAACGTAATCAGCGATTTAGATTCTGCAAACAAATATATTGATGCAAAAATTTTCCTTTCTGCAAATTTTATTTTTCGCGATTTTTTTTGCAACTAGACTCCAAACTTTGTTGTATGAAATGTGTATTATAGCCCCTAGATTATAAATTTAAAAAAAACGCACGTAAAGAATTGCAAAATAATAGCGAAATATGAAAAAAGATTTTATGGTACAAAAATTTAATCCCTAGGTTATATATTTAAAACAAAACCGCACTTTAAAAGTTGCAAAATAACGGCGGAATTCGAAAATGGCATTATGGTACAGAAAATGAATTAAAAGAGGTAATCAGCGATCGACATTCTGCAAACGAATATAATTGTTGCAAAAATTTTGCTTTTTGCAATGTTTTTTCGCAATTTGTACTAATATTTGCTAATATCTAAATATTTAATTTTAATTTTTATTAACGAGCCAAAGAGGAAGCTATTTTTTAGTTACTTACATTTTTAAATATGTACGAGCGATCTAACATTTTTTGGTATAAGAGCCGGATTAAGTGATCCTTTTCCATCCCTAATTAACCAGTCGAAGTTCGTTCCTGTTCCAAGCCGCATAATATTTTTTCAAATAAAAATATTGAGAGGGTTGCAAGGCCATTGGTGAAATACAAGGACAGACATTTTTTTCAGTCGTTTGAGGAAAAAGGTTTTAATAATATAAAAGCCATAGTTTGTTTCCTTTTTTATTTTTTTTTTTTTTTTATTTAGAATTGTCTACTAATGTGGAAGTCGGGACATTTTTATTTTTTACGAAGTTTCATAGATAATGTTCAAAAGAATCGCAAAAATCCACTTTTTAGACTTAAAATTTCAGCAAATAAATTAACTACCCAGTGTAGAAACGGTAATGATATATCATTATTTTTTGGACTACCAGTAATGACACCCACTTACCTTCTGCATTATTTTAAAACACATAATAATGAGTTACTGATAATGACTTATTTTTATCATTATTTCAAATAGAAAGTAATTTTCTATTTTTTTTTTGAAAATTTTTTGAAATCTATTTTAAGACTCAATATTTTTTAAACACTGGTAATGATATATGTAACCACATATTATTTGATTTTTTGTATGGTGGCGAGTAAGCATACTTGTGTGCAGCAGGTCAATTATGTTTTTATCTATTAAATATTACATGTCGATATAGCTCAGATGGTAGAGCTATTGACTGGCAATCTGTAGACCCAGGTTCGATTCCCGCACCAGCAAATTTTATTTAAAAAAAAAATACAATAAAAAATATTTTTTTTAAAATAATTTATTTTTTTGAAAATCTATTTTTAGACTCATTATTTTTGTCAGTACTGGTAAGCACATAGGTAGCGATATATTTTTTGATTTTTCGTATGCTGGTGTGTAACCATAACTCATTATTTTTCGCGACATCGCCATATAAAGGTAATAAGAAATGTAATAACAAAAGTAACTAGTTACCATTACCAAGTATGTAGTTACATAACCACATATCTGGTAATGATTTTCTACACTGGATAAAGTATAATTTCTCTACAAATTTTAAGTTCTTTTTAGTCTACTAATATTTAGCAAAAAGTTGTATTGATTTTAGAAAGGACCCAGGTAGAAAAATACAAACGGCACAATGTCGGCCCGGTACTAGAAACGGTAGTACATGTACTGGTAATGCGTCGGATTTTCAACTTTCACTGTACTGGCATGTTGTCGAAATGATACCACCAATAAAGGCTTGGCCGTAGTTATTTCCCAACGTTGGCGCAGGCGTGGTATTTTATTTTTTTGGTATTATTCCAGTACATTTAATAACCAATATAGTAGTTTGCTAGTAACTTACTGTCCTTTCAATGTACATCACAAATTTTTAATGTATTCTTTCGAAACTTTACAAGAAAAGAATGGCGATGTCTCTCTTCCATAAATAATTGTGTAATAGATGCAAAAATACATAAAATTTATAAAATTGTTAATTTTATTAAATTAAAAAAAGCTCGTTAATTTTCAGAAAACAGTACCTACTGGCAAAGCACGTTTTAAGTAGTACCGGCATTCCGTAAAAAACAGTGCTCTCCCAGTACAATTTTTTTTGTAACGTCGGCAATTTCTACCTGGGGATTTTTTTCATTTGCAATCGACTAAATTTTAGCAAAACTTTTGCTGAGATTACTATCTTTTGTGGTAAAAATCAGCTCGCTGATTTTCAGCAAACCCCTTTTGCTGAAATTACCAACTTTTTTGTGAATTCCTTCATTGTAAATTTAACTATTACTAATTCTGTTAAATATTTTAAACGTTTCAGTGTAATATTACTGTAATTGTGTCAGAATATTAGTGTAGTATTTTTGCTTTTCAATTCCTGAAAAAAGTACAAAAAAACTTTGAATGGCTTCTTAAAGAGGTAAAAACATAATGTTGTATCACATCCCAGCAAAATCTTTCATTACCAAATAAGTGGTTATATAATAGAAATTCATAGCTCCGCACAACTTATTTTTTGGCGTCTAAACTCATTATTTTTGTTTGGCGTGGTCATTTTTATAAGTAGTCACGCTTACCCGCTCGCTTACGAAAAAATGAGAAATAAGTAGTTATGAGATTTTGAATAATAAGTGGTTACACACATGCTTACAAAAAGTTTAATTATAAGTGGTTATCCGATTGCTTACTTGATTCTTAAAAATAAGGAGTTAGGCAAATACTATTAGCCTGAGGAAATACATTCAGAAAAATTCAAGTTTTCTCTAGTGTGTAATTTTAGGACTCGTCATAAAAAATTAAACATAAAACATATTTACATATAATAAAAAAATTTAACTGTGTAATTTGGGTACCTGGGCACTGTGGTATCCGTGGCAATGAATTTGCCGATCTGGTTGCCAGGTCGGCCATCAAAGCACCACTTATTTCAACACCGAATTATAACCACTCGGATTGGAAGAATTATATTTTAAACAATTACACTGTAAATTATAGAACCGATCTATTTAATATCACCACAACGTGGTACAAAACTTCGAATCCTTTTATGATGGACATACGCTCGTTCTTAAAGAACGATAATTTTGGATGCAGCAGGATGGACATAGTAAAGTTTGAACGACTTAGGCTTGGACATTCCAGACTAACCCACGGACATCTAATGAATCTTTCTACTCCCCAGTTTTGTACATGTATATCCCAGTTAACAAATCCATCTCACTTCCTTTTATATTGCCCTAAATTTAACAACCAAAGACATTCATGCTTTGATGGTAATGACCCAATAGAGGCTTTATCAAACCCATCTCCTGTAAATATCAAAAGAATAATAAACTTTTTAAAATCAACGAATATGTATTACCATATATAAACAAAATTGTTAAACTATATCTTAAGATATAATATTTAGTGGAGCTGAAGGCCAAAGTAGCTATTGCTCTTATTTTATATATTATCTTGTAATTTATAATTATAAGCTAATAAAATAATAAATAAATAAAATAAAACTGTGTAAAAAGTACTTATTTAAACTAATACGAGTAAGTCATTATTTTATATTTAGAAACAATGAATACAATAGGCCGTTATTAGGAAGTCATTATTTTATATTATAAAATAATGCAAAAGGTAATGATATATCATTTTTGGTAATGCAGATAGTAATGAGGTGTCATTACCAATATTTTGCTGGGATAGTACATAAATATGTAAATATATACATACAAGTTCATACTTAAATAAGAGATTTAAATACTTTTTAAAGAAGGGTCTACTAAAGGAAAAGTTTGTTTTTTATATTCTATTTTGAGAGCGTGTTCTTTTCCCTACATACTAAAAAAAAATAATAAAACAAAAATCGTAAAAATAAGAGTTGCATCTTTTGTTTCAATATGTTTAAAGGGCCGACATTCGCAGTCACGGCAAAATATATCTACACTGCCAAAATATATGATTTGAGAAAAACACGCCCCTCAAGCGTGCGCCCCTAAGAAGATTTGGGAAAAACAAAGTTATACTTACGAAAACTCTCCCCATATACTGGGCTACAGGCTACATTTTTATAAATCGTAGAAATATTTTAGAAAAATTGTGCTGGTCGAGCCAGTTCTTTAAGTAAAATATCGCCATTGAACTCTATGTAGAGCGCTTTGTCAGTGAAAAAAAATGTTTGTCAAAAATATGGGCGCACCACTCCCGCTTTTAATGGACCCCCATATAAAAAATCGCTTGCAAAAATGACTTGAAAGGCGAATAATAAATTCATTCGCTTGCAGTTGTTTGCAAATAATTTTAGCATGACATAAAACCTGAGTTTCCCATGAACAACTACATGTACACTCAAAAAAAAAAAAAGTCAGTAAAATCAACAAAAAATGTTGCTGTGTCAGCAAATTTTTAGTCAGGAGCGTGCTGGCAAAAAAGTTGGTAATTTCAGCAAAAGGTTTGCTGAAAATCAGCGAGCTGATTTTTACCAAAAAAAATAGTAATCTTCAGTAAAAGTTTTGCTAACATTTAGTCTATTGGAAATGAAAAAAATTCTTGCCAAAATCACTAAACTTTTTGCTGAATATTAGTAGACTGAAAAAAAAAACCTAAAAAACTTGTAGCGAAATTTTAATTTAGGTAATTTATTTAAGTGTGTGAAGATAAATTCGAAAGTTATCGAAAGTTAAATTCGATAACTGTGACGCTAAGTGTGAAGTTAAATTCGAAAAACATAATAAAAAATCAGCGCTAAAAATTCAAAAGTGACGCTAATTGTGAAATTAAATTCGAAAAAACCGAGGAAAACGCAAAAGTGACACTAAGTGTGAAGTTAAATTTGAAAAAAAGAAAATACGGACAAAACACAAAAGTGACGCTAAGTGTGAAGTTAAATTCGAAAAAAGGAAATACGGGAAAAGCGCAAAAGCGACGCTAACTATGAAATTAAATCCGAAAATTCAGAAAACTTTTAAAATTTTTTGAATTTGACACATATAACTGAGTGTGGAGAAGGAAATCGCTCTGGAGGATTTTGGCGATTGTGGCCATACTGGACGAGGTACACATATAAGTGATACCTCCAATTAAAGGCCTGACAGTACTTTATCTAAATATTAATGCACTTTTTCCGAATTGTTTTTCAGAAAACTTTGAAAATTTTTTGAATTTCACACATATAACTGACGTGAGGATGAAATCGCTGTGGAGGATTTTGGCGACTGTGGCCATACTGGACGAGGTACACACATGAGTGATACCTCCGATTAAAGTATCTCCAGAGTGATATTCCATGTAATTTTTGATATTTGCAAAAAATGCAAAAAGTATCTCTAATGTATGCATTGTTACCGTATGCAATAAAAGTGCCATAAGAAAGTAGAGGAGTAAGTGCAGTATCCATTGAAACTCAATTTAAATTCTCATAGTAGGAAGTTGACATTAGTGTTGTCGTTTAATTTCACATGTAAAATTGTGCATATTTAATCCATACTTGGTTGAATGCTCAAGAAACAGTACGAACAAAATCAAGAAAAGGGGGACAGACTAACTATAACGCAGACAGACATACCGATAAGGAACTTATTTTTAATCCACAATAAAAAATTAAAGTTAAGTGAATATTATACATAACGAACTTTAGAAAAGAAAGAAACAGTACTGCTTTCCTCAGATGAAAAAAAAGTGTATTCATATTATTAAAGCATTTACTGACACAAAGAATTGCAACTCCTACACAACAATGATTTACACACATGTGTCCTCAAGGGTCGATAAGATCGACTGCAATGTAGACAAAATTTTAATCAAGTTCACTGAACTGAAAGGAAGATTTTAATCGAGTTTTCTGAATTTAAAGAACATTTTTTTTCAATTCACTTAACAAATTTTTTTCTTTTAATTCTCTAAAAGGTTATGGAATTGAAACAACTATGTGATGATTATTATGATGAATTAATACTCCAGTGTAGAAATGGTAATGGCATATCATTATGATTTGGACTACCAGTAATGACACCGACTTACTTTCTGCATTATTTTAAAACCTATAATAATGAGTTACTAATAACGAGCCATATTTGAAGCCCTTCATCTTTCATCAC